>CM037870.1:19065423-20450423 GCA_021292105.1 Anadara kagoshimensis | reverse complement strand
AGGACAGACAACTCCTTACCATAATGCATTCCATTTTTAGAAACGGGTCTATAAATTTAAAAGATGATTGTACCCTTGATCATTCAGCTATAGCACTTTTATCAAAATCATTCTATACATGTATGTAAGTGAATATAAGTGTACATTCTAATAATGATCAATGAAGAATAAAATAAAAACTCATTATTAAAGCCTCAAACTTAAAATTTAGACCATGATTAACACACGTTATAAGCCATATTGACTAAATCCCGGGACCAGTTATGCAAAGATGGATTAGCTTGATAAGTTGAGTAGCCAAAATTTGATTTTTGCATGATTTCAAATATGTGATGAAATTAATGTTGAAATTATCAAAAGGGAATTTCATTTCACGCCTTAAAAAGGTTTGCCTGAGGAGGAATTTTAAGTGAATGGAATTATTTCGATGTATGCATGCTAGACTAATACTGCCGCCAAGTTGAATTTTGTATGATATTCTGGAAAAATGTCTGCAATGCACGTATATTTGTTCTAAATGGTAAAAATTTAAGTTTATGATAAACAGAATAAAACATGGTGAAATCCATATCATATGTCATATCAGACCTCGAAAAATATCAAACCTCAAGCTAAAGTCCTTGATCTGATATGGGGTGGGGGGGTGGGGGGGGGGGGGGGGGGTGGGGTGTGTCTCTGTCAGATATGGGATATGATATGGATTTCATCATGTACAACTCTGTACATGTATGTATAATTCTATATGTAAAACAAATATGAAAATTTTCTGATTTACAGTATTTGTCAACAAGCACTTTATTTAATTCACATATTATTCACAACTTTGTGTACATAATTATGTTAAGGGGGCATCAGTTCTGAAAAGCGGCTACTCAAAAAAAATCCCAGAAGCACTGCTGATGATCAAAAAATTTTATCATTGAAACCACCGATATCTTTCAAAGAAATTCTTCACATAGCAATTGTTACAATTTCTAACATAGTGATTGTCAGTGTACCAGGGTAATGGAACTATTATCATAAATCTGCCAGCATAAAATAAACAAACCAGATGTTTAGCAGTATAAGGGAAATAACTCTTACATCCAGGTGGTAAACCTTCCTCATCTGATTATGGTAAACAAACATGGCAAAAAGGGTGACACATACATTATAAGACATACATTGCAATATTTTTGGTCAGTTACACAGCCCTTGTGAAAGATAAAGATACACTTAAGACTGCTGCTCACAACACATATTTAACAGGATAAATGGGCTGTTTAACCTGCCAAAAATCTGAATAATTTATGATGTGACTAAAGCATCAGTTTCAACAGACTGGATTTGTACATGAACAGGTAGGGCAATAAGTGCCAAGCTCAAAATTCAGCTTAACAATTAAATATCAATTCTGAAACGCAGTACATTTTTTGGTGAAACCACAATGACACCCTGGAATTAAATTTGTAAAAAATAATTTATTTTAATAAAGCTAAATGAAGATAAAAGTATACTTTTTTATAATACAGCACCCTATAAGAAGGCATAATGAAATATTTTACATGTAGGTCTCTTAAATATTCAGAGTGGAGTGAAGTAAAGGTGATCAAGATATACGTGAAAGTATACCCTTAAGTCTGAAAATTACAGCACCCTTCAAGAAGACATAATGAATATTTTATGTCTTTCAAATATCTGAGTCATCTGATTATTGGTAGATGATATACGGTAAGAATCAATGAGACATTTAAAAATTATACAAAATACAGTGAATCCTGTGAAAATAGAAAACTGAGTAAACCTGAACTTAAGACCTGCAATAAATTGAACTAAATTCTTAAGACACACCATTAATACATGTATATTTTGTTAAATTATTGTGTAAACCAAATACCTGACTTATAAATGTCTTTGCTTCATTAGGTATTCAGATTTAGAAAGGGTCCAATGTATTTTATTTTTACAAATATCAAACACCAGTGCAAGTATTTTTTTCAAAATTTTTACCAAATACATGTTCATGTATTTCAAAATTTTCATCAAATATTTTGAATTTCACCAAATGTTTTGAATTTTCAACATACTGGTATTTAAAATTTTCACATAAAAATCAATTTTTAACCAAACTTCATTTAACAGGCAAAGAATAGAATTTAGAAAAGTTTCACAAACAGGAAGGATGAGTATTGATAATTTTTAATAGTTTTTGCCTATAATTCTTCCCACTTTGAAATACAATGTAACCAACAATTGTGAGTCTAGCACCAATAAATACTTATATTTTTACAAATATAAAGCAGAAAAAAAATTTCTGCAATGTATCATGTTGAATGTTGTTGGTATGCATGCTTTCCACAGTGAATGACCCATGAAAATGGACCCAAATGTATAAATTGATAAAATGGTTACATCAAATCTGATATCATCATGGCTTTCTTTGGCTTTTAGCCTTGAATATTATAATTGATTTCTGTTTCATTTCTGACAAAATCAACATTTGTTGTTAGTTTAATTAAGTCAATTGGTCAATTTACCCTGGATTTTGAGGCAAAATAATTTTTATAAAACTGAAATCCGATAACTATATTACTGGTAATTTTATTCAAACTGCACAATTTATACAAAAACATATTTTCAATTTATTCATAGGTGATGAAGGAAAACCAACACCCTAAGGTACAATATATGGTATAGTCTTTTTAATTTAATTTTTATAATTCAAGTACATGTATTACCCAAGTATTTTAAAGACATGATACATAATTCTTAAATTCACAGTAGAACATTGTCCACAGGTTTACAATCAAGACCAGCAATCCATGATAGAAAACTAGCATGACTTGATCCAAATCAAATAGCAGATTATACATGGCATAATGAAAATCAACTTTACATGTATCTCTGTCATTATAGAATGTACTGATATGTCATATAAAACTTCTTGTCGTCAAGTAAAATGCAACCTGTCAAAAAAGAACCACCTGTAAACTGAAATCTTAGGCTTACGTCATCAAAAACTTCAATCAATCACAATTTGAATGGCATTTAGACCATTAAAAAATTTGATCCAAAACTTTTTATCAAAGACCATCAAAAACAATAATCAAAGACTTTGAAGTGTTTAAACCATCAACCATAAAAAATTTGGACCATTTTTTTTTTACTTTGAAGGGATGTTTTTACCATCAAACACTTGGGTATACATTTTTGAACAAACTTTCATAGAGCTTTGATTGAATAGAACACCCTCCTATTTTTCTGAAATCTTTGATCAAAGTTGATTGTATTTTATCAATCACAATTCAGGTAAAATTAAGTCCCACCATCAAGTGATGCAGTTTTATTTTAGTGCACCAACGTTTTGTGTGCAAATCAAGTTACTTATACACATTTACTAAATTAAGCGAAGTTTTATTTTAACAGAAACACCAGACCACAAAAAGTGCTAAATAAAACTACCACTAAAATTTCCTGGTTTACAATATCATTCGATTAGACTAACTCATCAGTCCAAAACAGGTTCAGTTTTGACAGGTTCCACTGTATGTACTTATTATTATTAACTAGCTAGTCTGGACTAGACCTGTTTCGGTCCACTTTCTGTCGGATAATGCTGCTTTATTTCTAGTCTATTATGGTCAATATCTTTAGCTTTGGTGTAAAGTAAAACACCGATTGTCACAGTTAAGGTTCCTACACCACTCAGGAATGTAACAGGATTTCCAAATATAATCACAGATATCCATATAAG
This sequence comes from Anadara kagoshimensis, assembly GCA_021292105.1. Taxonomy (NCBI): domain Eukaryota; kingdom Metazoa; phylum Mollusca; class Bivalvia; order Arcoida; family Arcidae; genus Anadara; species Anadara kagoshimensis. The sequence continues at coordinate 20,446,690 of CM037870.1, read as the reverse complement.
GAATGCTCTTTTTACTGTATTAGCAACACTGAAAAAGAAAATTGAAATAGCATATCAAAACTAGATATATCTGTCTGAATGGGAATTAACACCCCCTCCCCACCTTCGAACAAAAAGATAACATATGTCATCTGAAGGGAAAAAACAACTGGTGAATAGTGCGAGGGTTCTCTATTTTAGTTTTACATGCTTCATCTAAATGATAGGAAGTGGCTGTTCTCTGCATTTAGCATTGAAAATCACGAGTCCTCCTGGAGACCCTAAAATCTATTGCCCCATGTCAAGATGGGCATGGAATGCTTCCCTACATATTGCCATGAGCACACTGCAAAGGCAAAAATTTTTGCCATTTCACCTATAACTGGCAATGCCTCGAACCTTTGACTGGGATGTAAAACTCAAATCCATCCATCCATCAAAACTGTCTACCCACCAACCAACAATTTATCAATCCATTATCCACCCATCCATTCAATCACACATCCATTCATGCATCCACCCACCCACCCATCATTCATCCATAAATCAAAACCATCCACTCAACCAACTCTCGCCCATCCATCCACTCCTAAGTCAAGATGAGACAAAACTATATACATTTAATACAAACCTATGAGTGACTGGTGATATATAGCCCATTAAGACATAGGCTGATATACTTTGAAAATGAAAGAAAATCCCATTTGAGATCAAAGCTAATAACATTGTCATATCTAATGATTTCTGGGCTACTGGTAAGTCTATCAAAAAGAAACATGCTGGAATTTGTATAACTACTGATGCAATACTGGTATAAAACTGTAACTCTGCTGGCCTGAAAAAAATAAAACAACAAAATTGGAAATACTGATACTTTTTTCGAATCCAAATTTGAGTCCAGTGTTATACTTTACAGTGAAAGTCTACCTCTTAACATTCAAAGTTTTTTATTCATTTATCAGCGTTCGTACAGGCCTGGAAAAGTCCTTAAATATTTAGGTTTGCCCTAAAAAGACCCTAAAAACAAGTCTGACCCTAAAAACCCCTTGAATTTATCCTGATGGCTCTAATCTGTATTTTAATATTAAGTTGTTGCAAATAGACTGATCTATATAAATTAATTAATGAATAAGTTGCATTGAAATGAGCAATTTAAAGGTACCTGGCCTTTCCAAACATCTAACTTCAACCTCAACTTGAAGTGTTGTTACTATGGCCACGTAACTGTTTTATTGATTTAATTGTCTTTGCACCGCTATTTTTTGCTTAAATTGTTCCTCTGAATAGGCCCTGTTTATAATCAGATATGCTACTCATAATTTTGCACAAGAGAATATGGTTTAACATTCACCTTTGTGTCATTACTCAAGCATTGTTACCAATAGTTATTCCACAGACAGATGAATTAAAAAATTGTCCATAATAAGTCATATTCATGCTTTCTTTATAATTGGACCCAAAAAACAGTAATTAGCACATGTACGGTGATACTCAAAGAAAACCAAACTAGGACTGTTTTTTGAGAGCCAAATCTCTCCTGCCCCAACATGTACAAGGTTTAGTGTTTCCCCCCAACCTTGACTAATCCAATATTACGTTGGTTCAAGGTCATGAGACACCTTTGGACCATGGAAATTATTGATGTGAAGATTTATGACAGTTTTCCAAGGCAATTATGAGATATGGCCCTGACACCATTTTACATGGAGAGACAGAAATGGTGATTCCTATAATAATATACACTCTTAAACTACTTTGTAGGTGATATAAAAAGAAAACCAGTTGACCATACACTAAATTTCCAATTTACAAAGGCCTACATTTGACAATATATACAAATTAAAACTAAAAGAAAGCTACTCACGTATATCTATATTTTTCATCACTGATCAACAGCTTAGAATACACATTTTGTAAACTATAAAAAACAAAAATACAACAACAATCAGTATTAAAAAAGACAATCACAAAAAGTAAGAGTTGAGTAATGATATTTACGCGCCGGTCAAGATTCTTTCACTTATATCCAGGCGGTCAGTTCATGGATGGTGTAGGAAACTACTGACCTTTGGCAAGTAAATTGGGAAATTAGGATCTGTCCTGAGTGGGATTCAAACCTAAAGGTTGCGAGAGGTGCTGTAAACCTAAGTGTGGAGTTTAGGCCACTCAACAAAAAATGAGAGAGGCAAGCAGTAAAGTAGTATGCAGTCAGTGGTTTGTTCCAATTCTAAATAACTTCACAATTCAGACAGGTCAACTCACAATGATAAAGAAAATCACCATGGTCGAGACTAACAATTACTGATAAATGAAATGAAAATTTGCACATTTCAAAATTATCTCTAATATGTCACTCGTAACTTTAAAATATACTATAGTCATGTTAGTATCAGCTTAATAACAGGTATAATGTACTAATTAATGTATACTATCTTCAACACATTTTACTGCATGTAAGACCAGCATACATCACATATCCACAAATCATACTTTAAATTATCATTGTTTAATTAAAGCTAAATGAAAATTGAGTGAATACCGTACAAATGTTTTTGTCAAATTTAAAAGTCTGAATGAAACATTATGACCTTGTGTTTGTTTTTGTCAAATTTAAAAGTCTGAATGAAACATTATGATCTGTGTTTGTTTTTGTAAAAATTAAAAGTCTGAATGAAACATTATGACCCTGTGTTTGTTTTTGTAAAAATTAAAAGTCTGAATGAAACATTATGACCTTGTGTTTGTTTTTGTAAAAATTAAAAGTCTGAATGAAACATTATGATCTGTGTTTGTTTTTGAAAAATTAAAACTGAACGAAACATTATGACCTTGTGTTTGTTTTTGTAAAAATTAAAAGTCTGAATGAAACATTATGATCCTGTGTTCGTTTTTGTAAAAATTAAAAGTCTGAATGAAAAATTATGATCCTGTGTTTGTAAAAATTAAAAGTCTGAATGACGCATTATGACCCTATTAAACACAAACATACTGGTCTATGTCCAAATCACTATCCTAAACCCAAAGTAAAAGTTTTGGAAACTGTCAAATTAAGTAAAACATGTGAACTTCTACGAGGGAAGAGAGACCGGGTGCTCTCCATAAGGGTAAGCACCTCCTGTCTAGCTAGCTATATCATCAAAATTAAGAATTCTGAAATGTTTTGATTTAGTAAACATTATATACATACCATTCAGTTAAATTAGTAGCTAGTGCCGCTATAAATCCTTGTATATTAAAACTAATTTCATAAGCTGAGCATAAAGCTAGTCCTCCCATGATGGGTATTAATGATAAAAATGTGTAAAATCCTGTATATTCCCCTATTAACACTTGTGATATAAATACTGTAAACAGTGGAGCAGAACTTTTAACCGTCTCTGTAAACGACACAGCCACAAACTTCAAAGCTACTAGTCCTAATACCACTGTAGAAAATCTGAAACAGAAATAGAGCAAAACCTTGATTCACTGAAACTATTTTGGTGCTATAAAGAGGTATGGCATTAAATAAAGGGAGGTTTATGAAGAAAAACCTAGAGAAATAGACTTTGGACCTTCAAATATTGTTGCAATAAGTGAAGTTGCAAAGTTATAAAGGTGCATTATACTGACACCTTACTCATGTTATTGTACATGTACATGTATATGAAAGACAAATACTTCCCCAACATCAACTACAGGTGACAAATTAATTTTTTTTTCTATTTTCTATGCAACAAATAATCTCATAATGGTATACATTTGTGCTTAAATTGATCAAAATCAATCCACAGATGTGGAAGTTATAGAGCATAATTTAATTGTTGACAAGGTATCAAGCTATTTCAATTGAAAGATTTCTGTTCTGTGTAATTTGTTTTTAATAAATAAGGTTAAAACAATATGATGACACATAAACTATGGTAACAGGGCATCAAAATATTGTAATCAATAAAATATATGGCAACTGTAACGACTTTGTTTTCTTAGCAACAAAGGTACAAATTTTTAAAGCATCATGATAACATGGAAACCATGGTAACAGGACATTAAAATCTGTAATCAATACAATATATGACAGCTGTAATGAATTTGTTACCACCAAAATAAGCTCAGTGAATAAACTAGTTACCATGGCAACAAGACATCAGAATTTTGGAATTAACATGATAATAATTTTTTTTCCATAGAGAAAAGCTATTAGTTTATTTCAAGTGAAATGGACATATTCAATGTGCAATTGTTTGTCTCCATGGAGACAGTCATTAGCCAGTAATTCAAAACCACTGAATCATACCTAAATTAATTTAATCAAGTAAAGTTTCTAACCTCATGCACCCCACCAACACCATATTCCTCCAAAAATTAGGTGGCTTTCCTTCGCGTTTTACAGGCTTATAAAATCCTAGTGGTAAATACATCTGTATAAATCCAAATGTCGCTGTCATGACCATCTGCATAGCACCTAAAATAAAATAGATCACATTATAAATACATGTATATAAAAACATTTCAAAAGCATATAAGTTAACCTTTATGAGCCAAACATCAACAAGACCTACTACAAACTAGGCAATTTGAAAATTATAGTCAGATTTCAATACACATGTAACAGAAAATAAAATGATGAAGTAAATGAAATAATGTTCAATGTCACATCAGCATTTTTGCAGGTATTCCTGGCTAGAAAGTGTAAAAGATACAAAGAGTATCAACAAAACATTAATACAAAAATAAAGCAGAATACAACATCATATAAAAACAATGTTAAGCGATTATAACTGAAATAAGATGCCAGTTCAAAAGTGTCCCCCAAACAAATCCCAACTGGGAAATCAAAGTTTTCCGAACCAACATGATCAAAATACATATAGCCAAATTTAGCCAATGGTACATCTATTCCAACCAAAGATTGTTTTTGTGAAGTTTTATAAAGATCTGTTTAATAGTTTTTGAGAAAAAAGGTGGAAGAAATGGCGTAAACACTATATTCCACCACCATCCCTACTTTGTTTGAGAAACAAATACCTTCTATCTACTTACCAAGCAGAGCAGGATCTCCCTTTAAAGTAGCCAAGATGTACTTATTCAAAAATAGTGTAAATGCACTGAAAATATACCACAAAATGAGAAAGAGAAAAGCTCTGACGTTGAGCAGACCCATTTTTTCATCGTCATCCATTTTCTTCACAATATGTTTGTTTGCACCAGGTTTCAGTTTAACCATGTCCAATGACATGTCTACATGTGCATTGTCCATGTGATTCATCTTTAGTGAGTCTGACATCTTTACTGATAACTCAAAATATACTTAGAAGGAATGGTGTGGTATCCATAGCGATAAGTTTAAATCTGACGAGTGGCAAGTACCATCAGTATCTGAAATTAAAAAAACACTACTTCTATAATTTTCTGACAAAAAAGGACAATTATACAAGTTTTTTTTTTCAATATGTGCCTGTTCAAGAGTCCCTCCCCAGAGTCTTTCACATATAAATCAGGGCTCGACATTAACATTAGCCTGATTGCCTGGGACAACTAAAAAGTGCCATTGGACAAGCCAACTGGACAGTGATGTTGTCCGACGGGACAAGTGGTATTTTCCGCCGCCCTTCAATATTGTTGATCACGTTTCTAAAGTGAATATTTAACAGTGTAAGCAACAATATTATCGACCGGAACTTGTATGTCAAATACTTTGGAACTAGGTTATAATCATACTCTCCTCTGTCCTTAAGATCGATATTTTTGGTTTAACAACACTGAAGCTTTCAATTTATATAGACTGTTTACACTTGACAACAGAAGAGGCAATGGATCTGTCCAAATTTGGGTTTTCGTGTAGTCGTCTTAAAAAATCAAAAAAAATCTGAGGAGGAAAAAAAGATTTCTAAGACAACTTACAAACAAAAACAAGTTTGCTTGTTCCAGGAAAGTTGGTCAAGCGAATTGATATTTACAACTGTGAACAGGTTTATCACACAGTTTATCATAAACAATGAGCACTAAATTACTTTAAGTTTGAGTGAATAAACAGACAGATTGTAGCTTTAAGTTGTTCAGTAAATGTAGTACTGAATTTAGCTGTGAATTTTCGGACAAGTCTGTTTTGCCGAAGGAAAACCAACTTTTTATTCTACTTGTCCAATGGGACAAGTTAGAAAAAAAGTTAATGTAGAGCCCTGTATATATGAAAAACACTATTATTAGCAAGATGATGTGTTTTACATCAAAAACTAGACAATTTTCCCCAATGTGCAAAAATATAAAATGGTGGGTACTTTAGAGATTTTACAGATTTATACCCCACCAAGATTTTGTCCCCAATTCATTTACCAAGACAGTCATGTCTGAGATAGTGAGGAAAATGGAGTAATCTAAAAAAAACTGACACACTTTGACAAGCAAACTTGACACATTTTTACAATAGAAAATGCTAAGCAGGATTTGAAAACTAAGTGGTGAGAGGTGTTGAAATCAACCAAGCATCTTTTTACTAATCACCTTACCATAGCTTCTGATGTTGAGGGGGGCAAGTTGGTTATGTCAAGGGGGTCTTCTTCTTCTTCTTTCAATATACAATATTCCTTTTTATCAGAAGATTACATATTGTTCGCATGCGTGGAAATAAAGAAAATTTTTGGTGTAAGTATGCAGTTGTGATGTGCAAAGTGAAAAACTGAATAGTGATTAAAACTATGTACATGTTGTTAGGGGTTTATTTTGTTTGGGTTTTGTTCAGAACAACATAGGATAGTTGTTCTTTGAAAGTGTCGATGGTTGATGACTGTATTATGTATGCCGGTAAAAGATTCCATTGAATAATTGTAAATGGAAAAAATGAATATTTGAAGTTGTCCTTTGATGTGTAGATGTGTTTGTAGAAGTAGGGATGGGATTTACGTATTCTGTCGTCTACTGGGATTAGTATGTTGTCTGTGTCAATTTTAACGAGTTTGTGGGTAATTTTGTACATCATGACCAGTCTTGTTTTGAGTCTGCGTTCTTGTAATGTTGGCCACTTTAATGTTGTTAACATATCAGATACACTGCTGGTGTTGTGGTATCTGTTACAGGTGTATCTGGCTGCTCTTCTTTGATTTTTTTCTATTTTACTTATTTGGTCCGAATGGTGTGGATCCCAGGCTGAGAAGCAGTATTCCAGTTTTGGTCTTACTAGTGCCTGGTATGCTCGACTTTTGATGTTTTCTTTTGTTGTTTTGATATTTCTTTTGATGAATCCTAAGGTTTTATTTGCTGTTGAAGTGATGTTGTTTATATGGCTGTCCCATTTGAGATTTGACTGTAATGTTAAACCAAGATATTTTGCGGATGTGACATGTTCGAGGCTGTGGTTGTGGAGGATATAGTTGTAGTGGATTGGTTGTTTCTTCTGGGTGAGTTGGTTGAGGCGAGATGGTTAGAGGGCAAGTTGGCAGGGGGCGAGTTGGTTAGGGGCGAGATGACCAGCTATCTTTGCTCAACATAGGCAGTGCCAACAATCAAGTTGATGTGAATCATGTACATCTCATTGTCAGTAAATCACAACTACATGCCTTAAATCCAAAACTTACACAAAAATATGCGATGCCGATTACAAAGTAAATCTCAAAAATTGGAGATATGATACGAGACAGGGCTCAACATATAAGATAGTTAACAAGGTTTTTATCAAATCAGATTTATGCAAAAAAGGTGGGGTTGATTTTCAACAGCCCTGTAAAATATTGTTGGACGAGAATTTGACATAGTTTATGACTACGATTAACTTGAGTACATTTATGCGGTTGATGAAATTCACCTTGGATTTTCTTATTTTTGTATTTTCTGTAATTATTTATCTTGACAGGTGCCAGCGTACACGTTCTGCTGGCAACATAATCAACGTCTTTCACACGCTTTGAAAATTATGATTATTCCTGCGAAGTGTAGCAAGATGATTAGGGACTTTTTCGAGTTACTGTAATATCCTTTAAGAAAATATCACTACTGTATGAAAAATTAAATAAGAACAAAATTCTACACGGTAAACTTTAATGAATTGTTTGGAATAAAATTTCATCTAGTTGTCAATTTAACTAAGATTTTTCTCAACTTAAAATTTAACAATTTTGGGAAGTTATTTTTGAACTACTATTTTAAACATTAATTACAAAATATTTTAAGCTAAAATGATCTTCAATGTCACTTTAAATTCCTGAATACTAGTCAATGTCTTAAAATGAACAAAATTCTAAATATTGATTCAAATTTTGCCAGGTTTAATAAGTTATTGAATAAGGAAAATCTTCGTAAAAGAATGATTTTGGAAATTAGGCCTGAAAGAATATAATCATTTGATAATTTTTCTCAAAATCTGATGAGTATCAACAGTAAACGAACTTCCAAAATGACGGGAAAAAGACAATTATTATTTGAGATTTATGTCAATGGCAGAGAAAAATGCGTAAACATGCATAGTTGATGAGGGGCTGACGACAATTTACAGATTTCTACATGTATATGTCAAAAACAAACATACTTATCCATGTCCGAATCACAATCCAGAAGCAAAGTAAAAACTTTGGAACTGACAAGTTAGGTTAGACACGTGAACTTCCACCAGGGAAGTGAGGCCGGGTGCTCCGGAAGGGTTGTTTCCTTATATTCACTCGGGATTCTAGTTTTCATAACTATACTAATAATCATGATTTAAGTTTTTTTTATTTGTTTTTAATAAATAAATTTATCATTCATATTTGCAAGGTTGATACCCAAGTTGTACACCGTCAAACGTTGGTTTAAAAACTAAATGTATATCCCATATTGTGCTACACTTCTTTATTTTTTCATTTTAACCCGCATTTATACGTACTTAACTAAATGCATTAATGTACGTTTTTACGTTGTTTATAGAACGTATGGCTGCTATCTGAATAGTTTAATTAGGTCTTGCTTAAAGAATAGAATTTAAAAAGTTTCATCGTTGTGTAATTCACAAAGAAAAATAACATATTTTTCATGTTTCTTACTGCATTTCAAGGGACGTAACTCGTTTCGAAAAAAATCACTTTGAAGACGACGATTCTTCAAGGGATTTTTTTTCTTCTTCCGTTTTAAATCTACTGACGTCATATGCAATGGCAGCTCCCAAACAAGTGCTGTAATGCTGGAAACAAAAACACAAACACTTTTGTCCATTCGTCTTCAGTTTATATAGTTCAATCAACTGAAAACTTTCATTACAAACATGAGCGAGTTAACGCCAGATGAGGTATGAAATTTTACAATGAAACATTTTTTGTAGAAAACTGGTTGTCATCTTCACAGCTGAAAAAAACAATGTCATTGTTTTGTTACTCATATTCATATGGCCATGTGCCTGGTTCTAATCAAGCATTTGCTTAGCACGATAATGATGAAAAAATAATAATGTTTTTGACAGTAAATGTATGTTTGGATTTCAAAGCCCAGACTTGCCCTTTACCTGAAATATTTGTGGTTGAAAACTTTTATCATATAAATGTCGCAACTTTACAATTGTTTGCTCATAGCCAGGTATAGCCACATCATGACACCAACAGACTATAGACCATGTAACATTCACTTTTGTACTTCAAATGCATCTCTTTCCTAAAATATTCTGAATCTTGTCTACAAATAATTTAAATATTTTATTTGTTTGAAATCTAGATAAGAAGAAGACGGTTAGCAAGATTAGCCGGGAACCAGTCTAGTCCACCAGAGGCATCATCATCATCATCGCCACCAGTTCAGAATCAAAGTCCAAGTCAATCACAATCCAATGATGGCAGCGGTCCTTCTGCACCAGTCAGAACAGATAGTTCCAGCCAGATGTCAACATTGAGTCAGACTCCATCTTCACAATCATCACAGTCTTTTAGAACTCCACCTAGTAAGTAATACCCTTTTAAGATCTCAGATAAAGCACTTGGCCACTTGTACTGACCACAATTTTATTCACACTTGGTCTTATGTGGTAAATTCCTTAGACATCATCCTTGATTCTAGATAAATTGCTAAAATGTAATGCTAAAATTTAAAAAAAAAAAAAAAAAGTACATTTAATAAAATTTAGACTTTTTCTAATGCCAGGTCACACTACTTGGTGCAGCATGCACAGTACTTATAACGTTACTTTGCAAGGTGCCAAAAAATCTGCCTCTTGGTTGTTTCAATTCCAGAATTATTTGAGTGCAATGTTTTAATTCCTACATCAAGACAAAATGATATTGCAAGGACAATAAAACATGAAAGGTTTTTAGAATGACAAGTTTGAAATATTTTTCCAATGGCCATCCAAAGTAAGGAATTGTTTATTCAAGATTTTTCTTGTGTTGTTTTTTATGAAATAAGTAATTTTCAATTTTGTCATGTTATCCTGTGCCTTTTAAAAAAAGAGATATTATCCTGTGCCTTTGGAAAACGGGGATATATTAAATTTGAAGTTATGTCCACCCTTCCATATGCTCATCTGTCTGTTCAACCCACTTCTTGTTTCATAGCAGGATTGTTTCCCTTTGCTCTGCTGTTTAATTCAATTTGATTTTTTTTTTTAAATAATTATTTCTTCAACGTTACAGGTAGTTTGAGTGTTGATGCAGTTACACCTGAATCACAACAGAGCATGGACATTGATTCTGAATGTTCTGAGAAAAAGTAAGTGAAGAATTAAGTCTGTGCTTTTAAACTTAGTTTGATTGATTATTGTCACACAAAACAAACCATTAAATTTGGTGCATATTTATTTTATAAAAAAGAATACACAGGTAATTAAATATACAGTTAAACCTTGAATTACCTCCACTATCCATTCAGTCAGATTTTGACATTTATATTTAAAGTGACAAAAACCCTATAATTTTGGCTAAGCTTGTAAATCTTTATAGTATGGTAACCTGCATTTAGACATATGGTCAGGTAATGTGCAAGGGATCAACTCATTTGAAAGTAAAATGAAACAAATTTGTACACATAGTTTTGTTAAAAGATTACAAATTAGTAAGTCGAAGTATATACTTTTTTCATTTTTCCCAAAATTTGGATTCTATCAATTAATTTTTCCCAATTATATTCAGGTGAAAGTTTCCTAAAATGCCCAGAAAAACTCCTCAATTGTCAAATTCCTTGAAAAAGTACTATAATACATAAATCACAATGAGTTAAATCCAAACTGAAATCTGTACTAACACTACTATATTTGTTGACAGTTTTCAGTCCCAGATGGATGTAGATTCCGGGATAGAAACAATGGATATTGATGAAGCTGAGATGAAATATGAAATAAAGAGAAGAAGGGTAAGAACATTTTGTATGGCAAGCATTTTGTTTGAGTTTGATTCCCATTATGACTTAAGGATTATCATGTTTATGTCTGTTATTTGCTATTAAACGTTTGGAAGAGATTAGCAGTGTTTTCTCCAGAGTGCGTTTTTGACGCGATTATTTCATAAATGACGCAACTTAAATGACCTAGTGCGTTTTCTTGACGCAATTAGATTTTTACAACAATTCAAACGTGTAACATCTTCGTTTTTACTTGGACAATGTTTCGAACTGAAAACGAAAGTTAAAAACGGAAATTCCCGCTAAACGGGTTTCCTGTTGCATTACACATCGATACCTTGTTACAATTTAAGATAACAGGATCCCTGTTCACTCATGATTCATTCATGATCAATTTAATGCTTGTATAAAACCACGTGTTAGTGACTATGTTTGTGTGTATTTAAAGCGCTTGATCGTTCGGGCTGTAAACAAAAAATGTCCAAGCCAAAGCAACGGCGATTGACTTCGTTTTTTAAACCTGTCGGTGATAAAAACGACAACAAAGAACAATCAGATGACACACCAGGCCTCGACCAACCAACTCAGGATGACGATACCTCGATAGTCAATTAAAAGTGGTCCAAAGACAAAACGAGAATTTAGACCTGAATGGTTGCAACAAAATAGCTGGCTGAGATTCGAAAATGATAAAATGATATGTAACGTGTGTTCATCCGAGTGGAAAGACCATCCTTTCACAAGCGGATGTACTAATTTCAGACATTCTACTCTCACTAGACATATTGCTTCCATTCAGCACAAAGCATCTCTTGAATCAAGTTCCCTTCGTTTGAACATGAAAAAGCAAGTGTGTGATTTGTTATGTTCTAAAAATGCAGCTGCAGTGGGAGCATTATGTTCTGTGTATTGGCTTGCTAAAGAACAGCTACTTCAAATGTAAACAGTAGAGACCGTATAGCAATAACAATAAACAAATTCTTGTCTCTGGCTTCAGTTATCCAATATTCACATAAGATATTACCAATCCCTTGCTCATTTGCATGATAATTAAATCTAAAAATTTAACAGAATTATTGTGACCCCTTGATTTGGAAAATGACCCCCAACTTTCAAGTGAGGGGGTCATCTATGACCCCTTATTTTAAGAAGTTGGAGAAAACACTGGATTAATGAAAGTTTATGTATGATATCAAAGATCTTGTTTGCCTCAAATTATTAAGTGTTCTGAATAAAGATAATTTCTCCTGGGGACAGATAATTTAATTTTCCCAATTTGGTCTCTTAGAATTTTAAAAAAAAAACATTGAACACTAAAGAAATATCAGGTTGAGGGATTTAGTCTGATATTGGTTGAGGTAGCATATGATGTCATAATTCAAAATAAGGGTGAAGTTGGGCAATATCTTCACCATGTTTAAAAAATAAACTTTGCCCTAAACTCCCAAAGCAAAGTTCTAGGGATTTGTATTTAACTATGTTTTATTCTGTTTATCATATGCATAAACTTTTCTGACTGGACACTTGCAATCTGTAATTACATGATTTTAGTCATATCTAAAAGCATGCTGTGCAGCAGAAACTATGTTTTTACTACAAAGAACATGTACATTATAAAACATAATAATAGACTAGAATCTTTTCTAAAAGTTAAAACATACAGTCAAACCTGTCTATAAAGGCCACCCAAGGGAACTTATAAAAGTGGCCTTTGTGGGTAGATGGCCTTTATATACAGGTTCAAATAATATGCATAAAGAACAATTGGGATACAATTCTTCTGGCCTTTATAATCAGGTGGCCCTTATATAGACGTGACCTTTAAGACAGTTTGGACTGTATTTAATGTGTACATGTATTAATGAATTGTTAGCATTGATTATCTCATGTGTTATATATATATCTACTTGTAGGAGACAAGTATAGGATCAGAAGCCAGTGAAGAACAAGTAGTTAATGCTTTACAGAGAGTGTTCTGTGTATCATGGAAAGAACAAAATCAACAAAGTTTACATTTACCTGATTTATCTGATTGTGTTCAAGAAGGTCAGTAATAATCCTTCCTGTAATTATCCCACCTTTAGCATTAGCAAAAAATAAATCAATTCTTGAAACAGATGTTCTGTCTTTCCTTTTTCATTGAGGAGTTTTTTGGGCAAAAACCGTCAGTTTAGGGATGTTAGAGGAAACCGAAATGCCCAGAGAAAACCGCTGGCCTTCGGCATGCAAACTGTCAAACTTTCTCACACGAGAATCTGTCCTAAGTTAGGTTCTAACCTAGACATCGAGAGGTACTGTAAACTATAAGCAAATTTAAACCACTCAATCACCTAGGTCCCCTGCTTTCAGGGATCTTTCACCTTATTTTGTGAATGGGGCCTGGGTCCTTGGAATTGGGAAAATAAACTGTGTTTTGACTCATTTTGGGAAAAATTCAACAAGAGGCAAAGATATTTCATTCAGACTTTTACTGGTCATAAAATATGATCAGAGTTTCCTCTGGGTCTCAAAAATAAATTGCCAGGGCTTTCGACACTTTTAATTTTTTTTCGCCACTTCCAGTATTTTTTTCGCCACTATCAGACATACTTTTGTCAAAGTATTTACTTTATTATTTCTAATTTTTTATTCAATGTTCATGTTAATATAATTGCAATAAGAAACATATTTTTGCCCATTTTACAGAACAATGGCAAAAGTGACTTTTTCCGCTCGGCCAGGATGAGAGAACCTGGAGTAGTTTTTTTCTGTAGGGGAATTCACATTGCATGTTTCAATATGTTTGACTGTAAGTCACTGCATTAGACTTGTATATTTTATAAATATAAGTAATTGCAATTTTAGAATTCTTTACTCAAAATAAAGATATCTCCCCATTTCAAAATTCAATATTATTTATTTATTTATTTATTTATTTATTTATTTATTTATTTATTTATTTATATACTTTTGGTAGAATTATGTACAAGTAGACTACTGTAGTTGGGTTCAACAACATTGATGTGATTTCTTTTATGTAATTAGAAATTTGAAGAGTAAAAAAAAAAAATTATCATTATTAAATCATTAAATTATTTGGATATGAACATTTCATTATAAATTAATTTTCATATAACTTAGATACTTAGATTGTACAATGTACATGTAAATGTGAAAAATAATTTGCTAAAAAAAAATTTTAAAAGTTGAATTTTTGTTTCGGACAGAGTTGTTCCCCTTGTTTACCAAAAACGCATGGTTTTTTGACAGGGCCTCCATCTCAGACTCTAGTTTCTGTGGATGATTTTACTATTTTCCATTATTCAATCGGAAAATGCTTTTATTTATGGATTATTTTGTGGAAAAGGATCATTTTGAGAAGGTCTGTTATATGATTAAATTTTTCATATCAAAAAAACGAAATGCATTATTTGTTTACTACTGTACCGCCACTTCCTGTTTTCATCCTTGTGCGTACACATTGATAGAGACGTTTTTATAGCAATTTTGGAGGTTCTTCCTCAAAATTAGTGTTGAGTACATCAGTCAACAGGTAAAGGTATCTGTAATCTCGTGGTTAATTATTAGATTAAAATACATAGGTATATCGGCACCTGAAAGCCTAGGAACACTACCCGTGTCACTGTCATATGTCCACACGTCAGTACACTTGTTTTTTCGGTAATCAGTCAAGTATTCACACCTGGTACATTGCTTGGGACACTTATGGTTAATTAAGGGATTATCTGTAGGTTACTGAAGTTGTTTTAGTTAACACACTTGCCGATTTTCACATGGCATAAAATCAAATTTTTATCGCCAAAAATTTTCACCAATTTTACAATTTTTTCGCCACTTTAATAAAATTTTCGCATTTTGCAAAAATGGCGACCTACAGCGGAAACACTGTATGATTAAATGCAAATTAGAGTTCTATTTGTCTATCTTTCATGTCTCAGAATTTATTAACAGCATGTTCTAGCTGTGTCTGTGAGAGATGAAGACTTAGAAATGAATTTGGAAAACATACCAATTTATGTAAACGCAACATACAAATAAAATGGGAATATTTCCATTATCAATTGGGAAAGAATGTGCTTTATTGCATTGGGAATGGGGCCCAATTTTGGCCCCAAATTTTCTTCAGTGAGACCCCTGACTTCAGAAATGCAAGCTTTGTGTAGCAGATTATGCCATAAAATCATGATAAAATAGATGTGTTCCGTGATAAGGACCACACTTCACCCAAGTCATCATCACTGCACATTTTTATTAGTACATGATATTTGGTTCACCATTGTAAAGTTTGATGTCTTCAAACAAATATTGTGAAGTTTCAATGTACATGTATTAGAAAAAATATAATTGAAGCATGAAATACTTTACATAGTCAAGCAGTCTTATGTTTAGAAATAAATTTTATGTTTGATTGTTTGCTCATCTGAGCCAAAGGCAGCATAAATTGGAACTTTAGAGATGCCCTTTGATTTATGAAAATTACTGTAAGAGATGGTTGACATGTCCTTAGATGAGCAATAAAGCCCATGGACTTCTTGTTCTTTATTGAGTTATAAAAAGTGATTTATTTGATTTTGTCAGTGCTCTTAGACTGTAAATGTTTTTGTTTAACAGGAACTGATTCTAAGGAACTAGTCAATGTTGTACTGATGGAAGTTCTGATGGTGATAGATAACAGTACAGAAAATCCAGTTCTAAAATTACGATCTCCTCCCCGTGTAGTGTCTCCAGTCAAACCAGGTTCTAGTCCAAAAGTGTAAGTACTTATTTGAAACATCTCTTCTCTGCTCCATTATTATACCCCTGCAAACAAAGTTTTGAGAAAGGGGTATTATGGAATCACCTTGTCTGTCTAAGTTTGACTGTCCGTAGACACAAGTTTTTTCGGATGTTTATTTAGTCGTGTATAATCCAATATTTCTGAAACTATACACAGATTTTAAGCATCTTAAGAACACATTACTTTCGATCAATTTTTCCACTAACATTGGGGACATGGGGTATCAATCTCCTTTAGAGACAATTCCAGTTTGATGTGAAATTAAGTACTACCACTGACAACAGTGGCTAAAAGTATACACTCATAAGCTTAAATTTAGAAAATATGTTTCTGGTTACGACCATATAAGAATTTCTTTGACAAAAACTGTTGTGTTTAATTTAGATTATGGCAATGTTGATCTTCTGATCAGACTTTTGAAATGTTCAGTGACACATAATTAAAAATTAACAAATTTTCCTTTGATCAGAACCAAAATGACCATGTTCCAAGGAGAAAGTGTCCAAGAGAAGTGAATAAGTCAATTCCTTAAGAAATTTATGAAAACTTGATAATCTTGATTAAGGTTCTATAAGTAAAATGTATAATAAAATGTAAAAGAAATATTGAAAAGGGAAAACTATTAAGGGAATTATTCCACTAGTACAAGAAATATTTATTGGGTATATACATGTTTATATATAAAAATGTTACCATAATCAATGAAATATTTATTAGGTATAATAACATGATTTTTAAAACCATTGTTTACCATTTTCTCTAATTAAATTAATTGTATTTTCTTTTGTTTAATGTTTTCAGGGCAAGTCCAATTTTCTCTCAAGAATCGCCATCTAAACGAGAATTTTCATCAAAATATCAGCCACCAAAGTGTAAAGAGATTGACATGATCAATTATCTGTTAGATTGTTATGATAGGGTAGCGTTAGAAGAACGAATCTCACCAAAGGTACGTATAACACACACACACACAAACACACACACATACACACACACACACATACACACATACACACACGCACACACACACACACATTTACACACACAATTCCTTCCAACCTTTCAGAGCGGATCCTAGTGTGGGGAAGTTTGTTAATTTTTTTGCCTAAGGTTGTTGGTTTTCTTTAGGCACTCTGGTTTTCTCCACTATCCCTGAACTGACTGCCTCAGTGAAAGAATCATGGTTAAGGAACATAACTGACTTTTATTCCATACATTTCTTTAAAAACAATAACAAAAACATGTATTTTACAATGTTAGCCAGATATAACATAGTTTTGTCCCTTGTCTTGTGTAAAGCATTACACGGTTTAATCAAGCTATGTATTTCCTGGAGTCATCCTGGTTCAGACCTTTAAAAACATGTTTTAACATATTGGGTCAATATAATAACCTATTGCATTTTATTTGAAACGATCAGTTAAAGTAGAAAAATAATGTGAATGGGGAAAAAAGATTCAACTGGATTTACCGAGACTGAGGCTGCGGTGACCTAACGGATAAGACGTCGGTCTTCAAATCCAGGGTCTCTCATCGCTGTGAGTTCGAGTCCCGCTCAGACCACATGTGGGAAAGTTAATTTTCCTTGCCGTTGGCCTTTACTGGTTAACCTGGTATCAATATAATGGACTTAGGGAGTGAAACGCTTGTCTGCGGCGTACTGACTCTGTGAGCTAACACGTTAAAGTCGCCCTGAGTGCACGCTAGTACAAGGCAGACCAAAAACACATTCGCACTTCACATGCATACAAAAAAATTGTTCATAGATTAATCCATAGAGATTAATAAATTACCCTGTAGTTTTCGTCACGAATAGCTGAAAAATTGCTGATGCGATGTTAAGCAACATTCAACCAACCAACTGAGACTAAAAAACAGTACTTTTTAGGACAAAAATTATGTTTCACCTAATGGCACAAAGATTGCTTCTGGTTTGAATTCTGCATTATATAGTCATGAGTCCTTGTAAATTGTGCTTTCATTTACTTTCAGAAATCAAGTATCCCTCCAATGAGTACAATGCTATCAACTGCCAGAAATCAGTGTGTTTGTCATTCATCTCTAGTTTTACAAGGTGCTTTGACAGAGAATAGGTAGGTTGTTTTGTTCTGGATTTAGAGTAATTAAACTGTTTCCAACATTGGAATCAGACGAGGTTCCCATAAGGTTGTCTAGTTACTTGTTGTAAAAAAAATGTAAGTCAAACTAGACATAATAAAGTTGTTTCCTGAATCAGGAACTGCTTGGCAAGTTTTTCAAACATTCCAATTTTCTTTATTTCTTATGTTATATACATATAAGGACCAGAAATACAATGTAACTTATTAACATAACATTAAGTAATAATAAATACAGGTTTAAATTTTATTGCATCTTGAATCCAGGTTTTAAAAACGAGGTTTTACTGTACTTTGCACACAGGATTAACATATATTTATTTCTCTTACAGGTCTGTTGGAAGTACATCATTACTGTTGCCGTATTTATTATCACATAATTTACCACGGGGCTTTCTATCAGAACTTGTACAAACAACATGTCATGATAAAGATAGTTTTACAAAGGTAAGATATAAACACATACACACACTCTCAGATCATCTCTGTGGCTCAGTGGTAGAGTGTCTGCTTTGAGAGTGAGAGGTCACAGGCTCAAATCTGGTGGGGTCATACTTAAAATTGACTGGTTCCTCATCTGGTGTTCAATATTTAGAGGACAGAATATTGATTGGTTCACCTGGTGCCAGTATAATGTGTTGAGGAGTAGTGTGCATGTCTGTGACATACTTGGTGAGCAAGCAACTTAAAACCCCCTAGTGCACTAGTACAAGGCAAACCATAAAACACACATCTCATGCATACACAAACATGTTCTTACATTAATCCTAATAGAGTAATACCCTTTTGCTTTTGTTTAGAATAGCCAAAAAAAAAAACCCATCATTACAACCAATCACCCAATATGAATCTCTCTCTTTCTCTTATTTGATATCTACAAATATTTCTGTATTATATATCAATGTTACATTTAAGAATATTTATTTCTTGATTTGTGTGTTACAGGTGTTTATTCCAGTATTACAGGGATTAGTCAGAAATATCCATTCCATGTCACTAGACACAGATGATTATAGGGAACCTTTATCTATCCTGGCTGAACTTTGTGAAATTAAAAGTGGAAACAGCAGACCTATATCTACACTTGTAAGTTGATTGGATAATGATTTGGTTATCTCTCACCACTGCAAATGTACAAAGAGTGAGGGGTTATGATGATATCGTCTGTCCAGTTCACGGTATTAAAAATACCAAACCATTACTTGGGGCCTCAGTGGCAGAGTGGTCTCAAGTGCTGGCTTACAGATCACTATATCTGATTCTAGTGTGAAAAGGTTTGTAGGTTTTCTCTGGGCACTCCAGTTTCCCGCACAATCTCAGACTTAAACTCAAATACAAGTGAAAAAATCTTAAATAGTGCGTAAAACTCCATTTCTCCACTTCAACCCATTACTTGATTATTCATAACACAAGTCTGCCTTACAGGCCACCTTCATATTAGAACCACCTGGTTTTAAAGGTCAGTGTTCACATTATTGGAACCAGTATATAAGGTCCACCAACCCATATGTGCCACTTTTACTGGTTCCCTTGAATGGCCTTCATAGACACTTGACTGTACATGTATGTATAAAATTGTATTAATACCCATCATTTCTATTTGTGTATTTCAGATTGTAGAACAAAGTAACTGGTTACCTAAATCACTGTCCCAAGCATCTGGCATGGAGTTAGAAAAGTTGTCTTTCCTTGGTCCATTTTTAGGATTATCAGTTTTTGCTGAAGACAATGTAAGTTTGTATATCTTAGTTACTGTACAGGAAAAGATAATTTCTTGTCACAATTTTTGAAGTAGTTTTAAGAAAAAGTATTTTCTTAGAAAAATACATTCAGCTTCATGTACATGTAATTTCATTATTGTTCTATGGTATCATTAGTTTCCATTTTGCTATTTACATGTAAGTAAAACTGTTTGGAGTATTTTATTGTAAAAGAAAAAAATTAAGAATTTTATTTTGGGTAAATACTTTTGAAATAAAAACATGACAAAATATTTATATTTGCAAGTAAAGATCCAAGTATCTTACTGTAAAATTTCAGGTCAGAATTTGTTTTTGACACAGAAAATATTATGTTCATAGAAATCTGATTATAATGTAAATGAACATTTATTTAAATTAAATTAAATGAATGTAAATACAAAAATTTTATTGTTTCAGACTAAAGTTGTGGAGAAATATTTTTCTGGTCATCAGCTAACTCCAGAAAATTGTCGCCTTGTCAATCAGTCATTACAGCATGGTTTAGAGTATGTTCGAGTAAGTATAATATTCATTACATATAAAATGTTGATTTGTTAAGGAAGATACATCAAATAGATTCCTTTCTGCATGTTGGAGGTCCTTGATGACTGAGTGGTCTAAAGGACCAGCTTATGGATCACAATGCCTCTAACTGCCTAGGTTTGAAACAAACTTGTGGTTGATCCTACTGTACAAAAGTTTGTCAGCTTGCTTGTTGAAGATTTTTAAGCTAAAATGTACATGTACATATTACAGTGCGTCTAACTTCCTAGGTTTAAATCCCACTCAAGGTAGATACCAGTAATTATTGTAGAATGTGTTGTACAGAATACTTCATCTTTTGTGATAGTGTATTTATATGAGTTGTAAAGAATGTTTCATGTTTTGTAAGATAAGTTGTACATTTGATCCATGTTTTGTAATACTTGTTGTAGAATGAGTTGTACAGATTAACTCATGTTTTTGTGATATTTATTGTAGAATGAGTTGTACAGAATAATCCATGCATTATTACTTAATGCTGACAGTCGAGACATTGCCTTAACATTTATTGCTACTTCACTTGACAGAAATATGAAAAAATGTCAAATTCAGGTTTGTAAATACATTTATAATAAAAATAAAATTGATTTCCATATTTAGCGCAAACACAAACTGTATCTATATTATTTATGTTGTAGTGACCACTTCTGGGGGTTTTTTTTTCAACCAACCATTCCATGTCCACATCAGAATCCCAAAAGCAAATAAAAACTGGTAAAATAATTTAAACGTGAACTTCCACTGGTAAAGCGAGGCCTTGTCCTCCTGAAAGGTTTAGCACCTCCTGATTATCTAGCTACACTATTGACTGAGATGTGAAATCATTCCATAATATTCAAATCTAGGGTTGTCACAATTATCCGAGTAACTGATGATCAGGAAGGTTGTTACATCATATATATATGTATATATTTTAAGCATTATCCAACATAATATTTTCTCTGAAAAATGACCATATACATACATTTTGAATTGTCTTAAACTATGACACATTTAGTAAAAAAAAAACCAGTAAATATTGTTAATTGAGAGTGTTTCTGTGTCTTTGACAGATTAAGTAGATACCTGTGTTTTTATATTTGTTTAGGTTGATGAGAGATTTGTCGCTGGAGATGGATTTATGTTAAATCTGTTAACAGTTCTACAGATGTTGTCATTAAAAGTTGTATTGGATAAGGTAAGTCTGAGGAAGCATCTTTCGGAATGATACATGTAAATCAAAATATCCCTATTTCAGGTATATCTCTTGCCACATACTAATACTGAATATGGAGAAAAAAACTGTCATGAAAAACCAAAAAACTCTCTTATTCTGATTTTAGTCAAAACCATTCTTACTGAATATTCTCAAGAGGAAAACACTATACTTTTACAAAAATAGAAAGGTGGTTATGTCCCCCTAAAAAGGAAATTTTGGAAATCTTGTTGAAAAGTCTGATTGAAGTAAGCTGTTACACATGAAGCATCTTTCTGGTATGTAGCTTGTAATTTGCACATATCTTGACTAAAAGATCTCAAATTGGGAATTGGTTAATTGGGTTGTCTCGATCTCAAGGTACATAACTTTGACATGGTATATGGGTACATGTAACCTGCTAAAAAAAATGAATAACTTATAATAAATATGCAAATCATTTGTATTTCAGGTTGATATATATTATCCATTTCATCCTAACACAAGGATAAATATAAAGTCAGAGACCAGACTAAGATCTCTACCTAATGAAGCTGATAAATGGGCAGACACTCTTAGTAAGTATCAATGTACAAGTCCTTAATCTCATATATACAGTATACAGTGAGTCTATTTTTATATTAGGGTTATTATTACAGACAAAGCGTTATAAGGGGTGGTTATATACAAACGGCTACTTGGTCTTTTCAAAAAAAAAAAAACATCACAAAACTAGTATTTTACTATATGTAAGAAAATATTTATCATATAATTTAATTTAATTAATCAAGCTTTGAAAAAATGGCCCTTGATCTTATAAGGTTGGAAATGTTTTGATATTGACATTTGAAATTTAAAAATAAAGTAAATACAGTAAAATCTCATTTTAAAGTCCCTTAAAAACTTTGCCCATTCGTACATGCTATGCAGGGGTTCAAAACTCCCTGGGTCCGAGGTCCGGGACCTATTGATTTTACCTTGGGACCATTAATATTTAAATTGTAAAAGTCCGCTGAACCTGCAATTTTTACCAGAATAATTCTACTTTTTCAATATAATTACATAATTGCACATGGATCTTTCAATGTTGATATGGGACTTTCAAAACTTTATGCGGGACCTGCCAAAAATAAAGGCAAAAAGTCCTGGACCTTCCATTACAAAACATAATTTTGAACCCCTGCTATGTTGGCGTAAAAAATCTATTTCTTCTAAGTTTTTCTTTATAAGCATCCCTCAGTTTATTTCCAAACTCCTATATAAAGCCAAAAACTGACAGAAGAAATCGTGGTGATAATTGTAGATTTTACTGTAGTTAAATAAATATTTCCTTAATATTTACAGAATCGGCAAAAACTCCTCCTTGGCAAGATCCCAAGTTTCCGACGGAGTGTTTTTACTTGACACTTCATTGTCATCATTTATCAATAATTCCTGTTACACGGCGCTATCAGCGTCGACTTCGTGCAATAAGAGATGTAAATAGAATGGTTGAGGAGATGGAAGCTGCTGAATCTCAATGGGGACACTTACCAAACGCTGCCAGGAATAAAGAGCTACTTAAAAAATGGAAATCACAAGTACAGGTAAATAAAGATATTTTTTTGTGGCATGGAGCAAGTGATGGTGTTTTAGGCACCAGTCAAGATTCTTTCACTGACATGTTTATCTAGGTGGTCAGTTCAAAGATGGTGGAGGAAACCAGAGAAAAGCATTGACCTTCAGCAAGTGAACTAACAAACTTTCTGACACTAGGATCTGCCTAGGCATTGGAATCTGTAAGCATGTACTTTAGACAACTTGGCCACCATGGGTATTTAGTAAAATTGGATTACAATTAAAAAATCAAATTCAAACTGTAATTAATTAAATAATTACTCGCTACATGTAGGTCTGTTACTGTATTACACAATATAGTTACTGTAAACATGTTTTAGCATGATCCAATTTCAGCACAAATGGTAATTTGGGAAAATTCACATGGACTTGAATTAGCGTAATTTCATGGATCATCTTGTGCACTATGATCATGTGTAATTCGGCAGTGGATTTAAATAGGCACCACAGTATTATTGTAAAAGTCACTAAAATTAGCACACCAGCTCAGATTAATATGTCTACAGTAGTAAAAATGACTTATGAACTTTCAATAAGGAGTTTTACAATTAGCAGTCTGTATTTGTATCATTGCAAAAATTGCTAAAATTGGTATACAACTAAAATTAATATGTTTACAGTTTCATCAAGTATTCTTTAGAATTCTTGCTAATCATGTCTCTTTGTTTTGTTTAAATAGAGGTTACAAAAGAGTAAGCTATGTGCTGATGCAGCGGTGTTAGATGAATCTCTATTACGACGTTGTTTACAATTTTACGGGGTTGCTGCCGAATATTTATTGAAAGTAGCTGATCCAAAACATTGTGGGTAAGTTGTTTATTCTTACAATCAAATGATGTAAAACATGTCTATTTCTTTGTAATGAATTTGTTTTTGTTTAAAATGATTGAAAGTTTCAGGCTTTATCTCCAATTTGAATATCATTGTTAAATTTATTTGTCAGATTATTTAAAGGTCAAGGTATTGGAGGTTGCAGTTTGAAAATGTTATGGAAATTATTCTATAATTATAAAACCTCATTATAATGCCACAATATTTTGAAGTCCCGAAGTCTAATACTTTTGTACTATTTTTTATAATTCTCCTTTGATTTTTGTTAAACCTCTTCATAATAACCAAAATCAAATTGAAAAAAAATTGGCAACAAATCAAGGTTTTACTGTACTTCATAAGATATTGGATACATATGTATCCTCAGGTCAGCTATAAGGCCTGTGTTGCTCTTATTAATGATTATCATAACAAATCTTGTATCCACAGACATTGTATATAGCCTCAGGTGAGCAAAAAGGCCCACATGCCTCTTGTTAGTAATTATCACAACAAATCATGTATCTGCAAACATGGTTAGCAGTAAGGCCATTGTGTCTCTTGTTACTGATTATTAATACAAATCTTTGTATTATCTGCAGATCTACACTACCGTTACCAGATGATGTTCCTATGGAGTTTGCTGCTCTACCCGACTTCTACGTAGAAGATATGGCTGATTATCTGTTATTTGTCCTTCAGTAAGTTTAATACTATTAATGTCAGGATTAGTTTTGAAATTTGAAAATTTTAAGAAGTTTTTGTGTTTGAACAAGTTCTGTTAAACTGGGCATTTGATTTTGATGAAATTGGTTTGAAATAGTCAATAAACAAGAAAACAAATTATGAAAGAATAGCCACTTCTAAAATCTTGTTTATACCCATAAACCACAACAAATAAAAAGTTATTTCATATATTCGCAATATTAATGGTTAAAATTTCTACTTGAGTTTGCAAAAGGCCAATCATTTAATATCACTAAATACTGGTTTCCATTTCTTATTCGCTGGTTTTGTCAGTGAATGGAACAGCACCATTCAGCCTTTCATTTCATATAGCCCTGCTATTTTTGATGTCAGGAAACTTTAACAATAAATTGGAATGTTTGTGGTAGATAATTGTTTTTGTTATAGTTTGTTGGGCTCTGTCTTTTACCAAGTACATTTTTCTCTCATTAATGGTTTATTCTTTATTTCAGATTTATGCCA
The DNA here is from genome assembly GCA_021292105.1 of Anadara kagoshimensis. NCBI lineage: Eukaryota > Metazoa > Mollusca > Bivalvia > Arcoida > Arcidae > Anadara > Anadara kagoshimensis. The sequence goes on along the minus strand of CM037870.1, from coordinate 20,421,457 downwards.
AATGTGTTAGATGATCCGGTGACTGATCGCGTGTTACAGATGTTAATCGTCATGGTCTGTAGTAATAATTACCTAGGTAATCCATATCTAACTGCCAAATTGATCGAAGTCATCTTTGTCATGAATCCTAGTATACAACAAAGGACGGGGCCTCTCAATGAAAGATTCTTGATGCATCCACTTGCCTTACAGAACCTTGTTCCAGCTCTGATGAATTTCTATACTGGTAAGTTGCTTTAATCCTTGATTACTTCTTTCATGGGAATTTTCTGAACACCAAGCTATTTCAATTGCATGTTTTATGAAATAGTGAAAGACCAATATTTACATTATTTATTAGAAATCACTATATAGTATTTGAATGATTTCTTTATCTAATGAATACAATATGTTACAGTTTTCATGCTATGAAATTGGATCTGTCGCATGCTTATCCCAGACTAGGATGAGAAAAAATCGATCCCAGACTAAAATTGCAAGAATTGTGAATGCATCTAGATTGAAAATGCTTGTCTGTGGTTGAGAATATTAAATTTCTCCCCAATATAATAGGATTTGGTGACCAAGTGGTTTAAAGCGTACACCTCTCATCACCTAGGTTCAAATACCGCTTGGACAGATCCTAGTGTCAGAAAGTTTGTCAGTTCGCTTGCCAAAAGTTGGTGTTTTCTCTGTACCCATATTTCCTCTGCCATCGAAGAACTGACTGGCCTTAATATAAGTGAAAGAATCACCACTACTCCACTCCACTCGCAATATAGTGTTCATGGGGGAGTGGAGTAGTGGAAGTTTAAATTCCAGTCAAGATTCTTTCACTTTATTGAGACTGTCAGTTCAGAGATGGATGAGAAAACCAGAGTGCAATGAGAAAACCACTGACCTTCAGCAGGCAAACTAACAAACTTTCTCACACTAGAATCATCTGACCTAAGTGGGATTTCAACCTAGAGGGTGAGAGATGCTATGATCCTAAGTGCTGAGACAGAATTTATACAGACTCATGATTAACAAATTTTGCACATTAAAGCATTGAAAGGGCTCAACTTAACTGACATATTTTCTTATATTTTCAGACATTGAGAGTACTGGAGCCAGTAGTGAATTCTATGACAAGTTTACTATCAGATATCATATCAGTATTATCTTCAAATCTATGTGGTTAATGCCAGCACATCAGATGAAAATGATTGAAGAAGCAGGGTAAGTTATTTTTATTTAAAAAAAATTATGTGTAGCCATCAAATGCTTTGTTAATCTTGCAATTCATTTCATTGCTACCATTTGTTCAGTAAAATTTTGTTGTTAGAAAGGGTGTTGGCAATAAAATGATGGAGGCTTATGAAGAAAAACATAAACAAAATAGTTTTTGGAATTGAAAATAGTGTGGTTATAAGTGATATGTCAGTTGCATGAACAGTATGTGGGTGGTCAGGTTTTGAGCCCTGGCCGAGTCTTACCAGGACATGAAAACTGAAAATGACTGTTCTTTTTCAAGCAATAAGCATTTAGAAATGAAAGTTGAGGATACCTTAAAAAATTATGGTAAGAGTGGTATGCAAAGGAACCCTCCCTGTATTTTGCCGTTAGTGTAAGTATTGCAAAGGTAAAAATTCCTGCCACTTCATATATCTCTTGTGTAGGCCTCAGATAAAGCACTTCATTCCTGAACGAGTTGAAAAAGTCAGTGCTAAGTGTAATTTTATTCACACTTGCCCCACTGCCAAGTGTAGTTTATTAGATGCCATTCTTAGTTCTAATCATACAGTCAAAATGAAATGCCAAAATAAAAAATATATGTAAGGTATGTAAAAATATGTACATTTTTTTCTAGTGCAAAGTTAAATAACTTGGTGCCGAGTACACAACACCTAACGCCTTGCCAAGCAGTTTGAAAATTTTATCTGGCCCCTGTGGTGGTGTCCTGAATTAGTAAAATATTCTTGACTAGTACATACATATATTTAACTAATATATTTTACACTTAATTTGTTATTAGGAAAGGCAAACAGTTTGTTAAGTTTGTCAACATGCTGATCAACGACACAACATTTTTACTGGATGAAAGTTTAGACTGTCTCAAGAGAATCCATGAAATACAAGATGCAGTAGAAAATCTAGAAGAATGGACAAAACTTCCTAAGGTACTGTAACAGAAATTAACCATAAATGACTCATTTCTAGGCCATCACAATAATAACTAGAACAGTCTCTTGAAAGACAAGGAGACCACTATGGTTGCTTAGTTTTTAGATTGCTTACTCTGATAAGTGAACCCCAGCCAGGTCTGACCAAGGTTTGAAATTTGGTAGTGACTGTACCTTGCTATGCACTCTACATTTAGAAATTAAAGTAGCAGGTCTTTTAGAAGAGAACTTAAAATATGATGTCATATGTCACGATAGCCACAGCACACTAAAGATTAAAGAACCCTCCCTGCATATTGTCCTAAGAGCACTACAAAGATCAAAATTTCTTTCACTTCATCTAAAGCTGATGCCATCTCAATATAAGTGAAATATTCTTAACTGGGACATACATCCCATTCAGTTCATCACTTTGATGATTGTTATTGTCTTTATGTAAAATGATATGTAAAGTGATTTGTTTTATTTTGATGTTGTAGGAGGAACAGGAGGCTAAACGTCGCCAGTTGGCTATGGATGAGAGACAATGTCGTTCATATTTAACATTAGCGACAGAGACAGTGGACATGTTTCATTACCTCACAGAAAAGATAACACGTCCATTTCTTATACCAGTAAGTCTTCAGTTATTATGTCCCCTAACACAAAGTGGTGGCGAGATGATTTACATATAGTGTTTACTCCAGCCAACATTTTCTCTGCCACTTTCACAAAAACTGTTCAACAGATCTATATGAAACTTTACGGAAACAATCTTTGGGTGGAGTAGATGTGCCACATGGTATTTTCATCATGCACATGGTTGGGGATTTCCCAGTTGGGGAAATTGATTGATACTTTTGAAATGACATCCCTTTTCAATAGAACTTGTTCATTTTAAATTTATTTACATGTATATTATATTATTTTCATTTGAATATATCCCTAAGTACTTAGTAGTGTAGTTTATATTAATGATTATTTGAAAGTAAATATTGTATACACCATGCTACTATATATGTTTTGCCTTTAGATGACATGATAAAATTCAAATGGCTTATAAAACCTGGTTATAATGCTCCTCGGTAACTTTACCAACTTGCTATTAAAAGACTACTTGCATTTTGAGGTTGTAATAATCCATTTCTTCTGTGATTTTCTGTATAAGCCTTTCTCAATTTATAATCAAACTTCTTTGCGGGGATGGGGTAAGTCGGCTTCACTCACAGTTCTAGTTTTAAAAGTGGCATTAAACAAATGTAAAAAGTAATGTTAAACAAATGTGCTATGTTATGTTTATATATAAACACTTTATTTTGTAGGAGCTAGCTGATAGATTAGCAGCTATGTTGAACTTTAACCTTCAACAATTATGTGGATCTAAGTGTAAGAATTTGAAGGTTAAGAACCCAGAGAAATATGGTTGGGAACCAAAACGACTGTTAAATAGCTTAACTGATATTTATCTACATTTAGACTGTGATGACTTTGCTCAAGCCATGGCCAACGATGAGGTAGGGAGATATTGTGTTTTATTTTAACATTGTAAAACTTGATTGTTTTAGCTTTTACAAAATACAGAGTTTCCTTGCACCCCAGATTAAAAAATCCATCAAAAGAAAGATATCTCCATCTTGCATGAAGGAGAATTGAGAATATTCCTCCTTGTGTCTTACTTAAAAAAATCCATCAAAATTGTATGTTGAGGGGACACCATGTCCCCATATATCAAAAATCGAAGGAAACTTCATACATTCTTCATTCAAACAAATACTTTGTTGAAAAATGTTTAATTCCCTTGCCTCCAGTCATCTTCTGACTACAGTAAAACCTCAATTCATCGCCACCATTTGTTCAGTCAGATTTTGGCATTATAAAGGGGTTTGGCGATAAATCGGGGGAGGTGGATAAAGAAAAACATAAACAAAATGGATTTTGGGACTTCAAAATAGTGTGGCGATAAGCGAGGTGGCAAAGCTATCGAGGGGCATTATAACTTGGTTTTACTGTATATGAAACATCAGTGTTCAGTCTAAATTTTTCATGTCGGGGGATTTTCAATACAATTTTTTGCATTAATTAAATATAGCCCACTAAGGTCTTAATATTGGTGTCATTTTGTTAAAATAAGAAATTAATGTCCCCATGACCCCTTCTAAAATGAACACTGAAATATTTGTATTTAGATCAGCAGGTATCTTGCAAAAGCAATCCATTTCCAGATTTTTTTTGTTGAAACAAATTCAATTTTAAATGATTGCTGGTTGTATCATTGTGCACCCACAACTGTATTTCAGAATAATGTAAATGTGGTTATTTTAGCATGGTGGAGAGTTTTACTAAAAAATCAGAAAAATTTCCCTCCCTTAAAAATAACAGCAAATCATGTTTATGCATGCCATGTATCTCAAGAATAAGCAAAATAGCCAAAACAACCTCCTTGTGAAATGCCAAGAATATGGTTTTTCTAAAATGGTCTACTCGTGAAAATAATAGCATCGATTTGTTTTATTTCAGAGATCTTATAGGAAGGAATTGTTTGATGATGCTATCAACAGAATGAGAAGAGCTAGGATTAAAACTGAAATGGAGATTGAAAAGTTCAGAATATTACAAGAAAAAGTAGAAAGTTTAGTCATACAAAAACAACAATCAGAAATTGATTTTGGTGATATACCCGATGAATTTAAAGGTAACAACACATTTATTGTCTTCAGTCTTCACCATATTTTTCATTGAATGCTTTTGGAAAAACAGGCCTGTAGTCTGGTATTTTGCATAGGGGGTACTTTGATTTAAGCCATGGGATGCACATCTGGCCATAGGTGATCATTTGTTGCAGCTGATAAGGGGGTCAGAGGGCATGCTCTTGCCTAAAATTTTGAAAATTGAAATGAAACACAAAATTGTGTATTTTGGAGCATTTTATTGAAAAAATTAATAGTTAAATATGATGTTTAAATTCTTTTAGAGGAGGGGGTGCATTAGTATGGTCCTGAAAATAAACTGTGATCTGTTGCTTTGTATCACACTCTTGTGAAGTGACTTAAATAACATGTCATAAATTATTACACTCTAGTACTAATTACATGTAAATGGTTGATACAAACTTACATACCACCAAAACTTATTTTAAACAAACTTTAGGGTAAATGTCTATAAATATCATCATGTCCCTTGGATTGTCTGTCTTATTGTGTTCATTCTGTTACTTCCACATCAATGGATAGATTTTGATCAAATCTGGTACAAATGTACTCTAACGTGAGATGATGTGTTACATACCAAATTTAGGTGTGCTTGTCAAATTCATGAGATCAAATCTTGGGTTTGGCCCTGTGTGCATTGTTGATGATGGGTTTCCGACTGCTTCTAGAAATATTTAATACCTTGTAAGTCCTTGTATGAACATTGTCTTGTAGCATGCTACAAATAGTTGAAGCATTATGGTGTAATAATCAAACAATGCATTAAACCAATTCTGTGTTTCCATTCCTTTTAGCAAAAATTGCCTTTGCAACTAATTTCCCACTTCTTTCCAAAAGTAACCTTTTTTAGCAAATACTGTGAAAAATACTTTAAAAAGGATTGAATTTTATAAATTTTGGAAAAATGTCTACAATAATTTTAAAATTGTGAAACCCTATAATACCATCTGTTGTCAGTTAGATTTAAAAATGATTGTTTTTGTTTGCAGACCCATTAATGGATACTCTTATGAAAGAACCTGTGATATTACCCAGCGGAACTGTGATGGATAGGCCAATTATTGTACGGCATTTATTAAATTCTCAGACAGACCCGTTCAATAGACAGCCTCTAACAGAAGAAGAACTGATACCAGGTGAATTATATAATAATTAGAACCGAATTTGTACATGTATTAAGGTGTTGACATTTCTGTGGACTTTTTCAAATTTTAATATTGTGACACATTGATAATGTAACACTGTACAAAGTACGAAAATGCATGAACTTTGCCCCATTCAAGATTCTTTACCTATATGAAGACAATCAGTTGTGGAATCCTGGAGGAAACTGGAGTGCCTAGAGAAAAATGCCAACCTTCAACAAGCAACTTTGCAAACCTTTTTACACTAGGATCTGACCCAAGTGAGATTTAAATCTAGGCTGTGAGAGATGTTGTGATCCGCTAACCAGGGCTTAAGACCACTCAGTCACTGAGGCTGGAATGACTGAACATTAGTTCATTCAGGTTTTGGCATTATAAGTTCATGGATAAGTTGAAGGAGACTTGTTAAGGAAAACAGGGTGGAAAAACCACTTTGGCACATCCAAATAAAATGCTTTTTTAGCAAAGTTTTTTTAGCTCACCTGAGCCGAAAGGCTCAGATGAGCTATTGCTATCTATCACCGTCCGTCGTCCGTCGTGTGTCGTGCGTAAACTTTACATTTTAATCTTCTCCTCCAAAACTACTGAGCCAAATTTGATGAAACTTGGTGATTATTATGCCTGGGTAACAGCCTTTCAAAATTGTGTTCGGGGTTTGACCACGCCCAACAATATGGCTGCCGTTACTATAAATAGCCAAAAGACAAAAAAATCTTCTTCTCTGAAACCAAAAGGTGCAGGCAAATTTTGATTAGATTTTTGGATTCAGGATACCTAGATACACTAAAATTGTGTTTTTCATGAAAATTGGACGAAAAATAGGTTACACGTTTTTTGCGTAAAATTATGTAATTTTTAAAATGAGACATTTATTGTTATAACTTCATAATGGCTGAAGATAATTGTATGGAGTTTTCACTGTTGATATTGTCTTGCGATATTCTTCCGATTGATGTCAAGGTCAAAGGTCAAGGTCATGTCCCAGTTTTTGACCTTTGATAAAAAATGCTATTTTTTAAACATTTCTGGTGATAATGATGTAGGATTTTTGGTTAATTGTAGGTATTGACATGACGATCATTTTGATATATCGATTAAGGTCATGGGTTCAAAGGTCAAGGTCACAGATGTACAAGTTTACCAAAATAGTTAATTATCTGCAAAACTATGAACTTTTTGTATAGGCATGTACAGTCGAACCCGGTTAATCGCATAGGCTCCGTGATTCAAAATTCTATGCGATTAACCGATATATGCAATTAACCGATAAGCAAGAATATCCGATGTCGGGACTCGAGACGGTATCAGGTCAATTCGCCCCACGGTAAATTCGCCCCCGTCAAATTCGCCCCCACTTTCATCAAATTCGCCCCCATGTCAAAATCGCCCCCGTTCAAAATCGCCCCCACTTTTTGCAAATTCGCCCCCACTGTCAAATTCGCCCCAAATTTTTGGAAAAAAAATCTTCTTTTATTGAGATTGTAAAAGTAACATAAAATTATTTTTTACGACCTCGGATATGCCTAAATAACTCATGGCAGACAAATTATTTGTAATGCATTGTTTTTATTGCAATGTTTTTTTGTCGTGCATTCAAATAAAAAGTCCTTTGTAAGATTTTGCTATAATCATAACAGTGGATACAGTAAAAACAAAATACTTCAGTAACGTTTATTAAAGAATTACATTAGAGTATTGATAGATTATGTACCGTTGAGAGAACATCTTTTTCAACATACCAGGCGCTCCTTCGAAACAATTTCTCTCTTCTTGGTAACATCAAATGCATTGTTCACTTTTAAAATGGCATCTACTATATGTCGGTATTTTATAAAAATTATTTTGTCAAAAGCAACGTTGACTACGTTTAATAATACAATTGAACATAAAAGTTAAATTCATATTAATTAAATGGATGCATTGATATGTTTCATTTCTAAAGTATCATTATTTTTATTTGATTTTTATAAAAAAATAAAATAAAAATAAATATTATTTGTTATATGGTTATTGGAAAAAAATGGGGGCGAATTTGCAAGAAGTGGGGGCGATTTTGAAAGGGGGCGATTTTGACATGGGGGCGAATTTGATGAAAGTGGGGGCGAATTTGACGGGGGCGAATTTACCGTGGGGCGAATTGACTTGAATTCCTCGAGACGCATGCTGGGGGGGTCTACATCTACAGTTGTCATAAAGTACATTGTACTTGTAAATAATTTCAGAATAAGTAACATGTCTACACTTCTTGTTTTTAACAAAAAGAAAGATGATAATCCCGAGAATAAAATCAAAGTACTGAAAGTACTAAAATTCGCGAAAGATTAGAAAGACAGGGAGTTCAGTGTCTCCATCAATGTAGTGTCAGGTATATGAAGTTGTCAGGTAACTGAAAGGAGGTTGTTATGTTCACCTTGCGTTGCTCCCAACACAACATAGCGGGTTCATGTAGTGTGCAATGTGCAGACTATGAGCATGGGGCTGTTTTAATATTCACACATTGGACCAATATTAAGGATTCATGTAGGAAATAGTTCAATCCGAATAAATGCATGTATGGAACCATCAAGGATGGTCAAAGTTACTTCCATCGTCATGGAGACCCTAATATTAAACAAGAGGTCCATGAGCCTTAATTCTCACATGCAGCTGAGTACATATCTCATGCAGAGGTTCAATGGTCATTGACATTAATTAAAGAGAATGTCCAAATAAATTTTCAGCAGTAAGGGCCAATTATATGTAAGGATTTTTTGCAAATGTATTATAACATAACTAGTCATAAGAGTGCTACATATAATATATCTGAAATCTAGCTACAATATATTGTTTATAAACAACTAAAAAGGTAAAGAAAAATTTGAACCCATGACCTTAATCTAAATATCGCAATGAATATTAGGTCAATACCTACAATTTAGAAGCCTATACAAAAAGTTTATAGTTTTTGAGATAATTAACCATGTCAGTATTTGTTTGCATCAGTGACCTTGACTTTTAAACTCATGTCCTTCATTCATATATCAAAATGATCGTTAGGCCAATACCTACAATATTTTAACATATATGCCTATACAAAAAGTTTATAGTTTTTAAGACAATTAATCATTTCAGTATTCATTTGCATCTATAACCTTGACCATTAGACCTATGACCTACATTCATATATCAAAATGAACATTGTGTAAATGCCTATAACATTCTGATATACATGCCTATAGAGAAAGTTTATCATTTTTGAGATAATTCACCATTTCAGTATTTGTTTGCATCTATGACCTTGACCTTTGAACCTATGACCTTCGTTCATATATGGAAATGACCGTAAGGCAAATGCCTACAATATTCTAATATACATGCCTACACAAAGAGTTCAAAGTTTTTGAGATAATTAACCATTTCAGTATTCGTTTACGTCTATGACCTTGACCTTTGAACTTATGACCTCTATTCATATATCAAAATGACCGTTGTGCAAATGCCTACAGTATTCCAATACACATGATGATGATGCCCATACATGATGATGCTTATAGTTTTCAAATATATTGACAAATACATTAATTTTGCAATTTCCCCCTCAAGTACCTTGCCATTATCTCATTTTGGCCCCTAAAGCTACAATATGTGCAAATCTAAAACTAGGTGCCCATAGTGTTTTACATGAAATATCTAAGTTATATCTCTTGTAGGTTCAGAGCAGATGATTTTTAAAGATTTTCACAAATTTTCCCTTTATGGGGCCCCAAGGGGACATAATCCTTGCATTTGTGCAAATCTGAAAACCCCTTACTTGACCATTACTGTCAAATATCATCCAATTTGGCTCTGTAGTTTTGGAGGAATTGATAAAAAATGTGAAAAGTTTATACATGACGCACATCGGACGAAGATAGATGGCAATTGCACATCTGAGCCTTTGGCTCAGGTGAGCTAAAAAGTTTATACAAGACGGATGAAGATAGATGACAATTGTTCATCTGAGCCTTTGGCTCAGGTGAGCTAATAAGCTTCTGATATCTTTCATGTCATGATTGAGGATATTTTTTAAATAAATTAATAACTTGAAAAAATTAACTATTATTTTATTATTATTTATATCACCAGAGTTGTGTTTTAAGAATTCGATAATTTTTGGAAGACTTTTTATTCCCGAGACCAGCATAATTTTAGTAAATCTTGTAAACAACAATTTTTTCAATTGGGTGGCCGTTAGGATCCCCGCTGACTGGGTTTGACAGGTGACCCCTCTACAAAGGTTCTGTACATGATAAAAATGTAGTTGACAGATGACCACTCTACAAAGTGATCGCTATCCCAGATTTCACTCTAATCAATTTTTAATTTTTTAAGGATGACTTCACGGAATGCTTTGAAAAACGGGAAAAGCAGTATGATAGCACAAAATTCCAAAATTTTTGTCTTAATATGGGGAGACTCCTCACATCAGCAGGGATTGAGCTTAACTTTTCGATGAGCCATACAATGAACTGTCAAGAGTGATGGTTGATCTGAATATAACAGGCATATACATTTGGATTATTCTATCCCTTGCTTTACTTTTCGATATTCAACATCTGCAATTACATTGACGAATGGTTTTGCAGAAAATGTTGATCTATAGGTACTGCCAATGTCAATGACTGTATAATTTTGGCAGATTTTGATTTATTAGCAGGAACTTGTTTTGCATTACTAAAGGCTTGGGCCTGTTTGTGAGATTCAGAAATGTCATGTTTATTTACACTGTCAAGTTTATAACTAGTGCAACCCTCGGTAAATACAGATTTTTTTCCTGTCGAACTCTACACAATCGGCACACTTCATTCCGTCCTGCGTATCATACAACCAAGGCCTGCCATCTTCCCATGGCTTTTTATATGCTCCGATGCGTTTGGACTTATCATACTCTTGATAGTACTTTCGTTTTTCCGCAGGTCCTTGTTTAGCCTTTGGAGTCGATGCTCCTAAAAATTTCCACATGGCAGAAAGCCGGAAGTATCATTTTATACATAAATATCAGAAAAGGAAACGAAATGGCACCGTATTTGAATTCCGGTCGGAACACCGGTCCATTTACACTTGTTAACTATATGATACCCATTTTTCAATTTTACTATTATTGTCGCCAGTCAGAAATATAAACAGGAAATCGGTAAACGGATCGGAATGTCAAATACACCGAACTGAAAATTCTAATCGCCACCTGGCAGCCCTGGGCGACCTGTGTATGATACATTTATCGCCCAGAGCGAAAAACTGGGCGCCCGTTAATCTCAATCCCTGATCGGGAGGGTTGGCAGGTATGATAAAGCGGAGAATATAGTTGGGGCGGAAAATATTAATATTGGGGCGAAACGTCCATAACCCGCATTCAAAATTTGAGTTATCTACCTTTATTTCAACTTTGAACCTACATACGAGAGAGAGTTGATTATCTGTAACGGAAGAATATTCGGGTTGAGAAATCTGCATGTAACAGCTAAATTCGAGAATGATCAAGATCATTCGCGAATAAAAATGACACATTTCAGTTTTGTGGAATACCTTTCGGGAGGTTGGCAGGTATGATAAAGCGGAGAATATAGTTGGGGCGGAAAATATTAATATTGGGGCGAAACGTCCATAACCCGCATTCAAAATTTGAGTTATCTACCTTTATTTCAACTTTGAACCTACATACGAGAGAGAGTTGATTATCTTTAACGGAAGAATATTCGGGTTGAGAAATCTGCATGTAACAGCTAAATTCGAGAATGATCAAGATCATTCGCGAATAATAATTTAAAAAGTGTTTGTTGTTGTCGTTTTTTAGCCACGAGTTGAATAGAATACAAAAACTTGATAACTTCCGGTTTGATAGTATTACTAAGAAGTGTAACATGTTCTCGATAATGTGTAAATAAAACGGCATCTACATCAAGTTATTAAAACGATATTTTTTTTAATAATTTTATTAAGTTATAATAATTTTTAAGTTGTAAAATAAGAAACTTAGGAAAAATTCCATGAAAATAAATTCCGTCTATTGGTGAAGTAACTGAACTTTTTGTTAGTTTCTTCTTTTTTCGGATCACCATCAAAGATCGTGATTAACAACATTAGAACTTTTTCTAATTTTAATTGCAGTTTTTATTCCAATCATTGTTATTTTAATAATCAAAGTGTTGTCTCCTGTGATCATAGAATAATCCCCGATGTTTACTTTACTATCATTGGTTTCAGTTTCTTAACCTACCACTGTGTTTTTTTAACAATTAAAATTATAACTGACATATGTCACTGAAGTTACTGTTTGTATCGGAATATTTACACAATTAAAACTTCAAACAGCTCTAAATGGCTAATCGGAATGACCCATTGTAAATAAGTTAAACACCTGTGAGTTCTGTTAGGTTTTGTGTCATCGGCGATACACATTTTAGTAAATTCCCGATAAGGGAGACAAACCAATAAAATATTCAAAATGGCGACTGCTTTACTGGAGTACCGCGATATGTTCAGAAAGAAGGAAAAAATACAAAACACAAACAAGTAAACACAATTTATACAACATATTTTATTCATTAAATACAAATGTTCTTCTACGTCTGTATAATAAACATATTTGACACTTTCCCTTGATAACGGTGACGATCTTGGATTTTTCACAAAACCTGGAAATGAAATCAAGTGCACATCGTATTTTGAAGAAAAATTATATTTTTTTTAAAATCCTAGGGTTTTGGGATCGGGTCGGGAAATTTTCTATGCGATTAACCGGAGTTGGGCATTTTTGGCTATGCAATTATGCGGGTAATTTTCAATAGAATAAATAAGAAATGGTTTTGGATTTCAAAATCCTATGCGATTAACCGATTTATGCGATTATCCGATATGCAATTAAGTGGTTTCGACTGTATATTAGAATATTGTAGGTAATGGCTCAATGGTCATTTTGATATATAAATAAAGGTCATGAGTTCAAAGGTCAAGGTCACAGATGTAAACAAGTACGGAAATGATTATTTATCTCAAAAACTATAGACTTTTTGTATAGACATGTATATTAGAATATTTTAGGTATTATCCTAACGATCATTTTGATATATGAATGAAGGTCATGGGTTCAAAGGTCAAGGTCACAGATGTGAATGAATACTTGAATGGTTAATTATCTTGAAAACTGTTAACTTTTTGTATATGCATGTATATTAGAATATTGTAGGTATTAGCCTTACAACCATTTTAATATGTGAATGAAGGTGATGGGTTCAAAGGTCAAGGTCACAGATGTGAACAAGTTCTGAAATGATTATTTATCTCAAAAACTATAAACCTTTTGTATAGGCATGTATATTAGAATATTTAGGTATTATCCTAATGATCATTTTGATATATGAATGAAGGTCATGGGTTCAAAGGTCAAGGTCACAGATGCAAAAGAATACCTAAATGGTTAATTATCTTGAAAACTATTAACTTTTTGTATAGGCATGTATATTAGAATATTGTTGGTACTGGCACAGTGGTCATTTTGATATATGAATGAAGAGCATGAGTTTAAATGTTAAGATCACAGATACAAACAAGTACTGAGATGATTATTTATCTCAAAAACTATAAACTTTTTGTATAGGGATGTATATTAGAATATTGGCCTAATTATCATTTTGATATTTGAATGAAGCTCATGGGTTCAAAGGTCACAGGTGAGCATTTAGGCCCATGGGCCTCTTGTTTGTAATAACATGTAGCTATATGAATGAATACAAAGATTTTATATATGCCAGTTATATAGTATTCTTGATTTCTAATGATTTTAAATTTATTTTTCAGATCATGCACTGAAGGCTAAAATAGAAGCATGGATGAAGAAACAAAGAAAACATTAATATGTCTGTGTTATGTGTATAATTATTGATGATTGTATTTGTTTTGGTTTTGTTTGTGAATGATGGATGCCAGGTTTGTTGTGTGGTATGCATGGTAAACCCACCCACCCACCCCCATTTTTCGTAATCATGTTGGTTCATGTAAAATTGTGACTTGTTTTACTTGACCATACTTTTTTCTTTAAAAAGATCTTTCGCATGTATACACAAACAAAATTATATGCGAGGCATCAAGTGAAAACCATACTTACATGATTTTGTGTCATTCTGAGGAAGTGACGTCAGAAAAATGTGGTCATTTTCGTTATAATTGAAATCATCTTCATAATTGATGGATCAGCCTCACCCACAATGTTCCGACAAATGCCTGGGTATGCTTGAATAACACACAATTAATAAAGAAAATTCGGGCTGAATTGTGCTGTTTAATGACATCACTGACATTAGTACGTCATTAGTTGCTGTGACACTGCTTTGGTACGGTGATGGCGGCCAGTGTCTGAACATAAAAGGCATGGGCGGTGATATGTCAATTATACACAACATTTTATGTTAGATTTCATTATTGAAGCACTTACTTATCTGAATTTCACAATGAAATAAATTTAATTGTAAATGCCATTAAAATAGAATTTAGTCCATTATTTTCTCATCAGTTGATGTGATGTAGGAAGCATAAATAGTGTATACTGTCAAAACGTTTTTCTTTCTTGATACATGCTCTTTTAATGATGATTCTGTGAAGATTTTGTGTACATTTATGTCCAATATCTTAATCAGAATCTGATATAGTATGAGTAGGAACAAAAATCATAAAAATCTATCAGATAGCCCTTAAGTATGGTTTTTGCTTGAGATGCCATATATAATTTATATATTTCCTTAGGAGTACAACTCAGATTGAAACCCCTCTCCTTCTTCAGAATGAATACTGTCCAACATGCTTTAAGGGCCACCTCTATATAAGGGTCACAAGCTTAGGCCAGTAGAATTGTATCCCAATTGATCTTAATTCATATTATTTTAACTTGTATATGAAGGCCACCTGGCCATAAAGGTCACTTTTATTGGTTCCCTTGGCTGGCCTTTATAGACAGGTTTCACTGTACTTGAAGTATGTTTTCATTATATAGGAAAATGGAGTTTATTAATTACTCTTGAGATATCAACATATGTCATTTTTTTTATATCAGATTAAAGTTATATGTGTTTCAAAGATGTTGTGGATAAAGGATTAATTTAATCTGAGTAAAACGCTATCAGTACCTTTAATTCTTTTATTAAACACAAAATTACGATAGGAAATTGAACTTCTAACCTAAAATGTTTGTGTGTTTTAAAGTAGTTGTGAGTAAAAGATAATTAATTGGCATCATCGTCATTATAGATGTATATGTACACCATTGGGGTAACTAACTTTTGTGTAATGTCCCGACTTAGTATCACACAAATTGTTTCACTAAAATGTTTCACTATTTAGAGTTTTTTTCTACAGTCTTAAAATAGTACTGAAAATAGATATTTATTTGATAAAATTTTTTATATACATGTATTTATTTCTTTAGGCCGAATTATTTTTTATTACACCTATATTTATTGGCCGTATTTGACTGGTAGTTATCTGTAAATCAAAAGGGTCTTCTATGGTTAATAATTTTCACATTCATTTTGACCAGTCAGATCACAGAATGCAATTTTTCATTTGCCATTTAATTAGTAAAGTGTTCAACACACTGTCACTTCTAAAAAGACTTGTTCATAAAACACAGATTAAGAACACTTTACCAGTGAAATAACCAATGTAAAGATGTTGTCCGTGATCCAATTGTTCAAAAATAAAAGGTGAGGAAATAGCGGTTGTGGAAGAACTTCTTTTTCAACGGAAAACCACCAGTCAAATACGGCCATTGACATAAACAGCCTGTTGGGCTGAATTACTGAGATGCTTGTGTAAAAATAAGATCATAAATATTTATTGTTTAACATTGTTCCACTATTTCTAAGTGCAGAATGCACTTTCTTGTTATGAATTTAATTTATTAATGTTAAAAAATTTGTTATAGCCAAGCTATTTTAGTTCAAGCATGGTCCTTACAGAGATGGGTAATAGAGTTAAACCTTGATTCATTGCCATCATTTGTCATCAGATTTTGGTGTTATAAAGGGGTTTTACAATAATTTGAGTTTGAGGGAGGCTTGGTCCTAAGAAAATGTACAATACAGTTAAACCTGGATTCATTGCCATCATTTGTTCTGTCAGATGTTACTGTTATAAAAAATAGCAATAAACGGAGTTAGAAAAACCTACAGGAAATACATGTAGACTTAAAAACTTTTAAAATACTTTGGCAATACGAGAGATTGCAAAATTTTATGTATTATAAAGGTGTTTAGCAATAAATAATGGGAGATTTATTAAGAAAAACATAAAAGAAATACACAGTTGAAGTTTAAAATACTGAAGTGATGTGTGAAGTGGAAAATTTTTTAGGGGGCATTATAATGAGGTTTTACTGTACGTGTAGTCTAGCAATGTTTATCTGGTTGTGTAGCTGGTCAGTAAGGTTCCATTAATGTTCTATCCCTCTTGTCTGCTACTTTGTATTACATGTACTTTCTAATTTACTTCAGGGATGAGACATTGCCTTTATTTGTTATGTTGCTCAATACTGTAAACCAATTTGTATTCGCATGGGATTAACTTTTGCTTGTTAGTGAGGACAAAATAATCACAAAAGTTAATGTTAATTTTTTTTTAAAAATGGTCTTATTTATACCCAAATATTTAGCTATAGTCAATATGGCGAAAATAAGTAGTCACAAAATTGTTTTGGCAAGATTATTGAGAAAGTTCATATTATGCGAATAAAAGTTGGTGTACAGTATTTAATTTGTGCAATACCATGACATTTGTGACACGTCAAGCAAAAAACACACTGTGAAAATAATGGCAGAAAATTGGTGACATTTTCTTATGAATAAAAGCATCAATGACAATAATATTGTATGGTATTTATTGTATGCTGTGCATACTTATTGGAAATTCACAGAAGACTTCAAGTGAAATGTCTTATCCAATTTTTCTAAATTGCTCATAAGTATGGTATTTTCCCAATGTGTCATATTTATAATCAGATTTACGTACTTGCATTTTAATACTGAAAGATATAATTTTTTAATCCAATTGTTCTTGGGCATTCTGTAGTAGTACTCTGTTACACATTTGACATCTATCTCTGGTGAAAACATTACATAGATCTATTTTTACATATCAGTTTTCAAAATTTTTGTTTCAATTTTCATTAGGTTATGTTATGTATATTTTAAGCTGTGGCATTTGTGTATCACATATTAAGAGTTCAAGGCTCTCACTGGTCCATCTTTAGAGCCGATATTAGGCTCCATTCACAATTAAAAAGGTAATGCGGTTTTTTTTCAAACAGCAAACTGGTTTTCACAATTTTAAGAAAAAAAACTAAAAAATAATTGAAATTTTAAAATAATTAAAAAAAATCAACTTGTAAAACATCAAATCAATATATTAGTAATTAAATTTATTAAACATGTTTTCATTTGTATATTTTAGAGTGTTTTCTAATAATAGTGTACTTCATTTTCAGTTTTGGCCATTTCACTGCTAATTTTCACATTTACAAGGTGACCATGGCCTTGGCACTGAGTAAAAAGTAATTGTCTGCCAAATAGGGTTGACATCATTGTCAAGAAAATATTTTGATTATAAAATAAGAGACTGTAGACATAAAGTCATATCAAATGTTCCCGTTATGAATAGTTTTATTTTTGTTTTCAAGTACAGCTGCTAGTAGTGTAAGTTTATATACAAACAGAAATTTGTTTTTTATTCTTTTATTGAAGTAAACTGTATGGCAAGTTTTAGTTTCAAAATAATTTCTTAATTAAAATTCCCCTTAACTTAAATCTGTCAAATTTGAAAGTATTCAAGATATTCATGAATTTCAGGTGTCTTGTTAAAACTCGCTCTAAGCTAACTTAAGGTATTTTATCATTGAAACGATTCAATAGCAGTATCATATAGTAAAATATTGCCAAAAGTTGCAAGATTTAAGTTAAGGAAAATCTTTGTCAAGGATTGGTCTTGAAACTAGAGCCATATTTGGTCTTTTTTGTCTTAAGGTGCTTTCAAAGTATTTGTTTGAATTGGACTTTTCACATGTTAATTATTTTTATGTTTGAAGCATTTGTTTAATTAAATTGTACATAATTTGTGTTGTATATATATATACATGTACATATTATATATATATATTAAAAATAAAAATAAAAACTCATGTCAGTTTAAATTGTGCAATTATGAATTGCTCATCAAACATAGTTTTATTTGAATGTTTCAAAATAAAAATAGAAAAAATTCTCACTTTTTGTTTTAGTGTTTTGTGAACATTTGTTTCTAAAGAAAATTCTTGTTTGTGGCTTTTGTTGTATTAAGGACAGCAACGGTGGACAAGTAGTAGAGCATCCATCTCGAGAGCAGGTCATGGGTTAGAACTCCCTATCAGGACATCATATTAGGGACTTAAACTTTTGGTTCTTTGTCTAGCGCTCTGTTCAAGGAGAGATGATTATTAACTGGTTCATTGGTGTCAGTATAATTGGACTGGGGAGTGTACAACTTGGCTGTAGCTTACTATGTGAGCTAGCACTAAATGCCTCCTTGAGTACACAATAGTAAAAGACAGACCATAAAACACAATGCACACCTAACACATACACAAACCTGTTTTTAGATTAATAATTAGAGATCAATAAATTTAACCCTCTCAAAAAACTTAAAAATTGCCGAGGCAACATTAAATAGTACTACAAGGTTTTATTAAAACTTTTAATCACTAGACCTTCACCAGAATTGTTATACCATCGCAAACAAAGTAAGGGGAGGGGAATACATAGGAATCGCCCCGTCTGTCTGGCCCAATACTGTGTCAGCTTCATACCTTACATGTATTTGGATGGATAAAGATCAAACTTGGAACAAATGTAAACCAACGAGGCGATGTGTTGCATACTAAATTTAGAGGCATATGTCATGGTCACGATGTTTAATTGTAGAAATAACAACTCAACAATGTTGGGGACGAGGGTATTCGTAAAAAAAAAAAATACCCTAACCAACTAGATTTGTCATTAAGGACTGACAAATACCCCCACAAGAGTTAATTAGAAAATAGTATGGAAATTATTGTTAATAAAACGAATTTCAACTTTTTATTATTGTCCAGCTTTGCTAAAGGAGGCAGGTCATTGTTGCCATGTAAACATTAAGTAAAAATAAGTTATCCAAAATAGATGGGAAAAAATACTTTTATTTTACATTCTGGCATTAATTTGTAGACTACAAAACTCGTGATTTATATCATATAATAAAAATTGATGTAGATAAATAAGCATCAAATTAATACATATAATAATACATTAACCAATATAAGTGTCGGCACAAATTCAAAGCAAGAACTTAAACGTAGCAACTATTCATTGAAATACAATTCTAAAAAGATTTGACATTGCGACCTTGACCTTTGACCTACCATCTCTTAATATAGTTTAAGATACATCGTTTTGTGTTTGGACATTAGTTTTGTCAAATTTATTGAGATTTAGTAGATACAAGGCTTACCGGAAAAATCAATGCATAAATTATAAGATTTTAGTTTTACCCTCGTGACCTTGAATTTTGACCCACTTGATACTAGACAACGCACAGCTGTAACAAATTTTGTTAAATCCGTTGAGAAATGTAGGAGACACATTAAATTAATGCGAACACGAAAACATTACAAAAATCATAGACTAAGATTTAACCCAAGTGAACATGACTGATCTCATAACCAAACATGATTCATGACACACCATCTTATGCTGGTGTATACTTGTACCAAGTTTCGTTAAAATCCATTGAGGAATGGATGAGGTATATAGAGCGGGCACGAATAATGAAATAAACATTCATTCTATTTAATTTCAAATTCCTTGTTTTTGAGCCTTATTTTTCCATTTCTCTCGTACAACACTGCATGCATATGAACGGAGTTTTGCCCGTGACTACATAACTCTTAATAATGTACAAACCGACATATACTTAATATATTGTGCTTTTTTGACGAGTTTATGTTACATAATTGCACTTTTATATATGAATGAAGTCGAATTACATCCAAATTTTATCACAAAATTGAGTTTCAATCATAATAACAGTGTTTTTATATATAGAGCGACAATCAACGATCTTTTAGATTGTGGAATTCCAGCCAATGTTTGGCCCAGTCCTTAAATAAATGGAAAAAGATATATTAATAAAAACGGCAGTGCCTAAAACTACCCAAGATATATACCCAAAATACAGATTTAAATTTATTTAACATATAGGTGTAATTATCAAGATAACACGGCCTAATTTGGTACAGAAAGATTAAAAAATAACTTATCTGACATGCAGTATGCTGGAATTTGACCTTTGACTGTACATAGCATGTACTGCTGTTTACAATGGCGTTAGGTCTCGTGTATACTAGTTTTATAGTTGGTATAGCAACATACATTATTGTAAAATTTGTAATATTCATAAAGAGTTACCGAGCAAAATGGGAGTTTTTCAAAGATGTACCAGGACCAAAGGATTTTCATTGGTTATATGGCAGTTTACACCTGGTAAAGATGTTGATTTTCAGCCTACAAGAGTTGTCTTTCTTTATTAACTTTGCTACTAGATTGGATGGTCGAATGTGTTTTCTGTCGTATCAGCACATTTACAGTACTACTAAACTACCGCAGGCACTTGTTTTGATATTTAAAAAATAACACTCCGAGGCTGTAACATAATTAAGTACAGTGTTATTTTTTTATCATCAGAAACAAGTGCCCCTGTGCTAACTACTATATGAAACGGCTTTTAAACACGCCGTTTTAAAAAAAAACACTTGGAAAAATTAATAGTGCATATTTATTCATTACTCAGAAACCTAACTAAAAAGTATATTTTTGTCAATGCTGCATGTTTTGGTTGCTGTCTGTATATCGAAAAAAATCACATTTATGACAGAAAATATGTATTCCAGCGACCCCAAATTTACAAATGAATGTTGGGTAAAATTTTTATTTTTCACCTGCGTGATTAAATGAAGAATATTTTCACCTCAGTGACCTCGGCGACCTACATATAACCAATAGATAATCGGTATTTTATATTGTTTGGAAAAAACTTACGTCACACTACAAACATTTATATTTTTTAAATTTTAATGCCTTATCATCACCAAAAACGCACATACATAAACATGACCATAAATGAACACAATTAACATAATTTTAACTAATTAACAGATCAAATAATTAAGCACTTTTTGGCAAAGACGATGTCGTAAAACACAAAAGGAATGATGTCATATATTTTCGTGTGACTACATTTATACTTGACCATTTTGACTTTCTTGAGTAAAAGGCAAAATTTATCGTATAGACTAATTTAAAAGAAAACGTATTTTCGATTCTCTGTGCTGAAATATTATTAAAATTGTAACAAAAATTATAATTTAAAACCCTTTAATTGCCATAAGAGTATTTGCATGTTCAAAATAGCCTTTATGCACAGTAGTACACTAGTTTGCAGTGTCAAATACCCCTCAGTCCATTTAGCCAACCAGGCAAACCCCTTGCGAACCCACACCAGTGAGACGCCGCGAAAGCTACCACTTGATCAGTTTGCTACTTGGCACGTTTGGTTCTAAACCCTAGTTTACTGGGTTTTACTGATACCAAGTGCTTTGGATAAGTGGAAATATTCTGTTGTTCTTGCAATAACACACACACACACACACACACACACGCACCCACCCACACACACACACACACACACACACACACACACACACACCATAAATCAAAATACGACATATGATTTTAAATTACACCTACCCAAAACATTAAAACATTGCCTTAAATAATATATCATGGACCCACAAACTGTTTTTTTTTGTATTTTAGGCAGGAAAAACAGAGGACGAGAGATTTGGATTTTTTGACAAATTGGTCAAAGATTACCCTAGATACGCCTGTATGTGGATAGGTAACCTTAGACCTTGTGTTGTATTGATGCATCCAGAGACAATAAAAGTCGTGTTAAAAACCACAGGTTGGTATTAATTGTATAACTATTAATTACTATTAACCCTGGACTCGTCTCTCACACTTAACAAACTGCAACCACAGCAACCGCGCAACAGCAATCCCGCTTGTGAGGCTGTACGCTGTGGTAAGACATGTGATATATAGAGGATCTTAGACGAGTGGGGGTTTAATATGATATTTATTAAACGAGTTTAATAAATTTCATACTAAACCCTCACGAGTATCACATAATTCAAAATACCGAGACACGATGACATGTATATATTATTTGATGCCACATAGAAACATAGGTCAGACAAATCATCATCTCCAAACTAACTCCGCAGTTCTATTTAGTTAGAGTGAATTAATCACCTAAAATAAAAAAGACAAAATCAGCATGTAAGTTCAAATTATGTTATGTTTTTTTAATCTATTAAAATTACTTTTCAACAAACATAAGTTCATTTATCTCAAACGATTTATCTTAGAAAAGTTCGTGTACATGCGTGAGCTCTGCGAGTGTGTTTTGTGGCCTGTTTTGTACTAGCACGCATTCAGGACAACCTTATTGTGCTAGCTCACCGAGTTATTGTGTCAAAGACATGTGTACTACTTCCCAAGTCACATTATTATAACACCGGGTGAACCAGACAATACTCTGTCTTATTTATACCGAACGCCAGGCGTGGAAGCCAAAACTGAAATTTTATGTATGACCCTGACAGGATTCGAACCCGCGACTTCTGTTGTCGAGGTGGACGCTCTACCACTTAGCTACGATGGCTGTCATCTAGGGGGGATGATTCTTGGGAATCACCATTTGGACAGGTCTGAAGTGTAACTCAAATTTTTCACCCACTGATTACGGGTTTTGTCATGGCGTTCAAAATGACATAGCTGCTATAAATTCGTCGCGGAAGATCAAGAATCAATAGGCATATACTATTTATCGAATTTTTATGAAATAAAGTATTCAAAGATCAAAACAACATTGTGCAATATTAATGATTGTGGCACGACTATGCAGGTTTTCTTTTGTTCTCTGATGTTCTATAAATCCCCGAGTGGTATGAATTACCAAATTCCGCACGCAAAGAAGAATGAAAATGCATATGTAAAATGGACGTTCGTACGAGCCAAAATATGAAATTTCAAATGTAATAACAATAGGCCTATACTTTTTGTTAAGTTACGAGCATTTGAACACTTTTTAAAAAGACAAAAAGGTCCAATTAGGATAAAATGTCATCAAGCCCTCTATATCTCTTTCTCTGTTTTTATTTTATTTGCGTTGTTTCTAAATTTCGAGTTTTAGATGTATTCGAGTAAGATAAGGAAAAAAACGGTCAAAACGTTCGCTCAAACTTGACATGTTTCAGTATGGCATTTGTAAATTGATAAAGTTCTGCCATTGATATGCCATTATACCATCATTTTCAATGTGTTTAATGATAAAAATTTTAAAAAGTGTGTATGACAGATACATTATCTCTTTTGTGTTGAAGTGATTTTAATTTAGGATCTGCAGTAATCAAATAAATATCGCATTAGAGTTATCCATGACACTTTATAATGATGTTTGAGATATCTAAACTTCCTGTTTCTGCAAATTCCAATTCTATACACTTGATATGATAACGTTAAATCTTGGTCAATATATTAACAATGCTTTTTTCTGTTAAACCATAGCGTTCATCGCATTCATGATAATGAACCCAGTGGCGGATTTAGGGGAGGGGTTGCGGGGGTTGCAACCCCCCCTTTGAAAAATTTAAAGAGAGAGAAAGAGTGAGATATTGACTGATTAAAATTATTTTCTTGCCCCCATCGGGGCTCTGCCCTAGACCCATTGTCTCTGGAAGCTCGCGCCTTTGGCGCTTGTATCTAGCATTGATATAATTCTTGTCCCCCCTTTCAAAAAATCCTGGATAGTTCTCAACCCCCCCCCCCCTTTCAAAAAATCCTGGATCCGCCCCCCTGGAACCTGTTCAGCAATGCTTCGTTAACGTGTCTTAACTCTTTGCGTAGTGTCCCTTGGCTTGTTCAGTAGCACTGCCATGTAATTTCGCGTTCAATACGTGCCTGTTTCTGAGTCTCTTGTTGCAAACATTTGCAAATTATGGTAATACGCCCCTGTCCTTGAACTGTGTTTATCTCCCTTGATTTGTTCAGTGCTCAGCGTTGTTGTTTTCTTTCTCTGTGTGGCCGTCTCTGAGCTTTGCGTTGCATGTCCTACGTTGCCGTGTCATGGGGCGAGTTTTCACATTAATTACAGCTCATTGTGCTGTTCAATAGTACAGGTCTTTGCTATGCTCTTGACGTATTTTTAAATCGCCGTGTTTTTGTCCCTGTATCACAATTCTCTTCTCTGCAACGCCATGGCGTATTTTTAAATTATTGCGTTTACCAGATAAGATATGTATCTGTACCACAATTCCATGCTCTGCTCCGCTTGTCTTAACTATTTTCAAATCTCTAGGTTTTCCGAGATAAGAGAAGTACCTTTCCCAATCACTTTTTAGTTTTAACATCGGTATTTTCAAATCACCGGGTTTTCCCGATTTACGTCATGCTTCTCTGCCAAGTTTCTATTGTGATTGTTAGAAACACAAGTTTTATAAAAAAAGATACTCCCATAAAAAGACATAAGTATTGTGTATTTCAAATGTTGTAGGTAAAAAACCACGGACTTTAGGATCGCCATATAAATTTTTCCTTGATTGGCTTGGTGATGGATTGCTTTTGTCTGGCGGTGCAAGATGGGCAAGATCAAGAAGGTTACTAACTCCAGCCTTCCATTTTGATATCCTAAAACCTTACGTTCAAATCTATAACGAGGCTACCGATTTACTTGTGGTAAGAATTTAGTAAGCTGTGTAAATGAAGCCAATATTTCCTTCTTATAGAAACCCATTTAGGACCCCAATAATTTTTTATCTTGGATACGACAACAAATATAATCCTTGACAACCAAATATCATGAATTCGTGATAACTCGTTATTCGTTCCCACAGATAAGTAATCCGTTCCAACAGTTTGAGGGAACGAATTATTAGAAAAATATTCTAAATAGCCCTAAATGCGCTTCCGTATCATCTTTTTATGTCAGTGTTTATAATTTCTAACCTCCTCCATTTGAAATAGTTGATATTTGATTGATATTAAACTTAAGAAAATTATTTAATTTAAATAGGTGTCAAACATTTTTGGCTAAAACTGGCAATGACTAATGTTCTAAGACTGATATTGAGTTTTGATCCAATGGAGTGGCGTAATGGTGTTTTATGACTCGGTCAAAATTCTTTCAATTCTATCTTGGAGACACAAGGGCATCTGGAGTAATAGGGCAATTGGGCAAACCTGACAAACTTTTCACAATAACTAGATCCATATAGGCCTTGGTATGAAATAATACTCGTTGTAAACTGTTTGAATTGTTTTTTATATACAGAAACAGGTATCACAATACGCAAATACAGGGACGTCGTTTGAACTGTTTGAGGTCATTAGTATGTGTACTTTAGATATTATATTAAGATGTGCGTTCTCATTCGAGTCTCACTGTCAAAATGGTGGGTAAGTAATGCGTAATCAATACTAGTATTCTTTATCACATTGGCGTCACCATCATATATTGTAGTGATCATGGTTTGAGTGAAATGGAGTCATGGAGTTTTATGCAGTCCAATCAAGATTCTGTCACTTATATCGACGCGGTAAGATCTGGGGTAACGGAGTAGGATGGGAGTAACATTAACAAAGTTCAACGCACAAGGTTTTGGCTTTTATCAAGGTAGTCAGTTCTTGGATAGTGGAGCGGATTAGAGTAATGGAGTTTTATGCTAAAATCAAGATTCTTTCACTTGTATAGAGGCGGTCAGTTCTGGAATGGTTGGGTTCAGCTGAGTGATGGAGTTTTATACCCCAGTCAAGATTCTTTCACACATATAGAGGCGGTAATTTCAGAAATGGTTTAGGAAATTGGAGTGCATATCCAACATAACCAAAATAGAAGAAAAAAGTAAGGCTTGTTTTCTATGTATTTAAAAGAAACATGTTCGTTTGATTTACCTCAAACGTTGTCAGAATTTATTTACTAAATAACGTAGTGCTACTGTATTTAGAGTATCTTTTATGTAAAGAATTATATTTTTGTTTCAGAGAGAGCCACCCGTATGTCAAGGCTGTACACTATTTAACTGCAGCAGGAACCGATAGGGCGTGGTAAGTATCGCGAATTACTGATTATTATTAAATACTTTGCTGAGTAATTTTAAATCAACATTACCGTGAAATAATTTCATGAATTTATTTTGGCGATTTCCAGCTTTTCTTGGTTCGAAGACAAAATACTATTTCATGGGGTGATTTTGTTCTTTTTGATTACAGTTTTGAGTAAGTGTGTTATATATACGTTGTATAATCATTTCCGGACATGTAAATTCGTAGGCCAGTGTCCATGAAAACAACAAACGTTTGGACACACAAAAAAAAATTCAGTATGCCTAGTTCAACATCTTTGCATGGGTACCGTTTAAGACAGTTTGCTATACGCTTTCGTTGGCATGTAAGTTCGCAGGCCAGTGTCTAAGAAACAACAAACACGAAAGTTAATGGTCCCATAGTGGATGTATATAGGCCTAGTTAATCATAACACATTAAATTAAAATTCAACATTTTTACATTTATAATAGGATTCTTATATATAATTATTTCGTTGACATGTAAATTCGTAGGAACAACAAAATATATTAATTGGAACACCGTGAAAAAAATTAATGATGTCACAGTACATGTATATACATGTACCTAGTTAAAACTTGAGATTTAAAATTTTTTAAACTACATGAATGTATTTGACAACTTTCATTCCAGGCCATAAAACACCGTTCTTCGTTTCAACAGTTTACAGTAATTGGATCGTCTTAACATTTAAGATCATATTCGTAATTATTTTTTAGTTTCTTCTAGAAAAGTGAAGTGCTTTCTAATTAGTAATTATCTACAAATATCATACAGTAATTTTTACACCAAATAACAAATAATGACACTTCACATTGAGTACAGACCTGTCGAAAGTTTAACACCTGAGCTATCGAAAGGGAGCCAATGTCCACCTGCTGAGTGGCCGAGGCATGGAAAGTTAGTAATAAAGCACAGAAAGATGAATAACAGCTGCCGAAAAAATTTTTTTGCGATACGAGGGGCCGAGATGACTTGCTAATAGCACACTAATTCGTTAGCAAAGTGTTAAACTTTCGACAGTACTGTACTGTAGCTGATACTCCATTTTCCTGACATATGAGGATTTTCTTACCGCCTCCTTACAACCTACTCACAACCTTGATTAGATTTATCTACAGTTTATTGTAGCAAGAAAATTTATATAACGAGCGTTTTCATTGATTGGAATTTTATTACCATATAGTTTAAGATTACGGTACAGGCCTGTCTGAAATTTAACAATAATCTAACGAATTCGTGCCGATATCTTTTTCTGCGCGCAGCTGTTACCTAGCTCTCGGCAACTATATATATATAT
Organism: Anadara kagoshimensis; assembly: GCA_021292105.1. Lineage (NCBI taxonomy): Eukaryota > Metazoa > Mollusca > Bivalvia > Arcoida > Arcidae > Anadara > Anadara kagoshimensis. Next base: position 20,393,926 of record CM037870.1, on the reverse strand, counting down.
TCGACCATTAACTATACATATCTGAGCCACTTGACAACCGAGCTTCGACTTCTTTCTGTTAGTTTAGAGTAAAACTTTCGACAGGTCTGTACTGTGCATGTGAATTATATAAAATATGTAGTCACCTAAATCTGCAAAAAAATGGCAAATGACAGTGGAAAGACTTCGTTGCTGCCCCACACGCCATAGGGCGTAATAGACTGTAAGTAAAAGTAAGTAAGTAGTCACCTAAATAAATCTCGGTTGCCAAGTTTACGGATCACAGTGACTCTCATTGCCTAGTTTCGAATCCCGACTCGGACAGACCCTCGCGGAGACGATCGGAGGTTTTCTTCGGGAACTCGGTTTTCCTCCAACATCGCAGAACCAACCACATCGATATAAGTGAATGAATCTTGACTGTTCTTAATCAACCCCGCTTCTTCAAACCCCCTTTGATTAATATACCGAATGTATGCTTTAATTGATGGCTAAAATTAAGAAAATACATCACCAAAACGTACGAAAATCTAACATTTTATAGAGATCTTTTGTCATTTATTTGTAAATGAATTCCATGTCATGTGACCAGGGACCTGGGTGACCGATTGGTCTCAAGCATGCGCTTACGAATTCACAGTGCCTCTCATCAAAAAGGTTCGAATCCAATCCGGGCAGATCTTAATGTGAAAAAATTGGTCAGCTCCATTGCCGAATGTTGATGGTTTTCTCCGTGTACTTCGGTTTCCTGCACCTTTTCAGAACCAAACAACTCGATGTGAGTAGAAGAATCTCAGACATAAAACACAATTACTCCACTCCACTCTCCGTGTCATTTGGTCACTACAGTAGCTCAGTTGGTAGTGCTGGCTTCGTTTGTGGGAGGTCTGACCATTGTCCTCCGAGCGCACTGCAAAGGTCAAAGTTTCTCCCACTTCAAATGTAACTGGTGACATCTCGATATAAGTGAACTATTTTGACTGTGACGTAAATCCACATTCAATCAATAAATCAATCCCTGTATCATGAGTTGAAAAAATGTTTGATGTACTGCCATTATAATATAGTGCTATCATGATAATGTTTTACCTTCAGGAACCCACTCCTGTACTCCGATTCTATATTCTATTTGACTCCAATGGGAAGAAAGTTTTCACAGAGTTGTAAATGTGTACACGATGTTGCTGAAGAAGTCATTGATAAACGCAGAAAAGTCATTGTAAGTATAAATCCCTCGCAGTATTTTTCCAGTGCTTAATTGCATTAAGTAATTTAGTACACAGTATTCTAATCAATACTACAAAACTGAACTTTCTTCTGTGTGGGATGCTTCCCATGACCATGGACCTCCTCTCCGCCTTAAAAAGACAGTTATTTCATTTTTAGCCATTTATTAGTTCGTATTTTACTTTTGCTTAATAACTTTTAGCATTTAGGCTCTATAATGCTTAATAAAGGCGCTGTAATGCATTTAATTAAATTATTTAGCAGTTTAACGTCTTTTATTTTGCGACATAATACCTTTCTTTGGCTTATCACGCCTGCCTGTTCTCGCTATATAAATACATGTGTATTTTTTTTATTTCGCGTTGCTCCTTATAATGCCTTCCAGTTCGCGTTGCATTCTTTTGCGTTATTGCACCTTTATTCGTGTTAATTTGCCTCTGAATTTTCTATTCATCAACTAAAAGCGACACTATAATTTTCAGTCAGAAGTTTAACACACTTGCAATTTTTCGTCATTGCATAATTTTCCTTCCCCCTATTTTAAAGGAAAATAAACAGTTTGAAAACAGGAAATATCTGGATTTTCTGGATATCCTTCTCACTGCCAAGGATGAAAACGGGGAAGGCTTATCAAAACTTGAAATACGAAATGAAGTGGACACGTTTTTATTTGAAGGTATGTTTTATATTTATCGATATTTAAGTGAAAAAGAAGATTGGTTGAATTAGAATTTACGTCCAAGTTTATAATATTTTACCTATATCAAGACGTCAACAGCTATAGGTGAAATGGCAAAAGGTTTGACATTTGCAGTGCGCTCAGTGTCAATTTCACATTGCAGGATTCTGTATGTTTGTGTTCAATTTGATGCACATATTGTACTATGTCGTGTTCTTGGAGAGTTTAAATATTGCCATTTTTATATTTCTGTTTTTTTTCTTTGTTGACCGAGTTATAATAAGTGGTTCTATTTAATTATTTCAAGGTCATGATACAACTGCCAGTGGTATAACCTGGACTTTATATGCTTTAGCTTGCCATCCAGAATATCAAGATAAAGTGTACAACGAGATTGATAGTATAATGAGCCAAAAGGAACACCCAACATTAGAATGGTATTACAGTAAAACCTTTTTAATACCCCTTAAAATCTTTAACTTTTTGCTTGTTACCCATGAACTCACAAAATCTGTTTCTTTTATGTTTTCTTTGTCAGTCTCCGTCTAGTTAACGCCAACCTGGGCCTTTATAATGAGAGAAATTAATGACCATGAATCGAGGCTGCCTTTCTGTAAAAATAAGCTGAACACAAATATTGGCTGAGAAAATGAGACAGTTACCATGCCAGTTCGACTATTGTAGACATCATCAGGGCCATGTAACACAGAAACTTGTTTCCATCAGTATTAGGGACTCTATGGATGAGCCGGAGAGATGTGTTCATATGCATGATTCTTTGAATTTTACTAACTAGATGCTTAAGCTAACAGGCACCTGTTCCACATTTATTCCTTATCTAAGTTGTCCCCAATCTTTTCTGAAACTAGACAAAACTAGGATACGCATGTTATAAGCTTGAGTTGATCTTCAAAATGACACCTTACGTTCTGAGTATAATGAAAAATAACAAAATTATTAAGATTTCAAATTTTCTAGATTTAAGACATTAAATAACCGATCCTAGAAGATAAATGAAGTCTTACTTGATGGATGTTTTGAGTGGGTAGCTTTATGTATTCGATAATCTCATATGTCGTATATAAATTTGAAATAATTATGTTTAAATATTGTTATAAAGATTAAGGTATAAGACTTTTGTTAAAAAGGGATGAAAAAGGTGAACAAGTTGGCTTAATGTTGATGCAAAATACAATATTTTATCTAACATTAGACTAGTTTTTCTATCTGATTTGAAGAAATACAAGTTTTATCGAACACGTACGATACAGAATCTTGTATCACCACACTGTGGTGATACAACAGTGTGGTGATACAACATTGGCGGTAAAGCGCACGTGCTCTTTCTTATTGTTACGTCATCAGGGAGTCTTGGATTTGTCGGTCATAACATAGTTCAGTGGTTTTCTGTGGTAAAATGTAATTTTTTCACATAAAGTATTGTGTTTTTCATTATTTTAAGTAACCTAATTGGAAATGTTAGATAAAAATATTATATACACAGTGTTTATGTACAACACTTACGTCGTATCAGGTCTCGTCCTTTTTTCTTAGCTGTATCTCTACTCGTCGCGCAAGCGCGACTCGTAGTGATACGGCTACGAAAAAAAGGACTCGACCTGATACTGAGTGTTGTACATACACACTGTGTATATAATATGTATATATTATTTTAGTATCCAAATTTATAAGTTTAGTTTCTAAATTTCCTTTAAGTAAGAGTTAATGGGAGTTGAGTTTAGTATTAGTGTTTACACTCCAGTCAAGATCTTTCACTTGTAGTTTCACTTAGACATTTCTGGGATGATGTAGGTAATCGAAATAAAAAGCGAAACAAACGAGCTGATAAACTTTTAAACACTAGGATCTTCAAACATATGCGATTAGAGACACTGCAATCCACACGCTTTACTGTACCTCAGAAACCCAGTTTAACCGAGTCCTTATGTATATTGGTTTGTAGGGATGATCTTCAAAAACTTGAGTTTCTCCATCAGTGTATTAAAGAATCATTAAGACTTTACTCGGCTGTTCCTGTTATCATGAGGGAAAACACTGAAGATTTAACCATTGATGGTAAAACATTTCCAGCAGGCACAGAGTTTGTTCTTCATTTGTTCAGTCTGCACCATAACTATGCAGTCTGGGAGGATCCTTACAAGTTTATACCGGACAGGTTCTCCAAAGATAATATCAATAAAATGGACTCATTCGCTTTCTGTCCTTTCTCAGCAGGACCAAGGTAGTGTATACACCTATATTTTATTATGTTCAAAATACATATCAAATCACTTACCAATAGGTCTTTCATATGCCTTTTCAATACATATATCCTAAGATCGAAATTTATTATGTATCAGTAAAATGCAGATAAAAGAAAAATTAAAAGTGATCATGAACAAAAGTACCAGTCTTGCTCTTGTAATATTTGTTTTGAAAATATGAGAGTCTTGTTACTCAGGATTTTTTTTTTCAGAGTATCTTCCAATGCCTGCTTTTATATATTTCTTACCATTGAACTGTCTAGAAATGGTCTATATAGTGATATGACTGGCATTGTGCAAAGCAAACTGAATAACGCGCGCTAATAAAAATCCCATTATGGTTTTTAACTGCGGCCTACGCATGCCAGTCCAGTCGTTGGAACAGCCATTGGAAGATGTATAATTGTAAGTCACGTGATCGATGGTAATTATATTCCATATAGACGCATTCGGAACAAAAATATTTTATTTGTAAATATATATGGTTTTATAAGTATTTTCATAATTTGAGAGTACGTTAGCCTGTAGATTTGATAAATCTTTCACAATATTTGGCTGTTTACATCCATTTATTTTTCTATTTACAGAAATTGTATCGGTCAGAACTTTGCTACCAATGAAATGAAAGTTGTTATCGCAAACTTCTTGTACAGGTAAATATTATTTACGAAACCAATTATTCACGGTTTTAAGCTTGACTGTTAACCTGATGATTTATGTGAAATTGATTTGAAAGAATTAAGTTTGATTGATTGAATAGGGTTTTACGTCCCAGTCCAGAATATTTCAATTATATCGAGACGTCACCAGCTATAGGTAAAGTGACAAGAAATTTTAACCTTTGCAGTGGTCTCGGGGCAATATGTAGAGGGGATTCTTTAATATACCACGCCTGCCGTTTTAAGGTCTCTCCCGAAGGACCTCGTGACTTTCATTTGTAAATGTCCAGTGCTTGCCGAAAAAACAGTCACCAGGCCGGGATTCGAACCCATGACGTCCCACATACGAAAGAATTACTTACAGGTGTAGTGATCAGGTCCAAAGATGTTTAGATCGACACACCAACAAAACCTTGATACACATCTAACAAAGCTTAGATTTATTCTCACAGAAGGTGGAAGTATTGGAAGATAAAACTTATTTTTCTTTCCGAATCCTTTCAGATGTTTTGAAAATAATTTAGCCATGGTGTTATTTTTAACATACATAATTGTCTGTTTTTTGTGATTTATTTCAGATACAGAATAGAAATAGACACACGAACGGAAGTTAAAAGAAAAGTAGCTACAGTTTTGCGTAGTATCAACGGGATTCATGTCTACATAAATAAACGTGAAAGAAGAAATTGACAACATGACCATAAATAAACATGAACAAAAATGCACTTAAAACGAAATTGACAATGTGTTTATAAATAAACGTCAAGGATGAAATTGACAACACGACCATAAGTAAAAGTGAATAAAATGCACCAAAACAACGATATTGACAATGCGTTTATAATTAAACGTACACTTACAGAGACCATTAATTACAGTATACATAGACTTATGATATGAATGTGTGTACCAAAACAATTAAAAGATGAAGTACTTTCAATAATTTTTGACTACCGTGCTATTGGTATATTTTTGCAATCCAAGACCTATGGAGTTCTCAAACTTTTCTCTATCCATTTCGAAAAAGATGCTGAAAGTAGGTTGTTTTATCTAGGTATCAAAGTTTCCTTGAAATAGTTTTGACAGGGACATAAAGCATACTTTTATTCAATCCCATCCAGTAGCAAAAAAGTTATGCCAAGTGGTGTCAAGCATTTTTAAGAGATCTTTGTGTTGTATATACAGTAAAGTGTGATAATTGAGGTCTTGCTATAATACCACACCACTGGGGATTTACTCCAAAATCTCGGGGACTTTCATGTGTTTGTTTGCTGTATTGTCTTATTTCACTCTTTCATCAGCAAACTCTATTGTTTTGTGCTCTTGGTAAACGTTGTGATTTTGAAAGACTTGACCAGTGGGCCACCGTGGTCCCGTAATTTGTCAAGGGGAAAACTGTTTCTAACAGGCTCTTTCATTAAGAAGTCTTGTTTATATATCACATATGAATAAAAACGGACATCACATGCTCAAGTTTGGTTTAAAATAAACTAACACCAATCTGGACTCGGTTGGTCGAATTTCCATAAGACGCTCAAATGGTTAGCTTAAAATATAGTATCTAGTTATCATTTAAAACAAAACCTTGATATACAAATAAAGTTTTAAATTTTATTATTTCTTTTGATAAAAGCAATTTCTTGCATTTATTTTTGAAAAAATTAAGAATAAATTGTCCAATTCATAAGATACAAATTTTTGAAAGATTCACAACTACACAGTGCATACCTAGATGTTACATCATGGACGATCAATTTTATACTAAAATTAGATTAGAAAAGACAAAAGATATTTGAAACATAAATTCCTCTCGGAAATAGAGAAATTAAGAAAATCGATCAAGTACAAGGAGACACGGTATCATGATATTGGCAAACAGGATTGACCTGTAAGCTTGATCTTTAATTAAAAAATATTATCTACATGAATGATGAGGAAATACGGGTGCTTATTTTGTTTACATCATGGGGAAACAAGCATTGTTTGATATTTACTGCGAATCCTAAGTACTATTCATTCATTGGGTGGATCGTCGTATTTTGATATTCCTAATGAAAGGCCAAGCAGACAGGTCAATGTTGTTTACCTATAATTAAATTTCTTTACAATAATAAAACAATGTAATGATTGATGAGAAACAGCCAAGACAAACATTAAGATGTCCTCAAGATGTCTTTAATAAAATTAGAAGGAAACTATGCTTTCAAACTAATGTTCAATACGCATCCTAAGGAATTTAATTCTTTTACAGTAAACGTTTTATACCGACAAAAAGACAATTTATCGGTTATTTAACCAAGTCAATTGTTTAGAACGCTTGTAGTCAATTGTTTAGAACGTTTGTACTAAAGAAATTTAGATTTTTGGGCCAATTACGTATTTTTAGAAGTATCATTTCCGCCACTAATTTAAATTTCTTGGGGTTTAATTCCGCCAGAACCTGAGGGTCTTTTGCGTCAGTCTACCTGTGCCGGTACTTCATGTTATAAATGTAGAAAAAAGATTATTAATTAAAATGACCTTAACTCCGCCAGTTATATAGAGACTGTCGGTCCCCAGGCCAGATAAACTGATATCACTCATATCTCAGTTGTACTCTCAATAAAGTCAGTTGGGTACCATATTGGCGCAAAAGGACTAAGGGTTTTAAATAGTTGGTGGCGGAAATGATACACTGGCACAAATAGGTTGTGAGGATGCATTATGTAAACATGACCTTTATGTTCTAATTCGTTCCACTCAAACGAACATAAATTATTTATAAATAAAACTATAACTCGATATAGGATGTGAAGCGCTCTGTGAGTGCAGTTAAATCTTTAATATACTAGTATATATTATACAATTAAAACGAATCATTCGCCCTTATCCCAAGATATCTACAAAATACAAAATAATATATTAGTATCATTTAAACGTAAATATAAGCTGAACCGAATAAACCTAAAAGGGAGGGTGGGTGGGTATACAATTGAAAACACGTCTACTGCGTTAGAGACAGAGCCTTCGAATGACTATATGTATTACATTCACGGGGAACTTTTTAAGTTACTATAAATAACAGAAGAAGAAGTTTATAAATAAATAAACGACGAGTTTAAGTAACAATAATAAATTTATATCAAGTTCCCTCTTTTGATGGCATGAGATAGAGGCATGATATTTTTCTCTCATAGAGTTTATTGTTGGAGATGGCTTTTGGCTAGAAGATTCGCAGAATCCGACGTTACATCTAGCTTGTTGATGATGGCATTTGTGGTTTTTAGAGTACTCCTAGGGTGTTGCTTTTGAAGATCTTTAGTTTGGTTTTTGTCATAATTTTGTCGGATTCCCAGATGCTATTTAGACTAGCAAACATCACCCTTTGCTTTGGATATTCGGGCTTGATCTTTTCAGAGTTTCCATCTTCTGTGATCTTAATTTCAATGTAAACAAATTCCTTTAATACTCAATGCTTGCTGAATTCAAGGTTACTGTCATGTCCGAGTTGGCGTTGGTTTTTCAATAAAAATTTTAAAGGGAATATAAAATTGTTTCATTTTTTTAATAATATTTTTTAGGAAAATATGTTATATAACAACATTTTTATGAATTAAATATAATCGGAAAATGGCCTAATTGGAAAAATAATTAGAAGAAATATTAATTGGGACGTCGCCAGTTTTTGATGAAGTGCCTTTAATTTGCTCAGAAGGATGTGTATGGAGCTTCGATTTTGAAGGTCTCCTCCAAAGGATCCCGTGAATGCCGAATTCTTGTCGAAGGAACAGTCAGTATCTATTCTCAATCTTGGTCAGACCCGCTCGTGGTTTGAACCCCGATCTCCAACATGCAAAGTGATTGCTCTACCAATTGAGGTACTGTAATGGCCATTCAGAAGAAATAGACAAATTATACATGAATACATGACATTAAAAGTTATTAATATGTAGTGTCAAAAAAAAACCACAAAAAAAAACAAAAAAACGTTAGCGTGCGATTGAAACGATATGAAATTGACATATTAAAAAATATTTGTAATGTCACATGAATCTTTTTAATGCATTATTTTATAAAAATCCGGGAGCTGCTCATGCCAGCAATAAAGATTTATTTTTAAAATAACTATTAATCCGAGAGATACTTCCGGGTAAGTTATTACTTTTTGTAGCTAGTGCTTAAAAGTTGTATCACACATAAAATATTTATTAGTTTTCTTAACTTACCATTTTTTCATAAATCTAAAAAATACATCTTTAATAACTGATATTTCCGCCTCTTGAGATAAAATTGACTGATTTTAAACCAAATTATAGGATGTTGAATGTTTTATTCTTCTATGATTTTTAAACTTCCTACAGTACAGGCCTGTCGAAAGTTTAACACTTTGCTAGCGAAGAGGAGCCTGCTAAGTGACCAACCGCCGCGGTGGCAAAGTTGGTAGAGTGCTCGCTCTGTAAGTGGGAGGTCGTGGATTGGAACCACGACCGGGTCTGACCAAAGATTTAATAGTGGGTAGTGGCTATTCTTTCGCCAAGCACTCGGCATTACAAAATGAAAATCGCATTTCTTTCGGATGGGAACTTAAAAAAACGAGGCCGCGTGCCACGATAGGCTTGGCACGATAAAGAACCCTGCTGTTATAATGCCATCAGCGTAACGCACAGACAAAATTTCTGCACCTCCGTAGCTGGCGACGTCTCGATATAAGTGAAATATTCTTGACTGGAACGTTAAACACCATTACTCAACTCAACCCCTGTTGAGAGGCCGAGAAATATGGAAATATAATGGCCGAAAAGCTGCCGAAATCAATCGGCTGCAGAAAAGTTGAGGGGCCGAGATTAGCGGCCGATATGGCACTAATTCGTTAATTTAGTGTTGAACTTTCGACAAATATATAAAACAATTTGTTGTTACTTCCTGGCATTAATTAAGAGACATTCAGTTGAATTATCACATTTTTAGACACCTACATAGCTGTTACATTCAAACCAAGGGATTAGTTTTCTATGATTTATTTATAAAATAATTGAATTTACAATCCCCTTTAAGAACGTTTAAATTGTAATGTTCTTAATGTACTTGATACCGTTGTATTTGTGTAATGTTCAATTTCAATCTGTTTTATATACGTTATCCTTGTGATGACCGTCACGGTGGCTCAGTGGTAGAGAGTCCGTCTCGAGAGCGGGAGGTTGTGGGTTCGAATTCCGACCGGGTAGTATACACACGCCTTCAAAATTTCAAATTCTGCTTCCTCGCCTGGCGCTCGATATTAAGAGAACAGAATATCAACATGTTCATCAGGTGCCAGGATAATGTGACTAAATGAAATTGTATGCTTATGTGCAGCGTATTGACTCTGTGAAATAGCACCCTTAAGTCGCTCTGGGCGTGCACTATTATAATACAAGACAGACCATAAGACATACTCGCACATCTCATGCATACGTACACCAACCTGTTCTTAGATTGATCTCTTACGGATAAGTAAACTGAAAAATTGTCAATGCGACGTTAAAACAACATTGCAATCAACAGTCCTTGTAATGAAATGACTATTGTGTTTAACTGCTATGTTTTTTTATGTCCCTGTAATGATGTAATGTCCTTTTTCAATCTGAATTTTGTTCTGAATATCTTTGTAACTGTGTAATGCTGTAATTCAATGGCATGTATGCAAATTGTAAGTTTTAACATTGTAATGAGCACTATTTTGTTTGTTCGTTTGCAAAAATCAATTTCAATCGCATTACCAATTTTGTTGACATTTCTGATATAATGCATTATATAAAATCGATCTTATGTACTTGGTGTCCTTGAAATTCACGAATGTATATGTACGCACTACCCTTTGTAATGACATAACATCCTACTGTTTATTGTGTAAAACCTTTAAGTAATAAAGATTTGGCATTTTAAAAGTTAATTAAACTTTATTAAAAAGGTTTAGCTTTTTTCATGATCTATCTTTATGTTTGTGACATCCCTCTTATACACTACAGACCTGTCAGAAATATAACATTAAAAACGAGTTAGTCAAACCTGTCTATAAAGGCCACCCAAGGGAGCCAGAAAAGGTGTCCTTTATGGACAGGTGGCCTTTATATACAGGTTTAAATAATATGAATACAGAACAATTGGGATACATTCTTCTTGCCTTTTTTAGCAGATGACCGTTATAAAGAGGTGTCCTTTAAGGCAGGTTGGACTGTAGTCCCGACTCGACAACTTATTATTACCACCATTCATTGGCTATATCTCGACAAGTACATGCAATCTACAGTACAGACTTGTCAAAAATTTAACACTGCGCTAACAAAATGGAGCCAAACTCGGCTACTTAGTGGTCGAGATACGGATACTAAGTGGCCAAAATATGCTGAGAGACGGATAGCAGCTGCCGAAATGTTATAGCTTTCAAGGGGCAAGATGCGCTCCCGATTCGGTCACTAATTCCTTATCTTAGTGTTAAACGAGGTCCCGTGTCTCGGTAGGCTTGGCACCATAAGGAACCCTGCTGTATAATGCCATCAGCGCAACGCACAGGCAAAATTTCTGCACCTTCGCCTATAGCTGGCGACGTCTCGATATATGTGAAATATATTTGACTGGGATGTTAACACCATTATAATTACCGAACTCAACCTTATCTTAGTGTTAAACTTTCGACAGGTCTGTACTGTATCTAGGCAATTTTCCGGTAACTAGTTATCCATATTTCTGACACTCGACAGACAACCGAGCTGCGACTCCTGTTTTAGCACAGTGTTAAACTTTCAACAGACCTGTACTGTACTTTGGAAGATCTGAAATATTTTATGAAAACACGCAATAGTCATTGAACTTACTAGTTCAACTTATTTCACTTAGAATTAATTTTATAAATTGCGATGTGTTTATTTTAAGGTTTAAGACGAATACTACACTTAGACAACCTAACTTTTAAGAGACCAAATAAACATCCAGAAAAATTCAAATAAACCAATTTAATTAATGGCAAACTGTATAAACCCTTTACAAACACGTCATTTCATTTAAGACGTGCAGTGTGCTTACATGTCGGCCGTTGACACTACGTACACAATTAAGCAAATACCAGCCTAAGTTATTTTTGGAACTGACATTTGCCAAGAGCGTCAATTCTTTGAAATGTGAAAATGGTTGACATCACATTTTACACGCCTTGATTTCTCGTGGGATACCGCCGATCATTATTAATTTATTATGCTTTTCTAACCTGAGTAATTACATGTATGACTTAAGAACTCGTTCAATTAAAGATTAATTTTTAAAATTTTTCTAGAAATTTCACAGACTTGTTTTTAATTTCTTTGCTGCGTAAAATTCCGTACGACGTTACAGTACAAAGTTGAAAGTTTGACATTGAGCCAAAGAAAAGAAATGGCGGTTTGTGTGACCGAGATTTAGTGAACTTGAAACCGAGATCAGTAACAAGTTTACCCCTTATTCCCTAGCCACTGCGGTAGCTCAGTCGGTAGAGTGCTCGCTCCGTAAGTTGGAGGTTGTGGGTTCGAACCCCGGCCGGGTATGACCCAAGACTTGAAAGTGTGTAGTGACTGTGCCAAGCACTAGGCATTACGAAATGAAAGTCACGGTTCTTTTGAATGGGAAATTAAAATAAACGAGACCCCGTCTCACGATGAGGTTGGCACGCTAAAGAACAATGCTGTATATAATGCCATCAGCACAACGCACAGGCAAAAAATCTGCACTTTCCCCTATAGCTGGCGACGTCTCGATATAAGTGAAGTATTCTTGACTGGGACGTTAAACACCATTACTTAACTAAAATTATTCGTTAGCTTAGTGATGAATTTCGACAGGTCTGTACTGTAATATGAATGCTAGATGGTTGTTTGGTTGCATTTGTTTGTGTTTGGGTAAAACCCTATTTAACATATGTACCAGTTTTATAACATACATTTTCCCATTACTCGTTTTTGGGTATATGCAAATAATGTGTTATATACTTATTCCGTTCTTTGTAAAATCTCGAAATGAAATGGATTAACGGTTGGATAAATCGACTTCTTGAAACATCTACGATAGCAACCTTTTAATATAACATCGCCAGTTTTTTGTTAGCTAAACAGGATGTGCTTATCCTTCCAGAGCAACCAGTCTCACTTACCTGGCGGAAGCTTACGCGTTTAACTAACTTTCGAGTTTTCAAAGCGTTTACTTTTTCATAGGTGGGGTTGTATTTTGAACATTGACCCATATATGTTTGTCTTTGTTTTAGTTTATTGATTAAATGTTTTAGTTGTGTCATGTGCTGTTTTTGAATGCATTTTTAATAAAAATGCAAAAACAGCACATGACAGTTGTTTTGGACCAGTTATAGTTTTTCAAAGTTTTTGCTCTGCTATTGGGATTGCAATATTTTGGACATTGGCCGGAATGTTATATTTGATTTAGTTTCATTTATTGACTGAATAATTTAGTTGTTTTGTGTCAGTTAAGGTTTTCATGTGGTTTAAACTTTTCTTTTAATCTTAGATGCAATGAATATAGCCAATTAAGAATTGTCCTCTTGTTTTTCTTTAGTCCCCAGGAAATGGTGCGTGCGTGTGATACGTGACTTTGTACAAGCTTTTGCTTGGTACTAAATCATTAACACTATTGCTTATTATTGTATTATTGATGTAACCAGTCCATATGTTGATAATTAGCACTGTAACACCTTGTAGTTAGGAAAGGCATTCGCCCGATCATTTGCTTTATTGTTATTGTTTATCGTAAAATTTTGGGTAATTCAGTACGCCATTGCTGCCAATGACGTATTATGTCCATTCACTATACTGTGATATAGAAGACTAACAATGCAATATTAATTGTTTAGGGATTTTTCTGGCCATTTTGAGAAAGGGAAAAAATCAATCAACAAAACCAACAATTTTGAGAGAATGGAAAAAGAAGATACTCTGATTTACTCATTTTGACATCTTTTGAAAATAATCTTGCAGTACTGTGTGAACTGATCTAAATAAGCTTTATCCATTTTACCAGATCTGCCTTTATTACACACTTATTAAATTATCACCATATGTGGTTTCTCCCACAATTATTGTGCCGAGTCAACTTCGGAGTTTTTATCTACAAAATTAAAAAAATATGCTTTTTTGGTATTATTTTTTTTCACTGGACCATGTGAGTGGCCAGATAAATTTCCGATAACAACAAAGTACAAATGTACTCTCATGTACTTTTTATTACTACTGATCTACGTTGGAGGGAAATACCACTGCCTGCTGGCTTATTCATAATTCATAATATACGATGCTAGAAGAAATCAAATGAATATGGAAATTGATAAGGGGTCAACATAACATGGCTGTTTATTTATCGGTATTTTTTCTATACATTACATTTTTATATCCAGTATAAGCGCATCTGAACGTTATGCGTATGGATCGAGTGTTTTTCCAATCAAAGACTCTTCTATTTCTGTTCCTGTGGATTTTATTTTTATAGAGTCGAATAAATAAAATACTTTAAGATTTTTGTCTATGAACTCACAATAAGATCTTTGAGACTAATGTCGAACCCCAAATTGTAATGTTTAAGTACCTCCTCCGATGAATCGGACTTAATTAAATCATTTGAACGAAACGCCATAGAACTTTGCAATTATTAGAATGACGGAAAAACATAAAATCAAGCCTTATGTATGTAATCACGCGTTTTCACGCCTTAATTCTTACATTTATCCTAATATAACAATAGACTCGGTCTATACATTGCGATCGTATCGTGAACCACCTATATTTATCTGGAATAATGCAACTCGAAACAATCCATATAATTCCCATTTTCCTGTTCTCGCCTTTGTCGACGTTTAATTACATATGCATTATTACCAAGCTGTTGATTATGACATCATAAAATATGTTCTAGCCTATGTCCTCACAATAGAGTCTAATAAGGGAGTATTGTCGAACCCGTAATTGTAATGTTTAAGCGCCTTTATTTGATAAATTAAACTAAATGGACAACGTTTGAACGAAACACCATAGAACTTGACAACCGCTAAAATGACAAAAAAAAAAAAAAAAAAAAAAAAAAAAAAAAAAAAAAAACCACATAAAATCAAGAACAAAGAATATATGATTTTGCTGACGAACAAAATTATCTTTCCGGTACAATATATTTCCGATTAAAATGTCTTCGCTATAAAACACACCTGTTTATGATGACAATATTTATTAACACAACAAGTTTAAATTATCTATAAAGGTAGTAATAATTTATAACGGAATGTATGTAATCACGCCTTTACACACATTATTTGTTACATTTATCCTATTGTTCGTCTTTTATACTTAGAGACAATCCTTAACTAAAATGGCTATATTATCTTTTGGTTTCTCATAAAATAATCACTATATTTGTGTTTAAAAACAAAAATACTAACAAGGAAAAATACATGAAAAATCAAAATCATTACATTTATTCCTGTATATAGAGAAGAAATCATCAAATTTACATTAATCGTGATTAGGCTAAGAACTAAAACACCCGTTTTGAACCCCATGTTCTTAATCATTGATATTCACGCCTGAATCACGCCTGTGTCATAGACTTAATCAGTTTGCCCACTTTCAAAAATGTGATCCTAATGCTTTTTTACAAATTAAAACTTCAAAACTACATACTTCACGTCATCTGAAATGGATATTTCTTCTCCATGACCTTGTCTAAACCAATAACAAGTGTGATATAAGTGATTTACATTGTAATTGTTGACCTCATTTGAACTTGTTAATATATGCATATGGTGTCATCAAGGGAACACATTACAGCTGATTTTTAGTAAAAAATGGAACTTTTTCTATATGTAGGAGAATATAGGAAGAAGTAAAAATAAAACAAAAAATATGTTTAGATGCGCTTTTTGTTTTCGAAACAAAATATGATTGTTAGGTTTCAAAAACTTAAAAGGTATAAAAGTTGTTTATGAAAAGAACTGTCTCTAAACATTAAAGATGAACAATAATATCAAAATAGACTCTGTGTATATATTGCCATCATATCGCGAACCACCCATATATCTTGATAAATGTCAGCAAAATGCACCTGAAAACAATCCATACTCTCCCTTTTTTACTTAACCATTACAGTAAACAAATACTTTTTAAACTAATCATCACAGTAAACAACTTCCCGCCATAAATTTTCTCACTCTCCCCTTTCACCACTTAATCATAACAATATGTTCGAAGAAAGCGCCCCGTTTTTTACGCTTTCGTGCTTTACTTATGCACTGCCATACAAACTATAGAGTGGTGTGTGTTCGATAATGCTTTATTTCCAATTAGCTTACTCTACGTGATAAAACAAACAAGAAATTTGAAATACACCTTTTATAACAACGATTCTTATAATTGTGGTAATTTCAGAATACAGTTTCTTCTCGTTTTTAGGCCAAAAATCTTAAAAATCTACTGAAATTCCTTAAATCGCTTTTATTCACAACTTTCGACTTACGTATTAAAGGGAGGTAACCTGTATAACTTGTGTTGGGTGCACGTTTTAAGTAGTTTGGCAAGAAATCTACTAGAAATTAATTTTCCAAATTCACCAAAATTATAAGAATCATTGTTGAACGTGTATTACACATTAAGTATTCATTTATCGATCTGAGTTAGAAATAGTAGTGGTGTGTTACGTGCACACACCGTTTTATTGTTTGTATGACAAAACATAAGTTTAAGAAGGCCATGTTGTCTTCTCGTGCAGTTAGTCGAAAACATTTTCGGCGTATATTCTGTCTGCTTTACAATATTTCCAAGTGACGTCATAAAGTGTCCTGACAATAAGGTCTTGGATTATAATGTTGAACTCAAAATTGTAATTTTTTTCGCCTTCTTTGGTAATATGACTACATTTAATTGCACTGGCAAGTCGTGCAATGCGATTATGAAATAAATTTCTGGACCGTAAAAAACGGGCTGCTGAAAATGTAAAGATAAGCAATCGCGCATTATTTAGTTTGCCTAATATACTAACAATAGCAACCATCAATCAAGCGATCATTGCTTAAATAATTAGTTTGCTAACCCTTCCGGAGCACCCGGCCTCACTTTCCTGGTGGAAGTTCACGTGTTTAACCTAACTTGTCAGTTCCAAAGTTTTTACTTTGCTTCTGGATTGTGATTCGGACATGGATTAGTATGTTTGTTTTGATTTGAATCATATGGTTTATATCAATATTGATATTTAATTTGAAGCTCGATGGTTTCCGCTTTAGATTTTGGAATTACCATGTTCAAAATCAAACTATATAACCACAAATCGATAAAAACTTGTCAACTAATCCGTTACATTGACCTTACTATGGATGGATATTGAATCGGATGCATTAGTGTACTTGTAGTGAGAATCTAAATATTTATGGAATCACAAAGAGCAATGTGAAATTAAAACTGAAAAAGACATAAGTTACATCCAATGATCGATATGTTGCATTGATCCGACTTAGTATGAAATGAATGTTGTATCGGATGCATTGGTCAGAGCCTCAATCATTGTGAAATCGCAAAGATAAAAAAGAAGCTGCAAGTGAAAAGTCATTTGTGGTCTATTGCATTGACGCAGCACCTATTTATCGAAAGGTTTCCAACTACAAGTAGTGTGATATTGAAACAAGAACAACTTAATCATAATAAAATGGGTCCATACATAAATAACATTGTCGATATCAGTTGTACCAAAAAGAGATGTCCATCTAGTCAGTCTTAGGGAACAACCAATGGTCAGGCGAAAATAGAAAAAAATAAGCACGTTGATAAGTTTCGTGGGGAGCTTGCCCAAGGACAATTTTCCCTTCCCAGAATTTGAATCGTATTCGGTTCTATCGAACACATCTATTGCAAACATCTGCCTCGCTTAAATTCAGAGCTTAGCTATGGTAATATTGTGTAAAGTCAAACTTGTCTATAAAACCCATCCAAAAGAAATTTATGGACAAAGGTTAAAAAATATGAATAAAGAACAACTGGGATACAATTCTACTGATCTTTATAAGCAGGAGGTCCTTATATAGAGGTGACATTGAAGGCAGATTGAAGGCTGTATTAAATCTGCCACGTGCACATTTACCCTGTTTTATGCCTAAAACTTGGTTTCATTTTAAAATTATTAGTAAACGGATTTCCAAAATTTGTGAATACTGTAAATGTATTTATTTCTGCAGTGTACTAATTTTCGCTTATTTCGCGGTCGTTTGTTTTGCGCAAAAATTAATCCGAAGCGAAAATTTTATAATGCTCAATGGGTTATAGTGCATATTAAAAGACGCTAAAAATAAACTACGCGGATAAATCTAAATTTCATATACCTCGAAAATAAATACACGCGAAATTATATATGTTTACAGTATATAGTTATTTTAAAATAATTTTTACAAATGTGTTTTAAAAAAGTTACTTTTTGAAAGAATTTTTCAGAAATTGGTAGCCAATGGCGAATTTGGCTACCAGGAATAGAAACACAGCCTAATTGTTTAATTAATTTTAAGAATTGAAATCGGAGTATCAGAGAAAACCACTAACCTTCCAGCTTCAGTTAAACTGAAATTGACATTTCCTTTTCTAAAATGTCGTCATTATTTCAGTGGTAATGGATGTAAAAAAAAAGGTTGCCATAGAAACGGAATTATTTTTATTAGAGAAAAAGCTCAGATTTTGTAAAGAACCATGAATCAAATTAAATTTTCTTGACATTAGATAAAGTTAATTGATTTAAATGTGATAGTAATTGTCTTAATAGTTTAACAAAAGGTATCTTGCTATATTTTACAGTTTATAGCTGACAGCTGTACCATAAAACACCACAGAAGGTGATACTGCTACCAATCTGTACCAAGATTACAGGTCATGATCATATAATAGATTTATAACAAGATTAACTGCAATGAAAAGAACGTTTGAAAAATCCAATGCAAACGAAATGTAAAAAAGAGTTCAAGTTAAATTGTGTTTCTGGACGAACTTTTTTGCGTGGGGGAGAGTGTAGAGCGAATTCCGAATTAGAGTAGGAGTTGTGGAGGAAATGAGAGTGCCCAAGAAAGCCACCGACTTTCTTCCAAAACGAACTGACTTACGTTAACACACTAGGATATGTCCCGAGTAGGATTCGAACTTTAGCGCTGAGAAGCACCATGATCCGTAGGCTGAGCGCGCACTGAAATTAGAAATTATATACATATATAGGCCTATAACGAAAACAAATGTATAGGACGCGCTTACGATAACTGTAATTATCTATTCATACATAAATTTAATGGAGTTGGAAGATGGATTTTACGCCCCAGTCAGGATTGTGTCACTTTTGAAATGGATTAGTTTATTTTGTTTTTTATTGATTCCGGGATGGTGAAGGAAACCACAGATAAAACCACCAACCTTCAACAGAAGAACTGACAAACTCACACTGGGATCTGCCCTGAGTGGAATTAGAATTTTGACGATGAGAGGCACTGTGATCGGTAAGCGTTTGCACTAAAAATAGATGTAACATGTATATACATCATCGGGTAAATTCGTGGCTTCGTCGAAAGTGAGCTTGTAGTAATGCTATTTCGTTGACATGTAAATTTGTGGTTCAAGAATTCAACGAAAACTTGGGACACTACGAAAATTAAAAAAATTAAAATATTGTTTCCAAATTTGTTATTTGCATGGTCCAAAGGCGTGTCATGACTTTGAGCCAAAGTCATATAGGAAAGGGCAAGTTCGCGAGAAAACTTTAAATATTGGGGCGGGGGTATTTGGCTTTTAAGAGACAGTTCTAGTTTTGTACTTGCTATGGCTGTATTGTTGTTTGAATGGTTGATTTATTGTTTAACTATTCAAGTTCTATAAATTGAATTCCCTACATGAATAATGCATTGAGGAAAAAGGTAAAATTATTTCATTTTTCCATAACAAAAAAAAAATTAATAAATAAATAAACAAACAGAATTTACAAAATGGGATATTTATTTTTTATTTTTTGTATTCGAATCAACATCATTAAACATCTTACAAAGTGATAAAATACATAAAGACTCGTCGTGCTACAAATATACAAATAATTAAACATTTATACAATTAATATTTTTAACACTGTCATGTGCTACTTTTGAATTTTTATGAAATAATACATTCAAAAGTAGCACACGACAAGACAACACAAATCGACGCGATTTAGTTATTCAAATAAGTATCGGGAAAGTATGGTAGGATTTACTTTTGTACCCTTCCCCTAAATGTGAAATTTAAAACAAAATTCACAGCAATGTTTAAAATGGCTTTATTCCGCAATTTTAAAGCTTTTTCAGTAAAAATTAAAGTTTTAGTGGAGGATACAAATGAAAGTCCTTCCAATAGTATTAAACTTCACGATTTTTTTTCATAAAATAAAATTTAAGTACACTTGATACAGATCGAATGTCTTGTAACAAGAATGACAGAAAAAACCTGTCGAAAACCAATGCGGTAGCTCAGTTGGTAGAGTGCTCGCTACGTAAGTGGGAAGTCTTGGGTTCGAACCCTGACCGGGTCTGACCGAAGAATTGGAAGTGGGTAGTGACTGTTCTTTCGCCAAGCACTCGGCATTACGAAATAAAAGTTACGGTTCTTTCAGTGGTAACTTAAAATAAACGAGGTCCCGCGCCACGGTAGGCGTGGGACGATAAGGAACCCTACACTATAATGCCATCAGCGCAACGCACAGGCAAAATGTCTGCACTTTCGTATACAACTGATGACGTCTTGATATAAGTAAAATATTCTTAACTTGGATGTTAAATACAATTACTCAATTATTCAACTCCACTTAACGCTTCATAGTTTGAAAAATTTCTATAAAGGGTGATAAATTACAGTAAAACCTCTGAATAAGCTGAAGTGACATTGTAGCTCAGTGGTTCAAGAGTTAGTCCTCAAACCTAAGGCAACACTGCTGTGGGTTCAAATCCCAGACAAACTCTGAATAAACTGAAATTAAATACCATTAAATACCGTGACGTTAAATACCATTACTTAACTCAACAAACCTGTCGAAAGTTTAACAATGAGCTAGCGAATTGGTACCGAATCAACAGTTCTCATGTTGGGCTCTTGTTACTTATATTTGTCTACAGCTTTTTGACAGCTGTTTGTATATCTTTTGACAACTTTTTCGGCCACTGGCTAGTCATACCTCGTCTTTGGCCCCTTTTCGTTAGGTAATTGTTAAAATTTCGACAGGCCTGTACTGTAAACGTGTCTCAGTAGAGTTCTGGCCAATTTAGATCAAATTTGACTAATACTAATACATTGTATTATACAACATGTACACATCAAACACAAACATACCGGCCCATGTCCAAATCTCAATCACAAATCAAAGTAAAACCTTTGAAAAGTTGTAAATTAAGTTGAACACGTGAACTTCCACTCGGGAAGTGACATCGGCTTCATCCGGAAGGAGTAAGCTACTTCTGTTTAGCTACAGTTCAGATCTGTTAAAAATTCAAAACTAAACAAACGAAAAGGAGTGGGCGATCGGCTACCGAAGGACTGAGAAGATGAGTTGAATGGCTGACAATTGGCCTAGAGATGGCAGATGCAGATATATAGCTGACGAGGTGTCGAGATGAGCAGCCGCTTCAACACTAATTCGTTAGCTCTGTGTAAAATTTTCGACATGTCTGTAGTGTATCTACACCCGTCACGTGTAAAATCAAACTTGAGAATGAAATTATCTTTACCCACTTACTAACTTAAAAGCTAATAAATCAATTTTGTAAAACTATTTAAAATGTCAGTATATGAGTTTAGAAAGATACAGTGTGTCGAATGACCTTAAGACCTCTGTTAAGGCGATCCATTAATCCATTAATTGTATGCGAAACTAAAACTTTCGCGAATATTTAATTTAAATATAATTCAGTTGCATTTGCACCAATCATCTTCCGACGATGCGTAAATAAAAGAACGCCAACATCTTGACGCAAAAAATTTTCCGAGTTACAATAAAGAATAATACAGACCTGTCGAAAGTTTAACACTAAGTTAACAAATCAGTAACAAATCGTTAGCTTTTCTCCGACTTTTTCTTTATCTAGACAGTTGTTATATCTTTTTCACAAGATATGCAGAACTCGACCACTTGGAAGCCAAGATTTGACTCAGTTGCATTATCTCAGTATTAAACTTCCGACAGGTCTTTATGCTATTCGCCTGTCAAAAGAGATCGCCATTCTCATTTTATAAAAAATATGGTTAGAGGGGAACCACTAGTTGACGAACTTCTCAATCAAACAACATCAAATGTTACCGTGAAACCATTTATTTTTGTGGTGGTCAAACTTCGTGGTTCTAAGGAAAAAATACAATTTCGTGGGTTGTAAATGTCTGGTTTTTGCTTAACGTTCAAGATTAGATTGCTACGAAGCCCGTAAGGTGACATGTTTTAAAAAAGTTATTTGCAATAGTCATTTCGTTTATTCGAAAAAGTGTTTCGAATTTTCGAAATAGTATTTCGTATACTCGCAATAGTTATATCGTATTTTCAAAAACTACTGCGTATATTCGCAATAGTTATTTCGAATTTTCGAAATGGTATTTCGAATTTTTGAAATACTATTGCGTATCTTCGCTTTACGGACTCCGTAGATTGCAGTATATATTAGCATATTTCGTTGACATAAAAATTCGTAGATAAGCGTGTCCATGAAAACGATAAAAAATGGGACACCACGAATACAAATAACTTCACAGTAATTAAATATAAAAAAGTCACATATCTACCATACATACAATCGAATCCACTAACACGCTCCGTGTGAAGGGGAAATACAGTACGAACACATTGCGGTAACAATATTCAAAATAAAGTGTTGTCGTCATAACAACGTTTGGTAAACAGTTTGCTGCTGTGCACTGACGTTATTTTGTTTATCTGCGTTGTTTTGTTGGTGGTTGTGATGTTCGTTATTGTTACTATGGGAATCCAATCGTGCCATCCTAACACTTAGGGTATATCCATTTTCCATTGGTAAATTTCTATGGTGGCAGTTACAAAAAAGATGCACGAAGGTTTCTCTAAATTTTGTACTCATAGTACAATAAAGAATAAAATTAACGGCATTATTGACTAAGGCCACGATATCCATGACGTCACCCAATGGAATGTAAACTGTGTCAAAAAGTTTTCTACGCATGCGCTACACACAATTAAAACTCCTTGTGGTAATCTGTTACTAAAAATAAAATGATAACAGCAAGAAGCATTTTTGTGGTTCTAGAATGCTCTATAAGGCGGATACTACTGGTTCCAGAAATTTGTAAAACTTTTCTTCGGTGTCTAATTTTAACATGAATATTGTAAATTAACAAAGATCCAAATATGGACATTAACAAACAAGGAATAAGTTTGGCTGTCAATGCGTACAACCAAACATTTACCAGCACTAGAGCCGCTGTGTTATTTTTCCCCAGTTTTAAATCTCTGAGTACAAAAATAGTTTCGTTCGTATCTTCTATCGTATCCTCCAAAAGCTCATTGCTCATGTAATTTGGAATTAACAAAATGGCAGATGCTATATATATCACAAAAATCATGATATTTGATTGGTGGATTCTTCTTAACCGGTTAGACATCGCCTTTGTTGGCGATCTGATGTGCAAATATCTGACAATAGCCAACAAAACGCAAAGCCATATAGAGACCGTATGTGTAGTCGCGGTTAAATTAATATGAAAAATCATAAAAGACATCCATCCATGGCTGTTTTTACCTGACGATTTACTACCAGAAGGGTACAAGCAATAGAAATGCATGGCAAATGGTAGATAGGACAACATCGTCACCATATCTGACACAGCTAGATACGTCAATACCTGGTTTACGGCCGTCCTCATGTGTCGCCGTGTGAGCACCGTTATATTAAACACATTGGTAATAATCCCAAAGAAACAAACAAAGATACTAATATATCCATGTATTGAAGCGTAAGTCCTCGCGAAGGAAAATAATTCATCTGCTACTACACTCTGATTCTCTGCCATGACCGAATATTCGCAGTATGCATTTGCTGCGGAAAACCTGAAATATACAAAGCAAATGCAAAAAATGGTTGTTATTTTAGAATTTCAAAAGTCATAAAATTAGAAAAGAAAAATAGAGATATCTCCAATATCATCTTAACTTAAAGCTTGTTTAGTTGTTGTTGCCAATCGATGAAATAAAACCTGAAACATACCAGGAAAAAACAAAGCCAAAAACAAACATTCCAATGAATTATCTGTTATTTTTAAAAATCTCATAAAACAGCTTAACTAATTTTTTGTCAATCTTTGAAATAAAACCTGAAAGATAACAAGCGAAACAAAATACATGTTATTTTATAATCCCAAAAAACATAACATAGCTAAGCTAAAGACAGCTTAGTTGTGAATGTCAATCTTTGGAGAGAGAAAAAAAACCCTTAAACATACCTGGCAAAACCAAAACAAAACTACATGTTCCTTTAGAATGTCAAAAACACATGAAACAGCTTAACTAAAGATAATTTAGTTTTTGTTGTTAATCTTTGGAATAAAAACGTGAAACGTACGAAACAAAACAAAATGTCAGAAACACAAACACGTCTTAAGTGAATTCTAAGATACTAAAGATTGTTGTTGTTGTCGTCGTCAATCTGAAACAAATCTAGCAAAACAAAATTTCATGTTCTTTTACTCAGAACCTCAAAAACACATAAAACAGCTTTACTTAAGATAAAGTCAAGTTATTGTTGTCAATCTATGAAATAAACAACATTATATATATAATAGTATGTATCAATCTAATCTCACAGCAGCTTTTTTGGTATCTAGGATTGCTCTAGCACACAGCAGCTGCAACCTGATAAAAACTAAAACATTTACCTGATCTGGATCAGTAATATATATTTCCCATGATGCCACACAAAAATGATATTGTTATTTACAGTTTACAATTACGCGCTTTGTACTGATATCATTATCAGTTGGTTATAACAAAATTATCGATGTAATTATCTATGTAATGACAGTTCTAATCTAATATAAAGTGATTTTGCAATCTGTCCAAAATTGAGCAGAAAACTTAATGAATAAAATGATATATGATGAAATAAGGAAAGTGGAGGTTTTTTTATATGACACCAGCTAGTATATTTATATAATGACGTTCTAATCTTAAGTTGAAGTGATTTTGCAATCTGTCCAAAATTGAGCAGAAACGTGTATATTATTATAACAACATGTAAACGGTGAAAAAAAGTGAAGTGGAGTTTTTTTGGTGATAAAGTCGTAACTATTGTATCTTGATATTGGCAGTTGTGATTTAAAATGAAGCTAGTTTGCAATCTGTCCAAAATCAAGCAGAAAGCCTTGTAAACTAATTAAAAAACATAAAGAAAAAACGTGCATTGCAGGTTTTTTTATAGTATGGTCCTGTTTAATAACAGCTATTATCTAACATGAAGTGATTTTGCAATCTTTTCAAAATTGAATAATTGAAAAAAGTATCAATAAAAAAGGAAAATGCAGGTACTTTGATACGGTCCTATCTCGTATGTTGATATAATGGTAGTTCTAACTAAGTCTAAGTGATTTTGCAATCTGTCCAAAATTGAGCAGAAAGCTTTATGAAATAATTGAAAAACGTAACGATAAAAAAGTAATGTTGAGGTTTTTTGGCGATAAAAACAATTATATCTTGATATTCATTCGTTAGTTTTGATTTAAATGAAGCGAGTTTGCAATCTGTCCAAAGCTTTGTAAAATGATGAAAAAAGTGTAACGTTGAAATAAGAGAAATAGGATTTTTATGATATCGTTCTTGCTAGTATGTTGATATAATGGAAGTTTAAATATAATGTGAAATGATTTTGTAAATCGTCCAAAAATTAAGCAGAAACCTTGAGCAATAAAAAGCGTAATGATAAAATGAAATGAAAATGACAGTTCTTTGATAACAGGTAGGATGTTAATATGATGAGTAAAAGTGATTTTGCAACCTGTCTGAAATAAATAAGCTAATAAAAAAAGGCGTAACGATGAAAAAAGAGAAGTGAAGTTTTTTGGTGATAAAGTTGTAATTATTATATCTTGATATTGGTAGTTGATATCTAAAATGAAGCAAATTTGCAATCTGTCCAAAATGTCCAAACAGATGGCTTTGTAAAATGTAGAAAAAGTGTAACGTTGAAATAAGGCAAATAGAGTTTTTATGATATCGCCGTTGCTAGTAAGTTGATATAATGACAGTTTTAATCGTACGTGAGGTGATTTTGTAAATCGGCCAAAAATAGAGCAGAAACATTGAGCAATAAAAAGCGTAATGATGAAATGAATCTGACAGCGCTTTGATAATATGGCACTAGCTAGGATGTTGATATAATGAGTAAAAGTGATTTTGCAACCTGTCTGAAATTAATAAGGTAATAAAAAGGCGTAACGATGAATGAAATTAAAATGGATGTCCTTTGATTGGTCCTTGCTAGGATAAATTGAGGTTAAACCGTTGTAAAACGGGATTTATGGGTATCAGAAAGCAGTTATATAGCTGAAGAAGTACGATTTTTTTAGATTTATTTAACCATTCAACGCTTGTTCTTGGAAAAATCAATTCCAAATACACAAGGCAACATCCGTTGATTTACAAAGGATATAAGTGTTTTGTTTTGATATCTGAGCAAAAACAATTAAAAATAATTAATTTTGTCTTTAATATCATTACTGACATTTATCAAAGATTTATTAGTACATGAAGGTAACCCGTATTTTAGAAGACAATTAAGTTAACGAAGCTTTACATAGCAAAACTTTAGTATTACCACTATAGTAACTTTTATATTTTGATATTGGTAGTTGTGATCTAAAATGCAATCTGTCCAAAATTAAACAAATAGCTATGTAAAATGATGAAAAAAGTAACGTTGAAATAAGAGAAATAGAGGGGTTTTATGATATCTATTTTGCTAGAATATTGGTATAATGACAGTTTAAATCTTACGTGAAGTGATTTTGTAAACCGTCCAAAATTGAGTAGAAACTTTGAGTAATAAAAATGCGTAATGATAAAATGAAATGAATATGGCAGTTCTTTGATAATATGTACATAGCTTGTGTGTTGAGATGATGAGTAAAAGTGTCCAAAATTCATCAGCTAATATAAAAAGGTGTAACGATGAAAAAAGTGAAGGTTCTTTGATTGGTTCTTGCTAGGATAAATTGAGGTTAAACCGTTTTATGGATACCAGAAAGCAATTATATAGCTGAAGTCGAACAACTTTTTATATTTATTTAACCATTCAACGCTTGTTCTTAGAAAAAATCGATTAAAAAACATGCGCCAACATCCGTTGATTTACAAAGAATATACGTATTTGGTTTTGATAGACGAGAAAAAAAAGACAATTTAAAAAAAAATTGTCTTTAATATCATCACTAACATTTATCAAACATACATACATTATGTTTTATTAGTACATTAAGGTACCGTATTTAAGAATTTTAGACTAATTTTAATGGTTTATCCATCCGAACCACTCGGCATCACTTCCCTAGTGGAAGTGGAAGTTTGCTCTTTTATTTTTGTTTCGTTTTTGCTAGCTATTCATACATCGGCCTTTAGTTTTGACTCGACTACGTTAGTTAAAGATTAAACTTTCGACAGGCATCTACTGTATACATGAATAAAATACAATCACAGATTAACGAACACCTGTCTCGGAAATTTGTATGAAAACTACGAAACCAAGGCTACGGTTTTGTTTTTAATGATTAAGAAGCAGTCAATCATGAAAAACAAACATAATTCTATCAATAATACATTGATCAGATCACAGATTATTTAATAAGAGATGAATTAAAAAGAAAATAATGATTAATATTTAGTTAATGTAAACAAAAGTCATTGTAGCATGAATGTACTATCAATAATCATCAGGAAAACAGCGTGTAATTATAAACAAAACCGTCTGTGTGCACAGTATACGGTATATAACCATATCTGTATATTTTAATGTTTGCGCGATTTCGTTTTTCATTTCAAAGTAAACAAAGGTCATTGTACCATGAATGCACTTTCAATAATAATCATTAGGAAAGCAACGGGTTATAATAAACAAACTCGTCTGTGTGCACAGTAAACGCTACATAACCATATCTATATATTTTTCAATTTTGCGCGATTTCGTTTCGATTGCAACTTGGCTATAAATTTGGTGAACAGGAATGTTTTTCGGGTTTTTCCTATACACCTACAGAAATTGAACTAATATTTGGTATGCGAGTATAACATAATCATGATTTACTGAACGATTTCAAGTTTTGTCACTGTTCACTGCTTCTAACGGAATTAGGGGTCTTCGGCTAAGAACATTTCTTCAAGACATTTTTCTGGGTTTTTTAACGTTTGTAGATATTTAACTTACATTTGGTATGTGACATAATCAATAATACATGTTTTTATGTTTAAGAAGCAGTCAATCATGGACAACAAACATAATTCTATCAATAATACATTGATCAGATCACAGATTGATTTGTTAGAGATGAATTAAAAAGAAAGTAATGATTAATATGTGGTAAAGGTAAACAAAAGTCATTGTAGCTTGAATGTACTATCAATAAAAATCAGGAAAACGGCGGGTTATTATGAACAAAACCGTCTGTGTGCACAGTTAACGCTATATTTATCATATCTGTATATTTCAATGTTTGCGTGATTTCATTTTTTCATTTCAAAGTAAACATAGGTCACTGTAGCATGAATGTACTATCAATAATCATAAAAAACAACGCAACCGTCTGTGTGCACAGTGAGCACTACATAACCACATTTGTATATCAATGTTTGTGCTATTTCGTTTTAATTCAGCTATTAAATTTTGGTGATCAGGAATTGTTTTTTTCCGGGGTTTTCCTATAGACCTGCATATATTGAACTAATATTTGGTATGCGAGTATATCACAATCACGATTTATAGAACGATTTCGAGTTTTGTCCCGGTTCACTGCTTCTAACGGAATTAAGGGTATTCGGCTAAGAAAATTTCTTCAAGACAATTTTCTGGCTTTTTTTAATGTTTGTAGATATTTAACTTATATTTGGTATGTGACATAATAAATAATACATGTTTTTATGTTTAAGAAGCAGTCAATCATGGAAAACAAACATAATTCTATCAATAATACATTGATCAGATCACAGATTGATTAGTTAGATATGAATTTAAAAAAGAAATGATTAATATGTGGTAATGGTAAACAAAAGTTATTGTAGCTTGAATGTACTATCAATAAAAATCAGGAAAACAGCGGATTATTATGAACAAACCCGTCTGTGTGCACAGTTAACGCTATATTTATCATATCTGTATATTTCAATGTTTGCGCGATTTCATTTTTCATTTGAAAGTAAACATAGGTCACTGTAGCATGAATGTACTATCAATATTCATCAAAAACAACGCAACCGTCTGTGTGCACAGTGAGCGCTACATAACCATATCTGTATATCAATGTTTGTGCTATTTCGTTTTAATTGCAACTCAGCTATTAATTTGTGGTGAACAGGAATGCTTCTTCCGGGGTTTTCCTATAGACCTGCAGATATTGAACTAATATTTGGTATGCGAGTGTATCACAATCATGATTTACTGAGCGATTTCAAGTTTTGTCACTGTTCACTGCTTCTAACGGAATTAAAGGTCTTCGGCTAAGAAAATTTCTTCAAGACAATTTTCTGGCTTTTTTTTAACGTTTGTAGATATTTAACTTATATTTGGTATGTGACATAATAAATGATACATGTTTTTATGATTAAGAAGCAGTCAATCATGGAAAACAAACATAATTCTATCAATAATACATTGATCAGATCACAGATTGATTAGTTAGAGATGAATTAAAAAGAAAGTAACGATTAATATGTGGTAAAGGTAAACAAAATTCATTGTAGCATGAATGTACTATCAGTAAAAATCAGGAAAACAGCGTGTAATTATAAACAAAACCGTCTGTGTGCATAGTTTACGCTATATTTATCATATCTGTATATTTCAATGTTTGCGTGATTTCATTTTGTCATTTCAAAGTAAACATAGGTCACTGTAGCATGAATGTACTATCAATAATCATCAAAAAACAACGCAACCGTCTGTGTGCACAGTGAGCGCTACATAACCATATCTGTTTATCAATGTTTGTGCTATTTCGTTTTCATTGCAACTCAGCTATTAATTTTTAGTGAACAGGAATGGTTTTTTTTCGGGGTTTTCATATAGACCTGCAGATATTGAACTAATATTTGGTATGCGAGTGTATCACAATCACGATTTACAGAACGATTTCGAGTTTTGTCCCGGTTCACTGCTTCTTACGGAGTTATGGGAATTAATAAAATTAATAAGATTAATAAAATTTCTTCAAAACAATTTTCTGGCTTTTTAAACGTTTGTAGATATTTAACTTATACAATGTATTTGGTATGTGGTAGAACTCTATCAATAATACAATGATCAGATCATCGATTGTTAAGTTATACCTGATTACAAACATTATAATCAATGTTCGAATCCAGAAGCAAAGTAAAAACTTTGGAACTGACGAGTCAGGTTAGACACTTGAACTTCTACCAGGAAAGTGAGGCCGGTAGCTCCGGAAAGATGGCACCTTCTGTTTAGCTAGATATACCCGTCATGTGTGTAATCAAAATTGTGTGAAAGGAACATGAAACTATGGGACGCCAAATATATCCAGGGCAATCCTAGACACAGAGACATCAAATTTATCAATTACAGTATAAAAGGAAGTATTGATTAGTATGTGGCAAATGTAAACAAAGGTCGTTGTCGCATTAATTTACTTACAATAATAATCAGGATAACAGTAGGTTGTAAGAAACAAAATCGTCTGTGTGCACAGTAAGCGCTACATACATGTAACCATATCTGTCATGTGCTGATTTTGATTTTTTATTAAAATAATGCATTCAAAATCAGCATATGACAACTAAAATCAATACATGTATCTATACATATTTTCGGGGTTATCAGGTAATCAGTTGACCTTATTTTAGAACTTGAGAATCTAATGATTCATGTTTGCTAGTCCGACTTCATGTTAAGGTTATCGGTGATAGATAATGATATACGAATCGGGGCTGCTTATACGTTTACAGGATATTTCTTTATCTCAAGTTGTTAAACGGTTGTAGACAATGTTTTATAAAAGAAAGTGAAAGTATTCAAGCCAAAAAACACGAACCAATACAAGTCAATGATAAAACAGCCAAGGGAACAAAGAACAATACAAACCAATGATCGAACAGCCAATGCAACCAGGAACATGGCATAATACAATGCAACCAAGAATGTTACACAATACAGTTCAATGATAAAACATCCAATGCAACCAAGATTATTAAACAATACAAACCATTGATAAAACAGCCAAATGCAACCAGGAACACGACATAATTCAAATAAATTAATGAAACAACCAATCAAGACATATAGGACATACAAATATCGTAAATACTAATTATAAATCTAAAACACGTAGTATTACTATACAATAATCCCAAGGGCGCTTATATATCAGCTAAATGTACGCCAGGTGTTAGATTATTGAAGATGTATGTATTAGTTCGTTATAACCGTAAATCATGTTTTTGTTATAAAATTGATAAGTTGTCTAGTAGTATTCAGATCTCTTTGTAAACAATCTTATCCTTTTCCCTTTTGTGAAGCACGTTATTATAATAATCACCATCACCACAAGATTGCTTCGCATTTCATACGATTTGATTAGTTCTAAACCTAGTATATGCTTTATTAACTTGGGGAAAGTCTTTTATACCATTTAGGTTTTTTGTTCATTCTTTATCATTTTTTATCAGGTTGTCAAAATTTTCATTGTATTCGGGGACACTATGATGCAGAAATGTACATCTGAAAAAAGTACTGTAAACGTATTTATTTTCATGGTCTACTAACTGTCGCTCATTTTACGGTCATTTGTTCTGTGCGAAAATTAATACCGGGCGAAAATTATATTATGAATATTATGTTATAATGCATTTTTTTAAAAAGTGAAAACTATATTACGCGGGTATGTTTAAATTTTGTATACCGCAAAAATAATTACACGCGAAATTAAAAACGTTTACAGTATTACAAACGTACATTCAAATGTAACACGAATATACAATCCTACGAAATATAATTTCTGCTAACAACCACGAAAATTGGACACCACAAAAAATAAATGATTTGACAGTAAACATACTTTAAATATATTTTTTGTTATGTTATGTTATGTTATGTTATGTTATGTTTAATATTTTTTTCATTGAAATGGACAAACAATCCGAATCACACACATTACACTTAAGGCAAACGTGTAAGTGGTAGTTTTCAGATTACGTCTAATAGAATCTTGGAATGAAAAATAACCCTATCCCCCCTGGTTTTACCAGATAATGGTGTATAATGATAAAATAGCTGATTTGTTGAAGAAACGTTCCTGTATATTGACAGGCTGACATACGGATTCTGCTTAAACGAATCCAATCAGAGCGATAAGGTCACAACTGGCGACCTGTCTGTTGTAGATTACGCCGATTTATCACGCCAGATAATGTATGGTTAATCAAAAACAACTACAAGAAAATCACCAAAAATATATTTATTCTTCAAGAGATCGCAAGTGGAAAATAGGCAATATCAAGAAACATATTTATTTTTCAAGCGATCGCGAGTGGAAAAATGGACAATATCTTAAAACATATTTATTCTTTAAACAATTGTTTTGCTGTCAGTTTTTGAGATTTGTTAATAGAAGTGATTTTTTACAGGATCAGGGATAAGTAAAGCCAATCATTTTTCGATTTCAAAGGATTGTGCGTATTAAAACCGAATGAAAAGAAGTGTCATGGTGTCAGCATATCATTTTAAATGACAAATAACGCAGGTCATAAAACCAAGGTTATATAGCATATTATACCAGTTTTGATTTTAAAGTACTAGACGGTAGTTTCGGAATACAATTCCTCATTAGTAGTGACATGTCTTTAAAATTCTATCGATACTTTGGTATTTATATATGTGTATTATTTTTATTGCATAAATTCACCTTTTATAATGCTTTTTATGAGCACTCGACCTCACTTCCCTGGCGGAATTTCGACTGTTTAACTAAGTTGCATGTTTTCAAAGTTATTACGGTTTTGGGATGGCGATTTGAACATGGACTTATATGTTTCATTCTGTACTTATATGTTGGACATGGTGAAAACTCAAAGTAGAAAAATGGCTACTTTCCACACTTATTGACACAACCGGTACAGATTTTGAAAGCACGGAGTATCTTTAAATGATCGCACTTGTAAAAATAACATATAAACAAACAAACAAACAAATAAATCGTTTATAGTTGTTTAGTTGTTATTCATGTCAATTTTCCCACTAAAATCGCTTTATATTTGCTCATCAACAAGAGATAAGTTGTTAAAGGCATTCATTTGTTATATTGAAAAAAATAATAAGAGATTGAGATTGAGATTACAGCGATTTACCACACCAAATAATATAAGTTTAATCACAAACAAATATAAGAAAATAACCAAAAACATATTTATTCTTCGAACAATTCCAAGTGGAAAATGGACAATATCAAATTTATTGTTTTGCTGTCAGTTTCAGGTTCTTTCATTTTAGTAGTTTTTCATAAGATTGTATATAAGTAAAGCTGGTCGTTTTTTTCAATTTCTAGGGATGAAGTATACCATTCAAACAGAAAAGACCTGTCAGCATCTCAATTTAAAATTTCATAAGTAATAAGAGCAAGGATGAAATATGACATGTCCTGGAAATCATGTTATACTATTTGTATATGTATATTTGATATTCCAATTTATTCGATAATTGATTTCACGTTTTGTAATTATTTTGCGCTTAAATTGTGGTAATAACGGAATCTCAAGCGTGAAAAAATATGCCCTTTTACGCTTTCTTGAAACAACCAGTATCGATTTTGAACTCTATGGTAGCTTCAAATGATCAACACTCATAACAAAAATATAAATAAACAAAAACAAACAACTATTCCATGTCTGGATCACAATCCAGAAGCAAAGTAAAAACTTTGGAGCTGACAAGCCATGTTAGACACGTGAACTTCCTCCAGGAAAGTAAGGCCTGGTGCTCCGGAAGGATAAGCACCTCCTGTTTAGCAAGCTACAAATAGAACTTTTCATGGCATAGTTGTTTTAGTTGCAGTGGCTCATATAGTTTTTACACATTAAAATGGATTCTCATTTACTCACAAATGGATGATTAGTTATGAAAAGGTATTTAACAACTTTATATTGAATACAGTTATGATAATAAGAACAATAAGGTGACGGCTGGCGACCTGTTTATTGAAGATAACAATGAATATGTATGTTTCATCAAAGCAAACTACCAGAAAACCACCAAAAACAAATTAATATTTTAAACGATTCTAAGTGGAAATTGGACAAATTGATTGTTTTGCTGTCAGTGATGAGTTTTTGATATTAGGAATTTATTTTGAACCAGCATCAACCACGATTTATCTCCCTTCATTATGTAATTCAAATTAAAAAAAAACCTTCTTGTCTAAACTTAAAATCGTATTGTACTGAAAGATAAAAAAATGCGTTCATGCTTCAAGCTTTCCCCTTTTGTAATTGAAAACCACAACAAACTATTTGGTCTCTAAATGTCAAAAATGAAGAGTTGGTAATATGACAGAAATGTTGACAATGATGAAAATATGCAATAATGTCTAGTCCAAGAGTTCAATCAAATCGATATTTCACACTTTGCCCATACAATTTTGGAGATGTACTTGTCAACCGAACAGTTTTAACTGAAACTCTAACATGACTGCTTATTAGTTTTTGAAGTCTAGTTAAACAGCCCAATCCAAGTGTCCAATTCAGTCCACGTTTTACATCAACAGTCCTATCCACTCTATGAGACCAATCTATTCAACGAATAAAATCTAGTCTACATTTTTTACTTTGCCCACAAAGAAGTCTAGAAGTACATGTTAACCTAACAGTAACAAAAACTGTAACATGACTAGATATTATTCATGAAGTAGCAATCAAGAAAAACATATATAAGGTTTCATTTCCAATATCAATGTTAAAAGACTGTTTATGTAATATGATTCAGTGCCTTGAAGCATTGATTTTTTTCTTTCTTACAACATATTGTCCTTTTAAGACACGATGATCAACCCGTGATCTAACGTTAAGCAAAAGGGCCAAGGCTGGCGTGAAAGAAACCTTAATACGCAAACAATGTATTAGGTTTTCATTATTTATGAAGCTGGCAACAGGTCAGGGCCAAGTTTCACAATCATTCCTAAGATTTTGCTCTAGATTTTATTCACCTTTCCTGGCAACCTTATGGTATATATCAAGGCACTACAAATAAAACGTTTCAACAAGATAAGAATATAGATAAAATAAGCTTAGAGTTGTCTTCAAAATGGCACCTTAATTCATAAATAACTTGATAACTATAACAAAGTTATTCAGAATTCAAAGCCAGATTTAAGTAAAATGAAGTTCACTATTTTTGACCGGCAACATCCGGCCGGTTTGCTACAAAGACTTCTTGTTGTTAATATCAATGTATTCAAATATAAACGTTACAACATATCTTTTTATCAGACTTATCCATTTTGTATTCTTGTCATTTATAGAAACACATTTAATATTAACTTTGCAAATAAACCATAAATACTGTATTAAGTGTTTTGAAGAATAATAAGAAACAAACAAGTCTATATAACTGGGTCTGGATCAGATCAGGTGTATGTTATCAATTCTAGACATGGTTATAGGGTCCTAATGTATACAAATAGTTTTATAATTGGTATATATGTCTGGGAATATATTCTCTAGGCTATTTCGTAAACACTTGATGCAGTTTAATGGTCTTTAAATTGCAGTATAATTATACGATCTAAAAACGTGAAAACAACAACAGTATACTCTTAGGTCTTTGAAAACTGTGTCATGTTACTTTGCACCAAGTGGGGGAGAAAAGGGTCTGAGCTTTTTAAAGCGAAAGTACCCTTTAGTTAATTAGTCACTTTTACTACTCAAACAGTCTTTACAACATACTCAAAAAAAGTAAAAAATTATTTGTGTTTATTTTTACTATCAATATACTTTTTAAATTTCACGCTTGTATATTGTCATTGCTTTGTTTTTTATGTTGCAAGGCTTAATTGTTTTAAGAGTACCTTTGTTAATTGGACGAGAGAGCGCCATTGAAAATTTTACATCAAATTAAAGGGATTTTGAACCTCATTTTTCATTAAAACATATGTACGGTCACATAAACAGTTATTCGAACCTTTCATTGAAGACGAAATGTGGATAATTGGTAAGCACTCAATATTGGAAATGAAAACCATACTGAAAAGCGCCAAATTGTTTATAAGAGTGTGTTGAGTAACCTTTGCTAAATTGGACGACAGAACGGCATTGAGAACTTTATAGGAAGTATAACAGATTGAGAAGCGCGTTTTCCGTGAATGAAAATTTTAATTAGTCTAACAGCTGTTTTGAGCCCTTAATTGAAGAACTATGGATAATTGGTATAAGCCAAAACTAAGTTTGTATGGAATGTGTTTCACATGTTAATACAAGACTTTAGTGTGCTGTGAAGTAATTCTAATTGAGGGATACGGTACAGACATCCGTAACCATCAATCTTGAGGTAATTATTGGTTGGAATGATATCATATTAGCGATATCTGGGGACAGTTATTATGGACGAGTGCTACATATAATTTGTTTGTATTAGACTTTGTGGCCTAAAACTATGTCAGGCTACTTTATTTGATTTTTCCCCATTATCAATACCATTGTGTCTCTCTAAAAGAAAAGTTGGAGAAATACTGTTATTATAGAGGAACGAATCTATATTTAATCTTTTTGCATGACCCAAGAGTGTAATATTATCTTCCAATTTTAATAAATGTAAAGAGATCATAACGGTAGCTCAGACGATAGGGTGCTTGCACTGTTGATAAGGAGGTCGTAATCCATACCTCGACCTGATTTGACCAAAACTTGAACATTGGTAATGATTTTGACAAGCAACCAACTTGCAAATGTCCTTTGAAAGATATCTATAATACCAATGCCCCATGTTAAGATAGGCACGCTAAAGAACCTTCCTTCACATTGTCCTGAGCCCCATGCTGAAATACAAAATTGTTTATAAGAGGGTTTTTGTACGTTGTGTAAATTGAGCAACAGAACGAATTTGAGAATTTTATAGGAAGCAAAACAGTTTGAGAAGCGGGTTTTCCGTGAATGAAAATTAGAATTATTGGCTATTCAGAACCCTTAATGCAAAGAGAACTGTCTGTAATTGGTATAAACCATAACTAAGTTTGTATGGAATGTGTTTTACGTGTTAATACAAGACTTCAGTTTGCTGTGAAGTAATTCTAATTGAGGGATACGGTACAGACATCCGTTATTATCAATCTTGAGGTAATTATTGGTTGGAATGATATCATATTAGCGATAGCTGGGGACAGTTATTATGGACGAGTGCTACATATAATTTGTTTGTATTAGACTTTATAGCCTAGAACTATTTAAGGATACTTTATTCGATTTTTTCCATTATCAATACCATAAGGCGTCTCTAAAAGAAAAGTTGAAGAAATACTGTTATTATAGAGGAACGAATCTATATATAATCTTTTTGAATAACCCAAGAGTGTTATATTTCCTTCCAATTTTAACAAGTGTAAATAGATCATTACGGTATCTCAGATGGTAGGGTGCTTGATCTGTTAATAGGGAGGTCGTGATCTGTACCTCGGCCTGATTTTGACCAAAACTTGAAAATTGGTAGTGATTGTTATTTTGACAAGCGCTCAACATGCGAAATGAAAACAATGTTGTCTTTCGAAAGAGACCTATAACACCTTTGTCCCATGTTACGGTAGGCACGCTTAAGAACCTTTTCCTTTCCTGCACATTGTCCTGAGCACAATGTTGAATATCAAATTGTTTTTTGTAAGAGGGGGTTAGTACCCTCTGGTAAATTGGACGATAGAACGGCATTGAGAATTTAATAGGAAGCATAACAGATTGAGAAGCGCTCTTTCCGTGATAGAAAGTTACAGTTAGCTTAGCAGCTAGTTGGAAACATTAAATAAAGAAGAACTGCGAATAATTGATACAATTACATATTATACCAGTTTTACATTTACAGCAATAGACGGCCGTTTCGAAATACAATTCCTCATCAGTAGTGCTTGGACCAAAATTATGAAACCAAAATTATTTTGAAGATGTTGAAAAGCTACCCAAAGGACCAAATTAAGCTAAGGAAATACTTTGCATGAGGGAGTATACCTTAGTTTTTGAGAAATTGTGGATAATTGATACAAGCCATAACAAAGTTTGTATGGAATGTGTTTCACATGTTAATACAAGACTTTAGTTTGCCGTGAAGTAATTCTAATTGAGGGATACGGTACAGACATCCGTAACCATCAATCTTGAGGTAATTATTGGTTGGAAAAATATCATATTAGCGATATCTGGGGACAGTTATTATGGACGAGTGCTACTATAAGACTTTGTAGCCTAGAACTATGTCGGGCTACTTTATTCGATTTTTTTCCACTATCAATACCATTTGGTCTCTCTACAAGAAAAAATGAGGATATATTGTAATTATAGAACGGCACATCTTTATACGTTTTTTTACATAAAAAGTTTTCTATTACCTCCCAATTTAAAGACGTATAAGCAATGTTTTTTCGCGATCAAAAGTAATATGTACCAAAACGGCGAATTAAGCATCATTTCACCACCAAATATCGATTAACGCAGCTCTAATGGGCGTATTTCGGAGATTTTATGGTTCTCCATTCCCTTAGGACAAAGTGTGTCTTTAAGTGACAATGATTCGTAGGAATGTGGTTTCGTATTAACTGTGTTTACCGAAACTAGTTGGTCAAAATTACATCAAAATCGCCATTGGTGTTCAAATGACTACTTTTAAATAGTAAATAGTTTGTTTATTTAGTTGAAAACATTGTCAACTCTATTTACACTTTAAATTTAAATAAAGAGTCAGTTGAAGGAGAGTGGGGTAATAGTATTTTAGACAAAATTTCATTTTTTTTACTGATCAGACAATCAGTTCTTGGATAGTTGACCTATTTGGAATATCCTAGAATATGAAAAACATCTTAAAATAAGGAATTTTCAAATGGGGTTTGAATGTAGGCGATGAGAGGCAATACGATCCGATACTAGCGCTTGAGAACATTTAAGCAACAACACAGTAATCAATCATAGTAATAGAGGAAAAAAGTTACAATTAAAAACCATGCACTTAGCGACAGTCATAGCAAGGCAACCAGGAAGAAATGTAATTATATGGAAACTAAAGCATTGGTAATTTATCAGTCTATCAATGACAATCCATCTTATTATTGTTACACATAGAATGTCTAATCGAAATTTGATGGCAATATATCAAATTATTTCTAGAAATATCAATGTTAGTTAAATAAAGCTTTGCAACTATGCAAGAGAGTAAAACATCTCACATGAATACGTCGTCATAGTCTTTTTGCACCAAAAAGAAGCTAGCTCTACTTTACCACAAAAACTTTCTTTCTTCTATTTTTGGAAGAAAACTTACTTAATATATATATTTCTATGGCAAAGTACTTTTCCGACGTGTATATTTAAAAGAAGTTCTGAAATACCGGTATTAATTACCGCAATAGTCTTACTAGGCCGAAATCAACTCTCTTCTGACCACGTATTTAACACTTAGTTATCTTTTGGATAACAAAATGTGTCTTCAAAGGGCGATAAACTACCGAAATAAGTTGAATTATAATTAACACGCCTAATGTAAAAAGCTTACATTATAACTATGTTTGCCATTTTCACACAAAAAAAAAAAAAAAAAAAAAAAAAAAAATTCTCATTCTTCTGTCAAAGTCCAAATCCTCAACATCTCAAAATCTAGAGCATCCATTTAATTAAATTCCTCAAACACTGACAAGGACAATCCGTACTAATGATGGATAGATCTTTTCCAGAGCTTGAAAGCGTAAATAATTTGACGAAGATAAAAAACATCAATAGTTTTTTTTCTGCGCGTAATTACTGGGTTTGTTATAAAATAATAACATTATTGACATTTGTTTAATAAATCTTCATTACACTGAGATATAAAATAAGATAAATAATGAAATATGTATAAATAATGACTATGCTACTTCTAAAGTAATTAACTAAATGTTACAGTTTTTATTAGCAGCTTCATCTGATTTTTGTTGTAATTGCTGCAATGCAAACAAATTTATCTACTTTCAGATTCATGGAATTACTATTACTTTTACAAAAAATCGATATTTCAAGGTTATAAAGAGGAGGAGCAAAAGATAATATCAATCAACTAACTCATAACTTTTAAATTTGTTTTTGTAGGTTTATAACATGTAAATTTATGGAATTTTTTATTTTTTCAGATTTATCAAATGATTGCTTAACAGTCTGTATTGTTTTAATTTTTATTAAGTTCAAAATAATTTTATTTTTGGCATGTGATTTGCTTTTTTAAAATTTTATTGCATTTAATAATTACAACGAAAAACTTTTTTATTCTTGATAATTTTTTAAAGCAGAATATTTTTTCCGACAATCTATCAGGTTTTTTATTCCAGTTATAGTTTAACCCTCCGTCGGTAATCCTAAGGTCTTCCATGAACTTGTATTTTATGGAACTAAACTGGGGGTCAGCATCTTTGCTAGTTAAGCAGAAATGTAAAAGTAAATAATAAAATGAATATTATGCATAAAAGATTAAAATTAAACAAAAAATTCTCAAAACCTAAAGCCATCTTGAAAAATGAATTAAAAACAAATTTCAATCAATGTCTTGTGAATGATTTTAGTTCATTCAATTAGAATACTTTTGGAGGCAAGTTATCAGCATTTATAGTGGAAACCTCTTTGAATATGTTTTATTAGGCCCAGAATTAACTACAAAAGGGGGTGTATATGATGCCAAGGTTCATCATAATTACATCTATGAATATATTGAACCAGCGATAGCAACCACGCCAGCTTAAAACTGAGAATTAAGTATAGAGGTGAAGAATACAGTTAAAGTTAAAAATACGCGTAATTATATATTTTCTGTTTAATGTCAATACTGTAATTAAGTATACAACATGTTATTCTGGCCAGCTTCAATGTGTTGCTGAGGAAGAAGATAAAAGAAATCGCTTCCACAGATCACATGTCAAGTCACGCGAGAACGTGACATCGCCGGAAGTCATGACATTGTACATGTATAAGAAGGTTGACATTGCGTTATGTCAAGGTTCCATTTTTTTTCTCTCTAGGCCAATGAGAAGAAGAGGAAGTTTTCATGTCATAACAGTGTTATAACCTTGATCAGACACAATATAATAGAACATGCGTGCGTGCAAAAGATACTAACATTAAATAGCAATCGATTTGTTATTTTAAACCGAGCAGGAAGCGATTAGTTAATGTTACACCGCGGTAGCCATTAAGTATCAGAAGAAACTAATTGTTACTAATGATGCTTCCCGTGTTCAGAGATCCCCCTAAATGCGTTATAATGACATTATTAAGGTCTATATGTATAATATAACTGCTGATTTTCATGACTGTATGTAGTTTTTATACAAACAATTTGTAACAGACAAACAGCTTTTCGTTTTCTTTACTATGAAAATAATGCAATAACATATACATGTATTTAAAAATCATTTATTTTCGATGTATCCTCCAATATCCGTGGCTCTATAAAAATCTAGACTGGGTAGTCTTATACAAACAATTTGTAGCAAAAACAGCTTATCGTTTCTCTGTTAATGATAAATGCAATAATATACTGTGAAATAATTTATGTTCGATGTATCCAGTTTTCGTGGTAGAGTTTGTTTCCACTTAGTTTGGAGAACTTTATATAACCAAGCAAGCTGCAAATAAAATT
The DNA here is from genome assembly GCA_021292105.1 of Anadara kagoshimensis. Lineage (NCBI taxonomy): Eukaryota > Metazoa > Mollusca > Bivalvia > Arcoida > Arcidae > Anadara > Anadara kagoshimensis. The sequence continues at coordinate 20,352,037 of CM037870.1, read as the reverse complement.
TTATAATTTTATACTCGGGGGGGGGGGGGGGGGGGGGGGATATGGTCTCTGTATCCAAAAGTATCCTGGATATATTTGACGTCCCGTATTTCTATTTTTTCTAATTCAAAATTTGATTTTACACGAGCGGGCGAAGGTGGGGGATCAGGAAGAACATATCCTTCCAAAACACATGGCCTCACTTCTCTGGTGAAAATCCACGAGTTTATTGTTTTATTGTAGAAGACTTTTCAATCAACTAGTTAAGAGAGTTCTATTTCAATACCGACACATTTTACAGTTGAAAGTAAATGTCATATTATATATTGGAAAATACAGACACATTTCTACATAACAAATAGTGCCGTTTATTACTAACAGACAGAATCTTACAATATCAAGTGCAATACACACTTGTCAAAAGTTAAACGCTAACCTATCAAATAAGTCCCGACTTGGCAGCTTATTTCGATGTCTTGTTGGCTGTATCTCGACAGGTTTATTATATATTTCTTGACAACTTTTTACCCCTTGCTATCCATGTTTGGACAGTGGAAATCGAATATTTTTCATAAAATCAATGTTAAACTTTCGACTGACCTATCTTGTAAATGATATTGGTTTTAGAGTACCAACAACTTTCTGTAAAGGAATCACAATCAAATAGGAAAATGGAAATTAATCACCAAAGTCAGCCAATCTATAGTTTATATATTGTATTCTGGTCAATAGATATTTACTTATGTTACATCCTGGAGTAGTTATAATAGAATCTTGTCAAATACTTATCACTGGGCGCCAATATTAGACATGTATTCCTTGTCAGTGAGTATTGATGACAACAACGCCAAATGAACTAATATCTAGAACGTTTAGAATACATAGAATTGAGTACACACACACTCTGGAAATTTACAATGTTTTGTAACACAAAAATAACTACTTAATAATTAACCCACCATAATTAATGTTCAAGGTATTAAGAAAATTCCATCCAACAGGGCCAAAGGCTTTTGCAAACTCTTGAAATAGCAAAATCGTGAATTCATTATTAGCATTAAGTAAAGATATTCATAGATATAAAATATAACTGTGCAAGAAATCGGCATATTAGAAAAAGGCTTTTAAAATATAAAAACGTAATAGAAAGCTTTTAAAATGTAATGAATACAAATTGAAAGTAATTTCTTTATTATATACCTCAGAAACTACTAACATTTTACTTAACCATGTTAATTTTCCAAATAAATCATTTCAGTTATAACCCTGTTTGGAAAGTTGTAATCAGATTAAACATACGCATATCAGTCCATGTTCAAATCACAATCCCAAAGAGCAATGACAAATCAATTGAAATACGGTAAGCTTCCACCAGGGAAGTGAGGCCGGTTGATCCAGAAGAATAGGAAACTTCATACAGTTCAAGTTACACTATGATTATCCTAAGCAAAACTATCACAGCACAATGTTTTAACATCATTTCGCTGTCCCAAACAATTGGTAGTGTTTGATTTTTTCCCGCATTTTAAGTGTTTAAATTACAGACTTGCATTAGTGCAGTAAAGTGTGAAAAGGTCATGTTTTCATCAAAATTGCATAAATTGTAATTTATGGGTTTTTTTTAAGTCTCGTGTTAAAAAATTATAACAAACTCGACAAGCATTGTTTTGGGTCATTTTGTCAATACTCTTTTTTCAGAAAAAATACGACCTCATACTCAGTGGTGTAATATTCTTTTATTTTCACATATTCGACGTCTCTTTATGCGCTGTATGGCGTGACGTCACGAATAGGTTTTGATTATTTCCAAACTGTGTGTGATGCGAGGTACGTATATCGGTATGTTTATGTTCAATCTGATAAAAAAACACATTTCTTTCTTGAATGTTACAAGTTTTTTATAATTATTTAATCTATTTATTTAATTTCTTGCGATAAAAAATAATGTAAATCCCTGTATTTTTGAGTTCGAAGAAATAGAATCAACACCACCTATTGTGCTAGATGTTCAATACATAAAAATATTACATCTGGGTTAAGATTTCCCATACAGCAGTGGGGAGTGATAAATTCTTTTAATCTTTAAGGGTAAATGGGTAAATTTCCAGGCCAAAATAGAAAAATATAAAATATGAGGTATATTTTTTAAATAATATTTCTTGTTCAAAACTTTAGCTAGCGCAGAATTATTAGAATATGTCACTTCTTGCGGTACAAGTTAGAGAAATCTTCTAACATATGATAAGCCTCATTCTGGACAAAACATTTCTTTTTTGTAATGTTACAAGTTTTTTTTTATAATTATTTTATCTATTCATTTAATTTTCTGCCATAAAAATGTAGTAAATTTCTGTATTTTATGAGTTCGAAGAAATAGAATCAACACCACCTATTGTGCCAGATACAGGGATTTTAACCATCTTTTCATTTTAAGTCCAATACATAAAAATATTACATCTGGGTTAAGATATCCCATACAGCAGATAGGAGGTGATAAATTCCTTTAATCTTTAAGGGTGAAGGCCAAGATAGAAAAATATTAAATTATAGAACCGTTCGCCGCCCATTGTGTGAGGTAGAGAAGTCTAATGTTTTGGCCAAACAAACTTTAGCTAGTGCAAAATAATAGAATATATGATATGTCAATAGAGAAATCTTCTAATATATGATAAACCTCATTCTGGACCAAATATCTTAGAACGAGGACTGATATTTTTTTTCACAAAATACATCATTTAAAATGAATTTCATTTCAACATGTTTATAAATACACTTTTGATTTCATTGATGAATCTTGAGGAAAAAGAGCGTGAAGGCGATCCTGCACAAGGATAGGGCTGCAAGGCAAGAAAGATGTCTATCAAAATATTCTATCGATCTTTTATCTGTGGTGCGAGAAAAATATAAATTTTGAAGAAAAAAACATGTTCTTAATTTTGTGCAATTTGTGAATTGGAAAAAACTATAAAACTGACCTTTCAGTTCACATCCAATAAAACTCATTCTAACATATGATCCTCCTCTAAAGACCTCTATAATAAGAAAAACTTGTTTGGGTAAGAATATTCTTATCTAACTGAAATCTGCATGCCAATGGTGATCAGAAGTAAGTTATATTTCAATACAAACTTTAGTGATTTCGGTTCTGACACCCTTCATGCAATATATCCAAAATATACAAACTGGTTCCTTGTGGATTTAGTATTCATAATACAAAACAAAATACAGAAAAACTTTTCCTTTTAAATGTCACCCAATTTTATATTTTCCTTTTTAGGAATTAACACTTTTACGAAACCAAGGCTCTGTTTCGATGAACAATTTTCATACTAAATAAAAGCAAGGTGATGGTCATGGACTCGTTTCAATACAAACTAAATGTGATATTATTAATACATATCGTTATATCATTTCATAGCAATGGTTATAAATGCATTATAGACCTGTCGAAGGTTTAACACGGAGCTAACGAATTGGTGCCGAACCGACAGATCGACAAATAAGCTCCTCTTGACCTATATCTCGACAGCATTTCGACAACTACTATTTTTCTCTCGATGGCGTTTTCGCCACAAACCATCCGTATCTCGGTCACTCGGTAGCCGTCTTTCGGCTCTATTTTAGTAAATTAGGGGTTTAATTTTGGACAGGTCTGTACTATGGGTCAATTATAATCATTACCTATTAACAGATCACGTAGGACGAACCAATCAATACATTTAAATGAATAGATTATGTATGGAACATTGGAATACATTGGAATCCAGGCGAGAAGATAGGTCTCTGAAGTCTGGTTTCCGTACCTGTTATGTCTCTATAGACGGGTTTTCGCTACTTCCTGTATACGTTTGATAAGCTTTCAATGAAATGAATCAAATTATGTTTGACGCATCAAACACAATGTTACATTTAGTTGAATTAGGTGGACGATTTTATGATGAGTTTCGAGGGAGTGTTCCTTTTTATGTTTATGGTCTATTAACTTGATTCTATCTCCATTAGAAAGTCCAAATGGTCTTACTGTGCATATATTCAATTATTACATGAAAATACAGTACAGACCTGTCGAATGTTTAACATTGAACAAACGATAAAATTGTTGAAGTTCGGTTGCTAAAAGTTCGGGATATGGATAGGCAGTGTCCAAATATCTCTCAAGAATTATAGTGCTCGCCTGTCAAAAAGCTACATAGATTTAGGTAACTTGGGGACCGAGATTAAGTGCCGATTCAGCAATAATTCGTTAAATCTATGTAAAACTTCCGGCAGATCTGTACTGTGTTGGAGGGATATTTTGTGGCGTTATATATAGCGGTGAGACCGATTTTCTCGATGGGACTGAACACGATTTCACCATATATAATTGTATAAGAAATGATAATATTTTTCGTTACCGATTAAAAAGGTCCCTGCATATCTAGGATTGGCCATTCATTAACAACAAAAACAATGCCATTACCTTGAATAAATGACAAAAACAGTTGGAAAAATATCTTGGAAAGAGGTCTCGGGAAATGAGTCATTAAAATTAAATTAAAAAAAACCACTACAAGATCAATAATGACCTAGTTAAGGACACGAACAGGTGAATGTCCAAAGAGACTGACAGAGAAAAAGCGGGAAAAGCTATGGAAACCTCAGAAAATTCAATAACTGTCACAGTGATAAATTAAAAATTCAGAATATACGCAGGGTAATTTCCTCTCATTAGACTTGAGTTATATTTATGTCGTTGAAGGATTGAGAAAAAGCAGAGGCGTAGAATAGGCTCTCAGTAGAGACTTGTAGTTGTTTTGATGTTCGGAGAATATTAACCTTCGCACTCGTTATATGTACCCTTGGGAGTGAAACAATTGTCACATTTTGAAGACGCTAATAACATCAACAACTTCTACCAGTTGTAAATTGTTTAAAATTCGATAATTTTACAAGTAAACCTCAAGGATGTTGATCTATCATAAATAACAGTTAATAACTACTGTTATACTGGTTTTCCACTATTTTGGTACAAAGTGCTTCGAGGACAATGGATGCCTTTGTCTCTTTTGGTGTATTAACACGGCAGCATACTGAAGATATCCTCACAAAAACATCCAAACACAAAGAAATAGTTTGTTTTTAAATAAAAGTCCCAAAAATAAAAATTGAAAACTGGCAAATTAAGTTTTTGGTGTATTAACACACGGCAGTATACTGAAGATATCCTCACAAAAACATCTAAACACAAATAAATAGTTTATTTTTAAATAAATATCCCAAAAGTTGAAAATTAAAAACTGGCAAATTATGTTAAACACGTGAATTTTCATCAGGAAAGGGAAGAGAAATCTTGTGCTCCGGAAGGGTAGGTTCCTCCTGTATAGCTAACTAAACTCGCTGCGTATGAAATTAAAATTGAGAATTAAAAAACATGGAACTTTGGGACGTCATATAGTGTGATGACGGCGACCATAAAACGTTTTTGACATCCTTGATAATTAACCTTGACTTGCAATATCCCTGGCCCTAGTTTCGCAATCATTTCTTAACTAAGATTATTTTGAACTTGAATCGTTTAAATTTGAAATCTGGATAATATTGTTATTTTATCAAGATATTTATGGATTAAAGGTGTCATTTTGAAGATTACGCTAAGCTTATTAACATCTATATTCTTATTTTGTTAAAATGTTTTATTTGTAGTACTGTCATGTGCAGACTTTGAATATATTATTTTAATAAAAAAAGATTCAAAATCAGCACATGACAGTACCGTAAAATATTGTTAAACTTTGCCAGATTTAAATTTAGAAAAATCTTGATGGTAAAAATCCTAAGTCAGCAATTTATTTTTAAAGTGCTTGCTTCGTTGAACTAAGTTAGTGGAAATAAGCTCTGCCATAGCGTAATATAATAACTGTAAAACAAATACATGGTAAGCAGGAGATGCAAAAATATTGCTGTTTAGAAAAGGAAAGTTGACAATTAAAAACATCGGAGTCATCAGTTTTTCATACAATTTCAAATGTAACCCTTCATTTGTGTCATAATATTAAGACATTTGATACTGGCAGTTGTATACTGATAATATGAAAATATTATTAGGAAAAATTCAGACATGATGACATTTGATTAATATAAATCCTTATGTTTTGGTGAAGAATTTTTGTAAAAACTGAAAATGTTAATCAACCGTGTGTTGGTATAGAAAAGTTTGAGTTGTATCAATAAGATAGTTGGACAAGATGTGTTTTCTCTTCCTGAACACCCGGTCTTGCGATGTATATTCACGCGTGTAACTAAATTTACAAATTTTCAGCATCTTGACTTTGTTTTATGGAACTTTAACATGGACCTGGGCCTAGTTGCACAAAGCATAATAAGAGTTTAAACAAATCCAGGTGCACTCTATTTACGGAAATACAGTAATTGCTAATGAATACGTCTGAAGTTTTGCTAACTGGAAATAAATGGTGAGTGTCGTTAACGATCAGCGTTATGTAATTGTGATGTTATGTAAAAATGAATAATATACTTGAATTTCTGACATTTCAAGTTGTGTGAATTAGCCATGCTAGTTGCTAATGAATAAGTCTGCAGTTTCGATAGCTGGAAATACAAGGTTAGTGTCCTTAGCGATAAGCGTTATGTAATGTAAGTTATTGTGATGTTATGTAAGAATGAATAATCTACTCGATATTCTGACATTTCAAGTTGTGTGACTTAGCAATGGACGTTACTTATGAATAAGTCTGACAATAAAAGGTCATTGTCGTTAACGGTAATCATTATGTAATGTAAGTAGTTTAACATATCGTTAACGTTGCTTTTGAATCAGACTGTAGTTTTGCTAACTGGAAATAAATGGTTAATATCGTTAACGATAAGCGTTATGTAATGTACAGTGCAGGCCTGTCGAAAGTTTTATACCAAGAAAACAAGTTAGGGCCGCGTCTCCGGCCCCTCTTTGCCCTATCTCTACAGTTTTTGGAAACTGTTATATATCTCCCGGTAGCTTTTCGGCCGCTCAACAGTCTAGCTTTGACACCTTTTCTTTAGCTTAGTGTTAAACTTTCGACATGTCTGTACCGTAAGTCATTGTGCTGGCTAATGTTATGTATACTTGCTTTTTTTTACATTTCAAGTTGTGTGACTTAGCAATGATCGTAGCTTTTGAATTAGTCTGTATTCTTGCTAACTGGAAATAAATGATCATTGGCATTAGCAATAAGTATTATGTAATTGTGATGGTTAATGCTATGTAAGAATGAATAGTCTGCTTGAGTTCTGGCATTACTCACCAGGAAGTGTTTTAAAAAGATCTATTAATCCATTATTGACCTCCCCTTTGGGAACTGTTCCCATATAGTGTTGTATGGAGATGTAAAGTGCATTTACTGAAAATCTCATATTACTTAATTTACTTGATTTCTGGCCAGCACCAGGAAGTAGTATTCAAAAGAGATCTATTATTGACCTCTCCAGAGGGAACTCTTCTTCTATAATGTTGTCTGGAGAGGCAGAGTGCAATTACTAAAACTCTCATATTACCAAAAAAATAATAATAACAAAACATTATATACACCATAAATCTTATTCAAAATTATGTATGTTACAACTATACTTTAATTTTAGGGGACTATACTACCTGACATCAACCTATAGTCCTTGACAACAGATAGCAATGGGACTATCCTAGGAATCATCCCGTTGCTATGCGTTGTTAAGGACGAATGAGTTCTACATAAAAATGATGTATGTTACGACTATACTTTCATGTCAGGGGACTATACTACCCGACATCAACCTATAGTCCTTGACAACGCATGGCAACAGGACTATCCTAGAAATCATCCTGTTGCTATGCGTTGTCAAGAACGAATATGTTCCACATAGAAAAGTATTCATGTGGTTATCCAATTGCTGCTGAGTAATGTACCAAATATCAAATGTCTAACCTTATATATAATTTATGAAAGGTCTAAAGATGTTGAAAGGCGATCGTACGCGCTATGTCAGTTATGTAACAATGAATTATTTCCACCAGGGAATTATTTCCCAAAAAACATCAGTCACCCAGTGATTTTTTTTTTAAGGAATGAATGTCCTAGCAATTTTGTTTCACTGGAATATCCAACCTAAGATTCCAACAGAAAAGCTGTACCAGTGATTTATATCTATATTTTTCGTTTACTTGAAATTCTTTACCAGGAATACAATGCGCTTACAGTTCAATATGTAACAAAATATAACGTTCGTCCCTCCGATATACATTTATGTCGAACGATACTGCAAAGAATGAGCAATAATTCTGACAGCACGATTCTATATTACTAAGGTTTTTACAAGAAAACAATCTGATTACTATCATAGAAACTTTTTACGTTGCATGATTCGTCTACAGTACAGCCCTGTCGCAAGTTAAACACTAACCTAAAGAAATAGTGCCGAAGTGACAGCACATCTCGGTCACTCCTTCAATCACTGCGGTAGCTCAGTTATTAGAGTGCTCCCTCCGTAAGATGAAGGTCGCGGGTTCGAACCCTGACCGGGTCTGACCCAAGACTTGAAAGTAGTGAATGTTCGCCAAGCACTCGGCATCACGAAATGAAAGTCACGGTTCTTTCGGATGGAAACTTAAAATAAACGAGGTCCCGTGTTACTTTGGGCGTTACATGATAAAGAACCATGTTGTATAATGCCATCAGCACAACGCACAGGCAAAATTGTTGCACCTTTGCCTATAGCTGGCGAGTCTCGATAAAAGTGAAATATTCTTGACTGGGACGTTAAACACAATTACTCAATCAACTCTCTTCACCTTTGGATCGCTAACCCCATATCTTGGCAGTCTGTCTTCGAACCTTTTCCCCTAGCTCAGTAATGCTAGCTTTTCGACAGGCCTGTATAATGTTTACATTGACATTACGATCTAACACAACGGCTTTTGTATTCACAACAATCGGAAATCACTGTATTATAATATACGACGTTGTGTAAGAATACAATAACATCTTATTGATGTCATTATTCAAAGCACGTTATATGCAGATCCCTTTATTTTCTCTGTATGCAAAGTTAACAATCTATAGATCGGAAAGCAACAGTAACTGTTATGTCAGTTAGAACACAATAATCAAATGATCACTGGTATTTAATATAAAGATTTGCATTGTGGATTTGTTAGAATCTTGATCCGCATAACCCTACTTTTGCAGGTTTGTTTTTGTTAGTTAATTTTGTTTGTTTTCTTTTTATTTTTTATCAAGTTAAATTAATCACAAACATACAGATCTATGTCAGAATCACAATATCAATGGAAAGTAAAAACTGACTATTTTGGTTTAGCACGAGAACTTCCATCAGGAATTTGAAGCCAGGTGCTTCATTTTTTCTGATTTGTGATAGGCTAAAGAAACATAACCATACGCTTGCGTGCAACATTTGTACCCATTGGTAAAGTTTTTCAACAAATTGGAAGGGTTTTTTTAAACAAAGACAAACAAACCAGTCCATTATTAAATCACAACTTGAAAACAAAGTAAAAACAGTGAAAGCAAACAAATTAAGTTAAATACTTAAATCAAGGAAGTGAGACTGGATGCTCTTGAAGAGTAAAGACTTTCTGTCTAGCTAGCAACACCAGTCAATGTAAAATCAAACTCGCAGAATGAAATGAACAGGGAACTTTGGGACGCCAAGCCAAATATATGTAGGAAAATTTTGGATACAGAGGCATAATACTTATCAACAATATCGTGCTGCTGAAAGCCTTCGTAAGCCAAGCCTTAATCTGATCAAATGCCTTTAATGCCAAATATTTCAATATGTACATGTAATTATTTTGGCAAATTATATTACACATAACGCCTTATCCCTTTAAAATGTTTTTTAAACAGAATCTTCCACTGACTTAATACAATAACGTTTTAAAATGTATCTTGTATTTCTTTTAGTAAATCAAAAGTAATGAATGTCAAATCTCGCATGAAAGTGTTACATCGATCCAGAAAATTGTTAATGGCATTTTAAAAGCTTAATATAAGCTTAAATATCATTTTGTATTTTCCTTAATGGAGAAACCTTGAACTATTAAAATGCTTTTTAAGACGACAAAAATTGCTTCTTATAAGTGATTACACAATGTTATATACATTAAGTCATTATGCCTGACCTAAAACGTACTCTTTAGTATCTGTGAATTCAATAGGGAAAAATTGTTGCTTTGCAATTTCTGTGGAAAATTTGGCGTCAACAACAACAACAACAACAACAAACTGTCTGCCTTAAACCAGGAATAAATGACTGTATATATGTTATATGCATTTTGCAAGAACAGTGAATATTCTTTGTTGATTGTACAAAATTTTTCTAATAGCTTTGTATCAATATCAAAAACTAAAAAGGATCTGATTACCCTTCTGGAACACCCGGTCTCACTTAATTTGCCAGTTTTCAAAGTTTTTACTTTGCATTAAAATTGTGATTTTGACATGTACCGATATGATTTTTTTTCTGATAGTAACTATTTTCGAAAACCTTGAATTATTCAGCATGTGTAGCGAGAAGATCGGATTTAATTTAGATGCTCACAAACATGCAGAAATCGTCTGAAAAAATACAAAAACTTTATATAAACTGTTTTCCAAACGTTCAAGTGATTTAGTGTGTGTAGTGCGGGGATTTTATTTAATCTAGATGCCCATACAAAAGTTTTCTGAAAATTTATTTTCAAAAGTTTAAGTTATTCAGTTTGCATAGTGCGAAGGCTTTAATTAAATCTAGATGCCCACAAACATGCAGAGATCGTCTGACAAATATACGAAAGTTTTCTTTGTTTTTCAAATGTTTAAGTTATTCAGTTTGTGTAGTGCGAAGGCTTTAATTTAATCTAGATGCCCAGAAATATGCATGCGATTTCCGTCAATGTTTAATCAACCCACATCTTCCAGACTAAATAAATTGATTTCGGGAGTGTGAAATGAAGATAATTTAAAACCAAATAAGATTCTGTTTGTTAAAAAGATAAATCTGCAGTCAATCCTGGAATTTAAATGTCCGTTGAACTTCATTACATAGTGTGATTACATAAGGTTTTTATTTTATAAATGAGGCTGTGTAATTTGATAAACAAGTATAATTTGGTTATTAAACTGTCATCCTTAAAACTGGCTATATCATTACAGACTGAAAATCTTCACAAAAATCTTTTAACAAAATTAAATTTGTTAAAAATAACATTCTTGTAAAGCTGAGTGTTTATCCAGATAAAAAACGTGTTTTTTTATCTTGAAAAACATTTTCCCCACATTTTCATATTTTTCCTTGAAATTGAAAATGTTTTTTTTAACTAAAATAACTTTGTTGCATACGTTTTGATAGTTAAGTCACTAATTCCAATTACTGTAAAAAAATCATCTTTTAAATTCTATGATTAAAATTTGACATGCTGATAACAAATTAATCTTATGACAAATATATATTTATATAATTATTTATGGATAGTAGTGTACGTAATTATCATTAAACCCTCTCCAACTTTGCAGCACCAGACGGTCGCCTCGGAACGAACCCCCCACCAGTAGTACTAAAACCTCTCCAACTTTGCAGCACCAGACGGTCGCCACGGAACGAATCCCCACAACCACCGGTAGTAGTGCTAATTAGAATACTGTTTATTAGAAGATATAAGAGAGCGAGTAATCAGCAGGGTATCTTCCAACTCCGACGATCTCATTTCTTTATTATCTTTTATGATTAACAACGTCTAAAATCATGTATTTTTGGTTTATCGCCTTGGTTAACTAACAACCTTTAATACGTACATATGATAGAAAATTACAGTTTAAAATACCGAAAATATCCTGCAAATGGTTACTCAATCTATAGATAACTAGAGAAATCTCTTTAGACACCAATGCCCCCTCACCAATCCAATTTATTATCCTCCTGACAAAAACTAGGTCAAGTTCATACATGAATTATGCCTCTGACATCGCCAGCAGGGGGTAAAACTAAGAAAAGTTTAACACATGATCTTGACTTTTGGCCTACACAAACCTAAATTTGGTATGCGACACATCGTCACATGTTGGTACTAGTATATATTTGTTCCAAGTTTGACCAAAATCCATCCATAAATGTAGAAGTTTTTGGGTGGGACGGACGGATTATGTGCTTCTTAGATACCAAATTGAACTTTGCTTATCAGAAGTTTATTAAAGTATAATAATGGTAATTAAAATACTAAAAATAATTATATTTTTCTTTCATTTTTCGATATGAATTACGCAATTAAATCATTGAAGTAACGTGTTGATCGAACATAAAGTTTGCTTAAAAGCTTGAAACGTGTTTACCCAATAACGCGACTCCCCGGATAAAACGACTTTCATGCTTAATTGGATCATTCCAATGTACAATTAAATTTGAATATTAACATATGAGATCTCATTGTGCTTTAATCCCAAGATAGAGATTAACGAGGCGGTAGTATTTAGTCCTCTAATTGATCTTTTTGTACTGTTCACGATTTTATGTTTGTCCTATTTAAGATGTATAGATAAAGGGAATTCATTTCTGGATTTTTATGCACGTCTATTGTTAAAATTAATGAAATAGACATGGATATGTAGTATATGTGTAGACTTTTTTATTTGTTTTCCGGGAATGAATTGAGTTACAAACCGTGATTTCTAGAACACGTATGCACACGTGACAGACATCGCAAGACTTATTATTTTCCTACCTTGATCACACGACGTCAAGATTATGTCACAAACACGTGGCAGCTATCATGAATTATAATGACAAAACTTATGTTGTGGATATAATTCAGTTCAATTGAGTTACAAACAGTAATTTCTAGAACACGTATGCACACGTGACAGACATTACAAGACTTAAATTATTTCCCCTACCTTAATAGCACGATGATGTGAAGATATTGTCAAAAACACATGGCAGCTATCATGACCTAATGGCAAAACCTATTTAAGGGATATAATTCAGTTCAATTGAGTTACAAACGGTGATTTCTAGAACGCGGATACAAACCTGACAGACATCACAAAACTTAAATTATTTCCCCACCTTGATGGCACGATGTCAAGATAATGTCAAAAACACGTGACAGTTATGTTGACTTGATGGCAAAACCTATGCAGGGGATATGATTCAGTTCAATTGAGTTACAAACGGCGATTTCTAGAACACGTATACACACGTGACAGATATCGCAAGACTTAAAAACTTATGTTCAGTTCAATTGAGTTACAAACGGCGATTTCTAGAACACGTATACACACATGTGGCATACATCGCAAGACTCTTTTTCCCTACCTTAATGGCACGATGATGTGAAGATATTGTCAAAAACACGTGGCAGCTATCATGACGTAATGACAAAATCTTTGCGGGGGGTATAATTCAGTTCTAGAGGGTTAAGGTCACATATTCCAATAGAACTATGTAAATAATGTCAAAATAATGTCAATAACATTCATATACGTGTTGTCAAAATCTTTTGTCATTACTTAAATATCGTTTATGGGGTAAGGTTTTTTTTTTAAATATTTGAGTGAGCTTTCAAACTGTTTGCAATTAAATAAATTCAAGTTATAAAATGAAGTTTTGCAACAAGTGATCTAAATAGAGCGCTTACGAATCATAGAATTCGGGATAGGTAAGTGTAAGAAAGTTTGTCAGTTCGATTGGCAGATGCAAGTTGGTTGCTCTAAACAACCCAGATTACTCTACGATTCCAGAACGGGAACCCTCGGTATAAGTCATTACTTGGACGTTGACCTCCCTTATTCTTGTACTTCACATTTTGTTATGACCGTAGAGAGGAATTTGTTATTGACACAAGTAACAGAGGTTGCAATAAAATCACGGCAATATACAGCGTAGACCTGTCGTAAGTTTTACACCCAGCTAACAAATATGAGCCGAATTACAAGCTAGAGTACCAGGTGGCAAATATGTGAATAGCTAGTGACCAAAAAGCCAATACAGCCAAACCTGTCTATAAAGGCCACCCAAAAGAACCAGTAAAAGTGGTCTTTATGGGAAAGTGGCCTTTATATACAGGTTCAAATTATATGATTGAAGAACAATTGGGATACAATTCTGCTGGCCTTTATAAGCAGGTAGCCCTTATATAGAGGTTGCCTTTTAGGCAGGTTAGACTGTACATAGATGGTAACTACAGAGAAGCTATCGAGATAAAGCTATCAAAAGGTCCAGATAAGCTGACCATTTGGCATTTATTTTTTTAGCTAATTGTCAAATTTTGGACAAGTCTGTACTGTAATCAAGGTCGGGTCAGAATCTTATTAACTGTTGGTGTTATGTGAGTCAATAAGCATTTGATTGTGTACGCAAACGTTATGAGCTGTACTCTTTGTTTGTCTGTCATCTGGAGATGCTCAGAATTAATTGGAAAACTGGCCCTTCACTTGGCGTACTTTGAAGTTCGCTTTAACTTCATAATGAGGTTTTCGTACAAACTAGAATACTTTTCACCAACCATGCCTTGTCTTTAACCCCCATCCCCACCCCCACCTTCAATTTTAATTGGCAGACACGCCAAACATGCAAATTTTGAATCTTTTTGTAGTATTTGTTAAGCTAATTTGCAATACCAAGTTTTTTAGAATACAAGTATCAAGATCTTGAAACTTTTAAAAGAACCCGAAGATATTGGCCAGTTTTTAACATGTTATGTTTTATGTTGCAATGGCAATATATATATGAATGAAAACAAAACAAAAAAATATGCTATATGGGGTAACCAAAATGTAAATGGGTTGAAAATTTTACAGAAAATGTCGAAATTACATTGAAAATAGGACTCAGTCTTTGTATTTTTACCACAGTAAAAGATACGCAACGATTACCGGACGTGAAAAATTTCAGCAAAGCTGTTCATGTCAGGAAGTCATTGTCACGCTCTTTCATGAAAAAAACATTGTCATGTCAGTTTTACTTAAACGTAAGAATTAATCTAGCTTTATCTTGCTATATGTCATATTTATTTATGGAGTATATAGCAAGGAAAGAAAAAAATCGATGTCGGATGAAAAAAATACTACGTCAATTTTATTACCGAGAAAGTAAATGTATTTAACTGTTGTTTTATATATATATCCTTCAATTTCTAAAATTTAAAAACAAAATAACATGGAATTTAAAAAAATAAAAGTATTAAATTTCAACATCAACCGACTACCATATGTTAATTACATTGTCTTTTCCTGAATACAATTATGTACAACCGGTTACATACTTCCTTAAAACACTAAAAGCTCATAAAATGCGAAAAAAAAACATTTTACGAAATAATGCGAAGGTGAAGGCACTTTAAAGTGCATATCACGCCCCCAAAGTTAAAAATTAATTTCTTTTATTTTGTTTAGTTTTGTAATATGAACATGAAGTTGCTGAAAATGCTTTGTTAGGAAAAATATTTATAATTTCAGCCATTTTATTGTGACGTTATTATGACATCATACATATGCAATTTATTGTTTTAATTATTGTTCACAGAAACACCCTCCACCATGCTCTTAGAGCAACAAGATACATGCTACAGAATCGTCCTCATACCAAAGCACGGTTCTGCAAACAAAACACTTCATAAACATTAATTACTTAACGCCGCGTTTCTGTCAAAATAAAACCGAGAGTCATATTAATGATATAGTCATTACGAAGTCATATACTATGAGTGTTTGACCGTATTCAGACAATTATATAGCGATATATTTAATGGTGGGTTAAAATTTATAGTAAAAAATGATATTTTCGAGCACCTTACTCCTATGACACTTAATCATGCCGCCCACAATGACACGATATCAGAACCTAAATACAGTCGCATGCTCACACAAAAAATCTGATAAGATTTTAATATGATAATTTAAAAATTCAATATATAATCAAAGAGTATTTGTATATGCTTACCACCATTGCAAACATCGCCATTCTTCTGTTCCGACAATCCTTTTTTGAAACATTTTTTTCTGATGATTTTAACGAATATCTGTCTTTTTGAAAATTAAAAAAACCTTTTCAAATTCATAAATCGTTGCTGTCTATTCACTCTGTAACAGCTTTTCCCACTGATGTTCTTTCACGTAGTACTACGACTACTAACGCCTGTCAATCCACGGATACAATTATATTTAAGATAGATATGACACTGAATAAATGCCTTGGATAAACATAGACAGATCAAGTTATTATCACATGTTTGCCAATAGATTTAAACTCTTCCGTAATCTGATTTCTCTCTTAGAAAAAAAAACTGGAGTAAATTCTATCGGATTCTAGGTTACAACTGTTCCAATTTTTATATTAGCATAACCAGCACACGCATGGCGTCATCAAGGGATGTTCTGTAAGTTGCAATATTAATTAAAGCACATTATTATATTGGTGAGTATCTTTGTACTTTCTTTGTATTGATTCCGTATGGGAATACTTAACAGAAACTCTTCAATTAGTGTACCAATAATAGTCAGGACAAGGCACAAAGGCAAACATCCAACATTTTAGTAATTAAAACCTTTGAAATTTTTACATTCTGACCGCCATGTGTGAGTTAAGCTTTATACTGAATCCTGTTCACTCCGCAATTAATATGGACCTAGTATCCGGTATGTAGCGTTTTAATGATTAAAAACCTTCGGACGTTTTTATTCTGACCGCTGTATGTAAGTTAAGCTATATCCAATTCACTCCGCAATTAATATGGACCTAGTATCCGGTATGAAACGTTTTAGGGATCAAAAACCTTGAAATTTGTTCCTTTCTGAACTCCGTAGTCTGATTAAGCTTTCTACTTAATCCTTTTAACTCCGCAATAAATATGGACCTAGTATCCGGTATATATATTGTAGATGTATGATAAATGATATCACAACACGATATTAAATCACAACGATCTATATTCATAAGAAAAAACGTTAGTCGAAGCACAATCACGCCAAGACGACAAATTTATCACTCAGTAATTTAACACAGGATACTCCATTTTTTCTGTATCAATAGTGTAGCAGACGATAAAGTCCATAAAAAATATTACTTGTCCATTCTCTTACTAAATTGCTTATTTCATAACTTCGGCCAGACTATGGGGTTGTTCCAACCAATGTATGTCAAATGATACCTGACAAATCGCAATACACATGTTCTATTTTTTCTGTATCAATGACGTAGCAGACGATAAAGTTACTATAACTAATCCATAATAAAATTATAACTTGTTTGTTTGTTTAACAACTAAACATGTAATAAAACATCCATGGCTTCCCCCGTGTTACAATACACTAAAGATGTTCTAATCAATGCCAATTGATACAATGGTGTTTATACAAAATTGAAACATGTCTCTTTCTTATATAACAATTTAAAATTGTGAAATGACACCAATCTATATTTATAAGAAAAATGCTAGTCAAAACACAGTCATGCCAAGATGACAAATCTAGCAGTTAGTTATTTTACACAGATGATAAAATTTTTATGTATGAATAGTATAGTAGACGATACACTAACATGTTAATTGATACAATCAGACGTTTATCAAAACTTGAAACATGTCTCTTCCTTATATAACAATTTAAAAGTGTGAAATAACACCAATCTATATTCATAAGAAAAAATCTTAGTCAAAGCACAATCACGCCAAGATGACAAATTTAGCAGTCAGTAATTTAACGCACGGTACTCATTTTTCTGTATCAATAGTGATGTAGCAGACGACGTACATGTATTCAAATCTGTAACTAAAATATAAAACACATCTTCGAAATTCATAACTTCCTTCGTGTTACAATACCCTAAAGATGTTCTAATCTATGCCAATTGATACAATCAAATGTTTATCCAAACTTGAAACATAATCCTAACATTTTCGGAGTGAATGACGCAGTCTATGTTTATGAAAAGACAGTCAAAGCTAAATCACGCCGCCAAGAACACAAATTGCCAATACACAATTACAGACCTTCCGAAAGTTTAAGACTAAGCTAACGAATAAGTGCCAAATTGACAGCTCAGCTCTGTTTCGCGTTACCCTCAGAATAACATTTGTGCTTGTTCTCTTACTCTACATAAATTTAACAACCACTATGTCATGTTATAATAGTCTAGGGGTGTTCCAATCTTTGTCAAATGATACCTGACTTAACATATAATACACATCTTCGGATTTCATACATTCCTTCATGTTCACCCTAGAGATATTCCAATGTATGTCAGTTGATATGTTACCAAACATATAATACACATCCATGAATTTCATAATTTCTTTAAGTCATATAATTATACCCTGGAGATGTTCATATCCATATCAAATGATATACCAACAGATGTTTATCCAAACTTGAAACATATATCACTTTTTTAATGGAACATTTTAAGCATTAAGCCCACGGAAACAGATTACTTTTTTGTATTCCAGTTAGTCACTTTATAGTCACTTTATAACGATGCAACACGTGGAGTCAAATGATTATTTAATATTTGTATAAGTTTAATAGTTGTTAAGATTGTAGCAGCCGACAGAATCAATTCAGCTGGAAAACCCAATAAAATCATCCCAATTTAATTATGATAAAGTATCCTTTTAAAATGATAAGACTTCACACAGCATTAAAACTGTCTACATACGTTTCCATGGTGTTTATAGCATTACAAATAGTTAAATGGCGCCAATCTATGTCAAATAGAAAAACACTTCTTTTCCAAATTCAATAATACTATAATTTCCTTTGAATAACAACTGTCTAATATGCTTACAGTGCTAAAATCATTTGTCTACATTCTAGTAAAATAAACTGTCTAGTTCTACAAATCTTCAATTGTGTTTTTAACAGCAATGCAAAATGGATAAATGATGCCATACCGATCTATGTCAAAGTGAAAAAACCCACTTTTTCCCAAATTCAATAATAATATTATTTCCTTTGAATAACAGCAATCTAAATTCTAACGGTGCTGAAAACACTTTCTCTACATTCTAGTGTAATTAACTGCCTTGTTTTACCAACCTTCTTTTTGGGTTTTTATAGCGATGCAAATTGTTATATGATACCAATCTATGTCAAACTGAAAAATCCCACTTTTCCAAATTCAATAGTACTATTATTTCCTTTGAATATCAGCTATCTAATATACTAACGGTGCTAAAACACTTTTTCTACACTCTAGTTTAATAAACTGTCTTGTTGTACAAATCATCAATTGTGTGTTTTTAATAGCAATGCAAATAGATAAATGATGTCATGCCAATCTATTTCAGATAAAATACACTTTTTTCAAATTCAATAATACTATAGCTTCCTTTGAATAACATCTATCTAATATGCCTACGGTGCTAAAATAACTTTCTCTATATTCTAGTAAAACAAACTGGTTTACTTTATATATCTTCTATTTGGTTTAGCAAAGAAAATGGATAAAATGATGCCAACCTCTGTATGACAAACAGTACTTTCTTCCACATTCAACAATACTGACGCTTTATTTGAATACCAACTGTCGAATATGTTTACGATACCAAATTTGCTTTCTGTGTATTCTAGTAGAATATAAGTTTATGGTAAAATCTTGATTCATTATGATAACAATTTTTTAAGCTTTATATAAAGTTTAGCCATAAATCAAACGTAACTTGTTAAGAAAAACATGGAAGAAATCTTCTATACAATTTAAAAAAAACTGTGACGATGATGGAGGTAGTTAAGTTTTCGTCATATAATTACAAGATTTTACTTGATCTATGTTTAAACCTATTGGAAAATAAAAATATTTTGTTTAATCATGCCAGCCTAATAGAAAAACTTGAGTAATAAAGTTTTATGTGATAATGGCATTTATACTCACTTAATGACAAACTTACCTACGTAGAAAGTCAGCTTAATTTATAAACACAGTTTAGTTACTCGATACATCAATTAGTCTTAATACATCAGTATTTCTTCTTAATGTAACCTGTTGAGTAATAACTCGGACAAAACTTTTTACTTATAGAATAACCCCTTTATTCATAATAAACTGCAAACATGGCACATTTCAATGTATTTAAAACAAGGATGTTAAACATAAAAACTTCAGATTCTGTGAAATAGTAGACAGAACTGTTGGGTGAAGAATAAGGAACTCTTTTTGATTTTTTTTTAAATTTTGCAAACTATACATAGTTTTCATATTTTTTGTCTTCGACATAGTATATGATTGTGTTGGAATAAATAATCTGACCTATTTATCAACACAATCAAACTTTACAGCTCAGTGAAAGATTCACTGAATTATATCTTTTTTGTAACATGTTTTCATGTAGTTGTTATATGGTAAGCCGAGAAATTTAAGTTACATTTTAACTTTATCATGTGGCTATTCCGCTAGAATAAAGGTATGCTAATATCACTCGGAATGTACTCTAAAATAAAAGTGTTCGTATTCAATCTACAAAAATAAAATCGCAAAAATAAGTACAGAATCAGTAGCTCATAATGAACCCCTAATATTCGGTAAAATCAAATTGTCAATAGTAGGCATATTGTATATAACGATAACGAAAAGACAAATTGAGTCATTAAAAAATATTAGCTCTATTAGCTCTGATGTATTTCTCTTGAAAATAAAAAAAAACATTTATCGCGGAGTCAATATTTTATCGTTAATGATTGAAAAAACCAAAAAAAGGATTACAAATGTATTTCTAAAAAGCTTTCAGTTCTTAACGTCAAACTATCATTTATTTTTAAATTCTCGTATGGGAATTCAATTTTTACACTTAAATGACATATTAATTCCTGGCTGAATGATAGGATTTAATGTTAATGACACAAAAATAAGAGTTGACTTAGCAGTACTGCGGTAACTACATCATTTGCGACATCGTCGTTATTGTCCACCGGGATTCTATTGTAATGACGATTTCGTGCTGTCATCATACCGGTATATTGACTATATGATTTACATTAATGGTTACAGGAATATAATATTAACTGAAATAACAATAACGTTGGTGAAATCAAACTTAGACATACCGGTCCATGTTCAGATCACAATCTCAAAAACTTGCAAATTAAGTTCATTATTACAAAGCCTGTTTTAATTTCTCAGCATTAAACACGTGAACTTCCACCAATAAAGTGAGGCCTGGTACTTCAGAAGGTTAAATATCACATGTCTACCTAGCGACATACACAACGTGTGAAACCGTTATTCTGGAATGGAAGGGTTATCGAATCATTGTGCTTCAAATATATCCAGAATGATTTTGAATACAAAAACATGGTAATTGTCAAAATTATTGTGATGATGACAATAAAAACTTGTAGGTCCTTGATAAGCATAGGCTTGTAGTATTCCCGATTTACCAATTTATTTATAAGCAACTTACTTCGTTGTATACAGTTGGGTGTTGTTTGGTACATAATCTAATAAATAGGGCAAATTATTTATCTTTTTTATGTGTTACCGATGTAGAATTTTCCATAATTTTTATGATGCCTTTGTAATCCTATCCTAAATAATCTGGAATAAATTTGACTTCTCATAGTTTCATACGGCTTTCATTCTCAATGTTAATTTCACACATTACGAATAAACCCAGCTAGACAGGAAGTGCCTACCCTTCCGGATCACCTGGCCTCGCCGCCCCGTGGAAGTTCAAATGGTTGTTTTTAATTGTCACTTTTACGCGTTGTAACTTTGATTTTGGTATTTACAGACAAACAAGCATCAGTGTGTTTGTGGTTGATTACCGATAGTCCGATGCTAAGATTTAACGTAAACCAAATATCTTTACAATAGACGAACAGTTATCATACTGGTTATAGGTAAAATAAAGACGATTAAACCTGACAATAATGGATCATATAAGTAAAGTGTGTCAGACATATTAGATTATAAAACAAGCGAACATAAAAATCGTTTTTGGTATATCCGAGATGTATTAGGTTTATAAGCAGAAAGAAGAATAAGCATTTGATAGAAGACACTGTATATTAAAGACGTATTTAGGTTACAGCCTAACAGGGAATACATATTTAAGAGATGGATATTTGTGTTGATTGGAATGCAAGGTTGTTATTACGCTTTACGCTGCTGTTTTACTTTACTTGAACCATGATTTGACTACCTGATTATAGGATGTTAAACAAACGCATATGGCCACACTAACAACTTGACGATAACGTTAATAAGAGTTTCCATAGGTACTAAATAATCGTTATCTGAAACACAATTATTTCTCCGAACATAATTGCTAGATTAAACAAATTTAGTTCATGTACAAAGCAACGTAGAGCACATAGAAATTAAGTATGCATGTCCATAATCTCCGGAGTGTAAAGTAAATAGAAGGGTACATTTAATGATACACTGATACATAATAAATTATATTACATACAGACATGCATGTTTTCCTTTTAGTTACCTGATGAACAGTGTTTTATGTAGGGTAACGTATTTGTCATCATTAAAATTTTATAAATGGTTAGATAAGGCTATCCCAACAATATACATTAATTTTACTTCATCAAACAAACGAAAATTGCAAGTCCTCTTTTTGATGGTACAAGAGATACAATTATTATTTTCACATAATATACATGCATGTCAATTTTAACAATACAGTTCAATACATTGACATGCATACATACAGAACTTTTATCATTTATTCATGTCGCCGCTCAAACTTAATGATAGTACCTAGTCTGAACTGCCTAATGATGTATTGAAAGTTTTTAACTATTGTTAGTAAATGAGATAGCTTTTACGAAAAACCTTCAGACTATAACGATTTTAACATTTGTAAAAGTAGCTGTATGGCATTTACTAATGAACAAAACATATTATTAAGTAAAACCTCGTTATTATTATGATAGCTTTGCGTTCTCAAGGTCTCGCTGATAGGATCAGTATGTTTGTTTTTGATTATAGAATACTATCGAATTTTAAAAGCGAAAATTAAAAGTTGTGAATCATAATAAAGCGCTTTACACGTAAGTTAATAAGTATAATGCATTAAATGTCTACCAATGGGGACAAGGATTGCTCCAAAATCAAATCAGACTAATTGTTTCAATCCTTTAAAGAAGGATCAAACACAAACATACCAGTCTATGCTCAAAACACAATCTAAACAGAAGTAAAATCTTTAAACAATGACGAATTTAGTTAATCATTTGAACTTTAACCAGTGAAGTAAGACCAAAAGGATAAGCATCATTTCTAAGAATGGACAATGGATCATTCTGAACTTTATCAAAAACATATATTACGATAGATTTGATATAAACAAAATTAAAATAAGAATGAAAACATTATTCAACTTTGAGACGTAAAATACATTTACGATCCTTTTGGACATCAACCAATAAATAAACGGTTGCTTTTTGCGGCTAGTTATTGACAATGTAAGTAAATTTTCAAAATGAAGCTTTCATTATATTACAAAATACTGTTTTACAATAATTTAATACTTTCTGCATCAAGATGTTTTATCCTAAGTTGATAAAATGGAGAACCTCCAGGTTTATTGTTTAAAAGAAATAGGCATTTGATAAAAATGGTCTGTTCATAATCATAAGCAAAAATAAGCAAGTAGAGTCAGACATGGACCAGATAAGCTCAAGCCTGTACAAAATAAAGAATGGGCGTCCTTAGGTTTAGCTTATGAACTCTGGAGGGAACTCTTCTAATTTTACCAGTGAATAATTTTAATTCAATTTTAATCTGGGTTTCTATATTTTTAACAAAAACAAAAATGCAATTTAAAAGATTTATGTGTTACTAAGAAAAATATCTCAAGAAGGATTTACATAAAATCCATTTAATCTTTTGTTGCAATCTCTGATAACTTTGTGGATTTGTATATCTATCTTTGATGATTAAGGTGTTGTTGATGTGACTTTATAATGCCGTTTAACTTTACTTTTCTTATTTCTATGTTATTTGCATTAAACCTGTTTGATGGATAGGAACTACGACTTTCATTGTAAATTTAAAAGCTTTTCGTATAGATAAAGTTATAATCTTTTTATCGATTTTAAATGACTCTTTGCACTTTGAAATCATATCATCATTGTTTTATTTTAGGGGGCGATAGATTTTAGGAATTCTATTGCATGAGAAGAATTAAATACGTTTTATAATTTATTTATTAGTTCTAAATGCTATGTGATAAGTTTTGAATAAATATTCAATCCAAAATATAAATAATAGCATATGTCAATTGCAAAGAGCACAAAAATAACCTTATAATCAGAAATCGTGTGTAAAGTTTCCATTTTTTCATAAATAAATACACGAAATAATAAATGCTATTGTCAGGTTCTTATTTTTTAAAATATTTATTTCATAAAAAACCCTGGATACATGATATTCCATTAAGTTAAAAGTTAGCACATGAAAAGGGAATAACAATTAAAATGACTTGAAATCGAGGAAAAGTGAAGTCTTTAATTTAATAATATCCTAGATAACTTATACTATTTACATATATGTCCTTGTTTGTCCTAAGTTCGTGGCACTAACAGTTTGTGTCAAAAAATTAATGGGCAATCTTCAGAAAACAATAAACATTTGAATCTCATTTCAAATTTCTTGTCACTTCATTTTCAAAATCAGAAATAACCTCGTCTCTTTTCGTTATATACCGGTAAACATCGTTTGTAAACAATACCCTCGGGTTAGATGCTATTTTGAAGAACAGGCGGAAAGTTTGGGGGGTCTCCCGGATTGCGTGATTTCACGTGATCAATGCCTAAAAACTTTTTTTTCTACAAGAAATATTTTAAGAAGTCTAGTTTAGATTTACAACAAAATTTGTTGAAAAAATAAAATTTATTACAGTAAAAAACGATCATACACTTCTGGTATGACATGAGCAATTGACCTCGTTTTTACACCCGTTTTTACATCATATTATATAGTGAAAAATGCATATATTTTACTAAAAATGGCGTAAGTATTACACGTTTTTGATTTCGCTAAAAACTAAATTTACCTGGTACAAAATGTTTCAAATGATGATCGGATAAATAGGTCAGAGATCCCATGTGCAGACGGCATAGTTTACATCTTGATTTATATTACATGTGGCTAAAAAATAAAGAGATAGTTTTAGAACAATTTAGGAATAGTAAAATCTGTCTAAAAAATCCGATATTTTTATATATTTTCTTATTTTTTAAAATATTTTAACATTTTTCTAACTAAGAATGAAAAGTTGAACACTTAGGGCGCCTTTTTGACTTTGAACATGTGCAGTGATGTGCTTCCTATGATTGATATCGGGTATAAACAAAAAACGACGAACTTGACGCTGCAACGAAGTTAGAGTACTTTAGTCTTAATTTACAGCACTAGACGACAGCAGCCGTTTCTGAACACAATTCCTAACCAGTAGTGCTTGGACACAAATTGTGAAACCGAAATTAAAAAAAAATATTAAGTGAAATGAGCCATATTATCATTTTGAATTTTCACCATGACATATAGAGAAGTAATAGTGTTTGTCTGTCCCTTCATTCAAGGATTGAAGCAATTACTCTGATGTCCTTTTAGCTGTACCAAGCGAAAATGACACCTTTTAAAGTACAACCTGTCATGATGATCACATAGAATTACATTCAATAAAGAAGAGTGTGAACGTTATAATTTGATAAGTATGTGTTTTATATAACTCTGCTTCAGACTTTACATTTATGCTTTACTTGTTTGTCTCTAGACACCACGCCTACGACCACAGTCGCATATTAACAATAAAGAAGACGATCTGAGAGCTAATAATTTGATAATTGTTTCTTTCAGAACGTTTTGTATCAGACCTGATGGCAATGCTTGACTAGCAATAAATCCAACACAAATTACAGACATCTCAAAAGACACATCTATTTTGATAGAATATACAACAATGTAATGTGCGGGACAATAACAAGAAGGAAGCTGTCTTGCACTAACTAAATTAGGTTGCCAGCTGAAATATCAGGAAAACATATGTTGGCACGAACCACAACAAGGTCGTACCAACTGTTTTGCTTGTGTGGTAAATTATTTAGATGTAGTGTTAGTGCTTTCAGAAAAGTAATATTTTTCCTTTTGGCGATGAATAGATGTATAAAATAGGAAATCGTATTAAATTGATTGTCAAAAGAAGTTTTAAGAAGATTATTTTGATGAATAGTATTGGAATTGTATTTTGTTTACTCAATTTTATATTATTCACACACGATGAAGCAAGACAATTAAATTTAAGGAAGTTGTTTAGACATGTATAAAAAATGTGTTTGAATTTCTATATAATT
The DNA here is from genome assembly GCA_021292105.1 of Anadara kagoshimensis. Taxonomy (NCBI): domain Eukaryota; kingdom Metazoa; phylum Mollusca; class Bivalvia; order Arcoida; family Arcidae; genus Anadara; species Anadara kagoshimensis. The sequence goes on along the minus strand of CM037870.1, from coordinate 20,325,749 downwards.
GGGTCTCGATTGTAAAGTTTTCAATGCTAAATTATACCTTAGTTCAGGATTGACCTATAAATTTTCATTACGCAAAACAAGTTTTCAGAAATAATTCAATTTTGTCACGAATGACCTAAATTTTATTCACTGTAAACAGTTATATAGATTAAATCAAATGTTTTGTATTTTTTATTGCAGGAACCTAGATAAGAAGTCTATATTACTTCTAAAGTAAATAAAGTAATAAAATTCAATTATACACTATTTATGACTTTTTATTATATTTGTAATTATATGTGTTTTCCTTTTTAAACTTAGCTTTGAGACAGTCCCATAGACTTTGCAAGTTCATATAGACATTGGGAAATTACATTCATTCTTTTATTTACAATATTCATGAAAATTAATTTAATGCCATTTCGAAATGCACTGCTGGTCGCCTTTTCATCAAAATGAATTGTCTTCTGTCAGTCAATAAGTTCGTGGATCAAGGTCTCAATGAAGTTGCAAAGTATAATAGATGTCAAATACTTTATTGAAGCAAAAATATTGCAAATGTAAATATAAACATTATGGTGCAGTAATGACGTTTTTCATACTAGGAAAAAATTTTTCTCTTGTTATCAAGACTAAGAACGGAAACACTCCTTCTTTAGGATCTATTGGAGTGGTATTCGAAACTAGGCGAAAACTCCAATCAAAATGGTGCTCAATGTAGCAATGACAAAAATTTATGTGGGTTCTGTCTATACGTGTATTAAAAAGGAAAACATGAGAACTCTTTGTCAAACTTGGTGTTTTTGGTAAAAGATTAGATTGGATATGGTATAACTATAACCCTCTAGAGACCGGAGGAGGTATCTGATACTTTATTTCAACGCGTCTTTCTTGACAATGAACTCCGTCCAACATAAATTCACACTAAAAAGTAGTAAATGGCCTAGCATTTATTTACTTGTTCTAACTATAGATTTTAGTTTAGGTTTAGATCGCCTTAGAAGAGAAAACTCCAATGGCAGATCTAACACAATAGTGAGTTTAAATTACGACATAATGTCTGTAACACAGGCATTAACAGTTAAGATGAAAGTGATTCAATCATGTTGTGGTACGTCACAGTCAAGTTTTTGTCATTTATATTCGGTTATTTCTGGGATGGTAGAGAAAACTGGAGATAAAAAAAACGAAACAGTATTACTGTAGTATATATGAGAAATAAAACAACATGGACTAGTGACACAACAAGTAGGTTATCTCTATCTGTATAGGTATGTCGAATGGATCCAAGTCAGCATATATAACCAATAGTAAGCTGAAGACAGAGACAGATGCAAGAATCGACAAAGTTGTTCAGGGCTAATGTCATAGGTTAAAATAAGAAAATGGACATATAATTTTGCAAAGACAAAAATGGGAATTGTATATTGCATTTACAGTGTAATAATAAAGCACAGTAAGAATCTATGAAGCTGAAGTTTAGACAAATTAAATGTTCACGTTTACAGGAGGCTTATATAATTATAAAATAACTGAAACCCATGGATTATGAAACAAATATATAATTATACCAAATATAGATAATATTAATATTTGAAATTGTTTAAATTAAAAACGGAAAATATTGCGTAACGTTGCTGTTATTGAATTATAAAAAACGTGTTACCTTTTGAAATATTTCTAATAATGATTATCTTCATGTTATTACCAGAACCTCACTGCACTGGTTTGTTATTGGATTATTATTTTTTTTTTTTGCGCGAGTATCAGAAATATCAGAGAAGATATAATTTTAAACAAGATTAGGTACCAGCTAATTAGGTTTCCATTAATGAAAATAAAATCTTAAAAATGCTATCCTTTAAAAGACTTACTTGTTGCAAAGGAATGAGGAAAGAATAAGAAATAGAATTTTCAAGATTTTTTTTAAGAAAAGAGCTTGAATTTTAAAAGAGTACAAGCACAACATTTCAAATATGCATTCATTGAGCAGATATATCGACTTCAATACTTTTCCACTTTAATTTTTTATATATGTATTTAGAAAAAAAAATTTGTTTAAATTCGAACCTAAAATTTGTGAATATTATGAAACAACATCCTATGGTCCTTTTTAACGGGTATAAGCTGTGTTAATGCTAACACATATCTTCTGCGGAAAGGGGGAGATAATTATTTATTTTAACGATGACGATGATTTACTAGATGTAACTACGCCTAAGAGATAATTATTTCGTTGTTAAGTGTTTGTGTGCAATTTTCATTAACCCTAATGACATTAAGAAATTCCACCTATATCCTAATAATTACTTTTATCAAACACAAACACACTGGACAATGTTGAAATAACAATTAATTTCGAAAACTGGCATATTAAAAAAAAGCGCATGACCTCCATCCGGAATATGGTGTTCAGAAAGGATAAACCCCTGTCTAGCTGGATACATATATCGTGTGTGAAATTTAAAAAAATTGAGAATGAAACTTCGGTGCCTCAAATGTAGCCAGGAAAGTTTTGGATACAGCGACACCATACTAAAATAATTTTGATAATATAATTTTAGGGCCTTGAAAGGCCTGGTCTTGCAAATAAAGTTCCAGGCCCAGATTTCACAATCATTCCTTAGCTAAGATTTTCTTTACTTAAATTTGGCAAATTTTATTTATATTTTTAAGGAACTACAAATAAATATTTTTGTCAAAACTAAATGCTTTAAAAATGTTTTAATCTAAAAGTGATCTTTAAAATAACACATTAAATTCCAGACTATCTTAAGAATTAACTAAATTATCAAGATTTAACATTTTGCCAGTTAAGAATAAAAAAAATCTTGGCTAAGGAATGTGAAACTGGGGCCAGACGTGTTAACAACCTCTAGACCTTTTATGGCGTTTTCAACGTGAAACAATAACGCCATTAGTAAAAGAAGCAAATAGATAAAGTGCTGCATAGAAAATAAAATTTTACAATGGAAGATTTGAAGGCTTCGCGTTTGTCATATAGCAACCTTAAAAGTGGATTAGAGTTATTGAACCCTTACGTAATAAAAATTTATGGATTATAAGTTTTTATGTAACGACTGCTAGTATACCCAAAGGGCAATCTTTGATTTCTTTCGAAAACTCTTGTTTACTCTTTATTTGAGTTCATTAAGTTTGTTTATAGACACCCATTTTTGCTTCGAATGCACTTGCACAATTAGAATCTATGCCCTCATACTCTCATACCGTGAGGAGATTTCACCGACTGACATCTTATTGCATTTATAAATTACAGCACCATTACGTTATTGCTTTTTAACTGACAGTGTGGACTTAAGTTGATATCGTGATTAAGATATAAGAGAACAAACTCGCCAATATACGCACTGATTGTGAAAGATTAAACAAACCATATGAACGGAAAAACTAAATGATTGACAGATATGCAATGGGAAATAAAAAACATCAGTAATAAATGATAATAAATCACAAACAATCAGTCTATGCAGACAGTAAATAACCAGAAACGTGGTAATCGAAAATGCTTAAAGGTGAAGTTAACCATGCATCCATTATCTGATTTAAAACAAACAAGAAAGAGTGATAAATATATACTACCCATAATTGCAATATGCGGATCAAAGATACACCTTTTACTTAATTAAACACACATCTATAAAATTGAATAACTACGTCAACAACCTGCAAATAAACTTGCGTGCTTTTCATCTTATTTTTATTCATTTTGTTTGAATATTTATGTTTTATTATCTTTCGTTTATTCAAGTAAAAACAGGTTTTGTACTAAGATTATAAAATAAGTATAAAATATTAAAATACCTTGCATGGTATAGGTCTGTCTGACAAGTAACGATTACAAAATGACTACATTGACCAATTAATCTTTTAACTGACCGAGTTTACACACTTCGTGCAGTGATGTTACGTAAGGTAACCTACGTCCTTTTTTTAAGAATTTCACTGTTAGGGATAGCACATTTTGCCCAAGACAATAGAGAATAACCGAAAATGCAATGTGTACAGTCATTGTTTTTAATGAACCAAACCTTTGTTACGTTTGGCAATAAGGTTTACCTTGCCTTTTGATCCATCTCTTTATATAAAAAACATACATACTAATCCATGTCCGAATCACAATCCAGAAGCAATGTATAAAATTTTAGAACTGACTAGTTAGGTTAGACACGCGAACTTTCACCAGAGAAGCAAGGTCAGGTGCTCCGGAAGGGTACGCACCTCCTGTTTATCTAGCTAATTCCCTAGATGCACAGGATTGTAGGTTTCTCAATTATCATTTACTTTGGTTTTTGTTTAAATTAACATCCTCTAATCTATTACATGGACATGGGTGCTGGCAGGTACGATAAACATCGTTTCGCCATTATAAAACAACAACAAACACATTAGTATTATGTTTTAATCATTACAATGCCGGTATGATATTTCCATATGAAATTAATGAGATGGGTTATCGGATTACTTATGAAAAATTAAGAGTGGAATAGTTTTATAAATGTCAATCGCGTTAAAACGATCAAGACAAAAACAAAACATCTCTCCTAAATAATTACATTTTTATCACCTTAAGGGTATCAATATTTCATTTCTGTCACTGGTTCAGGATTTCCACTAATCAATGCATATAAAGTCAAATAATCTTACAATCCAGACATGTTTCTACAATATTAGCTCACAGCTTATGTTACAAACATTCCTAAGAAGGTGACAAAACAAATCAATTCAAAACCTAGCGTAGGTCCATTATTTTAATACATTCTGTTATGAACATAATCATGTTTAGTAAGATCATATTATGTACATTCTTGCACCCACAGATACTCCAAAACATGGAGTCAAATACCATCAATAATGGGAGTCTCGCCTCATAGCAGAGAACCACCTCTGTGGCCGATGGTTTAAGGCGCGCTTGATAAAGGATTACACTTCCTTACACCGTCGTTATTTGAATCCCACTCTTGGCAGATCATAGCATAAAAATGTTTTGTCAGTTCGCTTGCTTAAAGGTTGGTGCCGATCCCCAAATATCTCTCGTATCTGACGACCGCGATATAATTAAACGCAATCATACCAATCCATGTTAAAATCACAATCCCTAAAAGTGGAAATATCTTGACTAGTGCTTAAACTTCCCTTTCCTTACGCTTAGTTAAATATATGACGTTGAAAACTTAGATAGGTAGTAGAAAACAAACCATTTATAACAGGTTTTTGTTATACGTTTGACATTGGGCCTCACAAACTGTTGTACAAACAAATTTACTAGTTAAAGAACATGTTAACGGATCTTGTATACATCGAGTTGCCACGGGTGGCATGTATATTATTACTACGCATTAGCATAACTAGCAATGACGACGACATTATCGGATACGAACCGAAGGGATGTTCTCTTCACAGATGATGTGTTGCGAGATATCAGAACCAACAAAACCATAGATGATGAAATCAATTATCAACAATAACTCGTTCAGGGGTATATAACACGAATTTGCTGTTACACGAAAGCGTATGTCATCTTAAACGTGTAAAATCTTAAATCAGATTTGCTGTATAACTTCGGTCTAACATCTAGCTAAAATAGACAGTGACATGCACGCTACTCATACATAAATCTACCAGTGAAACTATATTGCTCCCCTGACTACTGTAAAATATATTCAATTTTATGTATATTCAAGTCAATTTAATCAACTTTATAACACAGTCTCTGAGATATTATTCCTAAATAAACGAAGCGAAATTAAATTTCATGAACTATTAAAGTTTATTATACCTTTTGTAAATTTCTCGAAATCTGATTGGTTAATAAGCGTTTGGATAAATTTAATGTCACCCTCGGATTGCAGAAAATCTGACGTCACAGGGTGACATTACGTGAGCGGTTGACATTACGAAAAATGTCACATGCGCAGAAAAACTGCGTATGCGGTTCGATCGCATTCGTCTTCTAAATCAGTAAAACGCTTTTCTAAAGTAATGATAAATGCTACAAGCGTCTCACAAGTTGCTTACGGACGACAGCTGACTGTCATGATTTTCAATCCAGTATACTTTGGTTGCACAGTATAATTAACATCAACAATCGGTATAATAAAATAAATATTACATTTCTGATAGGGTGACAGTCCATATTGTCACCCCTCGAAATTCATTGTCAACCTCGGCTTCGCCTCGTTTGACAATGAAATTTCTCGGGGTGACAATATGGGCTGTCACCCTATCAGAAATGTAATATTTATATAGTGTTGCTTTTACAAACTACAACATGATTTACGTTAAAATTTAAAACTATTGACACACTATTCAGTGTAGGCTTTTAGGGTTTTGATTTTAAATATGTGTATTTATGGCCAACTGGTTGTAAATACATTTCAATTGTATGAAGTCCTTCAAAAGTACTATAGTTACACACAAAAGACATCATTTCTAGTTCCAAAATAGTTAAACACGGCACACATGTGTGCATACACTTTTGTCAAAAGGTAAATGATTTTGCATCAGCTCTACTATCAAGTATCTACAATCAGAATGATTGATAGATACATTAGCACAACTGAAATATGAAAAACAATATGAAATACAGGATTAAGTTGGTAAAATACCCATATTTTTATCACGATTTGGAATATAAAGGTTTTCTGATAGTCACATCTTTTTAAGCATGTTAGTATACCATAATTATACCAACATGTTTATTATTAGTGGGAGTGTTAGTGTCCTACCCTACAATAACCAACTTTGTTTATTAAGCATTTTGATTATTCCATACTATAACATCATATGTATTATTATTGAGATTGTTTGTGCGATACATTACTCACATTTGTAAATTAAGCATATTGACCACATCCTACAATGAACACAGTCATGCTTATAATAAGTGAGAGTGTTAGTGTCCTTCAATAACCACATCTGTATATTAACAATAATTACAAAAGCCTACAACCAATGCATGTTTATAAATGAGAATGTTAGTGCCCTACAATAACCACATCCTTATATTAACTTATTGAAAATGCATACCCCATATATATCCGCATGTTAATAATATGTTAGGGCCCAATTACAACAACAAATGCATCTGGATATTGATAAATCCGTACTTTATTCACATGTTTATAGCAAATGCGATTATAAGTGCCGTAAAATAACCACATTTGTACATTAAGAATAATGATAATGCTCTGTTATTTCTACATTATAACTGGGATTATTAGTGCCCTACTATAACATAATAACAATATCTGTTAACTAAATGCAATGGGACGAATGACTAAAATAACACGACAAAACTTCTTTTCCTGGGTAAAAAATTTCAAAGCCACAAAGATATACTGATGATAACAAAAGTTGAGAAATACAAACATCTGGATAAGGTGTTCTTCATCTTTCATCACCAATACTTCTTTCAATATCATTATCGTATTTACATGGTTTCATAAGGGCAGACATTTTCTCTTTAGATGTTATATGTTGCATAATTTAAATAAAACTTGAAGAAGAGCGTCGCGCTTTTAATAATCAACTGAATTCCATTGTGTTTGCCTAAAATGAATACTTATTACACATTGTATTACAAAGTTAATTTTTCACATAGTATTTATAGATGATAGTCTCTGATAAGTCATTTTTTATCTAGACATTAATATATTTTATCATAAAGCATATTTTTTTATTTGTGTGGCACTTTGCTATTATTAGTTACTATGTCATTTTCATTTGCAATCGTTTCGGACAGAATAAAAAATATTCTAAATGCAATTATTAAATTTTAGAAACATTTGTTTATTGCTTATTTCTTAAAAATACATATACACTTACATTACATATAAATAAAAACATAACTTTATCTTGTTTAAAAGTTAGAAATAGTTTTACATACCCAGACTCCAGACATTTTGGGTGTTTTCTGAACCAGGTGAAATGTGACCACATGGTTAAAATCTGTTGTCCTCTGCACAGCAAAATTAGCGACTAACTTTTATAATAAAAAATCAAGTGTTTTTTCTAAATGTCGATTATCTGCTATGGCCAAAGCTCTCCAAATTAGTCCAGTAGCCAATTAGCTTAATTTAGATAGACTGTTTAATTTAATGTACCACTCTCTTCCGGATACAGTACGTCTATTTTTGGTATTTAGTCTTGTTAAGTGTTGAATGACAGAATACCAACACCGAATTAAGTAAGGTCTTAACCAAACGTAAAATATATATCTGTCAAGGTAAATTGGTAGATAAATCCAAGCAATGTCTCACTTGTCTGATGTTGCAGCTGTAGACGTCTATTATCAAATAAAACATGTCCTTTAGACAGCACTGTTAGCAATGACATTAAATCCAATTATTCCATTCAGATATAGGAAAATTGATAAAGTTGAAATAATCACCAAAAAGCACTTAAAAGTGTTCATAGTTTACATTGAAGTAAGTATTTAGACGATTCTGTTACGACTCTGATAAATATCAACGTTAAACATTCTTCTGTTTTTGATGCTCAAAATCATATCAAGGGATTTTCCAATGGTCCAACTTAAATATAATAATATTACTCCGCGTTGAAAATGAAATTACTTTCCTGCTGATGATGAATATAGATAGACGTAAAGAGTGTGGGATCGATCCCAGAGGGATAAGGCTGCAGTAGGCGATGTATAAAGGTGACAACATTGCTTGTATACTTTGCAAATACATAGATTCAAAGTACATTGGGGTAATGAGTATATGGATTTAAAGAAAATAATATTTATATTTATATTTTTGTAGTGATTTATATGAAAAACATGTAAATATCTTGTCGATAACTTTAAAATTGCCTAAAAAGTTGAATATCAGTTGTCACAATATTATGATAAGTACAAATCATATATCTTTGAGAATATGCAATGTTACTTTCATTTTCAAATTTCCTTGCCATTCGTGGCGGGTTTAGCTAACTAGAAAGGATGTACTTAACCTTCCAGAGCCACTGGCCATTCATTCTTGGTGGATGTTCACGTGTTTTTTTTTCCAAAATTTTCAAAGGTTTTACTTTACACAGTGATTTGAACATAGATCGTTAAGAGTTTTGTTGTTGAAAGAAGTAGGATTAAAATAAAAAATTAAATTATTAGTTAACCATATTTGAATTATAAACGACAAAACTTATTATGACAACAAAATTAAGACAGTAAAAAAACCAAATAAAAACACAAACATACCAATTCAAAAAAGAACATAAACAATAACGAAATAAAACTTTAAAACTGCCAAGTTAAGTGAAACACGTGAAAACCACCAATAAAAGTGAGGCCTAGTTCCTCGAAGGAGCTTAGCAAGCTACATCCCCCACTAAAACAAAACACAAGATACTAAGATAATACAAAACATGTCAGTTTAAAGCAAATGATGAGATTTACTGATGATACACGACAATACCACTACACAATTTACAAAAGAGTGAATCGAGAATGGGGTTAGCCGCTGTACCACGTGATACCCTCTAAGGTTTATGCGGAACACTTATTTCCAATGGATATGGAATCGCAGAAGATAATGTTTTCCCGTAAAAACGACGTTCATTTCGGGAAATTGTGACGTTGACGTTTTCCAAAGCGTTCTACATAAACGTTAAAAGGTATTGATCACGTGGTACAGGGTGAACCCCATTATTAAAGATACAAAATCAAAAGACAAATAGTAAGAATGTATGAAAAGGTAAAAAATTAGTGACTTGGAAACCAAAATGCACACCACTAAACAAAATAACAAAAGTCAAAATGATTGGCCAATTAAAGTTGATGCTAGTGACATTGAATAACTGACTGGTCAAAAGCAAGCATAGTATTATATAAAACGTCATAGCACTGACCGTTTACTCTGATTCCATTATAAAAGTGATTGCAAAAATATCAAAACAACCGAAATGCCTGTCAAAACAATAACATATTACAAAGAAGCTGTTCGAATGTGCTGACAGAAATTTACACAAATAGCAGAAATTTTAAGTTTATTATATGAATACTGTCAATGATGTCATGAACACGATCTTTGATCTGTGTATTAATGTTCTAAAACATAAAAATAATGTCTGTATCGAAATATTGCGAAAAAAGTTAAAATTTGAGTCATGACATTGAAAAATTATGAAAACATTAAAACATGAAACTCGTATGACAAAATCTTTATATATGACCAAGATATAGAATACATAGTGTGAGGGCCGTGTCATTTGACATGAATTTCATGTAGAAAACACAATGCTTTAAAAGATTGAAATTTGAAATATATGAACAGTAGTAATTAAATAGCAATAAAAGCAAAAAAGTTAATTACGTATGGTATTGACCACATACTTAAAGACGTTTCAGAAAAAAAGTCAGATATAAATGCCTTTGATATTATCTGTTCAAATAGTCCAGTTATAACAATATGAAGTCAATTTAACGTAATTTGACTCGACCTCTTTTTTCATCGGAATTTTACATTTCACAGAATGGACAAAATACAGGCTGAAGGCCATCTGAGAAGACAAATATTACATATTACATCGGATTGTTTTTATCGTCGTTGGGTTTGTTTTAGGTTTTTGAATTTGTATGCGAACTTGACCTACTTTTGACCTAAATTTCCAGTATTGTTTTAGTTTTTGTAAATTAAAATTTGAATGCAATTTTCCCCTACTATCACCGTTGTTTTAACCACACGTTCTGAATTCTGTTTCTAGTTTTTTAATAAAAAGCTTTTCCACGAATCAAAGAATAGAAATCATTTATTGATAGCTCTCAGAAAACGAAGATGATTTTAACAGAAAGGTCTTTGTTGCTTTTGAACATGCAAGTCAACCTACACATGATTTGAAAATAAATTCATTAATGGCCAGGTCATAATGTCAATAATTTTAATTTAATTGTAAAATATAATAATAACATATTGATTATTAATATATCATATTGTAAAAATAGACGTTACTACACCACGGTCAATCACAAGAAAAATACCAATATGTGATGTCTTAACATTGTTAGGTTCAGACGCCGGCCGGGCGCAATTTGTGGCGCTTGTCTAAGCATCTGAACAATTGGTGTAAAAAGTTTTAAAATCGTCTGACAAACAGGAGACTTTTCAATTTATCAACACGTTTTTAAATAACACAGGACAATGTGTAATCCAAAAAAATCAATATATAAATAATAAAATTTAGATCAAATAAAAAAAAAAACAAGAGTACAAAGCTTTTAAAAAATGGAAAGTTGAAAAGTTAGGTATTTTTTATTTCAAAGTTGTACACTCTAGTAATGTATAAGAATTTCATATACGCAAGTACAAAACAAACTCTTTATTCAGAATTCAATAATTTTAACACTGACTATGAAAAACAAGATAATCCATAAACGTACATGATATTTATAGATCGATTATTTATGTTGCCATGGTTACTAATCAGGTTTATCTTGCAAATTTTCCTTCTCTATTTTTTCATTAAAACTTAAACATTTCCCATTATGTTTTATAACAAGGATTACTATTGCGTATTCAAATGAAAAATGTTACCAATTTCATTAAGATAATTTGATACCTAAAAGCTTTAATATGAATATTGCGTTAAAGCTGATTAGTCGGAGTAATAATTTTGGTAAAAATATTTCACACTGTCAAATGGAATAAACAACTGGGAAATTAAACCGAGCATAAGTTTAATTTAACATGTAAACGCCATGAACCCATTTTTAAAATCACATATGGTATTTTATTAATGACGTCATCGAAATGCTGATTGGATTACTAAAGCAATCACGAACAATTATCGTCTGGACTACATCCCTCTATTTCTTGATTATCATCCTAGAATTGCCACTTCTATTATGGTCAATATTTATTATCTTGATAAGAAAAAAGTAATGATCATTAATGGCTAAAGACGAATAATAGAACAAATTAAAAACAAATATCTTTCGACTATCACTAGATAAATACACAATTCATATTATGATCTATCTCTCGTGTGTGCGATTTTGAGCTCTCTCTCTCTCTCTCTCTCTCTCTCTCTCTCTCATCTGAGTTTGGTTTATGTGTGTCAAATTTCGTTTCATCAATTTTTCATCATTAGAAAGCATCCCATGTGGTGTACAGTCTATAATTATTGCTAAATCTATTTTATTTGACTAATTGAAGCTCATTACCATAACATCAATTATTCATGTAAACATTCCTTTCCTCTCTCTTTACGGATTTTACACATGCCAGATATAGCTATACTGTATACTGGTATCTTGTTTTAACTTCAATCAAATGAAAAAAACAATACATTGATTTTATCAAGCAATTTTATAAGAATAATCTAAAGCACGCGCTTACGATCATGGCGCCTTTCATTATCAAGATTCAAACTCTACTCGGTCAGGTGAAGTCCTTTGTGTGAAATAAGTGTCAGTTCAGGTTTTCCATAGGCACTTCTGTCACCTCCATCATTACCGCCTCGATATAAGTGAAAGAATTTTGATTGATGCACTCAAAGTAGAAAATGATCAAAGGATGAATAATACATTAATTTAAAGAACAAATGAAGGTATATATTCATTTTAATGCATCTTTAAGATTTCTGTATATACATGTACATGTAATCATACACAAACGTGTCGAAACTCAATACAGTCATAAGGGACCTATGGTATTTCAATAAACTTGTCAGTATGAGGCTTTATGAAAAAGTGTATGATGACGAGTTCAAAGAGAGACAACTCTTATGTGACTGAACATGAGTGATATACTTCGACTCTGAAAAACAATGAAGGTCATCGAACTTCAAACCTTCAACAATAAACAAATAGACTGCGTAACGGAAGAGGCTAAAGAACAAAGATATCATCGATATAACTGGAAAAAAATTAAAAAATCACTTCTCATCAATAATTCCAGGTACTGCTTGACTCCGAATAGACAAAATGGTGTGTTTGTAACTCTGCCATTGATAGTTCATCAATAGAGAATCTGATATTGTCAATATAACTAGCATTGATGGATTGAGAATAGTGAAACATATTGTCAGTAAAACCAACAATGATTGATGGATGGAGAATAGTGAAATTCGAACTTGACCTGTTTTACATCATCATATATCAGTACCTTTAATCATTAACGATAGTGCAATATACAGAAAAATACGAAGGACTTGAATTCGTACCCTCAACTAAAAATAAGACTGATAAAATTGAAGGAAACAATTTGAACATGTTGGTAAAAATAATTTTCAAAAATTTATCACAAATTAATAGGTCGGGGTAAAAAGAAATCTTTCTTTCATGGACAGATTTACCTCCTAAACGATCATAGCAATACTACATCTAACATCCACAATATAAATTGGTATTAATAGTCAACCAATCTCACAAAAACTGTTGCTTTAATGAATGAATTAACGCTTGATTGCCCTGACATCATTGGAATGAACATATGCATTGTTTTCCTGTAATCTACATTTTCTGAAAATACAACGTTTTACCAAATGAACCTTTTGCCCCAGAAAAATGATGAATGTCCGAGTTATTTCATTGAGTGAAAGTGTTCGTTAAATCAATAAGCTGTTTTAATCTTTCCATTGAGAGTTACATTTTAGCTGTTGAAGGTATATCTTAACTGTCAAAGGTACTGCATATTTTGGTCCCCTCTCTTTCTCTATGAGATATGCAATGTGAAGAGGCAAATATACTGTCGTTTGTCATATGATCCCGTACTCTGAACTTAAGTTTCTTGTTATTTAATTGGATTTATATTGGTTAAGACAACATACTGTGATAAAACCATTTTTCATGTTTTGGTATTTATTATAATTTTAAAATGCACCACTCATGAGAATATGAGTCGGAATATGACCACATTAGCGCTTGGTATACCATAACTAGGTGGTTAGAATCGTGCGTTACATGCATAAGGTGGTATATGACTTCAATCTACGCATAACATAAAAACTTCTCTTCCTTTCGATTCTGTACGGTCGGCACTCAGGCCGAAAGGCCACATATAGACGCAAAATCTGTCAATCTTTTTTTATTTCTATCGTTTAAATTATAAATCTCGCAGCCGGATGGTAAAAATGAATAAAAAAATTAAGGCTCAAGGATATGCTTCTGAAAAAGAAATTCACCACAGTTTCTTAAAATAAACAAGTTGATTGACAAGAACTTATTTCCCTATGCGTATGTAGTAATTTTGCAATAGAGTTAGTCTGTAATTAATGACACATTGTCAATGAATAATCTACATATTGAACCAGTTAATTGGAAAACGTTGTAAGATTTTTCCTACAAATACATTCGTGTCAAACAGAAATGTCAAGTAGATTGCTTCATTTGTTGTGTTTTGTCTGATTCCAAGTTGATAATTTGACAACTAGTTCCGGTGTTGTTTACATTTACAAAATGTTAGTATTTAGCTTTGATTCTTATCGACGAAGACGACTAGATTCTCAAAGTTTCCATTGTTTCATGTTCATTTCACATGTTATTGGTGTAGCTGACTATAAGGGAAGTGTGTATCTCCTTCCGGAGCCTCCAGCCTCTTACTTCGATGGAGATCACATGTTAAACTGAATTTGGCAGTTTTTACTTTGTTTTTTAATTAAGATGTAGACATAGATTGATATTTTTGTATTAGATTCTTTGATATACTGTACAAACCTACCTGTACACCATCAAGCGAGATAATATGTTTAAAACATTGATTGGGTGATAAGGTTTTAATGTCCAGTCAAGAATGTTTCATTTATGTCGGGTCACGATCCATAGGTGAAGCGACAGGAATTTTGTCGTGCGCTCAGGGCAATGTGCAGAGAAGGTCCTTTAACATAACATAACTACCGTAACCGTATATCGAGTGTTTGGAAAAAGAACAACCACTTCCGGTTTTAAAGTTTTAGCCACAGTAAAATCTCCCACAAGAAGCGTTAAAAGGAAAATAACCAATCTTCTAGTATCACAAATTTCAAACTATATTTTAAAATTTAGTTCATATTCACGCTTCATTCATCCTTTTCAATTTGTATTATCCAACCAATAATAACAATGACCTGATTGTTTTTCAAAAGTAAACTATTTATTTCATAGATAGTCCCATGAGGAATCAAATGGCTCTAACAATGTTACGTGGGTCAAAAAATATAGTTTGTTTCAACTATTAGCCACAAAACAGTAATTTGACTTTACTGTACACGGCGTCTATATACTTGCTGTAGAAATGACTATATAAACATGGTTATAAAACTGGAGATGGCGAGCTTTTATTACATTTTTAAAACTTCGTTATGAAAATGATAAATGATTTGTCAATGTTGTTTTTTAAGTCTAGGATAGAGAAACAATATTTGTACACACATCAACTCTAAGTGACATATAGGCGTTAAAGAAGTCATTGATATTGTGATTGGTCAAGAGAATCTTTATTACTGAAGTCTGCACGTCGATTGGCTATGACAGATATATGTCTGCTTCATACAGCGTGCTTTATTTAGGTATGACGTCGACATCAATACATTTATAAATGATTGAAATGTCTGCTATAAGAGTAAAAATATACTCTAAAATTAAGTTGTCTGTGCAAGAGGTGTTTGTGTATATTCAATTTGAAGTTGAATTGACTGATTGAAAAAACTCGCTAGGGATCGTGAAAAGTAAATTATTTCAACTAGTTTATTGAAAGTTCATGCCAAATACATTCATGTAAGATCTATGTAAATTGTAAACTAGTATAAATATAAAAAATGAATCAATGGGTTTAGGGTAATAACGTTATATTTTCAAGTAAACATATGCCATCCTATCAATAACTCGCCAAGGCTCGTGGAAAAGAAAAAATTTCAACTAGTTTATTGAAAGTTCATGCCAAATACATTATGTAAGATATATGTAAATTGTAAAACTAGTATAAATATAAAAATATGAATCAATGAGTTTAGGGTTATAAGGTTATATTTTTGAAGTAAACATATCCATTCTATCAGTTTCATTTGGGATACATATTGTGATTTTATTATCAGTTGGTCAGAATCTTATGAGGTGTTTGCATTAATTTGCTTCAAAGGTGAAATTTCTTACAATTCAGTATAGTCTTTTCAGTGATACTGATGATTTATAACAATGATGTTGATTGTTTTCACTGTTATTTCCGTAGTGAGGGATAAAAAATATTTACCAAACGATAATACTGCAATTTCCTTTTGAGAATTCGCACAAGTAAGTGCACGAACCTCAATTTGTTTTTCACGTATGGTGTTTACACTTTAGAATTCGGTCATCCCAGATAATTTATTTAGTTGTTTTGCACTTGATTGATTTCAATGAAATTCTCGGCAAGAATATGAGCAATAGCAGTAATTTGAAATGATCGCTACTACGGACAAAGCTGGTGAAATGTGTTTTCTACCACCACGGTTAAAAGGCAATGATCTCCGGAAGGGTTAGAACCTGTCTAGCTAGTTTCATCTGTCATTAGAGAAAAACATTCATCGTTTAACCCCCATTTATGAGCATTAAAAATTTAAAATTTAAAAATGACAATAAAATTTTCATGATTCGATCCATAGTGAGGGATATTTAAAAAAACAATAGCAATTTCACAAACGTAAGTGCATTATGAACCTTAATTTGTATTTCAAGTATGTTATTTACTCTGAAGAATTAGGTCATCCCAGATAATTATTTAGTTGCTCTGCTCTTAATTGATTTAAATGAAATTTTCGGTAAAAATATGAGCAATATCGGTAATTTAAAATGATCGCTACTACTGACAAATTCAGTTTAACGACTGATCTTTCACCAGAGTTGTGAAGCAATGATATTCGGAAGGGTAAACACCTCCTGTCTAACTAGTTTCGCCTGTCAAGCTTGAAATGTTGTTTTTTATCATTGAGCATTTAACCTCTCATGATACTTTACATTCATGAGCGTACAAAATTTAAGAAATGACGACAAAATTTTCATGATTTGATCGGAATCGAGGGATATTTATATAAAAAAAAGAAAACCGCAACTTTCCTCTGAAATTGAACAAACGTAGGTGCATAATGAACCTTAATTAATTTTTCAAGTATGATGTTAACATTTAGAATTAGGCCATCCCAAAAAAATTAATTTCTTGTTCTGCACTTGATTGATTTCAATGAAATTCTCGGCAAAATATGAGCAATAGCAGTAATTGGAAATGATCACTACTTCATTTTTGTAGGAAGTGGTACTTGAGATTGGTAGAATATTCTCTTATCAATATCATTATCAGATTTAAGTTACAATTAAGCGTCACTGTGCCATGTTAACAGGAAAATCGATAAAAAGTATAACGACCTTTTATTCTATTATTCTTGTAAAGTTTTTAATGACAGCAAAACTAAACAGAAAAGGGTTACCCTTCCGGAGCACCCGGCCTCACTTCCCTGATGAAAGGTCACGTGTTAATTGTTTTCACTTTGCTTTTTGAATTGTTACTTGGGCATGGATTGGTCCAGTTTAATTGTTGATGTTCATCCAGTCAGTCATGATAACGTCTTGAATGTGGTAAAAATACAAGTGACAAGACCCCCTAGCACTGTATTTTTAACTTTATTAAAACGGAAACAATAAGTAATAAATGCTTTCTCATCACCACCATATAAATCCCGCTGATAAAACAAACGAGACAAATCAAAAAAAGGCACGACTGTTATGACAAATATCCGTTCATTTTGTGTTGTAATCGTAATTTCGTAATCGAAAAAGGGGTAGAGGAGGGTATAAATACTACCTCTATACAAACTATGTACGTTTATAAATGTCATCTCTTTATAGTTTATACAACATAAGTATGTAGATATATCACATCAATATACACAGAATACATACATAAAATGTCCCATATATATATGCTAAAAATTGTCAAACAACACAACAAACAAATGCATTTATCTAACATTATACTAGTTGTTCTATCTGATTTCACGAAACACAAGTTTTATCGAACACGCATGATACAGAATCTTGTATCACCACACTATCACCACAGTGTGGTGATACATCATTGGTGGTAAAGTACACGTGCACTTTCTCATTGTGACGTCATTTTGGAGTCTCCGATTTGTCAAATGAAAATAATGACGTCATTACTACAGAACAGATGTCATAACATAGTTCTTCTGTGTTTTTCTGTGGTAAATATATTTTTTCACATAAAATGTTTCTATTAGTTTAAATAACCTGGTTGCAAGCGCAACTCGTAGTGATACGGCTACTAAAAACGGACTACACCTGATACGGAGGGTTGTACATACACACTGTGTATGTAATAATGTATGTACAGATCACAATCGTAAAGCAAAGTAAGACAAAACAAATTAAGTCAAACATGTGAACAGCCATTAGGGAAACAATGATCGGCTTAACCGTGTCCATTTTAATGATGTCACATCGTGTCTTCTGTTTGCAAAATATATTATTTCATTGAAAAATAATTCAATCACAGCGTTCAAAATACAAGAATGCGTACATTTCAACATGTCACTCAAACCATAAAAAAATAATTACTGCATTTTATTCACTTATTTGTTGCATAATCTGCCAATTTACTGTCATCTATGTATTGATGTTTATTGTTCAATGGAAATTAAAAAAATAAGTATTGGACAGCAGATAGTAAAACTTCTCATTCAATAAGATTGTTTGGATCAAATTACAAATGAAATATTAATACTATACTTGTATCTTAGTGTAGAGTGTTAATAATAATACTATTATAAAATTCTTCTTAAGGGGATTTTATAAAACAGAATCTTTATACAACGAACCAAGCTACTTACAAATAAACTGTTGACTCAGGGATATTGAAATCTAAGGCGTATCAAAGCCCTAAAATTATTTCCTTGTATCCGAAATTCCCCTGGATATATTTTACGCCTCATAGTTCAATGTTCTTTTTATTTTTAAAATTTGATTTCACGCATGGCGGGTATATCTAGCTTGATATGAGGTACCTACCCTTTCTGAAGCAACAGTCCTTACTTCCCCAGTGGAAGTTCACATATTTGCCTTAATTTAAGTTTCAAAGTTTTATAAAACAGAAATGTTATACAACGAACCAAGCTACTTACAAATCAACTGTTGACTCGGGTGTATTGAAAGCTGAGGTGTATTAAAGCCCTAAATTATTTCCTTGTATCCAAAATCCCCCTGTATATATTTTACGTCAAATAGTTCCATGTTCTTTTTATGTTTAAAATTTGATTTCACGCATGGCGGGTATATTTAGCTAGGTAAGAGGTACCTAGCCTTTCGGGAGCTCCTGATCTAACTTCCATCTTGGAAGTTCAAATTCAAATGTTTGCATTAATTTTTAAGTTTCATAGTTTTAACTTTGCTTTTAGGATTGTGAGTTAAACATGGACCTGTGTGTTTGTGTTTAGATATGATATGACGTCTTTATTAATGTATCGTGATTATGATCTAAAATACAATGTGCGTGATTACAATCGCATTACACGATACCAAATAGAACAGGAAATAGTGTACCGGATATATGAAGCCAAAAGCTTCAAGGTTCCATTGATTTTTGCTATAATATGTCTTTAGGAAGCGAAACAATTCCCAATGTGTCAATTAATTTCAAATATTTCAATCAGGGACAGTTTCTATAAACAAATTAGTGATAGTCATATGATGTCAGAAGCCTAAAAAGTAGTATTGAAGTACTTTGAAGCAAACATAACACGAAAAAAATTATAATACTTTTAGCTTTGAGGATTATGATGCAAAATATATTGACAAATTAAATCATCTGTCGATATAATGCCATGAGATATATTCCAATTAGTTAAAAGATTAAAAAGTCATTAATTTACGATAATCTAAAAGTAACTTTCAATATATTTTTGTATTGGCATGATTTAGTTCAAACAATATTTTATTAAGAAACCAAAATCTTCCTATCAAAAGACTGCAATAACAGGTTTGATTGAAATTGTTCATCTATACCTACATAGTCAAAATAAAATATTAATGTATCGTTCCATCAGAGCATTCTGTTGTAAGCAACCTTGTTGTCACCTCCACGAAGCCTTACAGTTTACCCGATGAAAATTAAAAATATCTATAGATGCCTTCGGGCCAGATTTGCAGAAATGCTTATTGCAAAGTACACCGGCACTAAGAAACAATGTAAAACACAGATTTAATGTTCATTCCGATGCCTACAACAAAAATAAATCACATAAATCAATCTGCACATTTAAATGCAACAGATTGTCATACCGCGCATGGGTTGTTTTTTTTAAAACTTAGTGCAAATGACTTCAAAACATTTTCTCTACATTGATAAATCAACTGCAGTTTGTGTTTCCTAAAATTCATCACATAAACTTCTATTTTAATCCATGTTGCTTTACAAAAGTATTACCGTAAACCCCAATAAACCTTATTGATAAGCATAATTACTATTTAGCGTGATTTAGCGTGATTTCAGTTGTTTTTTTTCTGTTTATGTCTTCAAATATAAAAAAATGACATAACGGAGGTATGCCTGCTTACGTACAGTTCATGTATTTCAATCAGTTTGGCACGTTCACTTAAAGACATTAATTTCTTTTTATTTCTTTTTAATGGGATAAAGATTAACATTTAAAACACCATAAGTCTAAACAATTGTTTCTTTGTTCTTACTGAAAGCTTTAAAATGGAGTTTAGATAGGAAACACGTCATCAATCTTAATGTAATGATTTCAAATCATTCATTGAAAATTGTTTACTGTTTTATCAAACTGATTACACTACTAGACACGCAAATAAATGTATGACATCTATATGTTGAAAGTTGAAAATGTTTAAAGAATGGATAAATTAAAAACAAACATACCAAATCGAGTCCAAATCACCATCTCAACAGTAAAACTTTTAAAACTGCCAATTTAAAGTTAAACATGTAAACGTTCACAAGGGAAGTGAGACTGGGTGCTTCAGAGGTGTAAGAACCTTCTGTTTAGTTAGCTACGTGTTAACACGTGTATTATATAAACTGATTTTTGTCACTACGCAAGCAGGTAAAAGTCAGTAAGTTAAGAAGCAGGTAATAGTTTAAGTGAACTCGTGACGATGGGTACCTTTAACTACCTTAACAGGTCTAATTAAACACGTTGGCTACTGACATTGTAAGTAGTAAGTGTGCAAGATTTTAGAAGATTGCTAAAACTTCAAAACCAAATATATAAGTACCCAGCAAAAATAGGCAACATATTATTCCCAATACCAGTATAATAGCTGGTATTTGTTCTACCATTGCTCTCACGCTTACCAGACAAGACATTACTTTTTATCTGTGAAAATAAATATTATCCAATTAGCAAAAAACTACAATTTATACTCGCAAAAAATATACGTAAAAAAGATCTTGTAATTTCGGTACAGAGTAGTTTGATTAAGATACCTATAGGTGAAAAGGGTTTTGTGATTTCTGTAGCGAGTAGTTTGGTTAATAAAGCCTTAGATGGAGAGGGTCTTGTTATATATGTACCGAGTAGTTTAGTTAAGATTCTTGTTTGTGCAAAGGGCGGGTGAATTCTGTACCGAGTAATTTGATTAAGATCCCCGTAGGTGAAGAGGGACGTGTGATTTCTGTACCGAGTGGTTTGGATAATTCCTCGTAGTTGAAGGGTTTTTAAAATCTGTATTTCTCATTTCATTGATTATGTGTACATGTACGACAGAGGTTCTTAATGTAATTTTGTTCTTCATTATTCATTCAATAAATATAGAGACGGTATGGCATGTAAATGAATGAACATGCTTTAAGTTTCGAGTATCTTCGGCAATCTATTTTAATTATTCAACAACTAAAGGACGGCAGGTCTATATTTGTCTTTAACAGAGCAATGAACAGAGACATACATATCTTAAGAACGACAGGTCTATATTTGTCTTTTATAGAGGAACAAAAAAAATCATATATGTACGAATCTTATTCTAAAAATATTTCAATCGGTTAAAAGCAATATCTTGATGCATCAATCAGTAAGTGACAAAACAGAAGAAAAAAATATATGTGATTCATTGTGTCCCAATATAAAAGATTGGTTTAATCAATGATCATGAAAATGGCTGAAACTGCACCAGTATCCCCAAGTATAAGATAAAACAATAAATATATAAGGAGTGGTTTATACTGTAAACACCTTGCGTAAAGAATTACCAAATAACCCTCTATAAATCACATTATATGCTCCAACTGTCCTGATAACCATCTGTGTTTAAAATGTAATTACTGAACACAATCAATATATATTGATGATTTTGATAATGCAACTAGACAATGCCTCTACCTTATTATATCCATACAAATTAGTTTAGCATTTCAGAACAGTGATTCTTAGTACATTGTTTCTAACACATGGCTAACCAAGAACATAGAGTAATGAACAGAGAGTCATAATATCCCTATATTTTGAAAAAAGACGAAATTCTAAATTGGACGTTGGATGAAAATGAAATTCTAAAAATGCAAAAAGAAAAGACACAGATAATCACAATTTCTAGATTTTGAAAAACTGGTGAAATTCTAAAAATAGAAAGAAAAATAAAAAGAATCGCAATATCCATAGATGTTGAAAAGGGGCAAAAATCTAAAAACAAATAGAAGGAGGAATAAAAACAGAGAATCAAAGATTTGCTACATTTTAAGAAAGGTAAAATTCTAAAAATAGACAAAAGATTAACATTTCAGAACAGAGATTTTAAGTACAAACATTGATTCTAACATATGGCTTACCTAGAACATAGAAATTAAGTGAAGCAGACAATTATGATATCCCTAAATTTTGAAAAAGACGAAATTTTAAAAATAGAAATAATTAATTAACAGAGAATCACAATATTTCTAGATTTCGAAAAAAAATGAAATTCTGAAAGTCTAAAAATAGAAAGAATAAAAAATTGAAAATAACAGCATTTATAGATTTAAAAACAGATGAACTTTTTTAAATTAGAGGATAAATAAAATCATGAGATGGGCATAATCTCTAGATTTTATAAACGGGGATGCAAGTCTTAACATAAAACAAGAATAAAATGGGAAATCGCAATATTTTTAGACTTTAAAATAATGCTGCAATTCTAGAAATAGAAAGCAGAATAAAAACAGGGAATCACAATATCCCTAGATTTTTTTAAAAAAAGAAGAATAAAACCCGAGAGAGTCAAAAATTTCTTGATTTTGAAGAAAGGGATGGGGTTTTAAAAATAGACACAGCCATAAAAACTCATTACAAAGCGATTGATTTTCACTTCTGTTTTTATCGCTGTTTCTACTGTGAATAAATATTGACATATTTGTTCAGCTGATTTATTTATAAATATTAATAAAGCTTGTTTGTCCAGTTTGTTAATATTTACCAGAAACCATAAAAATTCCATATTCCACTTTTATGCTCATGTAGGAAATGTACTTGAGCAGTGACATAATTTCTTGATGAAGGTGTATTAATGAGGAGTTATATTGCTGTGCTTCACCTTTAATTTGTACAAAGATATTTAATTGTTAAAATGAAACGAAACAGCGTTCACAGTAACCCAATTAAAGTTTTTCTTCTGGTAGCGTATTATAATTGAAATTAACTCAACTATAAGAAAGACATTTGCAAAAGAAAAACTTGCACTTGGTAACAACCAAAGTAACCAAGTATATGGGAGAAAACGATTTGATGATATAACAGTGAAACGAGTTCTTCAAACTTAGAGGAAAAATCATATTCTCTATTGGTCAGTGTTCTTTCCTGTTGTCAGATTATCGCGCACTGTCTCTCACGTCTTATTGTATGGTATTCATATGAACTTATGAACTTTTTATGTAGAAAATAGGATAAAATTCGTTAGAAAAAAGATCCTACTAATGGTTGAAAAACCTAAACACCTTTTATTTTGGAAGCTACTTGTTCTTCTCCACTGACTCTGGAGGTTATAAATGACAGTGCTCTCTTAAAGCTCTACAGAGGTGGTTAGGTACTGATTACTTTCCCCTGGTTGCAAAATGAGTGGGATAGTTGAAGGGTCTCCAATTGCACTTTAACCACACTAATGAACATTTACAACAGTATCCGTCCAAATATTTTTTTTTATTATCAGTGAAACCATTGTGTTTATCTTTTCTTTTGTTTTGTGTTAATTGTTTTGCCATGTTGTTTCATGTTCGTGTTCGTGTTTGCCATGGCTGTTGCCAAATGCATGTTTTGAGTTGCAAAATTCCTGGATCTGTGTGGAATGTGGAATGTAGCAAGGACAATAGTTTTCAAACGATTTTGTTATCATATTGCTGGATAGGCTAAAGCATTATGAAAAATATCTGTTCTATACGATTTTGTAACGTAACCATTTTTTCAAATCATTTCAGTTTCATACGAGTTGAAAAAAAACTTTAACAAAAACTTTTTGGTGAATTTACCACTTCCTGCACTCAATAAAATTTCATTCACAATTAAAATATATTAAGTGTATGCCATCATCATATTTTACCCAATGTTGTTTATTGAAAGCACAACATTACAAGAAAGCTTTATCTAAAAGTAAGTATCACAAAAGCATAATATTTTAATTTTGGTTTAAATATTTGCATAGAATAGATTCAAATTTACTTATATTTGCATACACTAGATTCCATTTTGCTCAGGATATTTGCATGTACTCGATTCCATTTTATTCATGATGCATAAACTGGATTCAATTTTACCCATTGTTTAACATGTTTAAGGTTTTTCTAGAGTTATTGGTTTTCAAGTTCATAACTTCTACATTGTCTCATTCGAAAAAAAACCTTTTTATTCAATTCTGACTATTTAAGGATCAATACAAATTTGAAACTCTGTAGTGTGTCTGACAACAAAATATGATGATGTGTTAAAATAGTATGCAAAGAATGGTACATTAGCAATTTGATCGTTTGTGCTAAAAGTATTCCAAGACCTTCGTGAATAAGGTAAAAGAGAGTAAATACAAAACACTATAAGGAAGGTTATTCAATGTATTGATCAACGTTTCATTAATAAAGAAACACTTAATGATCAATTATGAAAACTGAAAATGACAAAAAGGTGCTATTTGTCTTTAATATTGCACTTTTCAGGTGCAATTTAAATTGTGCTCGTAATCCGTATAGATAACTACATGTAAAACATTAGGGGTTTTGATTAACAGATACACAGAAAGGTAGTATCCATGTCTTATTCAACCTTCGTCCAGGGGATATGTACATTTTGCGCTTATTCTACATAGATAATTATAAGATTAACTTATTGATCGACGGATCAACAGCGGGGCAGTAATCAGACTCTCTTCAAACTCCGTTCAGTAGTTATGTAAATTTGCTTGTGCATTTTACATAGATAACAAGGATATTGATTGCAAATACAAAATGGGGCTGTAATAAACCCCTTTCCACCTTCGTCACTTTCTTAAGTAGGCCTCTCATAGACACCCTCCAGCTATCAGTTAATGTGCCAGGAAAGATGCTACTTAAAATCAAGGTAAACGAGTTCCATCCTTAGCAATGTTGGTTATCTGTTTTATAACACTTTATCACTACGTAAAGACTATATCATTATTTCTACAGTACAGTAAGCTGAGACATCATCAAACAACCTTACATACAGATACTGGGCGTTTCAGAAAACCTGTCTACATTAAGAAAATATTAAAAATAATGAACATGAGGGAGAACAACTGACTGAAATTTGTTTTCATGCAAACGATTTAAACGTTTAAACGTCTCTAACTGGCACGATTTATTTCAGTAAAAAACTAAATAAGATTGAATGATTAATTAAATGAGTTTTTACGTCCCAGTAAATAATAATTTACTTATATCGACACGTTAGCAGCTATAGATAAAATGACAAAGAATTATACCTTTTCAGTGCGCTCTTGACAATTTGCATGGAGGCTTCTTTAGTGCACGACGCCTTCCATTTTGAGGCCTGCTATAAAGGATCCCGTGACTTTCATTTCTAAATGCCGTGTAGTTTGCGGAAGAACATTTATTACTTAAATACTTTGTCATACTCGGTCAAGATTCGAACCCCGACCTCCGGCTACGTAGCTATCACTCTTAAACCTGAAATACCGTAGTGGTCAACCTTATGAGGGTGTGAGAGGAAAAACAAACTATTGATTTGTAAATTGTGTTTAACTGGAAATCTCGTAGCACTTTCGTTTTTTATCATATTACTATATTGTTATAATAGTTCGTTAACTCAACAACAGTAAGGCGATACCCTTTTTAACAACATAATATGTCTTTTTGAAGAGTATTTGACTATCATCTGTACTATTATTTGACATGTCATGACATATTTCTGAAACATCATGTACATGTATCTAATATTATTTCTTTTTCTAGTTATGACAAACCATGGTATAATAATTATGTCACGTACACTTCCAATTTCATATGATGAATAAAAAATCTTACTCGCTTTATAACAGTGTCTTGAAAAGGTTTTTAGGGAAGCGTGTACATTTTCGTTAATTTTACGATGGATATTATCGTGCACTAATGATGTAATTCCTTGTTTTATATACTAACAAAAGACAATAATAAAATTTCAACAGGAGCTCATGATTTTGTTATCCTTGAAAAAATCTGAAGTAATCAATGCTTTTGTCAAATGTAATTTAAATTGTTCAATACTGTGGGTAAATATTGCATATATTGTAAAACAAAGTTGAAAAATAGGAATTCGACAACAAGGAGCTCTATAAAGTTTTAAGTTGTATGAAAATCAAACACAAACATGCCGGTACATGTTCTAACCCCATTTCCCAAAGCAAAGGAAAAAATGGCAAGTTAAGTTAAACACGTAAAATTCCACGAGGAAAGTGAGACCGAATGCTTCGGAAGGGTTTGCACCTCCAGTCTATTTAGCAACACATGTCACGTATAAAATCAACACCGAGAATGAAAGGAACATTAAACTATGAGACGTCATATACAACAAGGATAATTTTGCATACGGAGACATCATAGTGTGTGGCGGCCATAGCGCTTATATTATTAATAACATTATTATTTGTAGATCGAAACAAACTATGAACATTTGTGCCTCATGTGTTTACTATGGCCAATATCATTTCTTTAGGATCATCCAGAGTTATTGACAATTGTAAAAAGAACATGATTTGGCTAAAATATTTAGAATCGAGACATTATTGTCTCGTTCGATCAACAAACCAGGCAATACATTTCTTCTTTTAAAGTAAAGGCAAACACCATCCATTAGTTTCCATATAAATCCTTATCAGTTCTCTGTAGATGTTGTTTTCATGCTCGATAAAACAAATGCCAATTAGTTAAAAACGCTAAAGCCCTACAAAAATAATTGGAAGCAGAAGATTTATTGTTTTCATAGAAAGCCATTTTGTTGAAGCATTCATCCGGCTAGTGATACCTTAAATCTGTAAATCCCCTTCCCAATCATCAATGAATAAACTGTTTTGCTTTAACCATATAACGTTAGAAATCAAAAATAAACATACAGGTCTAGGATCAAACCACAATTCCAAAAGACAGCCACAGATATACAGGTCCAAGTTCAAATCCCATAATACAACCATAGGCAAACCAGTATATGATCAAATCACAATCCCAAAAGGCAACCACAAACATACCGGTCCATGGCCAAGTCATAATAAAAAAAGACAAACACAAACATACCGTTCCATAATCAAATCACAATCCCAAAAACAACCACAAAAATACCGTCTGTTGATCAAATGGCAATCCAAAAAGACAACTACAAACATGTCGGCCCATGATCATATCATAATCGCAAAAAGACAACAGAAGCATACAAAGGTCCGTGATTAAATCACAATCCCAAAAGTCAACGACAAACATACCGGTCTGTGTTCAAATCACAATGCCAAAAAAACAACCACACACATATCGTCCCATGTTCAAATCACATTCCCAAAAGTCACTCACAAACAAACCATATTCCAAAAGCAAGATAAATATGTTTAAAAGTGAAAAATTAAGTTAAACATATGAACTTCCACCAGGGAAATGCGGGATCATATAAAAACATTATTACTGACATAATTACAAAACAAAACACACAGGGAATAAGAAACTTCATCTTAAATAAATTCAATATTTCACGCATAAATTACGTGCTATATATCAAGATAGTTTTAGGATGTAATCTCTTATGCAATGTAAAATATTGAATTTTAGTTAAAATTTAACAAATTCAAAATGCACAGTAAATAAGGAACTTCATTTAAAACGCAATTCAATATCTCACTATTTTTGTAAATATCGTATGCAACACAATCAAAAGAAAATATTTCATAGAAAAATTAAAAAGAATAAAAAAATACTCACCGCTGATTTTCTCCAAATTAAGTTGCACACATAATATAATAATGTTAAAGAATATAAGACAACCCAATCCAACCTCATCCAGTTATATTTACACTCCTGTTTCGACGACCTCTAAGTCCTGGACACATTTTGCATGTGGAGTAAACATAAAACCACGAGCTATCTAACTTAATAAAACATATTGTCACAACTCAGTTTGTTAGCATTGCTACAATCCGATCTCTACTGTAATTTTATTATATCCAATACACATCTAATATTTATTGATCATATACCAATTTCTGAACATTTTATCATAGAAAAATCTAACAACCAACCATACGTCCTTTGACAGTCACTGTTCAGGAGGTCATAGGTCTCAATACTAAATTCGACTAATGACTGTTAGATTTCGGGCATTTAAATGCTCATTAACTAATACTGTACCTTTGTTGTAACGCATGTAGTATTCTAACCACTGTTATTGATGCGTTCTTGCTCTTCACATTGAGAAATACCTAATTGGATAATCTGTTCTGCATGTACTAGTATATCATCTAAACCCCCTTAACTATGCTGTGATCAAAGTAAAAAGGACGGAAATTCTGGTACGCTTTCTTGCAATAAAAGCAATTTTGCTTGGTAAGATAGAGTATCGACATTTGCGGACAATTTTCTCCAATTTCTGTTAATTCTTATTTTTGTACAAATTAAGTTGAAAATAGCTCAAATGAGTTTTGTATATTGATTTGCCAATATCTGAACAGTAAAACCTGCGTTGTTTTTCCGTCCAATTTCGATTTTTTGTCATTACTTTGTCCATATCACGGTGAAGTCTAGTAGTTTTGTTAATTGGACCAAGATGAGTTTCTTTTGGTGAATTTATGCAATTTAAATCCATTTGTTAAAATACTGCATGCGTTTATTTTTATGCTCATTTTTCAAGAGCTAAAAATCTAGAAAAATATTATTAACTGGATTCTTGTACCTGCATAATCATCGAGGAAATCATACTTGTAAAAAAACGTTTCTAAGCAACTATCAGGCTCATGATAAATCTCCAAACAATATATAAAATTAAGATAAAAATCCCACAATTACGTTGTTATGACAACAGAATGATGCTAATATGGATCGGATCAGCTGGTTGCTACAAATCAAAATGTAAAGGTTTAGCGTTACAATTACATCCTACATGGTTCACATTGTTCGTTATCCAACTCGTGATCTCAAAAATAAAACTAAACTAACAGTTTCTGTTCAAAGCTAAATGTATTTTATCATGAGAAATTAGTGATGGATTCTCAACTGTCATTTTTGCAAGATTACTTCAATCAATTGATATAAGGAAGGAAACATACGTGTTGAGTGACATCCAATCTTGATATTATAGTGCTTTATCTTAAAAATACTTTGTTTTTACTAATGGATTTTTCTGTTGTATTTAAGATAAAAAACGTTTTTCTGCAAAAGTATGCAATCAACTACATCTTGGTATGACAAACATGAACTGTTTTGTTTCTGGGTTTTATATATATTATTTTATATAATTCTTAGTAAAAATATGACAATCGTGATTTGCATTCACATTCAGCGAAATATATAAAGTATATACATCAACTAAACACAAACGTGCGGGTCTATGTTGAGATTGCAATCCCAAAAGCAAAGTAAAAACTTTGAAACTGGCAAATAAGGAACACGTGAACTTTTACCAGAGAAGTGAATCGATTGTTTGGGTGTGTAAACACATCATATCTAGCAATCTGTTCTCGCTACGTATCAATTCAAAAGGAACATGAAACTATGGCACGCGAAGATAATTTTGGATACAGAACCATCATCAATAATATTTTAATGACCGTAAAACATTCTTGGGGTGTTGATAATGATAAACTTTCTATATCCCTGAACCAAAATTTATTTTATCCGTAAGATTTTTTCATTATACATTTTGTATAAAGTTCCTACAGTTGGAACAGGCTCTAACATAGCGTATATCAACAGTTCGAACCTGTACAAACCCTATACGTGATTTTAAGCACATCTGTACGATTTATAGATAAAATGTATATGTGTATATATTATTAGTCGAAAATCAATTCAAATTAAGGATCTCGATAAATAACATCGTTATATCTAGCACAAGGGGTATTTGGTTGTTAGTGCCAAAGTGTGTCTTCCAGTTTGGAGACAGAATTGACCCTATGGACTTATCTATCCAGACTAATAATTATGAAACTAATTCGTGCATTAAATGTAGATTAAAAACCATTAATCAACAATAGACGGCGACAACTGACAATAACCAAATTTAACAGTTTATTACGGATGTTCATCAATATCCCATACAATACAGACCTGTCGAACATTTAACACTTAGCTTATTGATAGGTGCTTAATCGGTATATCTTTTCCGCAGTTGCTACATATCTTTCCGCTACATTGTGGCAACACTAGCTATTCATTTCTAGGCCATTCATCAGGGGAGTTTCGATTTTTTTCCGTAAGCTCAGTGTTAAATTTTCGATAGAACTGTACTTTAACCTCCATCGCTTCCCATGTTTATTGTATACTTTCAGATATTAAACATTACTAAACTACATGACATTGGCATTTTGCTATTATAATTTGTTTGTCTCATCACAGTGGGAAAACTGGCAAATTCAGTTAAGCATGTAAACTTCAATCAAGTGAGGACGTATTCTTTGGGATGGAACAACGTCATAAATATCAAGATACAAATATAAAAGTATGATAACGGCCGTAGACTTTTTGTAAGGGCCTTAGTACAGTTTTAGTTAGCATATATCTCTTAGCAGCTTTTTGGTCACAAGTAATCCATATCTCGGCATTCGGCAGCGGAGCTTTGACTCATTTTCGTTAGCTCAGTGTAAACTTTTTATAAGCCTGTAGTGTAACTTCCATCCCATCCTGTGTTTATGTATTCTGTAAGACATTTCACGTGACCCACGTACATTGCATTGGGATTTTACTCTTTATAATTATTTTTTAAACACCAAGGTCTAGTGCTGATACATGGTCGTTTTTCTCAAGACTGCTTAAAAATCAACCCAGTTGGAATATACTGAGTATACATAGAATCATAGAATTCTTTAGTTTATTGACATGTAGATGTATTGTTGATTTGGTAGATATAATGTCTTTTATTGAAATACCTCTTTGTATCTCACCTCAAATATACCTATCAAGATTACGAATTTTTCAGCAATGTTTATCTTTTGGAATACAGGGAAGAGAATGCTGTATGTTATTATTCAAGTGTTGAATATTTGATGACCGATGGCGGAGCTCCGAGACAATTAATCAAGCCATGTATTACGTTATTTGTTTTATTTCACACTTCTTTCAGCATTTATATTTAGTTGACCTTCGTGTTACTAAACAAGTAATCAATCAGAAACAAACTAACAGGTCTATGTTCAAAACACAATCCTTTAAGAAAACTATGAAAACTCTAAAACTGGCAAATTCAGTTAAACACGTGAACTTGCATAAAGAAAGTGAGGTCGTATCCTCTGGAAGAGCAAGTACTAGACGCGTGAAATCAAAATTGAGAATGGAGACGATGGCAAATATATCAAGGCCGTTAAATTTTTGTGTGTCTTGGTACAGTATAATTAAGAATATATCTCTTGGCAGCTTTTGGTCATTAGCTATCCGTATCTCGGCAAATCAGCATTGACTCTTTTTCGTTTGCTCAGTGTTAAACTTTCGACAAGTCTGTACTGTAACTTTCACCCCTTCCCGTATTTATTGTATATTTGCAGACATTTACAATTACTCAAGTACATCGCATTGCCATTTTATTCTTTATAATTGTTTTGTAAACATCAAGGTCTAGTGCTAATACTTGGTAGTTTTTCTCATCACAATTGAGAAATCGACCCAGTTGTTATATGAATGAAAGTTTCCCTTTTCTTGCATAACTATGTAAAGGGAATTTTCCCACTATGGTGTTTGCTTTGAAATGTCTCTTTTTATCTTCAAATAAATATACTTATCAAGAGTATGTATATGCAATATTGATCTTTTAGATTACAAGGAAGAGTATTGTATATATTATTAAGAAAGTGTTGAATATTATGCGGACTTGTGTGAAGGTCATTGGCATTGTTCCGAGACAATTTATCAAGCCATTGTATTATATGATTCGTTTTTGTCACTTTTCTTTCGGCGTTTATTATTTTTATCTTTGGATGGATGAGTGGACATTCGTGTAACGTAACAGCTAATCAATCATAATCTATTTCAAAATCACAATTACAAAAGCAAAGTAAAAAATATGAAAAATGACAAATTAGGTTAAACAAGTTTACTACCACCAGAGATATTGAAGACTACCAAATTAAGTAAAACATGTGAACTTTTATCATGGAAGTGATACCGAGTGCTACGGAAGGGTTAGCACTTCCGGTATAGCTATCTACATCTGCCACTTGTAAATTCAAACAGAGAATGAAATGAACCCGGAACTATGGGACATCAATTATTTATCCAGGACAATTTTGGATACAGAAATAACAATATCATGATCATGGACATACAATTTTTCAGGGTCTTAGTACAGTATTAATTAGTATATATTACTTGGCAGCTTTTTAACCACTAGATGTCCGTATCTCGGCCAAACAGCAACAAAGCTTCTATATCTTTGCGCTAGCTCAGTGCAAACTTTCGACAAGTCGGTAGTGTAACTTCCATCATCTTCAAAAAAAATTTGGTTTCATAATTTTGGTCGAAGCACTACTGATGAGGAATTGTATTCCGAAACAGCCGTCTAGTGCTGTAAAATTAAAACTGGTATAATATGTAATTTCATCATATCCAATGTTTATTGAATACTTGCAGACATTTACCATTTCTAAACTACATCACATTGGCATTTTATTCCTTATAATTGTTTTGTAAACACCAATGTCTAGTGCTAATACATGGCGGTTTTTCAAATCATAGTTGGACAATTGGCCTACTTGGAATATAAATAAAATTCCTCCATTTATTCCATTTAGATATAGAGAGAATTTGGCCACTATAGTGTTTGCTTTGAAATGCCCCTTTGTATCGGAACTCAAACACACTTATCAAGGTTATGTATATTTCAGTAATATTTATCTTCTGGAATACAAGAAAGAGAATTTTGACTTTTGCTATACAAGTGATGAATATTGCATGGACTTGTGTGACGGTCAATGGCGGAGTTCCAAGACAATTAATCTAAATCATATATTATATGATTTGTGTTTTGTCACATTGTTTTGTTTAATTTCTTTAATCTTAGATGAATTGGCCTTCATGTTACTTAACAGTTAATCAACCATATACAAACTTACCAGTCCATGTTTAAGATCACAATTTAAAAAATTACAAAGTATGAAGACTGCAAAATTAAGTAAAACGAGTCAACTTCCGTCATTGAAGGGAGACCGGATGCTTCGAAAGAGGTAAGCACCTCCTGTCGAACTATTTACATCTCCTATGTGTATAAGTAAAATTAAAAATGAAAGGAATCATGAACTATGGGACATCAAATATATCATGGATAATTTTGGACACAGACAACAATATGATGATAACAGTCATAGTTTTTGAGGGTCTTAGTATTAGTTAGTATATATTACTTGGCCCACTTTTTGTCCACTAACGGGTAATTTTGCCACTCAGCGGCGGAGATTTGACTCATTTTCGTTACCTCAGTGTTAAACTTTCGACAAGTCTGTACTGTAACTTTCACCCCTTCCCGTATTTATTGTATATTTGCAGACATTTACAATTACTCAAGTGCATCACAATGGTATTTGTAAACACCAAGGTCTAGTGCTGATACATGACCGTTTTTCTCATCACAGTTGTAAAATCGATCCAACTTGAAAAATAAATAAAACCCTTAGTTTATTCACATGTATATGTAAGACGAATTTGACCACTATAGTGTTTGAGAGGTCTCTTTGTATCGCAACTCAAATATACTTATCAACTTCACGAATATTTCAGTTATATTTATCTTTTGGAATACAAAGAAGCAGACTTTGTTTTCTATTATACGAGTATTTAATATTACATGGACATTGATTACATTGATGGTCGATGGCGAAGTTCCCAGACAATTCATCAACCTAAGTATTATGTGATATGTTATGACACATTTTTTCAGTGTTATTTTTTTCTTTGGATGAGTTGACCTTCGTGTTACTTAATAGTTAATCAATCATACACAAACTAACCAGTCTAACTAATTACAAAAACAAAATACAAAGTATAAAAACTGACCAGTCAAGTTAAACACGTGAATTACCGCCAGACAGGTTAAATACTGTCAAATTAAGAAAAACATGTGATCTCCCTCCAAGGAAGTGAGGCCGGTTCCTCCGAAACGGTAAGTCCTTCCTAGCTACCTACATCCACCACTTGTGAATTGAGACTGAGAATGAAAACAGCCTGGAACTATGGAACGTCAAATATGTATAAGGTACTTAAGATTAAATATAGAGACAACAATGGGATGAAAATGGCCATAAACTTTTGAGGGTCTTAGTACAGTATAAGAATATATCCCTTAGCAGTTTTTTTTGCCACTAGATGTTCGGCTCTCGGCCACTAAACATCAAAATTTCTATTCTTTTTTGTTAGCTCAGTGTTTAACTTTCGACAAAATTGTACTTTAATTTCAATCCCATCCCATGTTTATTGGATACTTGCAGACATTAACCATTAATCAAGTACATCGCATTGGCATTTTATTTTCCATAATTGTTTTGTAAACACCAATGTCTAGTGTTAATACTTGGCAGTTTTCTCATAACAATTGGAAAATCGACTCAGTTATATGAATGAAATTCCTCCATTTCTTACATATATATGTAAAGTGAGTTTGCCCACTATGATGTTTACTTTGAACGGTCTTTTTTTATCTAAACTAAAATACACTTATCCAGAGTATGTATATGCAATATTTATCTTTTGGAATACAAGGAAGTGAAATTTGTTATATTATTAAACAAGTGTTTCATATAACAAAGACAGTGAGATGGCTGATGGCGGAGTTCGCAGACAATTAATTAATCCATCTATTATATGAATTGCTTTTATGTCACATCTTCTCAACATTTAATTTTTTATCGTTGGATGAGTTGACCTTCGTGTTACTTAACATTTAATCAATTAGATTAAAAACTTACCAATTCATGTTTAAAATCACAATTCCGAAATCAAAATACAAAGTAGGAAACTGGCAAATTAAGTTAAACGCGTGACAGCCGGACATGTTGAAAACTGCCAAATTAAGTAAAACGTGTGAACTTCCTCCAGGAAGAGAAGCCGGGTTAACCGGAAGGGTATGCACCTCCTGTCTAGCTAGCTACACCAACCTCATGTGATATTTTATTTGAGAATGAAAGGAGCTTTGAACTATAGAACGTCAAATATATTGGGCACTTAAGATCGGATACAGAGACAACAATCGGATGAAAATGGCCATAAACGTTTTTGAGTTTCTTAGTATAGTATTAGTTAGTATATATCCCTTGGCAGTTTTCTGGCCACTAGATGTCCGTATCTCGGCCACTAAACAGCGGAATTTCGATTCCTTTTTGTTAGCTCAGTGTTTAATTTTCGACAAAACTGTATTTTAATTTCAATCCAATCACATGTTTATTGGATACTTGCAGACATTAACAATTAATCAAGTACATCGCATTAGCATTTTACATTTTATAATTGTTTTGTAAACACCATTGTCTAGTGCTTATACATGGCAGTTTTTCTCATCACAATTGGAAAATCGACCCAGTTCTATGAATGAATTTCCTCCATTTCTTACATATATATGTAAAGTGAATTTGCCTACTATGATATTTGCTTTGAATATTGGAGCGGCTAAGTCAAAAATTTGGCCAAATAGTTCACTTTGTGATACAAGTATGAAACTTGGTACATATGTTTAATGGATCATGGACTTTGCAAATCCACCGTTGGCCATTTCAAATTCGTCTATTTTCAAGATGGCCGACGTGAAAATCAAAATGGCGACTTTAAGAGGTCTATATATTCATTTATTATATGTAATAAGATTAAATTTCAGCTTTTCAATCAGATTTTAGCCATAACATATGTGTATTAGTCTGTAGAGGTATTTCTATTGTTAGACCACTGCCGGTAAAACCCGAGGGGACTATAGTGTTTGTCTTCCGTCTGTCTGTCTGTCCGCCAATCTGCCTGACTGTTCAGAAAACTTGTATCCCCAACTCTTCCTAAACTACTGAAGGATTTGATTGAAACTAAACAGAAATGATTAGTAGATAGTGCTGTGTTGTATATTCAAAGATGGTTGCCGTTCATTGGTCAGGTGACCATATTCTGCATTCTGATTGGTCGAGATAAAAATGTTGATTAAAAAGTTAGAAAGTTAGCATATACAAGTAGAATGTTTTAGAAGACATCATAATTCTATGTGTTTGTTGTCCGTCTGTCCATCTGTTTGTCTGTCTGTCTGACTGTTCAGAGAACTCTAAACTACTGAATGGATTTGATTGAAACTAAGCTAAAATGAATAGTATATAGTACTGTGTTGCCTATTCAAAGATGGTTGCCGTTGATTGGTCATGTGATGAGATTTGTAAATAATCAAAAATATTTTAATTTTGGCCTAATAATAACTTTAACTTTAGATACAGTATCCATAATATACAGTGCTGTCAAAACAAATTACATCATTATTTTGTTAATGCTAGCTTTCTCTTGAATATAATATATTATTAGATTAAGCTAACTCTCAATTTCAGTTTGTTTGTTTAGAACACGCACTCTGCATTAAACTTATTTGTGTGATATATATATGCACTCTAATAACTTGACTTAGGATATATTAAAGAATGTTTTGCCTTATACCATGTTTAAACTTTGATGTGACAGGCCGACATACCCAATAGCGAACATTATTTACATGTTTGGTTTTTTAATTTCCAATTTTTAACGGCAGGGGACATGCATTGCTTGTAATACTGACTGTAACCTTATTAAAGCAAATAGTTAAGGGATTGTGAATTTTCTGTGAAATAGCTAAGTTCAAGTTACAGTTGCGGCTGCATAGTACTGCATAAACTGGATCTATATCATTTTAAGTTCTGTAAACAGAATCTTTTACTGCAGCCACATCTCACTAGCTTTTGCTAACAAAAGCAACCGCTTGAAGTAAAGTCCAGTATGGTACCCAGTGATAACTGTCTTTTACCAACCCCATAAAAATGAAGATGGCAATTCTGGTAAACATTTTAGCACTTGACCCCAAACATGACCACTAGTGCTGCTTGAGTTGGTCGAATGGTATCATATATTTCCTGCTTCCTGGCAAACATACTAAACTGTGCTTTATTTACCTTCTCTGTCTGAACTGACCTGTCATATAAGACTACTGTAAATGCCTCAAGACAATTACTGATAAATCATCATAGCTTATACAAGTTGATCTGTCAATGCATCAAAACATTCTAAGCCTGCCATGCTGACTTTTCCTTTTTGTACGAAAGGCAAATGCTACGTCGCAGCCTTTAAATGCATGGAAGAATGGACGTGCTACTGACCTAGGTCCTAAGAATAATTTTAAGTTTATGGATTTTGTCTTTGCCTCTTCCAGATGCAATCCAATATGTGTCAACTGTAAATGAACTAAACACTGCGACTCCTATAACAACATCTGTCTCAGAGCTGCTAACAATAAAATTTTTGAAATTACTTTCATCAGCATGTTTTATGTAAAGGAATATCCGTGTGTCAGCTTCTTCTTCTGAACAAGGAGCAACGTTGGTCTTGTCCATGTGATGGTTGCTACAAACATCAACATTACATGTTGCAAGAATGTGATTTTTGTCTCCTGTCTAAGAAACTATTTTTTGTGCAAGAAAGATTAAAAAGCTCAGTTTTATTTTCGTCAACCATGAGAAAACTATTCAAACTGCTTGGTACTCTGCCAGTACCCAACACTCTTCGTCGAATGTTAGTACCTCTGAGCTTTGAGCTTTCAGACTGTCATCCACATAAACATAAAAAATTATGTCAGTTCTCAAATATTTCTGTGCAAAAGATTCACTAGTAATTGAAGGTATTATCACATCAGATGCATATTCATCAAATGTCTTGAAACCTCCAGGAGATCTTTCATTTACTGGAGCTAATCCATCAATAATCATAACGTCAGCCTGAGGTTAATCATCTTGTCTAGATATGCGCTTTTCCACTCATTAACTGCGATGTGGAACCAGTCCTTATTATTTCATTAGGGAAAAGTGACGGTGGATTTACTTGGTTCCCATGCATGGAAAATCATTTAAATCACATTGTCTAATTTGACATGATAAGTTTTAGAAAGTGGAGGGATCGTCCAAGAATCTGGCATAAAATTTATATGATCCTGTTCCTTGAAACAATGATTTATCGATGGTAGATGAAGGATTATAGTCTATGTAATCCTCAGCAGCAGTAGTAAAAATCCTTTTTGAAGAACAGGTGAACAACTATACCTTCTTCTATATACTGTGATACAACTGATTCGCCCATAAGACACGAACTTTTTAGAACTATGTCATATAAAACACAGATTCCGTAATGGTGTAATATGTCAATAATTTGCCGCTGCCTTGTTTTTTTGTGTATATAAGCAGAGCCACATAGATAGCAAAGGGTGTTTCATGAGCCTTGGAGTGTCCCTTAAAGCAGCCTTGTCTTGGCTGTTTGCGACAGTTGTACTAGAGAAGATGACCTAAAGCCAAATCAGAATCCATTGCAAAATTATCAATCTGAGATATAATATTTGGACCATTTACCAACATGCCAACGAATTCTAGAAGAGAAACTTAAGACTGATTTTTTTCTGACTAGCTTTGTCTAGTCTAGTGAAAGATGTAGATTTTGTAGCAATTCCTTTCGGATTATAGATACAGACTTTGCAAGTTGTAGAATGTCATGATATCGTATGCATCAGTATCAAACACAGGTTATGAAACAGCTGATACCGAACCTCATGCTGAGTTTAACAACTACGATTTAGACAAATGTGCCTTTGTAATGCTGCTAAATTGTACATCATATTTTTATTATTTTGTATGGATAAGTTCATAATGCTATCCTTTTAAATTTTGACAATGTGGTATTCTGTATATAAATATGATAAATACTACTAAGAACAATAGCTACATGCATTCAGATGAAACATACGCCCTTTTACATTATAATCCCCTCTCAAATCGCCGCCATTTTGAATTAAGATGATAGTAATCAAGCAGAATGCCACATTCAGACATATTTCATGTCAGATCTATAATATCTGGTCATTGTAAATGATAAATATGATCAACCGAGGTCACTGCTTTGCCTAAATTGGAATCTCATGATTTTTAAACATAAAACTTAAACAAAAAACCGCCATTTTGAATTTATTGGCAGCCATCTTGAAAATGGACAAAATTTGGACGGCCAACGATGGATATATAATGTACATCATACAAATAACCTGTGGACCAAGTTTCATGCTTGTATCACAAAGTGAACTATTTTTGACTTAGCCGCTCCACTAGAATGGTCTCTTTTAATCTCGACTCAAATACATTTATCACGAGTATGTATATGCAATATTTATCTTTTGGAATGCAAGGAAGTGAAATTTGTTATATTATTATACAAGTGTTTAATATAACATAGACTGTGAGATGGTCGATGGCGGAGTTTACAGACAATTAATTAATCCATCTATTATGTGATTTGTTTTTATGTGATATTCCTTTCAGTATTTAATTTTTTATCTTTAGATGAGTTGACCTTCATGTTGCTTAACAGTTAATCAATCAGACACAAACTTACCAGTCCATGTTTAAATTACAATACCAAAAGCAAAATACAAAGTATGAAAACTGGCAAATTAAGTTGAACGCGTGACAGCCGGACATGTTGAAAACTGCCAAATTAAGTAAAACGTGTGAACTTCCTCCAGGAAGATAAGCCGGGTTAGCCGGAAGGGTGAGCACCTCCTGTCTAGCTAGCTACACCAACCTCATGTGATATTTTATTTGAGAATGAAAGGAACTTTGAACTAAGGACATCAAATTTATCAAGAGAATTAACGTTTGGATATAGAGACAACAATGTTATGATAATGGCCATAAACTTTGTAAGGGGTAAGGGTCTTAGTATAGTATTAGTTAGTATATATCACTTAGCAGACATTTTGCCACTCGCTATCATTATTTCGGCCATTCAGCAGCGGAGTTTCGACTTTTTTTGTTAGTTCAGTGTTAAACTTTCGATAGAACTGTACTGTAAGTTCCATCTCTTCCCGTGTTTATCGTATACCTTCAGACATTTACCATTACTCAAGTACATCGCTTTTGCATTATACTATTCATGATTGTTTTGTAAACACAAAGATCTAGTGCTTATACAAGGGCGTTTGTCCCTCTCATCACAGTAGGAAAATCGAACCAGTTGGAATATAAATAAAATACCTCTATTTATTCCATGTATATGTAAAGTTAATTTGGCCACTATAGTGTTTGCTTTGACATGTTCCTTTTGTATCACAACTTAACTACATGTATATACTTATCAAGAAAAACGCAGCAATATTTATCTTTTTGGAATTCTATTATACAAGTGTTGCATATTACATGGATAATTGATGGTCGATGGCGTAGCTCCCAGACAATCAATCAATCTATGTATTATATGATTACTTTTTTGTCACATTTCTTTCAGTGTTTAATATTTTATCTTTGGGTGAGTTGACCTTCATGTTACTAAACTGTTAATCAATCAGACAAAAAGCTTTCCGATCTATGTTTAAAATTCCAGAAGCAATGTAAAAACTATGGAAACTGGCAAATTCAGTTAAACTTATGAACTTCCATCAAGGAAGTGAAGACGGGTTCTCTGGAAGGGTAAGCGCCTACTCTCTAACTAGCTACATCCGCAACGTGTAAAATCGAAATTAAGAATGAAAGGAACATAGAACTATGGAACGTCAAATATAAAATTACATTATATACCAGTTTTAATTTTACAGCACTAGACGGCCGTTGCGGAATACAATTCCTCGTCAGTAGTGCTTGGACCAAAAATATTTTGAAGATGTTGAAAAGCTACCCAAAGGACCAAAATATATTTACCAAATTAAGCTATGGAAATACTTTGCACGAGGGAGTATACTTTAGTTTTTGAGAAATTTCAAGTTTTAACTTGCAGGAAATTTAGACCATTATAGTATATTTCTGACAATAATACGAAATTATTTCCTACTGAGTTTGTGATATCCTCGGGGCACCAGCCACCAGCAGAGATATCGGCTCAGGGGTTTAAATTACATATTATACCAGTTTTAATTTTACAGCACTAGACGGCCGTTTCGGAATACAATTCCTCATCAGTAGTGCTTTGACCAAAAAATGAAACCAAAATAAACAATGATAAAATAAAATGGATAATTAAGTTTGGATACAGAGACAACAATGTTATGATTATGTCCATAAACGTTTTGAGGATCTGAATATAGCATTAGCTAGTTTATATCACTTTTATAACAGAAATAGTAGCTTTTTGGTCACTAGATGCCCGTATCTCGGCCACTCGACATCGATCGTTCAACTTCTTTCTATAAGCTAAGTGTAAACTTTCGAGAGATCTGTACTTTAACTTCCACTCCTTCCCATGCTTATTGTACTTGCAGACATTTTCGATTACTAAACTACATCACATTGGAAAATTATTCTTCATAATTACTTTGTAAACACCAAGGTCTAGTGCTAATACATGGTCGGTTTTTCTCGTCACAGTTGGAAATCGACCCAGCTCGTATATGAATAAAAATTTCCTATTTATTCCATGTATATGTAAAGTGAATCTGACCAATACAGTGTCTGCTTTAAAATGTCTCTTTGTATCGCTACAAATGTACTTATCAAGGTTATGAATCTTTCAGCAATATTTATCTTTGGAATACAAGAAAGCGGATTTTGTATTCTATTATACAAGTAGTAAATATTAATGGACTTGTGTGATTGTCGTTGGCGTAGTTCCGAAACAATCGCTGTATTATGTGAATTGTTTTTGTCACACTTCTTTCAGTGTTTATTTTTTTTATCTTTGGATGAGTTGACCGTGTCACGAAACAGTAGTTGATGAATAAAATACAAACTTACTAATCCATGCCAAAATGCAAAATAAAACACTATAAAAACTCAAAAATAAATTAAACACGTGGACTTCCAGCTGGGAGATTGAAGACTACTAAATTAGGTAAAACATGTGCTCTTCCTCCATGGGAGTGACAATGGGTGTTCAAAAAAGGGTAAACACTTCCTTTCTGGCAACCTTCATCGACTACTTGTGAAACACATCGCAAAAACATGGTCAGTTTGTTGATTTGCATAGTGGCCATATTGGATTCATGATATGGCTGAAATATAAAAGACTTTATATAGATCAGTGATGTACGAGTTTTCTCGACAAGTAGGATGAAAGTTGCTGATACATACTTTGATTGACATCGCTTGGCATTGTTTGGGTGGTAACGACATAGATTTAATAGATTAAATTAAGTATCCGAAACGTGTTATAATTGAATTATTATTATAAAACATGGTTATTTCATTCAAAATCTACTTTTTCTGCAAATTCGAAGCACATTCCTAATTCTAAAAC
The DNA here is from genome assembly GCA_021292105.1 of Anadara kagoshimensis. Classification (NCBI taxonomy): domain Eukaryota; kingdom Metazoa; phylum Mollusca; class Bivalvia; order Arcoida; family Arcidae; genus Anadara; species Anadara kagoshimensis. The sequence goes on along the minus strand of CM037870.1, from coordinate 20,282,715 downwards.
TAAAGATCTTACTCGATTTGCTGATGGCGCTGGTTTATTGAAAAATTGATCTTTCACGTTACCGACATCTCGTTTAAATGATGGCGCGTTCAAAACTTTGCTCATGAATATTAATATATAAGTGAATCACGGTCACGTGATTGTTAGCTCATGAATAAATTGATTACCCTTGTACCATATGATCAAAACGGAGAATGAAAATAACTTGGAACTCTGGTAGGTCAAATATATAAAGGGTAATTAACATTAGATATAGCGACAGCAGGTCATAAACATGAGGGTCTTAGTATAGTATAGCAGAGTATAGTATTAGGTGATTACACATGTGGCGGGTGTAGCTAGCTAAACAGGAGGTCCTTACCCTTCCGGAGCACCCGGCCTCACTTCCCTGGAAGTTCGCGTGTCTAACCTAACCTGTCAGTTCCAAAGTTTTTACTTTGCTTCTGGATTGTGATTCGGACATGGAATAGTATGTTTGTTTTTGATTAGTATATCCCTTGGTAGCTATTTGGACACTAGCTATCCCTATCTCGACCAAACAGCAGCGAAGCTTCTATATCTTTTCGTTAGCTCAATGTTAAACTTTCGACAGATTTGTACTGTAACTTCCAACCCATTCCATCACATGTTTATTGTACTTGCAGACATTTACCATTAATCAAGTACATCGCATTGGCATTTTATATTTTATAATTGTTTTGTAAACACCAATGTCTAGTGCTAATACTTGGCAGTTTTTCTCATCACAAATGGAAAATCGGCTCAGTTGTTATATGAATGAAATCCCTCCATTTCTTACATATACAAATGTATATGTAAAGTGAGTTTGCCCACTATGATGTTTGCTTTTAAATGTCCCTTTGTATCGCAACTCAAAAATACTTATCAAGGTTATGAATCTTTCAGCAATATTCATCTTTTGGAATACAAATACGGACTTTTTGTTCTATTATACAAGTGTTGAATATTACATGGACTTGTGTAATAGTCGATGGCGGAGTTCCCAGACAATCAATCAATCCTTGTATTATATGATTTATTTTTGTCACATTTCTCTCAGCATTTAATTTTTTTATCTTTGGATGAGTTGACCTTCGTGTTATTTAACAGTTAATCAATCATACACAAACTAACTAGTCCATGTTCAAAATCACAATTCCAAAAGGAAACTGGGTAACAATATAGTCAGACCAAAAGCAAAATAAATTCCTGCATATTTGTGAAGAAAATGCACAATAACAAACTTTATATACAAATTATGTGATTTGGCGGCCATATTAGATTTTTGGTTGGCCCCATATCTGAAAATAATCTCTACTTCATTATCTATAATCATGCCAATTTTCATGCTTTTAACAAGAAACCCACAATTTTAGAAATTTCTTGCACGAATCTGCTGGACTAACAATGGTACTATTACGAGAACTTTAAATACAACGAAAAACACGTTGCATTGCTTACAAATAAATCGTTGACTTCAGGATATTGCAAACCTGGCTTTATCAAAAAGTATTATGGCCGTTGTGACGTTTGTCACAATATTGTTGAAAAACATGTTTATGTATCCAAAATTAGCTTGTATATATTTCCATAGTTCCGTTCTTTCTCGATTTTAATTTAATTTTCACACGTGGTGAACGTAGCTAAGCAGACAGGAAGAGCATCCGGTCTCAATCCCCGAGTGGAAGTTCGCGTGTTTTTGTAATTTGCCAAAGTGTTTACTATGTCTTTGTGTAATGAAACAGCTACAGACGTGTTGGGGAAATATAAAATATAACTGAAGGCTGCTGGTTGATACTTGTACTTTATTTAGGTGTCATTACTGGTAGTCTGTGTGGTGCGAGTGTTGCGTGTGTCCGTCGTGGTATTCCAACAACAACAAACTTGGACTTGGACTGCGGGTCCCAGACTGCCTTCAGTCCTGTTGTATCTGTCTTGTCTGTGTGTAAATATCAATGTGTGTGTGTGTGTGTGTGTGTGTGTGTGTGTGTGTTGAGTGTAGTGTTAGGGTTTATATATGGTACCTGTTTACCAACAACCTGGAGATGACCAACAGAATAACACCGTATTCATTTTGTTTATCACCAATTATGTGATTATCACCATGAACTAAGGTCACATTAGTACATTTACTAAAAGTTCACATAAGTACTTTTTAATAAAAAATTACAAATAATAAAAAATTACCAAATCCTAAATGGCTGAATGTAAGAATATATTTCATAACATTTGGTATTAGTATTTCAACATGGATCGTTATGTTTGTACAAAAAGTACAAATTGTTTGTACGTAATATCCAATGTTTATTTCTCAGAATGAAAGGAAGTGATAAGAGATTTAACAGGGGCCCTACCAGTTTTGGGGTCCAATAGGAATATAGGAAAAGTAGGAATATGGGGTCAAAACTATAGGAGTTTTATAGGAAATTAAAGGAGTTTTCGCTAAAATTATAGGAATATATTTAAATAATTTATACATAAGATATACATTCATGGCCTCCTTTTTGTCCCCATTCAACCCTTCCTTTTCGTTCTTTTACTAACAAACATAAAATATTGGCAACTGCAGTGTACACTTACTGCTTTAGAAATACATGCTTCAGATATGTACTAACGAAATATTCCCATTCTGAGTTCCTGAAGCTACCAGTAACAAAATATATGAAAATATAGGAAATATAGGGGGTTTTCAAACTTATATAGGAAAATATAGGAAAGGGTCAAATTTATAGGAAATATAGTAAAATATAGGAACTGTAGGACCCCTGGATTAATTAATTATTTTTTTTTTTGATGACGTAACAGTGTTGACTGCAATAAACCAGAAAACATTATGTTTACACTATGCAGAACTATAGAACGTATGTTATCAGTACATTCAGATCTGTCGAAAGTTTAACACCAAGCTTACGAATTTGTACCGTTTGTAACTGGTAATTGCTTACGAATAAACAAACATTTTATCAAAACAATCTTGCGAATCGGCCCTTTTTTACTACCTAGCTTCATGTCAGTGTTTTTATAGCTGCTATCTATTTCTCGTTCTTTTTGGCCACTAATTCCCTTAAAATGGAAACTCTTTATGTAGACATGTTGGTCTACGCCTATGCTACTTAGATAAATAGCCTTAAATAGCATAAGAAACATGTTCAACCAAGAAGCAAATAAACTTGATGTAAACTGACATGGTCGAAAGCATTTTTATTTTAATCCTCTCTTCAAATAAAAATCTGCACTTTTCAGTGTTATTTATTTATTTATTTATTTATTTATTTATTTGACTGTGCTAAAATTATTATAATTATTATTATTATTATATTGTTGTTGTTGTTGTTGTTGGTGGTGGTGGTTTTGTTATTATTATCACGGTATGAGACATACGGTTACGCCGAGTCTCGTGCTCACAATATTTTTTCTCGGTTATCAATATTATTCATGAAAAAAACACACTCTGTACATGCAAAAGAAAAAAATATACAAAAATCGATTCTTCTGAAATTAAACCGAATGACTAGTTATGATCGTGTCAGAATGAATGCAATTAAATCCGAATTGAAAAATAACCAAACAAGAGGCTGCTTATGAATATCCGGGCGGAAGCCATGTGAAGCAAATTGATATTTCAAACCTCGTCAACCAAACAGCGGAATTAATGAACATCCTGCGTCGTATTTATTCATACCTCCATTTGGTCAATTATGTTTCAATTAAATTCTCGACATGTTTGATATTATACCCTGAAACCTATGACGAAGTACACAATTTTCGGTGATAATGACCATACATCATCCATCCCTAACCCAATATTCCTTATATAATTGATATTTATAATTCATTACTGGGTTATTATCGGCACAACCTTGTCGATAACAAGATAACAGTTGTTGTAATGTAAACAGCTAACCTTGAACGTATGTTTATGCTGAAATCCGAAAAAATAGTTTTATTTCAGGTCGTTCACATGCGCCATGAGTCACTTCTGACCATGGTCCGTGCTATACCAAGGGTACATATTTGGCTGAAGTACGTTTCTTATTCAACATTGCAGCATTCAACGTTGAATAAATAACTATTACTTTTTTAACATTCGAGTAATTTTTTTCCATTTGTAAAACATCCAACTAAACTATTTTTATCGCATTTCACAATTAATTTTCAATTTCAAGTGACTCGGAACACATTGCCTTAAAGATTTAATGTAAGCACCTGTCATTATACAGTATATTTCATATAGACGGAGAGTAAAGTGTCTGAGCCAAGTGAAGCTTTCACAGTTTTCACTGTGCTGAAAATAAATGTAGTCACATATAGAAAGATAATATTTTCGAATGTTGAATAATTAACTGTTACTTATTCAATGTTGAATAAGTAACGTACTTCAGAAATGATATATATATTATATATTATATATATTGATTTATTCTCATTGCTAAATTTAAGGCATTGAAATAATCGATGCTAACTCTTTCCTCGGAGGTACATCTGACCATTTATTTGCCAAAGCGTGCATTGATACAATTCGGTTGTTGAGATTAATTCCATTGAAATAAATGATATTTCATAACCTCGCCTCCTCTTAGAAACGACCCAGTAGGTGAAATAATCACCTAGCAACACTATGTAGATAAACAATCAAATTGTCTGTTAGACTTGACCATCGAGCTATATAGGCAAACAACATTAACCTGTCCGCTTGACCTTTAATTTAAATATTTATCGTAGACAAGTGCATTTATGTTTAAGAAATTTGTCTAAATAATACGAACACTAAGCAAGTACCCGAGTACATATTATTTACAGTGCATCCTACTACTACCCATTTCTTCGGTGGATCCTTTTATATGAATATTCTTAATGAAAGGTCAAGCGGACAGGTCAATGTTGTTTGCCGATACCAACAATCGTGCAAAACATTCCGTTCAGTGTTCAGGCCAATATCTTAAAAGCAAAGTAAATTAAAAACATTAACTTTTATCAGGGACGTAAAGCCATGTGTTCCGGGAGGGTTAGCAATTTTTCTAGCCAACTACACTCGCCGCTTGTGAAATGAAAATCTATATTAACATTAAACTGTGACGTCAAATATAGTCCGACTAATCAGCCCACTAAACCCTCATTTTAATTGTTTACTTCTTGGGGGTTTGGTTAGTGGTTTGACAGCTCCATTGTTGGATTCTCATAATTTCTGGCGAAAACGGCAGAAACGAAAACACGCATCGATAACTTCCAGTATCCCCTAACCTCACTCTTGCTGACAACAAGGAACACTTCCTAAAAATTATTCTACCTTTCGATGCTTAACTTTTAATCAAATTCCGTCGATATCGGTAGAAATACAAGTTTTCTGATGTCTCTTCAGCTCTCTGTCACTTTCGCATCGTGAAGACATTACTAATCTGCATTGACCAATCAGATCGCGCGTTGCATTTGGATGGTGAAACTCGCAGTTCCATCTTTAGAAAGCACATGATGGTGTGGTCTGAATAGTCGGACTACGTCAAAAATAGGTATGAACACATGTCTATGTTTTGACACTGCAATCAAGTTGTTGTTTCGTCTTGCTCCCGAAGAAAAGAAAAACAATTCAACAGTTTCCCCTTGTTTAATAGAACATTTTCAACATTTTCCGGTATCTGCCAATATACATCATAATTAGTCAGGCTATTGTATTGTAGACCATAAGTAACCTTGACATACATCCAATCCAATAGTTTATATCATCAAATGACATACATTATTTTTCTTAAAAAGAGATTTATATAGATTATTCTAAATGCTTTTTTCCGTGTTTTAAGATGTTCAAAATCCCATTGAATTCTACAAATATCCAGAACATAATATGTTGTAATCTATATCGGTTTCAGTCTCGCTTACCTACTTTAAGAGCCAAATCGTTTCTATGGTTACTGCAGTTGGTTTGGTAACAAATGAAGGAACCAGGATTTTTCAGGGTGAGTGGTTTTTGGTTTTGAAGAAATGGATTGGGTTCTTCAATGGGCTGATGGGAATAAAAGCAACAGCTCACCTTATTTAAAGAGAACATGATATCTCATTAATAAAATTTACAGGATATATGTTTCTTATTTTTATATTGACTATTGCCAAATCTAGGTACCGAGTGGCTTAGTAAAGGTGGGTAGATCCCTTCATGGATTAAAGAAGGTCTGTACGCCGTGTTATGTAATAAATGCCAAGTAATGTAATACCCACCTTGTAGTGTAATAATTTTCTTCGTATAATGTAATAACACTTTGTTATGTAAAGAAAAACGACGCGTAATGTAATAAAACAAGGTTTCGCGTCATGTAATATTTCCGTGTAATGTAAAAATGAAATTGGTAGAAGGAAGGGCCAACGTTTTTTTTAAACACTGACCTTAACGTTGACCTTGAGCCACCTTTTTCAAGGTCAACAAAAGTGTAGACAAGGTGGTTATTACATTTCTTGAAATTTATTACATAACCCGGCGTTACTTACGTCTTGAGTTCATTAAAACATATCTGCAACGCCTATTGTCAGCACATTGCATCAATTAGGTGTGTAACTATATGGCAGATATACTTTAGAACAGTAACAAGTACCTTGGTTAAGGTAGGTAGATCCGTCGTGGATGAAAATGGTTTTTACGGCTTGCCTTCTATCATATATACCCGTCTGTCATCGGCGGATTGCATTAGTTGTGCCAAGATGATAGATGTACTTTATCACAGCATATAATTATGTAAATTTGGTGTTATTTTTATGAAATTTACATATCATTTATCAAACTTAATGTTTTGTTGGAACCGAAACATTGTTTTTTTTAAATCTGCGGATTCTATGTTATTTTTGTTAAAATACAGTAAAACCTCGTTATAATGCCCCCAAAATAGCTTGGTCGCCTCGCTAATCACGATTTTTTGAAGTCCCAAGTCTTTATATTATTATCGTTATTTCTGTTGTTGTTATTTCCTTTATAAGTCTATCTCGATTTATCGCCAAATATCTCTTTAACGCCAAAATACGACTTAAGTCATGGCGATGAATCAAGGTTTTACTGTATAATCAAACTTTTTGCACTTTGAATGGCTTTTAGGTCGAAGATGTTTATTGCCGTCCTACAGAGAGGTCATTTCTACTCTTAAATTATGTTATTCATGTAAAACGGTTTTCATTGTAACAACAGTATGTCCAATAAAGCATCCAATTAGCTATTTTCTTTGTGTTTTCAAAATTCTATGGCAATTGATTGCCTTCTTAAGCATGTTGAGAATTAGAAGCCATAACTTTACTACTCTAAAACCATATCAGTAGGGCAATCAATCGGGTTTCAAATTCTCATATATTCATTTTCGCTCACCGATTTAGATCCATCGAAAGAAATATGGAATGACATTGACATACAGTACAGACCTAGGCCAGTCAAAAGAACGAAAAGGAGTCGTAGGTCAGCTATCGAGTGCCAGGGATATGGATTACTTTTTTTATGTTACTTTATTTTATTTTGGCCAAAAAACTGCAAAGAGATAAATTACAGTCGTTGAAGAGCTGACGAACTATAGGAAACATGGAGCCAAGATTAGCTGCCGATTCGGTCCAAATTTATTAGCTTAATATTAAACTTTCGACAGGTCTGTAGTGTAATTGATTTATTGAATGACCTCAAAAGAAATTGCCAACATCACAAAATGGTCCCAAACAGTAAAATACTGTCAACTTTAATTTGAAAAATAAATACGGAGTAATACCTTCTGTTACTCAAAAAATCAAAAGCCATTGTTGTGTCAAATTACATTTAATTTACACACAATTTTAATGAAAAATGTATTGTGACAACTCAAACTTTCTTAATTAACTTTTAATTTCCAAGTATAAAATTTAGACTTCTAAAACATTTTCTTTAAATTTCAAAAGTTTAAATCTATCGAAGACAAAGTTTCTCAACAAACTTTTTCATTTTTTTAAAATTTTACTTGAACACGAATTTATTAAAAATGTATTGTGACAATCACGGGAACCAGTTAAAACTTACTGTACTTGTATATAAAAATTGAGTACAGCGTTATAATATTTTTGCGGTTCCGTGGTAATAATGAGATTGGTAGTAAATTTCGCCGAATCATTTACTTCACATGACATTTAATCTCTATATCTGATAAATCTACTAAAACAATGATGATGATTAACGATTCTAGCTCTACGTTATTATAATCTTGCGTTTAGCCAGATCATAAATCTAATGCAATAAAACAATTGCCTCGTAAAAACTGTCCCAACTCTGAGCACAATCAAGTTACGATAGAATTAAAACATATGAGCGCAAGGTTTCTTACATGAAATACGATCAAACGAATATTCTACGGCGGCGCAGTGGTGACATGAAAAATATTTTCTATAACGTGTTTACGCAAAAGTTGTTGGGTGCAAACGCAAAAGTTTTTGGCGTGATCACGCACAACTGATATCATTTGCGTGTGCACGCGATAACTTTTCTTGTGAGAAGGCAATATCTTTTGTGTGACCACGCATTTTTACGCGTGAGAACGGAAAAGCTTTCGCGACAGCATGCGATATAAAATATTTTTCGGGTCACCCCTGTGCAGCCATAATTTTTTGTTTACGTTCGAGAAAAAAGTTATTCATGAATAGAGCCATGATTAGATTGATATATTTATAGGTTGTCACTCACGTTGGATATTTTAAGGACACTTGAGATACTTGAACTATTTTATAAACAAAACTAATAGTTCTATATTTCATTCATTTTTCGTACAATTATCGACATTTGCAATGCTTTTATCGCTAAAACTCTGTTTAAAACCAAACGCCATCATATGGCGATAATTACCTTTCATAAAGTGGCGTCATTTATTTTTGCTATGCATGACGCGTGACGTCATTTCTTGGCTGTTCCAGCGACTGTTATTAGCGCATTTTTTTTTTTTTTTTTTTTTTTTTTTTTTTTTTTTTTGCTTCTTTGCACGGCAATGGAAGTTATAGCCCTATAAACACAATTTCTAGCAGTCCAATCGTTTAAGTAACTACATGTATTATGATATAAATACATTGATATAAATAATTGAAAATGGGAAGCTCTTCCTTAATTATAAGTACGTGTAAATGATATAACTTAAAATAGCCCAAGTGTCTCGAGTGGCCTTAATGCCATTCTTAACATGTTTGTGTTTATATCAGAATCGATAAAACTATAATCAATCAAAAATTTATGCCTATCAATAAAGTTCATCTATAAATATGTTGAAGCCTAGACTAATTAAGGCCCTTCAAAAGTTTTATGACCGCCACCACAATATTGTTGACAAGTATGAAGTCTCTGTATCCAAAATTATTAATATGCATATATTTGACATGCCATAGTTTCATGTTCCTTTCATGATTAAATTTCACATGTACCTATTAGCTAGTTAGACAGTAACTGCTTATCTTTCCAGAGCACCCGGCCTCAATTTTTTGGTGGGAGTTCATGTGTTTAACCTAATTTGTTAGTTTTCACCTTTTCAATTATTTTGGGAGTTCTATTTAAGTAGATAGACCGGTACATGTTTGTATTTGATGCTGAAGAAGTTTGTACGTAAATGTTTTACGAAGATACTACAAAAACATAGGTTTAAAACCAAAATATTATCGAAAGGAAATGAAATCAAGACGAACACGTGCATACCACTTCAAGTCCAAATAACAATCCCAAAAGCAAAGTAAAATTTAAAAACTCGCAAGTTAAATAAAACACACGATCTTCCACCAAAGTGACACTTGGTGCTCCAAAAGGGTAAGCACCTCCTGGCTAAACACGCGTAAAATCAAATAAAGAATGATTAATATAAGATTAAATGCCGATTTCCATCTTTTATATTCGGCATTTATCAAATTTCGTAATGAAACGTCCATTCTATTGTTATTGTTCAAATACGTAAATCGATGAATTCACTAGAACTAGAATAAATACGTACAAATGGGTTTCTTATGCGAAAAAACTTACCAAGCATTCCAATGAATTAAGAATAAACAGCTTCTGTCGCGAGGTTATTTGTAAGCTTTATTCTTTGTAGAGATATTCTCATTTATATTACAACACAGGACTATCGTCTTGGAGATTACAAATTAATTTCAAATAAAATGTCTTTGAAAAATGTCCATTTTAAGGAAATTCCTTGTTCTTGGTATGGCATTGCAACTATCGTCTAGGAGATTACAAATTAATTTCAAATAAAATGTCTTTGAAAAATCGTAATTTTAAGGAAATTCCTTGTTCTTGGTATGACATTGCAATTTCTCAAACTAATGATTCAATTTATCACTGAAAGGATATCTCGTTAATAATATTATTCCAGATATATCATTTGGTTTCCATTTCCTAATAATTTTATTAACGATGTGTTACTGTCATGTTGTCCCGGTGTGTTTTCATGGGCTTTTTATGCCCCTGTCATGAAAATTACTGTCCATGACATATAGTTTTACCCTATGCTGTCATCCCGTCATATTTAGTGAGATATCAAAACGATATTTGGCATGTATCTTTGTTATAATAAATTACAGCTTAAGTTCGAATTTCATTCTAAAGGACTTACTCATTTCAGATAATATCAATGGTTTCCTTTTCCTAATAATTTTATTAACGACTTGTTGTTGTCATGTTGTCCCGATGTGCTTTCATAAGCCTTTAGATGTCCCTGCCATGAAAATGACCGGGGCATAAAGTTTTACCCTATACAGTCATCCCGTCATATTTAGCGAGATATTAAAATTTTACTTGGCATGTATCTTTTTATGATAAAATACAGTTTAAGTTCGAGTCTCATTCTAAAGGACTTACTTTCTTGAGAGTTATGGCTCCTTGAAAATTGAAAATTTCATTCGTCTCATTACGGCATATTCTGGTTATAACTATGGGTTGCTAATGGTTTTAATGTTGTGTTACTATCATATAACTGTCATATACCATTTTAAAATTTATTCATAAAATACATTAAAAAATTCAGAACGCACCACAAACACATTTTAGTCCGTTTAACATATTCTACAGAGAAAACATGATAACATATGCCGTCAGATATTTGGAACTACAAAAGTTTAATTTCTACTTTCCAATCAGTATCGGATACAAATACATAAACACATGCATGAATTTTAATTCGTTATTTAAAATCTGTGACTCTTCAAAGTTAAGTTACAGCTACAATACAGGACTGCCGAAAGTTTAACACTAACATACGAATTGGTTTCGAATCGACAGCTCAGCTCGGCACCCATTAACTATCTCTCGGTAGTTTTTTCTGTCATTAGCTATCCATATCTCGGCCAGTTCTGAGCCGAGCTCGAGCTGTGTGACTTCTTATCGTTAGTTTAGTGTTAAACTTTCGACTGACCTGTACTGTGTATACAAATTTAATTGTTAAAACTCAAACTTGTACCTGTTTTCCGGTATTTATTGGTAACGAGCCCGTTGATAGTTACAAAATGCTAGATATTTTACACATCTGACAGACAATTCGTCAGCGTCAAAACAGTTTATTTTATTGTAATGTTTTCTTTGAATTCCTAAAATATCAAGCATTTTTGATACTCATCATTAATTCCAAAATTAATGGGTAAACATCTATTACCCATTCTATGAAACGCGCGGGCGCGCGCATGTGTGTGTAAGTGTGTTGTTGTTGTTGTTAAAGTAAATTATCTTATACCACAATATATAGACAAACGTGGATTTGTTCCAAAACTCTATACTATATTGAGTTGCTCATGTATGACTTTTAATTCAATAACCCTCGACCAATGACCAATTCTGACATATCTGGTCAAGTGTCTGGAGAACCGCAATTTTATCCATATATAAAGGAAGTTTGCAGCTTAAAAATATGTTTTAAAACAGCCAAACGCAACCAAGAATTCAATGCCTGAATATTTGAATTTCGTTATTCACTTTCACCATAGTCGTTTCAAGTCTATATAAATTAAATATATATGGCATAAGCTATTTAAACTTTTTTGCAACATGTTATATAAAACATTATTTATGTTTGTGCGACTGCAAGTATTGAGCATTGAGTGAAAATTTTATCGTCATGGTCTACTTTTGTTTGTTATAGAATTAGACATTCAAATGTAACACATGACAATGACTATTTAAAAACGTGGTTTTGCTCGCTAAGTGATGTCAGGTAGGTTTGCGTTAACAAACTTTGTATGAAGTCTGATAAGACTGAAATATTTTTTATCAAAGATAATATGTTTTATCCAAGTTTTCCATCAAAGTTTACAGAGACGAACATCTAGGAAAACTTGTACTTCGGTAGATTGTGATTTAAAATGTCTTTACGGTGCAGCATTCATTGCTGGTGGTTAACCCATAAGTATGGTGTGTTTTCAACAACTATATCACTTGAAGCTCGGCCTAGTTTTATCTGAAATGTGACTGGTTAAAACCCAACAACTTTTGATGAAAGAGACAAGAAAATATGATGGCATTCTATTCGATCAAAGCTCTTTAAAACTTTGTTTTTATTTTTTTATTTTTATTTTTTTTGAAGTTGTATCGCGTGAACATCCATCAAAGTGACTTTGATAAAACTTTTTGATCAAATTTTGATATAATAATCACTCTACCTTAAAACTATCCTTAACTAGTCTAATTACGATAGTACAGTAAGTACTCCGCTTATTGCACTACAGTCAAACCTGTCTATAAAGGGCAACCAAGGGAACCTGTAAAAATTGTCTTTATAGGCAGGTGGTCCTTATATTCAGGTTCAAAACTATTAATAAAGAGCAATTGGGATCAAATTGTACTGGCCTTAATAAGCAGGTAACCCTTATATAGAGGTGACCTTTAAAACAGGTTTAACTGTACCGTGCTTTAGCTTAATGTAAAGTGGATCTTACCAGCTGGCTGGCACACATTCTTCTTCAATTTCTGCTGCTTCCTCCGCCATCGGCTCAGCTGGATACTTCCAAAATTTGGGAATTTATAATTCGCAAACGTCTTTTAATGCCGATTTGTGTTATTCAGCAAATTTTTAAGACGGAAATAATACTTTTTTCACATTTTTTAACTTTATATATAAAGACCTTGACCATCCAATGTATAAGTGTTATAGCAATATGTGGTTGTAGACACATTCTAACACATTTCTTGTAATTAATTAATTATTAAAGTACACTTATTAGGTGTAATAATGGTTAAGACAAATGCCATTGATTTGGGTACGGAAAAACATATGTCGAGACACTCGTTTTCCCGTCTCGTGGTATCCACAAATTGCCAAGGTCCAGGTACAGTGAAAATCAATAATGTTCATTACTGAATGATAGATACCCTTATTAACCAAATACGGATTTGACATACTTACAAGAGTTGAGTTGAGTTTAGTAATGGTGTTTAACGTCCCAATCAAGAACATTTCACTTATATCGAGACGTCGCCAGCTAAAGGCGAAGGTGCAAAAATTGTATAGTGCGTTGCCCTGATGGCATTATACAGCACCGTTCTTTGGAGTGCCAAGCCCATCGTGACACGGGAATTCGTTTTTTTTTAAGTTCATATCCTAAAGAACTGTGACTTTCATTTCGAAACTCCGTGTGTTTGGCGAAAGAACAGTCATTACTTCCATCTAAATGGCGTTTTGCATTTTTGAAATAACATTAATTTGGATTCACATGTGGAGAGTGTAACTAGATAGTAGTAGTGCTTAACCTTCTGGAGCACCCGGCCTCACTTCCCGGGTGGAAGTTTACGTGTTTCGCTTAATTTGCCGGTTTAAAGTCTTTATTTTTCTTTTGGTATTGTGATTTGGATATGGACTAGCATGTTTGTTGTGTTTGATGATTAAAACAAGTTTTTGAGTATTGTTACTTTCAATCCTTTAACTAAAAAGGTCGATGGTATCAATCAAAATATGGAGAAAACAAAAATTGGCTGTAAAAATAAATGTATATTTCATATCTGTTTTAGTTTTAGAAAATTCTTCGAAATGCCATTTTTACAATCAGTTTACAGTGCAACCTGCCTTAAAGACCACCTCTATATAAGGATCACCTGCCTATAAAGGCCAGTAGAATGGTATTCCAATTCTTCTTTATTCATATTATTTTAACCTGTATATTAAGGTCACCTGCCCATAAAGGCAACTTTTACTGGTTCCCTTGGGTGGCCTTTATAGACAAATTTGACAGTACTGCAAAAAAGCTAAAATTGAGTTCTGCATGATTGTTCTTAACACATTTAAAGACTTAACAAAACAAATGTCCATGTTCAAATTCCGTCGTAAAAGATTTGGCTGTTAACACAGGGTATATATAGATCATCTAGTCTATTACTTGATTGGATCTTAGGTCCCACATACAGTCTTTTTATAAAGATTTTACCGTAATCTGAAAAAAGACATACAAATGTTCAAATTCCGTTGTATAGATTTGGTTTCTAAAATACATGTTAAAAAGTGAATGCAAGGTGCAACATCATTAGTGATCATCAATATATATATATATATATATATATATATATATATATGGCCCACCTAGCCTATTACTTTACCTTCATACTTTATATCAGATAAAATCAATTATGACGGGAATCCCAATAGGAATCAACGTGTCTCCAGTGTATTATATAACTATTGATAGTCTGTAACTATGATTAATCACGTGTAACACATAGAATTTTACATTTCAAATACCGCCAATTGTGTAATGAGACTTAATGAAGTTAGACAGGCGAACATAGGTCTACAGGCCAACTTGTGTTTCATTATTCATTGTTGTCAATGATGGTTCATTTAGCTCCGATTGACTCATGGGAAATTTATTCATACCACCAAGTCTGCCTTAAAAACTATATAGAAAGAAAAAAGAGAAACGAGTGCATTTTATTTACCGGTATTATGAAAATCTTCCTATTATGCAGTGTGTTCTTTTTCGAAAAATGGGAGGTCTTGGGTTCGAACCTCGACCGACTTGAAAGTGGGTAGTGACTGTTCTTTCGACAAGCACTCGGCATAACGAAATGAAAGTCACGGTTCTTTCAGATGGGAACTTAAAATAAACGAGGTGTCACGGTGGGGTTGGCACGAAAAAGAACCCTGTTGTATAATGCCATCAGCGCAACGCACAGGCAAAATTTCTACACCTTCGCCTATAGCTGGCGACGTCTCGATATAAGTGAAATAGTCTTGACTAGACATTAAACACCATTACTCAACTCAACTCAACTCTTTTTCGAAAAAAGCTAGTTATTTTATACCGCGAGGTTTTACTTCAACTGTGACATTTTAAAATTTACAAATATTATGGAAAAACTCTTCACTTATAGAAAGACTTTTAGGAGCTTAATTATTTAAAGTTTTATACAAGAGGCCAAGAAGGGCCTGTAATGCTCAACTTACAAAATTTGCTAAAATTGTGGCAATGATTTCTTTTTTTCTTTCTTTCTTTCTTTTTTTGGAAACCCCTGTTGCATATATTAAACTGACAGGCGTCTTCTTCCCATATTTCAAATTTGAAAGCAATTGGTAGTAAACTTAATCCACAATCATTATGGTCATTTTAGTGTTCATGTATGAACTTTGATCTACCCAAACTAGGGATATTCCACAGCAAATTTGGTTTCATTTGACTCAGTGGTTTCAAAGATTTGACCTCATTTACATATTTCCTAAACTTGGATTAATGAATCTTTGAAAACACTGAGTCAAATGAAACTACCCACTTTCAAGTCTTGGGTCAGACAAGGTTGGGGTTCAAACTCACTACCTCCCAAATACGAACGAGCACTCTATCAACTGAGCTAACTTAGTGGTTAATTTCTCCAATAGAAATGTGCATATCAAGAGATAGGTTCTTGTTTTTTTCTGGAGCACCTGGCCTCGTTTCCCTGGTGAAAGTTTGCAATTTACTTAATTTATCAATTTTCAAAATGTTTATCTTGCATTTTGGATTGTGGTTTGAACATGGGTTAGTATGTTTGTGGTTGTAATTAAAAAGATATGCTTTTGGTGTGACCGAGTACTCTGTTTGAATAGCAGATAGATGCACATTTTGTATTGAATAACCCTTAATTGAGGTAGAAGAAATAGAAGAGGAGACAGATATCTCATAATTTTTTGTATAAAAGCTGAAAATTTGGTAAATACAGCATTTTAAGAACGATTTGGAAATATAAAACATAGCACTGTCGTGCTGCTGTACAGCGTAGTTGGGAAAATTGTGTTGTGGCAAGACAGAATATAACCAAAAATTCGGGGGTGGGGTATGCATAGTCCGACGGATGGTTTTTTTTTTTGGAAAAAGAAACAATGTACCAAACCATGTATTGCTGAAATAAATGGTAGAAAATAATAATTTCATAAATATATGAAAAAGACAATCGGTAATTAAAATGTAAAAAAGTTGTACCCGATCGTTTTGTCATTTCGGATAGAGAGAAAGTAGAGTTTTGCAGATCCTACCGTCGCTATGAGGGGGTACATTCTAGCGGTTGTATGTAACTGGATCATTTGCTGTTAATTTGGGTTTTAATTAACTGCTGATTATCACTCACAATATTCCCGTTTCATGTTAATGGTGAAGTATCGTCGACCGTCCTAAAATCGAGAGCGTCCTAAGATTCGAGGCCATTTTTGTTTTCAGTAATTATACGCGAATATCGTCTCTGCAGTGACGATTTCATGCATTAAAGACAAAATTTAGGTATTTACTGTGAAACTATCCAGAAAAATCTGTTGTCTATTTTTCAACTCTCAAATTCTTGTTGCGTTAGCAAATTTAGTTCGTTTTCTATTAGAGTCTCGAATCACGGACGGTCGAGGATACAGTTGTTTTACCAGTTCCGAATTTTTACTACCGAATAATCTAAAATTTCAATCCCGACAGGTGTCTTCTTTCCATATTTCAAATTTGAAAGCAATTGGTAGTAAATTTAATCCACAATCATTATGGTCATTTTAGTGTTCGTGTATGAACTTTGATCTACCCAAACTAGGGATATTCCACGGCAAATTTGGTTTCATTTGACTCAGTGGTTTCAAAGATTTGACCTCATTTACATATTTCCTAAACTTGGATTAATGAATCTTTGAAAACACTGAGTCAAATGAAACTACCCACTTTCAAGTCTTGGGTCAGACAAGGTTGGGGTTCAAACTCACTACCTCCCAAATACGAACGAGCACTCTATCAACTGAGCTAACTTAGTGGTTAATTTCTCCAATAGAAATGTGCATATCAAGAGATAGGTTCTTGTTTTTTTCTGGAGCACCTGGCCTCGTTTCCCTGGTGAAAGTTTGCAATTTACTTAATTTATCAATTTTCAAAATGTTTATCTTGCATTTTGGATTGTGGTTTGAACATGGGTTAGTATGTTTGTGGTTATAAAAAAAGATATGCTTTTGGTGTGACCGAGTACTCTGTTTGAATAGCAGATAGATGCACATTTTGTATTGAATAACCCTTAATTGAGGTAGAAGAAATAGAAGAGGAGACAGATATCTCATAATTTTTTGTATAAAAGCTGAAAATTTGGTAAATACAGCATTTTAAGAACGATTTGGAAATATAAAACATAGCACTGTCGTGCTGCTGTACAGCGTAGTTGGGAAAATTGTGTTGTGGCAAGACAGAATATAACCAAAAATTCGGGGGTGGGGTATGCATAGTCCGACGGATGGTTTTTTTTTTTTTGGAAAAAGAAACAATGTACCAAACCATGTATTGCTGAAATAAATGGTAGAAAATAATAATTTCATAAATATATGAAAAAGACAATCGGTAATTAAAATGTAAAAAAGTTGTACCCGATCGTTTTGTCATTTCGGATAGAGAGAAAGTAGAGTTTTGCAGATCCTACCGTCGCTATGAGGGGGTACATTCTAGCGGTTGTATGTAACTGGATCATTTGCTGTTAATTTGGGTTTTAATTAACTGCTGATTATCACTCACAATATTCCCGTTTCATGTTAATGGTGAAGTATCGTCGACCGTCCTAAAATCGAGAGCGTCCTAAGATTCGAGGCCATTTTTTTTTCAGTAATTATACGCGAATATCGTCTCTGCAGTGACGATTTCATGCATTAAAGACAAAATTTAGGTATTTACTGTGAAACTATCCAGAAAAATCTGTTGTCTATTTTTCAACTCTCAAATTCTTGTTGCGTTAGCAAATTTAGTTCGTTTTCTATTAGAGTCTCGAATCACGGACGGTCGAGGATACAGTTGTTTTACCAGTTCCGAATTTTTACTACCGAATAATCTAAAATTTCAATCCCGTTCAATTAAAGGAATCGCAAAATAACTTTCTCAATTTGCTTCTACTTGAATGTATGGCATTAATTAAACTTCAACCGCTTCCTAAATGTATGTGCAGGACAGGTCGGCAGATTGTTGGTGACCTAGTTTAACGATGTAAACAAATCGTGATCACGGAAATGCTTTTTTCAAGAAAACATACTACCACGTGTTTTTGAGGACAGGTGTCGATATTTTGGAATCAGTAAACATTTGTGTTATTACAACACATAAATTTTATTTCCTCTGCTTGTGGATGACGTCTGCAGCAGCGCTTATATGAAACCCTGTTCGGAACTGGTAAAAAGACTGTATTTAAAATTTGTACACAACACTGTACGAATTATCTCCCTTTCACGAAAGTAAAATCTAATCGATAAACAGTTTTAAAATATGACACAATTGCCTCAACATCAAAATACGTTATCATAACCTTCAAAATAAATTTAAATTTCCGTAGATTTCACGAAGAATTAATTAAACAACCTGCCGTTGCTGTTCATTTCATAACTTAAAAGTTATGATTTTACATCGTAGGACGCAAACTTCTCGAACTACTTTTTATTGTAAACATGAGATCAGTTCGCCAAATTGCAGAAATTATTAGATGCATCCCGTCGCAATATTTTACTACATTCCGAAATGTATTCCGAAAATTTATTCCAAATGTGCATATGTTACCAAATGCATTACCCGTCTCAGAATACATATCTAACGATAAAACAGATATACTTCTTTCACGCTCATTTACCAGGCGCACTATTTCCAGGTGTACTCATATCTTATAATTTCATAGCAAAGAAGCTCGATATCTTGGAAGAAAGTGACAACAATGTACACGTTCACTATCGTGAACGCTGTACAAAAATATGTGCAGATCAGATTATCACTAGTTAAATACATTTTTCACCAGATTTTATGGTAAAATCAAAAGTAGTTTAAAAAGTTTTATGCATTCAATAAGTTTTTTTTTTTGAATGGAGATTTATGTCCTAGTCAAGAATATTTCACTTATAACAAGAAGTCACCAGCTAAAAGTGAAGTGGCAGAAATATTGACCTTTGCAGTGTGCTTAGGGCAATGTGCAAGGAGGGTTTCTTAGCACACACCTACATGTGTATTATGCATGGGGCATCAGTTTTTACGGTCTCTTCTTAAGCATCCCATGACTTTTTTTATAAGTGCAAAGTGCTTGGCAAAAGAATAGTCACTATCTTCTTTCAAGTCTTGGTTAGACCCAGGGGGTTTGAACCCTGACCTCCCAACACATGGGAGAAGATGGAGATCTTGATATATCTTGACATTTCTGATTATGATTAAATAAGTTTCAGTGACAAAAATTTTAGAAAGATTAACGAAACCGTTTTACATTTTACAATCATATTTATTTTGTCCTAATGATTATAAGTATATAGATGACAACACCAGGGGGAGGGGGAACAACAATATACATGTAATATATATCTTTAACATCAAAGCTAGTTGTTGTAAAATTGGTCATTTTCCAGTAGCAAAAATTTTGCTGTAAACCAACTTTTTTATTCATGGTTATAAATTGCAATCCCCTTTCCAAAACCACTTAGACTTATAGGTGAGTATTTGGTATAAATAAATACAACTTTCGGAAACAATGTCCCGAGGATTAACTTTTGTGCTGGCAAAACAAGCCAAAGTGAATCACCCAGGAAGAAAAGTTGGTTTACAGTTTATGCTTTTGCTCCAAACACATTTTGCAAAACTTTGCATCTTAAAATTCACAGTACCAACAGATTTTTCAACCCTTATAATCAGTACATACGCACTGGGAATGATTACATCAACATGAGTATTATTACATATCATCAAAGCTTTGTATACACATAACATATATAAACATACATTATGTTTTGGCTAAAAATTAGATTTGTTGATAAATTTCAGTTCGCCAAAGTTGCTGTTGGCTACTTCTTAGTAATTCCTGAAAAAGTGCTATACTTTCACAAATTTTTGAAATTTGGCTACTAATAAATATTTTGAAATTTGTTGAAAACTTCGGATAAAAGAAATCTGCAATATTAAGTATGTTAAGGACAATATTAATGCTATGTCTTGTCTTGCAATCTGCAGGCAAGACAATAAATTATATATTTAATTGGTCCAACCTTCATGCAAATTTTTACCTACAAATAGGCAATGTATAATGTTCACAAAATGCTCAAAATCTCTACTAAATTGTTCACATGTACCTACATGTACATATACAAATCAATATTTTTCTACCGGACATCTATAATAAAGAAAGTAAAGCCTGCTAGATTCCTTGTGCAATCTTTATTGGTATATATAGGGTTTTATTGTAATATCCTTTTCTAAAGAAATGACATCATTAGTGATTTTGGATTTTCATATCGTTTTATATAAATTGAAGGTAAAAGTGAATGCTAATTGTTTTAATATTCCATAAATATATCTTGATAAAGTTCAGAGATTTACAAATCAGGGATTTTACAAATGTTATGGGATAAATGGTTTGGTTGTTGTAATATCTTATGTTAGTATATTCGGTTAAGGTTTAAAAATTCTTTTGAATGTGAAACTACACATATATATATGAAACATACATAACCAAAGAATATTTTCATGAAAATGATTGTACCGATACGTTTCATGTATATGTATACTAAATCTACCAAGCAACAGAAATTATTTTCTCTCTACCAACATGTATATTTAATCCTTACAATACATTCATGCTTAAAATATTTCAGGGAAGATTTTTGAATACAAGAAACAGATAATGAATTACATTAACAAATTAATTACATTAAGTACCTAATGTTTATGGAAAATTTCATTCTAACTTTTAGATTTCAATATCAGCACTAAAATTTCCAACACTTAAAACTACATACCAAGTACAGAAACCTAAACAAGTAAATATATGAACATGAACAGCGAAACTTCAATAGTCACCATTTTTTTTTCAGGAGTATCTTTGTCCCATCATATCACACATCTTGTGTACGCCAAATAAGAAAACGATATTGGTTTTTTTTTTCCATATACATGTATTATATCACTAACATAAAGAATGAACTTTATACATTTCCTCCTCGTCAAACTTGCTCCATGTGTTTTGTTTTTAGCATCTGGTCTCGTACAACCCACTCTTTCCAATGTATCTAACCCACTTAATAACATCATGATCACTATAGTTTAACTTTGGTTCAAAAACTTTCAGATATCTAACTTTAAATCCTGATGGTGCAAATGGTACCTGAAATAAAAACAACAGTTAAATACTTTAATGACATACATATTAACTCTTTCTATTGATCTGCAAAACATACATGTGCATCAAACAAAATCCTATCTTATTTCTTAACATCTCAGATTGAGAAAACGTTAAAAAATTAATTGTTGAGTTGAGTTGAGTTCATTTAGTAATGGTGTTTAACATCTGTCAAGAATATTTCACTTATATCGAGTTGTCAACAGCTATAGGCAAAGTTGATGATATTCTGGCTGTTTGGTGCACTGATGGCATTATACAGCAGGGTTCTTTATCATACCATGCCTACTGTGACACAGGGCCTTTTTTATTTAAGTTCCCACCAGAAAGAACCATTACTTTCATTTCTTAATACCGTAAAAGTTAATTGTGGACGTTCTTTCAATGAATAAAAACACCAAATGTCACAGTTATATCTACTCAAGATCCAATTACACTAAAACCTTGTTGTAATGCCACCTTCCTTAATGCCAGATTATTTATGAAATTCCAAAATGCATTTTCCTGTTTTTTTCTGTAGCAGCCACCCATTTTATCACCAAAACCCTTTTTAACAAAAAAACATTTGACTGAACAAATATTGGTGATGTTCAAGGTTTTACTGTAGTGTAGTACTTTAACAGCTGAAGGTTTTACCTCAAAGCTCATGGATATAGGTGGTCGAGTCCATTTCTTCTTGTCATTGGTATTTAACAGTTCTATCTCTGCACTTAGTTGACATTCTTTCATTCCACCCATTCTTTTAATTCTACAAAAAAAGAAAGTGTCCATGGAGTTCAATGATTGAAAAATTGATGTTCTGAAATAAATAACCAACTATATTATGACATATCACTACACATACTTGCTATAGCTAGGATCTCCAATGCAAAGATAGTACATTATGAAATTATCAATAATTTTGTGGGTAAGGATAGTTCATGTAAAAAATTATTTACTGTAACTTGTATAAATGTTTTATCTGTGTATCACTACTGTTTCTGGGGATTTAAGTAGTAGAACATTTAAGTCATTCTAGTCCCAAGGGAAGCTACATAAATCATTTACTTGTGTATCACTACTGCTTTGGGAATTTCAATAATGGAAAATTTTAGTCATTCTACCCAAGGGGAAACTACCTTTATTCAGTAGTAATGCTAAGCAAATGAAATCTTTGACTCGTAAAAAATATGATGTTGTGTCCTTTCTTGTATAAATAAAATATCTGCTGATAGTTGTCCAGATATGAAGCATAACATTAAAACCATAAATTGTATAAATTACATTGTTGGAAATAAGTCAAAATTTTCAAGCAGTCCTGGGTCTTGATAATTTTAACATTTTCTATTGTGGTTTATCCCAGTAGGTTATATAAAAGTAACCAGTCCTTACCAAAAGATACTAGTCTCGGACTGGCTGCTATGTCTAATACTGGAAATGAGCATCTTAAATAAAATAGATTTGTGTAACACATTTATATATGATCTAATTATTATAAGATTGTAACAACTTACTTCCAAACTATTGCATTTTCACTAGACTTGTACTTAGCTCTTCCTTTCATACATATAACTTGTACACCACTTGTATTTAATGGTGTTGGAATGCGAACCTGGATAGAAATAGAAATACATTGTAGATATTGAAAATAACAAAATAACTGAGATGACATTTCTGTTCACCTTTTCATCCTTCTTAGGACTTTTCAAGCATTTTCTATGATGTGTAAGCCTGCCAGGTAATCTGACTTTATTTCAAAATTTTTTGTATATAAATAGATATACATATATATGTGCATGTAATCATGTTTTCACAATTCATAGGACCAATCCATGTTAATTATTACTAAAATACAGTTTTACTAAGATTGCTACTAAACGACAACAAATTCTGAAAATTTTGCCTGGCAGCATAGTTTTTAAGAGTGTCAAGAGACAGAATACAATATACATGTATAAATGGATGACAGGCTTAGCTGGACTAACAAAATGCATACCTCAACTTTTTGTGCCAACAATGAAGGTTTGAAATTTGACTTTACAACAACTTTAACTTCCATCTTCTGTCGTCCGATTTCTCTGACTAAAGGTATCACACGGAATGGTAAACTTATGTCTTTAGTGGTGCGATATCTAAAAAAAAATAGAAACATGCAATTATACTCCATGATAGAAATAACCAAACGCAATGAGAAATTTAATAATTTGTCACATAAACGTTAAACTTAAAATTCATATACATGAACCACTCCCTAAAGGGCAATAAATTGTTTACGGTACCAAATTATAACTAGAACTGTCTCTTAAGAGTCAAATACTCCTTGTCCCCAACATCTACAAGGGTTTAATGTTTTCCTGTGACCTTGACCTTTCCGATATGACTTTGATTCAAGGTCATACAACACCATTAGACCATAAAGATTATTCATGTGAAGTTTTATGACAGTCGTCCAAAGCAATTATGAGATATGGCCCGGACACGATTTAACACTGACAGACAGACAGACATGGTCATTCCTAGATCTTACCACAAACTAGTTTCGGTATAATAAACATTAATATTTGGAAATCATACTACAAACTACATCTCTTTTTTGCTACATTGTGAGAATGCTCCTATGTCGAACCAGTCTTATCCATCTTATTTATTGTCATCAGGCCCCGGTTTCACAATCATTCCTTAGCTAAGATTTTCCTTAACTTAAATTTAGCAAATTTCTGTAATCTCTTTTTAAAACTACTGGTAAATATTTTTGTCAAAACTAAATTCAAATGTTTTAATCTAGAAGTGATCTTAAAAACAAGAGGCCCATGGGCCTGATACGCTCACCTGATAACTAATGGCTAGCTGATAGATTTAAAGAACACATAAAAACTAAACCCCAATGACTTTTTTCTTTACATCAAAATGATCGTTGTATCAATACCTACAACATTCTAATATACATGCCTATACAAAAAGTTTATAGTTTTCGAAATAATTAACCATTTCGGTATTGTTTCACATCTGTGACCTTGACCTTTGAACCCATGTCCTTTTTCTATACATCAAAATGATCGTTGTATCGATACCTACAACATTCTAATATACATGCCTATACAAAAAGTTTATAGTTTTCGAGATAATTAAACATTTCCGTATTGTTTCGCATGTGACCTTGACCTTTGAACCCATAACCTTTTTCTATATATCAAAATGATCGTTGTATCAATACCTACAACATTCTAAAATACATGCCTATACAAAAAGTTTATAGTTTTCGAGATAATTAACCATTTTGGTATTGTTTTGCATCTGTGACCTTGACCTTTGAACCCATGACCTTTTTCTATACATCAAAATGATAGTTGTATCAATACCTACAACATTCTAATATACATGCCTATACAAAAAGTTTATAGTTTTCGAGATAATTAACCATTTCAGTATTGTTTCACATCTGTGACCTTGACCTTTGAACCCATGACCTTTTTCTATACATCAAAATGATCGTTGTATCAATACCTACAACATTCTAATATACATGCCTATACAAAAAGTTTATAGTTTTCGAGATAATTAACCATTTCAGTATTGTTTCACATCTGTGACCTTGACCTTTGAACCCATGACCTTTTTCTATACATCAAAATGATTGTTGTATCAATACCTACAACATTCTAATATACATGCCTATACAAAAAGTTTATAGTTTTCGAGATAATTAACCATTTCAGTATTGTTTCACATCTGTGACCTTGACCTTTGAACCCATGACCTTTTTCTATACATCAAAATGATCGTTGTATCAATACCTACAACATTCTAGTATACATGCCTATACAAAAAGTTTATAGTTTTCGAGATAATTAACCATTTCAGTATTGTTTCACATCTGTGACCTTGACCTTTGAACCTATGACCTTTTTCTATATATCAAAATGATCGTTGTATCAATACCTACAACATTCTAATATACATGCCTATACAAAATGTTTATAGTTTTCGAGATAATTAACCATTTCGGTATTGTTTCGCATCTGTGACCTTGACCTTTGAACCCATGACCTTTTTCTATACATCAAAATGATCGTTGTATCGATACCTACAACATTCTAATATACATGCCTATACAAAAAGTTTATAGTTTTCGAGATAATAATTATAATCAGAGGTACAAAAAATTAGGTCACGACCTTCACAATCGACCTTGACCTCATTTTGAAGATACTAACAAGAAGATGTCAAAACTGAAAACCCCATGTCATTATCTGGTCAAATAGTCAAGTTATAACAATTTGAAGCTATTTTACGATTTTTTCAAAATTAAACGCAAAAACGCGTAACCTATTTTTTATCCGAATTTCACAAAATGAACAAACTATAGGCTTAAGACCCTAGAGAAGCCAAATATCACATCAGATTTTTTCTCCAATCAGTACTTTCGGAGAAGAAGATTTTTTAAGATTTTTGCACCCCTAGGTCACCTTGACCTAGTTATGGTAGCCATAGCAACGCCACGAACAAATCTGAATTGCACCAGCCCATATATACTTCTGACAAAGTTTCATTAAAAACTGTCCAGTAGTTTCAGAGGAGAAGTCGAAAATAGGTGTTAACGACGCACACACGCACGCACACACGCACACACGCACGCACATACACACGCTGCGCTATGCCATAAGCTCACATGACCTTCGGTCAGGTGAGCTAATGACACCTTTAATTCCTAAATACATGTATCTTGAAAATTAACAAAATTATATCAATTTGAAATTTTGCAAGATAAACATAAATATTCAAGCATTTAAGACTTTTGACTATTAAAGAACAATAACTCTTGCAGGATTTTGCACTAGGTATATGTATCTAAAGGGATGGAGTATGTTTTCAGATAGATATATGTGTCTATTCTATACAGTTAGGGGGTAAATTAGGACTCATAAAATAACTCCTTTAGAAGGTGCAATAAACATGTTTAATGTGTATTAAATAAAACCTGGACGGGGCGATGTGTTGTGTCCTTGAGCAAGACACTTAATTTCACGTTGTTCCAGTTCACTCAGCTGAAAAATAAATGAGTACCAGCAAAATGCTGGGGGTTAACTCTGCGATGGACCGGCGTCCCATTCAGGGGAGAGTCTTGTACCCTCTGTCGCTTAACGCCACGGAAACCGGGATAAGCTCCGGCCTGATGGGCCTAATGGCTCGGGACAGACTTTAACTAACTTTTAAATAAAACCTTGTAATACCGGCCCTTGAAAGATTTGTCCCTGTTCTTAACACTGCACTATTTTTAAATCCAAAATTCCTTTTTATAAGAATCCCTCAATTTATCGCCAAACTCCTTTATAATTTGACCAGAAAAATGATGGTAATGAATTATGATTTTATGGTATAAATTGTATATGATGTCATACATGTGTATAATTATGATGTCATACCTCATTAGTTCAAATTCTCCATCAGGTGGTATAAAACTAATGCTATGTTCTGTTTCAAATTTACTTAATTTTACACACTGGTGGAACTGACAGTCGTCTATTGCTATGGATGTTTTACCAGCACCTGATATTGTTCTGTAATAAAGAAAAAAAGAACTTTCAGGTTGTTCAGCAGTGGCAACGGTATTTAAGTTGTATATATAATAAATATGTCACTTGTCTACTCATTCAAAACATAGAGGTAGGCTTCAGTGGCTGAGTGGTCTAAAGGGCTCAAATATGAATTACAGCGCCTCTCGGGTTCAAAGAAGAGAAAATGGAAGTGGCTGGGTCACACGCTGCGCAAAGGCAAGACGAACATCACATGCCAAGCCCTTCAATGGACACCTCAAGGAGAAAGAAAAAGGGGAAGACCGAAACTTACATGGAGAAGAACACTGGAGAAAGAGATGCTAGAACAAAAATATACATGGAACAACATCTACCAACTAGCAAAAGACAGAGGAAGATGGAGAGGAATTGTCACTGGGGAGTGAAAAAGGCTTAAGTCAAGTAAGTCAAGTTGGGTTCAAATTACAATCGAGAAAGATCCTTATGTAAAATAGTTTGTCAATTCAGTTTGTGCAGGTCTGTGGTTTTCTCCAGGAACTCTGGTTTCCTCCACCTTCCATGACCTGATTGCCTTGCCTTATTATATATGTAAGTGAAAGAATCATGACTGGGTGCAAAACTCAATTATTCCACTCTACGCAATACATAGAGAAATTTATAAGGAGGTTTCATATAATATTGAATGTATTAAACAAGTTGATAAAATCTTTATGCTATGAACCTTGTGAGAGTTGTATAAACATTTATCAATAGGTATATAATATAATAATGATGAAGGACCTCTGGAAAAGGTGATCCACAGGTGTTGTTCAAAAACCTTTGAAACTGGATGCTGATCTTGAGATAGACATCACATTGCCTCTCACTGCCTAGGTTTAAATCCCGCTCAGGGCAGATCCTAGTGCAAGAAATTTGTCAGATTACTTGCCAAAGGCTGGTGTTTTTCTCTGGGCACTCCAGTTTCCTGCACCATCCCAGAACCGACCGCTTTGATATAAGTGAAAGAACCTTGACTGAGGCATAAATCCCCATTACTCCTTTCCTCCTGATAATTGACGGATTGCTGGTCACGCCCACAATGTTCCGAGAAAGGCTTAGCATGTTTGAATTACAAACAAAAAGAATGAAAACTTGGCCTGAATTGTGTCATTTAATGACGTCGCTGACGCTAATACGTCATTAGTCGCCATGACACTGCTTTGTTACTGTTAAGGCGGCCTGTAGCGGAACATAAAAGGCGTGGCCGGCGATATGTCAATTAATTTATTATACTGACCCTCCTCTAGTTGTTGGTTCGTCAATACTGCTGGTTTTTACACCACCTTTTGTGTCCATTAAGACCTTATCGTTAATACCAAATTTACACTCTGGCATTCCACTTAAATAACTCTTCATAACAATACGTCCTGCTACATGTGCACTCAACACTTGACCTAAGAAATTGAAATTGATTAAAGTAAGTTACTAAATCAATCTTTTTTGGTCTTCATAACAATATGTTCTGCTACATGGGCACTCAAAACTTGTAAATGCAATCAATTAATTAAAGCAAGATTTTAAATTATATTCAAAAAGACAATTTTCAGTTTACTGTAAATTGGTAAATTTTTGTATCTGTTAATTTTGGTGATTGGCAACATATCAACACTGATTAACAAAGTTACAAATTTACAATGCTGGTGACTCAAATCTGGTAATATGTGCAAGCATAATCCATTCGTTTTTGTTTTTAATCAAATTCAATTTTGACACATGCTTTTTTCCCAATTATTTACAATCTCATAATTCCACAAAAATAAGATGCAAATGAAAATTTAATGTTTTACAGTATTTTGTTCAATCATTTGATTGTTGTATAAAAACAGCGCCCTCCGATTCTGGCAGTCCTAACCCTTCTATTATGACCACACTGTCCTACTAACCTTGAGGTGACACTAATAGATTTACAGATTCTTACCCCGTCCTACTAACCTTGAGGTGACATTAATAGATTTACAGATTCTAACCCCGTCCTACTAACCTTGAGGTGACATTAACAGATTTACAGATTATAACCCCGTCCTACTAACCTTGAGGTGACATTAATAGATTTACAGATTCTAACCCCGTCCTACTAACCTTGAGGTGACATTAATAGATTTACAGATTATAACCCCATCCTACTAACCTTGAGGTGACATTAATAGATTTACAGATTCTAACCCCGTCCTACTAACCTTGAGGTGACATTAATAGATTTACAGATTATAACCCCATCCTACTAACCTTGAGGTGACATTAATAGATTTACAGATTCTAACCCCGTCCTACTAACCTTGAGGTGACATTAATAGATTTACAGATTCTAACCCCGTCCTACTAACCTTGAGGTGACATTAATAGATTTACAGATTCTAACCCCGTTCTACTAACCTTGAGGTGACATTAACAGATTCACAGATTCTAACCCCGTCCTACTAACCTTGAGGTGACATTAATAGATTTACAGATTCTAACCCCGTTCTACTAACCTTGAGGTGACATTAACAGATTCACAGATTCTAACACATCTAGGAACAATTCATTTCTTCTATATTTGATGCCTTCTCTTCTCCAGCCAATCTGTCCTGTTACTTGTGATGTAATCTGACTAGTTTCCTCTTTACTCTAAAAAATGAAAAATAATACTGTGTAGGTAATTTAAGATCTGGTGACATTTTTCACAAGTTAAATTTAATATTGGGATGGATGGAATAAATAAAGTACAAGATGGCATAAATACATACATAGGGTTATATGCTATTATCATT
The DNA here is from genome assembly GCA_021292105.1 of Anadara kagoshimensis. NCBI lineage: Eukaryota > Metazoa > Mollusca > Bivalvia > Arcoida > Arcidae > Anadara > Anadara kagoshimensis. Next base: position 20,252,866 of record CM037870.1, on the reverse strand, counting down.
ACCTGTCCATCTATTAATTCAAAGCACTCTTGTTACCAGATTGTGAAAAAATGTATTAATTTGAGCATAAATTATAATTTGGGTAAGAACATGTGTACTTAAATCTACATTAATCTCATGAATTAATTTGTGCACTATGATAGTATTTAATTTGGTGGTAGATCTAAATTAGTGTCACTGTACATGTATCATCACAAAATTCACTAAGATTAGTACATCGCTAAAATTAATATATTTACTGTATTTTATTTTATCATTTTTCTATCAAAATGCTGATGTTTTAATTTTTAAGTTGCTTGTTTACGTAGCACTGGTGGTTAAATAAGTGGGATAGTTGGAGGATAATTTTAATAATATAAGTGGCCTTGACTTTTTAACTGTTTACCTAAAAATAAATCTGAAGCCAGATTCTACCATGAGCAATATAGGTACAAAGTTGAAATAATTTCTATAGATGATTCACCAAAAATGTTTGGAATTTTCCAGTCATAATATCAGTGACAAGGTGACCTTAAAATCAATACCAAGCAAGACCATGACATATGACCTTAAAATCAGTGTCAAGCGAGATCTAAATGGTTTCAGGGTTCGTAGATATATGGACTCAAATTTTAAGGACTTTTTAGGGTCTTTTCAGAGTCTTATATGCAAATTTAAGGCCTAATCAGAAGGACAATTTTAGCAAAAAAATATTGGTGCAAAGGCAATTAAATCAATATAACAATTACTTACGTGTCCATAGTAACGTTACTTGAAGTGGAGTTTGACGTTGTTCGTTCAGTTGGGCCAGGTACCTTTAAATTGCCCATTTCAATGTTACTTATTAATTAATTTATTTGTTTATTTATATCAGTCTATTTGGAACCACTTAATATCGAAATATGGACACCAATCTGGCCAAATTCAAGGGTTTTTTAAGGGCCTTCAAGATAAATTCAAGGGCTTTATAGGGTCAGACTTGTTTCTAGGGTCTTTTTAGGGCAAACCTCAAAATTTAAGGACTTTTCCAGGCCTGTACCAACCCTGGGTTTATACAATCCGGTCTATTTACAGATGACAACAACAAAATACTTACCTGTGATTTAACACCTTGTTGAGTTATGAAAGTTTTCAAAATTCCTGTGTCTGTATTTTGTGGATATCCAAAGTCCAAGATTTCTAAATTGATCAAAATACAAACAAACACTGTAAGCATTTAAAACATAGACAAGAAATATTGGCAAACAACATTGATCTATCTGCTTGACCTTTAATTTAAATATTTAGTATGGACGAGTGCATTTATATACATGTACATGCATAGGGACAACATGTGTTCATTTCCTCTACCAGTACATAGAAACACTAAACACTAGACCTTAGATCAAAATTTTAATGTCACACAGCACAGTGTTTTGTTTAAGAAAAAATAACTTGGCACTGAGCAATTTTAACCTGGCACAATCACCACAATTAAACTAGATAATATTGTGACAAGAGGCCCAATAGGGCCTGTACCGCTCACCTGGGCTGTTTACAGCACAAAAACACAATAAATACTACATTTAAGGAGCAATAACTCTGATGTGGATATTTAGATATTTATGACACTTGCTACTTGCATCTGTGACCTTGACCTTCGAACCAATGGCCATAATCTATACATTAAAATGATCATTGCACCAATACCAACAGTATTCTAATATACATGCCTATACAAAAAGTTCATAGTTTTCGAGATAATGAACCTTTTTGGTATTGATTTCCAAATGTGACCTTGACCTTTTGACCCATGACCTTTTTCTATACATAAAAATTATCGTTGTATCAATACCTACAACATTCTAATATACATGCCTATACAAAAAGTTCATAGTTTTCAAGATAATGAAACATTTCAGTATTCTTTCGCATCTGTGACCTTGACCTTTGAACCAATGACCTTAATCTAAATATCAAAATGATCTTTACATCAATACTAACAATATTCTAATATACATGCCTATACAAAAAGTTTATAGTTTTCGAGATAATTAATGATTTTGGTATTGTTTTGCTACTGTGACCTTGACCTTTGGACCCATGACCTTTTTCTATACATCATAATGATCGTTGTATCAATACCTACAACATTCTAATATACATGCCTATACAAAAAGTTCATAGTTTTCAAGATAATGAAACATTTCAGTATTCTTTCGCATCTGTGACCTTGACCTTTGAACCAATGACCATAATCTAAATATCAAAATGATCTTTACATCAATACTAACAATATTCCAATATACATGCCTATACAAAACGTTTATAGTTTTCAAGATAATGAACCATTTTGGTATTGATTTTCTACTTTGACCTTGACCTTTGGACCCATGACCTTTTTCTATACATCATAATGATCGCTGTATCAATACCAACAATATTCTCATATATATTCTTATACAAAAAGTTCATAGTTTTCAAGATTATGAACCATTTCAGTATTCTTTCGCATCTGTGACCTTGACCTTTGAACCAATGACCTTAATCTAAATATCAAAATGATCTTTACATCAATACTAACAATATTCTAATATACATGCCTATACAAAAAGTTTATAGTTTTCGAGATAATTAATGATTTTGGTATTGTTTTGCTACTGTGACCTTGACCTTTGGACCCATGACCTTTTTCTATACATGAAATGATCGTTGTATCAATACCTACAACATTCTAATATACATGCCTATACAAAAAGTTCATAGTTTTCAAGATAATGAACCATTTCAGTATTCTTTTGCATCTGTGACCTTGACCTTTGAACCAATGACCTTAATCTATATATCAAAATGATCGTTACATCAATACCAACAATATTTCAATATACATGCCTATACAAAAAGTTTATAGTTTTCGAGATAATAAATATTATTAGAAAAGTAAAAAATTAGGTCATGACCTTTATAATTGACCTTGACACCATTTTGAAGGTAATTACAAGAATATGTCAAAACTGAAAACCCCGTGTCATTATCTGGTCATATGATCAAGTTATAGCAATTTAAAAATATTTTACGATTTTTTTCAAAATTAAACGCAAAAACGCGTAACCTATTTTTAAACCAAATTTTATGAAATTAACAAACTTAAAGGTTAAGACTATGTAGAATCCAAATATCACATCAGTTTTTGCCTCCAATGAGTGGTTCAACAGAAGAAGATTTTTTTAGGTTTTGTCTATTTTTAGTAACAGCGGCCATCTTGGATATTCGATCGCCATGATTTGAACAAACTATAGTTAGACTGTCAAGGACCTTCCATGGCCAATTTGGTTTCAGTTGGCCCAGTAGTTTCGGAGGAGAAGACTAAAGTTTACTGACGCACGCACGGAGGCACGCCTCGCCATACCATAAAAATACAAATTCTTGGGCTTTTTGCCAATTACATAGCACTGGCCATGTTTCTAGTCCTGGTAGCCAAAACTGCCCATTGGCTACTAATTTCTGAGAAATTCTTTCAAAAAGTAAACTTTTCAGCAACTTTGTCGAAAAGTACCGGTAGTTTAAAAAGGACGGTATTTTCACAAAATTTTGATATATGGCGATTAATAATTTAAAATTTGGGGAATCTTAGTACTTACTGGCTTTTGAAGAAAAAAAAAGGATTTGAGGCAGAATCTTAAATACCTTAAATTTAGTTAATGACTATTGTAGAAGAATGAAAAGACAAACTTTATACTCATCATTGACTTACCATCTAAGATTTCATAAATCAACACAAAGTTGTTTTTTATGTTATCTTCGGTAATTTTTCCAAAGTAAGAGTGCATGACTTCACACATCTTGAGTAAAAACTCGAACACCATCGCTGCGTTAACATTCTGCTTTGTGACAGCTGCCAACCAAATATTGGACCGCTTGATGTGGAAAAAGCTTGTTCTGGCAATGTTTGTCACAGGTGATCGAACCTGTTGTCTTGCATGAATAACATTGACTCGAAATGCATCAACAGCATTGCGGCTAAAATAGAGAAAATTTAACATATAAAATTATTTTATTAACTAGCAGATGGTAAACCATAAACATGTACTTCTTAAAAATGTGTATACCACAATGTAAATCAATAAACAATTAAACTCGAAACAAAAACAATTTGTAAGTTTCTTAATATTTGCTTTCACAGAAGAATAACTTATCTCAACAGTTAGATTGTGTTCTAAAATTGTTGGGGAGAGGGGGATCTCTGTGGCCTGGTAGTCTAAAAGTGAAGGATCATGCCTGTCACTGACTAGATTCCAATCCCATTTGTGAGATCCTATTGTAAGAAAGGTTGCCAAAAGTTGGTGGTTTTCATTAAACACTCCAGTTTCTTTCATCATTCTTGAACTGACCAACTAGATATAAGTGAATAAATATTAATACCATTACCCCCTCTACTCTACTTCATAAAGGTCTAGGCCTCTAGGGATATAGAGTTTCATTGATGAAAATTTTATAAAATGTCAATGTAAATCAATGATACCAAAATTGGAGATGCCCATCATTGATATGAGTAAAAGGACTACGTATGATAAGGGGGTCAAAATGGCCCTTGTAGCAGAAATACAATTTTTGGTATATTAATACATGAATGTATGACATATTTGAAAATAGAGGTCATTTACCTGTCTGACCTCTATAATGACCTTGAATTGGGGGTCAAAGGTCATAAGGGTCAATCAACTATTTTCAGTTGTTTCCTGTGTATTTATGCATTTCAATTCATTTTTGCAGAGATTTATGATGTGTAACATTATTTTCCAGTTAAAATAAAAGCATGTGTATGAACAATAAGAAATGTCTTGCCGAAAAATTGATCTCAACTGGTTTTTTTCTGGATTTTTAAAATGAAGAGTGAAAAAAATGTTACATGACTACATAATATTTTAGTTGTTTAGTAAATATGACACGTCTCTATTGGAATTTGAGTTAGAAATGTGAAATTGATAATATAGATCAATCATATGAAACAAAATTAGCACCATTTAATAAGAAGACTTGTGAACTAATGATAATTACCGAAAGAGGGATAACTCATTTAGTGTAAACAGAACACCAATACCAATCAAGAAATCATGTTACTACCTTTGTAACACATTTTACCAGATTTTTTTCTTTTCACTTGAAACAGACACCAATTTTCTAGACTTTCTGTTGCAAAATATACATTTTGTATTACTCCCAAATCTGCAGAATATGGGAAGCCTTATGCTATTTGGGCTACCTTTAGGAAATGATGTTTTGTCGTTACTCTCATCTGCCTCTTGATTGAATTTGTTTGTTCTTTTTTTCATAATAAATTAAATTCTGCATCAGTTACAGATAAAGTCATTCCTAGTAAACTGTTTCTCAATATTTTGCTGAAAGAACCTGCAGAATGCCTTGTTATTCGTACTATTTGTACTAAATCTCCTTGTTTTAGATTTTAGACATCTTTTTTAACACAGCATCTATACCCATTAGTAGGTTGAAAGTGAGGACAAATACTGATATTTTAAATTATTCTAAATGCTAGTGAAATGTATGTCAGGATGCAATAAAGATTTGGGGGGGGGGGGGGGGGGGGTGTTGGTTGGACGAATGTTGTTTAGCTTGATTTTCACCATTCTATAAAAAATCAATACATGAACACCTGCAGAGGAAGTGTCAAAATGAAATTGACATGCTGTCAATTTCAAACTTAAAAGTGCACAATTATTTTATCAGTACACACATTTAAAAGACAGAAATAAGTAAAATATTGTATAATATTTGTAACAGTAATAATTAAATTAACTTTTACTGTATACATGTGATCTATCTAATATGTACCATCTGACAGAATTATCTCCCTTTGTGAAATTTACAAGTAGGTTGTTTTAAATTGGAAAGTTCGACCCCGGTTCATGCATTAACCACTGTAAATTTTTGCACAAAAATTTTCATATACATATCCTTTGATTTGGGCCTAAATGATGCTGGTTAAAGCTTGAACCCATATCTAATTTTTGAAAAGATATCGAAAATTAGATGTTTTTCCATAAATTGTATGCACAATTGGAACCCTAAAAGGTATTGTAAGGCATATAATGTTTTAACAATGTTTCCCTCACAAGTTTCCTACCTTTTATTAATTATTTTAAATTGAATAATGGCAAAATAAGGATTAAAAACCAGATTTTTAGCTATAATTCTAGTCTGTTGTGGTGCTGATAAAACAACAGCATTGTACATTAATGTGTTCTGAATATTTATTTTTGCAATATTCTATATAGAAATGATATATAAGCCATATTCTGAGAAAACTTTATGGCTTTATTTTCAATAAAATGGCACACTACATGCCACAGGAAGACTATTTTATGAAATCTAACAAAATTTTTGATTAATTATCTCCCCTTGTTTGTTACCAAATCCAGATTTTGGGATCCAGATTTTGTCAAAGTTCTCAGTGTGTTTTCATTTTCAATGGTGACTTTATTTTGTTACCGCTTGATGCAATTACATGTCATATTTTGCAGTTCAATGACCGTCAATGTCTTTTATATCAAGAAAACATGTAACAAAAATCATTTTATGCAAATTAGCATACTACAATTTCTCAAAACAGGCCAAAATGTGCAGAAAAACACAAGTGACTAATAAAACAATTAAATTCGCTTCGGTTTACAACCAAACAAATATCACTAAGACCATACCTTTTAAATAACATGTGTATTTTCAAGCTTGGTAATGGTATATAGACTAGAAATATGTTGGACAGGTAAAATATTACCATTTTCATTTAGAGTAGACCTTGATGTAATAATATGCTAAAAATAAAGATTCTATGAAGTGGGCCATTTTGACCCCCTTATCATATGTAGTCCTTTAACCAATTTTGGATAAAAATTTTGGGATTACAATTACACAATTTATGCACCCAAAAATGTTTCAAATGGATGTACAACAGGACAGACAGAGTCAACCAATTACTAGACCTGTTTCCGTCCCTGATAATACAGGCAATGATGTCACAATTACTTTCAGTCAAGTGAGACCTGCCAGTTGTTAGCATAAAAAAGACAAATGTATTTATAAGATGTTTTACCCAATGTCATCCCTGTAGACACGGGAGATAAGGACTTCTCCCTTGTGGTTGTAAATAAACACTCCCCCAATCATTTCATAACTGTTTCACTTTCACCATTCAACTACCTGAAAGAAACCATTACACAAGAATAAGCTCAATCATGAAATTATTACATGTATAACCTTGTAATACAATATAAGTTATACAGGGCTTTGGCAGGTTACACGGTCCCATGTACCCAGTCAAAGATTTATGTACCCTGAGCCGCAGGCGAAGGGTACATTCATCTTTGACGGGGTACATGGGACCGTGTAACCTGCCAAAGCCCTGTATAACGTTTTTGTCACCCTTCAAAGCGTTACTAGTTGGATCTTTTTAACTTCCATTTCGTATTTTCTGTGACTTGCGTGTGTTGTCGCCATGTTTGTTTACCGTAACTAGACGTCAGAGATGTACGAGTTACTTCCCTTTTACCGCTAAACGTCGCATGGTCTCATGTACCCTGGCAGTTTTCCGAACATCGTTCCATGTACCCCGGCAAGTTAACCAATCGCTATGCGAGAAATTTCTTTGAAGGGTGACAAAGATAAATGTACAATATTACACACATAGAAAGACACAGTCAGGAACTAAGAAATACTATTTTATAGACAGGTGGTCTTTATGTTACAGAGGTGATTGTTTGTTGAAATATGACAGAGAGCGTCCTTAAAACATTGATCTTTATGAACAGATGATCTTTTTATAGAGGTGGTCGATATAGCAGCTTTTACTCTAACCGGTCACAATGCAATTATCAAACATTGAATATCTTTATATGTTGGATCCAAGATCCAAACTATCACCCAAGACAAAACCCCATAACACATTACAGTGACACCTGTTGAACCTGAGCAGATAGATTTTATTAAGGAGGTTATATATGTGTTGTAACATTTTGTCTAACATTTTGTTAGAAAATGGGCCAGTGTACCATGTGATACCAAATAAAGTTCATGCAGAACAACTATTTCCATTGGTATTGGAATCACCACAGTTCTGTTTTACTAAAATGATGTTACACTGGGAAATTTTTATGTAAATGTTTTCCAAAACATTAAGGGGTATTGATAACGTGGTACTGTATGTCAGAGAACCCCATTGCAACAAGATGACTGGGTGTACTGTGTACATAGAGTGCTCACATATTTGACATGGCACTAGTACTCCAGTAGTAGTATGTTTCACAGAGAACAGCATGATCATGGTTTATGGGCAGATTTGTGACATAATTTGGATATTGATTGATTGAATGGGTTTTACGTCCATTTCAAAAATATTTCACTTATATCGGGACATCACCAGCTATAGGTGAAGTGGTAGAAATGGCTATACTTGTAATGCACTCTGGGCAATCAGCAGGTAGGGACACTGTTGGTTATAATTCAATTTATTGGTCCTAAACTTTCTATGCCATAAATTATTGTGCACACGCCCCCTCATCTACAGACTCGGTATTAGAAAATATAGGGGTAAATCGCAAAAAAGATAGTTGTCCATATTAAAAGCATGTCAGTTAGTGACAAAAGAAAGTAAATAAGTATGCTTTCATATGAATAATCTTACCAATTTTCAATAAAATTACACCGGTTAGGGAGGATGGTCTCTCCCTCTCAGTGCTTAGTCAGTCACTTCCGGTTACTAGAACACATCGACCGGTTCACAAATAGATCTATAATTTGTGATGCGTTCGTTATCTCTTATCACTGTTTTGTTGTACAGTTATTAGAAATATCTCACTTAAAATATTTTCAGTTGTTTTAAAAGGATTTTTACGATAATTTTTATGTAAATTTTTCAATGCGGAACAGTGACATTGGACCTATCAATACAAAACGTTACCATACTGATTTTAACCATGTTTAGTATGTTCAGGGCTATTTGATGTAATATTTTCAGTTTTCGATGGAAACGTACCGTTCAAACGCAAAAAACTAAAAACTAATAACTGTTTCCTTTTTCAAAAGATTTTTTCAGGGCAAATGCAACTTTCTTTGGCATGCCACCGTTAACCCCAACATTAGGAACTACTCATATATGAAAGTGAGTGATTACACACTTGGCGGGTGGGTCTGGGATCAGCCCGAAACGGGGGATCTCCCGATCGGGGGACATTCAAAGGGAGGTAATTCTCCCGGATGTTAAACGCGAGTACACAGGAGAGTTCCACTGATCGCGAGTAATACTACCTTATGTAAACTTCCGGTAGATTATGCATATAAACTAGTGGTTGTCAATAAAGCTTGCTACAAACAAAAATGGCAGACGTATCTGATGATTTAGTTGAACACAAATTTATTAGTAATTTTAACTCTGTTGTTTTTTATCCGAATTATCTGGCTTTATTTACAGATTTTAACTTTTACCCCCCCCCCCATAATTAAACTTAAAAACCAATCTTGTGGTTGCAAATGAACTGTTACAAACGTTTTTGTGCCTTTTTTTAAATTTATTAAATACACTAATGTGAATAGAGTAACACAATCAGAAGCCCTCGGCCAACTAAAAATTAAAACAATAGGTTCCTATTGTGTAACAATTACATAATAATAATAATAAGAAGAAGAAGAATAAAAATATTAATAAACTTTATTATAGTCTCATCATGATATATACAACATATAGAACATTATAAGCACACATAAAATATATAAATATGCCACTCTTAAAAGAGTTATAAGAGCCTGTAATTATAGAAACTTTAAAACAAAAAACCTTATTAAAAACATGTCATATACATGTAATTACAGGTGTGAAGCCATGGGTTTAGCTTGGAGTGTCTCTGTTGTGTTTCCTAGGTCTATACTTTCGTTGATGGCTTCTATGCGAAAGTTTTTTTTTTTTGACAACTGGCCAGCTGTTAAAACAACTACTCAGTTCGGAGTCATTATAAAGCATTTTGATGCGATAATTAAACCTGATTAACTTCCACTATTCTGTTGTTTCGTTATTGTTTGTGCTTACTGCAATTCTTTCAGTTCTTGATTTTTTAGATGGGCTAGCCATATTTTGTTCATCATTCTCCAAATTTAAACATGTTTAAAAGTTCGTCCTATCATTTTGTAATATTTACGATAATTAACTTTGATTGTACCTCGCATCACACATCTGTACAAGGTAAAACAACAATCCTTTCAGTAATTCTGTACCCGTAACTACGGTGTAATTTTATCTGCAGTTTTTTAACCGGAAGTACGTTTTTGAGAGTCTATAACTTTCGTTCCGCACGACAGATCGTTAGAAAAATATGTTTACTATTACTCCTCAAAATTTAAAGCCCCCGAACGTAGAAATGAAACCCCGCGGCCGTTTTTAGGAAAGGTATATCATTTTAGGTCGATTTTCAGCCCGTTTCTATGCAAACAAATGTAATGCGCATGCGCGATGTTATAGTCACAGAAACGCTTAGACGCTTTATCCCCCGAACGGGCGATTTCAATTTATCCCCCGTTTCGGGCTGATCCCAGACCTGCTAAACAGGAACTGTTTACACTTCCGGAGCACCCGGCCTCACTTCCCTGGTGGAAGTTCACGTGTGTAAACTGGCTTGTCAGTTCCAAAGTTTTTTCTTTGCTTCTCGACTATGATTCATATATGGATAAGTATGTTTGTTTTTTTATTCTTACTGCTCCTCTTTAAAACCGTTCTTGTTGCATTTATCTACATTTGAATTATAAACGAGTTTGCATTAATCTAACATGTTAAGCCTTAACATAGTAGTATGATAGTATCATTGAATACGTAGGCTTATATGTGTTATTCACTAATTCAAATTAAAAAAAAAAACACCTAAAAATCTTGAAAATTTATGTGGTGTATTCGATAACCTTTTTCATTTCACCAAAGCAGAGATTGTTATAGTTTAGGAGTCTATTTGACCAACCGTTTTATATTCAATTTTGCTTACATGTCTGTAAATGTAAATTTTATATATGCATGTTTTAAAATATGTATTATATGTATCTAGTTGATCAAAAGCTCTCTAGAGGTTATGTTTATGTTTTAAAACTCGACTTATTATTATTATTATTATTATTATTAATGATGGAGTTTTGAATTTAGACATCAAAATCATCTGAGTATGATTCTAATGAAATTTAATTAAGCCATTGTTCCTTATATGATACTTAAAGTTCTACATTGAAAGTAACTTTAACACCACCACCACCACAACAACAACAACAACAATAACAACAACAATAATAATAATAATAATAATAATAATAATAATAATAATACCGAAACGGTAATACACATAAGACCCTTTGTTCTTGGTAAGTGGTGGAATAGGTGTCATTAGGTATGGAGTAAAACAAACGAATAAGTTCAAGATGACAAGAATTTGTTCCAAAAAATATTTTGAAAAAAAAATCAACCCTCTAGGGTTCTGGTACTCTTTTTATATACCATGAGTCTTTTTAATTTTTTTTATGACTCTGTCAAAATATTGGTTTGTCCAAATGTGGTGTATATGATTATGGTTACTATATAATAAAGTTACGTTTCGCCGTCGTTATCGAAAACGCCATCTAGTGGTTAGTTCTTTTCTACATTGAACCGCCATCATGCCACAGGTAATCGATCTTGTTCCACGTTTACAAGCCTTAATAATCAACAATTCCCACGTTTTTCTTGCAAATATGGAGTAATATTGAAATATTATTGAATAAAGTATTCTGTGATTATATGATATGTTAGTGATTTTAATTGTTGAATGAAATTTTTGCGATACGATATCGACCACGTGGTCGCCTCAACGTGAGCCTTATGAGGACCAAGTTGAAAGCAAGACTACTAATGGTGTAGGGACACTTGGGTCTTAAAAACCTTTGGCTCACATTTTGTTCAGCACCTGCACTTGATGACACGGCAATCGGTGAGATGGTTTACTGTTGCCGATTTATTAATGAAAGAAAAGAGGGCCATACTAAATTTATTAATGCTTTCAATGAAGAAATTCATTGGTCTTGTAAATAAAGATAAATGCAAGCCCATGTACAGAAAACGAAGTACAAACTGGCATATATTAAGATTAACGTTTCAACTTCCATAATGATTCAGGAAAGTGAGATTGCAGGGTTCGTACAGGCCTGGAAAAGTCCACAGGAACTTATAATTAATGTTTAAACTATACTATCCAGACTTTCTATACCATCCAGCACCAAGAAAAATAACAAGGACAGACACTCGACCTAACCCCCAACCCAACCCCCCCCCCCCCCCCCGCCCGCTTCAGACGATTTTTTCACAAGAGTTTGGTCTCCCTTCCCAACTAAACCTGGTTTTTCTCAACTCGGAATATATTTTTCTTTCGTTTCATGATCACATTTTTTCGAGCAACTGGTTTATTAAACGAAATTTCAGCCAAATCGGCGTACGAGGCAAACATGGCAATCTCCCTCGGACACTTGACCCGGAAGTGATTCTTTGGCATTAGATTAAATGTTGAGCAAAACTTTTAAAATGCAAGAATTATTAAATGAAATATAAACAAACAACAAATACCTTACCTTGATACTGAAAAATGTTCTTATTTCATTACTTTATCCACAGTTTCTTTCCCGATGTTATCATTTTCAAAATTGCCGCGAGTAACTAGGACAAAGACGTCTTGAATGTTTATTCAATTGCTGATGGTAAACATCCGAGAACTTCCGAGGTCACTTCCGGGTCAAGTGTCCGAGGGATTGCCATGCTCGCCTCATACAGCAATTTGGCTGAAATTCCGTTGAATAAACCAGTTGCTCAAAAAAAATGTGGTGACGAAACGAAAGAAAAATATGTTCCGAGTTGAGAAAAACCAGGTTTAGTTGGGAAGGGAGACCAAACTCTGTGAAAAAGTCGTCTGAAGCGGGCGAGGGGTAGGTCAAGTGTCTGTCCTTGTTATTTTTCTTGGTGCTGGATGGTATAGAAAGTCTGGATAGTATAGTTTAAACATTAATTATAAGTTCCTGTGAAAAGTTTAGTGAAAAGTCCTTAAATTTTGAGGTTTACCCTAAAAAGACCATAAATACAAGTTTGACCCTTAAAAAACCCTTGAATTTATCCTGAAGGCCCTAAAAAGCCCTTGAATTTGGCCAGTTGGGTGTCTGTATTTTGATATTAAGTGGTTGGGAATAGACTGATATATATAATAAATTAGGCTGAATAAATAAATAAGTTGCATTGAAATAAGCAATTTAAAGGTACCTGGCCCTCCCGAACGCCTAACTTCAACCTCCACATCAAGTGTCGTTACTATATGGACATGTAAGTAATTTTATTGATTTAATTGCCTTTGCACCAATATTTTTTGCTAAAATTGTCCCTTTGATTAGGCCTTAAATTTGCAAATAAGACCCTAAAAAGTCCTTAAATTTGAAGTCAAAATGTCTACGAACCCTGGACTGGGTGCTTCAGGAAGGGTAAACATCTGTTACTGTCTATCTAGTTTCACCCACCATGAGAATAATACTCCAGTTAGCTACAGGTGTGGCATGCATAAGAAGCCCACCATCACATTACCTTAAGCACAGATTTGAAATGGTCCATAAGACCCTTATTTGTACACAAATCATAACATAAATGTCATGATTGTATGCGCTGTCTATGACTGACAAATCTACTTTATAATCTTTATTTCCAAACAGTAGAGCGATTTTGAACATTTGTGATTTTTCAAAAACCCTGCGAAAGAGTTCAGTTCAAAAACCCTTTCATTCGTGGAGAACACCACAGCAGTTTTCTGTCAGTGTATGGAGGGAGTCCAAATGATAATGCTTTAACACAAATTTAATCCATTTTCCATATTATTGTTCTGACTTGCAAACTTTCAGATATTGTCATCAGACATCTGAAATATGATCCCAGTAAGCCCAGTTATTGCAAGCATAGACATGACTTGCTATTTAAGGATTTCAATTTTCCCCCAAAGCAGAAAGTGCATTGCAGGAACAAAATCACTGATGTCCTTTAAGTTACTAATGGATCTCTCTTATATATTTCACAGAACGTAAAACGATCTGGCAAGCCAACCTCTGGCAAAGGCAAGAAGAAGAAGACAAGTTTGAAGTACACAGTTGATTGTACTCATCCTGTTGAAGATGGCATTATGGACGTAGCAAACTTTGTAAGTTATATATAGATTAAAGTTCTTTAACCCAGTCAAGGTTTGTTTCACCAGTAGTGACAAGTGAGATGGTCAGTTCTTGGATGGTGAAATACTCTTGAAGAAAACCATTGAACTTTGGAATTGAAGTCTAAAATTTAAATATTGTATTGTGATTAAAAGTCCCATACTGGTATACAAACAAAAGTTTTAAAAAATTGTCAATATACATGCATTGCTACACCACATCTTGACCATGTTTTGTTTCTTGATGACATTAATTTTATCTTTAATGTGTTTGATTGTGAAAATAAGATATGGATTTCTGATTAGTGTGTGCAGCAATACTGAACTTCAAAGATAAATGCTAAATACATTAATACATTGTTATGGCAACAACGTCCAACAAATGTTTCATTCGTGGAGAACACCACAGCAGTTTTCTGTCATTTTCTTAGAATGTTACAAATAAGTATGGTTTTGGCTTGACATGTCATTTACTTTCTTTCAACATACTTTTTCTGAAACATTTTTCAGTGCTTGCCGGCATCTCATTTTCACTGTTGCACCCATTATTGTTTTCATTGACATGTATATGTATTTAAATTGAATGTACTAAAATGTATTTTCAAACTAGGGTTATCTTCCCTAGTTAGATTAGGGGCACCTTCCCTAACAATGTTATATTTAATTGCCTTTGAAGGAGAAGTTCCTGAACGAGAGAGTCAAAGTAAATGGCAAGACAGGAAACTTTGGTAACAACGTCTCATTGGAGAGGAACAAGAATAAAATCACTCTAACCTCTGACATTGCTTTCTCCAAAAGGTAAAATATTGTTTCTTAGATAAATGTGGCATTTAAGCTTGGCTTGTGATGGTTCAACTGTTTGCTTAAAATTTCCATATTTCAATCTGTTAACACTGTTAGGTAGAGATGTAACAAATTTACCAGTAAATTTCCGATCCATTACAGCAATAAAAGTTTTAAAATCGTAATGCACCAGTATGGAAAAAATATCCATTATTAAATTATTCCGAAATCTTGTTTGGTGACAATATGGTGGAGGAGTTGGAGACAAATCTTCAGAGGTCTCCCAGTGTTTGTTTCGATGAAAATTTTTAAAACAAACTTAAGTACTTGCCGATTGTTAGGGAAATATGTCTTCATACTTATATTTCATTAAACTACAATAGTGCAAGTTAATCCCGTAAAAATATTCTTGGTTGATTGGTCTTAAATAATCAAGTCCGAAATGACTGTCGTAAATCCAAATACATGTATTGCCAATTAAATGAAAACAGCCTTATTGTATATTTTCACTTGTAACCTTAGAAATATTTTGTAATTTACTTAGGTATTTGAAATACTTGACCAAAAAGTATTTGAAGAAGAATAACTTGAGAGATTGGTTGCGAGTGGTTGCTAACACCAAAGAATCCTATGAACTGAGGTACTTCCAGATCAACAATGAGGATGAAGAAGAAGATGAAGCTGATGAGTAAATCATCGCCAACAGCTCTTACTGACTTTTATTGTCAAATAATTATGCTGTAAATAAAAAAAAAATATAAAAAAGTTTGATTTATGTTTATTTATTCCACATCAGTTCTCCTTTCATTAGAATGGTTTGATATGGTAGTACCCAGAGCTGGTCGCATTACAATCAAACACAAACATAACAGTTTATGTCCTAATCTCAATCCCAAAAGCAAGATAAAAACTTTGAAAACTGGCAAATTAAGTTTAAATGCAAATTTCCATTAAAGTGTTGATAGCTACACAATCGTGTATGAAATCAAAATTGAAAAATGAAAAGAAATGGAATCATTGGACATCTAATATACTCATCAAAAAAAGTTAGGGACTGATGTAAGATTTGATATAATCCAAGAACCGAAAAATATATAATCCATCTGTATTTTGTTCGTATTCTTTTCATGTTTCAAATGTTAATAATTTTGTGTACAGATATGTTGTACTGTCAACAATATTGTGATGACGACCTAAAGCGAGACCCTTGACAAGTATGGTTTTTAATCAACACCATACATCTTGAACAAAAAAGTTAAAGACCAATTATTTAAATTTTGTAAAATTTCATCTTCATCTCGTAATTTCATTAATGAGATTTAATTTCAAGCACAAAAATTACTGCATTACATCATTAGAAACGAACAAAATACAGATGGATGTTTAAGATTTTGGATATATTTTTCTTTCAATTTTTATGTCGGTCCCTAACTTTTTTGGTTGAGTACATAATTGTTCGAATCTAGTGATTATACTGTTACTGTTGACATTAACTATCTTGAGCATTGATCTTTTTGACCAAATTACATTAAGCCAGTATACTGAGACAAAATAACCAGATGCAGCTTTGTGTTCTAGGCCTTTTGCTTCATGACAAGAAGACGTTTCACTTAAATGGTATTAAATGCAGTCCAAGATGAAACAACTTTATTCCTTGGAGGGAATATTCAGTTTAAATATTCCTAAGGGAACATGAACCACTGTGGTAGCTCAGTTGGTAGAGTGCTTATTGCTAGCTCGGTAAGGCGAAGGTCGTGGGTCTGACCCAAGACTTGAAAGTGGGTAGTGACTTCTTTTGCCAATCACTAGACATTACGAAATAAGTCGGATTTTTTGGATGGGAATTTGAAATAAACTGTCCCAGGACACAATTAAGAACCCTACTGTATAATTTCATCATTGCAACACGGGCAAAATTTCTGCACCTTCACCTATAGCTGGTGATTTTTCAATATAGGTGAAATATTCTTTACTGGGACATTAAAACACCATAACTCGTTCAACTCGAAGGGAACATGAACTTCAACCTGTCCCCATAAAGTTCTGTCCAATATATGGTGTATACTGTAAACCAACTTTAATTTGCAATTATTAACTGATGTGTTTCTCTTACCAAAAAACATTTCTTGACTATTAACTTTTGTGATATGGCATATAGCCAAATCTTTGGAATTGAAACAAGTTTGTGGCGATATACTTCAGTGATTATTTTGTCCTCGTTGAAACAAGTTTTGTGGCGATATACTTCAGTGATTATTTTGACCTCGTTGAAACAACTTTGTGGCGATATACTTCCGTGGTTATTTTGTCCTCGTTGAAACAAGTTTGTGGCGATATACTTCAGTGATTATTTTGTCCTCGTTGAAACAAATTTGTGGCGATATACTTCAGTGATTATTTTGTCCTCGTGAAAAATGCAAAAGTTAATCACACACGAATAAAAGTTGGTTTACAATAACTTGTAACAAAATACAGAAATTTAACTTGGTTAAAATTTGTTGTATAGTAGTAACAAATACCTTATATCAAAAGCCATACTCCAGCAGTCTTTGGCAAACTAATAAACAACGGAAACCATTTTGTCATTGGACCCATTATGGTAGCTCAGTTGGTAGAGTGCTCACAACATGTAGTGGTCAGATCTGACTAGGACTTGAAAATTGGCAACTGTTCTTTCCCCATTTAGAAGTGAAAGTGGAAGGGTTCCTCAGAATGACCTTAAAAACTGATGCTCGGTGTCGTGGTAAATGTGGCATCTTAAAGAAGCTTCCTTGCACATTGCCCTAAGCACAAGGTAAAGGTAAACATTTCACCTATAGCTGGTGATGTGTTGATATAGTTAAATATTCTTGACTTGGAAGTAAAACCCAAATTAATCCATGAATTATTAGACCAAATAAAAACCTGTAAACAACAAGAACACAAAATTGTCAAAATAAAATATTTGTATTTTCTGATTTATTGTAACAATGATATAAATTACAAAAGCCCAAACCTTTGTTTTACACATTAGATATTCAATAAGTTACAACTCTGAATTCATGGAATATGACAGTGAACACGAAATCTTATGCTTAACAAGAGTAGAGCGAACCCTGTTATATGCCCCTCCCATAATTTGATGCCTTTCCTTTTGAGATAATTGCTTTTATACATAGATATCGGATAAGTTGCAAACTCTGAATTCTAGGAATATAACAAACAAAGAATCTTATGTTAAACTAGAGTAGAACCAACAACACTACAAGCCTCACATAATTTTGACCATTTTCTTTTTAAAATCATTAGTTTTATACATAGATATCAGATAAGTTGCAAACTCTGAATTCTAGGAATATAACAAACAAAGAATCTTATGTTAAACTAGAGTAGAACCAACAACACTACAAGCCTCACATAATTTTGACCATTTTCTTTTTAAAATCATTGGTTTTATACATAGATATCGGATAAGTTGCATACTCTGAATTCTAGGAATATAACAAACAAAGAATCTTATGTTAAACTAGAGTGGAACTAACAACACTACAAGCCTCAAATGATTTGGACCATTTTCCCATTGAAATCATTAGTTTTATGCATAGATATTAGACACATTGCCACTCTGAATTCTTGATATATAACACTGAATAAAGGATCGCATGCTAAACAACAACAACTCATTTCCTACATTAGAAAGAGAAATATAATCAACATTGAGAATTTGCTGATATCTGATACAGACCTTGATTATCCTTATGTTAAAAACATTACCGCCTTTTCAAAAAATAGGAAATTGGTATCTTTTGAAAAAATAACTTTACAAACTGGGAAAATGTGGAGGTAAATAAATAATTTATTTAAAAAATCACAAATTTGTTTTAATAACTTGCTTTTTGAAAGAATCTCTCAAAAATTAGTAGTCAATTTGGATTGTGGCCACCAGGTATGGAAATATTCATCTATATTTTAGATTGGAGTACCAGACTGCTACCATTATGTTTTTATTCCTGCACAACAGTAGTAATAATATCAACAGCCTGTCCTTGAACCTCACCAGATGAAATTTGCATAATGCCTTCCATATTTTCAGTATGACACATCGATATATGCTGCTCAGCCATGTTCCAATTGTCGAAAACTGCATTGCATTCGCTACACAAAAACACAGCAATATCAGTGGCTTCCATTGGAATGGTTTCTGCATCAATTACGACATTTTCTGTTGTTCCCAACACAACACCGTCAGAATTGACCAGGACATTATCAGTTCCCATTATTATCTCGGGTTTAATGGTAGTCTGTGTTCCATCAACCTCTGATGTAATAGTGATAAGATCGGTCTTTGTTTCTGTTTCTAATGGAACAACAGAATTTAAAACAATGCCTTCCTCACTGGATTGATTAAAGGGCATCAAGTTATCGGCATATAATAAAACAGTTTTAGCAGGAGCAGAAGTGGCCAATTTTTGGGCCCAGTTACCTCTTTTACACTTTGGAATGTGGACTTTCATGGTGTTTTTACAAGAAAACGGTTTATTACAATTGTGACATGTATATTCACTTTCTCTCGTATGTGTCACCATGTGCTGGTTCAGCAAGCGTTTCATTTTAAAAGCCTTAGGACATCTTGTACACTTGAACGGTTTGACATCAGAATGTTTGAACATTTTATGTTTATCAATCATGCTCTTGAAACCAAATTTTCTGCCACATATGTCACATTCATAGGGCTTGTCGCCTGTATGCTTATTTAGATGATCTTTGTAATTTGCCTTACTCACAAATTTTTTGCCACAAAATTTGCAAATGATTTTATAACTTCTCTGCTCTGGGTCTAAATGAGTTTGCATGTGTAACCGTAAGGAGTTGCTCTCTATGAACGAAAGGTTACATTGATCACAAGCATGCTTTTTTATCCCAGCGTGGCGTTTCATATGGGCCTTTAAGTAACGTATATGGTCAAAATGTTTTCCACACAGATCACATACAGCTTTTTTAGATTTAAGATGGACAGCTTGCATATGTATAAATAAATGCTGCTGCTGAGAGAATATCTTCCCGCAGATTTCACAGACAGGCGAGTCGTTGTGTTTGAGATTAATACCAGTTCTTGTTTTAGAATCAAAATTCTGAGTCTGGTGAACTTTAGAAAAGTGCATGGTTAAGGCTTTTTCACTTGTGAAAGACTTATCACATATGGTACATTGAAAACTTTGATGCAATTTCTTTGGGCCATGAACTAATGATAAATGACTTTGCAAATCCAACTGATTTTCAAAACACAGTTCACATAAATCACATTTAATTTGCTCCATATCCTTATCACAATCTGCAAAAGAGCTATCTCCATTAATTTCACCAATATCACAGCTATTTTCCATCTTATCATTACTAGTATCTTGGGTAATTTTATCAGGACCATTTTCATTCACCGACAACTGAAGATTTTTCTTCACTGTTGCTTTGGAATGACTAAACACTGATTTTACCTCATCTATACAAACTGATGGTACATACATTATCTGATCTGGAGGTGAATTCACTTCACAGTTTACAGAATCGTCTGTATATTCCGACTCTGTCAATGTCTTCTCATTTGGAGATAAATCATAAGAGTCCTCGCTGTCTGAGTCAGTTAGGTCCGTCTGTGAATGTTTGCTGGATAATGTTTCTACAAAGTATTTCCCTCTTGCATTTACTCTTTTCTTTCTGTCATTTGTTTTGCAATTGTTTTGATGTTTCATTGATTTAGTCCTAAGTACATTTTCTTTTGTATTCTGTTTTTGCAAAACCTCCTTAAACTTTTTCTTCCCTTTCACCATGGCAGAAAAATCTACTCTAGTTTTTCGATCTGAACAACGAAGAGAGTGTTTGTATGAATTTTGGGATTCTATATGTATAATATCTTTATCTTCTCTGGTTGTCATTTTGATATTATTTTGTTGAGTTTTCCTTGGCCTTCCACGCCCTGTCTTTGAGGTACTGGAAGTAGTAGGAACAGTCTTTTCATTTGGCGATGAAAGTAAACTCACATCAGAATTATTATTCACTGTACCAGTTTCAGAATCTGAAATGAATAAAAGAAAAAAGAAAACAATGAGTCTTTGATACCAGAAGTCGTCTGAGGACATACCCAATCTCTCTTCCAGTACATGAACATGTATTTCAATTAGCATTTTTCATAAAGATCCCTCTAAAAGTTCCCATTTAGAGACAGGTGGCGAACTTCTGTGCAAATTTACCATTTTACATTTAAAGTAATAGTCATATACAATTTTTATAACAGCATGAACAGTGCCCGTCTATTTTGCGATGATTCTGGGCCCCAAAGCAGAAGTTTGTGAAAAAAAGATACTACTTGTCCTCAGGTTTCTATTTATAAAGTATTCTTATTGGAGATGATTTTTACTTAAGCTATTGTAAATAAGGTAACTTAAATTTGTATACACATTCATGTTATTCTACTCCACCTAAGGACTAACCACTCCAAATTTGTTACTGTCCCATAATTTCAAAAAAGAACAATAAAGTTTATGCATGCACACACACTTTGTCATGTCATAAACTCTGGTGGGTATAGTAAGATGAACTCAAACCTACCAGCTTCAGGCACTCCAGATTTAATTTCAGCAACATCTTCGAGAGGTATTCCTTGGTTACAATCACCTTTTCCTTTTTCCTGAGCAGCCTGTAATGAAACCAAACTAGCACTGAACATGTCTTGAGAGGTATTATACTGTAATGAAGTTTCATGAATCATCACTTGATGTCCTATCAATTTTAAGTAATGAAATACTTTAGATATTCTCAAAACTCAAGTACTAATCCTTCATATGAGATGTCACAAGTGAATTATTAAGTTAAATCATGTTTAATACAGTGGTGACTTAATTAAACCATTCGTCACACACAAACCCTCAGTCAATGAAAGATTAAACCTTACCTGTTTGATCATATCTTTGAATTTGCTGAGATTCTCTGGTTGTCCCGACACTATATATACAGGGTTAACTGTTCCTGGAGATGATGACACTGATGTTTCTGAACACTTGCTGATGTTGTCCAAAATGTTATCTAAAGTATCATGATCAGTGGAGATCTTCTGTAGAAATCCCCAGGACAGTACAGCTGTTACTGTCTGGAACACCTGATATTGAAATGAAAAAAAGAAATTACATTAACTAACATTAACTATTAATGCATAAATGGAGTGGAGCAATTGTGTTTGATGACAGTCAAGATTCTTTCATTTATATCGAGGTGGGTTCAGGATGGTGGAGAAAACCAGAGTGCATGGAGAAAATCATGGCCCTTCAGCAAGCAAACTGACAAACTTTCTCAGACTAGGATCTAGCCAAGTTAGACTTGAACCTACATGTAGGTGGCCAGGTGGTGGCTGGTACTGTGATCAGTTAGCATGTGCTTTATATCACTCTGTCTACAACATTCCTATAAATCATGCAAATGAAATAGCATATTATCTTATCTAAGCAAATCTATTTAAAGGTATATTTAATATTCTAGTAGTTTCTCAATACAGAGAACTTTGTTTGGGATAGGTCACTGTTACTAAGTATGATTGGGGCCTTGGTGGCAATGCAGTACATGGGTATAAACCAACACATACAGATCAAAATGCCTCTCACAACTTATGTTCAAATCACATTTGGGGCAGATTCTAGTGTAGCCAAATCTGTCAGTTTCTTTGTCAAAGTTTAGTGGTAACCATAGGCACTCAGGTTTCCTCCAACATAAGACTTAATACGAAAGGCAGCAAAACCAATATTTGTCTCCCTCTTCATCTGGGGGATAATGATACTGTACCGTAAAATAATTATCCTTACTTCATCTACAGTATGAACTACTGTATCCACCGTGGTATCATCTTGTACGTCATTATCTTTAAGAGCTGCTTCGAGGGCTTTTCCAGTTTCATCTGACGTAAACATTTCCTGGTCTTCTGACTCATTAGTAAGTATGTTAGAATCACCTGAAAAGGTATAAATCAAATTCATGTAAGTAATGTTGATACAATAAGTAAAACAAAAGATACCCCATTCATTTCCAGGCCATATTTGTTTTGTTCTTCTACTTTCTATTTCAAATTTGAACAAAATTACTTGATCTAACCCACCTAGAGATCTTTCATAAACAAGAGGCCCATGGGCCTTAACGCTCACCTGAGGCTAAGTACATATCTCATGCAGAGGTTCAATGGTCAATAACATTTATTAAAGAGAACTCCTAATTTTCAGCAGTAAGGCAGAATTAAATGCAAGGATTTTTGCAAATTAATCATACCTTGTCCCCAGATTGCTACATATAATATATGTATAATATATATATATATATCAGGGCTTCGGAAACTTCGGACCGGCCTGTCGGACATTTTTTGTACCAAGCAAAAAAAAAAAAAAAAAAAAAAAAAAGGTCATCGGCACAGGGCTGTCTATGTGTGCATGTTGTGGATATGTCAAACCCAAACCAACCGATTTTTTTTATTGAGATACCGCGATTGCCAACTTTAATCCATGTGCGTTATTAGACCACAATGTTTATTGTGTGTGTATTAGGTGAAATCTAAGACTAAGACGTTTACTGCTTTTCTAAGCTCCCGTGATATGCTATTATTAATAATATGCGTTACTGTCCACGATGCTTCATATTGCACGTCCGCCATATTGTTTACTAACAATCGTGAATTTCCGTATTCCTAAGATACACGAATTATAATACACTTATCGCGAGGTTCAAATAGGAATTCAGGTATCACGAATCACGATATAACGGGAACGGCTTGACGAGGTTCCAATATATTTATGTAAATGAAAGATATTAATGCCTAAAATAAAATTTAATCGCGTTTCTGTATTTATTAATAAAGAAATAAAGAAACAGTTACGAAGCGCGTAGTAGGTAATTTTCAACACCCCGCATGGAACCTCTTTGATAACAAACCGTCACCCTTGACCGACACTCGTTATGGCTTCCGTAATCAACACAGTTACAACCATGCACTTATTATCAAACAAACACACGTTTAAAGAAAGTTATTACGATTCGGACTGGGAAACAAAAGAAATAGACACGCAGCACGCGACTACTTAAGTCCACAGGTATTTACTGATTAATAAACAATCACCTGATTATTAGATCTTACTGTTGTACATATTACTAAAATAGTTGTAGTTGACAGGTAAACACATTGTAAGGACAATACACTTAGTGAAGTCAGGTAGAGTTAAAAACCGACAGACAGACTAGCGGTAGTTTACTTTTGTCCGAAAACTGATTTGTCCGTTTAATATTCTTGTTGTAAAGTTGAAAATGTCCGAAAACAAAAATATGTCCGACTGATAATTTTTCACGTCGGTCAAAATAAATTTTTGTCGGACATGTCCGGCAAATATGACCGTTTCCGGACCCCTGATATATATATATATATATATATATATATATATATATATATCATGTATATATATATATTCTAGCTACAATACATTATTTATAAACAGCTAAAAAAGTAAAAACAAAAGTATGAAACTATGACCTTCATCTATGTATCAAAATGATTGTTTGGCCATTACCTACAATATTCAAATATACATGCCTATACAAAAAGTTAATAGTTTTCGAGATAATTAACCATTTCAGTATCCTTTCCCATCTGTGACCTTGACCTTTGAATCCATGACATTAATCTATATATCAAAATGATCGTTAAATCAAAACCTACAATATTCTAATATACATGTTTATACAAAAAGTTTATAGTTTTTGAAATATTTTACCATTTCAGTATTCTTTCGCATTTGTGACCTTGACCTTTGAACCCATGACATTAAACTATATATCAAAATGATCGTTAAATCAAA
Source organism: Anadara kagoshimensis (assembly GCA_021292105.1). Classification (NCBI taxonomy): domain Eukaryota; kingdom Metazoa; phylum Mollusca; class Bivalvia; order Arcoida; family Arcidae; genus Anadara; species Anadara kagoshimensis. Next base: position 20,228,025 of record CM037870.1, on the reverse strand, counting down.
ACCTACAATATTCAAAAATACATGTCTATACAAAAAGTTAATAGTTTTCGAGATAATTAACCATTTTGGTACACTTTCGCATCTGTGTCCTTGACCTTTGAACCCATGACCTTAATCTATATATCAAAATGATCGTTAAATCAATTCCTACAATATTGCAATATACATGTCTATACAAAAAGCTTATAGTTTTTTAGATAATGAACCATTTCAGTATTCTTTCGCATCTGTGACCTTGACCTTTGAACCCATGACATTAAACTATATATCAAAATGATCGTTAAATCAATTCCTACAATAATTGAATATACATGTTTATACAAAAAGTTAATAGTTTTCTAGATAATTAACCATTTCGGTATTTTTTCGCATCTGTGACCTTGACCTTTTAACCCATGACCTTTATCTATATATCAAAATGATCGTTAAATCAATTCCTACAATATTGTAATATACATGTTTGTACAAAAAGTTAATAGTTTTCTAGATAATTAATCATTTCGGTATTCTTTCGCATCTGTGACCTTGACCTTTGAACCCATGACCGTTATCGATATATCAAAATGATCGTTAAATCAATTCCTTCAATATTGTAATATACATGTCTATACAAAAAGCTTATAGTTTTTTAGATAATTAACCATTTTAGTATTCTTTCGCATCTGTGACCTTGACCTTTGAACCCATGACATTGATCTATATATCAAAAATGATTGTTAAATCAAAACCTACGATATTCGAATATACATGTCCATACAAAAAATTAACCATTTATGTATTTATTTGCATCTGTGACCTTGACCTTTGAACCCATGACCTTAATCTACATATTAAAATGATCGTTAAATCAATTCCTACAATATTGTAATATACATGTTTATACAAAAAGTTAATAGTTTTCTAGATAATTAACCATTTCGGTATTCTTTCGCATCTGTGACCTTGACCTTTGAACCCATGACCTTTATTAATATATCACAATAACCATTACCTACAATATTCTAATACATGTATATATGCCTATACAAAAAGTTAATAGTTTTGCAGATAATCAACTATAACAGAAATAGTTGTGCATCCTTGACCTTGATCTTTGAACTCATGACCATAATCTATGTATCAAAATGATCATCATGTCAATACCTACAATTAACTGAAAATCCCATGCCATTATCACCTGAAATGTTTAAAAAATAGCATTTTTTATCAAAGGTCAAAAACAGGGACATGACCTTGACTTTTGACCTTGACATCTTTTGGAAGAAAATAGCAAGACAAGATCAACAGTGAAAACTCCATACAATTATCTTCAGCCGTTATTGAGTTATAACAATAAATGTCTCATTTTCAAAATTACATAATTTTACGCAAAAAACGCGTAACCTATTTTTCGTTCAATTTTTATGAAAAACACAATTTTAATGTTCCCAGGTATGCTGAATCTAAATATCTAATCAAAATTTGCCTGCACCTTTTGGTTTCAGAGAAGAAGTTTTTTTTGTCTTTTTGCTATTTTTAGTAATGGCGGCCATCTTGTTGGGCGTGGCCAAACCCCGAACAAAATTTTTAAAGGCTGTTACCTAGGCATGATAATCACCAAGTTTCATCAAATTTGCCCCAGTAGTTTTGGAGGAGAAGATTAAAATGTAAAGTTTACACACGACGCACGGTGATAGATTGCAATAGCTCATCTGAGCCTGTGGCTCAGGTGAGCTAAAAAGGGTTACAATTGGCCCAGTTGTTTCAGAGAAGATTTTCAAAGAATTGACTAATTATTATACATTGTACATCATTTGCATAATTCATGAAAAATGGGTCAATGAAAAATCTTTAAAAAACCTATGTTACATATGTTAAATGTCCTGCTATCTACCGGTAGTTTCTATATTTCATAAATCAACTTGGTTGAGACCAGTAGAGAAAGATTGTCAGTTCACTTAAAAGTCAGTAGCTTTCTTCATGCAGGCACTCTGGTTTTTTCCACAATCCAAAACAGACTGCCTCAATATAAGTGAAAGAATCTTGACCTGGACATAAAAACACCATTACTCCACTCCACTCCCTCTTTTCCAAAGTGCTGCTATGTTATGTAAGCACTGTAAAGATTTTTGTCAGCTGAACCACATACCTTCATTTATGTTTGTTATAATGTCTTTTAAGTGTTCTCCAGCATCATGGTCCTCCTCCATGGTTGTTGTTACAACATGTACTGGTACTTCTTCTTTACTGTCTTCATTGGGCTCAGGATTTTTACTATTTTCATCATCTAAAGATTGACACTCTATGCGCTTCATGGAATATCTGCAAATAGTAAGAAATCTACAATATAGCCTGTATATAAAGACCACTTATGGATTTTAAGAATGTTTAACTTTATAGACAGATGACCTTTATATACAGGGACTTATTGGTTGAATAACATGGAGATCTTTACACACCTGTCTTTATATATATAGAGGTAATTGCTATAGCAGGTTTCACTGTATAGACAAGATGGCCTTTATCATGTTTACCTGGTAGATACAGGTGGTAGGTAGCTATAACAACTTTCATTGTATAGACTGCTGTCCATTATATAGAGTTGGCCTCTATAACAAGTTTCACTGTTAAACAAAATTCCTTCTTAGAAGTAGGTAATGATTAAAAGTTTAAATCTGAAAGTATTTTACAGATCTAATTTAAAACAAGAGGCCCAGTAGGCTTTAACAGTCACCTGGATGCAAGAAATACAATTCAAATACAAATGTAAAGTACAAGTTGAATGACAAGATTCTTTTTTTTTTATATCAAGACAGTCATTTCACTGATGGTGGAAGAAACTGGAGTGTCTGGAGAAAACCATGGTCTTTGACAAGCCACTAACAAACTCTATTACACTAGGGTCTTCCCTAAATGGGATTAGAACATAGGCAATGATCGTCACTGTGATCTTTAAGCATGCACTTTAGAACACTCAGCCACCGTGACCCATATCTTGAATTAGAACTACTACCAACGTTTACAAAAGGCAAAAGAAGGAAACTACAAACCTATGAGTAAGGTATCTATCCCCCTGACATATTTTCAGATGATGTATAAAACTGGCTCTTCTTCTTTTTGTCTCCCCACAGACAGGACAGTGGTAGTGATACATGATTGATTTGTTCATCCTCTCATGTGTTAAATCACAATTCTGAGTGCAGATCAGAATGTTATAATCTGTAAAATGAAGAAGTTAAAGATTACATGTTCGCAAAATTATTCACAAGTTAGAAATTCATGAATAATGATTAAAGAAATTACAAATGGGTTTTTATTCATAAACTGAATCATGCAGGCCAAGAAGTCTTAAGTGCCCTTCACCAGTGAAGCTGATTTGCAACTGCTAAATTGATGATCAAAACGGTGTTGTGTACATGTACTAAAACACAATTATGTACCGGTAGTTATATATTATAAAAACAAGAATTTAGTCTTTTACCATTTCTCTTTACATTATTTACATTACACTATTAGTTTTCTTTGCATTGTTGCTCTTTGTTCTTTATACATTCACATTTTTTTTGTATTCTTGAAAAACATGTCCTTTATACCACTAAGCCAACCAGGTCGATCATAGTAGAAGATTTCAACCTGTCAACCACTACTGATTCCACACCAAACAAAACTAGAGAGTTTTTGAAAGCCTTCTATTCCCACCTCCAACATCTACAAGGGTTAATATTTCCCCTGAACTTGATCTTTTCAATAAATCCTTGGTTCAAGATCATGACACACCTTTGGACCATGAAGATTACCGGTATTCATGTGAAGTTTTATGAGTTGTCCAAAACAATGACGAGATATGGCCCAGACACGATTTTACACTGACAGACAGACATGGTGATTCCTATATATCCCCTCAAACTAGTTTGCAGCAGGTATAATAATGTCATGTAGTAAGAATAGTATATAATATACTAAAGACAGTTGAATTTACTTTAAATGGTTACAGGGTACAGATATCAAGGTATTTCAGGTAAAAACATTCTTATTGAATTTAATCAACATTAAATTTTAGCTCACTTGAGAACAAAATCTTAATTTTATCTTGACTGGATGGTATCACCCAATACAAAAATCAAACATACTATTATAAGGAATCCTTTTCTTCCAGTGTGCCACATAATGTCCTAACAAGTGACTGTTAAATGTTGGTTTAAATCTCTCTTTTGTACACAGTGGACAGTGATACTTCCCATCACAGCAGTCTTCTTCAGTACATTTCTCAATTGGGAGATCTTTCATGTTTCTAACTATAGACTGGTGCCAATGTTGCTAAAAGGTAGAAGTAACATATATAAATATAGAAAAACCTTACCGGTAATTCATCAAAACCATTTGTTCAGTCAAATTTTGGCAATGTAAATGGTTTGGTGATAAACCAAGAAGGAAGGTTCTGAAGAAAAAACATCAGAAATGGATTTTGAGACTTCAAAATAGTGTGTGGTGATAAGTGGAGTTCTAAAGAAAAGCATAACAGAAATGGATGCTGGGACTTGAAAATAGTGTGTGGTAATAACTGAGGTTGCATACTTACTGAGGGGCATTAAAATGTATATGCATAATGAAATTTGATGATAAATAACATGAACAGTTTACATAACAACATAATTAGAGTTCCAGTCATTCATGGGATAGCTGTTGATTTTCAGAAAAAAAGTTATAGTTACAATTATTATGAATTTTGTTTTACTGCAATCTATTAATTCTTGAACTGATACATTTATGCCCGATACAAGGCTACAAGAATTTACTCAGAATTTTGTAGTAATGAAGGGATTGAGCCTCTCAGTTTAAAGTTTACTGTCACTGATCTGCAGTTTTGTTTAAATTTACTCTTACCACTTCATTTTTGGCTTCTTTTGGATGTGAAACATCTGAGTTAAGGTTGAACTCCTCATCTTGAGTGACGTCAAATCTGGGCCCTGTTTTACTTCTCCCTTGGTTCTCTTCACAACGCCATATATGGGTTATCATGAGGCTTCTATCATCAACTTTATATTCACATATAGGACAATGGTAATGTTTTGTTTCTGAGCAATCTTTATCACATAAAGTTACTACATGTCCTGTAAAAATTAAATAAAGTAGAGTTATCATTAAAAGCGGTTTTATCCCAATAACCTTTCATAGAAAAAATTTCTGTCCCCATTTGTTTAAACATGTTGAATAATTGATTAATTGTTAATTTGGTTTATGTCACACTCAAAAAATATCTCGCATATACCAAGGCATTACAAGCTAATGAAGAATGGAAAAAAGTTTTACTTTTACAGTTTGTTCAGGGCAATGTGCAGGGAGGTTCTTTAATGTGTCATGTCTACAGCGACATAGGACATTTATTTTACAGTCTCTTCCGAAGGACCTGTGACTTTTATTTTAAATGCTGAGTGCTTGGCAAAAGAACAGTCACTACCTATTGCCAAGTCTTGGTCAGACTTGACAAGGATTCAAACCAATACTTGACCTTTTTTCAAAAATTTAACCCCACAAATATACTCCCATATACATGTATTGTACTGACTTTTCTTACCTGCTACTGAGAATTTTTTGGGATGTTTGCTGTCTAATGCAACTACACTTCCAACTCCTTTACCCTATAAAAAATTGTAAAGAAAGAAACATTAGCAGGAGTCTATGAGGAATACTGATTTTGTGAAATCATTTTTTTATAGTGCCAAAAAAATTGTATCACATATCATATTAACAAAATGGTAACACAACAGAACTGAAAGTGCATCATTTATAGACCATGTTATAGGTAAATGTTTTGTTTATTTTAAAGTTTAAAGTCTCTTCTTCTTAATAATGGAAAATGTTATAATCAAAATGCATTATTTTACTCTGACAGAAATGAAAACTGATGTAATACTCTGGCGGATAGAAACATGATGTATTAGGATTACTGTGTTGACTTTATTGTTGAAAACATTTCCTAAGTTTTTGTACGGGATGGGACAGAATGGATCCATTAAACTAGTTATTGATTGTACACTACATCAATATCATATTCACAGCTTATTATTTCATAAGAAATAAAGTGTTTTCTTACCATTACTTTTGCATGCTTCTTCAGATGTTCAACAAATGCATTCCTCTTAAGTAACATAGAGTTACATACTGGACAATGGTAGTGACCACTGGCTTTATCCTTACATGTCCTAAAACATTTTACAACTGTCAAATCTGAAAAAGAAGAAAATAATTAAAAAATAATCAGCATCTATTTCTCACTTGAACACAATCATGGCGATTTCAAAGAGTGGAGGTTGTATGAATAATGGTGTTTAAAGCCCCAGGCAAGATTTTTGTAACTAACTATCAATCAGTTAGTTAAAAATGCAAAGAAGACAGATCAGTCAAGATCTAGTAAATTTTGGCAATATTTTATGGAATTACAAATAATAATTTTGTTTACAACATATAAAGAATACAGCTAAAACAAATTTTAACCAACCTTCAAATTAACTAACAAAATAATTCAGATACTAGATTTAAGTAAATAAAAATCATAGTTAGAAATTATTGCAAAACTTGGGTCAGACAGTTGAACATCACCTTAGCTAGCCTAACTTTATGTGTATATGTCACATTATTTGTTGATACCACTACTGATACACAGGAAAGAAAGCACCACCAAAATAAGTACAGTAGTGATTGTAGAACAGCCACGACTAGAACCTCTTTGAGTGTTCTTCTACAACAGGGGTTCAAAATTCCCTGGGTCCGAGGTCCGGGACCTATTGATTTTACCTTGGGACCATTAATATTTAAATTGTAAAAGCCCGCTGAACCTGCCATTTTTACCAGAATAATTCTACTTTTTCAATATAATTACATAATTGCACATGGATCTTTCAATGTTGATATTGGACTTTCAAAACTTTATGTGGGACCTGCCAAAAATAAAGGCAAAAGGTCCTGGACCTTCCATTACAAAGAATAATTATGAACCCCTGTACAAATAATTTCTTCTGGACTGTAAGTCTGTTCCTGTGATTGATTTTGATTCTGGCACTTTTAAGACCTCTTGAATTCTTTATAGCGCATCTCTCTACATGTATAATGTTTGAATATTTGGAAACTCTACTCTTTAAATACATACCATTAAACTGAACAGCATAAGCAAAGTGTCTCAATTCTAGATGGTCTCGGACTTTATTCACAGTTGTAGGTTTGAAATGCACTTTGTCACAAAATGGACAGTGTATGTTAAACCCGCAGTTACAGTCTTCCAGTTCACACCTGACAAGCTTCACTGTCTTTGATAATGACAATATTGTTGTCTGTTCATCAATCATATTCTGGTTGCTGTTACTGTTTTCTAGTGTCATTATATGGAGTCGTTTGTCAACTCAAACAATCTGCATCTGTAAAAATAAATTTCTATCTTTAACTGATAAATTAATTTTTTAATAATTTTAATTGCATGATATTGATGAAATTAATGTTCAACTCATATGGACATTATTTTCCCTATTTGACCCAGAAAAAGTTTCGAAACAACATTGAAGACCAGAGATGTGTCACATATTTTGAATACACAAACAAACTCACTGTTAAGTGTTTACACAGACTCAGTCACAGATCAATTGAAAAATTAAGAAGCTGTCTTTTATACAAACAAATTTTAGACATGTGTAACAATACAGCGCCTTTGGGGATCTCATTACAATCATATTATTATGAATTTATGATTTTGTTGCTGTATACCAAATTCTAAATAAAATTTTCCCAATTTTTTTTTGAAAATATTGTGTTAATTTTACCAATGGCCAAATAATAAATTTTAGCCAAAAAAGAGAATCTAGTTAGTGACACAAATGTTTTGTGCTCGATTTCTTCAACCTGTTGAATAAAATATTTAGCATTGGAATCACTGCGAATATTCTGAAATTTTTCTGACCAAACCTGTTGTTCTGTGGTCCTGTTGTCATCTAGGATATGCAGCAAAGTGAATCCATAATATCAGGAGTCACCATTGCTCTCATGAGATTGTCTCCCCTTTTGCCATGTCTTGTCTTATGATGTAGAATCCCTCCTGTGTCAGGAGAACCTCCAGTTTGAGTACTGAAAACACAGAGCTGGACAGGTAAATGCCACTTTATAGTATTTATGTATGTTTTGTTAGTCATTGCAATTAAATAATAATTCCTAAACAACATTTTCAATTGAAACATAAAAAGGCACAATAACGCTGGAGGGAAAAAGGCGTATAAGGCTAATGACCTGATAACGTGAAAGAAAGGCGCGATATAATATGTATTTATCTAACATTTCAAATTAGGTTATTTAAAATAAAAAAAAACAATACTTAAAGGGAAAAATTACATTTTACCACAGAAAACCACTGAACTATGTTATGACATTTTTTCTACATTCTCCCTAATGACGTCACTATGAGAACGTGCACGTGCACTATACCGCCAATGTTGTATCACCACACTACAAGATTCTGTATCATGTGTGTTTGATAAAACTTGTATTTCGTAGAAAAACTAGTCTAATGTTAGATAGAACAGTATAACGCGAATTTTAATCGGCGCTTAATCCGTTTTTTCCCTTATACAGAGTCTGAGAGCGTTATATACCCCTTTACCGTGATTAACATTGCTTGCTGATTTGTTTCTTTATTCTTATGAAGCAAAATGTATGCAGAATCTTGTTAAATCTGGAGAGAAGCCGACTGTCGCCAAATCATTCATATAAGATGACGTTCTGTCTTTAAACAATCCTAAATTTGGATACTATGTGAGCTTAAAATAAAAGGTACGATTGATTCCTTAAGTTCTGCTTCATATTAAGACTTATACCTGATCATGAATTATGACGCACACGAACGGCTACATTTGAAACTTTATGACAAACGTGATGACTGCAATTTTTCTATTGTCAACTTTCCTTTACTATCCAGCAATATACTTGCTTCTGCTGCTTATGGTGTATTTGTTTCCCAATTAATCATGCGACGCTGTGGTAGCGGTTTGTTCTCATAACGTGGACTTTGTACAACGAAACAGACTGCTTGCAAATAAATTGTTAACCCATGAATATTGCAAGCCTAGGCTTATCATGGCAAGGCCCTCAAAAAGTTTTATGGCCGTCATCACAGTATTGTTGATAAGTTTGATATCCGACTGTGTCCAGGATTGCCCTCAGTGGATATATTTGACGTCCCATAGTTCCATGTTCCCTTTCGGTACACAATTTTGATTACACACATGGCGGGTGTAGCTAGCGGCTAAACAGGAGGTGTTTACACTTCCGGAGCACCCGACCTCAATTCCCTGATGGAAGTTCACGTGCCTAACATAACTTGTCAGTTACGAAGTTTTTATTTTGCTTCTGGATTGTGATTCGGACATGAATGAGTATGTTCGTTTTTGATTTGATTACATCACTGCAACCGTCTAAAATGAAGGCCAAACATATTCGCAAATATGTAGAGCTTCATCCCCTAATGATATTTAACATAACTTGTCAGTTGCAAAGTTATCACTTTGCTTCTTGCTTGTGATTCGGGCATGAATATATATTTTTTATTCTTACTATAGTGTGAATGGGCGATTTAACTTAGTTTACTTTTTTGCAAAAACGAAGTTCTTATCCTATGACTTACTCATCACAATATTGTTGATAGGTTTGATGCTGCTCGCAAATAAAACGTTGACTTAGGAATATTGCAAGCCTAGGCTTATCAAGGTCCTCAAACAGTTTTATGGGCGTCATCAGTATTGTTGATAAGTTTGATGTCTAGAGCTGTGTCCAGGATTGCTCTTGATATATTTGACGTCCCATAGGTCCATGTTCCTTTCACATAATTTTAATTACACATGTGGCGGATGTAGCTAGCTATAAGCAAGAGGTGCTTACCCTGGCGGAGCACCCGGTCTCACTTCCCTGTTGGAAGTTAACATGTCTAACCCAACTTGTCAGTTCCGAAGTTTTTTACTTTGCTTCTGGATTGTGATTCGGACATGGATTAGTATGTTCGTTTTTGATTTGATTACATCACTGTGACTGTCTAAAATGAAGGCCAAGAAGGTCAAACCGCGATATTCGCAAATATGTAGAGCTTCATGCTCTGATGCTATTTATGGAGCCTCTAGACCATTTGATTCACATGTTTTAGGTTTACTACTTTAGGTTACTGTGACATTGTTTTCTCTAATTTGTTCATGATAAGATGTTTTGAGGTTTGGCGACTTTAGATTATTGTTAACTTAAATCAAGATGAGCTTCAACACCTGATGTAATATATGAAATTTCAAGCTTCTATGTCTTTTCGTTAGTTTCAGAAAGATGGTTAAAACTTCTAGTATTGAATGTCATTGTGACATTGAATGTAAGTCAAGGTCTTTTTTGTCATGGCATAAAAACTATCAAAATATTGCTATTTGAACAATATAAATTTTATGGTATAATAACCAAACCAGTAAACAATGATAAGGATTATCAAAACTGAATGACTTTTTATATGCCCCCCCCCCCCCCCACCAAAAAACCCCGAAGTTTTGGAGGTAAAGTTTTTGCCCTGTCCAACAGTTAATTGAACTAGTGTCTGCTCTATATCTCCTACATTTATAATGAAAATGTAAACCAGCATTCAAAGGCGTGTCATAAACAATATTTAGTTATTTAGGTCACGAGGTCAAATCGTAGGATTTTAACAAGGTCTTTCATGTCCACTCTGTATCTCCTACATTTCTAAATTACCTTTAATGAAACTTGGTACAAATGTTAACCCCCATACAAGGATGTGTCAAGACCCCTGTTTAGTCATGTCAAACAAAGGTCAACGTCATCGTGGTCAAATCTTAAATTTTTTGAAGTGTCTTGCATGTCTTCTCTGTGTTTTATAATATCTAAATAGATTTTAACAAAACCAGAACAAATGTAAACCAGCATACAAGGGCGTCTCATGAAGCATCCTTTGTTACAATTATAGGTCAAAGGTCAATGTCATGAGGTTCAATCTAAGACTGTATTTTGTGTCAGCTGTGTATCTCTGTCAGTCAAAGGTAAAGGTCATTGGGTCAAATATTAGGATTTCATTTGCAATTTATGTCTACTGTGTATCTAGTACATTTCTATATGGATTTTAATGAAATTTGGTACAGATGTAAATGGGGATGCAAGGATGTGTCATGAAATACCGGTATGTTTAGTTATGCAGGTCATAGGACAAGGTCTGTAGAGGCTATTTGCATCCAAATCTTTGTGAGAGGGTTCAACAGCCATGTTGGGAGCTTTGCATGCTCTCTCTTTTTCTTGCCATCTGTGATGATTTGTTGTATGTAGTGATGTCATCTCACTCGCCTGTCTGTAGCTGTAGATCCACCATCACTAGAAGGGGGTTTTACCGGAATAATTGCGAAATTCCGGAATAGTTAGACACTTTCCGTAATGTTTGGAAAAATCCGGAATCTTAAGACGAAAATCCGGAATAATAAGTCAAAAACCGAAATATTTGGGCAAAATCCGGAATAATCAGACAAAATCCGTAATTATCGGTCAAAATCCGGAATAATTGGACTATATTTTTTACGGTAAATTTTCCGGAATCTAAAAATTCCGGATTTTGTCTGATTATTCCGGATTTTGTCTAATTATTTCGGATTTTGCCTAATTATTTCGGATTTTGACTTATTATTCCGGAAAATGTCCAATTATTACGGTAAAGTATTTTAAAAAATTTAAATTTTGAATTCGCGCCATTTTGTCTTATTTCACCGACGTGCAAATAGTCCACTTTCAATGAACATGTGTAAGGGGAAAAAATACCTTACAAATACTTGTAATAAATGTTCCGCCCTCGATCAGCCGCCATTTTTAATTTGCCTGTATGATGTTCACCGTGCCGATGTATTTATTTTATCAAGTTTTCTAAACTACGGTAAATAAAATATCGGAAATTTATTTATAAATTAATATGTCCTTTGTAAATAGGAAGAATTTATATGTTAAAATATAAATGTTTATTATACTTCCACGAACAAAAAATACAGTAGATTTATAGCGAGTGTAGATAATTTCTAAATAATGTACATTGAATGGGAAACTGTAAAGGTTTATTTTATCCACATGTAATATTTTTGTAGAATAATATTTTCTTTGATCCGTGGCTAATATTTTACAGGTAAATATTGTTCATATACAATACAAGGATAAGCCATGTCATTTATTCCGCCGGATAGATTTTGCCATGAAAGTATATCCTCCCGGACACATTTTCACCCGGATAAAATTATCGATTACATAACCACTTGGCTGCGATGACTTTTTATTTTCTTATACACTGTATGAACCTTGAACGCTTGATTTACACTATCCCGCGGATACTAAAAAACCGTAATTTCTGACTTGTTATGGTGCTGTATAATTAAAAATAGTTATTAATTTACCATGTTCACAGTTAAATTGTTATGCAATGGTCGTTCACGTGTTCTCTTATATAATTAGTTAAGATACATATAATTATGTAACTATATCTCATATAATGGGGATAACAATAATTGATTATGATGACATTAAAATACAGGTAAATTATAGGTAAAATTACAGGTAAAACATCCTTGAATAGGCCCCTTAATCCCCATCTCTCATGATGTTAGGCATTTGGGGATCACACCATTTTCATACATGTGATTAATTATACTAATTACATTTGTTAAATTATCACAGATCATGCAGCAGGCGTGTTCATCGTTAAATTTAGTATCTTGCTTTCCAGAACGGATGGTTCGTCCGTTAGATCACCATTACTGGCACTAGTGGTTAACGTCATTACATAACCATCTATTACTTTCCCCGTAAAAACGATAAATTACACATGTACTTATACAAATGTTGCTGCTAATATATAAACAAGGAATGCGCGTTGTCAAAAGATGAAAATATGGTAACATATAACACTGTACACATCGTAGATGGGATCAACCTTGCTTTGAACGCCAATATAAAACCAACACTGTATTAAATGTCGTAGATGGAACCGATATGATAATTGTTTTTTTTCACACGAAAATCCAAAAGAGCGACCGGTCATGAATTAATGATTGTAAAGTAACGCTCCGACTGATGATTGAATGTGTCATGATCATGGCCCTCTTCTACGATTATAAAATCTTGCAATATTGACAAATTTTATAAACGTTCGTTTGTGGAAAAAGTTTCGATTAAAAAAAAACACCTCTCTCTCTCTCTCTCCATATACTAAAATCAGGTCAGGAAATACATTTTTATTAGATCCAAGGATCTTCACATGAAGACGATAGTGCAGAAAGATTTACTAGTTTTACTTGATGAAATGATGGTTTATTTATTTATTTATTTATTTATTTAAATACAAATTTATTAACCGCGAAGTCATATAATAAGAAATATTAAATCATGACAGTTTAAAACTGATGCGTGTAATTTAAAGATGCTGTAGTCTTCTCTCGTTCACTAACCCCCTCTCCCTTTCTATGATATTTATTTATTTATTTATTTATTTATTTATTTATTTACTTGAATTCAAAGATACGGTAGTCTTCTCTCCGTCACTTACCCCCTCTCCCTCTCTATTTATTTATTTATTTATTTATTTATTTGAATAATACACACGGGTATTTAATGGTAAAAGTTGTCATATCATGCATATTACTACTATTGGGAACAGAGATTGGGAAGAAGATTACCTCGGTAAGTTTCCATTCAAATAAATCTAGGTAATTAATGAGATTAACACCATACCGGTAAATTTGTCACGTGGACTATACCATTCGTCTGCCACGGTTAACAGGTTAAAGGGTTTTGAATTTGCTTCCGTTATCAATAGTTACGTAAGTTGTTGGTGAAGTATGCCGATGGTAATTAATTAGTAACCGTGATATGTTTATTATACTTAATTTACACCTTCCTAATTTCAACGACTAGTAGTCAAACTGCCACTATTGAAATAAATAAATTGTTTGAATCCCGGACCTGTGTTTGATTGACCATTAAATAAATAAATAAATAAATAAATAAATAAATAAATAAATAAATAAAATAAATAAATATGAGCCCTCTACTCAATATTTGTTTGTTGTCTGAAAATATTATAATGAAAGAATTTTCACATGGGGCGGATCCAGAGTCTTGTTGAAAGGGGGGGGGCACAAGTTCGCGCCGAAAACGCGATGTCCTAGGAAGGTCTGGGGCATAATTTACTTTTTTATTACATAGATGCGATTTCCTGCATCTAGAACCCTGTCGTAACTCCTTCTTACCTTACATTCAAGGTGGATGTAAGCGAGTTAAAGAACTAATCAGCCTTTTTCAAAAAATTTAACATTGACGGCAGACTGACAGGGGTCTATTAGTGTCAATGAGTCAGAAACTGTACTGTCGAAATTCGTCGCCGTCGGTAACTTGTGGTGTCAGTCTCTTTATCTGTCGAGGTGTAGTAGTGCAACACATTTCTAGAAGAGAGGTTGTTGGCCCCTTGGAAATGGTAGATCGATACGTCGATCCTTCTGAGGGATACCTGTGTTTTGAATTTATTTGGTCGCCGGATAATGGATGGACGTGATCTGGTGGCCAGGGTGATTCAGTCCGGTTGATAAACTTCACGCTCATGAGTGGAAAATATCTTTGTTTGCATCCCGGACCTGTGGCTGATTGATCATTAATTAACGGGGTTTAACGTCCAAGTCAGGAATATTTCACTTTTATCGAGACGTCACCAGCTACAGGTGTAGGTGCAGAATAATTTAGCTGTGCTTTGCGCTGGTGGCATTATGAGTAAGGATTTTTCATCGTGCCATGTCTGCGGTGACAAGAGGCCTCGGTTTTTAAGGTTTGTCCGAAAGACCCGCTTTCATTTCTAATGTCGAGCGAACAGTCACTACCCGGGACATTTTCAAGTCTTGGGTCAGAACGAGGGACAAAACCTGCGACCTCAAATTTACAGAGCGAGCACTCTACCAATTATGCTGGCTGCTATCGAAGTGGTAGGTCATCTACCTCTCCTGTACTTTCAAGTGAATGTTATTATATTATTAGTTTTAAAATGACTAATTTAGTCAGTTTCAGCATTGTGTATTAAAGGTGTGTCATGCGGATACCATACTACTCGTATACTATTTTATGAATTTAATATAAAAAAATACATTCAAAAAAAATGGTATATGACATGGACAATACAATTTTTTAATGTAGTTTTTGATTAAATTTAAAAAATGGTATATCACAGGTGCGACACACAAGAATCCCGTCATCAGAAAAGAGCACTGATCATTTTAGATTCATATAGCCGATAAACGGACGAATAGAGACTGATTTTTGTCATTTAAACCAATTAATTTTTTTAATGCATAAAAAGTGGGGCTTTTATTCGCGCTATAAAAGTATACAAAAATGATAATCGTGTGCTAAAAAATGTAATATTCTGAATTAGCTCTCCTCTCTCTCTCTCTCTCTTTTTCTCTCTCTCTCTCTCTCTCTCTGGACCATGTCCTTTGGTTTGAAAAGTCGAATTAAATAATTCACGTATGATTGATGAAATCACATTCTTTATGGAATCTTTCCTCGAAGAAGAATTACGCTTGGAGTATTGATAACGATCATGGTTAAAATTCAGTCTTTTTGACAAGACCGAAGTCTCTTAATTAGTATTCCTAATTAACGACATCTACTGATTTCTTTCATGCCTCAGCGATCAGGTAAATAACATTATCACTTAAGACTGGTCAGTACTACCTGACTTCTTTCATGCCTAAGCGAACTGGCACATTACATCATCACCTGATAGCAATTTACTACCTGTACGCGGATAATTAACCAGTACCACTAATTACCTGGTCCTCTGGTTGAGTGACAATTTGCGTTTTGAGAGAAACCCCCAACCCCCGCTGGATCCGCCACTGCATATTTGTTGAAATTAACTTTTTAAGTGATGCATGTCGATAT
The DNA here is from genome assembly GCA_021292105.1 of Anadara kagoshimensis. Taxonomy (NCBI): domain Eukaryota; kingdom Metazoa; phylum Mollusca; class Bivalvia; order Arcoida; family Arcidae; genus Anadara; species Anadara kagoshimensis. The sequence continues at coordinate 20,212,068 of CM037870.1, read as the reverse complement.
AAATGGTAGGCATATGAATAAATGAAGCAGTTTTTTTATTTTATTCACATACCTGTATCAGTTTATCATAGGTATCATGTCATATAACTCCGTCTATATATACAGTGAGTTTTTTACGTAAAAACCTGGGTTTTTTTTAATAAAAGTTAAGTAGCCCCAAAAGCTTATTATATAATTTTTTTATATTACCCTCTTTATCTATATTGAAAGATTAAAAATTTCAAACGTAATAAGTCCCAAAATCTCTAAAATTAATCAAAAACATCAAACTTATGAGGAATAAATTAATGTTTTTAATATTTCAAAACATTATTAAGAAATTAAAGTTAATCCTTCATAAATCTTTGTTAGCTTCAACCAGAGACATATATATGTCTCTGCTTCAGCACGGTATCAACACGATACATCCGCGCATGCGCACATGCGTTCGTACGGAAAGCCTCTGTATGAAAGGATGTCGACTGCTGTCGAGCTAAGTGATAGATAGTTTTAGGTATTTTTTTCCCCTTACACAGTTTTCTTGAAAGTGCGACTATTTGCACGTTGGTGAAAAACGACAAAATGGCGCGAATTGAAAATTTAAATTTTTTAAAATACTTTACCGTAATAATTGGACATTTTCCGGAATAATAAGTCAAAATCCGAAATAATTAGGCAAAATCCGAAATAATTAGACAAAATCCGGAATAATCAGACAAAATCCGGAATCTTTAGATTCCGGAAAATTTACCGTAAAAAATATAGCCTTATTATTCCGGATTTTGACCGATTATTCCGGATTTTGTCTGATTATTCCGGATTTTGCCTAATTATTTCGGATTTTGACTTATTATTTCGGATTTTGACTTATTATTTCGGATTTTTGTCTTAAGATTCCGGATTTTTCCAAAGATTACGGAAAGTGTCTAACTATTCCGGAATTTCGCAATTATTCCGGTAAAACCCCCTTCTAGTGCATATAGAGCCACATGTCTCTAGCAGCCTGTGTATAGTAACCAACTTGGCATTAGGATGTGTGTTTTCTCAATTAAACTAAATATAAATTTACAGAAAACCAACAATGGTGTGTAAATGTTAATTTTTTTTATTAAAACACTTGAAATGAAGATCTTGGGTTGTTGATGGAAGTCTTTGATGCTATGATGATTACCAGGCAACATCATCACTTGAAGCAGCAAAACAAGCAGCAATATGACCATCTTTATCTATCTGCTTCATCCTAAAATAAATAAATAAATAAATAAATAAATAAATAAATAAATAAATCAATCAATCAATCAATCAATCAATCAATCAATCAATCAATCAATCAATCAATCATATCACAATTATTTATTACATGGCAAACTGTCATAACCAAAATCTGATTGAGGAAGCACAAAAATCTGTAAACTGGATAGTTTACTAGAACATGTGTCTCATTAATATTGTTTGTCAGTTTTCTTACCAGTTCCAAAGGTCATTCATTTCCTCCAGAGACTCCTGTTACTTTTACTATCTCTGAAATGATCACCTCGATATAATTATAAGTGAAAGAATCTTAACTGGTTCATAAAACACCATTACACATTTCAACTAAACTTGTTCATATTATTTGGTACACTGACCCATGAAAACCAACCACTAAGCCAGTTAGCTTTGAATCCCAGTTGGGCCATATCTATGTGTGTGTGTGAGAAAGTTTATGAGTTTGTTTGGCGAAGGTTGATGGTTTTCTCTTGGCAATCTGGATTTCTTCACCATCCCTGAACTGACCGCCTCAACATCAGTGAAAGAATTTTGACTGGGGTATTAAATTTCATAACCCCACTTAACCCCATGTAAACCATGTAGTCCAAACAAAATTTTCAGTCCAGAAGTTGCTCACTAGATGGATTCCACTGTATAGCAACCTTAAACAAAAGTTGTCAAGGCCAATATAGCTGAACAGGCACCAAACTTAACTTGGAGAATTTTAGGGGTCAATTTGGGACATTTAGTCATTTTTTCAAAGGGAAATCTACCAATATTTGGTAGTACCCAGTAATTTTTGGACAAACAAAATAACTGAAGTTCTTACCCTTTTGCAAACACAGTTTGACATAAAGGACAAGTTTCAATTTCTGAACTTCCATCTTTTTCCACATTGTTGTCATTTGAGACATTACAATTCACTTTGTCTAAACTGCTGCCATCATTATCATCAAATTTTCTATTATCATTAAAACTGTAAGAAGATTTGTTGCCAGCAAACTCTGGCTTTGTAATTTCTTCAGATGACCTTGACATTTTAACTTGATCTTTTCTACTTCCTGTGAAGTAAGCTGATTCCCTTTCACGCTTAATATTTTCCATGTTTGGCCTTGTGTCTAAATTTCTTCTGATTTCTGCATTTGAATCATGTCTCTCGACATCATATGATTTATTAGTGCCCAATTTTTTCTGTTTTATAAGTTCATTAGTAGACTCCTGAATTTGACTTTTATTGCTAACTTGAGGAACAACTCTACTGATATGTGAATCACATGATACATCCGTTTTCTCTGCAACATTGGTGCAATTTGAAGTTGAGAAATTTTGAAACAGTGGTTGTCTCTTAAAGCTACTTTTTACGTCATTGCATTTTGTATCTAATCTTGATGTCTCCTTTTCACCAAAAATAATTTCTGTCTTCTCTGTTTTCTTTGACTCTTCCGTTTTCATTAACTTATCAGTAAGCTCAGACTTGTTAAAAATTGGCGAACTATCTCTTGTTAAATTTTCATCAAAATCCCAAAAAGCTTCATAAGGATACTGATCATGTAGCAAAACTGGTTTCCTGTTCCGACACCACTTGCACAAAGGGGGCAGTAACGATAATGAATGTACATTTGTAACGTAATGGTTGCTAACATCATTCAGATTTGTGTTACTGTCCTCGGTCTTAGCAACAATTTTATTGTTTAAACCATTCTGATTTTCATTGCTGTTAATCTTTTTTCCATTGTTAAAACTATTCCGATTTCCATTGTTGTTACCAATATCATCAGTTTTTGAAACCTAAAATAGACATTATACAAATGATAAAACAGTGTTCTCACTGGGAAATCCTCGTTACTGCCCTATACGCCAAAGGCGTCACGGGCAATAAGTAAGTCACTGGGAAATATTTTGGAATGATATTGGGTACATTCACAATTAAAATTGATATAGTTTTTTCACTAACACCAAACTGATTTTCACAATTTATAAAACTAAAACTGTCTATTGAGAGCCAAAAAAAAAGCAACATCTACAAGGATTTAATGTTTTCTTGTGACCTTGACCTTTCTGATATGACCTTGGTTCAAAGTCATGACAAAACTTTGGACTATAAAGATGCTTCATATGAAGTTTTATGGCAGTTGTTGAATGCAATTATGAGATATGGTCCAGACATGATTTTACATGGACAGACAGACAGATATGGTGATTCATATATACCCCTCTCAAACTAGTTTGCAGGGGGTATAAATTTTTTTGTCAAAAATGAACTTATAACTAATAATATTAAATAAGTTTGATTTATTTCCAAATTACTGTAATTTTGGCTATTTGACCACTAATCTTCACAATTACAAGGGCCAATTCACAAACTTATAAAATAATTTCAAAATCAAACATTTCACAGAGTACCTACCGTAACATATATTCCAAAGTGGAGTGGTGTAATGATGTTTTATGCTCCAGGTACTCTGGTTTCCTTAACCATCTCAAAAGTATTTGCCTCGATACCAGTGAAAGAATCTTGACTAGGGCATAAAACTTACTCCAAATTACCGGTAACTTTTGCATGAAGATTGAACGATCTCTGCTTACCTGGTGACAAGGCAAATCTCTTAAAGACTTAATATCTACAGCTTTAATATTCCTATGACTCAAAAAACTTTCTCTTAACTTTCTCAAATCCTGGTTGTCAACATTCAGGAATCCACTTCTGTAACATAAAACAAATATAAACAATTTTTTTCCCTTTATACAATGTGTTCATGTGCAAACTAGTAGGAATGCCAACCCTGCTTTTTCTGAGAATTGTGTTTCGGTTTTACAATTTTTTATCCTTCCGACGTTTTAAAAATTGGGATTACTTTTTGACTAGTGGTTGTACGCCAGCAGCTTTGGGGTTCATACTGCACTGCAAAATTATTACTAAAGAGGACCCTGGTGGCCAAGCAGTCCAAAGCAGTGGCATATATCAGTGGAAATTTTCTCACACATATCTAATTGGAACCAGATTGGACATGATGTTTCAGGTGACTAATACAGCTTAAAAATGACTTGCCAGTAATTTTTACGATTTCTCAACAAGAAGACAGCCTGAATGGTGTTAAAAATGATACCTGATAATTTTTATAATACTTGTCTTTAAAAGACACAAGGGACCCTGGTGGCCAATTGGTCTAAAGCTTGTGCTTATGGATCAAAGTGTCTCTTTCCACCTGGGTTCAAATCCCATTCAAGACAGACCCTAGTGTGAGACAGTTTGTTAGTTCACTTGCCCAAGGCAGGTGGTTTTCTCTGGAAACTCCAGTTTGAACAGTTTCCCCAACCACTCCTGAACTGACCCCCTTGATGAAAGTAAAAGAATCTTGACTGGTATGTAAAACTCAATTCTATACTCCCCCACAGCTTAAAAGTTGATTTTTCTGAAGTGGAATTTACTGGTACTCGGAAAATCTTCAATTTTCAAGAAGCATAATGAAAATCTAGAAGTTGGAAAAAAATCTATTACATGGAAAAACTTCAATATTCAACAGCATGATGCAAATCTACAATTTGGAAAAAATCTATTGCAACAATAAAGAAATCAATTTTCATTGAAATCACATTATGTAATACATATACATGTAAACAAAAGTTGTTTAAATCTATTTTTCACTTTCATCTGATATTTTATTTTTTCAAAGAAACAAGATGTTAAATATCTAAATCTGTCTCATCGAGTAAACATTTTGATACCCGATTTAAATTTAATATAACTAATTCTAAATCTAAACCTGTGAATTGGAATCAATTTTTCGTTTAAAAAAATATTTCACTTTTATCTGCTTTATTGAATAAACATTTTGATACCCAATTTAAATTTAAAGTAACTAATTCTAAATCTAAGAATTAGAATCAATGTTTCGATTAACATACATATTTCACAATGATCTGCTTTAAAATAAGTGTAATTGTGTAAGGCCATATAAAATTAATTCTAAGATATTCATCCCCACCCGCCCCACTTTTTCAGCCAACCCCAGAATTTTTTTTATTTGTTTATTTTTGTTTTTGCCATCCAGATCCGGCTTTAAATGATGGTTGTAAGTGTCCAATTTGTATTTCTTTTGAAACTGAAAATAAAAAATAACACCCCCACCCCACCCCTTTATGGGTCCAAGTTTTGAAAAAATTTGATGAAAATCTAGGAATTAATTTTATATGGCCTAAAAGGTAGTTATGCATATTGTATATTTTAACAAACAATAGACTGACGTATCAGTACTGGCTAATTTAAAACCAGGTTTTGTTTTCACCTTGGTAGGAGAGCAACTTTTTATTTTATTTAAATTTTATTGTTTTTTTGGGTTTTTTTTCCAGAATAATATAAAAACTATGGTCTAAAGGTTCAGAAGAAAAATATTTTTATTTCTAACCATTCAGTGTTAGATATGTTACAGATGGTAAGTCAACAGCCTTGACTGCATAACCATAAGGGAGACCAGAGATCGAACCCAAGACCTCCCACACTAAAGGCGAGTGCACTACCAACTGAGCTACCTAGACCACAACAACTGATAATAAAAACAATGTCTTTATGCTAAATATACTGGAAATTGAATAGTGTTTCAAGTTTGACCTGGCTGTTTGACCTTTGATTTGAATATTAGATTGGGCTATTAGACTGTGTGATTTAGGTAAGACATGATGTTTCATTTCCATAAAATGTGATACCCAATATTAATTCAATCTATCCTTATACAGCAATTTTATATAGCCCCTAAATTACACAAAAGATATGTCTGTTTGAATATTCAAATTAAGGGTCAAATGGCCAGGTCAAACTTGACACAATATACATAGTGTAAGAGGGAATAACTCTAAGAAATCAAACAAAATAAACACACGAATATATCTTCCAATGAACAGGTCCACATAGATTACCCTAATGGTAAAGTCAATCTCATCTACATGTATAACAATTCTTTTTTTTTTTCTTTCTTTTTTTTTCTTTTTAAATATTTTTGTAAAGCAAACATGAAATATCATAATTTGACATAATTGTAATACAAATTCTTAATACAATATATACAATGTTATTTTCTGCATGGTTATTCAGAACAATTCTCTCTCTGTATATTCAAAGAACATTGATAACGAAGGGGAATAAAAGCAAGCTAGAAAATACATGTCTTATGAACTCGGGATATAATTGATTTAAACATGTGTTCTACGATTTCAAATTATTTACCGGTACAACTCAATCTAGCTTTTTTTCTAAACTTCCAATTAGCTTGAATTTCCCTATGCATACATGTATACAGTAAAAATCAATTTAATTTAGAACACTGTAAATATGATTCCAAAACCTATCAAAAATTTCTGATTTTCCCAAATTACTTAATCTCATTTTTTTTCTGTCATATTATGGTTCAATTTTCTTATTAAACTGTTGAAATTTATTTTTCTATCATTTGATCTATAACAATCTACTGTGTAAATTTCAAAAACAATTTTAGAGGAAAACTCCAAAAAATTCAACTTTCAGCAATGAAAAACACACAAGCACGAGTAAATATTATGAAAAGTAGAGCAAAAATTTTGACTATTTGTTCTAATTTTTTTTAAAAAGAATATTTAATATCAAATATAATAGAGTATTTTCTGTGTGTGACCATTACAAAATCTTGGGACTTAAGCACCAGTCAATAAGTCAAATGATAACAATTTGTTCTGGACTTGTCACTAGGCCTCAGCAGCAGGAATTGATTTATATTAATAAATCTTAAACTACCAATCTGTCTTAGTGAGATTTGGACTACTTTGGTTCAAACACATGTAATACTCAGTAACCAAAGGTCAGAAAGTTTTTCAGTTCATTCGCCAAAAATTGGTGGATTTATTTGGGCACTCTTGTTTTCTCCAAGAACTGACAACCTGGATATATGTGAAGGAATCTTGACTGGGACACTTAATTCCAATTCTCAATTCCAATTACCCATAGCATGCATAGATAAGGTTTAAACCAGATTTTTTAATCAGTTAATTGTGTAATTGACATTTTTATCTCATATCAGAATAACCGGACATGACATTCAGCATCCAGAGTGTTTAATCTTGTAATTGGTGAGGATATTAAAAATGGTAATTAACAGACGACTACATGTCAATATATGTATTGATCTTATCAGTTGACAAGACAGTCTATAAATACTGTGTAATAGACATTCGTTAATCCCTTAATTAAGGATTATATACTGTAATTAGCAGTAGCATTACATACATACCAGTCCATGATTCCGTTTTTAATAAAGGTCATGCAATTACCTGTTGATAGAGATGATGATTTTCAGGTCTTGTCAGTTATACCAATCAGTGCAATCAGTCATGCTATTCATTCTTTGGTAAAAGTTGACAGTTATTGTAATTTGCATGTTTAAGTTTTAAACCTTTAAGCCTTAATAGACCAGTTTCCCATCTGTTTAAATCAGGAGGTGGTGTCAAAATAGCACCCATATTGGCATTTAAATTGATTTATGACTCTTAAGCTAACATTTAATAAACCTTTTTTGACCAATTTGACTGATTTATCCTTTTTTTACGAGATTTGTACAATGTAAAAGGACGGATAAAATGAAAACGTCAAATAAGATGGATATTTTCCATTTCGGCAGTTTTTCTAATTAAAAGTACTGAAATTTTGTATGTTACTTGTACCAAAAACTTAAGTTCTTAAATGGCAACCTTGCACACTAAAAATACCAATCTGGACAAATAAATAGAATGGTCAGCCGGGAAAAGTAGATTTTTTTATTTGACATAGATAACATATACATACCTGCTCATTTTAGAATCATTGCCCCTTTCTTCAGTTTCTGATGAATGTCTGGCTTTCTTCCTAACTGGCCTATCTTTTTTATCATCGTCGTCATCAGAAATGCATATAACATTTTGAAGACCGTCGTTGCTCTTATTACACACAGACCTAGAGGTACAACTTGTGTTTACAACAGACACCTGATTTGAGGAGTCCCCCTTTGCAATGATTTGTGTTTTCTTTGAAGTGAAAGTGTTTATACTGGCTGCATTGGTGTCAGTTTCGCTGGGACCTGGCAGTATACTCTGTTTGCGTTTAAGACTTAACTTTGGTCTTTTTTGTTCCTTCATAATTAATTAGTAAACGAAATATTTTAGTGTTATTCTATCATAATTCCAACATGTTTTGGTTTACCCGCAATTATTAACTACACGGAAGTAACATACCGTGTTTAATTTAAAAAGAGAACGGGAAACAACCTTGACAACATCTCCGGAAAGCGGCCATAAAATAATGTCTCAAAACAGCAAAAAGACAAGTGGAAGCACTTCCTTTTGCGCCCCACTCATTATATAATATTAATGATTAAATTCTATGCATCTAGCTACTTTTCACAAAAATATCCAAGATGTAGCTTAATTCCGTTATGTTTAGATTTTTTCAGCCTGGTGATACTGAAGTAATCACCATGTTAACAAGTGGGGATACAAGTCCTTTTACACAATTTTGTACAAAATCGATCTTTTTAAGAATGTACCCCATGTCTTAGATCTAACTCAGACAGTTTAAGACATCTTGAAAGCCAGAGTTAGAACTTTAATTTTGTCATCTTGTTTGTCGGAATGTCGCCGGCGTGTTTTCCCGGATACTCCGGTTGCCTCCATCATTCCAGAACTAAACGTCTTGAATTGACGTGATTGAAATCAACTTGATAATTCGATTCTGTGTGTAAAACACCAATCCAATGATCATCAACCTAGTTGACGCACCAAGATATGCAGAGACATAAAATCTCAGTAGCCGCATCTCCCGGAGAACAGGAGGTCCGACGTTCGTAATGGGGCTCGAACCGTCGCCGGGGTCATAAATAAAGCTTTAAAATACCGATATATCGGTTCCGACACAACTAGCTCTCGGTATGGGGAGGACAGAATATCGATTAGTTCACGGGTCCATGGTGTCCAGATAACGTGACAGGGGTATAGTGGTATGTTTGTCTGTGGCCCACTGACTCTTTTAGCTAGCACCACACCTTACTTGAAGTAGTCCCGACTTTGAAGCGCGCTAGTACAAACAGCGATTTATAAACTTTGCTGCTACTCGCGAATAGCTGAAAAACTACTGATGCGACGTTAAACAGCATTACAATCAGTCAGTTCTTTTCCAAGCTAATTTTATGCTTATTACTGAACCATATACTGAATCGTAAATTGAAATAATTGAAAAAAAAAGTGGATTATTCCTTATAATAAAAAACATAATTTAATTATATTTTTATATAAAAATATAATAAACTCACTATCATGATTTGAATAATCTTGTTATGGTTTTAAATGTCACCAAATCGATTGGTTCCAAGAGACAACAGAAATACTACAATGAAATTGACATACGCATCATACAGTACGGACCTGTCGAAAGTTTAACACCAAGCTAACGAATTAGCACCAAATTTAAAGCGGCAATTAAATTCCACTTGGTTCCTCATTAGGTACATATCGGGAGCTTTTCGGTAGCCACTATCTAAACATCTGAAGCTTTTCGACCTCTCGGCAGACGAATGTCGTTCGCAGTGTTAAACTTTCGACAAGTCTGTACTGTATCTTTCGATTCATGCTTAATTTATTTGGAAAAAAATGGGGGAAAATTTTTAATATAAAATCCCTTCTACATTTCAATACTGTACGATTTTGTTCTTTTGCATCTCATCCAGACAAGATGATATGTTTTGTCTAATTTAGTTCCGATAAAAATATGTTTTTGTACAACTTGTATAAAACAATTAATCAATTCTATTTGTAAGCAATCGACGAGAACTGAAGATGACATAAAGATATTCCGAGGGAAGGAAAACAATTGGTTAATTTTTTAAAACAGATCTAGAAAAATCAATACTCATCTTGTTTAAAATGTGAGGTTATTTATTTTGACAACAACTTTAATTTCAATTTTAACGCTGTTCATAAAAATAAGAAAACACGATGTTTGGTTATTTTCAATATAAGAAACAGGTAAGTTAGATTATTTAAACATGTTATTTATTTATTTAATTATTTATTTATTTAAATTTTATACACACTTCTGTTCTTATTCGTATTCTCTTTCCACAAATTTGTTCATGCGTTTTCCCGTACAGTAGTGCCGGGTTCAAATTTATGAAACACTGATTACTGGGTGACTAGATGTCCATTCTGAATTTCCAAATTTCCAAATGGCTATGGTTTCCATGGGATCCGCTAAAATATGATTTTTTTATTGAATATTTTTTGTTACCCACAAAGAGTAGGCGTGCATTCAAGGTTTCAAATTTTCAAATTTGCTTCCGTTGCAAAGGATATCGACAAAATGTGATAATTAATTCAAATTTAAAAACGGTCCAAATTTATGAATTATTAAGGATTTAATTAAAAACACAATGATATTAGTTTCAGTTAAAACATCTTTTCCCACTTTCATAAAGCCTACTTTTCTATGGTTCGAAACCTTTGGAAATAAATAAGCACAATAAATTTCAAACTGTTTCATAGAAACCTGTTTGAAATTATAGGCCCCGGAAAGACTGTTTTATAAATGAAACAACAAATAGGTTTCCGAAATATTTTGATAAATTTTGTTGTCAAATTCTTAAAATTTGTAAAAAATATAAGTATTTTTTCACAATTTTGCTAAAAAATTTTAGGTTTTGGAAAGAGATTCTCAGAAGTAAGTAGTCAATGGCGATTTTGAGTACCCGAGTGTCCAGAATGGAAACATAGAGCTCAAGTTTCTATACATATGCGGATATCATCTGGATCATCTTGGTTATTGTGTCGGTCGAACAATTTTTATACCCCCGCTTAAAAAGTGGGGGGTATATAGTGATAGGGGTGTCCGTCCGTGTGTCCGTCCGTCCTTCCGTTACACCTTAGGGTACCTATCTCTTATCCGCAACTCCTCCTAAACCCTTCAATGGATTTTCATGAAACTTTTACACAATCTTTGTATTATAATGTAGATGTGCAGCTTCTATTTAAAAATTTGATCTGATGGATTTTTTTATGTGTGTGTGGGGGGGGGGGGGGCGGGGGGGGGGGGGGGTTGTGAGCTTGTGGCTCACAGTTTTTCTAGTTAATTATGTTATTCTTTTGACGACGAATTACTGTTATGGAACACATTTCCATTGTTTCCGAACCCATATATACATAAATATTGGAATCATATTGGTATGTTCCTTTATGTAGTTGACCTATATTAGTAAAGTTCGATTTGCCTCAATTTAGATTAGCTTTGCCAGAGTTATGTCCCTTTGAAATGTTTGATTCACAATCCATATTTTATATCTTTGTAAACTGATATTGGATTCAAATTAGGTATGTACCGAAAGCTTTATGTAGTTGACCTACAAGTTAAGTTAGACTCTGCCTCAATTTCGATAATCTTTGACAAAGTTATGGTCCTTGGAAATGTTCACTTTTGTAACATTTTTCCGGGGGTTTCTTTATCTTTTTATTGAGTTATTGAATTCATATTTGGTATGTTGCTTTATATGGTTGACCTACAAGTCAAGTTCAACTCAACCCCAATTTCGACCAACTTTGACAAAGTTACGACCCTTTTACATTTTTCCTTTTGTAACCGTTTTCCAGACTTTTTTAATTGTTGAGGTTTTAGACCTATATTTGGTATGTACCTTTATACAGTTGGGCAAAGCAGCATCTCAAATTTCAAAATTCTTATACATATATGACCTGGCCAAGGATTAAACCCACGACCTCCAATTCTCGAAGTGGATGTTGTAATGACCGAGTCACCAAGGCGGTGACCCGGGAGTAGACATGATTCTGCGTTAGCAGGATTTCTTGTTCAAAAGTTAAAAATTGTTATGTTGGTCATTGTAATTAACTGAAACTGAATTATTGACCATTAAGTGCTGTTTTACTTTATTATATAAAGTATATTACTGTATGGTAATGTAAACAATGATACCAAAAATAGCATTGGTCATAAAAATAAATTACTAAAAGTGCATAAAGGCTACTTTGAACATAGAATATTGTAAATTACATTTTAATAAAGAATTGCTTGGACAAATTAATAGTGCATATTTATTCATTATTCAGAGACCTAACTAAAAAGTATTTTTTGTCAATACTGCATGTTTTGGTTAACGTCTGTATATAGAAAAAATCACATTTATGACAGAAAATATGTACTTCAGCTATCCATTTGGGCCCCAAATTACAAATGAATGTACCTTTTACCTGCGTGATTGAATCAAGACAATTCATACCTGGACGACCTACATATTACCAATGAGGTACCTAATAGGAGTATTTATACTTAACCATCTTGATTTATCTAAATAAATAAAATGATTAACCGTGCCATTAAAATCTTTGAGATATTAGCGTTATTCCTTTCTCTCCAGCCTAGTAAACGGACAGTAATTATATTTCAACACAGAAAAGAGAGACCTAAATGGAAAAAAAATGTTTTCTTTTAAATCAGTCTATGTGAGTGTGTGCATACCATAAATTTTGCCACTTTTTCAATAAAATCACAAAAATAAAAAAAATCGAAAAAATGATATCACAAAAACAATGATTCACTAATTTGAACCAACAACAAAAAGATAGAACACGTCATCCGGTCCCTGAAAGATGAAGCGAGAACGAGAAATAGACCGCGTCGAAGGTTTTGAAGGTTTAAACTGTATAAAAGTAGAAAGTCAAGAGGCGTCAAGTAGAAAAAAACCCATGTCTAAGCTGAATTGGGAAGCTGAAAGTGGTGAACTCAGTGGCGCAACTAGAATTGAAATATACCGCGTCACAGCCGGAGTTCGGAAACTCGAAAACATAGGAATACACACTAAAATCATATAAATTGGACTATTACAAATATTTCTAAGCAAAACATCATCTTCAGCCAACTATTTTAGCCGCCATCTTGGATTTTTAAATGGCCAATCTGGTAGATTTGTTAAGTAGTCCTTAAAGATCAATTGTGCCAAATTCGATGCTTGTATCATCATTTGCACGATTTTTCTGTTATCTTATCGTTAGAAGACATCAATTACATTTAGAATATGACCTTGTCGAAGATGGAGTTGTGAAACTGACAGGTGTCAACTAGAAAAAGAACTTCATGTTCAAAACTGGAATCGGGAAACTGAAAGTATTGAAGTCGGAGCGGAGGCGTCAATTAGAAAAAAAAAACGCGAGAGGCTTTTGCAGTTTGAGAATACTACGAAAATTATACATTTTCTCTAGAAAAAACAACGCAATTACTAATCACAGAACAAATATACAGGTCCATGTCCAAGTCATAAGCCCAAATGCATATTTAAAACTATGAAAACTGACAAATTAAGTCAAGCACATGAACTTCCACTAGGTATGTGAGACCGGGTGTTACGGAAAGGTAAGCACCTCCTGTCATACTAGCTACACTCGTCACATTTGGAATCAAAAGAACACGGAACTACGATGACGTCATAAAATCCAGGATAATTTTTGTTACAGAGTCATAATACTTATCAACAATATTGTGATGACAGCTATATTTTTCATCACTATATTTGATAAACTTGTTAGACCAATTCTGGGGTGTGGACCATGGACAATTTGCAAACCATTTTTAATTCGTCTAAAAGAGTCTGAACTAGGCCTATTACATTTCTGATAAGTATCCCTTTGAAAAAGTTCACCTAAAATTTCGTAAATATATCGATTGTTTAGGGGTTCAGTGTCGCAAGTCTCATATATATTGGGTGTAAAAAGATCTGTTTCTTATTTCACATGCCTTGTGGAGTTGGGACGCTTATTATTAGAAGGTTTTGCAATTACTCATTGTTTCATCACACATTGGTAATGTAAACACTCTTCTTCATGAGGTTTTACTGTTGAATCTGTTCACGAGCAGTCTGTCTGATATTCCATTATTCAAAAAAGTATCTGAAGATGAAATAATACCTGAATCAAAATTTGTTTGAACTTGCAAAGCATTTTTCAAACTTTTCCAGAGCTCCCGACCTCATTTCCATGATGGAAGTTCGTGTCATTTAATTTGCCAGTTTAAAAAAGTTTTTTTACTTTGCTTTTGGACTGTGGTTTTGACATGGTTTGGCATATTTATTTTTTATCAGAATTTTTGGTTTTTTTTTTTTTTTTTTTTTTTTTTTTTTTTTTTTTGCAAATGCAAAATGCAAATATTACCATGGATAAAATAAACACAGAAGCATCAAAATTGGGACTAAGAAATATATCAATTGTGAATATTAACTATTGCAAGAAGACTAAGCCCGAAATCAAAATTTAGAAATTATTATCATTCCTTAGAAATAGATAAAGGCAGATACAGAAAATACAAGAACAGAAAGACTGTGTAAAAATGTCATGTTCTAGAAGATGGCACATTTTATATTTTGTACTTGAATATGATATCAACAAAACAGAACGCATGAATATTAATCCTATAAGAGTGACATAGTATCCATTGCTCCAATTTTTTTACAATATGTATATCGTTTCTGAACAATTGCGATATATTATACTAACTCCGAAACCTGAACACTTGTATCTGATTGGTTTTTTTAAAAACAAAATCGGTACGACAAAAAGGTCTTGAGTTATACCGGATGTGTGTTCAAAGCGTGCTAGTGCTTGTAACATTTAAAAGTAAATGCAATTTTACATCTGTATTGCTTGAATTGTTTGCTATAGTACAGATGAAAATTTGAAAAATAAGCTAACAAAATGGTCTCGAACCAGAAGCCAATGTTCGCCCGTCGTTAACTATATCTTTACAATTTTTCGTCAGCTGCTTTCTTTACCTCTGCAGATATCTCGGCCGCTCGATAGCCGAGTTGCGATTCCTTTTCGTTACCTCAGTGTTAAATATTCGACAGGCTTGGACCGTAAGTGCATTATTGACACTGTGATAAACTGTCATTATGATGCTATAGCTACTTGAGAATTTTTAAACGAAATAATGCATCAATAAGTACCACATGCTTTTTTCCAACACCATTTGAGGTTGACAACGACACAGTATGTTTTGACGATGTATCGTCCTTAACAGCACATATATGTGGGTTGTTTTAAGAAATAAAGAAATTGTATTGTTAGTTATCGTGGTATAACTAACAATGACCTGTCGCAAATTGAATGAAATGCAAAGCATTTCATGATAAATTTGCAAAAGGCCATTGTTAGTTATACCACGATAACTAACAATACAATTGTCTTTATTTTTCTTATATTTTCAATATTTACCATGATAACTTTAAGAAACATGAACAATGTATATTTCGATGGTACTCCACTGTGTTAATGGCGGATGGAAACGCTGATGATACTGTCAACGTAAAAATAGTACAGACTTTTCCTTCTTTATGATTTTTTTTATATAGTGAATAATTACAAAGTGGTTTACATTCTCGTGTTAAAAATGAACGTGCAATTTGAAAACGTAGAATTTATGAGTATACCTGACTGAAGTTATTGGGCGGAGTGTGAATATCTTCGGGTTTCCCCGTTTTCAACGTTACACGCAACGTCAAAATGGGGATCTAGAAACCCGTTGACACACATATTGTCAACAAAGCCGGAACTACTTTCTATAGTTGTTATCGGCTGATAACATATAATGCCAATTAAAGTGTTATCGAAGTTGTAATAATGGAATTGTAAATATTGATAAGTAATGTGTATTGAACGATATCTTAAGATCATTCGACCCAAACAGTGAAATGAACATTACATCACTTCAAAGAATTCTCAGCGGTTTAAAATACATACGTTCAATCTCTAAATCCATTGAATGATTTCTGAAATGCATGGCGGTACGCTGACTGAGACACCGGCTGATCCAAGGGCTTGTCAGGACTTTTAACGAAGCCCGGATAAGAAGTTTTTGGAAGTAGGAAAAAGGGGTAAATCTGGAGAGCCTGGCGGATGTGACAAAACGGTAACCTTCTCCGACTTCAAAAATTGATTCACTAGCTCAGATGTATGTGATGGAGCATTATCATGAAGTAGATGAACATGCTTAAATCCTGACAGAGGGCGTGGTTTAAGATAATATTTCTTGAGCTTTTTAGGTATAACATCTCGGCAATACCAACCTGCAACACTTTTTACCTTCGGCACTGGCTATACCATCACATGAGAAGAATATGCAAGAACTGTCTTTGTTCTTATGCTTTTTTTTTTTGGCAACTACAGACCTTCTATCGTGTTTAGTTAGCCATATTTTGTTTCTATTTTTTCTTACATGTTCGAAATAGTTATCCCATGTTTTGTCACCAGTAACAATGTTTGCATATTGTCTTTGATTAAATTTAGGAAACATTTTGAGCAATTGCTTAGTGGTTTGTACTCGTAAATGTTTTTTGTAATCTGTTAATATTTCATCTGGCAGAAATCTTTGGTACTTTCAAAAGACGCTTCAAAATGAAATGCCCCCGCTATATGCCAAAAGCGTTTCAACATGTTTGATAGAAAGTCGCCGCAAATTGTTAACGCTGTAGAAGTACACATGACACTAAAACGATAACGGAATACAGGCTGTTTACCAAGTTCGGGGCTATTTTCGCGAGAAATTAAAAAATCCTTTTTTGGTATGGTCATTCGCTGTCAATTTCGTATCGGGACACTGTGGCGCAGGCTTAAAATATTACACTTTTTAGCTCTTTTTGTATATTAAAAGGTACTTATATATATATACTGAGTGTTAATATCGTAACCATCGTATGAGTACAACATCAAAAAATTTAACATACCATCGTTAAGACAGATAATTCAGTCGTTGATGTAATAAACTTAATCCTGTAGGCTATAAATACTACACAACAGACGAAAATAGAAGATTCAATCAATACAATGGGGTGTTAAAATTATATAAAACATTTCATTGATTTTTGTTCTTGATGTTTTCTGTAAATGTTACCGGACAGGATATGTAAAGTATGGCTTATGAATCGTTTTCAATTGGCAAATTAAATTCTAACCATGATAATTCTATCAAAGAAAAAGGTCGCAAATGATCTAAAATTGTTTCCAACCTATTGATATCTACGTAAGCATGCGATTTTTTATCTCATGATCACGTGCACGTGACATCTAAACATCTTATAAATTGTAAAAATTGGATATGATACACGATCAGTCAAAAGTAACAGATATAACCTCTGAATACAATGACCCACCCTGATTGTTTGTTCTTCCTCTCGCTTCGACGAACAGGAGTTGAGTTGAGTAATGGCGTTTAACGTCCCAGTCAAGAATATTTCACTTTTATCGAGACGTCGCCAGCTATAGGCGAAGGTGCAGAAATTTTGCCTGTGCGTTGCGCTGATGGCAGTATACAGCAGGGTTCTTTAGCGTGCCAAGCCCACCGTGACACGGGACCTCGTTTATTTTAAGTTCCCATCCGAAAGAACCGTGACTTTCATTTCGTAATGCCGAGTGCTTGCCGAAAGAACAGTCACTATCCACTTTCAAGTCTTTGGGCAGACCCGGTCGGGGTTCGAACCCACGACCTCCCACTTACGGAGCGAGCACTCTACCAGCTGAGCTACCGCAGTGATCTTCGACGAACAGGAGCTACCATTTATTGTACACTGTGGATCACGTAAACACGAATTCCTATAGCTCTATTGAATAAAACCTAGCTATTTGACTTAAGACCTAGTTATCTCCATGCATCTGGTTAAACATGACGCTATTTTGTATCTCGCCGGTAGGTCTTTGCTTTTCAGTTTTGACCATTTAGTATCTCATGGTAAACACTTACCTAGCTACTTTGTGACGACTTTGTATCCTGTGGGCAGACTTACTGTATTTCCATAAATTCATCGCACATGGTTTTATTCTTTATCTTTTATGTTTCCATTAAACTATCAATAAAATGCATTTAAAATGCACTGACATAACCAAATTATATTTTTAATTAAAAACATTTTTGTTCATTTCTTTTGTACATAGAGAAATTTTGCGAAAATTGTGGAAATTTGATCAAGTTTATACACCAATTGGGCCTTATTCAAAGTTACATCAGGGTATTTAGGGTCAGCTAGGTCATTGTTGCTCGGGTTTTTTTCCAGGTGTGATCATCATGAATATTCAAATTGTGATATAACGTTTATAGATGTTCCAAGTAAGAAGGTACAGAAAGGATAATTTTGACATAGTCATATTTGTTGTTTTGTTGAAAAGTTAAAAAAAATTGCTCTATGTACAGAATTTCACTTTTTCATGAATGAAAAATATTTTTTCCTATTAGGTCAGTATATTTTGTATTAAGTTTTGACAATTTTTTGCGAGTTTGTTGGAAAATACGACTTTATTCTGGCATTTTCCATGTGCACTGAATTGTAGTGATATTTGCACTTAGTTTCGACTTAGTGTTTTGTAAGTATCATAGAAAGGCTATGTGTCTCGTGCACACGACAGGGATACTTTGTAACGACTTAACATATTGTAGGACGTTTAGGCTATTTTGTGACGACCAAGTACCCCGTGGTCAAGACATGGCTATTTTGTGATAACTTACTAGTAGTATCTCTTGATTACGACTTAGCCCTCGCTTGGCTACGACTTAGCCCTCGCTTGGCTACGACTTAGCCCTCGCTTGGCTACGACTTAGCCCTCGCTTGACTACGACTTAGCCCTCGCTTGGCTACGACTTAGCCCTGGCTTGACTACGACTTAGCCCTCGCTTGGCTACGACTTAGCCCTCGCTTGGCTACGACTTAGCCCTCGCTTGACTACGACTTAGCCCTCGCTTGGCTACGACTTAGCCCTGGCTTGACTACGACTTAGCCCTCGCTTGGCTACGACTTAGCCCTCGCTTGACTACGACTTAGCCCTCGCTTGGCTACGACTTAGCCCTCGCTTGGCTACGACTAAGTATCTCGAAAGTCCGATACATTGGTATGTAAATTTATACATTACGTCTATATTTTTCTTTTTACTGAAGTAGAGATTAACGAGGCCTTGTCAACAAATATCGAATTCAAATATACTTATCAATCATTAATTTTTGTCAATGAAGAACAACATCCGATCTAAAGATTTTAATATTGACCCACTTCTTAAGAAGACGCAAAACTCCTGGATTAAGGACGAAAATAATTATCTTATCTACAGTACAGGCTAATCGAAAGTTTAACAAAAGCCAACGAGTAAGTGCCGAATCGACATTTTATCTCTACCCAATATTTTGTCAGTTTTTCGCCATTTGTTTTATATTTCTCTCGGTAGCTTTTTAATCACTAGTTGTCTACATCTAGGTGGCTTGGCAGCTCAGCGTCGGTTCCTTTTTGTTAGCTCAGTGTTAAACCTTCGACAGGTCGGTACTGCATGTTTATGTCAGAAGTGCATGGTCCCTTCGTGTACTCAGGTATGACAATGGTCTACTTGTTGTACCGTTCCACCCTTTGGGCATTGTTTAACGATATTGGTGGCTCTGTCTTTGAGAACAGAGCAAACTTTTCAAGGAGATTCGAATGCAATGTCCAATATCTCATTAAAACAAAAAAGATCATGATAGCTAAAGCAATCGATATTTCATCTTAATTATGAGTTTAAAATTTGAATCTTAAAGTACGTTCATATAGAAAAATTAACTAAAATCGAAGCATCAACTCTTCTATTACGAAAAAACATCTTATTTGAATTGATTTTTCCTTTATTTTTTTCTGCCTTTTTTTCAAAAAAAAATATTGATACTTTAAAATATAAAATTATAAATCATTTATGTGTGGTTAAAATATTGGAAATTTAAAATTAATGTATCTTAAAATTTTACCAACTTCTCATTATTATTGATCATAGTTCTCCCATGCCGTGAAATTAAATGCTAAACAAAACTTTTTTATCGGCCGCATTTTTTAAACTTGGACCCAATTCTGGACAACGAAATGTTTATTGTTTCATAGCCAGTGTATGTAGACAAGAAGAGTAATTTTTAAGAAGAATTATGAAACAAGCATCAAATTTTGAATACTTGATCCCCATGGGCTACTTATCAAATCGACCCGATTGGCCAATTAGAAATCCAAAATGGTCGCCAAAATAATTGTCCATCTTAAGAGATCAGTTGTGCCACATTTCACGATTGTATCATCATTTACACTATTTTTTCGTTTATCTCCTACACTAGTAGCCTATGTGTTTATGAACTGATTTTGATTTTAGTATATGTATAAAGCTAAATATGTATTTGTCCGTCTCGAGAGCGGAGGATGATGGGTTCGAACTCCGGTGGGGTCACAGATAATGGTTTAAAATTTGAAATACTGCTTCCTTGTTTGGTACAGAGTTTAAAGAGGAAAGAGGACTGGGCTGGGTAACTCGAAGCTCTCTTAGCAATTACGAACACTTAATGCCTATATAACACAAAGGAGAGCTTCGAATTACTCGTCCCTGATTTACCATGTGTCGCTATAATGTGACTGAGGGCCTTGGATGGGTAACTCGAAGCTATCTTAGCAGTTACGAACACTTAACTCCTTTGTGATATATAGGCATTAAGTGATCGTAACTGCTCAGAGAGCTTCGAGTTACCCAGCCCTGAGTGGTATGCTTGTCTGTGGCAAACTGACTATGTGAGCTCATACTTTAAAGTCGCCCAGAATGCGCACTTGTCACGTGACAAAGCAGATCATAAAACAAACTCGCACATCTCACACATACGCGAACTTGGTCTTGGATTAATCCCTGGAGATTAATAAACCATTAATTTGGTAAAAATGTTGAAATAAAATAATAAATAATCTGATTCCATTGTGTTTCATCCAGCGTTTTGTAAATGTCAAGTCAGATGAAATGGATCCTTTTGATATATCCGGGTTGGCCTGTAACTCTTTTCTACACGCATCTACAAATAACTTTGTCGTTTCCGGAAAGATTAGAAAAACACATCTCTCGTCCTTTATGACATAAAAAACACAATAGATTTTTTTGCTTGCTTTTTTTTCTTTTTTTAAAGTATTTTGTGATAACTGTTTCATGGCAATAATTGTTTCTTAGATATTTTTTTTATTTTTTAGAGAGAAGATTTTTACAAATCAATTTAATCGCGTGATAAAAAACTTAGAAAATTTTGGTCTAGAATCAGTTCAGCAAAAACAATTGGTTTAAACTTAAAAGGTTATTAAAATGCTTGTGGTAATATAAATTCATCGATTATCACCCACTACTGTTAAATTTCTAGAAATCACATTGCGTATTTGTCTGTGTCGCTATTATGATATCGGATTTTCATTGCCAAGATACGGAAATTGCGTTAGACACTGAAGACAATAAATTCCACTAGTTGATAGCGATAAGCCAGTACAAATAGTTGTAATCGCTTTAGAACGGATTACGACCGATTTATATACATGTATTAAACACATAATCTTATCTATCATTATTTTATCATCAATTAACCACATTCCGACATTAAAAGTACGTTAAATGTTCCTGCTACAATAGAAGCGGGGAAAAACGCGATTGCTTTAATTTTTCTTTGTCAGCTTTCCTTTAGCATTCTAGGCATTTTATATCTGTTTGCTTCTCCTGCTAATGGTGTATTTGTTTCATCATTGATACGCTATGGTAGAGGTTGTTCCCAATACTGGAACATTTTTATACAACAAAGTAAGCAGCTTACAAATAAATTGTTGACTCAGGAATAATGCAAACATAGACACATCTAAGTCGTAAAAAAGTTTTACGGTACTGTTGGTGTCTCATAGTTTCATGTTCCTTTCATTTTCATTTCTGATTGCACAGGTAGTTAGATAGGTGTCTACTCTTTCGGGGCACCCGGCCTCGCTTCCCTTGTGGAGCCCCACATTTTCAAATAATTTGCTAGTTTTTATTTAACTTAGATGGAAATGTTTGTTGTTGATTATGTAGGGGACCTCGTAAATGATTGATCGCCGAATTATGATTAATAACCCTATCACTGTAGTTAATGAGATAAGTATTTCACAAGATTTTCTTTTGATCCACGGAACATCAATGGTTGCCAAAGAAGACGGACCCCTGAATCCTTAATGTGAAAGATCGATTACACAGACGCAAGTTGTTAGAATTAAAAATTCGAAACACAGAATGTCTTGTGATGAAATATTGGTTCATGATTCGAATGGAAGGTCTTTAAGATGTCACAGCGCCATCTTGTCATAATTGAGTACCACGCTTCTTCATCTCCATGGCAACCTTCCGTCAAGGTGAAATGAACACTGACACGTGGTCGATGCGTAGTGATGATTGACAGTTAATATTATGATGTCAATTTCATTATCGGTTTTACATATTGTACATTTACACCAAATACTTAAGAAATGGAATTTTACTTTTTTTCTACCATGAGGTCATGGAGAGAACGAGAATGGCGCAAATTTAATGAAGTACGAAGCACTTCATGTTAAATTTGCGCCATTCTCGTTCTCTCCATGACCTCATGGTAGAAAAAAAAAGTAAAATTACATTTCTTGTATTTACAATCTTTCAAAAATATACGAAAAACACGAGTGTTTTTCTGGATGGCACTTAATTTACTTGTTTACCAACTCTCCGTGGCTGAAAGCACATCATTTGATAGAACAGCAATTGGATCTGACAGAACCGTAACTCCGCCCACTCTGACGTAACTTGACGTGATTGACGTGAAGCTCCGCCCGTACCCGTCTCCAGGTGAAGGAAAAATAAACATAATCCCTCAGCGTATCGTAAATAAAAGATAATCAATGGTAAGAGTCACATTTTCATATTAAAATTAAACGAACAACTATTAAATGTTGAATTTGTAAGCACTGATGGCTGAATGGAAGACAACGAAAAACCCAACTGCGGATCGATAGTGTAGTCCGGGTAATGTGTATTGGGAGTTATGTATTCATACGCCAGTCAGAATTGGGTAGCGTGCGCGACTCTCTCCATGAAGTTATGGAGATAGCCAGGAAGACCTGTTTCATATAAGGAAAAGTATTGCGATCGTAAATATTTCATATTGGAACGGGGTTGATTGTGTATGTCACGACTCAACTGAACTGACTTAGCCTTTTTACTCGGTCCTTTTATCCTAATATTGAAGTTAACAGTATGTTTCACAGAGAGAACTCCACATAATTTTGAATTTTTTAAATATTTTTTACAATTGTTCTTTATGAGTTTTTATTTATGAAACAAAAGAATATTTCTGCATATTTTGTCATCTTTCTTTGGCGACTTGAGAGATATCGGAGAATAAGAATTTATTGCATTTTTAAACACTGAATATTCAATAAAACTAGCCTAGATGGCGAGAACAATACTACTCGTTCCAACTAACTTTTGCCAACTCGTTCCACTTTCGACTACCAACTCGTTCCAACTGAAATACCAACTTGTTTCAACTTTTTTGCCAACTCGTGTCAACTACTGAATACCAACTCATACCCGGTTGAAGTTGATTATATGCGATTTTATTTAATTTAAAAACTTTTTATTTAAGAATGTTTTATTCCAAGTTTTTTAGTTGTTACATGGATACCGGGATGTTTAGTAAAAAAAAGTTTGAACAAGTTGGTAAAAAAGTTGGAACGAGTTAAATTACAGGTGTAAAAGCTCTGCATACAAAAGTGGAACGAGTTGGTAAACAAAAAGTTGGAACGAGTTGGCAAAAATTAATTGGAACGAGTTTGAATTGGAACGAGTTGACTAGATACCGGCGAGAGACGGTGCGATCCGTAAAGGCACGATTTAAATAAGGAACTCATAAAAATACTTGATTTTGAAGGATTAAACCATGAACTTACTTTCAGATATACCAGCAACAAATTATTCAGCTTTTGTTTTTTCTTCTTGAACAAACAAAACACTTTTCTCACAACAAAGGAACACCAAGTAGTTTGGTTGTTATTGGAGTCTACTATTACGTCACTGTAATCAATAGCCAATCAAATCGCTCTGATTGCTATAAGATATTGCTATGACGTCACTCTAATCAATATCCAATCAAATTGCTTCGAATTAACACATGCCATAGAGAGAGAAATTCACGCGGTAAACTACGTGAAAAAGAGAGAGTGATTCCAAATAATATATTTTGATTCAATGTCTATATGCAGTCAAACCCTTTTTCAATTAATACTTGGAATCTACATGTTTTAGAATCTAAAGAATCTACATTTTTTGTTGAATTTTTTTTATATTTTTTTAAATTTTTTTTTTGATTTGCAGTGTTAGATATATAAATATACAGGTGCCATGTGCTTCTTTTGAATGAATACTATTCATAAAATTCCCAAGCACATTGCACAGGGGTTTGGTAATGTTTTCGCACATTTTCGTTTTAGCTAGTTTATTCACATGTTCTTTCATCTAATTAAGTTGTAAGTTACTTAACAAATAACTTAATTATTAAGTATTGAATTTACGGTTTTGATTAAAAAATGTAGAACAACTTTTATTGGTTTACGACTGTGAACCCAAATTATATTGCAAAACAGTGCTTACAGTAGTGGGAAGATTTGGTTTGGGTTAGCAGTCGGCAACAAAAGTTTAAGACGGGTTGATTTAAGCTTTTGGATGTTCCTAAATCTTGTTTATACAATATTTTCTCTGGTCTGATATTATTTGCATTTACTGATTATTGTTTTATTCTTTGGGAAAAAAGAAGAAGATATAATTGTTTCATAAATGTTATTGTTTTGAAAATAAATTAAAAGGTTACGTTTGATGTCATATTTTAGCGCAAATAAGAAATCGCTCGGTAAAATTTCTAAACTCTGTAAACTCTGTTCAATTCCTGATTTTAACATAAAGAACACAAGTCCATGTATCATGAAATAATAAATTCGTGATATAGGAGTTGATTGTATATATAATGCCGACCAACAACGATACTTTTTTCCGAATCTTTTGCTTGATCGATTCTTTTGCATCCCGTTGATTGTGGCAGTTTTTTATATCAATGGAGCACGTAAAGTACGGAAGCGCTTTTTGGACATGAAAGAAAAAAAAGTTAGGTAGTTAATCCGCCCGGGCAGAATAACAATCAGAAAGTTACCAAATCAGTCCACATAGATAACCTTTTATCTCTTAATAATCTAAATTTGAATGATATGTTCATATCGTCTGTCCTCGTGAGCTTGAAATAAAAGATACGACTGATTGTTCAAGTTCAGGTTCAAACTGATTGTCAATTTTCTTTTCTATCAATACGCCTGCTTCTCCTGATTATGATGTATTTGGTTCAAAATTATTATGCTATGGTAGAGCTTGTTCCAACTACGGGAACGTCATACAACGAAGCAAGCTGCTAACCAATAAATTTTTGACTCGGGGATATTGCAAAACTAGACTTATCAAAGTCATCAAAAAGTTTCATAGCCGTCAGTACAATATTGTTCATAAGTACAAATGTATGATATATCTATGCCCGGAATAACCTTGAATATATTTGACATCCCATAGTTTAATGTGTCTTTCATTCTCAGTTTAGATTTTACACGTGGCGGGTGTAGCTAGTTGATCAGGAGGTGCTAATCCTTCCGGAGCATCCGGCCTCACTTCCCTAATTGAAATTTACATAATTAACTGAATTGTTCAATTTCCAAAATTTTTAACTTTGCTTTTTGGATTTTGAAATTAAAATGTTTGATTTGTTTATTTTGTTGGCCAGAGGCAATCAATGCTGCGTCACCTGCATTCATTATTTCACCAATATTGTTTTATTGTGATATACTGAACACGGTTACTGTCAGATCACGTATGTAGGTACTTGCGTCTTAATATGAACTGGGTGCAGGTTTCAGCAAGCATAAAGAACAAGGGATATACCGAGGAGGGTTGATTGCGCGTATACAGCGTTGTTTGCAACAGCTTTTTACCAGCTATTGTTGCAGCTACACTGAGTCGTCATGGCAACGTATTTTCATCCTTGCCAAGCCAAGAGATTTCTCCAAAGGCAAAGCGATTACCTAATGACAATATTGTTGCTGGTTAATTTTTAAATCCGCTTTTACAGACAGTTGGACTATAAGATCATGAGCATTTTGATTACTTTATTGTTCAATCCACACATCTAGCGGTTGTATCTTGTTTATATTGTTAGTAAGCAGTTTAACACCCCAGTCAGAAATCTATCACTTAAATTGGGGCAGTCAGTTCATGGATGATGGAGGAAACCCGAGTGCCCGGAAAAACCACGGCAAGCGAACTGACAAACCTCACGTTAGAATCTGTCCCGAGTGGGGTTCAAGCCTAGGCGATGAGAGGTACTTTCTGTAAGCACACACCTTAGACCACTCGGCCACCGAAGCCCCTTCTCAATGTAGTGCAGCACGATCAGCACGATTAGTAAAGGTTTTTATTCTGCACCGACAGATTAGTTATTTCGACCGGGCAGATTAGTTATTTTGACCGGACAGATTGCTTTTATTCCTCCCAGGCAGATTAGATATTTCGTCTGCGCAAATAAATTATTTTGCCCTTGCAAATTTATGTTATTCCGCCCCGGGCAGATAATTATTCTGAACGCGCTGATTAGGTACTTAATATTTTTTCTTGTATGTCCTAAAACGCTTCCGTATTAAGGTGACATTATTGCGAAATTAAAAAAATCACAAAGATCAAATTACTAACCATTATTTTTTAGTCTTGTCTGTTTTTCAGTTTTCTTCCTCGCATAAAAACAGTGCTAATGCGTTGTTTTTTTTCTCACAAGGAAACAATGAAATTTCGTTGCCATCTGATAAAATTGTGACGTCACGGAATCACATTGTCCAATGAAATCATACGAATGTCGCAAAACCGCGGGAAAACAGGGGGTTTGTTACAGTTTCGGCAAAATGCTCACGTTTTTAATGCCCAATTAAACACTGTCTCAAAACAAATTAAATTTTGCCATTTATTTAATTTTCGCGTTACCACCCAATAAATTCAGTACAATCCAAGTTCAATCCTTAATTGCAGCATTTATGAATATAAGAATTCGTTATCATTGTTTGGGCACTTACCATTTTTTGTGGGTTTTATTTTAACCCAAATGACGATCTTTGTAACCGACAACCTCGGTCCTCAATGCAAACAGTAAACAAATGGGATAATGGCACTATTTTTTTTTTATTTTAGTTAAATAATTCTGAAAAGACCATCTAAGAGAAGTAGCTCTCGGCACGTCATGTAACAATGGTCAATATTTAAGTTGCATGCCAACTAAATGGGCGTTTTTGACCTTTGACCTTCAATTTAAAAACTATTCTTTTAAGATTTGTTTGTTTGACTCTTTGGTATCATTGTTTTCGTAGCTTTTATTTGGACTCTGATGCCATTGTTTCTGTAAAAATGTCATTAGCAATTTTTTGAATGCATTTTTTAATAAAAGTTCAAAAACAGCAAATGTCAAGATTGTTTGCCTCTTTGATAGCATTGTTTATGTTACTTTGTTGGCTCTTTTGATATCAATTGCATTAATTTTATTTTTTTATCCACATGTCAAGCGTGAATGGAATAAATTATCAGAAAACATTATTTAAAAAAACTTATCGGAAAATAAAAAAATAAAAATATAGTTCACGGGTGCAATTTTATTGCAATATCATATTTATTCAATCAGACATGGGAGATTGGATGTAATATTATTATATTCGGTCATTAACTATTCAATTGTTATACTGATTGGATTCACGTGCTTTACCACAATATAATTCAAAATGGCTTGCATTTTTATTACATATCTGATACTGTAAAATCTTCTTTGAAAATATATATTGTTATTGATGAAGTAATTTGTATCGCTTAATGCATTTTTTATTCATAGTATGCACGAAATGTTTTTTTTAATTGAAGGCAATGTTTAGAAATCGTTTGAAGCATTAATAACAATCTTCATGGTTAATGTCTGTTTGAAAAATAAAACCTTGATCAATTCACATTAATATAGTGAAACATCAAATGATGTCATTTCCTTCGTCAAAATTTGTACATTTCATTTTCCAATTTCAACAAAAGAATTCTTGTAAAGTAAAAATCAATACTCTGTTGCATCAACGTCTGAGAAATCACACATACCCCACCCAAGGTTCCGAATCTTTCGAAATATTTATTTATTATTTATTTATTGTTTATTTGTCTCGTGGGTAGTACAAAAAAAAAAAATTATGTTTAAAAACGTGTGTTTTGAAAGCTAAAAACGTATATTTCCATATATGGATATTTTGTCATCATGTGCTTAAACTTTCTGTAAAGTGTGTGTTTTGAAAAAAAAAATGAATGTCCAATTGCACGACGATATGTGTGCGCGCGCACGCATATGTGTGTGTGTTTTCTTTTATCACGTATGTAACTGGGCTGGAATATATACATATAATGCTAACATCGTAGCAATATCAAAAAGTAACGCTCCGTCGTTAAGGCATATAGTTCGGCATACTGTTTAATCCTTTCGAACCTTTTCGCGATTAGGTGTTCAAAATCATTTTAATGCAAACACCTCTTTTTCCTTTTTTGTAGGGTTTACCGTTTTGGATATACGTGATCACATCTACCTTAAACATTTCACAAGGTATGTATGATACAAAACTAAGTTGTTTGTGTCGCTCGGTATTGAAAAGGACAGAGCATCGACTTGTTCACCCAGTGGTAATATATTTTAACTGGGTAGTGGTGCACTTGTCTGTGGTATTTTGACTCTGTGACCTAGCACATTAAAGTAAGCCCAGGTTCAGACCACACCACAAAAACACATTCGAACTTCTCACGCATACACGCACTTGTTCTCAGATTTATTTTTAGAGATGGATAAATTGTCTCTCTTTGCAAATGTTGTTGTTTTATGCTGCTAAACGTCACATCAGCAATTTTTCAGCTGTTTGCGACGGAACTACTTTATTAATCTCTATGGATTAATGTATGAACAAGTTCGTGTATACATTGGAAGTACGAGTGTGTTTTAATGGTCTGCCTTGATGCCAGCGCGCACTTAAGCTGCTAGCTAACCGAGTCAGTACGCCGCAGACAAGCGAACAACAACTCTCCCAGTCATATCATACTGACACTAGGTGAACCGGTAAAGGCCAACGGTAAGGAAAATTCTTTGCAAATAGCAGACAAATTTTGATACTACGTTAAACAACAACAAAAAAAAATCAACAACAACAACCATTAAATTTCTTTAAAAACCTGTTTATTTCATTACAACTTGTTTATTTCATTACAACCTGTTTATTTCATTACAACTTGTTTATTTCATTACAACCTGTTTATTTCATTACAACCTGTTTATTTCATTACAACTTGTTTATTTCATTACAACCTGTTTATTTCATAACAACTTGTTTATTTCATTACAACCTGTTTATTTCATTACAACTTGTTTATTTCATTACAACCTGTTTATTTCATTACAACTTGTTTATTTCATTACAACCTGTTTATTTCATTACAACTTGTTTATTTCATTACAACCTGTTTATTTCATTACTTATTATAGTACATATAGTATGCATGATATATTTGTCAAAATAAATTTATTTGTAAACAACGCATTTATTTCATGGCTAGAACTATATCCATATTTATGACACAACTTCGACCTTCATTATATTGACTAATAAAATTGAATATACTACAATTTTTCCAAAATAAAATTAAAAACAAAAACAACCAGATTTGTAGATAAGAAATTTTATAAAAGAAAATATGCCCGACATTAAAATTTTTGATTGGTATATTCAGAAATAAACATGACTATTCGATAAAAATAAAGGACTATCATTAACAATTTGTTACATTGACCTATAAAACTGAAAACCTGGCAGACATATTTCTTCCGAAATATAATTTTTTACAATAAAAACCCAAATTTGTAGATTAGAAAATTGATAAAAGAAAATATGCATGACATTAAAATGTTTGATAGGTATATTCAGAAATAAACATGACTATTCAATAAAAATAAAAGACTAATTGAAGATTAGAAAATTGATTGCGTAAAACACGGAATTATACTCGACGGATTGATTAAATGTCATGTATGAAAAATGACATATATATATATATTAATAAATATAGCGATTATTGTGATATTGATAAAGCAAGGTGGTGGTATAAAGTTTTTTTTTTAAAGAATAAAGAGTCTGTACCGCTTCAATGATGACAGTTTGCTGATTATTTTACTTTATCAGATGTGCATTAATGTTTGTCAATTTATTCGCGCTCAAGCGCATTATGTATTTTTTATGTCAAAAAGCTCTAAACAAATAAAGTTCAACTGGACTAAGTCTGAAAGTGCAAGCAACCTCGAAAATAAGTTGGCCCGGCCCCCAACTTATAGGTCCGGGGTCCGCTATCATATGATACCAGAGTTCGTTATAAAATGGTGAGTGACGAATATACATGGGTTATGGGCAGTCATTTTAACGGTGTTTGAAATGTCATGTGCTACTTTTGAATTTTTATGAAATAATACATTCAAAAGTAGCACATGACAATTACTTTTGAATGTATTATTTCATAAAAATTCAAAAGTAGCACATGACAGAAATATTGATTGGGTCGAATAATTGTTCGGTTCCGAAATAAGCCCTGGGTGAAAATTTTGGTCATATGAATTAAGAATACATATAGTATATATAGATTATAAGTGATTGTCATTATGATAAAAAGTAATTTTTGGGGCTCAAAATGGTCCGGATCCTAATTGTAAAAGATCCAATATTATGTCATAGTTGGATTGGGCATTCCTCCTTCCCCCGAACGAAGTGGAGAGGTATTTATAGTGCTTATGTAATTTTTCCGCCGACTTTTTTCCATCACTTTTCTGAAAAACATATAACATATCTTTATTAAACTTCACAGGAACCATCTTTGGGTGTAGTAGATGTGTTATTTGTAATTCATATTTTGATCATGCACATGGTTAGATTTTTCAGTTGGCGTTCGTTTCGGAAACAATGGCATTCTACCTTATCTATAACTTATTAAAATGTTGCATTATAGTGGGGTCTACACGGGTGAAACAGAAGTTGACCTTGTTCACGAATGCAAAGACGTGGAATGAAGCGAAGTCGATTTGTGAAAGTGACGGCATGAGGTTGTTACAAATAGAATCCCAAGCAAAGTCAATCACCGTGGATAAATTCATCGGTCAGTGGGGTACAACCATGTAAGTATTATTCACGACTTAAAATAAGAATCAATGGCCATATTCGGTGGGTACTTTACCTTTGAGCAAGAGGTACTTCTATTTACCGATATGTTCCCGCCTTTATTTTTGACCAATGAGATCACAAAACGACTGGAAAAGTGCTCAACAGACTGTCACCCCTAAAAACAATGTTTTGTTCACGAAATACACTTTATATGTAAAGTTGATGTACGTAAGAGATTGGTCAAAAACATATGTGGTGAAAAAGTAATTTCATGAAGAGCTTATAGCTTTCGCACTTTTTTCGTTCACACTTCAAGAAATATATTTATTATATATTTGATTCATTGTTTTACTATTGGAGGTTACAGATCAAGTTTAAATTTTGTTATGGTCAGTTTATTTTTTGCTGAATTTTGGCCCTTGACTTTGATAAATTAATTAAATACTAATTTTTCCACACTTTTTCTTCACGTTTGCAGATATTAATTTGATATTTGGTAAATTGACTTACCATGCGTTCGCCAAGTCATGATTCATATCCTGTCTTGGAACTATTGGACAATAAAACTTGGGCTTATGTTGATTATAGTGGCAACAGACAGTTTTTAAAACTATGTTTTCCTGAACAATCATAAACTTGTTGCATGTAACCTGACCTTCGGCTGCTACTTTCAACTGAGTAAAAGCCCACTTCATGAATGTAAATCACGTTACAATACAAATTGTCTCGTGATAATTGCAAAGCAAGATTGCCTAACCATAAAATAGCATTTACGTTATCGGGAGTGAAATTAAACATTGGAACAGTTGTGTATTAGTCCGGTTTAGTTTCTTTTTGTTTTAAAGGATGAAAATCACAGGTAAAGTTTGAATTCCTCTTGTTTTAGAAATGGAGACTTGTGGATTGGTTTGCATGAGGTAGATGAAACACAACCAGAGATTGTGAAATGGGCGGACTGTAATGCAACGCTGTACCAGGATTTTGCAACACCACCATCAACAACAGCAGACGATAGTTTTTGTTATGCACTAACGTCTGTAGGGCTGAACTGGAAGCCTGCTCGATGCGACACAGTTCTACAGTTTATTTGTGAGAAAGATTTCGGTACGATCTTAAGATCATTATTTCTAGATCACAGTGCGTACATCAAGTTCACACAATGTTAAAACCCCCAAAAATTCATATTGTAAACATTTTTGAAAAAGAAATCCTATATACCATCTGCGTCTTTATGTCTGTTTTTTTCACTGATGGATAGACAAAAAAATCATGTGACTGACCGATGCTTTGTCATTATATCCTAAGTCCGTCCAATGTTTAAAGTGATTCCAAAGTTATTTTTGTCGATGATTAAAATACAATTTTTTAACAGGATAAAACTTTCTTGACCATTTTTGCTTGCCTAGATGAGCTTTTTCCATTTTTTTTGTTGATTTCATGACATTTGATATGCATTTCACAATTGAATGGTTTTGGAAATGGTAAAAAATAGGGGTGCTTTTCACAACTACTATGATCCTAAAACATAACATTTGCTAATGGAATTTGAATTCTTTTCTTCAGGTTTGTATGATTTTGACCGATATCTTTCTTTTCTTCAGGTTTGTGTGATTTTGACCGATATCTTTCTTTTCTTTTGTTCAGGTTTGTGCGATTTTGACCCGCATCTTTCTTTTCTTTTCTTCAGGTTTGTGTGATTTTGACCGGTTGTTTTCGGCGACAGGTTGTAGTTGGCCTGATAAAGCATCAGCTGATGTAGCGATAGCACCATGTCACAGTCTTTGTCTTGATGGTGTCTGGACGAATGCTAAAGAATGCTGGGCTATTGGCTTCTGGAACGGATATGTCGGGGACGACTGCTGGATGTTCTATTCCTATGACCCTGACGCATGCGTCAGTAATGAATACAGTTCCGGTCCAGTAGTTTTGTACTATAAAACGTGTTATATAGGTAAATCATATTATTTTTATTTTGCAAACACATGGCCCAGACAAGCTTTGATACAGAGTTACTATACTTATCAACAATATTGTTCTTGTGAGAACACTTCTCCAATACCAAAGTAGCTCGCATGAGTGTCCAGAATATATAGCTGCAGTTAGCTGGCTGATAAGATAAAATAAGGACTTTTATTAATTTCAATTTCTAAATCCTGAAATACCATTCATTTGTCCAGTCAAATGGCTTTAAATTCTCCACTAGACGATGCAAAGGGCAAGGAGTTTCAGCAACACGCTGTTTAAAACGTTTATAACAAGACGCCAATCCGGCAAAATGTTTGACATTTGTAATCAAAACTGGTTCTTGCCAGTGACATACATACCACAGATACGTTTTTGGTCGGGAAAGATATTGTTTCAGAAAATTATAATGGTCTAAAATTTCGCACAAGTTGTTTATCCTCTCTGTCACTGTCTTACCAAAACTTATCATGTCATCCAGATAGATTAGAAACACACCCAATTGCAAACCAGCCAACACCCATCAGGGCCGTAACTAGGATTGATTTGTTGGCGAGGCAAGCCGGACGCGCCAAAGGCGCGTAGAGGTAGGGGGTCCAGGGGCCTCCGGAAAATTTTGATATTTTTGACACAAAAGCCTGTCATTTCCTTCAATTTAAATGCAAAATTTGCTTCGAAAAATGTACAACATTTTGATTACGTCGTTGGCCCTTATATATTTAGTGACTCACTGGATTAACAATCCCCAAGGAAACCGGAAATGGTAATCTTTCAGAAATTATTATGGTCCATATTGAATAATTCTGTAAAGCAGAAAGACAGACAGACAGTCGGATGCAGTAAAAACTATATAGATCTAACCTGTTCTTTATGCTGTATATTCTAATTTACTACATAAAATTAAAAAATAACAGAAATCCAAAGTTAAATCTGAATTTATTACCGTGATGTCATAATTGACATAAATATCAAACTCTAGTCTAATTGTTCAAATGCAAGTGGGATCTTGCGAGTTCCTTTGCTGTCCCATTTCTTAAGAATTTTCTTTGGAGCCATATTTTCACAAATTATGTGGAAACTGGAAGTCGCAATTTGTGTATAAAATTCGAAACGAGATAGAAGTAAACACAAAAAGATCTGGAAAGATAGTTGATATCGGACAAAAAGAAAACCATTATAATTGTAGTTTTACCTGTTAAGCTTCGTCAACAAAGATTTACAAAGTAACATACTCATAGGTTTTTATCAGTAATTTATTTGGATATTTTGGATTTAATTACCCAGAGTTTTGAAAAAATCCTGGACAAGGCAACTCGTCTGCCTCTGTAGTAGTTGCGGCCCTGCCCATTCTTCTAATCGTTGGATACATACTGGGTATTTGAAAGACCAAAGACATCTAGTTTCACTGACCAGGTAGTTACGTTTTTTTCTGAATGAAGTCTGTCGTGAGGTTTAACCTTTTTCATATTTCTGATATGTTAGGTTTAATCTGTAAGATGTTAACCAATATAACTGAGATATTAAAGTTAAAATTTGAGATAAATAATAATTCATATCAAAATTACTATATTGATAAGTAATGAGACTTATCAACTAGTCCTAAAATAAGTCACCTCTCATACATTATGGTAATGTTTCTGGATTTACTCGTTACAGATGATGTCAATTCTACCGTAGTGAGTGTTCCTTCGAACACAGATATTTATCCAAGATCCGCATGTTTTATACACAGGACAACAGCAGTTTTAACAACGGGTAAGTTAAGAATGTATCACAGTTGCTTCATACAAAGTGTATCCCGGAAAGAATGATGTTTACTCCCATCAAGATTGTTTCAATAATGATATTGAAGGCACTCAGGTCTGGGATAATGGAGGAAGTGCCCAGAGAATACTACCAACCTTTAGTAAGCAAACGTTCTACTTTCCTTCATGCAGAATGTTACGTTGTACTGGGATTTAAACTTGGTTGGTGAAATGTTATATGATCCATAGGCGCCCCCAAACTATTATATTCCCCTCGCATTCAATCAAAATGTTTAGATGGCACGCTTTCCCGGCACTTCTTAACTGAAGCTTTTCTAAACCTAGCAGATTTGATTTTTTTATTATTCTGTTAATTTTCCAGATATGTATCAATTTGAAATATAAGATGTCATTTTGACAAACACTGTAAGCTTATAGTATTCATACCCCAGTTTTGTCGAAAAACTGTCTAAAATTTCACACAAATTGTTTACTCGCTCTGTTGCAGTTGTGAATTGAAACTCAAAATAAGCCAATGTTGGCCTTAACCCATTTAGTGTTATGCACCAATATTTCAATAATTCCACAGAATCAACATGAATGTTGATACTTTTTTCAATTCAAGAGAATTAAAACAATGTTGCTATACTGCATTTATGACCCAAGTACAAATTCTCAGAATTTTGGAAAACATTTTGTTTCAATGGTAACATACTACAATTGCACATTATAACCTCAAAATTGGTCATTTCTCATAGAATCAGATGGTCAACAAACCTCAAACTACGCTCACATTATTCATTTATCCTTAAATATTCCACTTTTTCTTTGTCAAGAAAAAACAGGGTCGATTCATTTTATTCAGAAATTTAGAAAATGTGTCAACCATGCTATAGGCACATGTCAATGTTTACACCTAAAATGTCTTGCTATAGGAAGTGCACGGTGCGGCTGAAGTCGTTAAGTCGCAAGTATAGTTCTTTATTCAACCAATTAAGGTTTGAACTAAGAACATCTCACCATGGCAATATTGCAAAGTACAACCTATTTACAAATTTAAATGATCATGGTGTGAGGAAAGGCCAATGGGATTATTATATGCACTGCTTTTGACCGCACCACATCCGGCCTTATCACGACTGAGGTCTGCTACCAGGTGCTTACCCTTCCGCTTACGGAGCATCCGGCCTCACGTCCTCGTGGAAGTTAATGTATTTAACTTAACTTGTCAGTTTCAAAGTTTTTATTTTGCTTCTAGATTGTGATTCGGACATGGATTAGTATGTTTGTTTTTAATTATTTACAATATATTTATATACCGAGGTAAGTTGTCATTTGTAGTATTTTTCTATGGAAATTTGTGAAAACTTGGCATGAAATGGTGAATCATGGACTGTCTCTGTTTCTTTAAAGTGCGCCTTCGTTGTAGACAAACATGAATATCATAATTTATAAAGCACATCATAAAACGCTCAACATTGTTATTTTATTTATTTATTAGAAAGCAGTGTACTTGAGTAATGTTTGATAATTCGATATTTAATCTATGTTTTATACACGTAAAGAATTCGATTTCTGAGATAAACTCGGTTATTAACACCAGAATAAGAAAACGTCGTTGATTGACAACACATATTTGTCTACTAGAATTCTTTCATTCAAGATCAATGTTAAAAAACCTGATGGAGCAAAAGAATATATTAGGATTTATTGGCAATTTAGTGATATTTGCAATGTTTCCTTAAGTAAATGTTTATTTGCACTGTAATATTTGTCTGTCTGAATTGTGTTACGAAATTCACTTAACAACAAACTTCATCTTTATGTTATAAACATTATTGGTCTCAAATTGTATTTTATATACATGTACTATTGTAATTGAAATGTAGTAAAAACTACCGGAACTAAATTCCTAATCAAACATTGCAATTTACATGTTTTAGTGACGAAAACAAAAGCGCATTGAACATGTTTTGTGAAAAGCTTATTATAATGAATATTGCAAAGTTTGCTGAAACTAGATCAGAGGGATCTTTGTTGTGCGAGTACAAGCAAACTGCAAACAAAAACTCTGCGATAAATGCGTTTAAATGACAATTCTAAAAGCAAAACAAATACTTTTAAATCTGGAAAATTAATTTTGACATGTCAAAATCGACAAGGGAAGTGAGATAGGGTGCTCTTGAAGGGGAAGCCCTTTCTGTTTAGTTACACAAGCCAGGTGCGTAAAATCAAAATTAAGGATCAGAAGAATATGGGACTATGAGACGCCAGATATATCCAAGATTGTTTTGGAAACTGATATCATACTTATCGACATTATGAAGTCCACGAAACGTTTTGAGTGTATTAATAAACTTAATTCTTTTCTTATGGTGTTATTTCCAAAATAATGCGCATTGTAAAGATTGTTCTCACCACGGAAACTTTTATAACGAAGCAAACGGCTTACAAATTAATTGTTGACCAAGATATATAGGTAACCCAGACTTAAACCCTCAACAAGGTCGTCATCACGGTATTGTTGATAAGTTTGATTCTGTTTTCAAAATTACCCAGGATATATTTTATGTCCAATAGTTCCATGTTCTATTTTGATTCTAAATTTCGATTTTTACGTGTGGCTGGTGTAGCTAGATAAACAGGAGGTGCTTACCCTTACAAAATCCTCACTTCCTTGGTGGAGTTTTTCGTTGTCTTCCATTCAACCCTTAGTGCTTACAAATTCAACATTTAATAGTTGTTCGTTTAATTTTAATATGAAAATGTGACTCTTACCATTGATTATCTTTTAAGTGAAATAAAATATTTACGATAAGCTGAGGGATTATGTTTATTTTTCCGTCACCTGGAGACGGGTACGGGCGGAGCTTCACGTCAATCACGTCAAGTTACGTCAGAGTTGGCGGAGTTACGGTTCTGTCACATCCAATTGCTGTTCTATCAAATGATGTGCATCCAGCCACGGAGAGTTGGTAAATTTAAGTGCCATCCAGAAAAACACTCGTGTTTTTCGTATATTTTTGAAAGATTGTAAATATAAGAAAGCACTTCATTAAATTTGCGCCATTCTCGTTCTCTCCATGACCTCATGGTAGAAAAAATGTAAAATTCCATTTCTTAAGTATTTCTTAAATACAAATGTTAGTACAAGTTTAACATGGAAAATTTTTTAGGAAAAAACACATTTTTAAAATTAGTATAAAGCTGACTAGGTTTTAACAGTTTTTAAAGCAGATAATAGGTCTATTACTTAAAAATTCAATCTCTATAACATACTTCGAAAAAAGACGAGGTGAGTTTACTTCAGTATGCTAGTACTCATTTTAGTGCTTAATACTGTATCAATCTCTTCTTTATTGAAAATAACTTGATCGATGAAATGCAATTATTTGCACTATACAACTTTAAAGACCGGACATGACCTATATATACCAGACCTTTGTTGGTGAGTGAAAAATCAGATAAATAAAACTATTCATCTGGTTGTATAATACACGTGTTAGTATCTAGTGCTTATGTACGTGAAAAAAGGTTCAGTGAAAGAGACGTTGATCATAATCATCGGTATAATTACCAGGGGAAATATCACAATTTATAATCATTCTTCAATTTTAGTTTTGACAAAAGACTGTGAGGAAAAATCCAATATTATATCTGGTTTTGGCAGTGTTACAGATTTAAAATATCTATTCTAGGACAAACAGCCTGGAATACGGTCTAATTCGAATTGAGTACTTGGGTAGCCAAAATGATGTCAAAATCACTATCGGGCCACATACGACTCTTAATCCCATATAACGTTAATCCATACCTAAATGGCAAAACAATCACACTTTTCGGCGGTACTCTTGTACCATTTTAGCCATAAAATAGTTTTCCATTTAAAACACTGTCTTTTCTTTCTGTATTTTTTTTTCAAAATTGTATCTAATGAATAATCATTTGCATTGTTATTATAGATAATCCTTATATCCACATATCCATATATGTGATTATCTTCATTGAGATGTTAAATTAAGGAAATTGTATATAGACAGAAGTGGTTTTAAATGCATAACAATGCTATGGATACACGTCATATACGTTGCATATATATCTATGGTGGTCCTTCGAATTCATGAGCTTTTGTAAACACCATTATGGTCTTTACGTCATATTCAAAATCTGATTGTGTACCACGATATGGAAATATTTTACCTCCGAGAATAAACGTAAGAATGACGTCATCGTACGCACTGATTGTTCATTACCAATTCACGCTGGCCACATTTGTTAACTAGCATGCCTTATTGATGAATAATCATATTCAGTATCGTATTCCTTTTTTCAGATCCTGTAACTACAGTCGCTGTGGAAACCACATGGCAGGATACAACTACAACTTTGATTCCAGAAACTACATCACAGGGCATAGGTTCAACTACAACCTTGTTGGATACAAGTATACAAGATGATACAAGTGCAACCACCACGGTACAAGAAACAACAACATCATTGGAAACCACATGGCAGGAAACAAGTGAGCCTATAACCACGATGATTCAGACAAGTACAGGGAAGTTTACAACCGAGTCAAGCAGTGAAACAAGTGGGCCCATAACCACGATGATTCAGACAAGTACAGGGAAGTTTACAACCGAGTCAAGCAGTGCCGGACAAGAGGCTACATCTTCTGCTCCACAAGAAACGACATCATCAATAAGTGACTCTACAATCTTAATACCGTCATATACATCATCAACAGAATCCAACAGCTCAGAATGTCTTTGTTTGACAAAACAGAAACTTACTACGGAAGAACTGGAATCCCTTCTAAATGATCTAAGTATAGATAAAAAACAAACTTCCATTCATAAACGTCGGTTTTATAGTCCCGGTGACGAACGTACGTCGGCAAGATCTATTGGGTACGCCGGTGCTATTTTCTTGGGTATTTCTTTAGGTGGCATAGTTTTACTGGATGTCCAAGTTTTAGTACAACATTTTAAAACACGTTTCAGTCGATCCAAAGGACAAAATAGAAATAAATTCAAAAGAGACAGTGTGGTTAAGTTTAGCATCAAAGGTGATGAGGACACGATATAAAATATAATGCTAGATTTTAATTTTATATCTTCTCTGCAAGATATATCCAATAGGATCACTGTGTGTTCATCATACTGTTTAGCATTATTGATGTACTTAAACCGATATTAAATATAGTATGTGGAGGAGGTAAAATTGATATCTTTTCTGCAACTTTTATTGAAAGAAATAACTGGGTATTCCTCGCGCTGTCTTGTGCTGTCCCACCCTTCATGTTTAAGAGTTTTAATCTAATGGGTGTACAATTAAGAGGATTTAAGGAACTAACAACCAACTACATGTACTAGTATTTGATTTGCGCTGCTCCTGACTTTATGGTTGGGACTGATATACAGACAGAAGTAAAACGAAGAATTAACATACTAACATCCAAATAGAAGTGTTCAGTACTAAGACAACTTGTGCACTCTTGTTAAACTAGTTTGTACCATGTTGTCAATAAAATACCATAGACTTATGGCACATCAATTCAAATGATGTTTTACAATTAAAAATTTTAAAATTTCTTGCTGACAACTTTAATATGTAATCAAAAACAAACATACTAATCCATGCTCGAAAAATTAGATAAAACACGTGAACTTCCACCAGGGAAGTGGGGCCGGGTGCTCCGGAAGGGTTAGTAATTGGAAAAGTGTTTGATGGGCCATAAACATAGCTATACATGTTAATTTAACTTGATAAGATTTGTTTATCTATTCCGGCACTATGTACTCTTCGATACAACGAGGCGCCCTTTAGTTTTGCAAAGTGGGTGGTATTGTAAGTAGACATTAAAAAAGATTTATATGTCTTGAAGCTTTTATAAACAAAATGTAGATAATAAATAAATATTCAATTCTAGTTCGTTTCCCAACGTTTTGGTAACTAAGCCTGTTATTTAACGAGGACTTGCACAGTTTTTCCTTGTCTCAGAGTCCATCGTATTAAAATGTGACTTCAAATGTAATGTCGATCACAGATAAATGTTTAGATGGTGAAATGAAAAAAAATGAGCTAGAATTGAAGAAAATAATTAATTCCTCTCTTGGGGAAATTATTTGTGAACTTAAATTTGAAATTGAACAAAAATACTCAGGTCCATGCTCAAACCACAATCCCCAAATCAAAACAAACAATTTGAAAACTTACAAATCAAGTTCAACCCGTGAACTTTTATCAAGAAAGTAAGGCTGGTGTTCCGGAAAAGCAAGTAACTTCTTTTAAGCTAGCTACACCCATCATGTATAAAAAGAGAATGAGAGTGAAAGGAACATGGATCTTTTGGAAATTGAACATATCCAAGATACTTTTGGATAAAGACATCATACTTGTATTGCAATGGTGACAAAAAACTTTTAGGGACTTGATAAGTTTATGCTTGCAATAGTTTACTTTTAAGAGACTTTCTTTATTGTTTAAAGTTTTCGTAGAGGGAACAAGGTCTACAATAGCGTATTGTGAAAAGAAATACACCATAAGCAGGCAAATTGTTACATAGAAAAGGAAAATTGACTATGGAACAAGAGAAATCGTGTTTGACAAAGCAGAACACAGCACAGACGTTTCTTGTAGTTGCTCCATTTTTCAAAGCCGTGCTCTTGTATTAAGACAATACTAAATCTGGAATTAATTTTGGTCCAAGCAATACTGATGAGGAATTGTATTCCGAAACGGCCGTCTAGTGCTGTAAAATTAAAACTGGTATAATATGTAATCTTGACCAATTTTGTGATTTTCTGCTGTACTTTATAAATACACACCTAATTTGATATTAGTTAAATTGATTCTGCGGTCGTTTGTATTGTGCTGATCCATTATGGAGGTAAGATGAAGTGTCTGCTAACCTTATGGTAAAT
Source organism: Anadara kagoshimensis (assembly GCA_021292105.1). NCBI lineage: Eukaryota > Metazoa > Mollusca > Bivalvia > Arcoida > Arcidae > Anadara > Anadara kagoshimensis. The sequence goes on along the minus strand of CM037870.1, from coordinate 20,170,089 downwards.
TACAAGAAAACATGAATAGTATTACTTGTAAATATATGATTTAATTATTTGAAAAAAGTAAGCAAGAAAATAAGCAAAATGTGTTGTATCATAATATTGGATAATAAACATTTTCATCAATCATTAGCTGTACAATTGCAGTTCTTTTCACACAATGTTGATTACACTGCCTGACGGGTGTAGCTAGCTAAACAGGGTGTGCTTACCCTTTCCGGAGCACCCGGCCTCACTTCCCTGGTGGAATTTCGTGTGTCTAACCTGACTTGTCAGTTCCAAAGTTTTTATGGACTAAATTATTTTGGTTGTTTATTAATGATTTTGCAGTCGTTTGCATTGTGCTGATCCATTATATAGGTAAGATGAAATGCTTGGTAACCTAAATTGGTCAATTCACACAAAACATGAAGAATATTACTTGTAAATAAGTGGTCTAATGGCAAAAGGTAACCAAGAAATCAAGCACAAAGTGTTGTATCATAAAATTGGATAATTAACATGTTTATCAATCATTAGGTGTAGAATTACAGCATTCGTGTATTCATGTATTTCAAGAAATCTTACCATACGTGTATCATACCAAAAACCAAACTAGAAATGTGAAACTAGATTATTTAAATGTTGTATGCTGATACAACGATGCATGAACAATCAAATCAAAGTTTAAACACAATTCCAATGGCAGAGTAGATTGAAAACTTACTAATTAGGTAAAACTTTTATCAGTGATGTCAAGTGCTCCAGAAGGGTAAACACCTCCTGTTTAGCTACCTACATGCGCCACTTGTGTAATCTTCATTGAGAATGAAAGGAACATGGAGCTATAGGAATTTCAAATATATTCTGGATACCTCTGCCTCGGGCATCATACTTAACAACAATATTGTGATGACGGCCATAAAACATTTTGAGAGCATCTTGATAAGCTTAGGTTCACAAAACCCTCGAGTCAACAAATATATTTTAAAGCAGCTGGCTTTGTTGTACAATGTATAAAGGTCTCAATACTTTTTGCATCCAAAAGACAGAAAAACTCTTCTTGATAATTCATCAGATATTTATTGATGAAGAATTATAATTAACTTTGGTGTTAACAATTGTCAATAAATAATTAAAACAATCATAAATAAAATCAAAATATATGTAAATTTAATTAATATTAATTCATTATTTTTCTGTGTTATATCCAAGGTGACTTCTATCTATTTCAATTAAAATTATCATGAAATTACTAAGAAGTATAAACAAGGAGAATAATGGGTTGCATATCTCGGATCCTAAAAAGCTATGTCGATATTGATCTTTACAGGTCGAGAGTCAAGGTCATCAATAATGATCTTTACTTAAGGTCATCAAACTTTCATTCTGCAAAACTCGTTTACCTATTACTAACATGTTCTATGAAAAAATAAACCAAAAACTGTAGCATTAGTATGGACACCATTCACCCCTGAATGGAAAAAAATTGGAAAACATCTAGTTTAGTAACATCTTAAACATTTACTTTTGGGGGTGTTTCTACAAAATATGTATACTTCTTGAAAATGATATTTTGATTTTTGTTACTCAAGTCACCTATGATTATAAACTTTATGAAATGAGTCAAATAGGGTTTATATCCGAAGTCAATTTTATCTAGTTGTCACCAGCTAGGGTGGAGTTATATTTTATACTGGTCATAAATATGATACTGCAGGTCTTAAACATCTAGAAAAATACATTATCAAAAATATATCAAAAGGATAACATTAAATTAATAGACTAGTAAAATAAGAAAAGTATAACAATTAGAATGATTCATCAAAGTAAAAAATAACTTTAAAAACAATTAAGCAATAAACTTTATTTTGAACTTGAGAGGCACAGTGCCATTCAGTGGGTGATGGGTTTATTAACATCAAAATAATTTTCTTTTGGTGGGGATGTTTCTACAAAATATGTATCCAACCTGAAAATGGCAATTTGCTTTTCTTACTTGAGTCATCTAGGATTTTAAACTTATTAGTTGAACAGGTTTTATATCCAAAGTCACTTTATCTAGATGTCACCAGCTAAGGTGGATTTATATTTTTAAACTGGTCATAAAGTATTCAACATCTTGAAAAATACAACATCAAAAATATATATAAAAGAAGAAAATTAAACGACTAGTATAATAAGAAAATTATGACAACCAGATTGGTTTACAGTTAGACCTCATGTGATTGCCGTCTTTTGTTCAATCAAATATGTTAGGAAAAAATTGAAAGACAATTATAAGGAAAAACATGGAAACTTAAAACAGTGGTGATAAGCAAGGTGACAGACATGTCAAGAGGCATCAAAACAAGGTTTAACTGTATAGGTCATTCACAATGATGGCAAATTATTATCAGGGATGAATTTTGACCATCCATAAGGTAAAATAGTGTATTGTTAAATATATATAATAGCCCCTTTTCATGCTTCATTAGTTAAAACTTCCTTAAAATTTAAAGAGACTCAGTAAAAACATTACCATCAGATCGTGAATCACTTACTCATGTTACTTCACATGTAATAATATATAAAATTCATGTACAAAATACCTTTAGCAAGGCAAGTCACATTTAAATTCTTATAAAGAAATTAACAGGTTTAAATAACAAAGTCATGTTTTTGGCAATAGTCAGAAAAACCAACACAACAAAACAATAATAAATTAAACAACATATCCAAAACAAAAAACACATTAATGAGTCTTCAGTATACAACAATTTGAACATTATCATTACTCTTAAATTAAAAGTTGTAACATACAACAAACATCTATTTTGACAGATTGTTAGGTGTGCATTTGAATGAATAATAATTTTTTAATGAATTTTAATAGATTTTTTTAATGGATGAAGCATCTTCTTTGCACACTTGGCACTTTGAAGACATATCAGTCTAAACCACACAGATACAAATTAGGCAAATACATGTATTTAAATTTTTAAAATTTAAACCGGACAGATTTTAGTGTGAGAAGGTTTTTTCTGGGGTCTCCGCCATCCAGGAACCAACTGTTATGACGGAATAAGTGATAAAATTTAGATTGCAGCCAAAAAAAAAAAAAAAAAAAAAAACCAGAATTAAGTACTTTGATCAACCAAACTCCTTACATATTGTATTTGCTTTACGAAAAGGCTCATCACAGATATCAATATAGCAATTACTATTCAATAATCTGTTTTTCCATGTATATTGGTGAGAGCAGAAAGTCATGAAAATAAAATAATTGTAAATATTTTGTTTTCATGTAATTCACCTGTACTGATCATTGTTCGCTGATGCGAAAATAAATGTACACAAATATCTTGAAATAACAATTCTCTCAAAAATGTACTGATGTGAAAATTTCTCAATGTACACTTGTACATATATGCTCCAATACAAAATCTATACAAGTTTAATCAATAATCAACACAAATTTAAAATATCAATAAAAATCATCATATGCTTCAATTTGTTGAAATTCTATTCAGTTACAACATTTTCAACATTAATTTCACAACAGCTTTGAAAGTAAGCATTATTTAAATGTCAAAGACTGTAATCAATTGATTAAACTAACCCCTGGCTATATAATGTTTTGAAGGAAATAAATATAATCACAGAATGATTGTATAGTGTAAATATTTTTAAAAAATAAATAATTTATCACAATATCATAATTATATAGAACATGTATAAGAAAACGAGGATCTGTATAAATATACATATATAAAATAGTCAGAAAAACATCAACAGTAAACTTTTAATAAACAAGGACGGAATGTATACATAGAATATAAGAAGTACATAAATTACAGTATTCATGGACATTTACATGTAAATGAATTTTTGAGAAATTTCAGTTAACTTGTGAATTCCCAAAAAAATGATGAAATCATCAGACTTGTATTTATCAATGTACATGCATTTATATTATTTTATTGTATAAACCAATCTATAAAAAGTAAAATACAAATCTCTTGAAATCTCATTTTTTGTAAAAACTAGAAACACTTCTAAAATATTAATATATCCGAAATGATCTATCTTCCTTATAACAGTTTATGATATATATATTAAAGAAATGTCTTTGTTGATGATCAAGATATCATCATTTTAGTTAGTGCAAGTGACTGTGATACTGGTAACTTAGATTGGTAACATGATCCCACCCTAGGGTGAGATAGAGAAATCTCACGTCATAAAATCTACAGGGACAGCAAAGAAAATTCTGCATGCGGGTGAAGACTGTCATACTCATCTAAAAATTGGATTTCTCATGGTCATTTGGAATACACAAGTACACTGCACAAATATGATTTTTTATAAATTACAACGTGCATAAAATCAACAAATATATCAATTATCTTCCACTTACATGAAAAAAATTAAAAATTTACAAATTCAAAAAATTCAAAAAAAGAAAAAAGAAAAAAAAAAAATTATATAAAAATAGTGCAAGTAATGATATAGAATTTTACTATACAGAAGCCTACCTTTCACAAAGTTATATTTTTTGATTTCCCTGAGTAATGACAAAAATTGATTGCAAATTTCGGTAAGAATTATCATTTCAAAATTTATTCTATTTCATATGCACAAAATAAAACCTTCGTTTAAACAAGCAAAAGAAGAGATTACCTTAGATTTTTTGCCTGATTTTAATTATCTATTGTATTTAGTGGCACAAATGATGGATCAGTTTTCGCAGTAATGAAGGAATTTTTGGTGCAAATGAAATGCAAATTAACCAAAATATAAAAAATTAACCAAAATATAAAAGATTAAACTTATCTATAATCCTACACAAATATTAACAAAATTATAAAATCCAGGAATCCAGGGTAATAAGGTTGTTTAGCTACCCCTAATTTGGATTTTTCCATATACTGGCAATACATTTATTGTTCAGATTTGCTCACAATTTTTCAATATACCATTAAATCATTTACTTACTATTGAATTTAGCCATTCATGCTAAAAAAACCTGCTCTTCTTAAAAGTCATCAGTCTGAGACTGACCGTCTAAAAAAATCTGATATAAGACAGAATTATAAAAAGAATATCCTGAGACATGATAACATTCTTGTTTTTTCATTGTAAATACATAAACAAATAAAAAGAAAACAACAAAGACATTGAATTATCCTATAGAAAAATTATAATCCATTTAAAAAATGTAAAAAAAACCAACAATATGAATGCTGGAATATGTAAAATTAATATACATAAATCAAATGTAACAAAAATAAATCAATTCACTTTATAGAAGAAAAATACGAATTAACTAAAAAATTTCGAAAAATTTAAATGAATGTTGGACGGAATGATAAATTTCTATTACATTTCAGGAACCCATGTTAATCATGATTACATAATAATATACATTAATAATAAATATGACTGCAATATACAATGATATACAAAGTATAAATAAGTGTAAAATCTTCCTAAAAGTTAGTGAATCTGTGAAATATGAAATAGTCAAGGTAAATTAAAATTAAAAAAAAATAGTTTTTACATACATATTACATAATGCATTAGTAATATGAAAGACTTGTAATAATGATTGCCTTTTCAACTATTGGCATGTTCAAATTTAAATGAGACACATCCAGCAAAAACTATAGACTACATCAATTTGTATTCTGAGAATATAATTGACCATATGTCATATACAATTTATCATAAATTCAATGTTGTTCTCGGACAAAAAATTAAACTGAAGTCAACCATATATTATTTACAATTATCTTAAATTGATTGTAGAATGTCGGAAACACATATAACATGTATAAGTACGGTTTTCACTTGATGGGTCACAAATAAAACAAAAAAGAAATTTGAAGTATTAAACTAAGTAATGTAATAAAATTTATATATTTGTACAACAACAATCCAATTAACAAAGTATGTTCAATAAACATCTATAAGAGATATGAAAAATAAACCTGTCAAAACAGGACTTTTCATTTGCTTAATTAGAGGGAGAAAATGGGACCCCCTTGGGAATTTCAAAACCTATATTTTTCCCCAAATATTTTGGTGAAATTGAATAAACTAATTTCAAAATTTTCACTTTAAATTTACATTTTCACTATTTCCGCCTTACATTTTCAAATATTTGCATGAACAGGTGCTTATTTTTCTAATTGAAAGGTCATGGACACAGTATAAAAGAGGGGTTTGGCAGCCCTGCAAAAGCAATCCCTGATTTAAATCAGAAACTTGACTGCAATAATTTAAGCTAAACATATGATCTACATATTGATATGTCCTTTATAACAAATATACATTTAGGCCATTCAGATGACTATATCACATGATGGTCATGTGACTTAATGGTCATGTGACTTCACCACATGATAGTTTAACTGATAAAATCACATGACACTGCATGCTTGACTAGTTTGTCTTTTAAGTTTATTATCCTTTTTGCTTGTAGCTTCTCGCATCTTAAACAGACTAGACTGGTGCATTGTTCTGCTATCTTTGTGTGGTACTCTTCCTGGGGTTTCTGATGACTTGGTTTGTTTGGCTGTGGTTGGCCCTTTAGAAATAAAAGAGACAGAAAATTAAATTTATTTTTACAATATATTGTACAAGTAACAGAGCTTAACTGAATAATAATTTAATATTTTCAGTGATTCAGCTGAGAATTTTAAAGCATCCAAATTTTAAATTAGAATCAGAATTATTTCAAGCACTTGGTTAAGCCAAAAGAGGTCTTAAAGCATCCTAGCTCTAAAATTGAATCATACATATATCATGTATATCAAGCAACAAGCACTTGGATAAGCCAACAAAATCATGATCCATCTGAGCCATAAACTTCCTGAAATAAGCCAATAAGCACTTAGTTACTCTAACACACCTCTCAAAACATCATTCACAAACATACCATCACAATCCCAAAAGCAAAGTGAAAACCTTGTAAATTGGAATAACTGAAAATTTAAGTTAAACATGTGGACTTCCCACAAAGAAGTGAGACTAGATGCTTTGTAAGGGTAAGCACTTCCTGTCTAGCTAACTACATCCAATATGAAATGTGAGCCCTAAATAAAACTCAGACTTACTTATGTCAGCCGTGTCTTCAGGTGTATCTAATGTGGTGGGATTTGATGTAGCCAATTGGTCCTTGAATCTTTGATCTGTTTTGCTTCCACTGTCATGTGCATGTTCTTCACACAACCACAGAGTTTTACCACTCATCATGTGGCATCTATAACAGAAATATAAAAGTCAATAGTCACAAGATGAAAACAATTGCCACATGCAGTATTTTGAAATCCTTAAATCCTTAAATTCCATCAGGCTTCCTCAATGTATTGATTTACCCCTTTATAATGCCTTAATCTGACTGAACAAGTAAATTCAGTGAACTAGGATCCCAGGTTGCCAGCAGGTTCTTTTTTGTAATTTGCACTTTATGTTCAAAGGGCAATAACTCCCAGGAAAATGAGCAAACCAACTCAGGTTAACGATATGCACATCTCCTATTAATGTTGATGTTGAAGTTTCATGAAATAGTGCTTCATAGTTTTGGAGAATTTGTGCTGACAAAAATTTCAGATTGATGGAAAGAAGGATGAAGGACTGATTTAATATTCTTCTCTTTCTCTGAAAGGCTGGTGATAACAAATGGTGGTGATAAATGGCGGTTAAACTGTCAAACAAAACTTGTCAGCTTGATCTTGATTCTACCCTTGCTAACTGACAGCATGGTTATATTGGTCTCAACCTTTGGTGCATATATATTTTTTATCAGGTTGGTAGTTTTTATATAAACCTTTAATGAAGTTAATAATTTGAAGTAATATTGTACCTTTTAAGACCACCCATAACTCTGTTAAGATCTTCCTCCATTACCACAGTTCTAATAGAGCAATATTCTTCCTGGAAGTCTGACTTGTTGGCTTCAGCAGCATACTACAATACACAAGGTCAAATATTTATACTTAAGGATATTGAGTCATCAAACTCAAACCAGTTGTAAATTATTAGACAAAAAACTGTCAGAAAAAAACAATAATCCAAGTAGTTTTTTGTCAAATTCCATAATTTCTGGATCTAAGTAATTTAATATAATCATGATAATGAACTAAAGTCAGTAGCATTTGGATTTACTATATTATTCTCATTTCCAAATAGATTAAAATTAAGATCAAGTTCATTAACTGTTTTTGAAAAGTTCATAGATAGGAAGGTGAACTTTCAGCAGATATTTTCATAAACAAAATATTGAATTTAAGTGCATGAATTGTTCTTGATTTGTTCTTGAAATGTTTCAAGAACAAATCAAAAACAGTTCATGAAATAAACAAATTTTTTGTATTTGAAACCAGTTCATAAAAAGTTCTTGTTTAGTTACAAATGCAGCTTTTGAAAATTTCAAGAACTTTTGTTCTTGAAATATTCTAAAGAACGGTTTGCCATTTCAAGAAATTCATTTTGATTTCTAGTGATGTGCTGATGAATGATAATCAATCAATCATCATCAGATTTTAAAGACTTGATAACAAGATTGAGTAAACAAGGATTGGTTTCCTTTTTGGTGGGAAGAAACTACTGGCAAAAAACAAGAAAAAGCACAATGGTATGGATGGCGCTCTTCTCAGTGAAAGGATGCACAATGTTATGGATGGCGCTCTCTCAGTGAAAGGATGCACAATGTTATGGATGGCGCTCTTCTCAGTGAAAGGATGCACAATGTTATGGATGGCGCTCTTCTCAGTGAAAGGATGCACAATGTTATGGATGGCGCTCTTCTCAGTGAAAGGATGCACAATGTTATGGATGGCGCTCTTCTCAGTGGAAGGATATTCCCAATACTTGGATCTAGGATTATAGTAAATTAAGGGTTTGGCTATATTTTGTTAAGTGTCCCAAGTTTGGTAACATTTTTTTTATAATTGTTCAAAGTATACATGGCACAAAATTCAAATTAAAAAATGTAATGGAAAATGTCAATTTAAAACCATACTTCATCTAACATCTGAAAATCAATATTTTGTACTTAATAAAGAATTTTCAGTTCCTATGTATTTATTAAAAAATTGATTGTTTCTTATTATTAGTTGCTTGAGGTGTTCCTATCCTCCAATCATTGGGGCCTTGGTGGTCGTGTAATCTAAAGCCAGCACTTACAGATCACAGCGCCTATCACTACCTTGCTTGAATCCAACTTTTACAGATCCTTATTTGTGAGAAAATATTTAGTTTGTTTGCTGATGGTTGGTGGTTTTCTATGAGCACTCCCATTTCCTCCACAAATCCTGAACTTATCGCCTCTATATACATGATATAAGTAAAAAATCTTAACTGGGTTGAAAACATTATTCAACACTATGAAAACCATGGATTATGAAAATCAAACCAATTCCCATCACTAATGATTACCAGTGATTTTGTTATATTTTTTTAAAAACTACCTTCTGCCTTTTAAATTGGGAAATTTGAAGTTCTAAATTATAGCAAACTGCATAATGACATGCTTGCAATAGCTTAGAATCCTCATTGAGTTATATTGTGACAATATCTAACATTTTGTGGGTAAGGACAACTACATTTAATGTGCTAGTATATCACTGTTATATTTGGAATTTAAGTGGTCAAATTGGTAAATTTTAGTCATTTTCCCAGTGAAACTACCTTCATTCGGTAGTTATTTTAGCCAAACAAAACTACTAATGATTACTCACAGATTCAAGTTTTTCTTGTAATCGCTTCCCTTCAGGTGTGTTTAAAGAATCCAATTTGATGTTAGTATATTTCAGTAAAGCAAATATACGAGCAGCGTACGGTGAAATCTGTGCCAAGTAACTCTCTTCTTCTTCGCTCTCAATATCGGGGAACGGTATAGAAGGAGACACTTCATGCCAACCCTGAAACAGATTAAACAAGTAAATTCAGGAAATTAAAATCCCTGGCAACAGGTTATTTTTGGTTATTTGCAGTTATGTTCAAAGGACAATAACTCTAAGGAAAATGAACAAACAAACTCGGATTAACATATATGCCCATCTCCAATCAATGTTGATGCTTTTTACCAAGTTTTATGAAACAGTGCTTAATAGTTTTGGAGAATTTGGGCAGACAAGAATTTTGGATGGACAGACAGAAGGACATACAAAAGGAAGGACAGAAACTCAAAATTTAATATTACCCTCTCTCTTCAAAAGGCGGGGGATAATAAAATTATACTTGTGTATCAAATCAGTTATTTTCAAGTCGTCAATCAAACTGAAATTTATTGTTATCATTTGTGCAGTCAAATTCTGGCATTATAAAGGGGTTTCGTGATAAATCAAGGCACATTTATAAAGAAAAAAATAGAAGAAACAGATTTCGGGATTTAAAAATACTGTGGCAATAAGTGAGTTGGCAAAGTCATTTAGGGATCATTATAATGAAGTTTCACTCTAATTATTTTTTTCAGAAACAACATAACCAATCAATGACATATTTTTATGTCACATTTACTGGCGAAAGCCAGTACAACAACAACTGAAGATATTATAAAGATTGCAAATTTGCAATACTCTTACTTTAGCATTCTGCAACTCAAAATTTACAGAATAACCAAATTTACAAAATATTTAGAAATAACAGTAAATATTTAAACTAACACCTGTTGATAAATCTATATAGTATATGTATCTTTTTATATGCAATTTTATGAGTAGAGTACAGACATGTTTCAAGTTTTAAACACTCAGCTAGTGAAAAGGAGTCAAAGTTTGAATGTCTAGTAGCAGAGATATGGATAACAAGTGGCAGAAAAGTTGAGAAATAGAGTTGAGTTGAGTAATGGTGTTTAACGTCCCCGTCAAGAATATTTCACTTATATCAAGACGTCGCCAGCTATAGGCAAAGGTGCAGAAATTTTGCCTGTGTGTTGCGCTGATGGCATTATACAGCAGGGTTCTTTAACGTGCCAAGCCCACCGTGACAGGGGACCTCGTTTATTTTAAGTTCCCATCCGAAAGAACCGTGACTTTCATTTCGTAATGCCGAGTGCTTGGCAAAAGAACAGTCACTACCCACTTTCAAGTCTTGGGTCAGACCCAGCCAGGGATCAAACCCATGACCTCCCATATACGGAGCGAGCACTCTACCAACTGAGCTACCGCAGTGGTTAGTTGAGAAATAGAGAGCAACTCCCAAACAAGAGGCCCATGGGCCTTATACGCTCACCTGATAACTAATGGCTAGCTGATAGATTTAAAGAAAACATAAATACTAAACCCCAATGAATTTTTTCTTTACATCAAAATGATCATTGCATCAATACCTACAACATTCTAATATACATGCCTATACAAAACTTTTATAGTTTTCAAGATAATTAACCATTTCAGTATTGTTTTCGCATCTGTGACCTTGACCTTTGAACCCATGACCTTTTTCTATACGTCAAAATGATCATTGTATCAATACCTACAACATTCTAATATACATGCCTATACAAAAAGTTTATAGTTTTCGAGATAATTAACCATTTCGGTATTGATTTGCATCTGTGACCTTGACCTTTGAACCCATGACCTTTTTCTATACATCAAAATGATTGTTGTATCAATACCTACAACATTCTAATATACATGCCTATACAAAAAGTTTATAGTTTTCGAGATAATTAACCATTTCGGTATTGTCTCGCATCTGTGACCTTGACCTTTGAACCCATGACCTTTTTCTATACATCAAAATGATCGTTGTATCAATACCTACAACATTCTAATATACATGCCTATACAAAAAGTTTATAGTTTTCGAGATAATTAAACATTTCCGTATTGTTTCGCATCTGTGACCTTGACCTTTGAACCCATGACCTCTTTCTGTACATCAAAATGATCGTTGTATCAATACCTACAGCATTCTAATATACATGCCTATACAAAATGTTTATAGTTTTCGAGAAAATTAAACATTTCCGTATTGTTTCGCATCTGTGACCTTGACCTTTGAACCCATGACCTTTTTCTATATATCAAAATGATCGTTGTATCAATACCTACAACATTCTAATATACATGCCTATACAAAAAGTTTATAGTTTTCGAGATAATTAACCATTTCGGTATTGATTTGCATCTGTCACCTTGACCTTTGAACCCATGACCTTTTTCTATACATCAAAATGATTGTTGTATCAATACCTACAACATTCTAATATACATGCCTATACAAAAAGTTTATAGTTTTCGAGATAATTAAACATTTCCGTATTGTTTCGCATCTGTGACCTTGACCTTTGAACCCATGACCTCTTTCTGTACATCAAAATGATCGTTGTATCAATACCTACAGCATTCTAATATACATGCCTATACAAAAAGTTTATAGTTTTCGAGATAATTAAACATTTCCGTATTGTTTCGCATCTGTGACCTTGACCTTTGAACCCATGACCTTTTTCTATATATCAAAATGATCGTTGTATCAATACCTACAACATTCTAATATAAATGCCTATACAAAAAGTTTATAGTTTTCGAGATAAGTAACCATTTTGGTATTGTTTTACATCTGTGACCTTGACCTTTGAACCCATGACCTTTTTCTATACACCAAAATGATTGTTGTATCAATACCTACAACATTCTAATATACATGCCTATACAAAAAGTTTATAGTTTTCGAGATAATAATTATAATCAGAGGTAAAAAAAATTAGGTCACGACCTTCACAATTGACCTTGACCTCAATTTGAAGATACTAACAAGAAGATGTCAAAACTGAAAACCCCATGTCATTATCTGGCCAAATAGTCAAGTTATAACAATTTGAAGCTATTTACGATTTTTTCAAAATTAAACGCAAAAACGCGTAACCTATTTTTTGTCCGAATTTCACAAAATGAACAAACTATAGGCTAAAGACCCTAGAAAAGCCAAATATCACATCAGATTTTTTCTCTAATCAATACTTTCGGAGAAGAAGATTTTTTAAGATTTTTGCACCCCTAGGTCACCTTGACCTAGTTATGGTAGCCATGGCAACACCACGAACAAATTTGAATTGCACCGACCAAGACATGCATCTGACCAAGTCTCGTTGAAATCTGCCCAGTGGTTCGTGAGAAGAAGATGAAAATGTGAAAAGTTTACGACAACGACAACGACGACGACGACGACGACGACAGACAACGGACAAATTGTGATCAGAAAAGCTCACTTGAGCCTTTGGCTCAGGTGAGCTAAAAAGCTGGAAAGATAAAGGTAAAGTGGGACTAAGCAGCTAAAAGAGAGCTGTACCACCAATTTGGTACTAATTCATTAGCTAAATGTTAAACTTTCAACAAGTCTGTATTTAATTTGGACAATAATGAAAATCTTTGTTCAGTATTTTGCATAATAAAATTCTATTCATCAATTTTTTTTACCTGTTCATGTTCACATAACAATCTCCAGCAGTACTTCTGTTTCTTTTTCTGTAACTCAACTTCCTCCTGTAGGAGAAAACAGAGAGTAAGTAAAACAGTGTGTCATATTAAAGTTTTACTTAAATCAAAACATCACCAGCTATGGGCGAACATGGGCCACTGCAGAAACTTGATTTTTGTAAGGCAATTATAGAAAGCAAGGAGCAGTACTAGAGATCACCAAAATAATTTGAATTTGAAATATTTCTTGTTATAGTGAAACTATAGTAAAATGGGGATTTTATATGTTGGAAAACCAGATGAATGAGGAATCCTTATGCATCACATGGTGCAATATGTCTCAAATAGTATGTAAAATCCAAACAGCAGATAAATATTTCATGGTAACCATAGTAACTGCAGATTTACAATTATCATGGTTATGACTAGGCTCAGGTTAGTGAACAGTTTCAAACATTATTAAAGCTTATTGGATTTTCTATAAAAACATTGCATAATTCACTGTCACACAGTAATTCAGACAGTAATGTCTCCCACATCGGATGAGAAAATCCAACATATAAACAAGGTGAGATTTTTTTGCTACAATCTACACAAGCTACATGCATGCTATGATGTCATAATATCATTTTGATTGTGATATCAATAAGTTAGATTGTATATTTACAAATGCAAACAATGTCCTTTTTGCGTAGTATTTATGATCATTTTTACCATAAGAGCATTAGAAAACAGGAATATATTGGGTATGGAAGAAAAAGAATTAACCCTAAGGATAAGACCTGTATTTCTCCCATACTTCACGGAGTTATTCCGTTGGTTGCTAGGTGTAAGATATCTCTGTCTTCCCCCCCGTGTAAGACAAGCTACACGTGCTGTTTGGCCCGTCGTGACGTCATTCATGGGTAAGATTACTTTTCTCAACCAAAAATTTTTAACGTCACAATCACTTACACACGCTTAATCATGTTAATTGATGACGTCATTATCAATTGGTGTGAGGACGTCAACAAAAATCGATTACCTCATTTTCAGAAGGCACTGATGATGGCCTGAAAACTGAATGTTTGATGTTATTTTTTGTTTACAAATCATGTTTTTATGCTGCAAATGTGGGAAAAAAAGAATCCTACACCAGTAACAGTATAAGACAGAGATATCTCAAACTCGGATGAATATTTTCAATGTCTAGAACTCGCTAAAGCTCGTTCTGGACAGGAAAATCCTTTATCCGATTTTGAGGTATCTCTGTCTTACACTGTTGCTGGTGTAAGATACTATTAGTCTCCACTACAAAGCCTGGGAAGATTCTATTAATCTCACCTGATGAGCTTTGATCTCCCTGTCAAATTCTTCCTGTGTTGGCTTATTTTCTTCAGAATTTTCTGCTAGACCACTTCTAAATTTGGCATATTTTTCTTCCATCTCAATCTCTAACTCTTCCTCTGTTTTGGGTTTTTCTGCTATATCCACAACAATCAGACGTGGATAGTGGGAACTGTACATGGATTCTGCATAACTTGTTACGTGACGCAGGAACTGTCTCTGAGAAAGTTCTATCGCTTCCTTAAATTAAATATGGTTACAAATGTAAATACAATCAAACTTTTACTGGTTCACCCAAGGGAACCAGTAAAAGTGGCCTTTCTGGGCAGGTAGCCTTTATATGCAGGTTCAAAAATATTAATAAAGAACAATTGGGATACAATTCTACTGGCATTTACAAGCAGGTGACCCTTATATAGAGGTGGTCTTTAAGACAGGTTGGACTGTGTATTGTTGTTTATTAAATTTTCATTCAATAAATTTTATTTTTCAGTGGTCATGGTTATTTTTAATATCAAACACAAACATACCAGTCCATGGTCAAATCAAAGCAAAGTAAAAACTTTGAAAATTTTTAAATTCCTCTGGGGAAGTGAGGCCAGGTGCTCCAGATGCATCTCATGTCTAATCAGCTACACCCGCCACATATAAAATGACAATAAAAAGGAACATGAACCTACATGATCTCAAATATACCGAGGATAATTTTAGATACAGAGACAATATGAGCAATATTGTGATGGCAACTAGGAAACATTTTGAGGGTCCTGATAAGCCTAGGCTGGCAATACCCCTAATCAACAATTCATTTTAGTGACAATCCCTAGTCAACAATTCATTTTAGTGACAATCCCTAGTCAACAATTCATTTTAGTGACAATCCCTAGTCAACAATTCATTTTAGTGACAATCCCTAGTCAACAATTCATTTTAGTGACAATCCCTAGTCAACAATTCATTTTAGTGACAACCCCTAGTCAACAATTCATTTTAGTGACAATCCCTAGTCAACAATTCATTTTAGTGACAACCCCTAGTCAACAATTCATTTTAGTGACAATCCCTAGTCAACAATTCATTTTAGTGACAATCCCTAGTCAACAATTCATTTTAGTGACAACCCCTAGTCAACAATTCATTTTAGTGACAATCCCTAGTCAACAATTCATTTTAGTGACAACCCCTAGTCAACAATTCATTTTAGTGACAATCCCTAGTCAACAATTCATTTTAGTGACAATCCCTAGTCAACAATTCATTTTAGTGACAATCCCTAGTCAACAATTCATTTTAGTAACAAAGTTCCTCAAGTAATAGTTTTATGAAAAATTCCTCAAACATCATCAAGATCGGATGCGCACATCACTTATATGAGCAAAACACTAGAATAAAATTAATTTAGTTTGGTGAGTAATTTGAGTAATGGTGTTTAATGTCCCAGTCAAGAATATATTATTTATATCGAGATGCTGCCAGCTATAGGCGACCACCCACCACATGTATAATCAAAATTGTGTGAAAGGAACATGAAACAAATATATCCAGGACAATTCTGGACACAGAGACATCAAACTTATCAAAAATACTGTGGTGACGGCAATAAAACTTTTTGAGGACCTTGATAAGCCTCGGTTTGCAATATCCCTGAGTCAACAATTTATTTGCAAGAAGCCTGATTCGTTGTACAAAATATAGTAATCTACAGTTCAGACCTGGAAGGCAGCTTTCCTCTGAGCCTCCACTTTCTGAGGATCAATCTGTAACTTCACATCTTCAGGCAAGCTGTCTTTTATATAGTTCAGTAATTCTGTATAGCCAGACTGATTTGGATTTTGAAAATTAACTTTTGGACAGCAGCTACCAACAGCCAACATGCCAATCTGAAATATGAAAATATAAAATAATTCAGTTTTTCTTTGTTTCATGCGTTTTGATTGGTGATTTTTTGACAGGACCTTACAAAGGCCAACATACCAATCTCAAATTTAAAAATATTGTAAAATAATTCTATTTCCCTGCATCATGCATTTTAATTGATTGATTGTTTGAGAGAGAGAGAGAGAGAGAGAGAGAGAGAGAGAGAGAGAGAGAGAGAGAGAGAGAGAGAGAGAGAGAGAGAGAGGTTCATTATCTACCATAATTTGAAGACATTTATCAACAGTCACAATGTGAGAACAATACCATAGATTTGAGAACAAATTTTGTGTCCTCACCTCTTTTACGATTTTGTTTACAAGAGAGAGAGAGAGAGAGAGAGGGGTAGAGAAGGTGAGAGAGAGGTATATCATTTACAAACCTCTGAACGTTCCCAGGCATAACCAGTCCCAACAACAACCAGTACTACTGGTATTCTCAACTGTGATAAAGCAAATCTAAATTCCATAGTGCAGTTCCTTGATTGAGCATACTAAAATAAATGATGTAGAATGTGTAAATAACATTGTCAATAACATATATGTCAAGTCTCGTAAAAAATGCAATCATATTTCATGGTTAAATTTCTTCAAAAAAGATAGTTATTGCAATGTAAATACATGATATATGTATCACAACTTTAACTTTAATTTACTGAGTTAAAAAAAAAAAAAAAGTTAAAGTCTGTCCCGAGCCATTAGGCCCATCAGGCTGGAGCTTATCCCGGTTTCGGTGGCGTTAAGCGACTGAGAGTACAAGACTCTCCCCTGAATGGGACGCCGGTCCATCGCAGGGTTAACCCCCAGCATTTTGCTGGTACTCATTTATTTTTCAGCTGAGTGAACTGGAACAACGTGAAATTAAGTGTCTTGCTCAAGGACACAACACATCGCCCGGTCCAGGGATCGAACCCACGACCTTCGAATCATGAGTCCAACGCCTTAACCACTAGGCCACACGCTTCCACTGAACATACCCTTTAAGTCCATTCCAATAAAATTCTATGTTTGACATCACTCAATTTTTTTAAAGGAAGGAGGGTATGAGGCAAACAAATAAATTTTAATGAAAAAACAAAATCAGATTTTATGTTCCTATTTTCTCATTTGATGGAATTTGTTTTTTCAAAAAATTAATAAAAGGGACGCATGTGTTGACGTCAAACATAGAATTTTATATGAATGGCCTAACACAAAATTACAAACTTTTAAAACTGTTTTTATACAATTTACAGCTATGTATTTTTCACTTCTGGTTTAACCATGTATCTTGTAGTTTTTCACATAAAATCCCCGATTGTTTTGACTATATAATCATAATGTCCCGATTTCCATTTTTCAGTTATGGCATGTATGCTGGAACCGCCAGATAAACCATATCACACATATATTTATTAGCAAATAACATGATTAATTGACATTTATATCTCATATAAAGGCTATGGGCAGATTCTAGTATCAGTTCACTTGGTAATGGTTAACTCTAGGCATTTCAGTTTCCTCCACTATCCCAAAACTGACTGCCTTGATTTATGTGTAGGAATCTTCACTGGGGCATAAAACACCATCACTCCACTCCATTCATTTGTAACACCCTATTTAACTGAACAAATGGTGGTAATGAATCAAGGTTTTACTGTATAAGAAATGCACTCATTCTTACCTCATCAGATACACATGCCACCACAACCTTGGCTTTTCTCAGACCGTCAGCAATATCTTCAAACAAACCACCCTAAATAAGTAAAATTTTTTATAGATAAATTACAAAAAATATACCTCTACCTTTTGACACCATTCTATTTTTAGGCCACCAAGTACATTATTGTTAATTATTTCATTTGATAAACAAAGTTGTTTATTTCTTTCCATGTTTTTGTTAATATTTGTTTCAATTGTCAAAAGATTTGCGAAGTGATAAATTTGTAAATTTTTACTTTTTGAAAGAATTATGATTTCCGTGAATAATTCTGAAATTATTATATAGATTATATTGGATAGACTATCACCCTGTTAGAAATGTAATATTTTATCATACCGATAGCTGCCATCGATAGCTGCCATCTTTAACGAGGTCCCAACATTCAGAGTTTCTGGTAGTGGGAGTGACCAAATGTCATTCTTTTCAATCAAAACTGGTAAAATGATTTTTTCTTAATCCAGCAGGTGAAATTGACAATTTCACAAAATTTCATTAAAAATATTGAATTCAGCACTTACCCCTCCTACTCGTTCTATATCAAGCCAGGTGGTGATTCCATTTTCTTGTAAAAAGTCTTTTAGTTTTCTTGGATCGGCCCATCCGAGTGCAGTATCCTTTTTAGATGTTCCTTTTGAAATGGCATCTGCTGAATTGGCCCAACAATAACTTAAGAAACATTTTGGAATATCCTCAACCTTGAATGAACAAATAATAACAAGTAAATTCATTAATGCCGCTTACTTTTAACTGAAAATTTCTGATAGCCAAACCTTAAGTGTACAAGCTCTACAGAATCCTACCTATCCTAGGCATTACAGCTGTCTCTACCAAATGGATAACTTAAAAGGTCAAGGGCATTGGTTCAACTTCTAAAATCAAGGCATTGGTTCAACCTCCAGTGTCAAGGACATTGACTTCCATATAGTATTTTTGCATTGAATACATTTAAATCATTTTTCCCTAGAGAATACCATTTGCATACTTTGAAAATTTTATTTTATTTCAAGGATAAACTCATGTTATGGCTGTCTCAGTGTCATGTTATACATGTATGTGTTATATAATTTTATTCAGTACATCATGTAATATGTGTAACTTACAATATCTTGTTTTTTAGCTTTTTTCTTTAGAGCTTCCTGGATTTCTTTGATAGCTGTTGGGTATCTATCCAAGTCTTTCATTTTAACATACACCTAAACAAATATAAAATTAAAAAGTTCACCACAAATGTCAAGGTCAAAACATGTTGCATGGGTGATTCCCATTGCATTCTGGGATACATGCATAATGTAAAAAAAAAAAACAAATCAAGACCCTGGCCAGATCTGACCAAGTGACTGATCTTTTGCCAAGCGCCTGGCATTTAGAAATGAAAGTCACAGGGTCTTTCGGAAGAAGCTTTAATTGTAACAATAAGCATGGCATGCTAAACTTTTTATGCATATTAATGCCCTGAGCACACTGCAAAGGTAAAAAAAACATTCTGCCAGTTTCACCCATAACTGTTGTCGTCTTGATATAAGTGAAATTTTCTTGATTGGAACATAAAACCTCATTCAATAAATCAAGGTTATTTCTTAAATACTGAAACCTACTTTTATTTGTATGCTATGAACTTTTGCGTGTTTCATGAGAACAATATAATAATGAAGTGTTTTTCAAAATGGTATTATTTATACCAAATATTCAGCTATATTCAATATCGCGAAAGTTAATAGTTGCAAAATAAAAAAAAATAAAAAATAAAAAATAAAAAATTGCGAAAGTTAATATCTGTGAATAAAAGTTGGTTTACACTTAATGTATAAATACCTCATTCCCGATATTCATTCCGATGCTGGATTTCTTCCATTCTTGTGTCTGTCCGAGTATTACTAGTAACATAGGTTTTCTCAGTGTGTCTCTGATAAATAGTAACAACTTCTTACACGTCTCATCTTGACAAAATTCATCTGACATTCCGATCATGATGACCTTGGCAGTCTTGAAGGACAAGGTCAACATTTCAAGGTCAGCTGTTTCCGGTGTATCTGTGAATGACCTGTAATATGGAAATGTATTGAACATTAAACACAAATGTTCAACTTACTGTCTTTGCTGAGAGTCTCATCATATTTTCTGGCAAAAGGACTTTGACAAACTTCTTTGAAACAGAATTACAGAAATGGCATTTACATACAGTCAAACCTGTCTAAAAAGGCCAACAAAGGGAACCAGTAAAAGTGGCATTTATGGGCAGGTGGCCTTTATATACAAGTTCAAATAATGTGAATAAAGAACAATTTGGATACAATTCTACTGGCCTTTATATAGAGGTGGCCTCTAAGGCAGGTTGGACTGTAAATGGTAAATGCATTCATTTTAGAGTGTACAAATTACTGTAAATTATGAATTGGGAATATTCACATAGACAGGACATGGTGCAAATCTTATAGATAACATTGTGTACAATGATAGTAATTCATATAATTACAGTGGTAGATTTAAATTACATTACAAAAATCACTAAAATTAGTACATCACCAAAATTAATATGTTTACAATACAGTATGTTTTTATGCTATCTCTATGGTTACATCATGTGGACTTAAGCAGTAAAATGCTCTTTAGCACTCACTTACAGATAATACTAGTAGCACTTTTCACCACCTTGGTTCAAATCCCACTTGGGCAGATATTAGCATGATAAATTTGTCAGTTTGCTTGCTAAACGGTCTATTTATTTTCTCAGAGCACTCAATTTTCATCCACTATCCCAGAACTGACCACTTGCTATAAGTGGAAGAATCTTGACTGAAGCATAAAATACCATTACCTTTACTGGTGCCAATAGGTAACCAATAATATCATTGTCTAATAGACGTATCACATACAGTAGCTAACGGGAGAAACCTGTACCAGTGGCGTTAGGAGTTGGCTTTCATCACTTTTAATTGCGTAAAGAGCAGGTTTCGAGTATCTCTTTGCTGCATATGATTTTGGCTCGAAGAATCCCATGTCTTGGAAGTCCAGATTCAGTCTGCAATGATATAGACCGTGAGAGGCCTTACGTCATCCAGTTCTATATCGGCAGATGGGCTGTGAGAGGCCTTATGTCATCCAGTTCCATCGCCGAATTGCAGAAACCCAGAGATCCTGATCCAGTTTTATGTATAACTGTGAGAGGCCTTACGTCATCCAGTTATAGCTCGGTATAACAGCTGCGAGAGGCCTTATGTCATCCAGTTGTATTACCGGATGCAGTTTCAGTTCAGATTAAACAATAAGCTGAGAGAGGCCTTTCGTCATCCAGCTGTATTGTTGGTTTGCAGTATTCCATTAAGTTATTGGCTAAAAACATGTATATAAACTGAGAGAGGGGACCTTCTGCTCCGGAGTCAGATGCTCTACCACTGAGCTACCCAGACCTACAGCTTATACCAGTGTAATTTCACTACAGTACTATTGTACCATAGACAGTCTCAAATGCCATATAATTGATAGTGCATCATAAGCCTACAAAGGCTGGCCGGTAGATATATGTGTGAAAGTCATCGGGCGCGAAAAAAAATTGTAAATCAGGTTGCACTTTAAAATAAAAATTATTATTATTATATTATTATTATTATCACCGGCCATGTCTTTTATGTTCCGACACTGGCCACCATCACGGTACCAAAGTAGCGTCATGGCAACTAATGACATACTAGGTTCAGTGACGTCATTAAATGCCACAATTCAGGCTGAGTTTTCATTCTTTTTGTGTGTAATTCAAGCATGCTGGACCTTTGTCAGAACATTGTGGGCGTGGCGGGCAATACCTGAATTATACCAGCAGAAAGAACTTACATATTAAATCCAGATGATCGGAGATCTTCCATAATTGTACCTGGATGAACAGCTTTCTTCTCGTTGGCTAAATCAGGAACATTTCTCTTAGAATAACAGAAGAAGACATTGAGGTTGATTTCTTCCCCTAAATCCTGCAGTTCTTGTACACTTCGACGTAAATGATCGTCTAGATTTTCAGACTTCTCTGGTGGCATGACACCTAAAATAGAAAAATTGGTCAAAGACTCAATGGGCCGGGCTGCCATTAATTCAGGTGCACATCTTTGATAATCTTTTGATATATACAGTACAAAAAACTAAGTTTCAAAGTCTGGAAAAATGGGGAAAAAAATCATGAAATATTTCCAAAAAGTCAGGTGCATATCTCCAATATTTTGCTTCATTAAAAGTTTTAAGTCAACTTGACATAACACAAATAACATTTAAAATAGACTATGTGGAAGTAGGAAATAGGAAAAGTGAATACTGGTTGACCAATCATGTGGATTTCATTTGACTTGGTTTAAAATTTAACTCCATATTATAATGATTAAATACAATTCTGTAAAATATTTAGGAATTTCAGTAATTTCTGTAAAATTGTAAAATTCTGATAAATAAATATCACCTTCTTTCAGGAAAATTCATTGGAACTGGTTTGATAATAACATTAAGAAATAAGTTGATGAAAATGCAGTGAAATTCATGACACAGTGTATCCAAATGGGCATTATTAGTTTGAAAGAATTCAAAATAATTGTAACACACTAGGTCTATTCCAGATTTATTGATTTATCAGTTAAATTTAGAATTGATTGGTTGGTATACATACTCCATTCAAGATTATTTCAATTATAATCAGGTAAATGAGATTAAGGGGGAAACTAGGTACAGGGATGAAGGTTTGCAGGGGCCCAGTAGCCAATTGCTTCTAAAACCGAGTGTGGGTCACATTTAAGCCATTGATTACTGTTACAAATTCTTTTATGGATTGAGCTGGCCCCAAACTCAAAATAGTTAGGCTTCATCCCTGAGGTAAAACACACCCCTCAACAAGAGATTTATAGAAACATTCTGTGAAGTCTAAAGGTTTTTGATTGAAAACTGTAGGAGGAGTTAAGTTCTCAAAGTAGGTACCCCTATTCAAAAACTTGCTAAAAAGTGACTTAGTCTCAAAGTCTGGAAAAATGGGGTAAAAAATCTTGAAATATTTCCATAAAGTCAGGTGCACATCCTCAATATATATATATATATATATATATAAATATATATATATATATATATTATACATGTATATAGAAACATTCTGTGAAGTTTCAAGGTTTTTGGTAGAAAACTGTAGATGGAGTTGAGTTCACAAAGTTGGTACCTTATTTTCCCTGCCTGCCCACCCGACATTCATCATACTGTAAACCAGATTTGCAATCTGTGCAACCCGGCCAAAAAGGAATTTTTGCAACAAAAAACATGTTCAGAAGACCTTATGAAAAACAATGGCCATGTACAGTAATCACCAAATCTCTTTATAACACCACAATCCCACTGTAAAAATGGCGGTAACAAATCAACTCTTGTCCCATTGTAGTCTATAAAACTTTTGGATAGTATTTGATTGATTGACTTCAGTTTTACATCCCAGCTATGAATAAATAACTTATATCAAGATGTCACCAGCTATAGTTGAAGTGGCAGAAATTCTACCTTTACCATGTGGTTAGGACAATGTGTGTTGTGTTCTTTGGTGTGACATGCCTACTGTGACACATGCCATTGGTTTATAAGGTCTCTTCTAAAGGTACAGGGAACAATCACTACCTATTTTCAAGTTTTGTCTAACTAAGCAGTGGTTCAAACCCCAACCTCTCATACACCATGTTTATGGAGCAAGCACTCTACCAACTGAGCTATCACAGTGGTGTTTTGGATAATGACTGATGATAACCATACCTTTTAATTCTGGAATAGATATTGTATGGAACAGGCGATCACATTGTAAAAATGGAGCATTAAGCTCTGTGGCTCGGTGGATTTTTGAAGATGAAAACATGCTTGGTTCTGATACATTCTGAAAAAAATTTAAAACATAGAAATTGAAATAGAAGCAGATAACATGGAATCATTATTATTCCTGGGATTAAAATTTTCTCAATTTAATTTTTTATTATAAAAATGTTGGAAGAAAATTTTGCAGAACTTTTGGGCCTTAGACAGTTCAATTATCCCAATGACATAAAATTTTGTGGTGTTTACTTCCTCAGGACCATTTCTGATTTTACAATATATAGTTCTCTATATGATTATAAAACAACAAAGAGCAAGAAAGATTTTGTTACTGACATCATTCGAATCTAACAAAATAAACATGAAAAAAAACAAAAAACAATCAGTCAAGCTCATTTATCACAGATCTTTCCTCAGTTAATTATGTCAGTCCATTCAAAAACTGTTTTTTACTTTTTATAACCATTCACTAGCTGCAAGCATGGTTTCCATCAGATACTCCAGTTTCCTCTACCATCCTAAAACTTCCTGCTTCAATATATGTGAAAGAATCTTGACCAAGGTATAAAAATACCCATTACTCCACTCCACTCCCACTCCACTCCCACGCCCACTCCACTCCCACTCCACTGCACTCCACTCCAAAAAAGTTTTTAATATACAAATGTACAAACCATATTTTGGCATTCTAAACAAGGGATTTGGAACTCATACTGCACTCCTCCATAGGACTGTGAAATAAGGGTTTCAAACATCTCATGAACCAAAAACAACAGATTTTCTGGCTTGAATCCTTGGGCTTTCACCAACACTTCAGTAGCTCTGTAAATATTTGTCATTTATGCATTCTGAATCAATCAACTTTGTTTATATTAGTTTCTTGATCTTTTAAATAACTAAAGCAAAAATTATGCATGTACAGTTCAACCTAAGTTAAAGTCATCTCTATACAAAGGGCACCTGCATTTAAAGGACAGTAAAATGTTTTCCCAATTGCTCTTTATCCATGCTATGTGAACCTGTATATAACTGACACATGGCCATAAAGTTCACTTTTACTAATACCCTTAAGTGGCCTTTATAGAGAGGTTTGACTGTTTTCTGAAAATTCAGATATCATTAATACCATCCCTGCCAGCTGGTTCTTTTTTATGATTTGTACTATCTTCAAAGGGCAATTACTCCCAGGAAAATGAGGAAAACAACTTGGTTAACAATATGCGCATCTTCTATCAATGTTAATGCTTTGCACAAAGTTTCATGAAAATGTGTTTCATAGTTTTGGAGAATTTGCGCAGACAAGAATTTTAGATGGACAGATGGAAACTCGAATTTAATATTCCCCTCTTTCTTTGAAAGGGTAGAGTGCTCGCTTCGTAAGTGGGAGGTCGCGGGTTCGAACCCTGGCCGGGTCTGACCCAAGACTTAAAAGTGGGTAGTGACTGTTCTTTCGCCAAGCTCTCGGCATTACGAAATAAAAGTCACGGTTCTTTCGGATGGGAACTTAAAATAAACGAGGTCCCGTGTCTTGGTAGGCTTGGCACGATAAAGAACCCTGCTGTGTAATGCCATCAGCGCAACACACAGGCAAATTCCTGCACCTTCGCCTACAGCTGGCGACGTCTCGATATAAGTGAAATATTTTTGACTGGGACGTTAAACACCATTACTCAACTCTTTCTTTGAAAGGCAGGGGATTAAAAAACCCTAAGAATGAAATAACCTTTCCAGTCATCATGTGATCAATATCCCAGAATGTTTAAGCTGAATAGATCCCATAATAACATCACTTTATAGCAAATCTTCAAGTGATTGTGCACAAATGTCATGGATTATTTGACACTGTGTGTCTATGAATCTCTTTGTATGGAATCAAATGTGTTGTCATAACACGCCAAAGAACCATTTCTGCATATAGCTCTGAATACACTACAAAGGCAAAATTTCTTGCTCTTCGCCTATAGCTGGTAATGTCCAAATATAAGAAACCCAAAAGAAGCAAATTCAGTAAATTAGGATCGCTGCTAGCACATTCTTGTTTTAGTCAACGGATCATAACTCCCAGAAAAAGGAGCAAACCTACTCGGGTTAAAAATATACTACCAATGTTTATTGTTTGCACCAAGTTTTGTGAAATAGTGCTTCATAGTTTTGTAGAATATGCACAGACAATTATTTCGGACAGACAGAAGGACAGACTGAAACTCAAATTAAATACCCCACCTCTTTCTTTGAAAGACGGGGAAAAATAACTAAGAAATAGTTATAAATGGAATGTAAATCTCCAATCAATTGAACAGAGGAATAGATGACTGAACTAAGAAACAAAGAACAGCAAATTACAAACCCTTGTTGAAGCATTAAAGCAATGTGTCCACTCTTTTTCAGAAATGACCCTTTCTTCCATATTAGTCCACCATCTGAAAACTGGTTCAGCCTGACCTATAAAACAAATTAATGTCTATAATACCCATGAATACCATAGGTCCAACTGTGTAATAAATTAAAACAAAGACCTAAAATATGTGATATTATAGGGTTATTGAACTGATATTGTTGACTCGACATTTGCACGAGCTGGGGAGTTCAATTTTTGAGTCAACAAGGGACAATATTTCACAATATCAGTGCAATAACCCTTTTATTATATAGCAAAATAAATTTCGTCTAATCTCGTGAAGTATTTTATCTAAAATACTATTTTGTTGTACAAAACATAAATATTACACTAGTTCTTGTAAATGGATACAAGAGAACTAGTTCAATATGACAACAACACAGCAATGACATCGACAACAGTTGTATGACATCATAAACGACAGCGTCATGTGACAAAGTGTACAGTATGAACAATTTGATTCGGGAATTTCTCGGACTGGAAAAAAGTTAGCATGCAAATATCAATATCTATTGCATGCTAATACCTCTGGATTTATCATATTCTTTCTATGCCAAGCATATATTGCTATATAATAAATTACATTTCATACCAGTTTTAATTTTAAAGTACTAGGTGACCGTTTCTCAAAGGTAGTGAGTGCTTGGACCATGTGAAACCAAAATTGTTTTCAAGATGTTGACAAGATACCCAAAGGACCCAAATATATTTAACTAAATTTAGCTAAGGAAGTACTTTGCATGAGGGAGTATATCTTAGTTTTTCGGGAATTTCACATTTTAACTAGCAGCAAATTTAGACAATTGTATATTTCTAACAATAATACACAATCATTGCCTACTGAGTATGTGATATCCTCGGGGAAACATCCACCGGCAGAGATACCAGCTCAATGGTTTAATTGACTTATAAATGCATAAAGCATGTAAAGATCATAAAAAGTGAGAACAACTTTGACTTTGATGACAATATCACATGGGATTTTTCATAAAACACATTTTTCATAAACATATTTTTTCATAAAACACATTTTTCATAAAACAAATTTTTCATAAAACACATTTTTCATAAAACAAATTTTTTCATAAAACGCATTTTTCATAAAACACATTTTTCATAAAACAAATTTTTTCATAAATCACTTTTTATGCCATTTAGGCTCATTTGCTTTTGTTTTTTTTCTCATGTTAAGTTCTAGCACTTCTCAAAATTCTTGTTATAATATTCTCTGTGTGAAAATAGTTTTTCTGCACTTTTCTGCATTCATGTAAAAATTAAAATATTTACCTGTGCTCTATTAAACAATCCAGCTGGAAGATATACAAACTTATAAATCATTTTGAATTCTCTATGATATGATCCAGGTTCCAGTGTTGGCCAGGTGTACTGAAATTAACAAAATCATAATATTAGAGCATAAAATATAATGTCATGAGGTCTTCTGCACAGGTGAGCTAAGGGGTACCAAGCTATGTCTTTTTACATGGGTGTCATTAAACTGTAGACAAAAATTGCAGTGATGCCAGAGTACAAAGGGACATAATATATTTAAGTGGTGTTATGTGAAAGGGAAATAAAAACTTACTAGGCTCTAGTTCAAATAAGGTCCCATTCTGTTCAGTAGTGTGGGTGGAGAAGACTGGTTTGTTGAAATCATGTACTGTAGAATACTTTGAATACGCGAGTATCACATTTCGCGTGCAGACCCCTAAGCGTAATTTTGCGAATATGTAAATTCACGATCACAATCCATGTATATATTAAAATTCGTGATCCATAGGCAATAAGTTCAACGGTCATAAACGATAGCAGGCATGTTTTAAATTTGGCTTTTAAATTTTAACGATTCTGAGATTATTTGCATGATTTATGAATTAGCAACCAAGAGCCATCGCAAAATTACGCATTAATAAATCTCTTGCGATAAAAATTAATCTACAGTATTCCAAATGTGGAGGAATAGGCCAGCTAAACTATTACGGATAGATGGATTGATTGATGGATGGATGGATGGATGGAATGACAGAGGAATGGACAATGCCTTACCAAAATATATCCTGTTTCTAGAAAGGGGCATATCAAAATCATGTGCATTGACCCTGAGGCAAAATAATATTGCACAAGAGATACCAGTATTGTAGATCCCAAGAAGTTATATGACTTTGAAGCTCAAAGCAAGGTTCCGAAAAATCAGTTGTTGATGATGATAATGATGGCGATGATGATGATGATGATGATGATGATGATGATTTGTTTTACCTCAGGTTCTTCAGTTGGTAATAGACAAGGTACTAAGTTTGCTGGTTCATCAGCCAGAGGAAAGGTCAGGTCAAATTCTTCAGTCAACCGTAACAGCCAAGGATGCAGGGACGTGTCATACTTCTCCCAAATTATCTTCATATTTTCATGCAGCAATTTTCCTTCCTGTAAAATAAAGAAAGTCATAAAAACATGACTTAATAAATTATCATACATGTTTAAAACTGGTTCTATCATAACAGTGAGTTATGGTTCAAAATCTTCACAAAATTAAATTGTTAAAATATCATTATGCTACAGCTGAGTATTTTTCAGCTAAAATAGTGATTTTATCTTGAAAGTAAATTTTACCAAATTTTTATATTTTCACCAAAATTTCAGAAAATTCAAAGAAAATTGTTTTTCAAGAAAAACAACTTTATATCATACATTTCAATCATTAAGTTAATATAAGATACCACTTTCAAATACATGTATAAGAAAAACTTCAATATTTCATTTGTATGAACAGAATTTAATCTGATGATTATTATGTAAATTTATGTATAATATAAATTTGTAAAGTTAAATTTATAGATAGCAATGTATTATAAATCCATATTATTATCTACTTCCAAATGCAAAGCATCAAGTAAAAACCAAGTTTATATGTTGTTGTGATGTTCTGAGAAAATTACGTTAGATAAATGCAAACATTTTCTCCATCAATGAAATATCTTTCCCCACAATATTACATTCTATCTCAGTGTTTCAATCAAATAAATAATTTAAATTAAAATTTTTTTTATGTCATTAAGAAATAAAATTATTTTCAATTACTATCTCAGAGAATTGTGTGCCTTAGCAAAATTTTGTATATTATCATTTTTGAAATCATTGGTACAGAGGCAACAGAACTAACCTCAGTCACTGTGACCTGAGGCATGTTGGTGTGCATTGTGTACATACATTCACAGTGATTTTTTAGGGTGATTGGTAGGATACAATGAGATACATATGGCGGGAAACAGTATCAGGACTGCTTCGTGTCTGCGGGGCAGTGAATTGCCACAGACTGTTCACATTTCATTGTTGATTTCGTCACTGATAACACCAATCAAAAGATGCATGTATCTAGAACTTATAATTTTAATCTTAAATTATAAGATCTAAATTAATTTTTACTGTTTGCGCATGAATTTTTAAGAAATATTCTTCCCGGAAAATCGGAGACATTGTGACATAAATGGTGTTATCAGTGACATAATCAACATAGAAATGTGAACAGTGTGTGGTAATTCACCGCCCTGCACACACGACACGGTCCTGATACTGTTTCCCGCCAAATGTATCTCATTGTTACACAGTTTGTTAGTCATCTGATATGGTTTATACATCATGTACATGGTCAGTAAATTTCATATCTGAGGTCCAGCTTATTTATGACTAGCCTAATACTAACCTTGATGGGTCCCTCATGTACAGTGACAATACAAGCCATAACATCCACTATCCACTGTGGATATATGACTACATGACTTTTCAGGAACTCTGTGTTGAAAAATTGTACTGATCCCAAGTCGTGCAAAAACTGGACTGCCTGAATCAACTGAAAAATACAGATAAAACTCTCTATATAATATGGTAATAACATGAATAATGTACAATTCTATCAGAGAGGGGCGTAGCTTGCTGAGTCTCTGACTGAACTTTTCAACCCTTTGGGTGAAATTTTTTCTATCCCACATCGATAAGCCCATTCATTTTAATGTCAATGTTTGGCTTCATATAGGTATTTTACCAGAGAGCAATATATCCAAATCCTTTATGGATACACATACCAGTAATAGTTACTTATAATCTCACAATTATTCATTCCACACTGCTTACAAGACTGATGCTAGGTGGAGCAACATAAGCCTTTTTTGGCAATTTAAACTGTTGATATAGATTGTAATGGTGGCAAAGTCCAATATTCACAAAGGGCCATAAAATATTTTAACAGTAATAAGTGAAAAAGAAACAGAAACTGTAAGGGCTTTAGCATGATTAGTTCATAAAATGTATTAATCTGTTCAGTATTGTGTGAGAGGTGAGTCAGATAAGAATAATGAATTAATTTTCAAAGGGGTGCAAATTTACACAAAATTACCTTCATTTCCGACACAAACAATATCAGTTCCTTGTACTAAGGTTAGTAAAAAATATATATATTCAATGTGTCATAGGAGTAGGCCAGACAACCTTTTACAGACAGACCATGCAGATGCACATAAGGATGGACAACACTTTAACTCAAAACATATTGTTTCTAGAAATGGGGATATAAAAATTATAAAAGTAATAAATTCTTACCTCAAGTTCATCAAATATTCCAACAGTATTAGCTGTCCTTTCTACTTTTGACCAAGGTAGAAGATCCAAATTTTGTTCATCTCTAAAACTTAATACAAAAACACACAGTAATTTTAAAACAGTTTTTTCTAACTGGAATTAAAGATGCTCTCATTTAAAAGAAGAGAGAGAGATATCATAACATATATAAACTATAATCTTGATGGGTGTGTAATCCCACTTGAAGCAGATCCTAGCCTGAGAATGTTTGTCAATTTTTTGCTTTGGGTGTAAAACACCATCACTCCACTCCATGTAAAACATTAAATTTGTTTATAAAAGTATTGACCATGAATAAAGCAGAAAGTCTCTTAAGAGACAAAGAATAAATATCCTAAAATACCCTGGCCACACCCACCACAGGGACTATATTGAGCAGCCATGTTTTTGAAATGTACTGATAGATGGAGGGATAAATTGATGGTAGACAGGGTTGTTCAGAAAACTTAGATCAAAATTTGATCAAAATCCATTCGGTTATTATCAAGCAGCCATGATATAAGAATGTATTGATAGATGGACAGATAAATGGATGTATGGATAGACAGTGTGATTCTGATATACCCCCCTCCCCCAACTTGGTTTACAGGTTTGTAAGAATTAAATAAATTCCTAATGAGACTCATTGTACAATACCCTCCTCCAAATTCTTTTTACAAATATATGAAAATTAAAATAAATTCCTAATTATAAGACTCACAGTACAAGTTTTGTTTCAAGTTTTAACCATGCTTCTGGAATCCTCTCTCCCATATATTTCTGTTGAACTGTTTCTGTTAGTAAATTGGTCTTCAACTTTTCAATACCCTACAAGTTTAAATGCATTTAAAAATCTCAATAAAAGCAAATGAACTGAAGAAAATGAAATTATATAAGAAAACATGGAGTTAATTGGTTTTCAACTTTTCAATACTTTACAAATTTATATGCATTTAAAATCAAAATAAAAACAAAAATATTTAATAAAACAAAATTTATAAATATTGAAAGTCATTTTGTTTTGAGAGGGTTCTTGAAAGGGTTAATCATTGAAGAACTTGAACCACACAAATAAATTGTGTTTCTTGAAAATATACAGTCAACCCTGTCTATAATGGCCACCCAAGGGAGCGAGTAAAATGGCCTTTATGGGCAGGTGGCTTTTATATATACAGGTTCAAGTAATATGAATAAAGAACAATTAGGATAGAATTCTACTGGCCTTCATAAAAAAGTGGACCTTATATAGAGGAAGCCTTTAAGGCAGGTTGGACTGTATATACAATGTACATGATGTATATATGAAGAACACCCACAATACCTAAGAAATATAAATTACAGACTAAAATTATAGCAAAGAGGTCTTTGATATAGAGGTTTTTTTTGTTTATGAAACACTGGTCTAAATGGACAGGTAGGTTTTGTACAACAGTTCTTTTTGGCAAAAATCTGAAACAGAGGAAATTTAAAACATTGACCTTTATGAATGGTTGGTTATAATATACTGTATATTGTTTTATTTACACGGTGTCAAATTTTCACGGTTTGACGATGACTACTGTATTCGCAGTGTCAAAATTTTTGCGGTCTTATCTGATTTAAGGGAAATGACTAGGAAGATTAATGGGCTGGTAATTCCAGTGTATATTCGAGGCGGTTTTATTTTCGCAGAAAATACACTTGACTGCGAATATAGCGAAAATAAAACCACAGCGAAATATAAGCATTATACAGTAGAGGTTACCACAAGTATAATATGAAGCATAAGGACCTTAAATACTGCTCTTAATTGACAAGGTGTCCTTATATAGAGGTGGTCACTATACCAAGTATCATATATCAATACCCACCTCTCCTGTATAGGAACTGACAAAATGGAAGCCAGCAATCTGTGGAAAACGTTTCATCAATTCATCTGTAGGAATCTTTGATTTCTTCACCTGAAAGAGAAGAACATTTAAAGGTTTTAAAATTTATTAATTTATTTATGAAATATTCATACATACTCAGGACTTGAATATTTTGACAAAAACATGGATAAATGTAATAAAGTGTAAACATAAATTTGATGAGGGGTCTTGGTGGATTGGTGGTCTAAAGCACTAGTTTATGAATCATCTGGTAGATCCTTAATGTGTGAGAAAGTTTGTCAATTAGCTAGTACAAGGTTATGGTTGCTTTTTTTGGATACTCCAAATTTCTCAACCATCCCAGAAATGAATGCATCAAAATAACTGAAAGAATCTTGACTGGAGCTATAAAAACACCATTTATTCCTTTAAATTAAATACCTCAAAATTGCTAAAAAGGAGAACACCATAGTAGTAAGTTTTAAGTTTTATGGTTAGTACAATCAGTACTAAATTTTTTAACATCATAATAAATAGACACTGGGTCCTTTGGAGCAACAGTACTCCTGGTTTGTATTAACTGTGATAAATAAATAACCACCTTGATAGTGACCTGGATTTCTGACCAATCTCTATTGCTTGTTATACAATATACAAACCATGCATACAATACAAACCATAGAGATTGGCCAGAAACCCAGGTCACTATCAAGGTGGTTATTTATTTATCACAGTTAATACAAACCAGGAGTACTGTTGTCATCAAGGTGGCTCTTACGTTGTAGCAGTGTGTTCCCACAACCAGAATTGGGGCTTTTGGGGCATGACCAGAAATTCAGCTTAGCAAGAAATCCATGCCACTATATCAAGGTGGCTCTTTACTTATCACAGTTAATACAAATCAGGAGTATTGTTGCCATCAAGGTGGCTCTCTTACCTTGTCGCAGTGTGTTCCCACAACCAGAATTGGGGCTTTTGGATTATGGCAAGCAATAGAGCTCAGTTACTTTACATATCTCAATTAATACAAAACAAGAGTACTGATGCCATCAAGGTTGCTCTTAACTTTTTGCAGTGTGTTCCAACAACCAGAATCAGGGCTTTTGGCACATGACAAAAAATTGAGCTTAGCAAGAAATCAAGGCCACTATATCAAAGTGGCTCTTTACTTATCACAATTAATCTAAAGCAGGAGTACTGTTGCCATCAAGGTGGCTCTTACCTTGTCGCAGTGTGTTCCCACAACCAGAATTGGGGCTTTTGGGGCATGACAAGCAATAGAGCTCAGCCAGAAATCCAGGCCAGCATGTTCATATCCAAGTCTGATGTTCCAAAGGAGTAGATACACTGCTCTGTTTGACAGGAAAAACTGAAAATAAAAACCCAAATTCATTTTTAGAATAAAACAAGTACATGTAAAACCCAAATCTTTTGCCTTTTTGTTAATTTTGGCAATTCTAAGTTTGGTTAGTTGATTGCATAATCATAGACCCATCAACAAAGTTTCAGATTTAAAAAATCAAAAATATTCCTGGAGAATTCTCTTTTGCTATTTTTATGAGTCAGTAAATACCATGAAATTTTATGTTTTATTTTACATACTAACTGAGTCACTTATTGGTTATAACCAATTGAGCTAAAAATGTACTGGTACTATGCCAACACTCGTTTGGGCCTTAGACAAATAAATTATTGAAAAAAACTCTTACTTGTGACAGACTAATTTTCAAACTGTCACAGACAAATAAATGTAATATATAAAATGTATTGAGCTTAAGTCCAACCAGTGCAGGCCTGCGACAATGCAGCGATAAAACTACATGGTATAGTATGCAATATCTACAGATGAAGAGAAGACTACTGTCTCACCTATGGGGTACTTTTTAGGCGAAACAGTAGAGAGCTCACTTTACAAACGGGCAACCCGGGTTTGACTCCCGGCACCAGGGAAGGGAATTTTATAACTATTTTTTTCATTGTAACTATCAACTACATTACAACAACAACAACAACAAGTGTTTGGACTTTTTTCAAGAAACTACCAATTCATATTGATCACACTGTGACATACAAATGTTACACCAAAGGCAAATGGGTAAATAGATCTACAGTTAAATTTTAATACCTGATGTGTGTTGTAGTAGACAGTCTGGCCAGCAAAATCCCAACAACTGTAGGTAATATCCTCACCAGAGGGCGCTTTACAATCCCACATCGTAATGTCAATACCATCAGTTATCTGTTCACCGTAATCCATATAAGCCTTGTATCTGACCGAGGTCAAGGCTCGTACCAAGCTATTTAATAAACAGAATATTGAACATTAATATCAAATTTATTTTAAACTTGAGGCCAACCTTTGTTTATTAATGTATGTAAAACAAAATTACAGTAAACATACATGAATTAAATCCGGAATTTTTATTCTTAAATTAACAATGCCAATTAAAACACAAAAATTTACATAATCATTATCAACATACTGTTGAACCCTGCATATTTCACCCTGCAATTGTAACCTTATTGCAGTGTCCCCATTGAAAGTAATGGAATGGCCAAACAAAGTCTTATTAGAAAACTCCTGAAAAATAGGGACAAAAATGTAGAGGTCTTGAATTTTAATGGTAAAGTACTGACCAATGATGCAAAACAACCTACCGGTATGTTTGAGCCTAAATTTGACCCTTTTTTTAGTTGTTAGAGCACTCACTTGTGATGCAAAAAATCAAGAATATGAAATGCACAACAACACCTCCTTAACAGTTTAATGAATAAGTGATGGACAGTATCTGAGAACACAGACCAAATGAATTAATGTATTCCCATACCAATTTCTCTGCAGGGGATTAAAAAACAATATACCTTGTTTTACCAGCTCCACCAAGTCCGACCATCATAAGTTTTGTTCTTCTACAAGAAACAGCTCCCTGTTGTAATCTTTTGAGGTACCCATAGATAGCCGAAAATCCTCGACCAATCACCTCTTTTGGTGGGGTTTTCATGGAAGTGCATCCCTTCAAATTTAATTCTACATAAAATAGAAAACAAAAATAGGTTGCTTAAAAATTATCAGTACTTGATGATTTCAAGTTAACTTTGGATAAAACATGGTTTTCTTAAAAATCTTCAATGGCTTTGTCTAAATTGCTGGCTACTAAATCACAGTTTCTTTCATCAGATAGGATTGAATCTCACTTGATAAATCCTAGTGTGAGAAAGTTTGTCAATTGGCTTGCCAAAGGTTCTGGTTTTCACCAGTCACTTATATTGAGACAACATCAGGCATAGGTGAAGTGGCAGAATTTTCACCTTTGCAGTATACCCAGGGCAGTGTGCAGGAAGGGTTCTTTAATGTGCCATGCCTGCTGTGATGTGGGCCATCAGTTTTTAAGGTCTCATCCATAGGATCCTATGCTGGATGATAGATACAAGTAACCATGGTAACAGAGTGTTTTATGCTTATACTGATTTACCTTTGAGTGGTAATCCCCCAAGAACTCCTGGTAAACTCTCTAATGTTGGATTGTGGGATACATCAAGATGGAGGAGTCTCTCAAATACTTTCATATTGTCAGTAACCTGTGTCAGACCATGGAAGGATAGATCTAACTTCTCCAGATTTGTCAGTTTAAAGATTGGCTCTGGAATACCTCCATCTGAAAATAATAAATAAGCAATATCAACTAAAGATTAAAAAGAAATGGTTATGATTTCAAAATTTGACTTAAGAGATATTTCAAATCATCAAATTTAAATATGAGGACATAGGAAAAAGAGGTTGTTTCACATTTGGAGACATGATGAATTCAACTACTGTAAACATTTTTATTTTCGCTGTGCACTAATTTTTCTTTATTTCACAGCCATATGTTTTTCGCGAAAATTTATACAGAGCGAAAATTATATTATGCTAATTGTGTTATAGTGCAGATTTAAAAAAGGTGATAATTTAACTGTGCAGATATGTTTTAATTTCATATACTTTAAAAATAAAAACAGGCAAAATTAAATATGTTTACAGTATTCATTCTCTCTTCTCAAGAACTCCATGAACTGACTGTCTCAGTATAAGGGTAAGAGTCTTGACTAGGGCATAAAACCCTATTACTCCAGTCCCCTATACATGCTCAAAAAGACTTGGTTTTTGTCAAATAAACAAGTTTTACAAGAGTTTGAGAGGGGAGTGAAGTAATGGTCTACTCTAGGACTGTGTGACTGGCTGTTATTTCAAACACTGAATTTATGGACTAAGTTATACTTTTCAGTGGAGAATTGTGAATCACTGATTTATTTTTTTATCTATACAATTACCATGATTACACTTACACTGCTTGTAACTCAGTTTTTTCTGTCCAAATCTAGGATACTTCTCAAAAATGTGATTATTTAGTTCAATCAGTTCTTCTTTCTGTAAAGTCCCTGATGAATCCTTGTCCATATTTTGATACAATCCCTTCATGCTCTGTAATAGAAACAAATACACGTATCTACTGTAAATATACTTAATTTCACAGGTGCAAATTTTCCTTGTTTTGTAATTTCCAACCTTTACTTGGAATGTAATATTTATGGATTTATGAAACTGACTTTAAGATCATAGTATTGGTATGCTTATGTTTTGCATATTCAAAACCAACTAGAACTGTCTCTTGAGAGCCAAATATGCCTCCCAACACTGACCTCCTGACCTTGACCTTTGACTTATGCACCTGCTCAGCAAAAATACAATTAAGATCACATGAGTTGCCGATCAAAATCACTTAGTATAATAATTTAACCATTAAATACAGTATTGTAAATGTATTTATTTTTGTAGTATAGGATATCCATATACTTAAATTTTTGCATTTTTGAAATATCCTATATAACATAATAAGTATAATATAAATTTTAGCTCTGTATTAATTTTCGCGTAAAACAAACGACCGCAAATTAATCAAAATTAGTACACCTCGAAAATAAATACTTTTACAGTAACCATGGTAACTTGTTTATACTAACCTCTTCATCCATTAAGCCAAATACATTGTATGAAGCAAGGATATTCTTAAAAGCTGGATATGTAGGCTGTGTCTTTACATTTCCTGATACCAGATGTGGGAACCAAGGCACTCCAGCCAGACAGAGTTCTACCAGTGGAAGATTTCCCAATTCTGCCGGAACACTCTCTATTATGTTATGTGACAATGATAGGACTTCCAGATCTGTCAAAGCTCCAATACCAGCCATATCCACTTGACCAATATTGTCTGCCCTCAATTCTACTAAGCTTGTCAACTTGAAAACAAATGGCGGAAGTTTCCCAAGAGGGTTTCCAGAAATATCCAAAACTGTCAAAGTCTCATGCAAGTCTCCAAAGCAATCCGGTATCTCTTTGATTTTGTTGTTTGAAATCAACAAGTGGGTCAAAATCTTGGATTTACTCAAACCTATTGGAAGACTGGTCAGCAAATTTTGTGACAGATTCAGTTCCTCGAGCCTTGTGAATTTTTTCAAAAATCCTTCCTGAAATTCAGATATGGAGTTGTTCTGAAAGTCAAGCTTCTGCATGAAGTGGTAGGACCTCTCGAATGCATCCATATTGATGGATTTTAAATCTTTTCCAGACGCAATGGACATGTTATGACTTTGGCATTTTATCACTCCAGATCCCTGAATTCCATGGAAAATGGTCTTCAACCTCTCTATGGCTTTAGTATCTTCTGACACTCTTTGTAACATCTAAAAAATATAATTTATAAACTTAAGCAAAGCACCATAATTTTATAAAAGATCACTGAATTGGAACAAAACTCAAACTTGATCTTTACCTCATGATGGTAGACTGATATACCAAATATTAGTTCAATATCTGCAAGCATTTAGAAAAAAAGTCTGGAAAACTGTTTTTTTAAAGTCAACAACCCATAATTTCATTGAAAATCACTGAACTAGAACTAAACTTAAATTTTATCTGTAACTCATGATGGTAGACTTGCATACCAAATATTAATTCAATATCTGAAGGTGTTTGGAAAAAAAGTCTGGAAAACTATCCCTCTCGCCTGCCTGCCCAGATCACCATATCAATAGTCGAGTTCAACTTGGTTGCAACTCCAGATGTTACAGTATATTTGATTAACTTACAATCTGTGTATCAGCATATTTCTGTTTTTGCTTAGATGCTGGCAGCTTCTTGGAATACACAATCATCATCATGAGGTACTGGAAACATACCTTTCTTACTGCAAACTCTATCTGTGGCAGCTAAAAAAATTAAAAATTTATAAATGTAAATACAGAAAAAACCTTCATGAAATGCCACCATTTGTGAAGTCAGATTTTGGTTTTATAAAGGGGTTTGGTTTTAGTAAAACTTTAATTTATAAAATGCCACTATTTGTGAAGTAAGATTTTGGCATTATCAATTATAAATGGGTTTGGTTTTAGTAAAACCCACTGCTACTATACATGACTATATGTATAGTTAGATTTTGGTGTTCTAAAGAGGTTTGTAATAATACAGTAAAACCTCAACTTATTGCTACCATTTGTTAAGTCAGATTTTGACGTCATAAATGCCTAAATGGGATTATCATGTGGGTGGTGATAGGCACTGTGATTTGTAAGCACATGCATTAGGTCCTGCATAAGTACAGTATGCATATTGACCATAAATACCATTTTGAAAAAGTTCAATTGTTACTTGATGCCCCACCTTGCATGGTTACAAGAATATCAGTTGTGCAATATTCACCCATCATTTAATGTAAATTAACTGTACCAAGGGAATAACTCTCTAGAAAAATGACAAAGTCACAATTACAAATTTATTATAAAGGTGGCTGCAACAAATAAAGTGGAAAAAGCGAAAAATATATACAAGGTGGCGTGCTGTTATTATAGGCAAACAACACTAACCAGTTGACAAAGTTTAATTCTTAAATAATTCAAATTCAATGTTTAAGTGTGATATTTAAAGGTAAGCTATATTACCATGCAATGTTGTGCCACAGCATCCTGCACAAACAAGATACCATCTTGCTTACACAATACCAATATTTGGAAATGTTTTATTGCAATATTAGATATATTTCATATTGTCACCCTTCAAAGAAATTTCTTACATAGCGATTGGTTAACTTGCCTGGGTACATAAACGCAGGTGATGTTTTAGCGGTAAAAAGGGAAGTAACTGGTACATTGCGGACGTAAAGTTATGGTAAACAAATATGGCAACAACGTACGTAAGTCACACAAAATACGATATTGAAGTTAAACAGACCAGACTCAGTATTACTGTTTTGAAGGGTGACAAAAATATTATACAGGGTTTTGGCAGGTTACACGGTCCCATGTCCCTGCCAAAACCCTACATAACTTATAATCTGCTAACACAATAACAATATTTTGGAAATATTTTTAATGCAATACTGGGTATATTTCATAATAAAGAAATAAGGAAAATATAAAAGTTTTAAAATTTACAATTATTATCTGTGCATGCAGTGATTGCATGGTGATACCACTACAACATGTAAAAACACGAACATGAGTGCCAGTTCTATTTGTGTCATAAACACACATGCCAGACATATAAACACATGTAATAATATAATGTGTGTTATAAACATAAGGATCAGCTTCGCCTGTGATACACAGGTGTAAAAACATGACCAAGACAACACAAATAGAAAAAAATAAATCATTTTCCAGTGTGACAAAAACTTACCATCTTAAAATAACCACTTTCCTACAGCATAAAATACAAACTGAGTTGTTTTTTAACTTAATTTGAGGGAGAAGGAGTGGAGTAATGGTATTTTACACCCGGGCCCTTCAAGATTTTGTCACTTCAAAGCTTTTACCTTGCTTTGGGATTGTGGTTTAGACATTGATTGGTAGTGTTTGTTTTTTACTTTGCTTTGGGATTGTGATTTGGCATGGATTGATATGTTTTTTTTTACTTTGCTTTGGGATTGGGTTTGGACATTGATTGGTATGTTTGTTTTTACTTTGCTATGGGATTGTGATTTGGACATGGATTGGTATGTTTGTTTTTACTTTGCTTTGGGATTGGGGTTTGGACATTGATTGGTATGTTTGTTTTTACTTTGCTATGGGATTGTGATTTGGACATGGATTGGTATGTTTGTTTTTACTTTGCTTTGGGATTGTGGTTTAGATATAGATTGGTATGTTTGTTTTTACTTTGCTTTGGGATTGTGATTTGGACATGGATTGATATGTTTGTTTTTACTTTGCTTTGGGATTGGGGTTTGGACATTGATTGGTATGTTTGTTTTTACTTTGCTATGGGATTGTGATTTGGACATGGATTGGTATGTTTGTTTTTACTTTGCTTTGGGATTGGGGTTTGGACATTGATTGGTATGTTTGTTTTTACTTTGCTATGGGATTGTGATTTGGACATGGATTGGTATGTTTGTTTTTACTTTGCTTTGGGATTGTGGTTTAGATATAGATTGGTATGTTTGTTACTTTGCTTTGGGATTGTGGTTTAGATATAGATTGGTATGTTTGTTACTTTGCTTTGGGTTTGTGGTTTAGATATAGATTGGTATGTTTGTTTTTACTTTGCTTTGGGTTTGTGGTTTAGATATAGATTGGTATGTTTGTTTTTACTTTGCTTTGGGATTGTGATTTGGACATGGATTGATATGTTTGTTTTTACTTTGCTTTGGGATTGGGGTTTGGACATTGATTGGTATGTTTGTTTTTACTTTGCTATGGGATTGTGATTTGGACATGGATTGGTATGTTTGTTTTTACTTTGCTTTGGGATTGGGGTTTGGACATTGATTGGTATGTTTGTTTTTACTTTGCTATGGGATTGTGATTTGGACATGGATTGGTATGTTTGTTTTTACTTTGCTTTGGGATTGGGGTTTTAGACATTGATTGGTATGTTTGTTTTTACTTTGCTATGGGATTGTGATTTGGACATGGATTGGTATGTTTGTTTTTACTTTGCTTTGGGATTGGGTTTAGATATAGATTGGTATGTTTGTTTTTACTTTGCTTTGGGATTGTGATTTGGACATGGATTGATATGTTTGTTTTTACTTTGCTTTGGGATTGGGTTTGATTGATTGTATGTTTGTTTTTACTTTGCTATGGGATTGTGATT
This sequence comes from Anadara kagoshimensis, assembly GCA_021292105.1. Classification (NCBI taxonomy): domain Eukaryota; kingdom Metazoa; phylum Mollusca; class Bivalvia; order Arcoida; family Arcidae; genus Anadara; species Anadara kagoshimensis. Next base: position 20,127,960 of record CM037870.1, on the reverse strand, counting down.
TGGACATGGATTGGTATGTTTGTTTTTACTTTGCTTTGGGATTGGGGTTTGGACATTGATTGGTATGTTTGTTTTTACTTTGCTATGGGATTGTGATTTGGACATGGATTGGTATGTTTGTTTTTACTTTGCTTTGGGATTGGGTTTAGATATAGATTGGTATGTTTGTTACTTTGCTTTGGGATTGTGTTTAGATATAGATTGGTATGTTTGTTACTTTGCTTTGGGATTGTGGTTTAGATATAGATTGGTATGTTTGTTACTTTGCTTTGGGTTGTGGTTTAGATATAGATTGGTATGTTTGTTACTTTGCTTTGGGATTTGTGGTTTAGATATAGATTGGTATGTTTGTTTTACTTTGCTTTGGGTTGTGGTTTAGATATACATTGGTATGTTTGTTTTTACTTTGCTTTGGGTTTGTGGTTTAGATATAGATTGGTATGTTTGTTTTTACTTTGCTTTGGGTTTGTGGTTTAGATATATTGGTATGTTTGTTTTTACTTTGCTTTGGGTTTGTGGTTTAGATATAGATTGGTATGTTTGTTTTTACTTTGCTTTGGGATTGTGATTTGACATGATTGATATGTTTGTTTTTACTTTGCTTTGGGTTGGGTTTGGACATTGATTGGTATGTTTTGTTTTTACTTTGCTATGGGATTGTGATTTGGACATGGATTGGTATGTTTGTTTTTACTTTGCTTTGGGATTGGGGTTTGGACATTGATTGGTATGTTTGTTTTTACTTTGCTATGGGATTGTGATTTGGACATGGATTGGTATGTTTGTTTTTACTTTGCTTTGGGATTGGGGTTTGGACATTGATTGGTATGTTTGTTTTTACTTTGCTATGGGATTGTGATTTGGACATGGATTGGTATGTTTGTTTTTACTTTGCTTTGGGATTGGGGTTTGGACATTGATTGGTATGTTTGTTTTTACTTTGCTATGGGATTGTGATTTGGACATGGATTGGTATGTTTGTTTTTACTTTGCTTTGGGATTGGGTTTGATATTGATTGGTATGTTTGTTTCTTTGCTTTGGGATTGTGGTTTAGATATAGATTGGTATGTTTGTTACTTTGCTTTGGGTTTGTGGTTTAGATATAGATTGGTATGTTTGTTTTACTTTGCTTTGGGTTGTGGTTTAGATATAGATTGGTATGTTTGTTACTTTGCTTTGGGTTTGTGGTTTAGATATAGATTGGTATGTTTGTTTTTACTTTGCTTTGGGTTTGTGGTTTAGATATAGATTGGTATGTTTGTTTTTACTTTGCTTTGGGTTGTGATTTGACATGATTGATATGTTTGTTTTTACTTTGCTTTGGGATTGGGGTTTGACATTGATTGGTATGTTTGTTTTTACTTTGCTATGGGATTGTGATTTGGACATGGATTGGTATGTTTGTTTTTACTTTGCTTTGGGATTGGGGTTTGGACATTGATTGGTATGTTTGTTTTTACTTTGCTATGGGATTGTGATTTGGACATGGATTGGTATGTTTGTTTTTACTTTGCTTTGGGATTGGGGTTTAGACATTGATTGGTATGTTTGTTTTTACTTTGCTATGGGATTGTGATTTGGACATGGATTGGTATGTTTGTTTACTTTGCTTTGGGATTGTGGTTTAGATATAGATTGGTATGTTTGTTTTTACTTTGCTTGGGATTGTGATTTGGACATGGATTGGTATGTTTGTTTTTACTTTGCTTTGGGATTGGGGTTTGACATGATTGGTATGTTTGTTTTTACTTTGCTTTGGGATTGTGATTTGATATGATTGGTATGTTTGTTACTTTGCTTTGGGATTGTGGGTTTAGATATATTGGTATGTTTGTTTACTTTGCTTTGGGTTTGTGGTTTAGATATAGATTGGTATGTTTGTTTTTACTTTGCTTTGGGTTGTGGTTTAGATATAGATTGGTATGTTTGTTTTACTTTGCTTTGGGTTGTGATTTGGACATGGATTGATGTTTGTTTTTACTTTGCTTTGGGATTGGGTTTGGACATTGATTGGTATGTTTGTTTTTACTTTGCTATGGGATTGTGATTTGGACATGGATTGGTATGTTTGTTTTTACTTTGCTTTGGGATTGGGGTTTGGACATTGATTGGTATGTTTGTTTTTACTTTGCTATGGGATTGTGATTTGGACATGGATTGGTATGTTTGTTTTTACTTTGCTTTGGGATTGTGGTTTAGATATAGATTGGTATGTTTGTTACTTTGCTTTGGGATTGTGGTTTAGATATAGATTGGTATGTTTGTTACTTTGCTTTGGGTTGTGGTTTAGATATAGATTGGTATGTTTGTTTTACTTTGCTTTGGGATTGTGGTTTAGATATAGATTGGTATGTTTGTTACTTTGCTTTGGGTTGTGGTTTAGATATAGATTGGTATGTTTGTTACTTTGCTTTGGGTTTGTGGTTTAGATATAGATTGGTATGTTTGTTACTTTGCTTTGGGTTTGTGGTTTAGATATAGATTGGTATGTTTGTTTTTACTTTGCTTTGGGTTTGTGGTTTAGATATAGATTGGTATGTTTGTTTTTACTTTGCTTTGGGTTGTGGTTTAGATATAGATTGGTATGTTTGTTTTTACTTTGCTTTGGGTTTGTGGTTTAGATATAGATTGGTATGTTTGTTTTTACTTTGCTTTGGGTTTGTGGTTTAGATATAGATTGGTATGTTTGTTTTACTTTGCTTTGGGTTTGTGGTTTAGATATAGATTGGTATGTTTGTTTTTACTTTGCTTTGGGTTGTGGTTAGATATAGATTGGTATGTTTGTTTTACTTTGCTTTGGGTTTGTGGTTTAGATATAGATTGGTATGTTTGTTTTTACTTTGCTTTGGGCTTGTGGTTTAGATATAGATTGGTATGTTTGTTTTTACTTTGCTTTGGGTTTGTGGTTTAGATATAGATTGGTATGTTTGTTTTTACTTTGCTTTGGGTTTGTGGTTTAGATATAGATTGGTATGTTTGTTTTTACTTTGCTTTGGGTTGTGGTTTAGATATAGATTGGTATGTTTGTTTTTACTTTGCTTTGGGCTTGTGGTTAGATATAGATTGGTATGTTTGTTTTTACTTTGCTTTGGGTTGTGGTTTAGATATAGATTGGTATGTTTGTTTTTACTTTGCTTTGGGATTGTGGTTTAGATATAGATTGGTATGTTTGTTTTTACTTTGCTTTGGGTTTGTGGTTTGGACATGGATTGGTATGTTTGTTTTTACTTTGCTTTGGGATTGTGGTTTAGATATAGATTGGTATGTTTGTTTTTACTTTGCTTTGGGATTGTGGTTTAGATATAATTGGTATGTTTGTTTTTACTTTGCTTTGGGTTTATGGTTTAGATATAGATTGGTATGTTTGTTTTTACTTTGCTTTGGGCTTGTGGTTTAGATATAGATTGGTATGTTTGTTACTTTGCTTTGGGATTGTGGTCTAGATATAGATTGGTATGTTTGTTTTTACTTTGCTTTGGGCTTGTGGTTTAGATATAGATTGGTATGTTTGTTACTTTGCTTTGGGTTTATGGTTTAGATATAGATTGGTATGTTTGTTTTTACTTTGCTTTGGGTTTGTGATTTAGATATAGATTGGTATGTTTGTTTTTACTTTGCTTTGGGTTTGTGATTTAGATATAGATTGGTATGTTTGTTACTTTGCTTTGGGTTTATGGTTTAGATATAGATTGGTATGTTTGTTTTTACTTTGCTTTGGGCTTGTGGTTTAGATATAGATTGGTATGTTTGTTTTTACTTTGCTTTGGGCTTGTGGTTTAGATATAGATTGGTATGTTTGTTTTTACTTTGCTTTGGGCTTGTGGTTTAGATATAGATTGGTATGTTTGTTTTTACTTTGCTTTGGGTTTGTGGTTTAGATATAGATTGGTATGTTTGTTTTTACTTTGCTTTGGGATTGTGGTTTAGATATACATTGGTATGTTTGTTTTTACTTTGCTTTGGGTTGTGGTTTAGATATAGATTGGTATGTTTGTTTTTACTTTGCTTTGGGTTTGTGGTTTAGATATACATTGGTATGTTTGTTTTTACTTTGCTTTGGGATTGTGGTTTAGATATACATTGGTATGTTTGTTTTTACTTTGCTTTGGGTTTGTGGTTTAGATATAGATTGGTATGTTTGTTTTTACTTTGCTTTGGGTTGTGGTTTAGATATAGATTGGTATGTTTGTTTTTACTTTGCTTTGGGTTGTGGTTTAGATATAGATTGGTATGTTTGTTTTTACTTTGCTTTGGGTTTGTGGTTTAGATATAGATTGGTATGTTTGTTTTTACTTTGCTTTGGGCTTGTGGTTTAGATATAGATTGGTATGTTTGTTTTTACTTTGCTTTGGGTTTTGGTTTAGATATAGATTGGTATGTTTTTTTTACTTTGCTTTGGGTTGTGGTTTAGATATAGATTGGTATGTTTGTTTTTACTTTGCTTTGGGATTGTGGTTTAGATATATTGGTGTGTTTGTTTTTACTTTGCTTTGGGTTGTGGTTTGATATGATTGGTATGTTTGTTTTTACTTTGCTTTGGGTTGTGGTTTAGATATAGATTGGTTGTTTGTTTTTACTTTGCTTTGGGTTGTGATTTAGATATAGATCGGTTTGTTTGTTTTTACTTTGCTTGGGATTGTGGTTTAGATATAGATTGGTATGTTTGTTTTTACTTTGCTTTGGGTTGTGGTTTAGATATAGATTGGTATGTTTGTTTTTACTTTGCTTTGGGTTTGTGGTTTAGATATAATTGGTATGTTTGTTTTTACTTTGCTTTGGGTTGTGGTTTAGATATAGATTGGTATGTTTGTTTTTACTTTGCTTTGGGATTTGTGGTTTAGATATAATTGGTATGTTTGTTTTTACTTTGCTTTGGGTTTGTGGTTTAGATATAAATTGGTATGTTTGTTTTTACTTTGCTTTGGGTTTGTGGTTTGGACATGGATTGCTATGTTTGTTTTTTATTATATTAGGCAGGGTTGAAGGAATGTTGGAGTAAATTGTAGTACCCAGAGAAAAACTTAAATGGCTGATTTTTTTTTCAATCTAGTATCTGTCTTGCAGTGTTGTGATCAGTAAACTAGCATTTCCAACCATTCTGCAACCGTCAAGACCAGGTGGCCTGTTAAATTTAGTGCTTATAATTATTCCTGTACAAGTATTTCTTGGTATGGAGTGCTACATCAAAAAAGGGAATAACTCATGAAACTGTTTCATTGCAATTTGTGGGTATAATGAAAAGAGACAAAAAAGAAAAGAATATATTGTAATGCTAACTCTAAATAGGGAAAGTTAGTTTTTAAACAACATATAACTTTACATTTCTACTGATCTAAAAAAAAAGCTTATATCCCAAATCAGTTAGTATCTACAATGATTTTTTAAATAAAACAAATTCTTAGAATAATATGATAATTTTTTTGGTATTTTTCAAGAAATCATATTAAACAGCAAGCAATTGCAATTCTTGGAATTTATAAATTTTATTATTGAGTCCATAATTTTTTTTGCTTAACTTGTGATTTTGTGAAATTATGACAGTTTAATATCTATAAAATATACCAGGAGTGTATTAAGTTCTACTATACTATATAAAAGATGTTATTAAGATATTTCTAGAAAGGAGTAGAGTGGATGGAGTTAAGTTGAGTGAAGTTGATTCGAGTTGAGTGAAATTGAGTTGAGTTAGTTGATATAAATAAAGTGGAGCTGAGTTGAGTGGAGCAAAATGTTGAGTGAAGCTGAGCTAAGCTGAGCTGAGTGGTGTTGAATAATATTGAGCAAAGTTGAATGGAGTGAAGTGAAGTTGAGAAAAGTTGAGTTGAATTGAATTGAGTGGAGTTAAGTAATGGTGCAGTCATAAGGCTCATAAAGATAGATGCAGAGAAGATTGCAAGGAAGAATTCGCAGAAGGATGAAAGGAAAGAGGTTCAAGAACATATGTGTAATACAATAAGTATATAAATATTGAAAAGAAAAAATTGAAAAAAATTTACCTCTTAGATTCTTGCATAGAAAGACTTGTAGATAGATGGATAGAAAGATAGATATGGGGAGGATTAGCGGAAGGGTGGGGGGAAAGAGATATATACAATGATATAAGATTATAAGTGTATACTACATATATATAGAAATTGAAAAGAAAATATTTTAAAAATATTTACCTCCTCATTCTAAAATATTTACAATATATATAAAACTTCTCTGTTTAACATTTTAACACAGTTAAAACAAACAAATTCAGTAAATTAAAATCCCCGTGTAACCAGCAGGTACTTTTTGTGATTTAATGCACTTATGGTCAAAGGGCCATAACTCTCAAGTGAATTAGCAAGCCAATTTTGGTTAATGATTAGCATATCTCCTATCTATGTTGATGCTTTGGATCAGGTTTCGTAGAATAGTACTACATAGTTTTAGAGTTTTAGAGTATTAGGCTGGACAAGAAGCACCTGGATAGATGGAATGAAGAAAAGAATGATAGATGGAAGAATGGAACTTCAAATTTAATAACCATTTTTCCTCAAAAGGCAAAGATAAATATCTAATTTATTTTCCAATAAACTGTGCAAGAATGCATTTTTTTTTAAATTCTCCCAACTGTTTTATTTTTTTTTAGTGATCTGCATTGGAATCCATTTCAATCATGCCAAGCTACTTAGACTCAGCTGACATGTGAAAATCAAAAGTTGTCGAAATGATTTTTTAAAAATCATTATTAATTTTGTTCTTTTTATGATCTATTCAGTTTCTCTAGGCATGATTGACATGAAACTGAAAAGTAGTTTAGGTTTAATTTTGACTGATCAGCTGTTCCATTTCTAGGTCATGATCTCCATTAATTTCTTTTTAGAGATATCAAAATTTCTTTTTATTCCATCAGATTAATAATTTAGTTCAAAGTTAATTAAGAAAAAAAATATTGTACATATATGAACTGACTGCCATATTTTCCTGTGTCATCAATTAATGAACTCCAAATCTAAAATGAACCGAGAAACAGTTCATCAGATTTCCTAGTTTTAAAATCTGGTTCATTACTTGATGACCCGGGGTAAAAATGACTGTCAATTTTTAAATTGATAATTTTAAACAAAAAAAGACAATATATTGCAAGGGTATATCACTTACTGCATCCTCTTCATTACCCTCTGGTAATCCAGTACAGAGTTTTTTCACACCTATTGGGAAAACATTCTACAATATAAAAATGCAATATAAAATAAACTAATATAAAGGTTAGGTTGGTTGGTAATGTTGTTTGACATTGCATTAGAAATCTTTCAACTAGAACAGGTTTATTAATCTTTTAAGAATTAATCTAAGAACAATTTCATGTATGAGAGAGAAAATTGGGATTTTAAGTGTTTTATAGTCAGTTTTGTATACATTCGGGTTGGTTTTAATGTGCTATTTCACAGAGTTGATATGCCGTAGACAAGCATACCAATACCAGTCACAAAATTCTGAGACTGGATGAACCAGTTGACACTCTGCCCTCACAAACCTAGTATCAGGTGATGAAACAGCATTCCAAATTTTAAAGTACAGTTCAACCTGCCCTAAAAGCCACCTCTATATAAGGGCCACCTGGTTATAAAGGCCAGTAGAATTGTATCCTAATTGTTCTTTATTCATATTATTTAAACCTGTATATATAAAGGCCACCTCTCCATAACGGTCACTTTTACTGGTTCCCTTGGGTGGCCTTTATAGACAGGTTTGACTGTATTATGTACAACTTGACTGGGGGTTCAAACCCACAACCTTCTGCTGTCAAGGCAAATGCTTTGATACTGAGCCAACAAGGCAATCATAAAGGTTAGGAAACTGTTTGACAGAATAGCCACCATACATACACTCAAAATTAAAACTTAAACATAACATGAAAGAAGAAATCAAACAACGTCCTTCAAACAGCTGTTAATATTTCAACAATAACAATTAACTACATTCATTCCAGTGGGTGTTTGATTGAGCAGCTGAATGTAGCCCATAAAAATTCTATGAGGACCCTTATATTTAATTATGTGACATTGCTACACACATTTACTTTCTATATATTAAATATGAACCAAAATGGTTGAATAAACGTGTAAGCATTCAGCCAAGTGAGCTAAAATTATGTTTTATTAATTGTGCAATAGACGTAAAAACTTACATCTTGTAATATGAGTCCGATATAACACATCTCCAAGAACGGAGCTAGGTTGGGTATAGTTGTGGAATAAATGGATAGTGGTAATCCTTCATCATCAATAAAATGTAACAGCTCCATCTCTGTAAAAGTAAAACAAAAAAATAACTAGAACTGTTTCTGAAGGAGACTAATATCTGCATGGCAGACAGCCAACACAAGGCACATATTTCTTCCATTTCAAACAAGAAAATCCTGCGTTTTAACAGGTTACAATTTTTCTGTCTCCCCTAGGGTAAGACAAGCTACACAGGCTGTGACATCACAGTTTCTTTTATGATTGTGATGTCATTGATTGCAAATGCAAAAGACGTAACATTTTGCAAAGTTTTAGGATTATTTTACCACAAAACCTTTACAAGACATTAAAATATCAAGTATGGGGGAAAAAGAATCAATTCCTGCATTCGTAGTGAAGACATAGAAATCTCATGCCTCAGGTTGAAAATTCTTTTTCTCCCATACTTCACCGAGTTATTCTGTTGGTTGCTAGGTGTAAGATATCTCTGTCTTACATCCCCCTGTGTAAGACAAGCTACACACACTGTTTGGGTCGTCGAGACATCATTCATCCTAAGTCAACCAACAATTTCTCAACGTCACAATCACTTACACACGCTGAATTGATGACGTCATAATCATTTAACGTGAGAACGTCAACAAAAATTGATTACGTCATTTTCAGCAGGCACTAATGGTGACATGTAAACTAAACATTCGATGCAATTTTTTGTTTACAAATCATGTTTTATGTTGCAAATATGTGAGAAAAAGAATTCTACACCAGTAACAGGGTAAGACAGAGATATCTCAAACTCGGGTGAATATTTTCAATGTCCAGAACTCGCTAAAGCTTGTTCTGGACAGGAAAACATTCATACTCGTTTGAGATATCTCTGTCTTACCCTGTTACCGGTGTAAGATTCTATTAGTCTCCACTTCAAAATAGGGGTAGATTCCATTAGTCTGTGTAGCAGGTTATCAGTAGAGGACACATATGTCCGTTTAGCAGCAAGATGGTTGAAAGGCATTTTTTATATTGTAAATTGGGATACTATTGTTTACAGGTAAATTTGTGCCTAAACCTTTAAATGGTAGGAGAGAATCAATTCAGTTCTATTTGCATTTGCTGTTTGACTGTGGAATGTGAGGGGCAAATTAAAGAATAAGATTTAGTAGAAATGTAGTTTTTCATTAAAAACAAGTAAGAACTGAAATATGATACTATTTTAAAAGTATCCCTTACTGAACCCCAATCTAGCCCTTTAAGCAAGAACCTTGTGCATGATCAAAATATGAATAGCCAATGGCACATTTACCCCATCCAAAGATTGTTCCTATGATGTTTCATAAAGATCTTTTGAATACTGTAAACATGGTTATTTTCACAGGTGGACATTTTCATGAAATCATAATGTTGGCATTTTGCGAGGGGGTCACTTCCGTGATTTTGTCCATTCTTAAGGTCAGAAGCATACAAAGCTTGACTAGCTGTAATTTTTAAGAGGGGGTATTTTTCCCAATTCTTTGCAATTCACAAAATAGCAAATATGTCAACCATGAGAAAATAACCATGTTCAAATACTTTTTGAGGAAAGTGATGGACATATTTAAAAAATTTAATTTTAATGACTATACTTACTGTTGCCAGAACACAGGAAATGTATCTGCTGCTCGGGATTGGCTACAATTTTATTTGTAAATGGATACCGTAAATCGTCTGCTGTCATGTTTTTTGGCCAGAGACAAAAATGTTTGTTATGACTAGTGAAGAACGATATGACATCTTTTTGTAGAGTACATCCTTTCATTGCCTGAAACTCGATAGCTGAAATGATGTGAAAAATGAATATTAAATACATACAAAATACAAATGTGGAAACCTGTTGACAAGTGGTTATGGTTGTAGGGTCATGATCAAAGACGAACTGTGCTGATAGTATTTATGTGTAAAATGTAAACTTTTAATACCTACAAAATAATCATTTTAATTCCAATAAAATGTATATATATTTAGAAGCCTCTGTCATGTCCGTGATCATGTGGTTAAGATCATAGGCTCATGATTAAAGGGTCATGAGTCCAAATCAAAACTTGGTTGCATGATGTTTTCTTGAGCAAGGCAGCTTCAGTTTACAAAGCTACTAAAGAAACTGCTATTGCATGTGTAGTCATTTTAAAAAAACTAAAACATGACAACTGACATACTTAGTTAGTACCATGTTATGTACCTCCAAAAGAAAAACATTCAGGGTTCGTACAGACATTTGGACTCCAAATTGAAGGACTTTTTAGGGACTTATCAGGGTCTTATTTGCAAATTTAAGGCTCAGCAGAGGGACAATTTTATAAAAAAAAATTTTTGGTGCAAAGGCAATTAAACCAATAAAACAATTACTTCGGTGTCCATAGTAACGACACTTAAAATGAAGGTTGAAGTTAGGCATTCATGAGGCTCATTTCTCATTTCGATGCAACTGATTTATTAATTTATTTATGTATATCAGTCTATTCCCAACCACTTAATATCAAAATACAGACACCCAATTGGCCGAATTCAAGGGGTTTAGGGCCTTCAAGATAAATTCAAGGGCTTTTTAGGGTCAGACTTGTTTTTAGGGTCTTTTTAGGGCAAACCTCAAAACTTAAGGACTTTTCCAGGCCTGTATGAACCCTGAACCTTGTATACAAAATAGTTCAACACAACTGTTGTTTTGTCACTGATGAAAGTTGTTTCATCACTGTTCATTGAATATTTCTTGTAAAACATACTTTCAAATTAAAATATAGAGACTTTCATATACTAACTACCACCCATCAGACCTAAGGATATTGGCATGGTGGTCTTTATATAAAGGTTGCATTGAAGAAAGGGAGAAAAGAAACTTAAAAAGGGTGGTTATAATGGTAAGATGACCTTTTATATAAAAATGGTCAATATAGCGGGTTTTACTATATTATCAATCAAATTACTCTTGTTTTATAATAAAGATTTTAACTAACCTTTTGCAGAATTAGTTGTCCTTCCGCAGGGTGTTGCATGTGCAAAATTATTTCCGATTGTACCTTCTCCTAGATGTTCCAAAACTTGATTTTCCACATCTGGAGGTGTTCCCTGTTTTTGTTTCTTTATAAATATAAATTTTAAAAAATTACTTTAAGAGTTTCTAAAACTCTGACAACTTTATAAGTTGCCTTGTATGCAAATATTTTTCCTCTTAAAATATCAAATTTGAGAGAGACTGCACTGTGTTTCTTGAACTTTAATATACCGGCTCCTTTATTTTTAGACACCAATGGTACTTCAATACACCCACTCCTTTATTTTGGGACACCAATGGTACTTTAATTTACAAACTCCTTTATTTTGGGACAACAATGGTACTTTAATTTACAAACTCCTTTATTTTGGGACACCAATGGTACTACAATATACCCACTCCTTTATTTTGGGACAACAATGGTACTTTAATTTACAAACTCCTTTATTTTGGGACAACAATGGTACTTTAATTTACAAACTCCTTTATTTTGGGACACCAATGGTACTTCAATATACCCACTCCTTTATTTTGAGACACCAATGGTACTACAATATACCCACTCCTTTATTTTGGGATAACAATGGTACTTCAATACACCCACTCCTTTATTTTGGGACACCAATGGTACTTTAATTTACCCACTCCTTATTTTCGGACACCAATGGTACTTTAATTTACCCCCTCCTTTATTTTGGGACAACAATGGTACTTCAATACACCCACTCCTTTATTTTGGGACAACAATGGTACTTTAATTTACCCACTCCTTTATTTTGGGGCACCAATGGTACTTTAATTTATCCACTCCTTTATTTTGGGACAACAATGGTACTTTATTCTAACATTTCCTTCATGTGGAACAAGAAGAGAGCCAGCCGTGGTATAACAAAAGATATACCCATCGCTGTTTAGTTTTATTGAATGGACCTTTTTGCAATATATAGTAAAATGTACTTCCGAAGAAAGAGTTCACAATGTTTATTTCAATCTTTTTTATCTAAGTCAAGTTAGAGTTGAAATGATCAACATTTACTTGTGGTATATCGTCTAATAATACCATGAATACATGGGGCAAAGTTATGCAGGAGAATATATCAATCGGTGGCATAGCCACCTCGTTATATATATTCTTCCGCATGTAAACTCCGGCCTGTGTATTATTCGACGATATACCACGGGTAGATGTTGATTATTTCGTAAATATACCTACTTCTTTATTTTGGGACACCAGTGGTATTTCAATATACACACTCCCTTATTTTAGGACACCAATCGTATTTCATTATACCCATTCCCTTATTTAGGACACCAATGGTACTTCAATAAACCAATGGTACTTTAATATACCTACTCCTTTATTTTGGGACACCAATGGTACTTTAATATACCCACTTTTTTATTTTGGGACACCAATGGTACTTTAATATACCCACTTTTTTATTTTGGGACACCAATGGTACTACAATATACCCATTCCCTTATTTAGGACACCAATGGTACTTCAATAAACCAATGGTACTTTAATATACCCACTCCTTTATTTTGGGACACCAATGGTACTTTAATATACCCACTCCTTTATTTTGGGACACCAATGGTACTACAATATACCCATTCCCTTATTTTAGGACACCAATGGTACTTCAATAAACCAATGGTACTTTAATATACCCACTCCTTTATTTTGGGACACCAATGGTACTTTAATATACCCACTCCTTTATTTTGGGACACCAATGGTACTACAATATACCCACTCCCTTATTTTGGCACACCAATGGTACTACAATATACCCATTCCTTTATTTTGGGGTACCAATAGTACTCTAATTTACCCACTCCTTTATTTTGGGACACCAATGGTACTTCAATATACCCACTCCTTTATTTTGGGACACCAATGGTACTTTAATATACCCACTCCTTTATTTTGGGACACCAATGGTACTACAATATACCCACTCCTTTATTTTGGGACACCAATGGTACTACAATATACCCATTCCCTTATTTTGGGACACCAATATACCCATTCCTTTTACAATACATAACACTTACATCATTAAAAAATTCATACGGCACTGGTAGACATTTCATCTCTTCACAATATACTTCCCAATTGAAAGCTTTACCATATCCTGAAAATTAACAAAATATAAGTTGCCACGGTGACTATAAACACTTATATGTATTTTTCATGGGACTAGATCTAGTGAATTTGCAATCAACATTACTATAAAACCGCCCTACCACCATCATTGGTTCAGTCAGAATTTGGCAATATAAAAAAGTTTTGCTCAGAATAGAAGGAGACGAACAGTCCAGCCTGTCTATAATGGCCACCCAAAGGAACCAGTAAAAGTGGCCTTTATGGGCAGGTGGCCTGTATGTACAGGTTCAAATAATATGAATAAAGAACAATTGGAATACAATTCTACTGGCCTTTATAAGCAGTTGACTCTTATATAGAGATGCCTTTAAGGCAGGTTGTACTGTATATAGAAAATAATGGAAGAAATAGCCTTAGTACTTCAAAATTTTGTGGCAATAAGGGAAATGGCAATTCTAACATAACCTGTGTTATGTTCATATATTTACAATTGACAATGTTTCTCCTTCTATGAAACATTTTGAACAATTGTATGCTATAGCGCTATAGATAATAATTGACGCCATCATGTAAATACGTCATTAACTTGTTACGTCAAATCACAGCGTTTGTATACACTACAATCACAAAGTACCTTTTGACGTTAACTTTTTACGGTTAAATACAATACGGAATGTTATCATGTGCAACAGTTAATCAATGTACATGTGACTTTAATATGAAATTTTGATTTTCTCGAAGTAGTATATATAAAATTATGGCAAGTGGAAGAATTATTTTTTGTTATCGTTTGTGCTTCTGATTTGTGATTCAGAAATGGGTGTGAGCGCTTCCATTTATTCGACGGTGGGTGTCGAGGCAGAATAAAAATCAAATGTTTTAAAATACATACAAGGTATTATGTACTTAGTTTTTGTTTTGAAATTGAAGATTGTAAATAAGAAATGACAATATTTTTTTTCGTTATCAATGCAAGTATGAATAACAATGGCCAGTCCAAATTATACATGAACAGCTTCGCCCTCATGCAATTTGGACTGGCCATTGTTATTCATACTTGCATCGATTACGAAAAAAAGAATGTCAATTCTTAAATAAAACATAAGAGATCTAGCGGTGGTATAACAAACTAGCAGTTAGGTTGGTTTAAAACTTATGTTGCTGATACAGCCACAATACCAGGGGTACAGCAATAGCTGTTTAACAATGGAGTTTGCCGCTGTACCACGTGATCAATACCTCTTAATGTTCGTGCAGACCATTTTGGAAAACGTCAACCTTGCATTATTATATTCCTGAAATGACATCGTTTTTGCATGACAAAACGATATTTCATGCGATTCCATATCTATTGGAAATAAGTGTTCCGCACAAATGTTAGAGGGTATCACGTAGTACAGCTGCGAACCCTTTTCACCTCACTGGATGACAGCCAATGGAAATACAGGTGAGTTAAATAAACAACAAATATTTATGTAATTTTAATTTTTGTGTCTTTTTTCTCATGCAAATTCATACGGAAATTAAACAAATACAAAACTTCCTGATAACAGTACAGTGTTTAACATAATGTTTTTACAGACTAGACCAGTCGGGATAATTTTGAGAATTTTTACTAGCCCTGAACTAAATTCTAGTATCCCCAAACATAGTCATAATAAATGTGTTTTATCATTTTTCATACTTCACTGATCCAATTGTTGGCATTGTAGCTGGCTAAACAGGAGGTGCTACTAGTACCCTTCTGGAGCACCCGGCCTCACGTCCCTGGTGAAAGTTCATGTGGTTAAGCTAATTTGCCAATTTCAAAGTTTTTACTGCAAGGAGACACAAATTATGACATCTTGTTTGTCATGCTCAACCTACTTAAAACCTTCTATCCATTTCTTGTACCTCAGACAGAAAAAATCTTACGCGCACACCAGTGCTAGATTTTTCTGTCTTGTCCAGTTTGTCTGGTACTGCCTCAAGCGACAATAAAATAAAATCAGGATGACGTATCAGATCATTGTGCTTCACATCATCAAAACAAAGCGTTTCTTTATTTTGTTTTTCACATATGTGTTTTATTTTACTTTTTATTCAAAATATTTCATTGTCAGAGTTGTTTTATATTTGCATTGAATACAAATCGTTGATATTTTAAAATTTTGAAGAATTGTCGATGGGATTAGATTATTTTCAAAGGGCGGATTTGTACAATGCATTAGGTGTCCAAAGGAATGCAAGAGGCCACATGAGGGTACATGTTTTGTATCGCAGTTATAAACACTTAAATGGTACGAGAAATAGAATTGATCACCTGTTTGTGACCAATATTTGTTGATCTCAGTCGAGGGTGATGTGATGTAACATATCCCAATAGAGGCTGTGACAGATTCTATTATTCTCATAAAATTTATATTCAGCCCAGACTTAACCACGACCAGTCAGGCTAGTCAGCAAAATTTTTACATGTCCAGACCAAGATTTTACTAGACATTGTCAGTTGGACGTGGGTTAATGTCGAACCCTGCAGTAACACAATTTAAACTGTGCAATATTGCATATATATGATTTATAAAATATTATATCACTCGCCAAGGCTCGTGGCATATTTAATTATTAAACTTGTTTAATAAATTTCATATTAAACCCCCACTTGTCTAAGATCCTCTATATATTAAATACCTTTGGGAGCCTGGAGTTCTGGTTGAATATTTGGATTTGTGCGTCCAACGGCAGCCATGTAACCTACAGGGTGTAAGTCCTCTGTTTCAGGTTCTGTCCAATAATCATATCTTGATGTCCATCCATCAAAATGAATTAAAAATTGTCCATTTTCATTTATGTCCTCTGAAAAATAACAGAACATCAACATGATCAACAAGTTATAACTGAAATGGGATGCCATTACAAAAGTGTTTCCAAAACAAACCCCTACTTGGAAACCCTAAACCATGTGCATGATCAAAATAGAAATGGCCATGTCACGTCTATTTCACCATAAATTGTTCCTGTTAAGTTTAACAAAGATCTGTTAACCAGTTTTTCGAGAATTAACATGGACAAAATGTTAGTAGAAGAAACTAAGAAAACCTTATATGCACATTGCCCTATGCACACTACACCTATAGATGTTGACTTCTCGATGTAAGTGAAATATTCTTCACTGAGACATAAAATCCTATTCAATTAATCAAAAAAAATAAGAGATAGGTACCCTAAGGTGTTACGGAAGGACGGACACACGGACGGACACCCCTTCACTATATACCCCCCACTTTTTAAGCGGGGGGTATAAAAATAAAACATAACCAATCTTACTCAAGGGATGGCAATACATTTATTTTCATTTTAAATGTAAGACAATTACATTTATGTACATAAAAATTAAGACATTCGTGAAAAGTTTATCGTCTTGACTTGTTACTCTCACAAATTTACATGAAATATACATTCGTGAAAAGTTTATTTTCCCAACTTGATGACTCCAACAAATTTACATGAAATATACATTCGTGAAAAGTTTATTTTCCCAACTTGATGACTCCAACAAATTTTACATGAAATATACATTCGTGAAAAGTTTATTTTCCCAACTTGATGACTCCAACAAATTTACATGAAATAAACATTTGTGAAAAGTTTATTTTCGACCTGTGACTCTCCTAAATTTACATGAAATTAACATTTGTGAAAAGTTCATTTTCTTTACCATCTTGTGACTCTTGTAAATTTACAATGTTACATGAAATTAACATTTGTGAAAAGTTTATTTTCAAACTGTGACTCTCACAAATTTACATGAAATATACATTTGTGAAAAGTTCATTTTCTTTACTAACTTGTGACTCTTGTAAATTGACATGAAATTAACATTTTGGTGAAAAGTTCATTTTCATTACCAACTTGTGACTCTTGTAAATTTACATGAAATTAACATTTGTGAAAAGTTTATTTTCGACCTGTGACTCTCATAAATTAACATGAAATTAACATTTGTGAAAAGTTCATTTTAATTAACAACTTGTGTCTCTTGTAAATTTACATGAAATTAACATTTTTGTGAAAAGATCATTTTCCAACCTGTGACTCTCACAAATTAATATAAAATTAACATTTGTGAAAAGTTTATTTTCATTAACAACTTGTGACTCTTGTAAATTTACATGAAATTAACATTTGTGAAAAGTTTATTTCCAACCTGTGACTCTCACAAATTAATATGAAATTAACATGTGTAAAAAGTTTATTTTCATTAACAACTTGTGACTCTTGTAAATTTACATGAAATTGACATTTGTGAAAAGTTTATTTTACCGTCTTGCTCATACTTTCACAAATATACAGTGTACATGAAATTAAAATTTGTGAACATTGTGAAACTCAAAAAGTTACATGAAATTAAGATTTTTTGAAAAGTTTTTTCCCTGAATTGTGACTTGTGTGCAAATTTACATGAAATCCAAATGTACACAAAAATTTACTGATTTACAGTATCTTATACTTACGGACTGTTGCTACACAGATCAGAGATGGATTTAACCTATCCAGAGCCTCACATCTCATTCCAGGGACTACATCTGTGATTTTACTCATCTGAAAAAATGAACAAGGATAAAATAAAAAACTAAGCCAAATACTCTCAGCTGAATTTCCTAAACAAAAACATGGATGGATGGATGGATGGATGGATGGATGGATGGATGGAAGGATGGATGGATGGATGGATGGATGGATGGATGGATGAATGAATGAATGAATGAATGAATGAACAAGGTGACAAGGTGTTCAAAGAACACTATCCCCCCGCAGTGATGAACATCAGTGAATCATGTGAATTCTATACAAAGTAAAACCAAAAAAATTTCCAGAAAAACCTGTTGCATATGTGCATTTATAGGTTTTTGCTATTTATAGTAACAGTGGTCATCTTAGATATGCTATAAGGCTGTCAAGCAACCCCACACCATTTACCACCACAATAAATCAACTGACCGAGTTTCAGCTTTTTTGAATGTACAGTTTTCTTTTAAATGCTCGGAAACCATGAGTCTGGTGAAAGTCTATTTTTAGTAACAATGGCCATCTTGAATGCATGATTATGCTGTCAAGCAATCCCAAACCAATCATCACCAAAATAACTGAACTGACCCAAGTTTCAGCTAAATCGGATGTAAGGTTTTCTTTTAAATGCACTGAAACCATGAATCAGGTGAAAAAGTCTATTTTTAGTAACAGCAGCCATCTTGGATGCACAATCATGATGTCAACCAATCCTACACCAATCACTGCCATAGCAAATCAACTGACAAAGTTTCAGCTCAGGGGGATAATAAATAAAATAAAATAAAATAAAATAAAATAAAATAACATAAAATAAAATAAAATAAAATAAAATAAAATAAAATAAAATAAAATAAAATAAAATAAATAAATAAAATAAAAAAATTAAAAAAATTAACACCAGCAAAACAACGAATGAATAAAATGAGAAAATTGAACTTGGCAAATAAAGGAGAAAAAGTGAGCTCTGGTAATAATTCTGGCGCATTATAATGCCAGATCGCAACAGGTAGGAAAACTGGAATACAGTGGACCTTTACCAAGCAGCTGGAGGACCTTGACTTCGCAGATGACATAAGTCTTATCTCCTACAGACACCAAGATGCCCAAGAAAAGTTAAGCCGTCTTGCAGAAGAAGCAAAGAAGACTGGCCT
The DNA here is from genome assembly GCA_021292105.1 of Anadara kagoshimensis. NCBI lineage: Eukaryota > Metazoa > Mollusca > Bivalvia > Arcoida > Arcidae > Anadara > Anadara kagoshimensis. The sequence goes on along the minus strand of CM037870.1, from coordinate 20,108,906 downwards.
CCAAACCAACATCAGAAAGACTGAAGTCATGAGGGTAAACAACAAAACAGAAGACCCAGTGCAGCTACAACAAGAGAACATCAAGAAAGCTGACGTGTTTGTTTACCTGGGCATTGTCATCAGTAAAGATGGGGGTACAGATGAAGACATCAAGTGCCACATCCACAAAGACAGATTAACTTTCAACTCCCTTAGACCAATCTGGAGATCAACTGCCTTCTCAATAAAAAACAAGATCCGGATCTTCAACACCAACGTCAAGTCCATCCTACTATACGGCTCAGAAACCTGGAGGGTAGCCAAGACCAACATCCACAAACTCAGACATTTATTATTAGATGCATCAGGAACATCCTTAACATCAGATGGCCTGAAGTTGTCTAAAACAAACAACTATTGGACAGAACCAGACAAGTTCCAATCGTCTGAGATCAGGAAACGAAAATGGGGATGGATTGGCCACACACTACGCAAGCCTGCATGAAATGCCAACAGACAGGCTCTTGACTGGAACCCATAAGGGAAAAGGAAGAGAGACCGGCCTAAACAGACCTGGCGTAGGAGTATCGACACAGAGACACAAACAGCTGGAAAGACCTTGGCTGAACTGAAGAAGATAGCCCAAAATCGTGTCAGATGGAGAGGTGCTGTTGCGGCCCTTTGTTCCCCAGAGAATCAAGAGGAATAAGTCAAGGTAATAATTCTGTAGACTGTGAATGGTTAGTTAAATGTTGTAAAATTAGCAATTTTTAAACTGCAATGAGACATTTTTTCTAGATCTCAAAATATAAGCTACCACACATGTGGGAAGTGAGTTTATGCATGTGTTTCTGATCTTAACTGTCCTAGTGTGCACCTATAGTGCCCTTTAAATGCTAGGTACAGTTGCCCACAATGTTGCAGGTAAACATCACAGGCTACCCTATCAGAACTAAAACAACCAGTAAAGGCCTACAACAAGCAGAACCCTTTTCTTACTTGAAGGCTCACCAGGGTCAAACCCACAGCAGTGAGATTTAATATCCATGGTTTCCAAAATTGACATTTACATACTGTTATTTAAGATCCAGGGTCAAACCCACAGCGGTGAGTCTTAATACCCATGACATCAAAATAAATATTTACATACTGTTATTTAAGATCCAGGGTCAAACCCACAGCGGTGAGTCTTAATACCCATGACATCAAAATAAATATTTACATACTGTTATTTAAGATCCAGGGTCAAACCCACAACAGTGATTCTCTATACCCATGACACCAAAATAAATATTTACATACTGTTATTTAAGATCAAGGGTCAATACACAGCAGTGGGTCTTAAGACCCATGACACCAAAACAAATATTTACATACTGTTATCTTTAAGATCCAGGGTCAATCCACAGCAGTGAGTCTTAATACCCATGACACCAAAATGAATATTTACATACTGTTATTTAAGATCTGGTTTAAACTCACAGCGGTGAGTCTTAAGACCCATGACACCAAAACAAATATTTACATACTGTTATTTAAGATCCAGGGTCAATCCATAGCGGTGAGTCTTAAGACCCATGACACCAAAACAAATATTTACATACTGTTATTTAAGATCCAGGGTCAAACCCACAACAGTGATTCTCTATACCCATGACACCAAAATGAATATTTACGTACTGTTATTTAAGATCCAGGATCAAACCCACAGCGGTGAGTCTTAAGACCCATGACATCAAAATAAATATTTACATACTGTTATTTAAGATCCAGGGTCAAACCCACAGCGGTGAGTCTTAAGACCCATGATACAGTTGATACCAAAATAAATATTAACATACCGTTATAAAGGACCCATGTACTATGACTGAAGCCACCGATTCTATGTCGGAGCCTTGCTCAATTCTCAACATTGGATGGTAAGATCCCCGTGGAATTGAAAACTTTCCCATTAACTCTACACCTCTAAAAACCTGTAGCTCCCAAAGGTTTTTATTTTCCGATTCTAACAATGATTCCATATGAAATTCAAAGCTTGACCCGATGGCCGTGCTTTCTATGTCAGCTGGAAGTGGCATTATTTTGTCTGAAAATAAATTAAAGGGGGATCTTATATAAGTGATTATTTAATATTAGATTTATTAAATGAGTTTATTAAGATCTTATATGCAATGAGCCTTGAGCATGTAGAAAATTGTATTATTCAGTAAGTTTAATAATTGACCAACCATATGCAAAAAGGGCCCCTAGGGGGGGAAAAAAATGAAAATTTCACTTTTTGTTATATTTTTTAATTTGGATAACACGCGAGAAAAAGTAAAAAATACAAAGCTACGTTTTAAAGACTTTTAAAGACTATATTTATTCTGTTTATCTGCATGAAGTTTGGATTGTTCTAAGGGGCCTTTTTGCTTACAAAACATCAAATTCAATATAATATAAACATACATGTTAATATAAAATTTTGTTAATTGTATAATTTGACTAACATCAATTGTTTTGTATCTATTAAGTGTTTTATTATATAGCAAAATATGGTTCTCATAGAAATTAAACCCCGAAATCCCGAGATGTTAGGGTGCAATAAATACTGATATTAGCACGCTAACATTGTTCCAGTCTGAGGTTTCCTAGATCAATATTTTCATACTGCGCGCTTTGTCACATGACGCTATACGATTATTGTCAACGTCATCGCTGTGTTGTTGTCATATTGCACTAGTTCTTATATCCATTTACAAGAACTAGACTTAATGTAATATTTATGTATTGTATAACAAAATGGTATTTTAGATGAAATACTTGATGTAAGTAAACAAAATTTATTTTGGGTTATTGAATTGATATTGTGAAATACTGTTTCTTGTTGACTCAAACTTTGCAATCACAAGCTCGTGCAAATGTCCAGTTAACTCGGGACAATATTTCACAATATCAGTTCAATAACCCTATATTCTCGGCTACAACACAACAGTAATGTAGAATTTTGAAACAAAGTTTCTAATAATTAATAGTATATTAAACCACTGAACTGTCTAGAAATGGTGGCATTTACAGTGCTATAAACTTCCATTGTCATGCAAAGCAAACTTAATAACATGTCTTAACACATTATGATTAGTTTGCTTTGCAAGACAATGAAAGTTATAGCACTATAAATGCCATTTCTAGATAGTTCAATGGCTATTTTTAAATTTCTCATTTTTTTTTGAAAATCTTATTTTGGTTTTTAAATCCGGAAATAAATTTTAAGCACTGTCGTTTACAACACCCATTTCCAATTGTTGGAACAGCCAATCTATCATGTCATCATGCATATAGGTACAACCAAGAAAGGAGTGACATCACTTAAGCAAATGTTTTTATAGTCCTATAAATACATTTGGTCTCACTGAGTTTCATATCATAAAACAGCGCAAATGTAAAAATATGCCCTTAAAGTAAACAAAAAAAAAAAAAAAACACATTATATATATATATATATATATATATATATATATATATATATATATAAAAGCAAACAATATTGACCTGTCTGTTTGACCTTCCATTAGGGTCCACCCAATACATGGGTAGCGTTAGGATTCGCAGTTAATACATAATAGACACATTGCCCATGATTAGTGTTCACATCCTAAAGGGGAATATACAGGCTTGATTCCTATTGAAGAAATTAACCTGTCCATGATGAATATTTAAATTAAAGGTTAAACGGACAGGTCAGTGTTGTTTGCCAATACTAATTACAGAAAATGATCATAAAGATATCAATACTAAAACCATAATAAGCTTAGTTTATAAAATTTGTACATGTCTAAAATTATCATATGAATATTTATACTATTTTTATTGCAATAAGTGCATTATGTTGTAGGTATAAATTTTTGCAATTTCATATATAGCTGGTAATGGTTTGATGTAAGTAAACTGATCTTGGTTAGATCAAGAACTTGAAAATTTCCTACAAATAAAATGTAATCACAAAGTGTACAAACCTCCACTTGGATTCTTCGGACCACTCATAATCAGTCCTTGTTTTTCTAATGATATAGTAATTTTCGCTGAACCATCAAGAGAACTGAAACAGTGACAACACAAATCATAGTAATAAACTAAAGCACCACTAGGGGGGCCTCTTACCATCTTGGCTCAAATCCCACACAGGGAAAATCCCAGTGTCAAAAATTCTAAGCCTATACACTTAAAAAAAAATTAAAAATTCAAATTTGTACAACTTTGACCTGAAGAGAAAGTAAATGTATATAGTTACTATTCCGATAAATGAATTTTGATTTTGATTTTAGTATAACTGATAACTTGATTTATTGAATTCTTTATATTAATCATAAATGAATAGTAATATGGAAAGGAAACCAACACCCCTAAGGTACTAATTATGGCTATTATTATTCTTAGTGGATACCTATGGTATTCAGTAGAGTTCCATAAGTCAGTGTAATTAATTAAATAAATAAAGTATGGCTCTCAACACTTAGAATAACTGATGCTAATATGATTTATTGTCGACATGTTTCGACAGCTAGGCTGCCGTCATCAGGACTGATATAATACAATTTCAATTTCCCTGAAGTACAAAAAATGGCTACATAAATGGCTCAAAATTGGCTAAGTATAATCACGTGATATTGATTGTTTCGATTGTGTTGTTAGTAACTGTACTGTTTGTTTACACTTGTAAGTATTATTGTAATTTAACAGTTTGTAATATTGTTCACTTATTAAAATCATTAAAATTCAAAAGAAAATTAACCTGATTGTTTGTTGTTATTTATATTGTCCGCTGAATATTCCATAAACACTGTAAACATATACTTCCCTCGTTGTTAGCGAAGGAGGAAGTTCATCTAAGCATACTGTATTTTCTTCCGTTGATAGGAGCATCGTAGATTTAACTGTACTGTAGGATTCAATTTCTTGGTTGACATCTTTATAGTCTAAATTTAATTCCTTTATGATTTCATTAAATTTATTATTCAAGGATGTGTTAGAATTAGATTGATATCCTAAGGTTTTGTAGTTTATAGACGTTGGATCATCGATTAAATGTGGAGGTATTTCAAATTCTTCTTGATTTTTTATTGGTATGGCTGTAGTTCCGTTCTTTCCTGGTGTAAGTTTCATGATTGGCGTGGCGGTGGTGATTTCCCTTTTTGCTGCTACTATCCGGAATTTTGGGTTGACTGGAATTTTTGGCGTAACTTTCTTGGTCTTTTTTTACTGTGCAGTCCAGAAAATGGATTTCTTGCTGACTAATTTCATGTGTGAATTTTATGGTGTGATGAAAGTTATTTAGACCATTAATGAAGGAATTCAGATCCTTGCTGGAGTGTGGCCATATGAAGAATATATCATCGATATACCTCCACCATATTAGCGGTTTAAGTTTTTGTGTTTGTAGATATTTTCTCTCTAGTTCACCCATAAAAATGATCGCATAATTTGGTGCACATTTGGTTCCCATGCTTGTACCTTGTATTTGTAAGTAGAAATTTTCTCCAAATCTAAAGCAATTCTTTGTGTGTACAAAAAATGGCTGTTGTGGTATCTGTGTGTGGGTGTAACCTAAGGCTGTGGTAACACTTGAAACGGATAATAAATTAAAAACAAAAATTCTAAATAAAAATAAAAATAAAATAAAATTCTAAGATAAAATAAAATGTTAATGCACCTTAAAAATTATTTTTTGGATGCGTTGGTGGCTTGTCTTTTTCCTACTTCCTTTTTCACTGAAATGGTAGTGGATTCCAAAAGGTTACAAATTATATCCATTTCTTCTCCTTCTGTTTGGGTCTTGAGATTTTCGGTGGCTTCTTCAATTTCTTTTTTGATGTTTCTGACTCTTTCACTCCAATAATCATGTAATAATCTAACTAATGTACGGCTAAAGTTGAGGTGTTGAGGGTTCCAAAAACACTCCGTCTAAGAATTCAGCCACAAATTCCTGACACAAACTCCAATTTTTTGATAAAATGGGAAGAGGCACACCTCAACTTTAGCCGTACATTAGTTAGATTATTACATGATTATTGGAGTGAAAGAGTCAGAAACATCAAAAAAGAAATTGAAGAAGCCACCGAAAATCTCAAGACCCAAACAGAAGGAGAAGAAATGGATATAATTTGTAACCTTTTGGAATCCACTACCATTTCAGTGAAAAAGGAAGTAGGAAAAAGACAAGCCACCAACGCATCCAAAAAATAATTTTTAAGGTGCATTAACATTTTATTTTATCTTAGAATTTTATTTTATTTTTATTTTTATTTAGAATTTTTGTTTTTAATTTATTATCCGTTTCAAGTGTTACCACAGCCTTAGGTTACACCCACACACAGATACCACAACAGCCATTTTTTGTACACACAAAGAATTGCTTTAGATTTGGAGAAAATTTCTACTTACAAATACAAGGTACAAGCATGGGAACCAAATGTGCACCAAATTATGCGATCATTTTTATGGGTGAACTAGAGAGAAAATATCTACAAACACAAAAACTTAAACCGCTAATATGGTGGAGGTATATCGATGATATATTCTTCATATGGCCACACTCCAGCAAGGATCTGAATTCCTTCATTAATGGTCTAAATAACTTTCATCACACCATAAAATTCACACATGAAATTAGTCAGCAAGAAATCCATTTTCTGGACTGCACAGTAAAAAAAGACCAAGAAAGTTACGCCAAAAATTCCAGTCAACCCAAAATTCCGGATAGTAGCAGCAAAAAGGGAAATCACCACCGCCACGCCAATCATGAAACTTACACCAGGAAAGAACGGAACTACAGCCATACCAATAAAAAATCAAGAAGAATTTGAAATACCTCCACATTTAATCGATGATCCAACGTCTATAAACTACAAAACCTTAGGATATCAATCTAATTCTAACACATCCTTGAATAATAAATTTAATGAAATCATAAAGGAATTAAATTTAGACTATAAAGATGTCAACCAAGAAATTGAATCCTACAGTACAGTTAAATCTACGATGCTCCTATCAACGGAAGAAAATACAGTATGCTTAGATGAACTTCCTCCTTCGCTAACAACGAGGGAAGTATATGTTTACAGTGTTTATGGAATATTCAGCGGACAATATAAATAACAACAAACAATCAGGTTAATTTTCTTTTGAATTTTAATGATTTTAATAAGTGAACAATATTACAAACTGTTAAATTACAATAATACTTACAAGTGTAAACAAACAGTACAGTTACTAACAACACAATCGAAACAATCAATATCACGTGATTATACTTAGCCAATTTTGAGCCATTTATGTAGCCATTTTTTGTACTTCAGGGAAATTGAAATTGTATTATATCAGTCCTGATGACGGCAGCCTAGCTGTCGAAACATGTCGACAATAAATCATATTAGCATCAGTTATTCTAAGTGTTGAGAGCCATACTTTATTTATTTAATTAATCATAAATGAAAAAAATTTTCCAAAAATATTTTATAATTGCAATATCTTTGCTTCAATAAAGTATTTGACATTGACTATATTTTGCAACTTTAAAGAGACATTGCTCCATGCACTGATGTGATAACATCAGATGTTGAATGCTCTCGTTGACTGACAGCTGGAGCCCACCCATTTTTTAATGAGAAGGTGCATAACAACGCATTTCAAAATTGTTTTCACATTAACATGGAAAATGTGAGACAGCATACCATTATACTTTGCACATGTTGCAAGTTCATAAAGACATTGGAAAATTACCTTATTTCTTAAATAAAGTAATATGGTGTATAATATGACTCTGCCACCAGTCCTATAAAGGCTAAAGATAACCACATTTTCAGTTTATCCAGGATTCAGTTTTAGACAGATTTCATTGTCTATACAGTCCAACCTGCCTTAAAAGCCACCTCTATATAAGGGCCACCTGCTTATAAAGACCAGTATACTTGTATCCCAATTACTCATTATTCATATTATTTGAACCTGTATATGAGGGCCACCTGCCAGTAAAGACCACTTTTACTGGTTCCATTGGGTGGCCTTTATAGACAGGTTTGATTGTATGACCAAAATAAAACAGCTTACCTTATACCGACAGAAACAAACTTTGGCATTCCCTCAATAATAGTAAAACAGAATTTTCTGGAGTCATAGGGGTTCAATTTTGTTTTAAACAAAATAACATCATTCTCTTTAGATGCTGGAGTATTTTTGTCCAGCAGTGAGCGAGAAATAATATTGCCATTTTTCTTGTAAAGTCCTTCTTTATTTTGCACCAATTCTTCTGTGATCTGAGCAGGGTATAAATACTCATACATTTCCTAAAAGTAGTGAAACATATCATTTAATGTTAATAAAGAAATAATGTAAAGTTAATTTTCATGATGTACTAATTTTCACTTATTTCTCAGTCATCCGTTTTGTGCAAAATTAATACTGAGCATTAATCATATTATGCTTATTGTGTTATAGCGCATATTTAAAAAATGCCAAATTTAACTGCGCAGCTATATCTAAATTTCATGTATTTCGGAAATAAATAAACATGAAATTAAATACGTTTACAGTAATGGAAAATATTGTCATGTGGAAGGTTGAATAACAAAGTTAGATTTTACAAACATGGTGTCGGTGTCTATGCAAATCGCATTTGAATCCAAAAATTGACATTAAAATGGAAAAAAATAATCCAATGAATTAATCGGGAAATTTCACCCTAGGTGATGAACATTTCTGTTCAGAGACTCGGTAAGCCTTGTCTCTGACTGAAATTTTTAAGCTCTTGGGTGAGATTTCCCTATCCTACATGGATACTCATAATGGATTTTATAATCTCAATTTCTGAAGCTCAAACTTACCAAAAGAGCTCTACAAGCACTGAAAACAAATCCACAATGAGAACAAACATCTGGTTTGGACTCATTTTCATCTTCTCCTGGAGGATTTTCAAACTTGTGGTTGTTTACAAAACCATGCACAAAATCTAAAAGAAGAAGCAAAAACAATAATTATTCATAAGTATGGATGAAAAAATAATTGCATTGTATTCATCAGTATTTCTGAATGCTAAAAGAACTGAAAGAAAATAGAGTTCTGTTGCCTTACTGAAAGCCTGTTCTTGATTCCCCTAGAAAGTAGACCAACTGAACTGATAGTATTCCTTCTTTTGTCTGGATGCCCTGAATTCATATTTCACCAATTTTGATTCAAACTCATAGGTTGTTGGTATTTTATGTACAACAAAACCCTGATTCATCACCACCATTGTTCAGCCACATTTTGGCAAAATAGAGGCATATGGTGGTAAATCAAGGTCAATTTAACAAGAAAAATATCAAGGAAAGGGAATTTGAGACACCAAAATATTATGGTATCAATAACTATGATGAGCAAGTTGGTAAAACTGTTGAGAGGCATCATAATGATGGTTGGTTGGTTAAATGTTGCTTAACGTCACATCAGCAATTTGTCAGCTTCTTGCAATGAAGAACTATTTTATTAATCACTATGGATTAATCTATCAACATTTTTTGTTTATGCATGTGAAGTATGAGTGTGTTGTATGGTCTGCCTTGTACTAGCGCACACTCAGGGCGACTTTACCGTGCTAGCTCACAGAGTCAGTACGCCACAAACAAGAGTACCACCCCCCTCCATTATACTGATACCAGGTGAATCATTAAAGGTCAACGGCAAGGAAAATTCACTTTCCCACAAGTGGCCTAAGCGGGACTCGAACTCACAGCGGTGAGAGACCCTGGATTTGTAGACCAACGTCTTATCCATTAGGCCACCGCCAATGCCTGTTCAGAGAGGCATTATAATGACGTTTTCTGTATTCAATGTCATGTTAACATACCTGGTTTTGGTTTGTCACTGGTGCAAGTAACCTGAAAATAGAGAGATGAAAAGATTAGCAGGGTTAAGACTAAAAAATAAAGCAATGGCAACCCTTTTGTAATATTTCCATGTGGTCCGGGTGTTTTACATGACAACAACACATCTATTCATGTTGGTAGACATTTAAATACTGAACAATGTCAACATGACAATGCATACTTCATAGATGTAATTGGAGTTTACATAACAATATTCATGGAGCTTTACATTATACATATTCATAATTTACAAAGAGAGATAACTCTTGATCTTGTAAGTCCATAACACAACACCTTTAAATCCAATGTGATTTTAGTTAAATTTGCACTAACTAACACACAAAGATGCAAGAATAAAGGAAAGAAAAATATAAACAATAGGCACATGGGCCTTAACGCTCACCTGAGAATGTGAGAATGAGAATGAGTGTACATATCTCATACAGATGTTCAATGGTCAATGATATTAATTAAAGATAATGTCCAAATTTTCAGCAGTAAGGGCCAAATATATACAAGGATTTTTGCAAATTAATTATAACTTGTCCTAAGAATGATACATATAAAATATCTAAGTCCAGCAGCAGTATATTATTTATAAACAGCTAGAATAGTGAAAACAAAGTACAAACATAAAAAACTAGGCCATTTCAGTATTTGTTTGCACCTGTGACATTGCCCTTTGAATTCATGACCTTCATTCACATATGAAAATGATTGTTATATGCAATTAACTACAATATTCTAATATACATGCCGATACAAAAAGTTTAAAGTTTTTGAAATAATTAATCATTTCAGTATTTATTTGCATCTGTGACCTTTACCTCTGAACTCATGGCCTTCAGTCGTATCTCAAAATGATTGTTAGGCCAATGCCTGCAATATTTTAAAATGCATGCTAAAAGTTTATTGTTTTCGAGATAATTAACCATTTCAGTATCCGTTTGCATTTGTGACCTTGACAGTTAATCCATGACCTTAATGATATTTCAAAATGACCATTTTGCCATTACACAAATATTCTTGACTGGGATGTAAAACCCCATTCATTCAACATATCAATCAATAACTCAAGTAATCAATCACTCAAGTAATCACTCACTCAAAGTAATCACTCACTCAAGTAATCACTCACTCAAGTATCACTCACGCATGCACGCAGGCACGCACGCACGCATGCACGCACGCACGCACGCACGCACGCACTCACTCACTCACTCACTCACTCACTCACTCACTCAATCAATCAATCAATTAATCAATCAATCAATTAATCAATCCATTCTTCTATTACCTGAGCAGATAGCTGAAGTTTCTTAATGACATAGTCTACAATGAGTTTATACTGTTCCACTGCTAGCCACAGCATTTCTACTGTCTCTTGTTGAGAGACTCCATGAGTAGACTGGAATGGAGTCTGAGCTGTGAGTACTATAGCACTTGTATCTTGAAATGAAAAAAATAACACAAAAAATTACACCTCAATCGAGTCATCTCTGGGCTGTCCAAGTTGGAGGACTGCTGAGATAGAAGACAAGACAGGAGTCAGGATGCACAGGAGGAATTAAAGGTGGTGATGGTGGGGTTGTCTAAAACATTTGTCAATATGATAAACAAAATGGAGCATTTTGGAGCATTTTAATGGACAAATTATTAGACAAATATGAAGTTTTGAAGTTCAAAAGAAGTTGTGTTTGCACCCTTTACATCCCCTCTCCCTTGTAGATGGGTGTTCTCTGCCCATTTGTTTCATCTAAAAGCATTAATCCCTATTCCATAAGACTAAAAATAATGCTACATCAAGTTTACAGTAATTTTGTTTCCTTACAATTACAACCAAATAAAAGTACTTTTCTCTATCATGTCTTTGGAAAAATGACTAAAATTTTCCATTTTGTCCACAAAAATTCCCCAAAACAACAGCGATGTACTGAAAAAATTAAATCTATTGTACATATATAGTTGTCTTTCCCCACAAAATATCAGAGAGTACCACAATATACTAGTAGTGTCTTTGCAATGAATACACTAGCTATTGCCAGTATACCATAATGCAGTTTGCTTGATCTCAGAATTTCCATTTTCCCAATCTAAAACATGTTAAAGGCAGAAGTTAGTTTAAAAGAATGTAACAAAATCACTGGTTTAATTTACCTTGAGCATGCATAAGTTTTATGATGATATCAACAAGCCCTTCCTGTTCAACAATCCCATTTTTCCAAAGCAACATTGGACGGCGCAGTAGATGGGCTAGCCCTTGAATTTGGTGCATAGTCCCAACAGAAATATTGTGTGAAAACTGGTAGTGGTACACTGTATGTATTCTGTTCTTTGCATTGGCCTCTAAAGTCTTAGTCTATAAATAATTTCATACGTATATCTGTATGTAAATCATAAATACATGAAATATATAAATAAAGGAGATCTTACATGAGTGTTTATATGCATTAATTGATTTATTATACAAAATAAAATTTATGCAACAATCTTGCACAACTTGCCAGGGAAGATTAACTATTTTGAGTTGGGGGCCCAGCTCATTTCCGAAAAGAAAATGTAATAGAAATATATAGCTTAAAAGTGTAAAATTTGGGGCCCAGTCTTATTTTTAAGAGCCTTGGGCTACTGGGCCATGCTTATCTTAATCCCTGCTTGCATGAATGATTAATTCAGTGAGTTTAATAAATTGAATATTACATCTACATGAATATGAATGTAAAATTCTGTTTATTGTATAACTTGAGAAAACTTGATTAATTTGTATTTGTATAGCGTTTTCTCAGTGTGTAACAGAACAGCGAAAATGGCTGCAAAACTACAAGACAGCTAAAATACAGAAGTTATATTATGTTACAACAATCATATAATTGTAGCGGTCTGGGTAGCTCAGCGGTAGAGCACTTGCCTATAGTGTGGGAGGTCCCTGGTTCGATCCCCGGTCCAACCCTACATTTTTCTCTTTCCTGTTACATTTGGGGGCTCGTCCGATCCTGGGATTTGGCCGACCAGCAGGTTGGTCCCAGGGTGGAACCTGGTGGTTTCGATCCAAGGGAGTTGAATAAAAAAAAAAGGAAGGGAGGAATGTAGTGGTCTGGGTAGCTTAGTGTTAGAGCACTCGCCTATAATGCGGGAGGTCCTGGGTTCAATCCCCGATCCGACCCTGCATTTTTCTCTTTCCTGTTACATAATATTTTAATTCCGCGACTAAAAGTTTGAAAAATCTTGTGAAAAATATATAATAAATGTATTGTTTTTAATTAGAATAAAATGATTCAAGTTTTGTAAATACCATGTTGATATATATTTATTTTGGGTTAGATAATTCAAGCTTTTTCAATACCAAGATCATTTTAGTTCAAAAAGATGTAACCAATTTTTATGTCTGAAAAAGTCTGCTGTTTTTTGCTGACAGCGATGATGATTATCCATGCTCACCAAATCTATAGATGGACGGTCCTCAAGAAGACCAAATGGTATAAAATATTCAGAAGATGTAAATCCAATATTAAGCTTCATCAGCAGACCCATTGCTTGTGTAGCCTGAAATAGTAGACAAAATTATTTTATTAGATGTATAACCTAAAGCCTTGTTTTATCCATACATTAGGTTTTGTCATATTTTGGTACTGTAAACCAGTGTTCAATCTAGAAGGGCCCCTTGTGCCATTGGCCCCAAAACAATAATTTTGTCTTACAAATATACTGTCTGTGGGCCAACTCTGGTCCATCTTCGAGTTTTGAATAAATCTAGTTTTAACGCTATGCAGGCTTACTAATTCAACATATTTATCCATTTTTGACAGATTTTTACCATTAAAAATAGATAAACAGACATATAAAATGAAAAGGTTGATTAGACAGATTTTTCCCATTTTGACTTTTTTTTAAATTAAAAGTACTAAAAATTCAGACTGTTTGTATGGAAATTGTACCAAAATCAAAGACTAAACTATATAAAAAGTACAAAAATGGCAACCTAAAATGCACACTAAAAAATGTACCAATCTAGGCAATTAAATAAATTTGATTGGTCAGCCTGTCCAGTCATCTTGTTGACACAATTTTTGAAAGCAATGGCCCCAGATTTCTCAAAGACTGTGACAGAATGACCCCACCTATTTCATTTTTGACTTGTACACTGTATTAACAAGATGTGGTGATCAATCATAGGTGTAGATGCAATGGGATCAAAATATAACTTCTCCATCAATAATATTACAAAATCTCCTATAATCACACCTCTTCATAAAGACACCTATCTATTAAGGTCCCTAGGCTTGATATTAAAATCCGTAAGAACCTCTATATACAGTAAAACACATTTATAATGAAGTCCTGGGGAATCTATTTTTAACTTCGTTGTAAAGCGGCTTCTTTATATTGTTATAAATAGACTTATATAGAGGAGCGGTTGGGCCAAATATTTGACTTTGTACTATCCCTGTATTCTCTGTTAGCGTGTTTATATTCATGTTTTTATATAATTGTAGGTGGTAATGACTGGATGTTTTACTCTATATCCTTGTGCAGCATATTGAAGCTTTCAAGATTTCAGCTGGTCAAAATTTCAGCCAAATTTTGGACATTGTAATTCAGTTTTTTTGTTGTTGTTGTGGTGGTGATCGAAGTAAAAAATCAAATCTTATAAAGTAAAAATTATTTTTATGTCTATTCAGTGTTCAGTGATACATTGTTTCAATTAGTGATGGGAATCGGTTGCATTTTCATAATCGATTAATCGGTTATAATCGGAAGATGATTTCGATCGATTTTCCGATTATAATCGGTTAATAAATTAAAGTGGAAATTACAAAGTAAATTAGATTAAATTCTAATTTTTAGTCTTGATAATATCTGCAAGATATTTGTATCTCAGTTAAGACTTAAAATATCCTCCATTTTTCTGATCATTTACTCTTCCTTACATTTGTGTTAGTTTTCTTTTCCAAGTACACTTATTTCAGCTACAATTTCATACTTATTTTACACACAAGATTCAACGGTTTACAGTCCTGTCTTTGGCTGGCCTTTAACACATATGATTATAATAATAATTACCTGATCCTTAGGTAGTTTCTTTTCTAGTTCCTTCTTGAGATCTTTTATTTTCCAAACAACTTGACTATCAGACACACAACTTATGGCTGCATTATTTGTGCTGCCCTCTGGTGGCTTCGAGAAGGCAACTGACAAAACATCTGCAAACCAACTGGGCGATAATACCATATTTGGTTCTCCAAGTAACTGCAAACAAACTGCTCTTCCCTAAAGTAAACAAAGAAATAATAATTAATTGAAAACAATCTATAGTAAGTACAGTCCAACCTGTCTATGAAGGCCATCCAAAGGATCAAATAATACGAATAAAGAACAATTAGGATACAATTTTACTGACCTTTATCAGCAGGTAACCCTTATATTGAGATGGTCTTTAAGACAGGTTGGACTCTTTATTAGTTTTTTTCCTTAAAAAACATGTTTTTCAACAAAAATATGTTATAAAAAAGAAGGGTCTGAGAAATGTTTTGTGGTCTGCAATTACAAGCTCAATGATTCTCTGGTTTATTGGGGTTTTACATCCTGGTCAAAAATTTTTCACTTAGAACAAGTCATCACCTGCTATAAGTGAAGTGGCAGAAATTTGGCTTTTGTAGTACTCTCAGGGCAATGTGCTGAGAGGGTTCTTTAGCCTGCTATGCCAACCATGACAAGGAGTCATCGGTTTTAATAATATTAATGGTCTCTTCTGAATGACCACGTGACTTTCATTTCTAAATGCCTAGAGCTTGGCGAAAGAAAAATCAGTACCTATTTTCAAAATTTATTTAGACCCGTGGAAGTTCAAACCCTGTCCTCCCACCTATGGAGCAAGCACTCTACCATCTGAGCTATCATAGTGGCTCAATAGCTAAAGAAAATAGTGAAGTATGATCTTAATTAATAATTTCATTAAAGTTGAGTTGAGTAGAGTAATAACGTTTAACCTCCAAGTCAAGAATATTTTACTTACATCGAGACATTGCCAGCTTTAGCCGAAAGTGTAGAAATTTTGCCTGCGTGTTGTGCTGATGGCATTATACAGCAGGGCCAAGCCAACTGTGACATGGGACCTCATTTATTTTAAGTTGCAATCCGAAAGAACCGTGACCATGGTGACTTTCATTTCGTAATGCCATTTGCTTGGCAAAAGAACAGTCACTACCCACATTCAAGTCTTGGGTCATACCAGGCTTGTGGAGCGAACACTCTACCAACTGAGCTACCACAGTGGTATAATTTGATTAGGGATCAAGATTACTAGTACTGCATATTGAGAAGTATTTGTAAAGTATCCACCATGTTTTTGTGGTGACTACACATTATCATTGTTATTATGAGTATAAATTTATTTGTGATGACCATTTATTTCTGATTCTTGAGGAAAGAGTTCTTTAAAAACTTAATTAGTAAAGTAATCTTGAACAGTTCTTTGAAAAAAAAAATTCCAAAAATTTTTCCATAGAACTTTATCGGTAAGAGGTAGAAAAGAAAATTTCACATTATCGTGATTATGGTGTATGATGCATTTGTTGCAACTGTGTTTGAATTCTCTTAGTAGTTATAAACCTCACTGGGTTGACCCAAGACTTGAAAATGGGTTTTGACTGTTCTTTCACCAAGCACTCAGCGTTATGAAATGAAAGTCACAGTTCTTTCAGATGGGAACTTAAAATAAACACGGTTCAGTGTCAGGTATGGAAACCCTGCTGTATAATGCCACCAGTGCAACACACAGGCAAAATTTCTGCAATTCACTTATAGCTGGTGATATCTTCATATAGGTGAAATATTCTTGACTGGGATGTTAAACACCATTACTCAACTCTTATAATCTGTGGTTTTATTGGTGGTGCTCATCTAGCCCTTCACTGTATATGAAAAACCATAGATGTATGCATAAATCTGCATTCCTTAGTGCGCGTGTGTGTGTGTGTGTGTGTGTGTGTGTGTGTGTGCATGCAGAGAGAGAGAGGGAACAATTCTTACATAATGTCCTATGATCTGCATGGTAAACTGGCTGGAAGCTTTGGTTTCTAACATTGACAGTACACCATTGGCTAACATCTTCGGCACAACGTCCGATGAAGCATGAAGGTAGACAGGTGCCCCTAGATCCTGATAGATTGGATTCAAGTCAATAACCATTTGTGTTCCTTGTCCCAAAATTTGATCTATAACTGCTTGCTCCTGTTAAAGAAAATGATTAAACTTGATAATACTTAAATTAAAAAGTAAATAACCCATAACCACTTAACTTTTAAAGCCCCTCTCAAATTAAATAACAATCCATCAGTACAATATATAAAGATAAAAAAATTGTAAATAGCTTATTAAATTTGCAAATATATCACTTTTGTGCCTTCTACTATGGTAGCTCAGTTAGTAGAATGTTCACTTTGTATAGGGAAGGTCATGAGTTTAAACCCTGGCTGGGGTCTGGAAAAAAATTATAACTAATATCAATAAAACCCTAACTGGGGAATACATGTTTTCCCAACCAAGCATGATCAAAATATAAATAGCCAATAACACATCTACTACACCAAAAGTGTGTTCATATAAAATCTCTTAAAATATGTTTAATAGTTTTTCGAGAAAAGTGAGTGGCAAAATGTTGACAGAAGAATTAGAAAAACACCATACGTCCCCCCGCTTAATTTGGAGACCGACAAAATTAAGTCTAATTTTCATATAAAACAAACAAATCTAAATAAAAAAAATTTAGTTTGGTAATTGCTTGATCTCAATTAATAACTTATAATGGTCATTTGTTTTTAATGGAAAACAAACTGTCCCAAGACTTGAGAGTGGGTAGTGACTGTTCTTTCACCAAGCACTTAAAATAAATGATGTCCCATGTTACAGCCATTGGCATGGCACTTCAAAGAACCCATCAGGTCAATGCACAGGCAAAAGTCCTGATACTTTGCCTACAGCTGGTGACATTTAGATAAAAGTGAAATAGCCTTGACTGGGACTTTAAACCCAATTCCTACAGGAAAGATTAAACTGAATTTCCATAATTTCACAAGGTATAACCTGTAATCTTACCTTTTTGTTTTTACTTAAATCTACACCAACAGAGAGTATATGAACAAATTCCAGTTTTTCTCTCAGACTGTAGGCCAATCGATACTCTTCTTGAGCCTGAAAATCAATTCCTTCTAATCTCCTACAAATAATAAATTTCATGCAGATTAAAGACCCAACATTTCTGTCATACCCAAATGAAATATTAATCACTTAATAACCCTTTAACTCAAAGCGCCTCACAAATAAAATAATAATCAATTAGTACTGTTATTTTTTATTTTATCCAAATTCTGCTTATCATGTCCTATGGGAGTTATCTCCCTTGCATCGGTTTGTCACAAGATGACAATATTATCGTCAGATGGCTGTGTGGATGATGAAAAATGTTGTCATATGCAGCTGACAGTAATTTTGTGGGAAATATCTCACTTTTTACATGTCATGTGATTGGAAAACATCCATTAAAATGCGTTTTTGATATCCAAACCCTACTTATCATGTCCTATGGGAGTTATCTCCCTTGCACTGGTTTGTCACTATATTCATATATAAGATGAAATAAACATACTTGTCGTTCTTAAGGAATGTATTAACATAGGTTTGTAATTTGACATTGGTAGCTTTAACTAATCCCTCCACTGTATCCTTCACAGACTTGTCCGCCAAAGTCGCTTTGCCATTACTCAATCCCGCTATAACAAATGCCAATCCGTCAACCTAAATATATTGAAAAATAAACAAAAGAATCATTTAGTATCTCTCATTTGATGATTTGAATAAATAACCACTAGTCTAGGCTAAGATATGCTCATTAAGTTAATATCTCTGCCATCATACTGTGGTATAGATTCCAAAAAGTGATTAAATTTCAAAGGTGTACAACTCTGGGGAATGTAAAAAAAAAGAAAAAAGAAAACATTATTAAAATTTCAAAGGGGCACAACTCTGAGAAATTTGATAAAAATTTTTTTAAAAAATTAATATTTTCAAGGGGCACATAAGGAGTTACCTCTTGTAAAAATTATTACATCTCAAAGGTGCATAACTATGGATACATTGCTAAAAAAGATCAAAATTTCAAAGGCCAGAACAACTCCGAGAAATTTGTGAGAGTTACCTCTTGCAAAAAACACGATTAAAAATTCAAAGGGACATAACTCTGAAATTTGCAAGAGTTACCTCTTATTTTGGCACACACAATAGTTAAATTGTATGATGTCATAACCAAGGATATATTACTAATATTAAATGTGTGTAATATGATTTTTGTAACATTGGTTCATTGTATGGACTTTAAGGGTTGTTATACAGTAAATGCTACATTTTACAGAGCTGCCAACTGACCTGCAACCCGCGGGTCCAACCCTTGTTTATACATGAATTCCCGCTGACCCGCAAATGACCATACAGTTTGAGGATTTGCAGTGTTCATTCATTACCACTCAAACCTACATGTAATCACAGCGAATTCCAGTCATTTACATGGATGGAATAAGGGTATAATGGATTAATTTTGTGCCGGTAGTTGGGTGAAAAATCACTGCATGTGTTTTCTGTATCTATTTCTCTGTGAAATCACATCACAATGTACCAATGTACCATTTTTAATCTTAATTCTAAATTCTTATGGTAAGGATGCACCTAGACACCCCCCCCCCTCCTTTTAGCAGTTTTCAGTAGGACCCGCAATTACATAAAATAGGGTTGGCAGGTCTGATTATATTTACTAATTAATCTAGCTTGAATACAACAACAAGTATATACTCAGTAATGACAACAACTCTACAATAATTATATCATCTACTTTGCATCTACTTTACAAATATAAATATGAGGTACCATACGGTTCACTTGTGAAATCCATCATTGATTTATTAAATGTAAATATATACAGTCAAACCTGTCTATAAAGGCCACCCAAGGGAACCAGTAAAAGTGGCCTTAATGGGCAGGTAGCCTTTATATACAGGTTAAATAATATGAATAAAGAACAACCGGGATACAGTTCTACTGGCCTTTATAAGCAGGTGGACCTTATATAGAGGTGGCCTTTAAGGCAGGTTTGACTGTATATATATGTGCAACACCCATTCTCAGTAATAAGGCCCAATTCACTATTTCAAGTTGATGAAAAATAAAAGTCTTACAAGCAATGAACTTCTGGTATTTTCAGAGACTGGACATATCAGAAGATTCAAACAACAAAATTATTAACACCAATTGATTATTTTGGTTGTAATTTCACTTTATTGTTACATACATACCATTTGTATTTAAATGAGTTGATATTTACGTGACCGTAGTTAAAGTTCATCATATTCTTACCAGGTAGTAGTATTTATATGTTTATTATGCTTGAACATTAGGTTACATTGTTATTAATTTAAAAATGTGCCTTGAGAACTTCGGCATATCGAAATGATAATGACGATGTTTGTAGTCTACAGAAATTAAAGTATTTTTACGCAAAAATACAATAAATTTATTTCTGTATTCTCAAGTTGGTAACAGAAACAAAATTTCAAACAGGTAGTCATTAATCAACACTCAAATCAAAATGCAAATATGTCTTGATGAAATTGATAACCAAAAGAACTGTACAAAACTTATTATCTTCAAGATAATTTTCACTTAAGTAAACAGTGTATTCGGTAACGTATGTAGCACCTCTAGATGACTTTGAGTCAATATAAAGACAGCTAAATTATATTATATTACAAATTATTAACTCTTGTTTTCCATAATAAAATTTAAAACTTATCAATAGAACACATGATATTGGTATGTATGTCACTTTTCTAGCGAAATGACAAAAACTATTTATCGGTAACGTATGTAACAGTTTAACCGATAATAAGATTATGTACATGGTATCGTTTACAATGAAGTCTTCAATTTCTTTATTAAGACAACAAGAGATATAAAGCCTTTAAATTATCAATTATCACGATGTAAATGTTCACTTTTCTAGTGACAAAAATAATTAAGTAAGTAACGTATGTAACTGTTTAGTCACGTATGTAACAATTACATACTGGGGTTTAAAACTTCTTCACTCAGTGACATGTCCTCCTTTAAAGAAATTCAATAAAATATACCCGAGTTACATTCTAAAAAACAAGGCTAATGGAATGAGAAAGTCTTAATTGCTGATTAAAATGTCATTCTTTAAAGGAACCACTGTCTGTATTTTTCTCTCCAGTAGTACTTTTCATATTTAGTTTTTAAACCTGAAATCTGGACTTATCCTTTATTTCTAACAACTTTTTTCTCCACCCGATTGGTTATACTGTTTCTAAATTCAGGATAGACTGAAAAATCTTACATGCTATGTGCCTTTTACAAACATTTACTGTCTATACCAGTCAATTTATTTAAAGTCGATCTCTTTTTCTTCTAATTATCTTTTAATCAATCATGTGACTTAAAATGTCTCTCATACCGATCCATGCCAATTTCATAATCCCAAAGCAGAGAACAAACGTTGAAAATTTGCAAATAAAGTTAAACAACGAACTTTCACCAGGAAAGTGAGAACAAATCAACAATGTCCATTGTATTTTGGTATTAGTAATCAAGCAGTTTGCTTCGTTTTATAAAGTCCACGTGGGTGCCATAGTTGAGGTACAAGTCCCAATATGAAGCAGAACATGAAGGATCAGTTGTATCTTTTATTTCAATATCCTTAAGATAGATGACATTCACAAAAGCCTTCGAATTTAGAATTATAAAATCCTATACCAGACATCAGTATCTGTATATATGTGAGTTAAATGGTTTTGTTACAGTCATCCTTCAAATTAAAAACGGTTTTACATAAATTCTGCTGCAATATGAAATAAATCAGCCAGCAATGATGCACAGTTTAGGCCCATTACTGATTATTGTTGGAAAATTATATTGCTAAACATAATGTATATGGTGTCTTTCAAAATCACTCATATTTTGTTGTTGATTCTATCACTATACATGTATTTAATATTTGTCAATAAGGTGTTACCAAGAAGAACTTTTTCTTGCTGAGCTTCGCTTGTTGGGTGTCAAGTCAATAATGGATACATCACTTTCTGTTTGCTTTCATAATGTTAACTTCTCATTTGAAAATGTAACTCTTTTATCCTTTCTATATGAAAGTTTTCTATCTGAAATTTCTTTCTCATGATTTATCTTTTAAAATTTTAACGTCTTTAGATACATTACATTAAGCTTCCCTCTTAGCTTCTTGTCAGAACTTGTATAGTTTTTACCCCTAGTTTAAATAGAAGGTAACCTAAAACTAAGAAGAGTATGACCACTGTTTTAATGGTAACAGGGACTGGTTCCAAAGAGACATAACCACTATCTGAAACATCCTTGGCGGCTATCTGTTCTGGAAGTTCATGTGTTTAACTTAACTTGTCAGTTTCAAAGTTTTCACTTTGCTTCTGGATTTGTGATTCGGACACATGGAATAGTAGGTTTGTTTTTTTCAGTTTAATTCTTAGTTTCTCTTCAATTTAGAACTCCGATCATATCCCATTTTCTTTATCTCTGTAATTTGACTGAATTTCAAGACGATTTCCATCATGAAACATTAGACAGCAACTGTGTTTGTAATTCAGACCAGTAACGTAGATACCAATACTTACGTTACCTGGGGTCTGCAGATATATGGATGTATATTGACCACCCATTTGACCATTGAAGTTTTGTTTTACGCTGCATTTACACTTTCATAATCAGAATTTATGAAATTGCAGGTATTTGATTTGTATGTATAACAAATATTAAAATGAACAATGTTGTATTCAAATATGAGAAAATTATCCAAATAAATTAGACCAGTGACATCTATCGTTTCAAAATCCAATTTGAAGTTGAAAATTGTTTAATTTCTCTACACGTAACTAAACTAGAAACTTTAAGTGTGTGTTTATTGTTGTATCTAATGACAGTTTGCTTAACTATTTCATTGTAATTGAAATGAAAGTACTGATACATACGTTACTTGTGTTAATTACATACGTTACCTATAGTAACGTATATATCATTTTTTGGAAAATGAATTCCAGACTATGGATCAAGGGTAGACATACCATCATGGGTTTGATGGAAATGACAAGGTTTATTATCTATATAGTCAGATGTATTATTTCAAATTGAAATTTTTGAATGGATTCTTGCCATCCAAAGAGGTCACCTTCGACTGTTTCACTTTTGCTTGAGAATTTTTATTTTAACAACAATCGATGTGGTTAAAACTTCACATGCACACTTCTATAATTTAAATCTAGAACTATACAAATTATAGTGGTCACTTGACGTGATTTAGGTGTATTTTCAAATGATGTTATCACGTATGTATCGGTAACGTATGTATTTTTTTCAACTGTTACAATATGTGGTTTAAATAATAGGAACTTGTGCGGAATAAAGATGATATATTTTAAATATTATATCAAAGTACTTCGTTTGACAATATATTAATTTTGACTTGGATAAAATATTTAACCATATGAATGACGTAACGTAAGTATTGATGAAAATAAAACCTTCCATTCAATTTTGTGTCATGCTTGTTCAGGCCCAATAGCGACTGTTAAGTTGAAAATTTTATTGTTCCGTTAAGTATGCGTAAGATAAGCTTCAATTTGCCCACGTCAGTGGTAAGTATGACATTAATATATGATAACCATGAGACAGTTTTATATGTGGTAACGTTTGTATCCGACAGCTGGTAACACATCTTTATTTGGCACCAGATTTTACCAATAGCTTGCATTGTCATCAGAAACCAGTTTTAGATATGACAACAATGCAGCATTAACAAAAGCAATTCTTTAAATTTTTGTTACTTTCCAAATATTGAAGATTGGCGATTTAAAACATAAAAACCTTACCCGGTAACAGTAACGTTTGTATCATTTTGAAGGTTTATGAGATTGGAAAATAATCAAATACATGAATTAACTAGAAAACTGTGATTGATCATTGTAGATTATAATGTGTAGTTTCTGTTGGAACATATATTCTTTGGTCTTTTCCAAAGCCAATTCATTATACTGTAATATAACACTATTTGGGCCTTATTACTGAGAATCGGTGGCATGCTTGTTAAGTTTCCTTGCCAAACTACAGCGAGTTGAATTTTCAACTTAACATTCTTAATGCATGTACAGTCAAACCTGTCTATAACGGCCAACAAAGGGAACCAGTAGAAGTGTCCTTTATGGACAGGTGGCCTATATATACAGGTTCAAATAATATGAATATAAAACAATTTGGATACAATTCTACAGGTCTTTATAAGAAGGTGACCCTTATATAGAGGTGGCCTTAAGGCAGGTTGGACTATATATGTTAATATTAAATTAACAAATAATGATTTTTTCTAACTAAATTAAATTCAAAATTCTTCTTTGACTTTATAGTCAACAAAATTATTATACAGAGGATGGCATATGAACCCTATATCACCAATGGGATAAATTTTATACAGAAGCTTGGCTAGCCACCATATATAATAAAGCATGCATATATTAAATAAACACATAGTAAAACCTTGATTCATTGCCACCATTTGTTCAGACCCATTTTGGAATTATAACAGAGTTCGACATTAAATAAAAGGGAGGTTTATAAAGTAAAACATAAAAGAAGTAAATTCAGTGAATAAGGATCCCCCGCAATTAGGTTTTTTTTCAGTCAAGGGCCATAAAT
Source organism: Anadara kagoshimensis (assembly GCA_021292105.1). Taxonomy (NCBI): domain Eukaryota; kingdom Metazoa; phylum Mollusca; class Bivalvia; order Arcoida; family Arcidae; genus Anadara; species Anadara kagoshimensis. The sequence goes on along the minus strand of CM037870.1, from coordinate 20,084,274 downwards.
CCCAGGAAAAATGAGCAAACCTGAACTCAGATTATTGATATGCGCATCTCCTATCACTGTTGATGCTATGTACCAAGTTTTGTCAAATAGTGCTTCATAGTTTTGGAGAATTTGCACAGACAGGAATTTGGGATGGAAGGATGGAAAATCAAATTTAATATCCCCCTCTTTCTTCAAAAGGCAGGGGATAAATAGACTTGTGGACTTTAAATTATTGCAGTAGTAAGCAAGCTCACAATGGAATTATGTATGTATATATATAGACTTGCGGACTTCAAAATATTGCAGTATTAAGCAAGCTCACAATGACATGATGGTTTTCATGAGAGGCATTAAAACAAGGTTTTACTGTATAAAAATGATAACATTCATGCAAACATTTTGCTAAACAAACAAAAAATCCTTTACCTGTGTACCACAGAGCTGTGAAATAAGACAATCATGATTATATAAAAGAGTTAAAGAGTCTTTTATTTAGATCTATAATCACATGAAATAAGTTTTGATATACATATACAATATCAAAAGTCTACATGATGGTCTCCATCTAAGATATTACAGGACTTTTATGTTTTGCACCATGTTATAGTAAAATATAGGTGGAATAATTCTGTGTTAGGACAGTCATTCCGAAACACCATCAGACCTTGGACATGTCTGGTAAAAAAGCATGGTAGTCCTATGAAAAATTCCATATTTCCAGTCTGCATTTCCGATAAGATTTTAGTATCTCCCTACTAGTTTTTCTAAACTCTGCTAGGTGGCTAAGATAAATAACATGTTTAATGTAGTGAAATGTATCCACCTAGTGAAATTAAAAAAAACTAAGGTCTAAAACTGGGTGATCAAAGTCTGGTAGGTGCTTCATGTATCAAAGCATGTTCAACTTGAAGTTTTCTGTCTGGTTAAAAAAACATCCAGCCTGGTAAAAATTAAACTGTTTACAGGATACTCAGTCTGGTAAAACTTGAATTTTAATTTTTAAAACAATTTACAAGTTTCGCAATGTCTGTTAGGAAACCCCAACACCAGAATGTAATTATGAAAGCCTTTTTTTCAAATCTAAGAATTCGTTCGTGATTTTGATTCTTTTTAAACCTACTGCACTTTGTTCTTTTCCAACAGACTTATAAATGAAATCAGAGGTGTATCAATGGTTGATGGTTGAGAGCTTGAGAACTTGAGAAATGTTGAAATGTTGATTCTTAAATATAATGATGTATTTTGTAGTGCAAGAAATAAAATCAATCACTACTTGTGGTGCCAGATAGAAAATTTTTAACTCTCATCCTAAAATATTTGGTCCAGAACTTGGCTAACATCGTTTTAGACCAAATACATTTGTAAAATATAACTTGGGTTAATTAACTGAGAATTCCCTACCAGGTACCACATGCAGTGATACTAGATTCTTTAAGTCTAAGTGTATTTCTTTTTCTTCAGGGATCAAAACCTTACCTTAGATATAGCCTGTATGATAATGGCAGCAATTTCCTTGGACACTAGATCAACATTGCGTTTTGTATCGGCATCATATGTTACAACAACCAAAGACCTTTTTGTGATGAAGTAATCCATGGTAACCTGTAAACAAATAATAAGTAAAAAAATGACAGAAAATTTGAATTTTAAATTATTGCAAATTTAATTAATCAAAAAAGTTTTTTATTTAACATTTTTTAAATAAGAGAGTAGAGTTTAGTATCCGTAATAATGTTTTCACCTCAGTCAAGATTATTTTGCTTATATCGAGACAAACAGTTCTAATAAGATGGAGGGAGCCTGGGGTGTGCAGAGAAAACCATCAACCTTTAACAAGTGAAGTGAAAAACCTTCCCACACTAGGTTTTGCCCCCAGTGAGATTGGAACCACCTGGAAACAGACGGCCAGCCATTCAGCATCGCAGTGACATAGGTCATAGTTTCAAGTTAAGAAAGTGAGTTAAGTAATGTCATTTTATGCTACAGTCAGTATTCTTTTACCTATATCCAGGTAGTAAATTCAGAAATGGTGGAGAAAACCATAAGTGCCCTGAGATATCATTACAAGACGTTTCTGTGAATTCTGTCTTACCTTGCCACATTCTATGATGTGACCAGTAACATCAACATCTTTGGATTTATAACTGTATTGTTTTACAGTGACGGAAGATGCTGTTAGGTCTTTATCCCCAGTCAAGTATTTGGCAAAACTCTGTGTCATACCATCTGTTTGAACTACACATATCTTCATCATGTCCACACTGCTGGGCTTCTTGTAATTTGATGCTGAAATTATTCAACTTTGTTAAAGCACATTGGAAAAGAAGTATGAACCAAATTCAAACATACCGTTCCATGTCTAAATCATAATCCATTAAGCAAAATCAAAACTAAAAAGTAACAAATTAAGTTAAACACAAAAACTTCCACCAAGGAAGTGAGGCTGGGTGTTCTGGAAGGGTAAGCAAATAATGTGTAGTAAGCTACATCCCCACATGTGAAACCAAAATTTAGAATGTAAAGAACATGGAACAATGGGAAGTCAAATACACATGTACTGTATAGCTGCTTTTATTCACTGGGGATTTAATTTTGCTATATTTGTGGTTTGACTTTATAGCATGAAATTAAATACAAAGTGAATATTTTCATCTAGCATTCATTAAACATAGACAAAATTAAATACAAAGTGAATATTTTCATCTAGCATTCATTAAACATACATGAAATTACATACAAAGTGAATATTTTCATCTAGCATTCATTAAACGTAGATGAAATTAAATACAAAGTGAATATTTTCATCTAGCATTCATTAAACATAGATTAGGATAATCTGTACAAGAAAATTATCAGCAATGGTCACTACACCAAAATATTTTATGCCTGTGAAAAAGCTCCAGTGTCTGAACCGCAAAATTTATTCTCCGCAGAATTAAACAACTATACAGTACATCCAGGATACTATAAATCAACATATATTCCCGTGCAATTAACTTTCGCGTGTGTCATGAGGACGAAATAATCACGAAAGCTAATCGTCGCAAATTTGTTTATGAAAATGGTCTTATTTATACCAAATATTCAGCTAAAGACCATATCGCGAATGCTGATAGTCGCAAAATGGTTTTGGAAAGAGAATTGTGAAAGTTAATATCAGCGTATAAAAGTTGGTTTACAGTAATTTTGAATAGAGAGAAATCAGACTAATTAACAATACTGCGATGATGGTCATTATAAACATTATAAAGCTCTATACAGCACATTGTACATTGATGATGTTAACCTAAAATATTAAAGTCTGTCAATGGCCTCGTAAGACCAGTGCTGATCCTGGATGTTATAGTATGATTGCGCTACATGATGACTGATGATAATCTGGGATTGCAGGGATTTATCAGGGTCTTTTGGGAAAAGGCCCTAAACTAAAAATTGGGAAAAACTATCAACGTTTTGCTCATTTTGGAAAATTTTGACTTCATTTTTGATGCCATTAATGATTAAATCTAATGCTTTTAGTGTATTGAGTTGATCGAAGATTGAGAAAAGCAACCACATTTATGGCCAGACTTCAGCTGTGTATCTAGTACAATTTTCTAATTGGGAATTTTCTCAGCCCATTTTGGGAAAAATCAATGTTTTTTCCATTTGGAATGAGGCCGAATTTCGGCCCTAAATAGGTCCTTGATAAATCCCTGGATTGGCATATTAAATGCTTCTGCAAGTTCAGGGCCTTTTCTGACTTTTTGAAAAGGTGGCCAATTTAAACCTAGGAGGTAAAAGGCATTATGATACTTTAGACCACTCAGCAATGAGGCCATCATATTCAAGTTTTAGAGGTTCTACAGTCACGGATTTCACATTTCACTTCATTCAAATTTTCCTGTCAGAATTCCATTTTTCCCTGACATTCTAACACACCACAAAACAGAACGACACTAGGCAGAGAGAGAGAGAGAGAGAGAGAGAGAGAGAGAGAGAGAGAGATATATACCAGTTTACATTTTTGTTAAAATTGATAGTAAAGTTCGCAATGTTGAAACGTATAAAGTAACATAATATATTTAATTATTATCATGAAGAAAGGATACAAAACAAAGGCTCTAGTCCATAATATGTCCTGTTCTGTTCAGTAGTGTGAAAAAAGTACACTGGATAAGAAAAAATGATTTAAATTTCAAACTCATGAGAAAGAAATATAAAGTTTCCTGACAATTCTTTGATATTTCCTTAATTTTTCCAATTCATTGATATTTTTTTTTAAGTTTCCTGAACTTGAAAAAATGCATCTCCTGAACTTGAAAAAATGCATCTCTGATGCATGAGAACCATGGCAGTATTAATATTTCAAATAAATCTTTACCTTTCATTACACTCAATGATCCAGGAGATTGAAGCACTTTAGGATCCGGAGATATTAACGGGCAGCCATTAAGATCTAACTCCATATCGACTACTGCTAACGGGAGTATGGCCACACTGGTTCCTATCAGGTTAAGTTCCTTTAGATTCTTACAGATGTTCACTAGGCTCTGAATTCCTGCCTCGGTAAGTCGGTAACAACCTTGTAAAATCAGCTGAAAAAAATTACAAGAAATAGTTGATGAAGGTCTTTCCTCGAGCTTGACAAACAGCTACTACTTCGCTAATAAACAGTGAAATGAAGATGTGGGGTGTCCGTAATTACATTGTATTTCCAGTTAACATAAGAAAAAGCTTTGTCACACAGGGAAATTTATTACCAAACCTGTTTCAATTTTGCAGCACTTTAAGGTATTTTTGGAAAAATTCCGAATCAGCAGCGCTCAGACCGAAACTCTGGAAATCAAAATATTTTTAAGATGTTGAAATGAGAAAATCAAAATCAAAAATCAAATTTTATTTTACTTAATCCACCTTTGAACAATTAAGCATATAGCTTAATGTGCAATTTGAACTCTGCGTTAAAACTGTTAAATATGAGTCAAGATTTCAAACTATGTCAACACAATAAAATTTAAGAGAGCTGTTTTTCAATTTTTATTTATTAGAACTATTTTAATGACGGGAATGGATCATGTCAATGTCAAATCTTTTTACTGGTATGTATGACAATGTACAAAGCAGAACTCATCAAATAATCATTCTATTAACTATACTGGACACTTTTGATGCGCCTTATGCTTACATTGGACAGATTTAATCTTTTCACTTTGATACTAGTGTTAGCCACATCACACTAGGCCTACCCCAATGTTGCAAGTCTGGTAGTGTGTATTATGTATATGTTGGTAAGTTTAAGGTGTTAGCTCACCATGACAGTAGCTCAGTTGGTAGAGTGCTTGCTCTGTAAGTGAGAGGTTGTAGGTTCATTCCCTGGTCGGGTCAAGATTTGAAAGTGGGTAGTTATCATTCTTTTGCCAAGTACTAGGCATTCGAAATGCAAGTCATGGTTCTTTCAGATGGGAACTTAAATTGATAAGGTTCTGTGTCACGGTAGGCTTGGTATGATAAAGAACCCGGCTGTATAATGCCATTAATGCAATGCACAGGCAAAATTTCCTTCTTTACCTATAGCTGACAACATCTCAATATAGGTAAAATATTCTTGACCGGGACGTTAAACATCATTACTCAACCCAACTCCCACCGAGACAGCAGTTGAAGAGGTTGCAGTCCCATCAGACCATTATCCTGACACTGGGTAAACCAGTGGAAATCTGAAATGAAGTAACTCACTTTTTTGCATCTAATAAACATACTTTGTAATTAAGGAATAATTTAATTTGGGCTTATCCTTACTGGATTTTTCAAAGTGAAATGTGGTTAGCCATGTTTTAATGACATTTCTTTGGCATGCACTCATATTGGCTCGGTTTTTTCATATTGAACCAGTTGATCTCATGTTGGTCCAAATTATCTCAAGTTGGCCCAGTTGATCTCATGTTGGCCCAATTGATCTCATGTCCAATTTTGTGATTTTATTGGTGGGACAGATTTTTATGTATTGTATCAATAACACACATGTAATTAGTCAAAAACAACAACAACAACAACAACAACAACAACACAATAATAACAATAATAATAATAATAATAATAATTTACCTTCTTCAAATTAGGAAATATTGTAGGTATCATTTTTAATGCATTATCTGTAACATGTATACATCCTGTTAAATTGAGAGATTCCACCTGTGACAATTTACCCAGATCACCATTGGTCATCATCAAAACAAATACTATGTCTGTTAGCTTTTCTACTCCCGTAAAATCCAGATTGTAACTCCCTGATTTGCTTGTAATCAATGAACCAATTTTCTGAAAGAAAAAAACAGATTTGTCTTTTATTAATTCCACTTAATTGTATACTGGTTTATTGCATATTTTGGTAAATTGTGTCATTTTTTTCTAACAGATCCATTTCCTATTAAGCTAATGCTTTTTAAAATTGGTCATTTGCATAAGCAACATCCTGAATTTTAACTAGTTCATTGCATACAAAAAATCTTAAAAATTATGCAATCTTGGACTGAAACTGTCCGATCATAAAAAGAAATTTGCTATAAATACAAAGTAAAAACTATGACTGTAACAATCTATTGATATATCAATATTATATACACAGTGTGTATGTACAACCCTCAGTATCAGGTCGAGTCCTTTTTTCGTAGTCGTATCACTACGAGTCACGCTTGCGCGACGAGTAGTGATACAGCTACAAAAAAAGGACAAGACCTGATACGAAGGGTTGTACATTATATACACACTGTGTATATGATATTTTTATCTAACATTTCCTATTAGATAATTAAAATAATAAAAACCCAATACCTTATGTGAAAAAAATACATTTTACCACAGAAAACCACTGAACTATGTTATGACATGTTTTGTAGTAATGACGTCATTGTTTACATTTGACAAATCGGAGATTTCACAATGACGTCACAATGAGATGTGCACGTGTACTTTACCGCCAATGTTGTATCACCACAGTGTGGTGATACAAGATTCTGTATCACGCGTGTTCGATAAAACTTGTATTTCATCAAATACAGACAGAAAAACTAGTCTAATGTTAGATAAATCAATATTCCTGGTATTTTAAACAGATACTAAGATGTAGGCTGCTTGCAAATAAATTGTTGGCTCAAGGATATTGCAAGCATAGGCTTTACAATGCCCTCAAAAAGTTTTATGGCCGCCATCACAGTATTGTTGCTAAGTTTGATGTCTCTGTGTCCAGGATTGCCCTGGATATATTTGATGTCCCATAATTCTATATTCCTTTCACACAATTTTGATCCACATGTGGCAGGTGTATCTAGCTAAACAGGAGAATTTTTGAGAATATTTTTTTGAAATATATGATTTTTATTAAATAAAGAGGGATTTTACAAAGAGTCCAAATATATTTTGCACCACACTGTACATGTAAGTCTAACTTAGCTGACCACTAATTTGTAACATGCTTACCTTAACCTGGTCTAATGGATAATAATCTTTATGTTCAAATACATCAGGAGTCTGAAACAATTGGGCTACACCAATATTATTTTCAAGGGATGATTTTGTCGATTTTCCAGACACATTGGATAACGGACGGCTCAACGAGAAAACGTTAACATTTTCAGACTTTGAATTGCCTTCATACTCATCTTTCAGCTTTGAAACATTAGACGCTGAAGTTGCAAACATATTTGCTGGTGGCTTTTCTAGAAATGGCCTGAAATTTAATAAAAAAAATAATTCAGAAATAGATCATAAATATTTATAGGATTCTCAAAGCTTACCATGTATTAACCTTCTTGCTTCCAAACGGACATGTGTACTCTACCCACAACCTGTCATACAGACACATATGTCCTTTCAATGGACTTGACAACTCTTGATTAAAAGACCAAGAGATACTCACAATCTTTTGAAAAGTAAGCAAAAATGCAAAATGTTGACTTTTGAGATTATAATCTACAATATTAACTAATGATGTCACATAACTACAAGCGCGTCTGACACCATAATCTATTGTTGACGTCATACCATTTCGTATTGTGAACTTCAATTTGGCACTGCCAACATTGCATTGAAAATTAATTTGGCAGCAAGAGGGTTTATCTGTAACATTTGTGAAATATTTAATTGGTTTGACATTTTGTAAGATACAATGTAACACTGATATTGAAACCGACATGGTTGAGTGCAAATCATCACCCGAAGATCAAATTCGTTGACACTGTCAGAGCATTTCATTTTGGTTACAAATGTTTAGTTGAAGTAGAAATTGTACTTTTGGAGAAAGGTGATTATGTAAACCTCATGCAATTGGAGAATATCTTCAACAAAAAACTGAAGCAACTTCCAGATGTCGAGAGAGAATTCAGAATGGGGACATTTTCCCAGGTTATCAGGTCAATCCGCCCCCGCCAAATTCGCCCCCACTTTCATCAAATTCGCCCCCATATTTTGCAAATTCGCCCCCCATTTTTGAAAAAATCATCTTCTTTTATTGAGATTGTAAAAGTAACATAAAATTAATTTTTTATGACCTAGGATATGCCTAATTAACTGCACACAAATTATTTGTAAATATGTACAATTGTATTTTTTATTGCAATGTTTTTTGTCACGCATTCATATCAAAAGTCCTTTGTAAGATTATGGTATAATCATAATAGTGGATACAGTAAAAAAAAACTTAATGTTTACTAAATAATAACATTAGAGTCTTGATAGATTACACAGTTGAGAGAAATTATTAAAAAAACATCCTTTTCAACATACCAGGCCATTCTTGCAAAACAATTTCTCTGTTCCTGGTAACATCAAATTCATTGTTTACTTGAATGCTTCTACTATGTAGGTATTTTAAAAATAAAAATTATTTTGTCAAAAGCAACATATGACTACATTTAATAATACAAAAACATAAATGGATTCACTGAAATGTCTCATTTCTAAAGTAGCATTATTTTTTATTCGAGTTTTTATAAAAAATTAAAACATAAAAAATATTTATTATATGGTTATTGGAAAACATGGTGGCGATTTTGACAGTGGGGGCGAATTTGAAAGGGGGCGATTTTAACATGGGGGCGAATTTGAAAGGGGGCGATTTTAACATGGGGGCGAATTTGTTGAAAGTGGGAGCGAATTTGAAAGGGGGCGATTTTAACATGGGGGCGAATTTGAAAGGGGGCTTTTTTAACATGGGGGCGAATTTGAAAGGGGGTGATTTTAACATGGGGGCGAATTTGTTGAAAGTGGGGCGATTTTGACGGGGGCGAATTTACTGTGGGGCGAATTGACTTGAATTCTTTCCCAGTATTTATAACATATCTGAAGTAAGATTAACATTGCAGTAAGCGCATGTCACAGTTGCTAATATTTTATGTTTGTTAATAAGAGGAAGAAAGGGATACAGCATATGTATACTCACAAATCCTGGTTATTCATATTTAATTTCTTCTTCTTTTGGGCTTTTGCCTTCTTCATTTTGACTGGTTGCTGTGTGCCAAATAATCAACTGGATTGAAACTCTTATTAAAGTACAAGAAAAAAGAAAATATTAATACAAAATTACAAATAAATGGAGTAATGATGTTAAATATGCCCAGGGATTTTTCTGACCTATTTGGGAAAAGGACCTTGGGATGAAATTGGGAAAATGCTCAACAAAAATGTAATTTTGGGAAAATCACAACAACATAAAAAATTCTAGACCACTAGAATACTGGTAATTGAACAAATTATATCGGTTTCACAGCAAAATAGCACTGTCTCTTTTGTCTCTATATAAATCATCTAGCAAAATGTGGGTTAATATAGAGCGAAATCATTATCAGAAAGAGATATCCTCCGAATATGATTTTGATGATCTTGTGATTTTTTTTTTTCAAAAAAATTGATAAACGTAGCTAATTGGGAAATTTTCACTACAAAATTAGGAAAATTGTATGTTTTTTGCATTGGGAATGGGTCCCTTTACCGGACCCTGTGGATACCCAGAAAAATCCCTGATGCCCCATTTAAAATTCTTTCACTCACAATGAGGTGTTCAGTTCTGTGATGGTAGAGAAAGCTGGATTGTCATAAGGAAACTACCAACCATTGCCAAATCGGATTCTAACCTAGTCAGTGAGAGGTGCATTGATCCATTACAACATGCTTTAAACCACTTGGCCACTCAAGGCCAACAAACATATTATCAGCATTTATTACTAAAAAGTTCACTTGATATAGTAAGTCACCTATATAAAAACAACTTGTCCATTTTTCTGTACATTATTAAGACTACACCAACTTATTTCTGTTATCAATGGCCCTTTTATGTGACTTTCATTTTTTTTAATAAAAAGCTAGGTACTTGACGACAGAAATCATTTGGTCTAAATTAATACCATGCAGTGTTACAAAGACCCTTTGCACCATAATTCAGACATCAATAACCTGTATATGAAGACCAACTGTCTATAAATTCCATACTTCTTAGGTTTCATTGTTGGTCTTTATATACAAGTATTCATGTATTTTAGTTTTAAAATATTTCAATTTGTCACCCTTCAAGAAAAAAGTTTTGAACTTTTTGAAAAAAATTGATCAATTGAATGGGGTTTTATGTCCAGTCAAGAATATTTCACTTACTTATATATAATATATCAAGATGTTGCCAGCTTTAGGTTATGTGGCAGGAAATTTTACCACTGCAGTGTGCTCTGGGAAACTTGCAGGGGGGGGGTCGGTCCTAGCTTTAGTGTGTCACACCTGCTGTGACACTTGGCATTGGTTTTTAAGATATTTCCTGAAAGACCCTTTGAATTTCATGTCTAAATGTCAGGTGCTTGGAGAATAGTCATTACCTATTCAAGTCTTGGTCAGATCCTGGCAGAGCTAGGTTTGGACCCACAACCTCCGAATTGCAGAGTGATCATTCTAACAACTGAACTACTGTAGTGGTGTTTAAATAAAAGCATTCAATTTCAATGCACAATATACAAGTAAATAATTCATTCTTCCTATCCAGATACCATTGATTATAAGTGTTGTTATCCACATTTAGACACACGCAGGTGCCCGTGGCTGCTTAGCAATGAGAGATGGTATAATAGTTATAGATTAATTACTAATATCTAGTTGTGAATAATTTAGTAGGCCTAGTTGGACATGTTAAAATGGAAAATATCTCCGCAAATAATGCAGTCACTCGAAAGTGTCTATGTTTTCTATATATAGGCGTCAGACTGAAACTATAGCAAAAACAAAATTTCCAAACAAAAATATGCTAATTAGTTTTAAAACCACAGAACCAAATAAATGCAAACCTTTTAATTTGAAGATAAGCTTCTTTACAATCACTTTGTATGGGATATCATCCCATTCATTCCATGATTGATCAGCCGGTTGTATACATATACACACGCTATTGTTTGTTTATATCCGTTGCTGGCAGGAAATGGTTAATCTCGACCTATTAATCCGGCCTATTATTGGAGCACCATATTCGGTGCGGTACAAGGCCAACATTTAAAGTACACCCACGCGGCTTATTAAATACTCTAAACGTATTGAATCTTCATATACAAATGAACATTCATTATTGTAATTAATGTTAAAATTTGAAGAAATTGAAAAATGACTTAAAAGTTTACAACACGGGTTAGCTATACGTTTGTTGCACAATTTTATAACCATTCCTTTACCAGTTAACCGTAAGAATTCCCTTACCTGTATACGGGGTCATGAATAAACAGTTTTGGCCACATTAAATACACACGCTTTAATCTTCAATTGATCTCCAAAATTACCCTTTCAATGCCCGAATATCTTAACAATTAACAAAATTATTAATAAGCGACAGGTTAAAGCAGACATGTATTTTATATGTCTCTGGTTAAAGTTAACAGGATAATGGAAATCTTAGTGAAGGAATAGGCGCCTGGTCAGATTAACCTTAAGCATTGCCATATGAGTATTTGATCCGAAAATACATCTTTATAAAGACCACCTGGTCATTAATACATGTACCAGGGTTTAAAGGTAGCTTTGCTTAATATTTTAACAAAACTGAACCGCTATAAAACTGAAGACCTCCAGTTCATTAAGACCAGTGTTTTAAGGTTGCTATGCTTTATTTTTCAAGAAAAAAAGTCTACTGTATAAGAAGAAAGAATCGCGAGGAAAAACATTCGCGATTTTCACGATGACTCCTGTAACGCGAATATTTCTTCTCAGCGAAACTTTCTTATTTCGCTTACAGTACACTTTACCTTCAGTCGGAACAGTAAACATTTCTTGCTGCAAAATATTTAAGAAGATCATAAGATCAAAAGTTCCCTAGTACGCTAATGTTTCTTCTTAATCTTATACGGTATTTAAAGACCACATGCCCATTTTTCCAACTTTGTAAGTTTACGACCATCATTATAGGATTACTTTGCTCCAATTAAAAAGAACCTGTTTACAAAGACAATTTACCCGTATGCAGTCCATATATATCATCTGATCCATAGATGTCTTCACATACAGGTTTTACTGCATACCTTATAAAACACGAGCTGGCAACGTCATTGGATAGGTAGAGTCTCGAGTTAAACAAAGGCGAGGAAGCAACCATCGTCATTATTATTGACTCGAGTTAACTCGCTTTGTTCCGAGGCAATAAATATATATATACGTATATATCAAGTCATTTGAAAAAATATCCTGTTAGCGACTATGTTAAAATATCAATAATAGTTTGTCGCCCTTTTTTATTTTATATAATATAAAGTGTTTTATAGGTCCATTGGGCGGGTGTATCATACATTGGTTTCTATGTAATGTGACTTAATGTTATTGGTATATATTATACACATGTCACTCTTATTAAATAATGACTTACTAGTTAACTCGCCTTGTTCCGAGACAATACCACAACTTTCGAAAAATATATTGTACACGTGGTATCAGGGAAAGTTTGATAATTTCACTGTTATTTTTTTTTATTTTCTTGAATAACTTTTGACATTAATTTTTTTTAAAAATCCGCAAAAATGTAAAAATGTATGCGAAATGTAAACATCCATATCAAATGCTTGTTAAATGTTACTGCTAAATATAAAAGCAAATACGTTAGATGTAAAAATGCTAACTTTGAAGGTTATCATATGAATATAAATGTGACGCATGTATGTAAAATACTTAAATGATTAAATACTATTAAATAAACAACAAATAAAACTATCTTATACACAATGCATTAGAACCTGATAATTATCTGAGGTATTAAGTATATCTCAAAATTTGGTGATAGTAAGTGTTTATATAAGCATTTATTTGCATTTGCTTGTTGAAAGTGTTAGTTACTATACCAATAAAAAGAATACGTTGTAGATAAAAAAGGAAGCACTTTATCGAAAACAAGTACAAGCATACTTGATTGAACGATTGACATATTTTAAATGTTTGCTTATAGAACATTTATAAATAATCTGGATAGTTTGCACCCTTGGCACACGGAATTGCAATTTTAGGCTAGATACGCGAAATAGATCGACAGATTAAGGTCCCTTGCACGTGTTATTGGCTAGAAAATACCTAAAAATGGATGAAAAAAGGGAAACTTGACAAATTGAACAGCGGAATATTTTCATGACTGTAGCACAAAAAACTATTGCACTAATATATAAAAATAAACATACCAATCCATGTCCAAACCACAATCCAAATTCAAAGTTAAAAAATTAAAACTTGCTAATTCAGATTGTTTTTATTCATAAATCATTGTTCGATATTCATATGCTTCCAAAAAGTTTGCAAAGAAAAAGGTTTGATACAGAAAATTTGGGAATCCTCAAAAGAATACATCTTTAAGATACTTATTTATCTCAATGATTAATCTATACATTGTGTTTTTGGTCTCATTAAACAGCTTTGTATCGGATCACTATCTGCATGGCTTTGAATGTCAAGGGATTGCCAGAAACTTCGTTTTCGACATTAAACCCTTTCAAACAAACACAATAATCTTCCAATGTTCACTTTTTTGTAAAAAAAAAATAATAAAAAAATAAGCCTATACATTTTAATTTTTTATATTAATACCTTTTTGCCACTTAAATTACGAATTCTGAAACGAATCTATGCATTATCCCCTTCTAAGTTCACCATTGTATACAATATATATCACAAACCTTTCAAAGCGAACCTCTTGTGGTATTTGAACATTAAGTCAAATACAAAAGCTCTTACTTTGGAAAGATTTCCGAATTTTTTTTTCTAAAAGTTTCATTCGCATAAAATCAATACTCTTGAGCTGCAATGAGTGTTTAAAGTTGTTTTTTTTACAAAAAAAAAAAAAAAAACAAAAACAAAAACAAAATAATAAAAATAAAAATAAAGAAACGAATAGAGTGCAACTGAGTTACGGAGTTTTTGTCTCAGTCAGGATACTTTCACTTATATCGTCGAGAAGATCAGGTCAGGGGTAGTGGAAGAAACATACCGCATGGGTTAGAAATTATCCAAACTCGTGGACAGATCCTAGTTCAAAAACTTATCAGTTCGTTTGGCAATGGTAGGCGGTTTTCTTTTTTTCATTATATGTTGTCACATGCTATTCAACGACAGGAACTTGCGCTTATGGAGAGAACACATGCCGCCTGGAGCCGAAATTATCCAATTCAGGGACACATTTTAGTTCAGGACAGTTTATCGGTTCGCTTAGCGATGGTAGGTGGTGTTCTTCTGTCTTGCTGGGTTGTTTGCTTTGTCACATTTCAATCAAAGACGAGAACTTGCGTTTGTGCGATGATAGGTGGCAATGCCAGCGTGGAAGCTTGAAATATATATAGATCAATTAATTATGATACAAACCGTTATTTTTGATACATAGGCGATTCTCTGGGATATTATACATGTTTTACATCTAATGGCCCTAGTACAGTTAATTACGCAGTAGTAAGTAAGAGTCTTCTGCCCTCAGTACAATACTTTAAAACAAATGAAATCAATTACCTCTCAGATCATACACAAATTGAAATAATCTTAAAGTGCAACTTTAATGAAAAATGTAACCTATTCCCCGAAGAAAATAGGAAATCATTGAAAGCTTTTAGATGGAATGAGAACTAACTCTAAAAACTTATTAATTGAAACTCTTTCCTCTGATAGCTTTATGCATAGAATTATGAACTTTGAAACAAAAACATTTCAAGAAAATCAAAATGGGATAAATCAGGCCACTAGTGAACCAATTCAATATTATATGACTTAACAGAAAAATCTTGTACACTAAAGAAAAAAAAAACAAACAGAAAAAATAAATTTAAAAGACACAGACAAAAATAGTCTGACAACTCAATATATGAGTTTAAAAAGTCGATAAATGCAGTGGGCAAAGAAATAAGACAAAATCCTTTCAATAGTTCACTTAAACATAAATATAATGACCTTCTCAAGTGTTTTAGAAAACTAATAAAAGAAAAAAAATATGAGTACAAAAAGAAAATAAATAAAGAACTCTCTGACTCCCTTAACAAAAATCCAAAGCATTTGTGGAAAATACTGAAATCATTAGAAAACAAAACAGATGACGACCTAAAAGACTTGTTGAAAGAAAGTGAAAAAACAATAGAGCATATTCAAACTCAAGGGATATTTCCAAATGTTAATCTCAATTATCAGTCTGAAATAGAACAAGAATTAAAAAATATTGAACATAAAATGACTTTCAATGAAAACACAGACAGTCCAATTACTTGCTCTGAAATTAAAAGTGCACTTAACAAACTTAAAAATGGTAAAGCAAGTGGACCAGATGGTATTTTAAATGAAGTGATAAAATTTAGTAGTCCAATAACTATGAAAACATATGCAAAACTATTTAATCTAATGTTAAGAACAAGTTATTATCCAGCTTCCTGGAATTTATCTTACATAACCCTATTACATAAATCAGGTGACAAATATAATCCAAGTAACTACAGGGGAATCACTCTAATGAGCTGTTTTTCAAAATTATTCAGTAGTATCCTAAATCAAAGAATTATTGCACTCATAGAAAATAAATTACCAAATTCCCAATTTGGCTTCAGGACAAATCATAGAACCACAGATAGTATATTCATACTTAAAACATAAATAAATAAATATATTCATGAAAAGAGAAAAAAATGTTTGTATGTTTTGTTGATCTAAAAAAGGCGTTTTGACTCAGTTTGGAGGACTAGACTATTATACAAAATAGCAAAAATGGGAGTTGGACAAGATATATACCAAATAATTAAACAACAGTTTGTTAATACTAAAGCATCACTAAAATACAATGATAAACATTCTAGGTTCATTAATATTGAAAGAGGAGTAAAACAAGGTGACAGTATAAGTCCTACTCTCTTTAATATATTTATTAATGACATTACTTCAAATTTTCAAAATCAAGATTCCACACCACTTCAAATTATAAATTCCACTGTTGGAAGTCTCTTATTCGCTGATGATCTTATGATCTTATCTGAAAGTAAAGAAGGTCTCCAGCACAGTCTAAACAATCTATCAAGATACTGTGAAAATTGGCAATTGTGTTTAAATATTAACAAGACTAAAACAATGATAATCCAACAAAGACCTATAAAGGTAGAACCTTCTATCATAAATGTCCAAAATGAAAATATAGATAATGTCACAGAGTATAGATTCTTGGGTACAGTGCTTACGGCAGTAACGGATCATTAGTGCAATATTCACTGCTCTCCGAGAAAAACATCGCTGCCGATTGTATTTTTTTGGTACTGTCAATTGACACTTCTCCACTCTTTCAATTTATCATTAGATAGTTAAAATCGTCCGACTATAAGTATGGGCAATTCACGCGTTTTGTACCCCATGTATTTACGTCAGTAACGAATCAATTTGTGAGTAGCGAATCCCGCCACCTAGTGTCAAGAAAACGAAAGGCGATTAACTCAAAACATGATTAGTTTGAGTTTCCATCATTCAATTGCAAAAAATACTAATCATGAAACAATATTAAAGAGTTTTAATCGTAATATCAACAAATGTCATGATTAAAATAAATAAAAAAAAAAAAAAAAAAAAAAAAAAATATTGCAATGTCCCTGATAAATTAAGTCAATCAACATTGTCTTGAATACTGAATTATAAAAGCAGTAAATGGCGAAGGAAATAAAATAAAATAATTGTATCTTATAAGTTATAAATATTATGACATACTCTTGTCCATGAAGATTTTATTTTGACAAGAACAGTATATGCATACAATGATACTTATTGGTATTGTACATAATAGGTCCAAAATTGTTACCAGACAAAATATAGAACGGAATAAAACTTTAATTGTCTTAAACACAAAAAATAAGGTTGGATATTAATGTGTTTATTCAATTTATTCTAATCTCATACAGATTATCCATCAAGCATGACAATTATGGCTTCTTTAAAATGCCCATTGATCTGGTCTTATCATATGATAAAGAAGATAGTGGCATGGCATGACAATGCCCCCATCTTTCTCATGGGGTACTGGCCATGGAGGGAAGCTAGGCACTGGTTCTCCAATAGCCTCTGCATAACTGAACCCACTAGAATCTATCATTTTTCTGAAAGCACCAGGCATCCCCATGGGTACATGCCATATTTTTCTAAGCCTTTCGAGATGTCCCCTGTAGACAGCAGCTGATCCGTTATTGCACCCTGCATAAACTGGTTTATTTTTTATTGTCATGAACTGTAAAGCTCAAAGGTTGATGTCGTGAAAAAAGACATGTTAACGAGTGTAAAGAGCTATTGTAATCATTTTTAAATTACCTTTGAAAGTATTGAACACGTTGGTCAAATAGAAAGTTAGGTTTTGGAAATCTCATCCATGTCGCTGAGACGCTTGTGACATTCACATTAAAAAGCCGAGAATTTAAAAAATAGGACGTTTATCAACACAAATGAAACGTAGAGTTAAGTAAAAATATATCCGAGTTTTATTGGTCTCTCGTAATGATATGGAAAAAATTTACTTTATTCTAAAAAATGATCCGCTACTGACTGAGATCCGCTACTGCCGTAAGCACTGTACAATAATAAGAATAATGGCAATTTGAATGCAAGCTTAACAGATTTGGTCAAAAAGGCAAAGAAAGCTCTTTTCTCCATAAAATCACATTCAATCTCCTTTGGTAACTTCCCTATAAATGTGATATGCACCTTATTTGACTCTCTTGTTAAACGTATTTTGTCGTATAATGCAGAAATATCATCCATGGACATTTATCACTCTTATTATAAAGCTGTAATCAGATTAAAATCTCCAAATAAAGAGATAGATACTTTCCAATATTTAGACAATACCCCCTTTGAAAAGGTACATATTAACTTCTGTAAATATACCCTAGGTACTAAAAAAACATCCTCAAATCTAGGTGTTAGAGCTTAACTAGGAAGACCACCAATAGAAAAACATATTATAAAACAATCCATTTTATATTTTAGCAAGATTAAATACTACAGAAATAAATCCACTGTTAAAAGAATGTTTTACTTTGAACAAACACCTCGACTATCAAGGCATTTATACTTGGTACACATTCATCAAACACACTCTACAGGAAAAAAATATAGATCTAAATACAATAACAAATTGTCAAAATATTAAAGATGTAAACCGTTTGAAAACCTCAATTAAAAATATCACTCTGACCAGTTAGAAAATAAAATTAAAACTTTAGATGAACACAATAAACTTTTTCTATATAAATTTATTAAACTTAATAATGAACAAGAATATTACTTGAAGTACCCAAACTTTGAAACACGCCGCTTGTTTACACAATTTAGAATTAGTGACCATCGCCTACAAATAGAAAAAGGTCGTTATCTGAAATTACCACGCGAACAAAGAATATGCACAACATGTGAAACTATTGAAGAAGAAAAACACTTTTTATTATATTGCAAAATTAATGAAAACTTGAGAAATACTTTCTTTGATGATTTATCATTTAAAATACCCAACTTTAATCATTTTACCGATATTGAAAAATTGGTGGACCTGCTAAATCCTACAGACTTTTGTCAAGTAAAAAGAACAGCCTCCTTCATTAAACAGTCGTTGGAACTGAGGACGGGAGACTCTTAGTTGTTTTTTTTACTTTGTATTCGATATATGCCAGACTTAGAGTATTTTTTATGTTCCTTGCTTGTTTGTATTGTATTTGTTTGTCACAATCTGTCATCTGATTATATGACAATAAAGTTTGAATTGAATTTAATACTTACCAATATATCAGTAATCATGACTATGCTGCAGATCAGCCTTTATATCCATGATAGAAAATATGGTATCGTGTAACATGGTGTTTAGGTCAGACGTCTATATTGTCTCACAGAGATTGTTACAATATTAACAAAGCGATTTCACAGAAATAAAAATTGTGCATTATCATATAATTATTATATTTCAGCTAAGAATTCAAATGAAGCCCAAATCCGACTCCTCAGATAGTCACAGATATACAAAACACGCATATGGATTTTCTGGTATCTTGGACCGAGTTTTCCTTGATGTTTTGGAGTACATGGATGTTCCTATAACTGATGGTTCTACTGCATGAGAAAGTTCTAGTTTCCCCTTTACTGCTGAAATCTTGATCAGAGGGAATCATGACCGTAAGAGAATCATTAGATTGTTGTAATGTTTTGGACTTGATAGAAGCTTGAATATGACAGGGTCTTTTGAGCTCAGTGGAAATTCGTCTCTGTTGAACATCAGTGAACCGTGGTAAGTATTGTTAAAAGTCTTTTCCTTGTGCGACGACGAGGTATTTTGGCCACACTTAAAATCCGAATCTCGTCTCGGTAGACTAAGCGTTTGATTGCAAGGTGTCTCTTTCACTACCAGAAACTACAGTCGATAGGCACAAGCTTAAAGTAGCAGGTTAGTGATCAGCTAATGATGAAATACAGGATGCACTGGTCAACATCAAAGACAAAATGAGAATCATTGCTCAACATAGGTACTTTTCTTGCATTTTCATCTTTATCATGCCATGTTGTTAATATCAGCTTTTTATAGGAATTACTTGTACCGACTTTAACATTTCAAAACAATGTGTTAATATTTGTCTTCTCAACACTAACATGCTCTCTGAACATTGTTTCAGAAAGTTGGCTCCAAAAATTACCATTGCTGGCACCGCTCATCTTGCAAATTGCAAAGCACCCTCCATCATTATCGTGTTATTCTCATCATTTATATCTTTGCGGTAATGTTGAGTGAAGGAATCAGAATTTATGACACTTAAATGCTTGTATCCGATTTGATTGAGCTTAAAATACACAGCCCACCCAACTGAGTATATGCTGCTTCCCTCAATCGCATGCATCTTTATAAATGGTATCAGTGTTGCTTCATCTCTACTGGGGACTGAATACAGCAAAAATATAATCTTTCCTATTCTATAAGGTCAAATATTAAAATCTTAGTACCGGCCTTTTTCACGATGGTAGTTCCACTTGCGACCAAAAAGACTCTTTGATTTCGATTTCCTATTTAGGACAAAATTGTTCACCAATAGAATCCCATGAAGAGTTGGCGGACATAACTAGCCCAGTCAACAGCTGTATGCTTGTAATCAAAATTAAAAATATAATATTAATTATTGTAGGCAAGAACCAGATTAAGTTTTATAAATCAAAGCACATCTCGTGTGTCAAAATGAGAACCTTAAAAATAGTTCCTCATAGTAAGCTCGTGATGCAGTGGCGGATTTAAGGGAGGGGTTGCAACCCCACCCCTTTGAAAACTTAAAAGAGAGAGAGAGAGAGAGAGCTATTGGCTGATGTGACCCCATTATGTTAATAAAACAACCCATTTCTGCCCTAGACCCCTCGTCTCTGGAAGCTCGCATTGGTATAATTCTCAACCCCCCTTTAAAAAAATCCTGGAGACACCCCTGGTGAAACCTATTTTTGAAACAATTAAATATCTCGTTGACATATGATTAAGCTTTTCTCAGGATACAAAGGTCATTTACTGCACGTGGCATTTTTGGCCAATAGGCCATTTTCTCTCAGTAAAAATTAAGTTGGGGGTCAAACTTTATGAGGAAATTGTCATATTGTTTGCAAAATCTGAAATTTCAGTCTTCCTAAAGTCATCCTTCATGAGATTATAAGCACACCCAGTTGCTCCCTTGATTCATTACTATCACTTGACCGTCCAGACGCCATGTTGTATAACAATAATAAAGGATGTGGATGGTGGAATTCAAGTGCTAAAGGCTGTTTGAAAGATACAAAATATCATTTATTTAATTATTTTTTTTTCAAAATAAAGTTTTTTTGGTTATATTTTTGTTGTTATATGTGTGTTTTTATTATAATTTATGTCTTTTTCTCACACATGAGACATGGAAATCCCTTGTTTTTACCCATGTGGGATTTCCTTGTCTCACCCTAGGGTTGAGACAGGCTACACGCTGAAATTCCCGCGTAGTTATACCTGCTCTGGATTTATCGTTGGGAAGACTTAATAAGTTTAGAGAAGTTCCGAAGTCAATTTCTCAACGTCAAAATCACATATATTCGCTTAATTGATGACGTCATAATCATTTTACGTGAGTACGTCAACAAAAATTGATTACGCCATTTTCAGCAGGCACGGATGGTGACATGAAAACTGAACATTTGATGCAATTTTTTGTTTACAAATCATGTTTTATGTTGCAAATGTGTAAGAAATAAAATCCTACGCCATTAACAGGGTAATATTTTCATTGTCCAGAACTCGCTAAAGCTCGTTCTGACAGGAAAATATTCATTTTCGTTTGAGATATCTCTGTCTTACCCTGTAACTAGTACTGGTGTAAGATTCTATTAGTCTCGCCTGGCCTAGCATTTCCTCTTCCTTATGGTTCTTCTGAGTATTCAGCAATAAATATATCTCTTGCGTCTATTGGAAGCTCCTGGTTTCTGACGTGGCATTTTCAATTGTGTATATCATATTTTACAATAGCACATGATGAAAATAGCGGAAAGACCTTTCGACAGATGTCTTGGACATTATAGGTTGGAACGGACTCTACCATGGTCTACAAGAATAAGAAGTTTGTTTTGAACTGAAACAAAAATAGACATTGTTTTATTCTTGCCTTAAACATTGTTTTGTTTATTTTTAAGGTTGGCGCGGACAAAAAAGACTACAAGGAAAGAAGAATTCCCCTGTGTTCTCTGCAGCAGAGTATAAAGAGGCGGAACAGAGCTCCGAAACCATTGATAAAGTGTGGACAAAGATGACTACAAAGAAAGAGGAATTTCCCTGTCAGTTTAGTCGGTAACTGCTCGTCAATTTCTATAATTGCTAGGAGTTCTAAACTTCCTAACAGATGTGGTCCACTTAGGGCCCGGCCTCACTTCCCTGGTGGAAGTTCACGTGTATAACCTAACTTGTCAGTTCCAAAGTTTCTACTTTGCTTCTGGATTGTGATTCGGATATGGACTAGTATCTTTGTTTTTTACTATAAACACTAGACACTTCATTATCATACATTTTCAATTTTTGTAGACGGCAATTATCACCAGTTATAATAGATTAATTTAAATGAATTTTGCAGACGTGTCGCTAATGGAAAAATATATTCTTCTTTACACCATACGAAGTCCGTTAAACTATAATTGAAGTGCTAGGAATATTGAAAGTGCTAAGAATGTTAAATGGCGATAACTCACTGATGTTGTTCCTTTACAAAGTTCATTTACCTATATTGATCTTCTTATCTGAACTTATTAGTTTTCGCTGGCATTCGATGGCTTATGAATACAGTTTGGGTGATCTAATTACGTAACGTTTAACTATCAGATGGCGTCATGGAATATCATCCGATTACGTCATCTATTGTTTGATTGATTAAAAACAAACATACTAATCCATGTCCGAATCACAATACAGAAGCAAAGCAAAAACTTTGAAACTGACAAGTTAGGTTAGACACGTGAACTTCCACCAGGGAAGTGAGGCCGGTTGCTCCGGAAGGGTAAGTACCTCTTGTTTAGCTAGTTACACCCGCCACGCTCAAATTCTAACCTATACTGACGTTTCTATTCTTATTTGGGAAACAACGGCTCCATCCATTTCACGTGTTCGTCCAAAGCTTGGATAACATAAATCATTGTAGCGATAATTTAAAATTTCTGTCATGGTAATAATATGATTATAAATATAAGAATGAATTAAATTTTTATATATATTCGGTAATAAGAATGAGATCCAGGAATTTAACATTAACTGCGAAACAATTTTTGAATTAGCTATTCCTAATTATAACTCTAAGTCGGTAATACCGACTAAGTTTACTTAAATTAACTCTTTTTTCTCAAATGATTCTTTTATTGATGTAAACCACGTGCTCAATACCCTTTTGTGTGGTTTTTTGAACACATTTACATCGTAAATTTCCAAGAAGATTACTTAAAAAGGTAAACTTATACAGTTCCATTGGAAATGACTTTCTAGAGTGTACCAAGTGATCTTCTCCAATCTTTTTTTGGCTAAAGTTATTTCCATTGGATATGAAACGATGAAATCGCATCAAATGTAAAACGACGTTATCTCGGGAATGTGCGATGTAAAAGTTTTCAAAAAACATTCCGCACAAACGTAAAGGGGTAATGATCACGTGATGCGCTAGAAAATACATCCACATAACTTTCCACACACGTTTTGGTACTAGGTAGTACACCGATGAACCTCGCGACTTTTTCAATTAACGGAGTAGAACAATTCTATTTTTCTTTTCCATTTTTTAACAATCGAATGTGTTCGATGGTTTAAAAACATGTAACACAAATATGTATCTTAAAATTAATATTCACTTTGTTATCAAAATAAAAATTACCCTAACGTCTCAGATATTAATCGATATAACATTCGTGTAAGCAGAACAGTGGAATTGTTGCTTTTCAGATTGATGTATCACGAAGGACACGGTGACGGTTATTAACTTCACTCAAATTTTCGAGACATTTAAACATAAGCAAGTTGATACCAAGGTACTCATTTTACTAATTTTTAAAGGCCGAAATAGACAAGTATGACAAAAAGATTCACCTATTCAAATATTGCAAGTTGAATATTATTGGGTTGTGATGAAAACAATAAGCAACACAATGTACACTATTTAGACAAGTAGTTCCAGAAGCGACTATTGTGATATTCCTGTAGAAAGGTACATTGTTACCAAGATACTCGGTAGAGATCTAGATTAAATGAAATGCATTCACCCAAAGAAAGCAAGAAGACGAGAAAAACAAACACAAGGGTTAGAGGCATTTTTAAAGGCCGAAATGAATATACATGCAAATATGGCAACAAGAGGAACTCCTATTCCGATATTGACGGATGAACCTGTAGTGAAATCAATCAGCAACGCAACGTACACTATTGAGAAGAATGCTTCACTCATTAATAATTGCGATATTCATGTAGAATGGTACATTCAAGAAGGGAAGACGAGTACGTTGACTCCATGGTGCAAGTTGTCCAACAACTTTCCCAGAAAATGATGAAATTAAAATCTAAATGCTGTAGAATGCCTTAAAGACAGGTGGTGTCAAACAATGAAATATACGGGGCAGGTTTATTCCTGAGGAAGCAGAAGTAGTAACCACATATTATACCAGTTTTTACTTACGACACTAGACGACCGTTTTATAATCCATTTCTTAATCAGTAGTGCTTGGGACAAATTTTCTTTTCAGATGTTAAAAAGATATCCCAAAAACACCCAAAATGTATCTTACCAAATTTAGCTTAGCTCAGCTTTACATGACAGAGTATACCGTAGTTTTAGAGAAAATTAAGATTTTAACTAGCAGCAAATTTCTGACAATTATGCACATCTATTGGATTCTAAGTTTGTGATATCCTCTGGGAAATATCCACATGCAAAGATACATTAATAATAATGTGTCATGTAAATTTGTCATTGTAGGGTAATGTTTTGTATATGACGATGTACCTTCATAATATTTTATGCTTCAGTGCTTGTGCACTCATGTAAAACTGACTGTCTATGACCTAGTATGACCGTTCCTAATTCCTCTCTTGTTCACTTTTGTGTAGTGGGCCTGCAAATTTCTAAACTGTCTCCTCATTGGTTTTTTCTATTTTTTAAAAAGCAATTGCTTAAATGTATATGCAGGTTTGCTTATCTTATGTGCCACTCCTTAAATGTCCTCAAATCAGGACACTCTTGAATCTCAATCATTTTTTTAACCCGTTCTGATAGTTGTTCTTAAGAGTTAATATTGCATATTATACCAGTTTTAATTTTTACAGCACTAGACGGCCGTTTCGGAATAAAATTCCTCATCGGTAGTGCTTGGACCAAAATTATGAAACCAAAATTATTTTGAAGATGTTGAAAACTTACCCAAGGAAATACTTTGCATGAGGGAGTATACCTTAGTTTTTGAGAAATTTCAAATTTTTACTTGCAGGAAATTTAGACAATTATATTATATTTCTGACAATAATACCAAATTATTGCCTACTGAGTTAGTGATATCCTCGGGGCACCAGCCACCAGCAGAGATATCGGCTCGGGGGTTTAAATTACATATACCAGTTTTAATTTTTACAGCACTAGACGGCCGTTTCGGAATACAATTCCTCATCAGTAGTGCTTGGACCAAAATTATGAAACCAAAAAGATTTTGAAAAACTTACCCAAAGGACCAAAATATATTTAACTTTAAGTTTTTGTCATTATTTCATTAACATATGTAAAAGTAAATAAAAGGAAAGAGGGTAAAATAAGAAATATCAAATCGGTCAAAGTTATTATTAAAGTTCGTATTTTGTAATTTTAAATGCAAAATTTAAAAAAGGCTTTTCATGTATTGAAAATGGTATCTGAAAAGCATATGGTTTCAAAGGTTTATTATTTACACTTAGATTTCACCTGAAATGTACGGGAATTGTTTCATTGGTGTGATATAAGGTCACCTTCATCCTATAGATAAGGTTTACTTTACTATTATTCTTTTTTCTAATGTAATTTAAACACATCTCAAAGCTTCTTTTGAAATGGATGAACGAACGAACGATGGACCCAATTTCTATACCCCCACCAAATTTTTAGGGGGATAATGGTATTTGGTAAGAGGCTGTAAATTATTACTGCCTTTTGCTAAGTCTAAAATTTAACGATAATGATGATGTTTTCAAATACAATTTCAAGATTTTGGTATTTTTTTTAAAATTAAAATTACTATTCAATACTATTAATATAATATTCAAGGGCAATAGAACATTGAACTGCAGGAACAAGGTCTTTGATTAAAGATGTGTATATTGTAATTGGGTGGTCAAACTTTATTAGGATTTATGTTACTGTTAATGTTCTAACCATTTCAGAAATATTATTTCTATATTCCAACAAAAACCTTAATCTTGATTTGCTTTACATTAAGAGTGACACAATTACCTTGGGCAGCGCAACATGTTAGCACGCATTACTGTTTAGGGATTCTAGTCTTAACTATCATTTAATTTCCGGCGTTTTCATGCTTGAGCTTCATTCGGATAATGGGATATGGAAAAAACTTATTAAGAGTCGCTTAAATGATTGGAATGACTTGTATATGTGATTAAACCCATTCTGTTATCCCCGATAGGAATACAGAAATATAGGACACAATTGTTCAGAAAAGCGAAGGTTTAGAAATTGAACGATTAATTGCAATAAAAACTTAGGCGATAAACAGTTTAAAGCGAAGCTATTTCAAGGTTACATATTTTATCGAAAAGTTTTATTACGTGAACTGTAGCCATCACTATCCAAACACGTCCCTTAACTCCAAATTAATCACCGACCTTTTTGTGAGTGCAATCAAACCACCCGAATACCAGCTGGGCTAGGAGTTACCAGGAATGACGTCCTTATCAGCCATTGAGAAAGAGTTGTTCATGTCGCCATCCAGGAGGTTGAAATGATATCGGTAAAACCGGTCCCTAAGTAAAACCCTCAAAGTAAGTTGAGCTGTTCCCGGTCTAGTACGTGGAACAAATAACTAAGAAATTTGTGAGCTACAGTTCATTTAATATACAATCGATATCGATAAGGTTTGAAATCAGTACTTGCGGCAAAGGTTTTCGTACTAAACTTGCATACAAAATTTGAAGTGGCTGCAATAAGTAGTTGCTGAGACAACTTACGAAAATTTTAAACCACTAACCATATATGTCAAAAATAAAATAAGTCAAGAAACAGAATGTACTTGTCCGGCAGACTTGAAATTAGTCACACGGTATAGGACCCCATACTGAACTCGCATACAAAATTTCAAGTGTTGCTGAAAAAAACTGTTAAGAAAATTTTCAACCACTAACCATATATGTTGAAAAAGGAAGTAGATAACCGACAGACTTGAAATAACATGCGCTATAGGAGCCCATACTGAACTCGCATACAAAATTTCAAGTGGATGTGATAAGTAGTTGCTGAAAAAACTGTTACGGAAATTGTGAACCACTGACCATAAGAATTGAGAAATAAACCACCATTGACTATTAATATTGAAAAAATAAAGTAAATCGGGAAACAGGAAGTAGACGCCACCCAGCAAACTTGAAATCGATACTTGAAGTAAGGGACCTTATACTGAACTCGCATATAAAATTTGAAGTGGCTGTGTTTATTAGTTGCTGAGCAAACGTTTCAGACGGACAAAGTCTGTGATATTTACAGCATCTAAACAGCCAGGTTCCTTCTTTTCCCGATATCATATTAGATGCTCATATAGGTTGTTCAACCAAGCAGACATAGGGGAAAGGTCACCAGCAATAAACAAGATAGGCCTTGGTGATTACCTACTTAGATTATGCATGGTATGGTAATGGATTAGGCACCATCAAGCATGAGCATCTGGCGAAGGATCTTAGTATCCAACACCCTGGAAAGCCTTCACAATATCTTAACGATCACCCAGCCACAGTACTGCGGTCTGTTCACGACATCGCAAAACGGTATGGAGACTACCAGTCGCACTTTGTTCCAGTCTGTTACTCTTCTATAAACAAGCCACAGTCTGGTTTCAGATCCATGGTAAAGATTATGGAAGATATCAGGAAACTCAAGTGTCAGACTCTTTGAAACGTTATTAAAATGTTTGTATTTCTTTTGTGTCCAGGATTGCCCTGGATATATTTGACGTCTCATAGTTCCATGTTCCTTCAACACAATTTTGATTACACACGTGGCGGGTGTAGCTAGCTAAACAGGAGGTGTTTATCCTTCCGGAGCACCCGGCCTCACTCACAGTTAACGTGTCTAACCTAACTTGTCAGTTCCAAAGTTTTACTTTGCTTCTGGGTTTTGATTCCGACATGGATTAGTATGTTTGTTTTTGATTATAAAATATTAATTATTAAATCAAATTTGGATCAATGATGAATTCATAGCTTTCAACATTTAACTAAAAAAATAATTAAAAAAGTAATGTTTCCTGAAACATGTAAAATGAACAAATGCATGTTGAATCTGTATTTTATAATACTTAAAACTACAAAACACCTGAAATTTGTTTAAACATATCCATATATATTACATGCAATGGTGTTCCATGGCATTTAATGAAGATGAGAAAACAATAAAAAACGGCACAAAAAGAAAAGTTTCTTAAAGATGCAAAGAAAAGGCAAGACATTTTATATAAATGATCTTTGAAATAACAAAACGACAACAGAAGCATTGGTATTCTTATGCTATGGTCTAGATAGGAATTGGGCCAATTAAAATTTTAGATGAGCTCCCGTGTGTTGGTTCCTGAAAAGATACAGTCTACTGGCAGCGAAATTTAGAAATGTTGTTGAATCCGTTCGTGATATATGCTAGTATACAGGTATTGTATTTCAAATATCCTTACCCATTGCTTGATGGTCAATGACACATGCTATGCGAGATATAAATAGAGAGCCACTTACAATTCAGCAACTGCAAAAAGATGTATCAACACAAAAAAATCCATGTCCAAGTCACGATTCCAAGGGAAAGCTTTGAAAATGGTAAGTTAAACATTTTTACCGGGAAGTGTAGCCGGGTATTCCGGTAGGGTAAGCATTTCCTGTCTTGCTAGCTACACACGGCTTTTTTTAAATCAAATTTAAAAAAGAGGAAAATGAACAATTTTAAATATGTCCAGAAAAATGAGAAAAAAGTTAAATTACACTGCAAATGTCACACAGCTGCTGATTTCTTTATTGCATATTATTTTTTAAAAAATAAAATGCAAAAACATGAACTTCAAAAGAGTACTACCAAAACACAATTCGATACAAATGCCGTTATAAAAATGCTATAGGTCAAAAACGTAATTCATAATCTTAAACCATTGTACTTTATAATACAAGTCGCTAGATAGCTAGCTCAACGTCACGCAATATTAATCTTTACGCAACATTTCTATGTTGAAAAAAAATGTCACTTCTCTTTTTTGTTGAAGATAATGCTTTTTAAAAATTATTAATTGTACGCTACTTGGCATCTACAGTGAGATATTTTCTTTGTGGAAATAAAAAAAGTTTCCATTTATTTTCTGTTTTTCTTTCCTTTAACTTTTTTTGTGTAGTTTCATTTATGTACATTTTTTTTACCATTTATCGATTATCATGACATTTAAATGTCTGTTCCGTCTTTGTTACTCGTTTTTTTTCTTTTTTGACTTTTATTACCTAGGGTTACAACAGCTAATGTTTTCATTACTCAAGAGAAAAAGAGTAATAACTTCATAATGTCTAACAAATTTAGTTTCAGTATTTAGGTCATTTTTTAACAATTTCGTTTTGTATCAAGAATTTTTTTTAAGCTTAAGTCGGAAGAGAAAAGAGTTTTAATGTGACATCAAGCACTCCCTGTGCCATTTCATTAAATCTTTTTGTTCAAACTGCAAATGTCTATAAAGTATAATTAAGTCATTATTTAGAGTTAAACACAATGGGAAATAAAGAAGTTTAATCGTATATAATTTTACATTTAACCTAAACCTTTTCTAAATAGATTTCTGCCCATTTTAAAGGGCATTCTATGCGTGTAGAATACAGAAGTGATTCTGACAACCTTCCAGGTGAAACGCAAAAGCCCAATTGTCGTGATTTTGTTGTTTAAAACAATCCGCGGTAAAAAAAGTTGTCAGGTGCATAATCTGGAAACTCCATAAATGCACTATATAAAATTTATACGATAAAGGCTTAAATTTGATATGATCAGCACACCTTTGCAACTTTTACCATTTTTCACCTCATCTGCATACCGGATGGGCGTTATTTATGTTATTTCAACAGTGCTTGACCTACTAGTTAAATTTTGCTTAAAATGTAATAGTATGACTGAAAAAAATTGTATCTAGGGAAATTTCTAAGACCCATTTAAAATTTTTAAGAATTAGTTTAAGCACTTTTTATATAGAAATACCTTTAAGAAAATTTTAATACTTTAACAGTCCTTTTGAAGATTCAATGTGTTAAAAACTTTTAAAAGTTATTTCGAAAGTGTTTCGTACGTAGTGCTTTCGTATTTTCAAAATAGTGGTAGCTCGAAATTACGAAATAACTATTTCAAAATAATTTTTTTACACGTCACCTTACAGGATCCGAATAAAATGAATTCAAATTTATTTTTGTTTTATTCTGTCATTTACTGAATTTTTTAAAAATTGAAAATTACAAATTTTAGTATTACGCTTCAATATAGCCAGTTAAATGAACGTTGTTTGAAATAAATGCGAACAATACACAGTTCGTATGTAATAAGAGTTATGATACCATGTTTTTATGATATTGGGACTTTGTCTTTTACGCACTTGAATAGTATTAACCACATTTCCAAGAAATGCGATTCCCACAGATTTCCTAACAGGAAAATCAGCAATAGCATCCGATAGTTGTCTTTATTCAGAAGCAACTATGTGGAAAATACTAACCAAAACTGATGGCTAGCTAGAAAATGTCAAAAATAATTAGTGATAACATGTCAGAAAAACATATGACCTAATTTTCAACTTTCATAACAACGAAATAAACATTGAAAAGAAGAAAGTAAAAACAGATCGATATTCGAAGTTAAAATGACAAAAAATATTACAAGGGGAAAATTTTGTGGGAAAAAATGTTTAAAATAGAAACGCAATGTTAAATTTGTAATTTTTAACGTGTTACAATCGTCATTTGAATTTTCCATTGACTCCAATACTCGCTGACAACCCTACTCTAAAGCTAAGCAGCTGAATAACTCTTTGTTTGTTACTAAACCCGTTTAATTTTTGCAGCACATGACTGTCGTTTCAAAGTTAAATTCCCCATCAATAGCGCTTGGACTTAAATTGTGGACATCCGAATATTTTCAAGATGTTGCAATGAGAAGAATAGAACAAAGTTCAAGAAACAAAATTTATTTAACTAATTCCACCTTAGACAATACTTTAAACGATGAAGCAAATAGTTGATTCAAAGGGGTTTTACAATCTCAGAAGCAGACCATTTTCAATTAGAAATTCCCATCGACTAACTTAAATACTCGCTGGTCATCAACACGCCTAACCTAAAATTAATGGCTTGAGCAAAGTTCTGCACAACTATTTTTGAAAAAGTTGTTTTTATTCAAAATAAAAACTACATGTATGGTCAGTGTTTAAAAGTAATAAATGTCTCAAAATATCAAACACTAACTGTTGAAAAAATAATATGTCCTTTAATATAGGAGCATCATTCCAACATGGGACATGCGAGACCAGTGCAAACACTGTGAAAGTCATCGTAATGCGAATGTAACAAACGCTACTTGTTCATGTTGTTAGACAAGGATGTAAGCTTTATTTATATTTGTCAATCTAGAAAAAGTATTCCAAAACCAGCTCCGGATATCCAATCAAAAACCGCGACCCTTCGTAAACGGACAAGATTTAGACCGCAAAGTAAAAAAAAAAAAAAAAAGATTTCAGATGCTGGATACAACTACTTTTAACTTTAACTTAATACATACGTGTGATTTCCAACGTGAAATGTTAATTTATACAAGTATTTTATTAAAATACAATTGATTATTAAATTTTTTCTTGATTTGAAAAGGTGGTTGTTTCCCTGCGTTTCCCGGTCGATTACATCGTATAGTCACGTGACCTGGACCCACTACAGATAATTTACTCAAGGAACGCACTGTCGATTATGATAAAACTACGAAAGCTTGTTAGTGCCATTTTGTAAAAAAGAAAAAAAAATATTAAGTCGTTTAAACAAGATACTAAGTCGTTTAAACAAGATACTAAGTCGTTTAAACGAGATAATTAAGTCGTTTAAACGAGATACTAAGTCGTTTAAACAAGATAATTAAGTCGTTTAAACGAGATACTAAATCGTTTAAACAAGATACTAACTCGTTTAAACGAGATAATTAAGTCGTTTAAACGAGATACTAAGTCGTTTAAACAAGATAATTAAGTCGTTTAAACAAGATACTAAGTCGTTTAAACAAGATACTAAGTCGTTTAAACAAGATACTAACTCGTTTAAACGAGATAATTAAGTCGTTTAAACAAGATACTAAGTCGTTTAAACAAGATAATTAAGTCGTTTAAACAAGATAATACATTATGATTTTATAACGAGATAATTTCATTAGCCACCATACATTCCGTACATTCCATACATACACGGTCAAGGAAAAAGAACGGGCATGTAGCAATTCCTAACGAAGTCCGGACTTCAGTAGACGTTGACAATTTCGACGCCAAATGAAGTCCAAAAAGTGGGGCTCCAGACAAATAGTCTTCTTGACATTACCAAATAAAATTATTCACGAAATTTCTCAACTGTTCCTTAGCTGAACTAGTCATAGTGCAACATGACTTTATTAACAAACAACATGCGGTTTTTATTTGTTCACGATTGATTGATTGATTGATTGAATGAGTCAATAATATTTCACTTATATCTAGACGTCATCAGCTATAAGTAGCAGTTTTGACCTTTGCAGTGCGTTCAGAGCAATATGCAGGCAGGGTTCTTTACGTGACACGCCTGTGATACCAGACATCGGTTTTTTAAAGTCTCTTCCGAAGGACCCCGTGACTCATTTCTAAATGCCGAGTGCGAAAGGATATTTGCCGACGAGTGCAGACTGTTACTTTTAGCCATTTTGTCACTAAAGGGTCCATATTGTGTTCGCATGCGTGTTGCTTAACATCGTCTTAGATATCTTATCTTGTTGCTCTCCGAAAAAGAAATCAAGTTTAATCATCTCCAAAGATCAATGATATAAGAGCAGGTTCGTATAACCTTGAGGTATACGAGTGTTTATTGCAGCCTGTCTTGTACTAGCGCGCACTGTGGGACCTCTATTTTGAGGAACTGCAACAAATGTAGTAACTGTCACAAATGGAACAAAATAGTGTCACATATTATGTAGTAACGAACCACAAATGTAGTATTTGGTCACAAATGTAGTAAATGTTGGTCACAAATGTACACTCATGACAACTTTAAAGTGCTAGCTCACTGAGTCAGTATGCCGCAGACAAGCATGCCTCTCCCCATTATCGTTATACTGGTTGAACCCCATATAGTCGATTCTCTATCTCGTGAAGAAAACCGTATCTTAAAGATTCGGTCTTATACATTGTACATGAACCGAAAGGGATTAAAACTCTCACAACCTTCGGCTCTCGAGTCAGACGCTCCAATACGAAGCCACCGAGGCGGTCAATGAAGTGACAGTGATTGTGTTAAAATGATGAATTTTTGTAAACTTGTCATAAGTTTACATTATTAAAAATAATGATAATTTAACAAAGTGTAAAGTATTAGGAAAAATGTAAGATCTCAATAAAAAGTATCCGCCCTTTCCCAAATTGAAAAATGCACTCCAATTTTTCCACATTCAAAAATGTACTTCAATTTCAATCCTTAATAGAATTAAACTTCAGAAGTTTGAAATTGTTTCGAGCGTTTTTGAACCGCAGATGTCGCACGTACGAATACGTCACACGTGTGAAAGATTTGTACGAATTCTTCACACACGTGTGACAAATACGTACGGATACGAGAGGAGGTAAAAAAGTTCATAGAACGGGGTATATATTGTTGCAGCAAACCATACATTTTATTATTATTTTTTAAATACAGTCCCCAATGCACTTAGCCCACTTTTCTTTCAGACTGTCTATACCTTTAAAATAGAAGTCTTCGGTTTGGTCCTGAAACTATGCCTCTGTGAGAGCCTTAAGTACATCATCATCAGCAAATCTGATTCCCCGTAAATGAGATTTCAAATTTCTAAATAGGAAATAATCACTGGGTGCCAAATCGGGACTGTAGGTGGGTTATTAAGTTGTTCGAACTTACATTCACGAATCTCTGCTTGTGCAATCCTTGACTTGTGCACAGGATCATTGTTGTGAAGAAGCAATACCCCTCGGCTCAACTTTTCCCTCCTTTTCAATTTAATAGCAGCTTTCAGCTGATTCATTAGATCAGCATAGTAAGCCCCAGTGGTAGAGATTCCAGCAGGTTTATAATTGATTTATAGAACACCCTAAGAATCCCAAAACACAGTGGCCATGACTGGTGATGGTTTGGTTTTGAATTTCTTTGGTGGGATTGAGCCAGGGTGCTTCCATTGCATGGACTCTTTTTTGGGTTTCTGTGTCCCAATGATGAATCCATGTTTCATCACCAGTTACTAAACGTAAATGGAAGCTCTCCGGGTTATTATTATAAAAGCCAAGAAGCTCCCGACTTGACTGGAATCTTTTGAAGCGATCCTTCACATTAATTCTTGGAACCCATCTTGCGGATACTTTGACATCCCAAAATGCTCGTGGATAACTGTGTATACACTTCCATGTGAAATGTCACACTCCCTACATGTAGCTATGTCATCAATCCTAATTTGACGATCATTCGTGATGAGGGTCTCCACAGACGTGACAATTTCCTTTGTGATGACATCAGCTGGCCGACCTGACCGTGGGTCATCTTTCAGTGTAAATTCAGCTGACTATTTTGTTACTTTGGAATAGGCAGGACCACTGTCACCGTACGCCATTCGCCGGTGAATTTCTTTGGCATTTGATCCCTATATTGTGAGGAACTTTATTACTGCCCTAAACTCAACATTTTGATTTTCCATCATTGATTGATGGTCACCAACTTTGAATGCTTTTGAGAATTACACAAATATATTGAGACAAATAAACTTGATATGTTTAAAATGGTGGAATGGTGTATGTTACACTTGGCTGAATACGCTGTTCCTTCCCCTCGTATGTTCGTACCCCCTCGTATACCTAAACCCCACACTGCATACATAATGATATCAATACAAAGGAAAATTAGGTCAAGAATATTTCACTTATATTGCGACGTCACCAGCTATTGATCATCTGTTTACCATTGCAGGGTGCTCAAGACAATGCACAGAGAATGTGTTTAATGACATGCCCCGCCTGCCGTGACACGGGTCACCTGTTTTTTTTAGGTCTCCTTCCTTTTAAACGAGTTAGTATCTTGTGTAAACGAGTTAGTATCTCGTTTAAACGACTTAATTATCTCGTTTAAACGACTTAGTATCTTGTTTAAACGACTTAATTATCTCGTTTAAACGACTTAGTATCTCGTTTAAACGACTTAATTATCTCGTTTAAACGACTTAGTATCTTGTTTAAACGACTTAATTATCTCGTTTAAACGACTTAGTATCTTGTTTAAACGAGTTAGTATCTCGTTTAAACGACTTAATTATCTCGTTTAAACGACTTAGTATCTCGTTTAAACAAGTTAGTATCTTGTTTAAACGAGTTAGTATCTCGTTTAAACGACTTAATTATCTCGTTTAAACGACTTAGTATCTCGTTTAAACAAGTTAGTATCTTGTTTAAACGAGTTAGTATCTCGTTTAAACGACTTAATTATCTCGTTTAAACGACTTAGTATCTCGTTTAAACGACTTAATTATCTTGTTTAAACGACTTAGTATCTCGTTTAAACGACTTAATTATCTTGTTTAAACGAGTTAGTATCTTGTTTAAACGAGTTAGTATCTCGTTTAAACGACTTAATCATCTCGTTTAAACGAGTTATTATCTTGTTCAAACGAGTTAGTATCTCGTTTAAACGACTTAGTATCTTGTTTAAACGACTTAGTATCTTGTTTAAACGACTTAATATTTTTTTTTCTTTTTTACAAAATGGCACTAACAAGCTTTCGTATACAACTGTTCAATTTTATTTGAAGTTTGCATTAATTTGACAAGCTTATAAAGCCTATTGCAATGGAAAATAATAAACTCTGCGATTTTGCAACATACTATAAAAATGCATGCGGCTGCTGGAAAGTCCCAATAAAAAAATTATGGATGGTGATAGATATCATAAATGGGCATCTAATTTATAGTCTTTCGGTCTAAATAGTATGTGTACAATTTATTACTAAAGTTTAAAAATTAAATAAACATGTCATTCATGACCATGTAAAATTTTATAGACCAAATGCAAAAAACAAGTCATTTTTGTTGCCCCACTCCCGCATAGTTTGAAGGGAGCTTTATAGGAATCACCAAAATTAATGACCGTCCGAGTAAAAAGTTGTAAAATATTGTCCGGGACATATCTCATAGTTGCTTTGGACGTTTGTCATAAAACTTCACATGGATAATCTTCATGGTCCAAATGTGTGTCATGAAATTGAATCAAGGTCATAACTTAAAGGTCAAGATCGGGGAAAACATTGAATGTTGGGGGCGGGAGGTATTTGGCTCTCAAGAGACGGTTCTAGTTTTTATTTGATTTTTGGGATTGTGATTTAAACATGGACCGATATGGGTTTTTTATTCAATAGACTACAAGAGACAGTTCTAGTTTTTATTTGATTTTTGGGATTGTGGTTTGAACATGAACCGGTATGAGTTTTTTTATTTAGTCTACATGTATGAAGTTGGATCCCCAAAAACAGAATCTAAGTCCTTCCCATTACAACACCATTGAAAACTAGTAAAATTCGTAAAACACGTAAACTTATACTAGGGAAGTGAGGCCTGGGGATCCGGAAAGATCGCCTGTATAGCTAGCTACGTACATCCGCCACATGTGTAATGAAAATTTAGAATAAAAGGAACATGGAACAGTTGGACGTCAATCATATCCAGATTATGATCAAGTTTTATTAATAATACTAAATATGTTTTAATTAATTTGAATTTTTATTACGAAAAAATGTAAAAATACTAAAGCAGTGTTAAGTAGTAATACATTTGTCAGTTAAAATCTTTTCATTTAAATTTGCTAAAATGATTTGGATATTTTTAAATTGGTGTTTCAACATCTTGACATGTCTTTTCAGTGACTTAAAAGTTTGCCGCAAATAATATATTTCCAGTCTTTTCCTATCTTTGATTTTACAAATGTTGCCTTACTAAGAAATTAATTTATAGCCACACTACACATTTTTATTAAAATCCGAATTATGTCGCAAGGCACGGGGACAATTATTACATTTAATTTGCGTAACTATAAATTTCTTGTGCGTAAAATTATTAAATCGGTCAAAAAGTCAATACGAAAATAACATATTTTTATAACAGAAATGATTATTTGCCTTTATTTTTAGGATAGGATTCAATTGAGATTTGATTTTTATTTACCCATCTAGTTATTTTATACAAACCCAAACGAGATGATATTTCGGGAAATTTATGCTCCTACATAAAATTACGAAAAGATGAAGTAACGTTTGGAATGAATTCCTCAGAACTTCTTGCCAAATCTTAATTTGATAGTTTTTCAGTAATTGCTCTGATAT
This sequence comes from Anadara kagoshimensis, assembly GCA_021292105.1. Taxonomy (NCBI): domain Eukaryota; kingdom Metazoa; phylum Mollusca; class Bivalvia; order Arcoida; family Arcidae; genus Anadara; species Anadara kagoshimensis. The sequence continues at coordinate 20,046,478 of CM037870.1, read as the reverse complement.
CGTCCCCAGATAAAATGAACATGGTAGTGTGCAGTACATACGTACAAAAAAAGAAAACTATCGATTAGTTAGACCTTGTTCATAATCACGGGTGATATAAATACGGATTTAACCTAGGGATAATTTTATTATCATCATCATTAAATTTCTGATATGACACGAGGCTGTGGGGATTTATTTCAAATATTATTCCTGGGTTTTTATATTTAATACCTTACTCTAGGGCAGTAGGACATTGAATCCCTGGATATGGTCTCATCAAGACTGCATGCCGTAATTGATAGGTCAAATAGGACTTTTATACCGTAATTGATTGGTCAAATATCAAAATACCAATAAGAGTTCATATGACTTTAAAACCCTGGTATATATAGTACATTATTTTTCAGATGAAAATCAATTTATAGTCTTTTATGATTACTAATGTATTTGTTATTTACCTTTTCGCAATATATTGTTTTATGTGTCTGGCGTCCAGTGGTTCCATGTTCCTTTCAATTCGCGCGGTTTTGATTGCATACGTGGCGGGTGCTTGCACTTCTGAAGCACCCAATGTCACGTGTCTAACCTGTAGGTTCCAAACTTTTTACTTTGCTTCTGGATTTTGATTCGTACATGGAAAAGTATGTTTGTTTTTTATTTAAATTTAACATTTACATTTACAATGTTTGTGCGATGGATTGTAACATACATTCATGCAATATCCTCGTTGGGCCATGAATCACGATTTTAACGGATGAAGTCAATAAAAATCAACCACTGCGGTAGCTCAGTCGGTAGAGTGCTCGCTTCGTAAGTGGGAGGTCGTAGGTTCAAGACTTAAAAGTGGGTAGTGATTGTTATTTCGCCAAGCACTCGGCATTACGAAATGAAAGTCACGATTCTTTCGGATGGGAACTTAAAATAAACGAGGTCCCGTGTCACGGTGGGCTGGCACGATAAAGAACCCTGCTATATAATGCCATCAGCGCAACGCACAGGAAAAATTTCTACACCTTCGCCTATAGCTGGCGACGTCTGGATATAAGTGAAATATTCTTGACTGGGACGTTAAACACCATTACTCAACTCAATAAAAATCAAATAACGCGTTATGTACCTATTTTGGAATATTACAATATATTTCATCATCAATTCTTCTTAAATATTTAAAACAACTATATTTACTTGCATAAGACTTCATTTTTTTGTCTGGTTGGCGTTCTCCATTTTCTCATATGACGTCACATGGTCAAATGCTTTCAGTACTCAGGCTAACCAAATCACATTTTCATTAATTCGTCGTGTAAACAGCAAACAATGATGGCATCTTTTAATTTAAGAAATTTTATTTACAGAAAATATGTTAATATTTATAATAGCAGATAATAATAATAATAGTTGTCAGTCATTATGTATAAGTCTATATACCTATGAATTAATAATACGTTTTACAGAACAATGCATAAAAATACATAAAAGTAGATTAACAATGATATGGAGTTTAGAATTTTTTTTCAATAGCTAACAATTGATAAGACTTTCTTTGGTCACCATTGCCCGTGCTAATTCCATTGCCCTAGGTAAAAAAAATTTTTACTTGTGGTCAGCGTGACCTAAATTCCCATACCCATTTCATTGTGAGTGGCGTGTCATTTGTACGTTTCCCTAGCAGCACAGCATAAGATGAAGCAATGTCAGTGCTCTCTTGTGTAGCCATAACCAGAACCTGCCATTGTCTTAAAGTGATTGGCTAATTTCATTTTTTCAAATTGTGAAAAATGGAGGTTTCCCCATAATAACAGTAATATATTTTTGTTATACTTACTTTGTTGATTCCCATTTTTCTTACTTGTCACTTTTTTACTACAGCCAGGAGGTAGTAAACTAATTACCCATAGTCAGGCATGCATACTGATAAAGGTCGCGCGTGCCACGATAGGTGAAACTTTTCATCTGCTGTGCCATAAAATAAATTTTGCCAGATATAAGTTTAAGGAAAAAATAATATTGTTACATATTATACCAGTTTCAATTTTACAGCACAAGATGGTCGTCTGAATATAATTCCTCATAAGTAGTGCTTGAACCAAAATTATAAAACTAAAATAGTTTTCAAGATCTTGCAAAAATACCTAAAGGACCAAAAAATATTTTACCAAATTGAGCTAAGGAAATACTTTCTTAAGGGAGTATACCCTAGTTATTGAGGAATTTCAAATTTTCACAAGCAGAAAATTAACACAATAATAAATTTATGACAGTAATACACAATTATTTCCTACTGAGATTGTGATATTTATATCTAACCGAAAACACGACACAATAAACGTGTGAAAGAACAAAACATAATAAATAAAAAAACACAAACTATGACGCTGAACAGTGGGTGTTCTGGGAGTTACATGTATTAGATGCCTTTTACAAGTTCTATTATCAAGGACAACAGACTTCGGTTTTGAAGTTATATATCGCATGAACAAATTTAGCTTTCAATCATGACATGCTCAGCATGCATAAAGGTGTATTTGTTTGCTTGACCGGCAAATAGTATTTATTTGATCTCAATACGAGTCCCTTTTTAGATTCTATTGTCTTTTGGCGTTATATCCCTTGTAAACTCGATTAATTTGGATTTAGTTTCACTTAAAGCTCTTAGGTGGTTGGTTGGGGACAGGTAACTGATCTTGAAAGCATTGGCATTATGTAACTATTTTTGTATTGTCAATGTAAAATATAAAAGTTATCCTGCTGTTTAAATGTTTTAGTTTTATTCTTAGTTTACACGCATGTATACAACCAACGACGTGCGTAAAACACGATCTTTATACAACAGAGTAGGCTGCGTAAAAGTAATTTTATGACGCGGGGATATTGCACCCTTATGAAGGTTCTTACCCTTTCGGATCAACCGGTCTCGCATCCCTGGTTGAAGTTCACGCTTTTAACTTCATTTGCCAGTTTTCAAAGTTGTTTTTTTTTTTTTTGCTTTGAGTTTGTGATTTGGACATGGTTACATATTTTTGTTTTTGATTATCATTGCACTCAAACTTACAGACTTTCATCGTTATTATTTTGTTGATAGGTCTGAGGTCTCTGTATCCCAAACTATCCTGGATATATTTGACGTCGGAATTTTTCAACTTTAAATTCTCATTCTCAATTTTGTTTTCTAACGTTGCGTGTCTAGCTAGTGAGCAAAGAGGTGCTTACCCTTCCTGACCACCTGACCTCGTTACCCTGGTGAAATGTCACGAGTCGAACTTAATTAGAATTTTTTATTGTTTTTAAATTGTTTTAGATTTAGATAATTGAATCATTGAACGGTATGATTGCGTTTGAATTTTTAGGAGACAATTCGGCAATTGTGTATGCGGTTTGATCGAATTTAGTTCCATTTCGTAAGCGATCGATAAGACACAACCAACTTCAGGAACCGCTGTTTCAAGAGGATGATGGGAACAACTTTCCAAATAAACGCTTTTCTCTATGTCCGTTTGTCTGATATACTCTTATTCAGTGTAGGAACGGAAGTTCAGTCAAACTGTACAGTTGTCGGTAGCTCTGTTTTCTGAAGCGAGAAACGACAGAAAGTGAAGATGACTAAAACGGTTGGCGAGTACTTTTTAAGTAACATTATTCATATACTGTAATACCCTGAACAAACTTTTATAGAGGAATTTGACAATAAAAAATTGTACACCATTTCTAGAAATCGCTATCATATATACCTGCATATATTCGACAATAACGATACTTAAACACAAGAAAAGCAACAAAACCCCCCGACCGTTCACGGAAAACACATAAATTCTCCGTTATGTTGTACTTTCTATTAAAACAAACAATCCTTCGGGCAACGTATAGCATAAAGGTGTACATTCATTAAGAAGTAATCACGCTCCTGTAGACAGCTATCGCAAACATAAGTTTTTTTTCTTTGCACCGCGGAAGTTGTTTGTTTACTGTACAGGTAGCTTGGATCATACTGTACAAGTAGCGTATAATTTCTCTGTCCAGGTTAAAACAAAATAATTCAATGTTTATTTCATTATTTATTGTGATTTTTGCACCTAGTTGCTGATTTTTTAATACTGCATATTTTTTTTAAATTCCATATGTTAACGAAAAGCAAATATAGTCCAGTCAATTTACTGTTTGATTTCTTACTAATTGCAACAGGGAATATTTTGTTACTAATATGCTCTTTAATACATTGCATCTTTATGGGAAAAAATCTACAAAAATTGATAGGAAATCAGTTTTGATTTCTCACTTAGTGGGATCCATGTCCGTATGAAAAATCGCAAAACGGTCCATAAAAACAATAATTTTGGATAATTCTTCGTAGGTTTTACCTAATTGTTTTCCTTCGTTGCTTCAGAAAATAGAGCTACCGGCGACTATACAGTTTGATTGAACTTCTGTTCCCACACTGTGTCATTGTACGTTTAAAAGTATGACCGATATTCACCAAATCGGTTCAGAAATAAATTAGGTATAACAAAGATTATATTTCAAAAATATCATCTTGTGACGGGTAAAAACTTCATAAAACATAATAATGTCAAGCTACTGACTATCAAGAATAAGAAAACGTGTTGACCACATCAAATAACAAAATAAAGATTAGATCATTCAGAATGAGATCTTTTTATAATTAAGAGGAGTTGGATTTCAGCAACTCGCTATGTTCATGAGTCGAGAACAAAGGAAATTACTAGCTTTTTAATGCGGGTACAAAAAAAACCGTCTAGATAATGTTTGTTTTTCATTAAAGAATTTTTGTACACGCTCAGAATATAATAAATACAAAATATTACTAATATAATGTAAGTCAGCATAAATGTCATCTAAGGACGTTGGTTCTGGTATCAATAAGTAAGAGATTTTCCGATATTCTAGTCTCGTTAAAATCTCGATTGAAAATATTTCTAAAATATGTAAAATTGTTGGAATCGTTGAGGATTTATTGTAATTGTAACATTGCACTATGAGAAACATGTATTTATGACAAAAATTCTTTAGTTTATTTTTAATTAGTTCTATATTTGCAGATGACGCCAGCAAAAGAAAGCCAAGGAGGTCTACAAATTTTGGCTTTATAAATTTAATGCCCATCCTATAACTAGTTTAGCCGTTGAAACTTTTTGTGTATAAAATTTTACATTTGTTATTATTAAAAAAAGTTGAAATTCAATTATTTTTGTTCGAAAAAGTAATTTTAATCATTGATTTGACTATAACAACGAACTTTCTTATATTAACATTAACATAAGCCCATATTTCTCTATATTGATACAGACAGCAAAATCTCTCAGGAAAATGTCTGAAAAGTTTGATTTAGGAACTTTGAAATGATTTACAATGTTCCAAAAACTATCAAATGGGTCAAAAATTGGAATATTGTTATAATAGGGGTATACTATTTACATGACCTTAACGAAAAAAGTAGTACGCTACCATACAATTTTTTGCATTGTTATAATGATGCTGTTTAATATTGCATTAGCGATGGGAAAACCTTTGATTAGAAATCTGTGTTATAGAAACACCAGAATAGCAACATGAAATATATTAGATACACAATATCTTTGTCTGCGCTTTCAAGTCGTGAATTTAATATGGAATATGATACTCTTTATTTTCCAAAAGGTAGACAAAAACACAACAAGATGTTACATTTTCCAAAGGCCGTTACACTTTCCAGCGGCCATTTGGTACGTATTTATGCAAGGTAAAAGACAAGCTACTGTATCTGTATAACATATGAATATAAAATCAAACTTTCCATGACAATTATATGAAAACATAAATACAAAACTATGTTCACATCATCATTTGGCGCGACTTCTTTCTGAACTACATTCAGTTTAATGTCAAATTTGTAATACTCATGATGATCACACTTGAAATATACCAATACCTGTTACACATGAGGTCATTTTAAAACTTTTAAATACTTGCATGAAAAATGTTCTTTTTCCACTCTTTGCAAATTGAAAATATAAACGTTTTTAACTATAACAATTGCATCTTTGGACAAAGGAATTTTTCCATCTTTTAACTCAAGGCAATGCTGTCATAAAATCGCTACTTAACATTACTTTGACCTTACTTTACTTAAACAACTTTTAATGAGGTCCACATTGAACTTTTATTAGTATTCAAACAATTTTCACTAAATTTCTTCATGTATAATAAAACTGAAAGCAGGTCTTTTCTTTTAAAAATATCAATGTCTTTTATTTCATTTTATTAATAGTTAGACTGCTTGCAAATAAATTGTTAATTCAGGGATATTACAAGCCTAGGCTTATAAAGACCCTCAAAACGTTTTATGACCGTCATCACAGTATTGTTGATTCGTTTGATGTCTCTGTGTCCAGGATTGCCCTGGATATATTTGACGTCTCATAGTTCCATGTTCCTTTCCCACAGTTTTGATTGGTGGGTGTAGCTAGCTAAACAGGAGGTGCCTACCATTCCGGAGCACCCCGCCCCACTTCCCTGGTGTAAGTTCACGTGTCTTACCTAACTTGTCGGTTCCAAAGTTTTTACTTTGCTTCTGGATTGTGCTTCGGACATGGTTTACTCATTATTAGTATGTTTGTTTTTTATTGTTGATTACTTATTTTGCGGCTGAGGTTTGGACACGCATTGATTTGTTGTGTTTTTTATATGATTAGATACAATAGATTGTATTCACCTTACCCATACGACCAAGGCTTGAATTGAGAAAACCTATAATTAGAAATCTGTTTTATAGAAATAACAAAATAGGAACATTGTATATATTAAGAAATATATTAGATAGACAATATCTTTGTCTGCGCAATCATATCGTGAATTTAATATGGAATATGATACGGTTTATTTTCCAAAAGGTAGACAAAAACACAAAAAAGATGTTGCATTTACCAGCGACCTTTACACTTTCCAGCGGTCATTGGTACGTATTTATACAAGGTAAAAGATCTGTATGAATTCATAACACATGAATATAAAATCAAACTTTCCATCAAAATTATATGAAAACATAAATACAAAATTATGTTCACATCATTATTTGGTGTACCTTCTTTCTGAACTATATTCAGTTTAATGTCAAATTTGTAATACTCATGATGATCACACTTAGAAAATAGCAATACCTGTTACACATGATGTCATTTCAAATATTTTAAATACTTGCATTAAAAAGGGTCTTTTTCCACATTTTGCAAATTAAAAATATAAATGTTTTTAACTATAGCAATTGCATCTTTGGACAATAGAAATTTCTCTATCTTTCAATTCAAGGCAATGCTGTCATAATATCGCTATTTAACATACTTTACTTAAACAACTTTTAATGAGGTCCACATTGTGTAAAAACTTTATCAGTATTCAAACATTTCTTCATGTATAATAAAACTGGAAGCAGGTCTTATCATTTAAAAATATCAATAGGTCTTTTTATTAATAGTTATTATAAGTGATTTCATCTTAAGCGTTTTATTATAGTTTAAAATGTTAGTTAAGTAATGGTGCTTAACGTCCCAGTCAAGAACATTTCACTTATATCAAATGGTCGCTATACAAAATTTTTTCCTGTACGAGGCGCTAATGGCATTATACAGCGGGGTTCTTTATCGTACCAAGCCTACCATGACACGGGACCTCATTTATTTTAAGTTTCCGTCTGAAAGAACTGTGACTTTCATTTCGTAATACCGAGTACTTGGCGAAAGAAGTCACTACCCACTTTCAAGTCTTAGGTCAGACTCGGTCGGGCTTGAACCCACAAACTCCCAATTACGTATACGGGGCTACTGCACTGGTTTATAGTTGAAAGAAACGGTTTTATAAATTATTACTTTAAAACTATGTGCAATTAATTTATGGAAATTCAGTAATCTCCTGTCCGAACTCTCTTTCTCAAAAGTAGTAGAACTAAATCGCATGCCCCGTGGGAGAAAAAGAATCAATCCCAGACAACGAAATGTCAACACTTGGGCTTAGAATATCTATCAACATAACCCCGTTTTGAAAAAAGCGAACTTTGTCTATTACGTTAAGATTTTTCAGTCACACTACAAAAAGAGATAAACTGCATTATTTAACTAATAAATATTACTAACTGTAAATATATATATATCATTATTAGTTTTTTGTAAATTTATATCATCGTCAGACTATCATAACGAAAATTAATGAGTCGTGATCAACGGGATCTTCATATCAATCAAAAACAAACATACTAATCCATATCCGAATCACAATCAGAAGCAAAGTAAAAACTTTGGAACTGACAAGTTAGGTTATACACATGAACTTCAACCAGAGAAGTGAGGCCGGGTGCTCCGGAAGGGTAAGCACCTCCTGTTTAGCTAGCTACACCCGCCACGTGTGTAATCAAAATTGTGTGAAAGGAACATGGAACTATGAGACGTCAAATATATCCAGAGCAATCCTGGACACAGAGACATCAAACTTGTCAACAATACTGTGATGACGGCCATAAAACGTTTTGAGGGCCTTGATAAGACTAGGCCTGCAATAGTATTTCCTTAGTGAAATAAAAAAAACTTCAACTCTGTGTCTCCATATTGTGGCAAATTTCAGTGTTTTGCTTGCTTCATACCATGTGTTGTGGTACAGAACTGACGGTTTATGCTATTTTCCTGTGGCGATTTGAATATGCTTGCTCCTGTTCCTAATAAAACTTACTATAAAATGTAAAAATCATATGCCATTAAATCCAACTGCTATCTAAACAAACGATGGTGGTTTGGAACTAGCAAATGGGCGGGCAATGTGACATACATTTTCGGTCTCGGTGGCGGCGGAGTGTTTTGAAATGCACATTGACGCATCAGCGCGAATCCTACTTTGAGAGATCCTAATAAAAATTATCAGTCTGCTTGTTCCAGTTTCCTCCATCATCCGAGAACTTGCCACCTCGATCTGAGTGAAAGAATCTTGACTGGATCCTAAAACATCATTACTTCACATCACTCAAAAAGACCTCAATTTTTCCTTTTGGGTAAGAGAATATATGCATGTCCGAAATTAGTTTGCAGTCACTGTGGTAACCCTTTCCAGTTTATGATAAATGCTTGTTTTACGTGGAATTTCGGTGTCACATTTATAAATGTTAAATGCACCCTTAATATAAGATATATAACCTAACTTGTCAGTTGCAAAGTATTTACTTTGCTTCTGAATTGTGATTCAGACATGGGTTATATATTGTATGTTTGTTTTTTAATATAATGTTTGGTACCATTACAAAGCGAACATGGCAGACAATGTTAAAAAAATGCTTACCAATTCTAAAAGTAGCAGTGAGGTTCACGAGACCAGGGTCAAAAGTCCAAAGGATTAAAAAATTTAATGGTAAAAAATGTCTTTTTGTACGAAAGTCTATTGGACTCAAGAACAATAAAAGGCGTAATAACACGAAGTGAAAGGCGTTAAAATTTTGTCAATATATAGAGCAGTCACTTCCCTGGAGCATTGTTTCTCTCCAAAGGTTAACAACCCTCACCACAAAAAGATTGGTTTTAGTTTGAATTCTTTTAGACAGCTTAAGGCAACTGCAAGTGATTAAACCTTGATATATTCACACTAAGATGTCACAGATGTCTCTTAGTCATTGTTACAAGTTAGCGATTGACAATTGAGCAGGAACTAATTAATAAATAGCATGTGTATATTACCAATGCTTATGAATGTATATATTTCAGATTACCTAAACGATTTTCATCCCCATATATTAAATGATACTCTTTGTGAAAAAAAACTTTAACACTGAAAAGAAACCTTTTTTACTGAAATAGTACATGTATGATCATTTCAGCGCAGAATCGGGTGATGTGCAGTTTTTGGATTTTCATAGAAATAAAACATATAAAACTGCTTATTACATTACATATAGTTATGCAGGGAACACACACAAAGTGGGGATAGAGCTTAAACCCCAGAACCTCCACATCATTATGGTAGGCATTTTAATTTTGCGTTAATACACTTTTATTTCGCGTTATTACGCCTTTTAATTCGCGTTATTACGCGTTTAAAAACCGTTATAACGCCATTAATTCGCGTTATTACGCACTTTTAATTTTTTTATTTATAATCCTAATAGGTTTTCAAATTTTTATAACAAATCTGTCATGTATTGGACACAGTTGTTTAAAAATAGAATCAAATGACCACAAATTCTTTAACGATTTTTATTACTTTAAATATTGAAAAATATATCTTTTATTGTCTATGGTAACTAGAAGGTCAAAGGTCACGTGCATATTTCACTTAATTTTAAGGTTAAATGCTATTTCACTATTTCTGATAGCGAAACAGTTCAGATATTCTAAGGAAACTATTTACAATACAGTACTTAGAGAATATGATACTTACATAAACTGTTCTAAATACAGCGAACATGGTCACGTGATTTTGGTTCAAAGGTAAAAAAGCAAATGCATATTTCAAGGTGAAAATTTGTCTTTTGGATAACACATGTGCAACGCTGTTTTTCATTGTGCAGAAATGTGATCAATGTATTTCTGTTCTTTAATAATATTCGGTTTTTTGAATAAGTCTATTTAATTTTGCAAATTGATTAATATTCATGGCAACCAAAGGGTCAAAGGCTACGGACACATTCTACCAAGTTTCAAAGTTTAACGGTGCTTTTACCACATATGATTCAGCTGTCATCTTTTATTTCTTGAACAATAATGTATATGTCTTTGTGTTTTTGTCACTTGTATATTATGTAAAAAAAAAAATAAAAACAAAATAACACCAGAATGACAACCGTTCAAGTGTATAGGTAAAATGACAATCTAAACAATTTCCACACCTGTCTACTAAGGCAAATTTAAATATTCAGCAGCTAAACAGCATGTTTTTGTTACAATGTTTTACAATAATAAAAAAAATAAATAATAATTTGAAAGAAATAAGACGGATGGATGGCACAAAGTAAGTGCAAGCATGTAATAAGACCATCGATTATAAAACTTCGACTTTGGACGAGACAAATTAACTTGAAATCGCTGTTACGGTAATGTACTTGAGACCGTTCTTTTACCATTTTACCTTCTTTGGAGTGCCATCTTTGAAAACAGTTACTCCCTTTGGTATAACAAAGAGGTACTTTCCATACAGAACAGTGATATTTGTTTTTCACGCTTGAATATTAAAATCCCTGCATTCTAGATGAAACTCTGCAGAAAGAAGAATCGGATATCATGGGCATGTTTACTTACTAGCTTTAATATCCAGCAATGATAAGGCAAAGATTTGCCTGAACTCTTACTGACCAAAGTTATGAGTAACACCTTCAATCTCCTCAGATTTACAAAACTAAACTAGTGTAGCAAGATATAAGAATTAACAACCAGTATATCAAGATAATGAATAAGTACTTTCCACCAGTGAAGTTGAGATCTTATATACCATGGGTATTTATTTAATAACTGGTTAGATTTATCCACAACCTCCCATACCATTGTTATAATCATGTACAACCCGTGGTTGTTAGACTCTTCCTTTTAAACCTAAACCTCTCAGATATCGTCCTCAAACATAGACCAACCTTTGTAAACTGGAGAGATAAAAGTGACTGTTCTACAATCTTTCCACTGCAAAAAAGTACTTTCTCTATGTCATCTAAAATCCCCAATGAACTGCAAACTTATTCTATGTCATCTAAAATCCCCATGAACTGCAAACTTATTCTATGTCATCTAAAATCCCCATGAACTGCACACTTATTAAACAGATGAACATCTCTTTCAAAACATAGTGGCATTGCAGAGCTATAAGCTTTAATGGCTTCAATCGAATATGTAAAGATCTGTAGTAAGGTCTTTGACAAGATGAAGTGAGGTATGAAAACAATCAGTGTATAACCTATATCCCTGGTTAAAAAGTGGCTTAGTTAACTCAAGAGCAACATTAGACCGTTGGCTTTATATAAAAGAAAGTTCAATTTTTTACCAAGGTATTCAAAAAAAAATTAGTGTAGCCAGTAACAGTATCGGCTAACAGATAGGCTTATCTAATTGCTTCATCCCTGAAAACTTATGTTTGGAGGCAACCATTCTTTCATCTACGGATTTAGTTTCGTAAGGCTGGAAATACATCTCGAATGCTGTTTGAATATGGTTAATTAGGGTGAACACTCTTTTTAGTTTATCATCTGAGCAGTAAAAAAGCATAATTTAATATAATGTCAAAATTATTTCTTTTATTATTTTACATGTTGAAATTATTTAGCTAAACCAGTTGCTGTAGTATGGTCATTACTAATTTCTTAAATGCATATTTACGACTGAATTCAAAACCTTAAACTTCAACAAATTGTAGTACACAAATTATTATACCCCCGCTTAAAAAGTGGGGGGTATATAGTGATAGGAGTGTCCGTCCGTGTGTCCTTCCGTTACACCTTAGGGTACCTATCTCTTATCCGCAACTCCTCCTAAACCCTTCAATGGGTTTTCATGAAACTTTTACACAATCTTTGTGCTATGATGTAGATGTGCACCTCCTATTTAAAAATTTGATCTGATGGATTTTTGGGAGCGGGGGATATTTTTTGTGAGCTTGTGGCGCACAGTTTTTCTAGTTATTATTTAATTTAAGTCTGGTGAATGGGAATATACTACTTTTTACTTCGTAATGCTCGCTAAAGTTAATATTTGTATGTTTGAACCCAGATGTATCCCAGTTATCTGGAGAGGTATTATAGCTAAATATATCAATTTAAAGCTGAAAATATTTTGCCCATGATGATAGATTTATCAAAATCGATGCATAATTTAATTATAACGGCGATATAAAGACGTGCGCATGCTCGACGACTATCCGGCAATAATAAATAGGGATTTTTTTCTTGCTAAAGATTTATAAAAATAATAATAACATTTCTCTTGTTTTGTAAAACAATATGCAATTATTTTAAGGTGTACGTGACGGAAATCATACATGGTTTCAGTTTTAAAAAGTTTAAAATAATTTAAGTTCTATATTAAGTGAAACAACTCACTCATTATACAACACGTTCGCTTACATGTATTGGAAGGATATGTAGTGCCTGAAAGTATAAGATGAAATGAAGAGATTAATGGATATATTGTCATGAATATTTCTATACAAGGTTTGCCCGTGGGTGCATGGTACATAAAATGCATGCTTAATAATATCAACTGTATACTCAAATGCAATATAATCTGCATTCTTTTGGTGTTGTTTTTATACATATTTTGAAAATAATAAAATAGAAAGAATATCATCCTTTTATCATTTTGGGAGATGGTTGTGTTTGTGTGTTATTTTTCACACGTTTCAAAAGCTTTTTCACACGTTTCAAAAGCCGATATCTTGAAAAATAACAACAATCAAATTGACTTGCTTTCACAGAAACTGAAAGATGGATTACAAAAATAATCTGCATGACGCTGCTTGCAAATGAATTGTTGACACAGGGATATTGCAACCTCAGGCTTCCCCTAAAGAAGTTTTAAAATCGTCATGATGACATCATCATAATATTGTTGATAGGATGTCCCTATCCACAATTACCTTGGAAATATATGAAGTGCAATAGTATTATTTTCCTTTCATCACCAATTTCGATTGCACACGTGGCCAGTGTAGCTAGTTTAACAGGAGGCGCGTACCTTCCGGATCACTCGGTCTCACTAACGTTGTGAAAGTTCACGTGTATGCCCTTGTTTGCAAGTTTCACAGTTTACACTTTGCTTTGGGTTGTGAGTTGGACATGTATTAGTTTGTTTTTAACTACATTTGTAAATTGTTGCTACATGACACTTTTCGTTTCATACGGGCAGTTTTGCTTGAAAAATTATGACACCACATGAAATTGCTGGTCCTTTTGATATTTATTCAACCCTATAGAAAAATAGAGTTGGTGAGTTCCTGTTTTTGACACGTAGACGCTATTCTACAAGATCGCAGTGAGGATTGATTTTTGTTGTTGAACATAAACATATGGCGTGCTTCGTATCCTTCATCATTCAGATGTTGTATTGATGTGAGGAGTTTGAATGTTGGCTTCCTGGCAAATATCAGATAAAAAGAAACAAATTAGCGGTTTTGTTGTGTACCAAATGGTGTGATCACAGAGTTTCTTTATTATACTGGGTACATAAACTTTTTGAATTTTTGTCCGTGATTTTCTTACAAAAAAACTTGACTAGAAAACTGTTGCCATCAGGATCATACATGCGTTTTTCTGTTAAGTACTTGACAAACCCTCTTCGAAAATGTTTGTTGTATTTGATGGTAAATCATATTGGTGACATAATCATTAGACTCGTCATGGTGAAATTCAAAAGAATTTGTTTTCAACTGGTGATGGAATTCAACGAAGTACTGTTTTATAAACTTTACGACCAGTTGATACCATACGCATTGCTTGAGGATTATTTGAGATGATGAGACATAACAGATATTCGATAATTTTGAGCAAGTCGTATCTCCCCCCCCCTAATTTGTGTGTGTTTTACAGGTTTGGACATTCCTATTCTTACTCCTTTTCTCTTAATAGTCCATCTAATATGTCATTTGCTTTTTTAAATTTTTTGTTCTTTTCAATAGGTTTCTGTAGCTCTAATATTTATTACCGAATTTCTGTCATACATTTGTCCCTTTCGTTGCTTTTGGTCTTAGTACACAAAAGAATTGTGCTACTATATCATTTAATTCACTTCAGGAGTTGGCTCAATCTTTGTCATGTCAATTTCTTTACCGCTTTTTTCTTTTCTCCATTCTGAAAAAAAGATCCATAGTGTGTTGTGTGTGTACTGTGTTTACAGTTTGGCCTTCATATTTTAAGGTCTTTATTTATTATAATACACAAGAATACTAATCCATGTCCGAAACACAATCCAAAAGCAAAGTAAAAATTTTGGAACTGATAAGTTTGGTTAGACACGTGACTTCCGTAAGGGAAGTGAGGCCGGGTGCTCCAGAAGGGTAAGCAACTCCTGTTTCGATAGCTACACCCATAATTATTTATAAATTTATTTTGAATATAGTGGATTTGTTTAAAATATTTTCATTATATAACGTGTGAACGGTTTTTTTATTGTTAGTAATTATTATTGTTTAATTGTCTATTACACAGTGTGACACAACAGTCGTATATTGTGTGTCCATGTAGATGTATTATGTTGCATATTTATTCGCATATCTTCCCAAACAAATTATCCACAAACGGTGATTTTTTGGTTGCCACGGATTGCCTTGCATCGCATCAAATAGTGTCCATCTGTTCTTTTGTCTCTTTTAAATCTTGTATTTGTGTTTGTAGATGGGCATGACATTTCAGGGTATTTGCAGTGTTTGTCAATTATGTTGGTTACAGAGCTGGCGACCACCAGTGTTTCAAATTCGTCAAAGTTGATTTCTTTGACATATTCCTCATAGATCGATAGATATCAAAATGTTCACACTTGGTAAAGTGTTTGCTACTTTGCTGTGATGTGTATTGCTCCAGGTATAAAAGCAGACAATTTGTTTTTGTCATGTTGATTTGTGGATGCTAAGATTTTGTCCAGTTTTTTAAGTGTAAAATTGTATTTAGTTTGCTTTTTTTTTCAAGGGAATTTATTGATATTATTTGCTAATTTCTTAGGACAGAATGACTAATCTCGTTAAATCTCGTTTAACAGGTATGTTGTTATGGAGGGCGACCATGTTTATTTGTTTACCTACCTTAGCTACAAGTAGTTCCATATGCTACAATATTCATACGCCAGTAAACAAGAGCAAATTTAATTATAGTCCTATAACTTCACTTGCTCTCAAAAATAGTTTAATACAATAAAACATCATGTTATATTGAAAATCACTTCTCAGTTTTCAACCTCAAAATTCAGGGAATGTTTCTATATACATGTTTATGAAATGAATAAATAAATATGTTTATGCCAAAAATCAAGAAACGCAAAGTTTGCAAAACTAGTCGCCCACATTAATTCAACTTCACGTTTTTTTGTTTCCATTGACAAACATTTCTTGATGTTACATCAATCCAGATCTTATATTCGATTTGCCTCTGTAACATAAACTGTTTTGATATTTCGGTGTAACATTTCAGATTTTACTACGCCAATTTTAACGAACATAAAATTTAATTGAATACATTTAAAAGTGGGATGCAGAAATGCAAAAACAACATTTAGTGTTAACATCCTATAAACACGTGTTTACATGTACCCAAACGTGCTTACATGTGGAGAATGAGGTATCGGTTCTTCCCTGTTTGGTAAACTTTAAATTGAAAATAAATAAAGCACTTAGTTTTATATAATTATTTCAATGATTACGTCCCTCAATTTTGGAAGCTTTTTCCAGACTTTGGATATACTGTTTAACGCAATCTGTACAAAGAGTTCCTTTTTGTGAAACCAGTTCATCCTAGGTTTTTAACCAAGAACCACGGTACTTCACAATAATAATGTTTCTATATGTATCAAAGATTTCCTTATCACTTTATGAAATTATATAATGAATATTTATCCATTTTTAGACTTCCGAACTTGGTTGGTTTTATCGATCTACTTTATAGTGATTCTAATTTATAAATATTTCCCCATATCGGTCTCTAAACTAAGTTTTTCATCAGATTTTGTTAATTTTTTTTTTTTTTAAAAACAGTTTTGAAAATTCAAAGAACGCAGAATGGTTCTATACATTGTGGAATTATTTAAAACCTTTTTACAAACTTGAAACCATTTCAGGACAAGTCCAGCTTTTTTGAGTCCTTGATCGATGTTAAAATAAATAAAAAAAATCTACCTATAATGCATGTTATTTAATAATCTTGCCGTTTCCTTGAATGCTCTCTGAAAAAGGAATTGATATTTGATGTGTCTCCGATGTAACTATATATTATTAAAATTCTATCAAATTCAATTGAATAAATATAAAAATGAGATGCAAAAAAAAAAAACCAAAAGAAATTAGTGTGAACGTTCTATGGCATACCAATCCACACCAAAACACGTGGTGGAAGAAGGTTTTAGTTTGATTAATAAGATTTCGAATTTATCAGTAAAATGAAAGCAGTAAGGTTTTAAATTCTCGTTTTAGGCACCACTGATTGCACAAATTCTTGAAAGTGCTTGAAACACATCACTGGATCAAAGTCAGCCGTACAAAAAGGGTAGGGGGTTAGAACATTAGTGATATTAACTTTTTTATATTTTGTTTTTCGTCGTTTTGTTTTGTTTGTGTGTCGTATACTCTAGCTATTGCATAGTTCATACATTTAAGATATTGTTATATACGTTAATTGATTTTTGGTAAGGTTGATAAAGGGTTTATTAAACTAAAAATGTGATATTCGATCTATTGAGGCCTTAGTCAGAGTTAACGTTTCTGAGGTTTGAAATATCGATTCTAATTTAAAATAATTACAGTAAAATCCATAATTTTGAGCAGTTTAATTACCGTGGTTTTGAGAACAAATACTATTTTGTGGAGTGGTATCTCTTTATATATAATATAATATAATATAATATAATATAATATAATATAATATAATATAATTAAATAAATGAGTACAACACGATTTTCATTTCATCTTCAGACGCTTTACATAGAAACATTCATAACATAGTAACAAAGAAACTAGTGATGACGTCATTTAGCCAATAAACAAAAACAAACATACTAATCCATGTCCGAATCACAATCCGAGGCAAAGTAAAAACTTTGGAAGTGACAAGTTAGGTTAGACACGTGAACTTCCACCAGGGAAGTGAGGCCGGGTGCTCCGGAAGGGTAAGCACCTCCTGTTTAGCTAGCTACACCCGCCACGTGTGTACTCAAAATTGTGTGAAAGGAACATGGAACTATGAGACGTCAAATATATTCATGGCAATCCTGGACACAGAGACATCAAACTTATCAACAATACTGTGATGACGGCCATAAAACTTTTTGAGGTCCTTGATAAGCCTAGGCTTGCAATATCCCCGAGTCAACAATTTATTTGCAAGCAGCCTACTTCATTGAACAAGCTCTACTAAGCGTATTAATTGGGAAACAAATACACCATAAGCAGGAGAAGCAGGTATATTACTGCATAAAAAAGGAAAGTTGACAATAGAAAAATTGAAGTCATCACGTTTGTCATAAAGTTTCAAATGTAGCCTTTCGTGTGCGTCATAATTCAGGTATAAGTCTAAATATGAATCAGAACTTGAGGAATCACACATAAAACAATACGATGTCGTCATTATAAAGGGAAGTAATTATGTTAGACTATTAAGTTTCGGCATAAGAGTTCTAATGAAATATTTTTATTTTTAATTTCTTTCAAATGCATTGTCTGTAAATAAGGGGAATATAAAAAATTCTTTTTCTCGCAATTATCTTAGTGTTCACTTAACTTTATCTTCCTGTATTCAGGAATCTGTATTTGTTGTTTCTGCACTCTTACCCGAGAGCGAAGTGTTGAACCCGTTTCCCCTATATAAAATTCATTACAATCCGGGCAAGAAATCACATATATCATATTTTGTGAATGACAAGACTTTTTTTGCGTTTACTGTGAATGTTTTGCCTTTAAAATAGCTTTTCCTTCTTGTAAATGCAAACATGTTCCACATCTTGGATCGCCACATTTTGTCACACAAAAGTGTTTGTCCTCGCGAATTTTGATTTGCAAATCACTGTTTTTAGGTTTTTTGATTGTCTTTTGCTGTTTATGAATTTTAACTTTTTGAATATTTCTTTGGTGGTTAAATTTTGTTTCAGTACTTCTTGTAATTGATTAATTGTGGGTGTTATGTTTTTGTTTCGCAGATTGTTTGTTGTTACTGGCGGTAAAATCTTTATTTCGGCGTTTTCGTGTCTTGGCAGATTTAAGAGTTCCTCGATTACTTGTTATTAAGTTCATCCAAACGTTGTATTTTTGTGTCGTTATCGCTGACTATGGTACAAATTTTTCTAGCTAAATTGTATGGTATTGACCTTTTTGTATGTCTTGGATGGCATAAACCGAAATGTAAATACTGGTGTGTGTCCGTTGGTTTGAAATAGATATCTGGTGATATTTCGTTTTCTTTTTTTCTCGACAAGAAAATCTAAAAATGGTATTTTCGTTTCACTTATTTCTTTCGTGAATTTAATGTTTGGATTTAGTTCATTTAACATCTGAATGTAATCATCTAGACAGGATTCTTCGTAATCACAGATGATAAAACAATTGTCTAGAAAACGTTTGATAGCATTTTAATTATTCAATCTCTATAGAATTCGGTATCCATCACCACTACGGCACCGCCTTTATCAGCTTCTTTTATTGTTATATTATCATTGTTCATTAATGATGCAAGAGCTTCTGATTCATCTTTTGTTAAACTGTTGTGTCTCCCCCCTTTCGACTGGCCTGTACTGTGCTTGAGAAATACAAAGCTGGTTCATAAATTTTTCAAACATTTTTTATTGACAATCAGATTATATGATACAATTAACGTTAACAATACTATATCATTTTATAACTTAACTATTTATCAACATTTTGATTAAAACATAATTACTTATATATATATAATTTTAATGATAGTGTTTCATATAAATATTTGAAAGCAAGATCACACACAAACACAATTATGACTTACAGCTATGTGACAGTACCTTGTGAACATTTGTATGAGCATCATATACATTGTACATGTACCCTTTCAAAAAATGTTCGCGCTGTTTTGAGATTATTTTGATATTTAAAATATATCCTTAAAACTTCAGCCAGCATCTGGAATATAGTTTGACGAGAGAACCAAAGCATTACCAAAATGGTGGTAATGATGTACGCAGTATCACATATTATAAATGAAAAAGCACAAGAATAGAAAAATGCAAAACAATTAAAATATTTATTCCGGTAGTATTGTTTATACAATGTGTAAATAATTTGCAAGCATATTATTAGAATAAATGAATCCAAAGCAATAAGAATTTTTAGGGTCTTACAAAATTTCCTGAATTTTTAGGGTCATACAAAATTTCCTAAAAAAAAAAAAATCAACAGACATCAAAATATTTTCTTCACTAGGCCATTCATATTGAGGTTTAAAATGTAATATGACGCGAAAAGACTGTACTTGGCAATTACCACTATAATTAGGAACACAAATTTAAAAAACAACAACAAAATAACGAATGCACAGTGGAGTAAGGTATACCTCTCAGCTATGTAAAAGCTATAACAGAGTCCTTTAAAGGAAGGACACCTTTTTGCTGACCAAGAACATTGTATTAATTTTTTAAAAATAAAACGATGACAGCTTCATGTTAAACAAAGAAGTTGTTTTAAGTTAACAAGTTTGAAACATTTTTTTGACATATTGATGTAGTCTCTATTAATTTACAACTCGTCTGTAATTAAAAAAATGTGTGAAAATAAAGCCAAAAATTATGTTTAAGGTAAATCAACTTGACAAACATTTTCTCAGTTTTTCTTTTCGATATTCGCTTTTAGTTAAGAAGAGCTCATCTTTATAATGAAGCTAAAAAGATGAAGTGATAGGTTCAACAAGTTGACGAGAGTGATTCTTTTCGATTTTCTTTGTAAGCCCGGAAATCCCAGATAAGAGGAAAACAATCTTATCACTGTTAAGAAATAGGAGAGTTTTTGTTTAATAAACATTTCTTTCATTTCACACAGAATTGATTGACATTGATCCTCTTAAACGCAGCATTATCTAGGCATTCCATTGACACCATTATTGCAAATATCTTTAATCAAATGAAACTTGAACTAAAGCATACTGTTGGTAGATAATTAAAAAAGTGTTTCAAGGCTGTCAGTACTCTGTTGTTAATGGAAATGTCTTTACTACTATCATTTAGTTTTCAATAAATATGGAGTATAAAGTTTACATATGGAAACTTTAAACTTTATTGTATCTTGGTTGCATTGTTTATAACCAAGTACATATTTTCAGCTACATCGTGCTGAATTTATCTAGCTTTATTTACCGGATCAACTGGTCTCTTATTTCCCTGGTTGAAGTTCACATGACTAGTCAGTTTTCAATGTATTTAATTAGCTGTTTGGATGGTTACTTGGACATGGACCGGTATGTTTTTACTTGATTTCTTTTCTTTAAAAAAGAAAGCGATTACAGCATTTTTATGTGATGAATTTATTGTATAATACATATACCAATTACCCATACGTTGTCTAAATTGGGTTCGACAGCTTCCCATCATTTGTTAATGAAATTACCGATGTCAACGGAGATAAATTGATTTCAAGGTTTAAGTGAAAGAACTGCTTTTCTTTGAAATGTAATTAACTTGATACCATAAAAATAGCTGACAAATTGTAGTGCACACTACATGTCAGTGTGTCTATATTTCATGGAAACAGTTTAACATTTACTCAATAATGAAAAACGAAGAAGGTTAAAACGAATGTTATTAATTTGAACATGATGAAATGATTTTACATACCATGTCAGTTACAAAACTCTATATTTATATTGTAACTTTACGACATGCGTTTGGTATTTACACAAATTTGTATGCAATATTTCATTTTGGGAAATATTTCAGATGAAGTGTGTGAACATAAAAAATACTATACGTGTTTTATAGTAAGCGCAACGTATAATTATTGAAGCAATTAGTACTGTTTATCGAAAAAAATTCCTGTGGATTTTTTGGCGTGAATTAGCGAAAGAAACAAGACACAAAA
This sequence comes from Anadara kagoshimensis, assembly GCA_021292105.1. Lineage (NCBI taxonomy): Eukaryota > Metazoa > Mollusca > Bivalvia > Arcoida > Arcidae > Anadara > Anadara kagoshimensis. The sequence continues at coordinate 20,024,763 of CM037870.1, read as the reverse complement.
ACATTTTTTGTGGAAATTTATTATTTTAATAAGTACTTTGCATTTTTACTGACCGTCACTCACCGAGTGTGAAAAATTAAAGTGCACGGATATCTTAAAATGGCAATTTTCGCGAAAAATAATTGATATGAAAATTTTCCTCAATTCACAATAGAATTTTTTATTCATTGATGATTTTTTCAAAGAGTCTTAAATGGCTTAATTTGTCCAAAGGGAAATATTGCAATTTCAAAATTAAATGTAATTTAAATGTTGACTTATGTTTATTTTGTGTCCAAGCGGTTGTAAATGGCGCCGGTTAATTTATCATGGTTCTTATAATTAGTACCACTTGAAATCGAATGATTCAGACATATCATTATGCAAAAAAGATGATCTGTTTGCTAGCCTGTGGTTTTCTTTCGGTACTCATATTTCATCTACACTCCTGACTTGTTTATATTACCTTGATTAAGTGAAAAAAAACTTCATTGTTTAATTCACATCTCGACTCTGCGTTATAAATTAATCTAATTTAAATCAACAATTCATTTCTTAAATAATACATTCTAATACATAAAAATGATAATATCTATACTCCATTATAATACACAAAATGATTAAACTTTCTGTATACGATGACCAACATTGTATTAAAGCTTGCCAAACCGAAGAAAAGCTATTCACAGAAGCCTGAACACTGTTCCTTGTTCTTTGCAGTCTTTTAATGTACTGCAATTCATGTCTGTCGAACACCGATAAGGAAAATGAGTCAAACTTGGCTGATGCGTGTCCGTAAATCTGCTGAGAAATAGATAACACCTGTCGAAAATTTGTCGATATATACATAATGAGAGATTGTCGGCTTTGTGTTAATTTTTCGAAACAGGTCTGCAATTTACAAGTAGTATTACGGATTTCATGAAGTTTAGGAACTTCATGAAAACTTTCATAAAATATCATCTTATTATCCAATATTTATACACAGCCGGCCATGATATACTCCTATAAACATTTCATGGTTTCAAAAGACATATGTTATGATAGATGCATTTTATTTTATTGTCACCTGTTACACACAATACTAAATAATGATATTGTATTGTAGCTTATATTGTTTAAAGTGTTGTACCATTTTGCATATGATGTTTGCGAGAATATAACAACAGTTTGTAATTATACTTTCAAGGTATAAAAGCGAGATAGTAAAAGGACGGATTTGAAGCCCAGAAGCATATAAGATCATGTTTAACATAATATGATCTGTATTTCCCACAAGCATCACAGTTTAAAGAACTATTGAAATTTCATTAAGCTTCGTATTAGTTTTATATTATGTGAAATTGAGAGGTTTGCGACAAAAAGTAGCTACAATGCATGATAAAGTACATCATGCATTTGAAGTTCAATACAGACTTGTCAAAAGTTTAACACAAAGCTAACGTAAAGACAAATCGACAGCTCATCTCGATCATTCATTGACTACTGTAAATTGGGAAATTTTCGCGAGCGTTTTATTTTGGAGTTAATTCGCGAGTGAAACGTGTCGCGAAAAATATGCAGTAATTTAAATTATAACTACAAAGTCGCGATCATGCGAAAATTAAAAGACGCAAATAAATATTAAAGTGCGTTCACGCTAAAATTACATGACGCGAAAATTTCCCAATCTACAGTATATCGCTACAGTTTTTTAGCAGCTGCTATCTTTGTCTTGGAAGTATTCCGACCACCGGTCCTAAACACTTTGAGTTAGTGTTAAACTTTTAATCAGGACTGTGCTGAACAACAATGAAATAAATGTCATATATCAATCATATAACATTACTAAACATGAATTTGTGCTTTCTCACACCTGTTCGCGATTTATAAATACATCGCGAATAAAGCGAAAATAAACTACTTACTTAAAAAAAAACTTTCAATATTTTACAACCAAAATGTTAGAGTGTCTAAAAATTGCCAATGGAATACAAAACCATGAGAGTGACACTATACCTCTTAATCTTTAACAGAATTTATCATTTGCTTTAGATACAGATACCTATGATGTGTCATTATTTCTTGCAAAAATATTTGGAGATCGTGTTCCATCACCAAAAAAAATCAATATGTCCGCAGAAACATTTTCGGGTATGGCATCTAGCCTGTACGTTAGGGTACTAAAAAATAATTGACCTATCGCTAGCAATGCCTATTATGTCCCGACTGACCGTCATCATGATACCAAAGCGGCGCCTCGACAACTAATGATATACTAGTGTCAGTGACGTCATTAAACGGCACACTTCAGGCCGATATTTCATTCTTTTTGCGTGTACATCAAGTATGACAGTCCTTTGCGTGGCTGACGATCATTCAATTAAGTGGCGTTTGAAAAAGTATATAAATATATAAATTTGGGTCAAGCGTGTATTGTTTTCTTTATCCTTAACTTATTTTATAAAATTTCTACAAGACATTTTAAGAAAATTTTTGATTAGTTTTCCTGCCAATAATGATATAAAATGCATTGATATTAACAACACTAATATATTAAATATTCATATGTACAAAATAAAAAAAAATCCTCTTCTTCATACATCAGAGTCTCTTGTAGCCATTGTTGTTGGAGTTGTGATATAAGTGGTTGTTTTTCTTCCATTTGTTTCCTTGTGGAAAACATCTTTCAAAAATACTTTGATAAATGTATCACGGAACTGTTTACTTCATAGTACAATATAATACAAAGTTAATTCCATTGTTGATCAAGGCCACTATGTCCAGCAAGTCTCCAAGTGGAATATAAACATTATGGAAAAAAGTTTCAATAAGTCCGCTTAAGACACTAAGAACTCCCTGTGGAGTTTCCGTAACTATAAATAATATTACAACAGTTAAAAGCATTCTTGTTGTTCGGTTGCTTCTGCTCTTTTTCATTTTCTTCCCATTTCCACCTCCACTGCTTGTTGCCCCACTCGTATCTCCATCTGATAATGGGGTCTTGTTTAACAATTTCTTTCTTCTCTTTTCGGCATCTCTCATTGTCTTCATAAGTAAAAAACTGAATATTGTTAGCATGACACAAGGTAAAAGTTTTACCAGTATAGCTTGTACCCAAAAATTGAATTTATTCAAAAATTTATCAATCTCACTTTCCTTCTTCACATCTACCCAATTTATTGTCCCATTATAATGCCCTTTTTAGCCAATTCTGGAAACTTACTAACATCTGCACTATATAGTTTATAATTTACCGAATTTGGAATACACACTATGCTTACAACTATAGACACGGCTACAACTGCTACCTTAGCTCTCTCAATGTTACAGTAACGAGCTCCACGGCGAGGGAAACGAATAAAAATATAACGGAATACGGCTAGAGTTACTGTCAGCCAGATAGATATTGAATGCACAATGACACTAAATATAGCATATCCCATTTGAAATCTTGCCGTGTTTAAAGTATCTCTTTCTGGACTGATATCAGTGCCGTAAATTATATACATGATTAATGCCCATGGAAAATACGCCGCCATGGTTAATCCATCCGAAATCGCTAAACCTGTTAAAATCACATTTGTCGAAGTTTGCATGTTCTTTCTAGTCAAAACCACAATATTTAAAATATTTGCAACAACTCCAAAAACACACACAATTGCTGCTAGGTAGCCGTGTATAGGTTTATACCAACTTTCAAATTTTTTAAGTTCCGAAACTTCACCGATTGACGATACATAGTTACCCATTGTTGTATTAAGTTCAAATGTACTAGATTCATATAGATATGTTGATGCATTAAGAAGAGAAACATTAGGTGATATTTTAAAACCTGTAAAAGAATCATTCATAATTATCTAACCGAACACTTCAAGATGAATCAGGAAAACCTAAGACCTGATTCGTTTAATGATATATATTTCCTGACTTCCCAGAGAAATGAATCGTCCACCAGACGAAAACTAATCGTCAGTTTGGTGTGAAGAAGTCAATTGATTCCAGTGATTTACAATCGGTTTAAATTGTCTTTGCCTCTCAAGCTACGAATTAAAACCGCTCCCGTCTTCAACCTGAAATTAAAGCAAAAGACAAAAAATGAGACAGTTAATTATATCAATGATTTTTTTTCAATGTAAATGTGAAAAACGACATTCTGAGAAAAAGATCGAATAAACTAATTTTTAACTAGACTAGTAAGCAAGTAGATGCCAATTAGTCTTGCAAATTAAGCAGTGAGTATAGTTATTCTTAGATACACGATTTTTTAGTCCAGAAAAAAATACTTAAAATTTGGATATATTCATGAGTCTTAAAAGTGTTATGGACGTCATTACAATATTGTCGATGTCTTTGTATCCAAAATAACCTAGAAATATTTAAAGTTCAATCATTCCATTTTCCTTTCATTTCAAATTTTGAATACACACATGACGGGTGTAGTTAGCTACCGTACCCTTCTGCAACACCCGCCTGACATCCCTGGTGGAAGTTCACGTATATCACCTAATTTGCCAGCTTCAGTTTTGACTTTTTTGGACATGAATTAGTATGTTTGATTTTGATTTACAAATGCAAAAGCCAAAATATAAATCAAAACATTTTAACAAAACTAATATATATTACGTAATATAATGAAACATACGTATCGCATATATTAGTTCTTAAACGTTGCATTTTTTATTTCTTGTATAATAAACAAGGTTAAAAAAGGTGGTGAATAACGAAAAAAAAAAAAAACAAATAAGGCAATTGCAACACTAAAACATATTTCAAACTAAGGTAATGATAAACCAACCAAACATGGAAAACGCATATTTGAAGAAATATAAAATTCCCGACGTTAACACAGGTACTTGAATCAATGTCAAGTGGCGTGGTTATAAAACTTTTAGAAACACTAATTATCTAATTATTTGTTGATGAATACATACCAAAACATAAACCAACAATCCTATATGTTCCAATGACCAATAGATATCGGACAAAACATGTAACATGCATTTCTCTTTGTCATTTCATAGAATGAAATTAAATTAGATGAAACATCGCAGAGGTGTAACGACCAATTTGAGAAACATTGTTTGAAGTACAAAACTACTTCGACGATATACAGATATAGTATTATGTGACGTGGTGGATTTTTAGGACCATTACTAATATTTCATAGCATATATCTTGGCAGGTATTATTGTTAATGTTACCTTCTTAACACTACTTAAATTTGACCTTTAGAAATGTATTGAAATATCCAATTCATCATATATGTTGACATTAACTATACATTTACTTATGTAAATCAAAACTCAGAAATATTTCTAGATTAAGAAAAATGAGGTATAATCGTATGCTATTCAATACATTGCATCGTATATCAAACTTTTTTTCAGTCAAAAACCTTTTAAAGACACAGTTGTGTGTTTTTGTGTTTCTCTAAATTTTGAACAAAACTGATCTACCAGAAACAGAAAAGCAACAGTTTAAATATATTCATTCATTCGAACCCCGACCACATCTGACACAAGACTTGAAGGTGGGCAGTTACTGTTCATGCGCCAAGCACTCGGCATTACGAAATTAAAGTCACTGTTCTTTCGGATGAGAACTTAAAATAAACGAAGTCCCATGTAACAGTGGGCTTGGCACGATAAAGAACCCTGCTGTAAAATGTCATCAGCGCAACACACAGGCAAAATTTTAACCTTCATTTATAACTGGCGACGTCTCTAAATAAGTGAAATATACTTGACTGGGTCGTTAGACACCATTACTCAACTTAACTCAACTCATTAAAATAAAACCAATTAATTATTATATTGAAAATATTACAATAACGGTTTCGTTATTAATTATTTATTTGATGCATTAAACACGTTTCAGAAATTGTATTTTTCCCTAAATAATCAGACATAAATGTCTTGATAGCAAAAATGTAAACGGATACATATGTTTTGTTTGATTTTATATACAAGGGTTTAACACCCCAACACACAAATACAATAGCACCAAAGTGACAAAAACAGACAAAATAAGCACGGCCTAATTCACTTTATTACGATGTTTGTTTAGGTCAATGTTCTATATATGTTTAAGATATCGTGCTTTTGTGGATAAGTCGGATCTTCTTACAATATAATTAACATCTTTCTGGCAACAAAATGACATTTCAGTTGAGAAGATTTTTTCCGATTATGACATTACCATGGATATTGCATACAACTAGTTTTTAATTAATTTGACAAACAAAAATACAAAACTGCAATTTGTTTAAATTTATTTTTTTTTTGGTATAATTTCAAAATATATATTTTTCTGTGAATTTGTGTTTTATCCATTGAAATTTGGTCTTAGTTGAATACGTCTGTGGTTTTTAAGAGAGTGAATTCCCTTGCTATATATGTACTATGTATAGGTAAATTATTGGGTAATTTAACATGCGAAGGTGAATTATAATTAATTTTCACACCATGGTCACTTTTTAGCCGTAATATTATTTTGTGTTCTCTTTTCCTCAAGTATATTGAGGGCACGGTGTCCTTTTCCTTTTTTGTATAGTGACTATACGAAGATGCATAGTATAATGAACGAATTTCACGGATACAGTTGTCGTCTTTAAAACATTAAATTTTGCTACTATTATTTATTAATTTCGTCGCATTTTCTGGTATGGTTCAGACAGCTTCATAATATTGAAGGAGGTGTTTACTCTTTTACTTTATCCAAAAGCCTAGTAAAATTTTGAGAACTGGCAAAGTGAAGTAAAGCACTAGGGTCGCAAGGCTAGGTGTTCAGAAAATAAAGAACCTCTAATCCTTATAAAAAATAAAGTAAAGTCTACCGTCTTAAAATTTCATATCTTAATTTTTTTTTAGTTTTCTCCAATTTCTGATTTGAACATTAGCTATGAGAAATTTTATTCGGAAACGACCGTCTAACACTGCAAAATTGAAACAACTTTATTAAAATATATATCCTGAAACCCACCTTTTACAATGCAAGTATAGTAGAGTCAGGCAAAAACAACATACTAATCCATGCCCTAACCACAATCCACAAGCAAAGTAACATCTAAAAAATTATCTTCAACCCAGGGAAATGAGGTTGGGCGCCCCGTAAGAGTAAGCACCTCCTGTTTAGCTGGCTACACCCGCTACGTGTGTAATCAAAATTGAGTGAAAGGAACATTGAACTATGAGACATTTTAGAAGAATCAGTACAGTCAGTTTGACAAACAACTAGTGGCAAATAAAAATAGAACTACAACACTATGTACTTATCATCACATACTAAATATAAAATGGAGGTCATTTAGGTAATCAGTGAGGTTCATAAAGTTTTATTTCGCAATCAGTTGCACAACGACAACTTCCCGCATCCTTTATCTAATAAATATAATCTATGATAAATCTCGTCTTTTATTTTTCTTATGATCAAGTGTATTGCGTGTCACGCTTGCACTTCCTGGTATGATAAATCAACAATGAGTAATTATGACCAATAGAGTCTGCAGGTATCGTCATGTGTTTAGATTGCATTTGCCGTTTCCGGGTACAAGATCTATGAGCATAATAGGATAAAAATTCAAATTAAAAAATTTTGATATCCACGGTTTTAGTCCGAGCACTACTGATAGGGAATATTATTATAACGGTAGTCCAATGCTGTAAAATTAAACAGGTTTAGTTATAATAATCACAACCTCTGTTGGCGCACTAAGCATCCCAGAGGATATAATAAATGCAGGGGGGGGGGATACATTGTATTGTCAGAGAAAAATTTTAATCCAAATGATGTTCGAAATGTTGACAATTCCTGAATTTTAAAAATGGAAAGTTATATCTTAAGAGTGACACGTAAATGTTACCGAAATTGAAAAGTGAAATACCAAACCTCATGAAACAGGAGCTTAGTATCGGTTAACATTCCTCGTAAATCCATTCCCAAAATGTCAATTACAAAAAGATTGTTAAGCCTTAATTATTTCAATTATCTTTAAAGGAAAACGTTTTTTTATCTTGTTTACTGTACTCGTTTCATTTCCTTTTTTATATCTTCTTCCTGGTTGCAATTGTTATTATCAAGGATATACGTGTTTTTAAGTTCAAGAACGGAAGACATTTTACAACTTGAAAAAAATGATAAAATAGTACACTTATGCGTATTTACAACCAGTTGTCTATAAATGTACATCTTTAAAATAAAATGCTTTTTTTATTTTAAAAATACAGCAAGTAAAATTTTTTTTCAAAATCAATTTTGTTCCGTATTAATCGAACAATAGAACAACATTACCTTCATACATCTAATATATCCTGGTCTATGTAATGAAAGCAACGATAATAGGATTAGCAGATTAAAGTGATCGATGGGATCCACATGCTATAAGTTGTCTTTATTTGTGTCTTTGACAAAATTATTATCAAAGTCAAGGTAAATAATGTCAACATGAATAGACTTTTTTTGCAAATCAGCCAAACATGCGAGATGATACATAAATAAAAAAACATTAGTTCAAAGCTGCGACGACAGCCATGAATTTCCGAAAATGAAATTGACAAATGTCCATCTGGTACTATATAAATACCTTGAAAGACGATCAACAATACAGAAAACAAGTTTAATAGCCATCATTACAATATTGTTGATACGTATGATGTCTCTGTATCTAGAAATTTCCTTGGATATTTGTTACGTCGCGTAGTTCTATGTTTCTTTTAATCTCAAATGTGGCGGTTGTAGATTTAGCAACAACACAGGAGGTTATTACCCTTCAGGAGCAACCGGACTCGCTTCACCCTTGGACTTTGAAGTTTTAACTTAATTTGGGTTTTTTCATTTTTTAAATTGTGCTTTAAGACTGGAAAGATTGTTTCTTATCAGCATCTTTGCATCAATACACCTGCGTAAAATAGTTTTGTTGATAAGTTTGATGCCTCTGTGTCCAGGATTACCCTGGGTATATTTGACGTCCCATAGCTGCATGTTTCTTTTACACTATTTTGATTACAAGCAAGATGTTCTTTAACTTCCGGAGCACCCGGCCTCATTCCCCATTGGAAGTTTACGTGTTTAACCTTAGCTAAGTTTTTACTTTGCTTTTGAATTGTGATTCGGACATGGATTTGTATGTTTGTTTTGATTACAAACAAAACAGACAATATCAAAGAAGACGCAGCACGCTAACACTGAATATAGAGCTTAGTGAATGGGCAAATTTAGATATCAAAAAGGGTTTAATACTTTTGTAAAGGATATATTTCAGATTGAATAAGGATCACTGAATATTACTTATTACCCGATCTATATTATGAACTTAAACATTTAACACGATAAGCAGATTAAATTGATCAATAATACGTGTTGCATCATGATGCGTTTTTTAAGAATTAATTTCTGTCTTTAATGAAGTGAAAGTTAACATTGCTAAAATGTATTAGCTTATGCAAACATGGCTATATAGTGAACAAAAATATCAATAAATATGTAATCTATTGCTGTAAATATTCTAGGCACTAGGAGATTTTGGAAGATAAAAACATTGACTTAATCATATCCTAGGAATTAGAAAATATTAAAGATTTTAAAATTGATTGGTAAATATGGCCTTTTAGGTTGGAATTAAATTGCCTTGAAACAGGTTAACAATCTTAATGTCATTGTTATGGAGAATAACAAAATATCATTTAAATGTCAAAAGTTCTAATGTCAATGTTATAGAGACTAACAGATTATAAAGATAGTTTTGCTGATATTGTCAAAAACAGGTAGAATAAATAAATGGAAGTATCTGAAATACATGAATGCTTAAAGAAAAACTTCTATTAGTCAAGACTTAATTTAAATTTACAGCATTATAAGATCGTTTTGGAATACAATTCCTCATCAGTAGTTCTTGGACCAAAACTGCGAAACCCATGTTAAAAAGATACCCACCGGAACAAAATATATTTTACCAAATATAGCTAGCTAAGAAAACACTTTGCATGAGAGAATATACCATAGTTTTTGAAGAATTTTACATTTCATAGATTATTGTATATTTCTGACAATAATACACGGTTATTGTCGACTGAATTTGTGATATCCTCGGAAAAACATACACCAGCTTACAAAACCGATAATAGAAATCGTGCTTGTAAAATAGATGTATTGGAATACTAAGCTTACAAATTATATAGAGGATTAAAACACTGTGCTTAAGGTTAAAGATATAATAATACTTGCGTGAAAAATTTTTGCTTACAGTGTGATATACAAGAAGTACCGAGTTATCAGTAACCTTTTCTTTGAATTACATCATAATGCAGATACATATTGCTAAACACATATCACTTGTCAGATATTTCTCGGTAATATTAGTTATATTAGTTATAAAAATACTTCAGAACGTCGAACTTTGTATTACTTGATTATACCTGCACACCTTCATATTTACCTCACATTTCATACAAATGAAATATTTTGACTCGATCGGTGATATTGCAAGCATAGACATATCAAAGATCTAAAGTTATTTACAGTCATTACAATACTGTATATTGTCCTTGTTTGCAAAATTACCTTGGATATATCTAAAGTCCCATATTCTTTGAATTCGAATTCTTAAGCTAGAGGTTTTTATACTAACGAAGCATCTGGCCGGTCTCACTTCCTTGGGAAATGATCACTTAATTGCTATTTTTACTTTGCTTTTTAGATTGTTAGTTGAAACATCGACCGGTATATTTAATGTTATAAAAAGACAAATTCAACATCACAAAATTTATGTTTTCAATGCACCCACCCACTGCTCTTTTAGACATACATGTATCTTACTCAATATTTCAGTCTTAGTATCAGTTTAGAATTGTAATTTCTACAGAAATAGGTTTGTTTGTTTTTGATTTGGAATATAAGTTAGAACTAAGAAGTTCGATTCTTATGAAATAAAGTACTTGCAAAAATTACATAACAAATCATGATTATTGATAAATCATTCTCTTTTTGAAAAAAAAATTATAAAAAAAATTAGAATGGCGTTTATATAACATTTCTACATTCAGACATCAGTAGTATATAGTCCTTATTAATCATCGATCAAAAACAAATTATGATAAATTCATGATGTATTCCGCTCACGTAAAGATGCAAAAACATTAAGTAGTTCAGTGTGGGAAGTTAATAGGAAAATATTCACGTGTTTATGCAGATGGCCAGATCAAATTCAGACTGGACACTTTTTTAGAGAAAAAAATACCCTCAAAAATATAAAAAATATGAAATTTATAAACGTCAACAGATATATATTTTTATCACTTTAATTTCCGAATCATGGTCAAAAGCGTAAGGGCTACTTTATTGCTAGTAACAGCGTAAAGCTGCAAACTAATGTCTTTTCAGCATTCAACGTTACACAACCATACGTTTTTGTGGAACAATTATTTCCATTGTATATCGAATGACGTACTGTTTTTGCGTATTGACAATTGAACATAATTTTGAATGTATCGCATAAAAATTTATAAAAATGATGGTTTCAGTTTAAATAAAATATGCATTTGAATATATCGCATAAAAATTGAAACAATGAATTTTAAATAAAATATGCTTAAATGCTTTGGTCAACCATTACTTTTCAGCAAGTAGAAAAAACAAGTCTTAATAGCTTAACAAAACAAATCAGTTCTGTCAAAAATACTGAAAAAACAGGACTAGTATGAACGGCAAAAAGACCAAATAGCACTGCGGTTAAAATTACATATTATACCTCTAGACGGCCATTTTGGGATACAATTCCTCATCAGTAGTCTTTTGACCATTATTGAAATTATGACACCAAATTGTTTTTCAAGATGGTGAAAAGCACATACAAATTTAAATAACACACAAATTTCACACCGGTTTAACCGGTATATCATTACAGATACTTAAAATCCGCCGCCAAATTCAGTACGAGATGCTCCATGAAAATCACGCTTATTCAAATCCATGTGGATTTAAACAATTTCAAATTTGCACTTAAAGTAATACACGCTAAAATAAATATGTTTACAGTATATTTAACAGAATTCGTGACGTCAAAATCACCACGTCAACGTATTATGATGTCATAGTAATTAAAAAATTTTCTTGACATAACCCCATACAAATATATCATAAAAAGGATTTGCATGATAATTTGATTATTGGCTTCTATCTCTTTGACACTGTCACAAATTTAAGGTCAATGACCATTAAAACCAATCTTGCCTCTGACAATTTAACTGAAGCCCATTAGTAGTACATTCCGTTATGGACTAGTCCAAATAGACAAGTCAAGTCCAATTAGTGTCAGTCGAATTGCTTAATGCTTAAAGATTATTTATCCAAATAACAGCTTAGTATATTAGAAAGTTTAATTTATAATCAAAACCATGTATTTAGTGTTCAGTGGGTTGACAAAACGAAATATATATGACGTTACGTAAGCGAAAAATGAAACCTTACAACAATGCAAACATAATACAGAAAACAGCAAATAATGAAAACAAATATAGTCTGTTATGACAACAAGACTTTCTTTTTTTTTATGATAATTTCTCCACAACAGTCAACTACACCTTTATCAATGTTTTTTGAAAAACTTGTGTTGGTGCTTCAGGTTCAAGAATATAAAACAAATCGTGAAATTCTAAATGTTTTACCTAGGGGCCCTTTTTGCATATGGATGGTCATATTATATATAATATGTCTGTCGAGATGAACAGGCTATTTAAGTAATCATTAACAATATACTGTGAAAACATTTATTTTGATTTTGTAGAAGATGAAAAACATACATACCAATCTATGTTAACATCATAATCCAAAAGCAAAGTAAAAACTGAAAATTAAGACGGATTAGGCCGGGTGCTCAAGGACCGCCTGTCTAGCGAGCTTCACCCACCATGACCACGTGTAAACTTTATCGATGGAAAGTATTAGAGTGAGACGTTTAATTATATACTACTGTATTTCCATAAATTGAGTGCACATGGCTTTAATTTTTTATTTCTTTTAATTGAAAATGTTTCCATTAAACTATTAATAAAATGCACTGACCTAATCCAAATTATATTTTTAATTAAAAACATTATTATTCAGTTCTCCTGTACATAGAGAAATTTTGCGAAAACTTTGGAAATTTGATCAAGTTTATACATCAATTGGGCCTAATTCAAAGTTACATCAGGGCATTTAGGGTCAGGTAGGTCATTGTTGTTCGGGGTTTTCCAAGGTGTGATCATCATGAATATTCCAATTATAGTTGTCCGAGTAAGAAGGTACAGAAGGGATAATTTTGACCTAGTCAAATTTGTTGTTTTGTTAAAAAGTTAAAAAATTGCTCAATGCACAAACTAAAGTTCACTTTTTCATGACTAAAAATATTTTTCCTATTAGGTCAGTATATTTTGTATTAAGTTTTGACAAATTTTGTGAATTCGTTGGAAAATACGACTTTATTCTTTCATTTTCCATGTGCACTGAATTTGTGGAACTACAGTAAGGATATTTTTATACAGAGACATAATACTTGCTTCGTTGTATAAACTTTCCGTAATGAAAGCATAATTTTTTATATTGTAAACAATAGATCCAACGGTTATGAAGTATTGCAAGTTTAGTATTGTAGGCGAATAACGACAATTGTAAATTACACTACTTAAATATTTTGACGAAATTTCATCCAACTAGAGTCTAATACTCCTGGTTCTATCGTGTTAAACAATTCCTCATAGAAAATAATTAGTCAGAAAAGGCTTTATATGCGTGCGAAATTCAATAAATATGATTAATAAGATTTCGTTAAAAAGAAGGCAATTAAGTCTAGGAAAAAAGTTCAATAACCTCGCTCATTATAAACTGATATAATGGAGTTTTCTTACATTCCAGTCAATATTTGTTTACCTTTTCCGAATCGCTTACATCAGGTGGTTGAAAAGGAACTCGAGATCACAATGAATACCTACTATCATCGACAAGCGAACTGACAAACGTTCTTGTTATCTGCTTGAAATTTAAGCCAAAATTAAATAGGTGATGATAGGTGACGTGATCCATAATCCGATGCTTTAATGCTTTAGACAAAGTAGCCACAGGGACTAACATTTACTCTCGTCAATGGGTAAAATAATGAAGAGCACGAAGCATAAAGTCGACATGCATGAAATAAAATATACGTATGTAAAAAGCCATCACTGAACATCGAACTCACAATCCAACTTTAGACGGTAATCGTGCAGTTACAATCAACTGATGTGCTGAAAGTGTGCTTGAAGAGAGAAAGGTTTTAACTATCCACTTAATTCTTAGCAGTTATCAAAAATATAGTTTAAAAGAACAACCTTACCAATAGCCATGCCTTTCTGTTGTCTGACAATAATTCACAACGACACTTAGTTGTTATATCCGTCAAAGGTTTGGCCATCGCGCTTATCGCCAAATTTTAAAGTCCCAATGTTTATTTTTTTAAGTTTCCACGATTGTTTTGCAATATCCCTATATAATGCCAACATTTGAATGAACTATAAGTAAAACTTCATTTTTAGCATTTGCCATTTCGCCTATTGTCATATGGTGAAGCATGTTAATCGTTCTTTATATATCTTCATCGATAATCGTCGAAACGTGTAAATAATGACATTCCTTATATTAACAAATAGGGGCAACGAACTGAGGTATATGTATATTTTACAGTAGTCGATAACAATAAAAAAAACTTCAATTCACGTCAAAACCAAAATCCAAAAGCGAAGTAAAAGCGTTGAAGCTAGAAAATAAGGGACCGATGCCGTGTCACGGTTAGCGTTGCGTGTCAAGAGTAACACGCTAAAGAACCCTCTTTTACAAACGGGAAAGTTAAAAATTACTACACTCCATATATAACTGATAATGTATCGATAAAATGAAATACATGTATTTTTGACTGGGATCTAAAAACCCAATTGAATTGATCAATTAATCTAAGGAAGGTCAAATAAAGCAAAATTGCAAAAGAAAAACCAACAGCATTTAATTAGAGGCATGTTCAAGATTTTCTCAAAAAACCGCGGATTTGGGCAGTGTTTACTAACTTTATAAATGTATTATAGTAAACTTGAAAATATGGAATATAACTTTAAAATAAAACTGAAAACCGTCCTGCCCATAAGTAACCCCTTAACTCATGATAAACTCTTGAATACAAAAACAAGCACCTACATGGCAAATACAAAGTAAGGATTTTGACACACACATACACACACGTATATATATAGTAATACTCACGCAGTTTACTTTATCGCTGTGATATCCTGAAAATATATAAATAATGACCATATCAGTTTGACCAATTGACTGTAAATGACCAATAAGTAACCTCTACCAAGAACGAATCTATTTAGTTTTGTAAACGACTTCTGAAAGATAGTTATCTCACCATATATATGACATGCGTGCGTGTTACGATTACAACGTCATGCAACAAAGTCGTAAAGTTGTACGGCTTCAATAGATAAAGCTGTGTAAACTTCAATAAATAATCATTATTTGTGCACGGTTTATTCCATTCTTGTTTAATATATCAGCGATTAAGAAATATTTTTTTTTTCTCTAAAAAGTTTCGTGTACAATAAATATAGCGACAAAACTATATTTTAATCCCTGTTCTTAATCTTCTTTGTATATGTTGATATAAGACAATGTACATTGAAATTGCAAGCCAAGGCTTTCAAAAAATATTGTATGGCCTTCACCACAATATTGCCGACAAGTATGATGTTTCTATTTTCAAAATTGTCTTGAAAATAGTTGATTTTCCATATTTCATTCTGAATTCATAGTGGAAGTTAGCGTCTTTAGCCTGCGGGGTTTTAACGTTTTTACTATGCTTTCGCGATTGTGTTTTAGACACGGACCGGTCTCTATGTCTTTGATGTATGAAACCAAGCTCTTGCATGTCGAAAACAGCTCGAATATAGTAAAAGATAAATCATATGACCCGTTAAGTTGGCGCCTTTCTGTTGCAAGCGATACCCATCATATGATGTCAATTAATTATGTTATTGGTCATTTGTTTTTTTTATCAATAATTATATTTGCACTTTATTTTAGCTTAATTTATGCAAATAAAACAAGGTGCATGATAAGACAGTGTTTGTGTTCCATCAACATTTTGGTTCGTTTGTCCTTTCGATATTACAGCTTAGTGCTTTCGTTTTTAAAACTCGTTACTTAATAGTGCATAAGAACGCAATATGGCATGCAATATACACTTGTCTGTAAAAATGTGTTTAGTATTATCTCGAGAACGTAACAATTCAATTTAAATGAGCGAGCAAGCCTAATAACTTTTAAACTTTTAGCTTAAATACAATCTATTAAAGCGCTACAAAAACCGACTTGGGAAGTTAATTTCATTTTTTGTACATTGTTTCCATTTTTTTAAAATAAATTGTAGACAATTAAAAGAAACAGTGAAAACATGATTAAGAATACAAATTGCTTTATCCTAGTTTTACACCAAAGTTCGTCGTCTTTCTTTTATGTATGTCTCGTTTTATAGTGTTTTGTTATGCCATCGATAGCTGTGACAATTACATGAACTAAGAGAATTAGAAACAAACATTTCAATCCATGCCTAAATCACAATACAAAAGCAAATTAAATTTGAAACTTAAGTTAAACACTTGAACTTCCACCAAGGAAGTGAGAACGGGTGCTGTGGAGTGTACGCAGTGCACACCTCTTGTCTAGCTCGCTACATCCGTCACGTGTGTAATTGACGTACCGCCGGCCACGCCCACAATGTTCCGACAAATGGCCTGATACTGGATTTACACGCAAAAAGAATGAAAACTCGGTCTGAATTGCGCCATTTATAACGTCACTGACATTAGTGCGTCATTAGTTGCCGTAACGCTGCTTTGGTACTGTGATTGCTGCCAGTGTCGGAACATTGTGGGCGTGGTCGGCGATACGTCATTTTGACTTTTTAAGAACGTTTTGTGTTGTCTTTTCTTGTCTACTACCAAACTTCCTGTATTTGTGTCAGCTTTGTAACACATTTGTACTGTTTTGAACCGTTTTACTGCTCTTCTGGGAAAACCCAGCTCACCTAAAACCAGGAAGTAAAATCTAGCTTAACTTGACAGAATTGAATTACATAGTTTTCAGTTCCAATACATTCATTTAATGGACAATACTGCTTCTCTATAATATAAATTAAGAAATTTCATATGTACTGACATTCTATTAATGTGTATTTAGGGACCCTGGTTGTAAAATAAGTGAACTGGTTAGAGCTACTGTATCCAAAATATTTAAACAAAACTCTTATTTTAAGGATTTTGATTGGTCAATAATAATTGGCTCATGTTCAGGTCATCCAAACAATACAAAAAAACTTGTTCGAACGGATTTAGATTGGACACGCATATTCTGCTTATATTTGCTCTTCACGCAATGTTATCATGAACAATGCATTAAAATTATTTATTTCAATATCTCGAAAATTATGTCATTGTAATCAATTGATTTCTTTTTTCATTTCTCTATTATTATTATTATTATTTTGCTTTTGCTTTCTTAATTACAATAGCAATACATGTACAAGTTTTTTTAGCAACAAATTAAATCACTTTACTTTAATTTTGGTTAGTTTTTATACCAACTACTTGGGCACTTTTACCAACTACTTGAATCAGTGCCCTTTATACAATTTATTATCCTGTTTTAATGTCTTACTTATATTTGTTTACCATGCCTTGCTTTTAACTTAGTTGCATTTACCATTGTTTGCTATACAAATTAAAGTATGCATTTTTGACTAGATTCTATACCGCCAGTTTGAGGATTGCAATGCCTCTTCTGGATTCGAATCCCAATCAAGAGATCATTATATGAAAAAATTGGCAGGTCGCTTTTTATTATTCAGGAATTATGATTTTCCTCCACCATTTCAAAAACCGACTTTGTTTAATTCCACTTCAACCTATTTCTATTAAATGCTATTATTTTTAGAATATGGTAAATATCTCCTCAAATACATTTAAAGGGCAATAAAAACAATGAATCAGAATTGCATGCACTTGATAACAACAGACACTAACAACACGCTAATACAAATACAATTTACGGCATATTGCTGTCATTTTAACCCCAGAGCACACAAAGAGTAAAACACACATGGCTTCATCACCAGCTGATAAAATGTAAATTTCCATTATATAATTTAATATACATCGCCATGCACGATTAACTTGTGGATTTTTATCAAATTTTATTCATCATATTTCTCATAAACAAGTTTATAATCACATAAATAGGCATTTTTACTTTCGATGGAAGGTTGTAGAAATGTTTGTTTGCACGCAATATTTGGCTTGCTATGGTGAGTCAACAAAACTATAAAAACACAGAATATGAATTTTATGTCTATTTTAAGCTGATGACAACAAATTAGGAAATTTGAGTTCTTTTTTATTATATTAATTCTACACGTGGTGGGTGTAGCTAGTTAAACAGGAGGTACTTACCCTTCCGGAGCACCCGGTCTTACTTTCCTGGTTGAAGTATATATGCATTTCAACTAATTAACCAGTTTCAAAATATACTCAGGGGTTCAAAATTCCCTGGGTCCGAGGTCCGGGACCTATTGATTTTACCTTGGGACCATTGATATTTAAATTGTAAAAGTCCGATGGACCTGCCATTTTTACCAGAATAATTCTACTTTTTCAATATAATTACATAATTGCACATGGATCTTTCAATGTTGATATTGGACTTTCAAAACTTTATGTGGGACCTGCCAAAAATAAAGGCAAAAGGTCCTGGACCTTCCATTACAAAACATAATTTTGAACCCCTGATACTTTGCTTTTGGATTGTGGTTTGGAAATGGATTGGTATGTTTGTTTTTGATAATACATTTAAATCTACATTTTATAGCCTATTAATAACTAGTTTCAAAATTTTACTTTGGTTTTTGGATTGTGATTTGAACATGGGCTGGTTTGTTTGGGTTTGATTATAACCAAATAATTTTCCCCTTGAAAAATGATAACTAAATTTATTTTTTTCTGAAAATTTGTCAAAAAAGTTAATACAGTCAATCTTGAAATTTCCAGTTGATTTTTACCCTATTTTATGACAGTAACTCCTGTATTCTGGGAACTTAAAATAAACGAGGTCCCGTGTCGCGGTAGGTTTGGCATGATAAAGAACCCTGCTGTATAATGCCATCAGCGCAACGCACGGGTAAACTTTTTGCACCTTCGCCTATAGCTTGCGACGTCTCGATATACATGTAAGTGAAATATTTTTGACAGTGAAGTAAAACACAGTTTCTCAACTCAACTCTCTAAATTTGTCTATACACATTCATTACATTAAAAAGGACCGAAACAAATATAATACATATTGAATATATCAGAGGGTTATTAGTTCTTGGTCATGTCGTTTGATCAGTATAGTACAAGATAAAATACGATTTATAGTAGAAATCTGCTCTAGCAATGTCAAAGAAAATTTAATTATTTTCTATTTTATTTCTCTTATGGTATTCCTGTTGACATGGTAAATCTCCTTAGCGTTTATGACTGAATTCAACGAGGGAGAAAAAGGTCGTAGATGTATATAAAGTACATAGGCAATAGGCATTGAATTGAAAAAATTCGGAAAGCAACAGTCTCATGTTCATTTCATTCTCAATTTTGATCTTACACGTTGCGGTTGTGGGCAACTTCCGCAGCATCCGGCTTCACTTCCATTTATTGATTTGATTTCAAAGTTGTTTTTTTTCTTTTGCTTTGCTTTTGATTGTGGTTTGAACATGGACCTTTATGTTTGTATTTGATTGCAATAATAGACCTATTCGTATAATTTATAAATTTAGTTGGAATCTATCTTGGTCAGATCATAGTTAACAATGTTGTCAGTTTGCTTGTAAGTGGTTGGTGATTAGGGCGTAAAACATAATAAATCAACTCATATCAAAGATAAAACCATTTTGTCAAAAATAACATTGTAAACATTTTGTGCATAAACTGAAATTGATTTTTATATAGCTGAAAGGCACGTACTTGTCAACAGCGAATGTAACCTAACCGGGAACGCGTTAGAAATACCCAAACAATACAGACGAAATAAGACACGCATTTGGAGCACTGATATTAAAACTCCAGACATTGTAGTGAAGGTGACAAGTTTACACACATGCGGAGTATAGGTGAAGAAACCTCTACTTGTCAACAACTAATGTAACCTAAACAAAAACGAGACAGAAACATCCAAACAATACAGTCGAGAAAACAACACACATATTTGGACCCCTGGTATTGAAACTCCAGACATTGTAGAGAGGTGACAAGTTTACACACATGCGGAGTATAGCTGAAGAAACCTGTACTTGTCAACAAACAATTTTACTTCACCAAGACAGAAACATCAAAACATTAAAGGCGAGATAAGGCACACACATTTATTTATTTGGACCCTTGATACTAGTACTGAACCTCAAGGCATATTATAAAGTAGGTGCTAAGTTTACACACATGCGGAGTATGCTAAGCAAACAATGCTGAAATTGAAAAAAACTTGGAAATATTTTGCATTTTCTCATTCTATGAGACACAGTAAACAAAAATAATTTAAATTTGTATTGTTTTGTATTTTGACGTATGGGTCTTTTAATCGTGTCGGCTTTTGTGCACTCTTTGACAAAATCATAAAATATTGCATGATCATTTTTCCTAAGCAGATTAAATATTTGCTGGATAATGATTATTTTGCTAGTTAGCATAACAAACACAGACATATAAACATTCAAGGTCATGGAGTAAAAATGTTGGTCGCTGTGTCAGCTTTTACGCTAGAGATGGAAAAACTCCGTTTAACAGACATGGCTTTGGAATCAAGTAAAACACATCAGTGATCCTTGCACCATAAAGCTCGAAGCATTTAAACAGAGGTAAAACATCAAAAACTGACAATCTACACGTCCCAGTCAAGAATATTTTACACATCGAGACGTCGCCAGCTACGGGCAAACGTGCAGAAAGTATGACTGTGCGTTGCGCTGATTGCAATTTACAGCAAGGTTCTTTATCGTGCCAAGCCCACCGTGACTAAGGACCTCGTTTATTTTAAGTTCCCATCCGAAAGAACTGTGACATTCATTTCGTAATGCCGAGTGCTTGGCGAAAGAACAATTACTACCCACATTCAAGTCTTATATCAGACCCGGTGAGGTTCGAACCCACGACCTCCCACTTACGTAGCGAGCACTCTTACCAACTGAACTACCGCAGTGGTTAAAAATCTGACAAGAGATTGGTAGCAGTCGCCGATATATAGCAAATAAGTGTCCTAAGATGAGCTGCCAATTTGGCAACGAATTCGTTAAAGCAATGTTAAAAACTTTCAACAGGCTTGTACTGAAGGCTAGAGAACATTAATTTTATGTTAAAATGTATACTTTATATTATCTTCCCGGATTACTAGTATCAGTATAAATGTCATTTTCTACGCCGATACATCACATAATATAGACATCTTGATACATTGATGTCAACATCACCTAAACTTGATGTTATTACATGATCTAACATTCATTGTAACCTTGATAAAGGATTAGGGGTATTTACCGTAAAAGTACAAATATGCGATTTGATGTTCAAATTTAAAATTGTGATTACACAACTTGTAAATAATTTACTATTGATTTCTTCAACTGTTCTTGGGGTTAAAATCCGTTCCGATGAGCTAAAAAACCACCAGACAACCGTCCGAATATAATTGCAACATACATTTGATAAAGAAACAATACCTTAACGTTCCATACAGAGTTGATGCCGTTTGTAAATTCTCTTTCTCTCAATCAATTTATTCAATTCATAATATAAAATGACAAATTGACACATTTTATACTTCAAGAAATACAAATATGTGTGTATTAACAAATATAACTATGGGACTAAAATAAAACCAAAAAATAATTATAAATAAACAAATAAATGGATATTAAAAAATGTATATATTTTTAAAGAAATGTAATGTTATTTGAGTTGATAAAAAAGTTAAATCATAGCACTGTGTATAATGGACACACTAGACTGTGACGTTCATCTGCGACATCACAGGTAGATGTACTAATAAAAATTAGATTTCAAATACAGACCAAAAATTCAAAAAAGCGAACACACCATGTACCTGTATAAACACAAACATACCAATCAATGTCCAAATCATTATCCCAAAAGCAAAATCTAAACTAGTTTCTTCTAAATCTGGACAATATTACCTCAACACATGATTTTAACCAGGGTGCAACTCCTGTATGAATCGACTCCTAAGTAAATAAAAACTCCTCGTTACGGATAGCTCAATCATTGTAACGTAAAACAATATTTAATCAAGAAACTAATCAACCACGCCAATTAAGAATTAAAAGAAAGGAGAGAAGTTCATAAGAGACAACTACAAACTGGGGCCACTGATTATAAATTACGGTAACCGTTGCTTATTTTAGTTACAGCATTCAAAAACAATAATACGTGATGATTTTTACAATGATCGATCTCACCATCCATCAATTCTATATCATAAATGACTTACCTTTTCGATTTATTGTACTACGAAGACTTCTTCCAATATAAACATAACCTAGTACGACAAATCACTTTTGTCTGAAATTCCATATATAAGTGTTGTTCCATTGATTTATTAAGAACTATGATTCTACTGAAGGCGTTTAAAATAGACTTATAGACCGATCTTTAAAATTCGATCTGCTTTGATGACCATGGGTCTGTACACGTGCACCAGAAATTTCGAGCAGATATATTACCTATCCTACATGTATGTCACATGGATCATTTAAGAAATTTACAATAATATTACCATGACTTTGCTGCAAATGAATGTTGGCGTAATTTTTTTTCAGATACACACGTTATCACCGTATCATTATGTAGTTAAATCCCAAATTGCCATTTAAAAGTGCAACACTTGGCGATACTAACAAGCTAAAAACTGTGTAGTCAGCTTGTTGTAGCAAAAATTAGTAAGATGGATCTATGGTCTTTAAGACCAAATCTCAATTTTTTACTTATATCGTTTATTATACAGAAGATGGTGGAAGATATATTTATGGTGTTTTAAGCCAAAGTCACAATTTTTTTTACTTTAATATGTGGAATGGATTGACAACGTTTTAAGTCCAACTTTTTTATTACTTATATCGAGACGGTTAGTAGTTCTAGGCTGGTTGAAGATGCAGGAGTTCACAGAGAGAAAATCACTACATTCACCAGACGGATATTTGGCACTGTACTCTGGTGAGTACGAGTGTAATGTTATAGTTTTCGTTGAACATTTCCCAAAGAGACGTAATTATCAATAAACCGATGAGACGCATTGACGCAGCTGTTGTTTGATTTATTTCTGTGTTTGTTGAACTAACGATAGAGTTTGAAATCTTCTGATTTTGGACCCGTATGTAAGTGTTCTCGTTAGTGACATGGCGAGACTTACAGATGCCGTTGCTAAGTACATGTTATTGGGCTGTAAATGTCTCTATGAAATTGTCATATTGTTTTAAGCCAGTAAGCACGTCCTGGTTTAATTACCATTTGCAATTAGAGGGAGGTCTAGTAGGTTGTTCTAATTATACACAAATGGTGACGTTCTCTGATCTAACACAAAGTTTTATCAGATAGGCAATCAGAATATGATTTTTGTAATAATATAACTTGTAGTATAGAGAAACATACGACTAACAAAAGTACGGTGGCACAGAAGTGACATGAAATATATATTTTAAATGACGTGCGCACGTAGTAA
Organism: Anadara kagoshimensis; assembly: GCA_021292105.1. Classification (NCBI taxonomy): domain Eukaryota; kingdom Metazoa; phylum Mollusca; class Bivalvia; order Arcoida; family Arcidae; genus Anadara; species Anadara kagoshimensis. Next base: position 20,000,985 of record CM037870.1, on the reverse strand, counting down.
CTATTATTTTTGCCATCGATATGATTTGAAGTATTTTTGGGTGAATATTGAAATTTATATATGTATTTCGTCACGTAGAGACAAACATGTTTGTGTAATGTTTTCTGTTGGATGAATAAATACATAAAAGCAATCTATGATTGGAGGAATGGATTATTAGAGAAATACACTCTGGTCGAAACTATCGCATATATTCTTGGGTGATGACAGAAACCATCGAAGCCTTTCCCCCGAACCAAGATGTCGTCAGTTCCGGAATACGCGAAGACAGTCAAATTTGCTCGCAAATAATCTGTCCGGTATTGAAACCTTTTTCGGCTAGAGGCATTGTGATCCGTAAGCTCACGATTAGCTACTAAGCCACAGATGCAAAGCACATGTACACTAGTTCGAAAGATTGTCAATTAAATACCATTATATGCTTAATAAACATACAGTAAGGCATGTTGAAATTTTAACATTAAGTTTACAAATGGCCCAATTTGGCAGCTTATCTTACCCCCATCGATAGCTGTATCTTGACAATTTTTCCGCCAGCTATATGCTGGTTTTCGTTAACTTGCTGTTCATATCTTTGCCACTTGGTACCCGTGCATCGACTTTATTTCGATGTGAAATATTCGAAAGGTCTGTACTGTACCTGATGCGTCTTTAAGCATCAAATACTATAAAATCATAAGTAATTAGAGTGAAAAATTGTGAAATCAAACGAGGTCTGTCGTCGTTAATATAAAGTTCCTATAATAACATACAATAATCGGAGTGTGGGAGTCTGAAATAAATTGCGGGGGTACTAACGTGTCCAATTTAAGCCAGCCTACGTTTTAAATAACAGACATGTGCGGTAAAACGTGATCACAAAATGAAATTAAGACAATATGAAGACTATTCAGCAAAACAATAAAAAAGAATTATTGCGTATTGGATTAAACTGAATGTAAACATAGGGAGTAATCGATACTCAAATAGTGTAAGAGACTTTACGTTGTATGAATTACAAACACAATCATACTGAAATAAATGTCAAAGACAATGATGTAGACTACTTTGAATTCGCGAGTATCATATTTCGCGTGCCGATCCTAAGCGTCATTTTGCAAATATTTAAATTGTCGACCACAATTCAAGTAAATATTAAAATCCGCGATGGATCTTTCTTATAATATATATAACTTCCATGACCAAAAACGATTGCGGGCATGCTTGCAAATTTGGCTTTTAAATGTTCGTGATTCTGGGAATATTTGCGAGATAAATGCAGTTTCGACCGAGAGTTCTCGCGAAATTACTCTATCTAAAGTATATAAATATATCGAAAAGGTTCCATATTATAAAGTGAGTAGAATAATGATTTTTTACGCAGTCAAGATTCTGCCATTTTTTCGAGGCGGTAAGTTCTCGAATGGTGATTGCAACCAAAATGCCAGGAGAAAACTACTTTACTAGCTTCGGAAAGTGAATCAAAAATTTCCTCTAACTAGCATCTGTTCCGAGTGGAACTCAAACTTAGGTGGTGAGAGACGCTGTGACTTATAAAGGCACATTAGACCATTCAGTCACAAATGCCAAAGTATTAAGTTTTAGATATTTTATTCTCTTGTCCTATAGTCGTGCTTGCTGTGACCGTTTCAAAGTACGCATTTGTCAGCTTCGAGTCTGTTTAAACCTTATTTTAACAGATCAACCATTATTTGAAAACATTTCCTTTTACAATTTGGTCCGTTCAAAGGAAATGGATTATTACTTCCGTTTTTTTATTTTGAGTCTTAGTCTTTATAACTTTTAAAAAAAATGGACATCGCACTTCCGGGCGTTCTATCGTTATGGTCGTCCCATCACATACACTTTATCTTAGTGTTGTTGTATTTTTATGCAATTCATCTATATTTATCTATTTAATCTTTTATTGTGATTACAAATATCCTTATCTTGCAATGCCAATGAACCTTACTTAATATTTGAACATAAACACACTTGACTATGTCCAAACCACAACCCACAAGCATACAAATAAAAAGTTAAACACGTGAACTTCCATCAGGGACGCAAGGCTCCGGAAGAGTTAAGCCAGAGAAGTGAATCCGAGTGCTCTGGTAGGGTAAGCATCTCTTTGTTTATCTAGCTACACCCACCAGTTATGAAAATAGAATTAAAGAATGGATATTGAGAGTTGAGTTGAGTAATGGTGTATAACTCCCAGTCAAGAATATTTCACATTTATCAGGACGTCGCCACCTATAGGCGAAGGTGCAGAAAATAAACCTATGCGTTGTGCTGATGATATTATACAGCAGGGTCTTTATCGTGCCAAACCCACCGTGACACGGAACCTCGTTTATTTTAAGTTCCCATCCAAAAGAGCCGTGACTTTCATTTAGTAATGCCGAGTGCTTGGCGAAGGAACAGTCACTACCCACTTTCAAGTCTTGGGTGTCGGGGTTCGATCCCACGACCTCCCACTACGGAGCGAGTACTTTAGCAACTGAGCTACCGCAGTGGTCTGAATATTGACATGAAGAACATCCAATAAAAATGCCGGTCCATGTTTAAATCGTAATCTTAAAAGTAAGAACGTTGAAAATGTAAATTGGCAAATTAGTCAAACACATGAATTTCCATTACAGACAGAAAAACGGGGATGGTAGTATTTACGTAATTTTTAATTAAGTGTTATTAAGTAAATGTTAAAGTTTTATCATCCATTTAATCATTTATCCGAAATGCAATAGTAACTAACCATTTTTATACTCATTAATTAACTGAAGTACTCAATGTTGAAATACGACAAATGTTTACTTTGAGTTTAGAAAATTTCAATTATTTCAATTATCATCAATAAAAATCACATTTCTGTAATCACGCGTTTAATTAATTGATGGAATCTTTATGGAAAATAATTACATCTCTGATTCATCTTCTGTGGTAAACATCCGAGTAATTAAAGCCAATTTAACATGTACATCCTATCATTTTATCTATAGGGCGTTTCAAAATTTTGATCATTTCTTCCATAAAATGATTGATTCAATGGGAATTTACGTCCCAGTTAGAAATATTTGATTTATATCGAGACATCACCGACTGATGTTATATACAGAGTTTCAAATTTTTTTTTTATTTCTTCCATAAAATGATTTATTCAATGCAAATTTACGTCCCGATTAGGAACATTTGACTTATATCGAGGCATCACCAGCTATGGTTAAGTGGCAGAAATTTTAACCTTTACGCATGCCGTGACATGGGGTAATCGGTTGTTAAGGTCTCTTCTGAAGGACACCGTGACATGTCTGATTTAATTAAATTGGGTTTGTGTCCCAGTTAGAAACATTTGACTTATATCGAGGTGTCACCAGCTATGGTTAAGTGGCAGAAATTTTAACATTTACGCCTGCTGTTACATGAAACATAGGTTATTAAGGTCTCTTCTGAAGGACTTTCATTTCTACATGTCGAGTGCTTACCGAAAAACAGTTACTACCTATTTTTTCAAGTCTTGGGAAAGACCCGGCCGTGGTTTGAAACCACGACCTCCCATATACGGAGCAAGGACTCTATCGACTGAGCTACCATAGTCCTATTAAAATGGACACGAATAACAAATTTAGGTACCACTGACAGCATGCATTATTTTTATATCACAAAAAGTACGCGGAATATTCACCAGTCAGTTCACCTTTTGTGATGTCATCGACGGCGTCATCAACTTTCTGATATAATAGTCATATGGTATTTTCAAAGTGGATGAAAGCTCAAACAATATTTGGTTCCAGGATTAGGCCTATTTCCATCTCAATACGGAGGTCAATAGGCAAAATGAATCATTTTTGGGATCAGAGAAACCAAACTTCTAAGTAACAAAGCCACTCTTTTTAGACAAAATTCTTTTTTAGGCTGCAATGAGTGAACGAGATACTTTGAAACACACTGTACATTTTATCATGAGTATTTGAAATTTCGAAATTTCATTTATCTATAAATAAAACATGGAAAGTAAAGCCGATATTCAAAGGCTTGGTTATAGCGTAGAGACAAGTTATGAATATTTTATTTTTGATGTTTTAAACATTTGATTTTCTGACGGAAGTATTTCTGATTATACTGCATGTTGCTCAGATTTTTTTCTATCAGAAAGTTATATTTTCATAGCCTGACATTTAAATCGGCATCTCTTTTGAATAATTAATATAGAAGCCTTTCAAATTTTTTATTTCCACCTTTTTGCACATTGGGATTTAAATGACATTTTATTGCTATGACTTAACTCATAAATTTTCAGACTGAATTATAGCAATTTTCAATAAAAATCAATTTACGTGCTTGACATAAGATAGGAAAATTAACAAAGCGAACATATGAAAATTTATATCATGTTCGTTAAGAACTTGTGTTTTGATTACCCTGAAATTATGTAAAATTTTCCTGGATATTTATACCCTCCACACAGATACACACTAACGTTTGGGGGATTAAAAGAATTTCCTGTCCGCCCATTCGTCTGTCTGGTTTTACGTCGAAATATTTTGTCAACTCCTTATATGCAATGTCTATGAATGGATTTCACCAAACTTGGAACAAACGTAAAATATGATGTGTCGCATACACAAAATTTGGGTTCATCTTAGTGTTCGTCACCGCAAGGTGAACAGACACCAGTTGTTTTGGCATCCTGGTAGATGTAGTGTAATGAAATATATTGATACATTCAGCCCTTTAGGATTTGGTAAACAAATTTAAATGTGCTAATGTGAACTTAATTGTAATTAGTTAGTAATAACGATTCATAAAATGACATCTCATTCTTAAATCCTGTAAACATTGGTGATAAACCAAAAACAGGATGAATATGATGTTATTCTGTTGGTCATCTACAGGTTGTTGGTATTTAAACCCTAACAATACACATATACACTTAGACACGCATAGACGTCATACAAACACACACGACAGATACAACAGGACTGAATCCAGTTCTGGGACAAGCAGTCCAAAGTTGTTGGAATACCACGACGGGACACACTCACCACCCATGCCGCACAGACTACCAGTAACGACACCTGGATAAAGTACAAGTATCAACCAGCAGGCTTTAGTTATATATTTCTACAACTTAATTACACTACATACGTTAATCTCAAATAAATATGAAGCTATCCGTCTCGGGGCTCGAACATAAGGTCATCGAATCGTAAGATTGTTATTTAACACATTTGGCAACCTCATTCCTATATCAAAGCAAATAGATTGTTACGGATTTGAGTTACTTAATTTTTTGGTTTGAAAAATTAAAATATTGTGGTCTGAAAAAAAAATTATAAAAAAAATTGTGGTCTGAAAAATTAAAAAAAAATTTTTAAACATGATTAAGACAAGCGATAGTTCTTTATCGTGATACCACCTACAGTTTTTGAGGAACATTTTATTATTATTCGATGCAGATTCGAATCGCTATATGCTTTCCTCTAAAATGACGCTATTCCGGGAATATTTGACGTAATCACTCCCGTAAGAACATTGGTATTCTAGGAATATTCCACGTAAATCGCTTACACACCAATCCTCACAGCCGTTAATTAAAGAATATTGATCACGTGATACAATGGCGAACCCCATTGAGAAAGAAAATGTTGTTTTGACTGTAAGTAATTCAATAAACATCTTTAAAGGCGATTCACAATGATTTTCAGTCACCGATTGACATTTCAAAACGACTAATTAAAACTCTGTATATCTGATGATTTCATTAAGTTTTTTTCCCATCCTTAAAAAACACAAATGGTGCGTTCTATTCATGGATAATGCGAAGTTAAAGACCACCATTCTTTACTGCAAATCTCCTTAAATAACAAAAATTAACAAAATAAATAGATTTTTTTTTTTACTGATTTATGTTATTTCTGTTGTCCTAATTTTATCAGTAACCGATTTTAGAATGGTAATAGGGTGGATCATTGGGCCGTTTTTGTCAGTCTGCCAAAAGTTAGTACGGAACAGTTATTTCCATTTAAAACCGAATCTTATCAGCTAACGCTTACCCGAAAGAACAGTGGTATTCTAGAAATATTCCACATAAATCGTCCACAAACCGATCCTCACAAATGTTAGAGGTGATCACGTGATACACTGGCGAACCTCATTGAGAAAGGAATTATTATGCCGACTGTAAGTAATTCAATAATCATATTTAACGCACTATTACGATGATTTTCAGTCACCGGTTGACATTTCAAAACGCTTAATTAAGTTCTGTATACTTCATGATTTCATTAAGTTTTTTCCCCAACATCCATGAATAACAAAAATGATGAGTTCTATCTAACTATGGATAATGTGAGGTTAAAGACCATCATTCTTTAGACCATGCATTAAGTAATTGGTTTCAGGGAAAAACTCACTGAACCAATTTACGGCTCTTAATTAATTTTCTGGAATCCTTCCCTCTCCAGATCAATCCATATTAATTCTTAAAAAGATAAACCCATATTTGTCAATCTTTGACGTTTGGTAATAAAAAACAATAGACCGAACTGGGATGAAAGAACGTTAAAATCACGATAATGGCTTCGTGAATGAATTCAAGTCTATAAACTGCGTCGTAAAGCGTGGTTTATGGGTAGTTACAATAAGGTTTTATTTTTAATTTCCTAATTACATGTAAATTTCAACATTAACAAGACATATTTGGTTTTTTATTGAATTCCTTCAGACAAGTTAAAATAAAAATGTTCCTAGTTAAATCCGACAGATCTGTTTTTTTTTTTTTTGTTTTTTTTTTGTGTGGCTGTGCAATTTAACGTGTTTAAAAACGGCTCTTTTTGATGAAGTATGTTGTTTAACGATTGTTGGTTTTTCATGGGCGAATATGGCTTATTTTTAAGTTTTCAAATGCATGTGTGTGGACTTTGCATCAAAACAAATGGTGTAATTGGAGACCTACAAATTGAAACAGCATTAAAATGCTATCAACAGTGTTAAAAGTGATATAAATGGTGTTAATAGTGCTATAAAAGGCGTGCCATAACGTTTACTGCCGTAACAACCAAACTAATCAGGGAATGCACTAGCGCGCGTTATTCAGTTTACTTTACACGAAAGTGCAAGTTATAGCACTATAAACTTCAATGTTTGAGATATAAATTGTCAAATATAAATTGCAAATATCACGATTTACACTTATTGTCTGCCATACATAATCCATTTTTGTTTTAAAATTAAACAAAAAATATCTGCATTGATAAGGTAAGAACACGCCTCCTTGATGTAATATCTAATACACATGTTTGTGCATGTTTCTATTGTATTTCTTTGATAGTTTACAGGCTTATTCTAAAGTTCTTAACGATTTGTTTATCTGGTGGTTGAATGTTGCTTAACGTCGCATCAGCAATCTTTTAGCTATTTGCGACGAGAACTATTTTATTAATCTATATGGATTGCTCTAAAAACAATTTTGTGTATGCATGTGAAGCGCGAGTGTGTTGTATGGTCTGCCTTGTACTAGCGCGCACTTACCTAAGTAAGCCCTGGCGACTTTAGGGTGCTAGTTCACAGAGTCAGTACACCACAGATAAGCGTACCACTCCCCTAGTCCATTATACTGATACCAGGTGAACCAGTAAAGGCCAACGGCAAGGGAAATTCTCTTGTGGTTTAAGCGGGACTTGGAAGTCACAGCGGTGAGAGATCCTGGATTTGTACACTAACGTCTTATCCATAAGGCCACCACGGCCTCCATTTGATTATCTGGGGTTTTTACTTAAGTTTAAGCTTTGGAAATTACATGTTCGTTTGCATGTTATATCTGTTATTGTCCCTATTATAATGCTTTAATTCTTATCTAGATTGCTCTACTTTATCTATATAGCATATCAAAAGTACATTATTACAGTTCTAAAAATAGTGCAATTAATACTTTAAGTTTTTATCAATCTCATGCTTATCAATTTACATAAGGTTTAAAATAGTAGAAAAATTATTTAAAGGTTATATAAATTCGGCTTTTTAATTTCATACATTTTTGGAATAAAACTTATATAAATCAAGAAAAATGTATGTAGGCTTTTTAAACATTAAACACAATTCTGGGTATAGTGAAAAAAACTATAAATACATTGTGACAATTTGTAATGCAAATGCTAGTGGTTAAAAAGGGCACTGTACTAGAAAGGTTCACCTTTGGGTCATTTAAATGCACGCATTTCATGCGACTTTTTAACTCATTTGCATTGAATTTGACATTTCCCGATTTAATTATGACAAAAATGCATTAACCAAGTGTGATTTAACACACAATCAAAGTCTGTGAAATGTGTAAAATCAGTGCATACAAAACTCTTAGGAAATCCATTTAAAAAAATGTCGGTAACTTTCGCTTTCCTTCGCAAACCAACCTCGTGACATCGACATAATTAAAAACCAAACACATATTGTAAGTCTGAAAAGTGTTATATCTAATGCCTACTAAACTCTTAGGAAATTAATTTAGAAATTTTAATAGCTATGACTTTCATACCTAAGCCAATTTATATTTTTAAACTAAATGCATATTGAAAGTCTGAAATTTGTTGGATCTAATACCTGCAAAACTCTTAGGAAATTGATTTATTTTTTTATAGCTCTGACTTTCATACCAAAGACAAATTATTTTTTAAGACTTAATGCATATTGAAAGTCTGAATGTGTTAATTTTAATTGAATAAAAACTCCCGGCAGGAAATGCAGTGGCGGCCTTGGCTTTGATTCGTAAGCCATTCTAATGAAATTGACAGCATTTAAAACCAAATAAATCCAAGGATTTGTATAATTTTTACTAATACTATTATGTCACGGTGCCTTTAACTTAGATATTGGTTACCATTGCCTTTTTAATCTTCAATCTGAGTACTCCCTGCCTTCTTATCTGATCCCCAAACGCAAATTACAAACTAAAACACCATTTATTTTCTGGCTCACGATTTTATGTTTGAATAATGCCAAATAAAATGTGCAAAAAGTGTTATTAGCGAGTGTTTTTCTGAATAACAGGTATTTGATATTCCCGGCATGGCCACTTTTTAAATTTAACATAACTACTTTCATGAAGAAAATTAGTTCTCAAGGAAAAGTTATTTACTTGGCTCCGAGATGTGATTAGGTTGATTGTTTTATAAGGTCATGTATTGGCTTAACCAATTTCACCCTACTTATTCCGAATTTTTTCTCCTTGCGAACAATTAATCATTAGATTGTCTAGAATTGATAACTTGTCGCTTTTATAATTAAATTCAAACTCATCAAAGTTTATCAGCTAAGTGTGTTAAGTAAGTTTGTGTGTTGGCTTAGAGAGAAAGAGAGAGATTGTGTGGAGAGAGACAGAGAAAAATTGTGTGGAGAGAGAGAGAAGGAATCTACCATTTTAACATATTTTTTTAGTGTTTCTTGCGCTCGATTTTTCCGTGAATTATAGATTTCAGAATATGCTTCTATATATCTTTATCCATAAATATTCAAAATTAGGACATCGCAGATATAGAGCCTAACTTTGTGCAAATTACAAAATATGTCATACGGTTGGTATATATGAAATGCATACGGTATAATACTTTTACTGCCAAACAAGATAAGTTTCGCTTTCCCCTTTTATTGGAATCAAAGATGCCATTTCTCCTTTATTTTTATAGATTTTACAATGTTTTAATTCAAACACTTTTAGGTGGAGTCGACATAGAGCACAAATTTGTTAATCGATACATCAAGTGAATTTTAAGAATTATTAAATTTTCTGTAAAATACTTGAATGGCTTAATTTCCGAATAAAATGTCTAAAATATTATTGTAGGTATTAAAATTTCGTAACTTGTTTTTATATTTTCCTCTCAATCCTTTTAGCAAAATAAAAACCTCTTAATAATTTACAATCAAGTACCAAGCAATCTGATTGAACATATGTGGCGACTCGATTATATAGCAATTAAATGGTGTTCTAATAACCATACTTTATAAAAACAATAATATGTAATAAGAAAGTGCTGTGCAATAAATGTTTCCGTAATGCCCAAAGCATCAACATTAAAGTAAAAACGGAAGGAGGTTATTAACTATTAAAATAGTTACTTATTATTGCCATGGAAACTGATCCAAAAGGAAAAAAAATCATGATCATGGAAACTCTTATGAATAATTTGCCCTGATTTTAGAGGAGTTCCGAAGTATGTTTTTCTTCGAAGAATAACTTTTTTGCACTAGAATAGCTTTGACACATTGTGAAAAGGGCAACAGCAACCTGAAACTGAAAAGATAACAAACGTATTACCAAATAAACGGTTTATAAAATTCTCCATTTTGACATCTTACATCATCCTGCAGAGGATCTCATGAATTATTGAAAAATTACAAACCTCAGACTAACAAAAATGTACAATAGCTAGACCTGAAATTGTTTATGTGTACACTCATAGGGCAGTAGTATGTGATTGTCGACTGTTTGGATCACAAATTCTGAAAATGTAAAGGATGAATTTGTCTAAAGGGGATTGCTATTTGGACATAGGACTGGTGTGTTTGTGTTTAGTTTATAACCATCTCTCAAGAAAGAAGCAAGTGCTAGACCGTAGATACTCAGCGTCGTTAGAAAAACAAAATTTATTTGAAACAATGTTGACTATAATATCTAATATAGGGAAACACTGCATCGCTTCGGCCTATAAATAATGCAATACATTAAATGCTATTCATCTTTATTTGCACATGTGTTTGCTGTTGACAATAAACAAGGAAACAGGTTTTAATAAAAAGACCACCATTTGTAATTCATTTGTAAATGTGACTGAAAAAGCATAGAAATTACTGAACAAAGCCATTTTGAACATTTCTCTAAAATATAGTTTTAATGAAGTATTTACATAGAATTAAATTGGTGGGGTATGTAAAAAGGAAATCTTATATACTTATGAATGCTTAGAAACAGGCAATGGTATAGAAATTCATGTGACTAAAAGGCCTATGGATCTCTTGAAAACGGGTTTCATAGAAGGTTTGAGGGACGCCTATATGTAGTTACTGTCATGTGCTACTTTTGAATGCATTATTTTATAAAAATTCAAAAGTAGCACATGACATTACTACTACAAGTGTAGTAACTGTCACAAATGTAATAAAATAGTGTCACATATGTAGTAACGAATCACATATGTAGTAACGACTGTAACCACAAATGTAGTAAGATGGTTCTGTGACCATTTACCAAAGAATACCGTTTATTGCTTTTTTTAATATTCACAAGATTGCATCTGGAAAAAAATCATTTAACTAATTGCTGCCTCAGAATGTACTTATAACTTATCTGGAAAAAAATCATTTAACTAATTGCTGCCTCAGAATGTACTTATAACTTCTCTGTTTAAATATATCTGATCACGATTTATCAACATTACCTATGATACCTACAACATTTACAATTTGTTAAAACTTCACAGTTAATTTCATTTATATATAACTGGTAACGATGCATAGCCTTATCGTTAAGGAATCGCAAGATCGTAGACTGATGATTTTTGTAATCCCGATGGTATCAGTGATAAAGAACATGAGTCTAAATGATGGAGAATTCGAGTTGAGTTGATTAATGGTGTTTAACGTCCCAGTCAAGAATATTGCACTTATAAATGACGCCGCCAGCTATAGGCGAAGGTGAAGACATTTTGCCTGTGTGTTGCGCTGATGGTGTTATACAGCAGGGTTCTGTATCGTGCCAAGTCTACCGTGACACGGGACCTCGTTTATTTAAAGATCCAATCCGAAAGAATCGTGACTTTCATTTGGTAATGTTGTGTGTTTGGCGAAAGAACAGTCACTCTCCATTTTCAAAGCTTGGGTCAAACCCTGTCGAAGTTCGAACCCATGATCTCCTACTCACGGAGATGGAGAATTCGAAAAGAATATTAATAATGTTAAAATCATATGAACATAAATAAACATGTGATTGATGAATTGGTTAGTTGTATAGAAACAACAAGATCGCAGACAGCTGGACAATGACACCTTAAATTATTGATTATCTTGAGTATAACAGAATTATTAAAAAAAAATCAATTTCAGATCTTATTCTAGATTTAAGCATGCAAATATTTTAACATACAAGTCAGGTAAATAATGATTGTGAAATCAGGGCATGGCGGTATGTATACTTGTGACGAGAAGAACATTCATATAAATGGTCGAAAAATCGTGGGAAAATAATCCAGAAGATGAGAATAAAACAACTTGCTTTGCCAATAAGCAAACATGATTCTTAAACGAGTAACGAATGTGTAAACATTATTGCGTGTCTCTTAATTTCTTCTTAAATTCTCTTTTATTTAAGATACATGTAATTATAAGGATGGTGATCATATTATGGGTCATTCAAGAGGGAATAAAATTGTAATTTCTGGAAGTGAGAGAATAATGGTTCAGAAATAGAATGCGACGAAGGAAAAAAAACTGAAATAAAGAATCTAGATACTATATCTGAATATATAAACATAATTTTGAATATTATTTTAAGATTGGAATGTAGTAGAGTAATTATTGAGAACAATGTTGGTTTCAGCTTCGTAATTTTAGTCCAAGCACTACTGATGAGGAATTGTATTCCGAAACGGCCGTCTAGTGCTGTAAAATTAAAACTAGTATAATATGTAATATAAATCCCCTAAGCCGATGTCTCTGTTGGTGGCTGGTGCCCCTAAATATTACAAACACAGTTGGCAATAATTGCTTATCAGAAATATACTATTGTCTAAATTAGCTGCAAGTTAAAATTTTAAGATCCTCAAATACTAAGTTATACTCCCTGATGCAAAGTATTCCTTAGCTAAATTTGGTAAAATATATTTGTGTTTTTTTTGGTAATCTTTTCAGCATCTTGAAAACAATTTTGGTTTCATAATATGTAAGTGTTTACTGCTGAAAATATGTCGACATGTAGACATAAAAAATTCGAACGATAACTAGTTTAGATCTATATGGCTTTTATTGTGTAAAACGGTCATTAAGTGTATAGATTACAAATCGTGTATACTTTTATATTACATTACAGCTTGGCTTTCCCTCGAGGTTACATGCTGTTGATAGTTGATTTATATTCCTTGTATATCATGATGAGACTCTTAGAAACATCGATCTTTTGTTTTTTAAGCAAATGATTCGATAACAACGTTACATGCAGAAAATCGAGTTTCCATTACCGTTTTCACAATTTCCATTTACAGCAATTTCTTCCGTTTGTAATAGAATTAAAAATCATTTTCTGTAAGTTAGTGAACGGGTCTGTTTAACACTATATACAATAAACAGAGCCATCAATCATTCAACATAATTTCCTGGATATTCCTCAAACAAGACTCATAATATTCTGGTACTTGGTGGCATTTAGAAAACAATTTATCATTTAACTAACTCAGAAACTGCTCGGATCCAATCTCTTTTCTTACAAATTCATTTATTCTCACTGGCAACAGAAGTATTCCATATAACTCTCTCCAATATTATTTAAATATTATTTGTTTTGGCAATGTGGTAGCTTTTTAAATAAGGTTTGAACGTTATCTGCTCGATGGCAAGAAATCAGCATATAGATTGATTAAGTCATATATAGTGAATGGGCATTTAGTGACTGAATTAGTATTTACAATTATACTGTTTGGACAGACTGTAGAATTATCAAATAGCGATTTATAACAATTATCTTCAAATATAGAGATATCGAGTAAATGGTTGTGCTTAGAAATGGAATTTGTAAACTGATTTTTCTTGAAGCTATTAGTAACCATTATACAAAATGAATATAATATTTCTAAATTCAAAACCTTTGATTAAAAAATAAATGCGGTGTTTGATATAACCATTATACAAAATGTGTTACTATATATAAGTATTATTTTTTTTAAAAATTCACGACCTTTTATAAACGACGTTTCGTAACATGTATTTTATGTGCATAATAACTATTAACCTGATACTTTGCAATCCGTGTCAGGGAAATACTATACATTGAAGATAATTAAATCATTTTTTTCTCGAAATTATTGTTACTTGTACTTATGAAGTGCAAGCACACTTGGTTACAGCGTAAAACCAATTTAAAATTATCACATATAAGGTAGCCCTTTTCGAATGTAGTGACGGCGACAAAGTGATTATAGTGTTAACCCGCACCCTGTCAAAACTGTGAATTCAACTCCGATCGAAAGGAGGTTTCTTTGACTGCGTAATTATTGCGTTAGTTTTCAAATCCGGGCCCGGGCGGAACTGTGGATCGATCCAATCCGATCGAAAAGGGGTTTCCTTGTCGCAGGCCTTTACTAGTTTGCTCGGTACCAGTTTAATATATTTTGGACTGCAATGTTAATCTGCCACATTTCGTTAAGTGTTCTAGCACTCCAAAGGTCACTACAATCACAAACTAGTGCAAAGCAAAATTCGCATGAATTTGTATTTGTATGAATCTTTTAGGTTAATACAAAAACAAATGTCTTGTAAAAAATAGCTGCAAAAATGCTGATAAGACGTAAAAATTACTTAACTAAACAACCAACAATCAACCAACAATCCAGCATTTGTTTTGCACACTGAAGATAGCTATAGTATAAATGCTGAGAAAGATGTATGAACGTAAGTATCATTATATCAATAAATTGATATGTTAAGAAAAATGAGTTAGTTTCCAATTCATTGAAGACATACTATATTTCTTTATTCGGTATTATTTATCATTGTATTGGGGTCATAGGTCATTGGCCTCTATTTATAGGGATTTTATAATATCTAAGGGACATTGTCCTCGCGTTTACGAGACAGAATAATAGCGATATTGATATTCTTTAGCTATTGTATCGGACTCTCTAACTACAAATGACTTAGTCGCAGTAAGACGTCTTCGTGTTCTCTAAGTATCAGTAGAAACCAATATAATAGTTCAGTTTTGTTTGTAGAGTGTGGGATGCCAGAATTTGAACCTGAGTCGTGTCCGAAGACTTGAAAATAGGGCGTGACTGATCTTTTGTCAGTTATCGGTATTTAGAAATGAAAGTTATGGGGTCTTCGGGAGATCCCTTAAAAACATTTCCCGGTAGCAATGCCAAGCTAAAGAACTTCCTTCCCAATGGACATTGTCCTGAGCGCATGGCAAAAGTCAAACTTAGCACGTTAATTTTTCTCCTGATTCAGGGCAATGACGGGGAGAGTTCCATGATGACATTGGCTCTTTCCAGAAGAGACCCATGGTTTTATTTCTAAATGAATGTTTGGTAAAAGATTGATTGAATAGAGTTTTACGTCCCAGTCAAAAACATTTCACGTATATGGAGAGGTCATATACCGTTACAGATGAAGTGTCAGATATTTGGACCTTTAGAGGGGCTCAAGGCAATGTGCAGTAAGGGTTCTTTGACGTGACAGGGCTGTCGCTTAACGGGTCGTCGATTTTTTAGACTTCATGACTTTCATTTCATAATGCCGAGTGCTTGACGAAAGAATAGTCACTACCTATGATCAATCCTACACAAGAAGGATTCTAACTGCAACCTGTCACGTAAGGGGCGAGCATTCTACCAGCTAAACATATAAATAGAAATCACGTTTTGTTACAATTATGTCTCTAGGATATATACTAGTTTAATATTACTAAAATAATACATTTTATGCGATCCCATAGTGCAGTATTAACATTTCAAGAAAGCAACCATCAGCAACTGTACTTCTGACATAAAAGAGTCCTATTGCTGTACCAGATATTTTATTCCTGAAAACGCTTACGTATTGCGTAATAATTAACATATTCGCCTATACTCAAACCATTTTAACACACCCACACACACAGTATTATTAAGCGGCATACATGTTCTTTAGACTTCATGTTAGTGAAATCCGTTGTTTTCGTGGTGTACAATTTTCATTGTTCTGAGAGAAAACGCCATTAACGACGGGTGGTATTTCTTAAGTTTAAAGGTACTGTAAAGTATATCTCTGTAAATTCGTGGGTCAAGTTATCCGACGAAAATTGTTTAAGTTTATTATATTTAAGTCTGGAACAAATATAAAAAATTATCTCTATCGAAACTTGTAATAAATATCAACTTTATATAAAATGCCATGAGAGCTTTCAGTACTTTGATTTCCTCTAAAGATACCTTATACTATAACAGATAGGAAGATCAAAGTTTTGAAGATGTTTATTGATATTGCGGACTTGAATTGGTTTTTAAAAATTTTACGAAATTTGCATTCTTTTGACATTTTTGTATCTTTTTAAATAAAATTAAATGTTTTAAAAATAATAAAATATTTTTAAAATCTGCTACGTTAACATTAAAATGATTGATAACAAACTTTAAGCATTTCGACATTTCTTATCTCATTTTACAAAATGGTTCACAATAACGAATCAATGAGACAACTGGGATTAAGAAAATGTCAATAACATGCAAATATTTTATCCCCCGCCATTCGAAGAAATTGGGGGATATTAAATTCGAGTTCTCGCCCGTCCGTCCTTCCATTCGTCCGTCCGTCCGATATCCCTGTATGCGCTTATTCTCCAAAATTACGAAGCACTATTTCACAAACTTGGTGCAAAGTATCAACATAGATAGAAGATCAGCATATTTTCAACTCGAGTGGGTGTGCTCATGTTTTGGAATTATAAACTTTTAAACATAAGTGAAAATCAAAAGAAAGAACATGCTGGTGGCCAGTGGTGGGTGATCCTAATTCCCTGAATTGGCTTGTTTGAAATTAAATCAGACAAATTTCAAGGACCAGTACGTACGTACTGCATTTCAACTGCATTGGAAGGCAAACAAAGGGTTTGCTAGCGTAACACGTGATTACTACCTCTTATTTTGCGCGGTGCGCTTTCGAAAGGCGGGAAAAATGTGAATTCACGAAAAAGTACAGTAAATCTACCATTTTTGCATTTATTTTTTTTATTTTTGTAAGTTGTCAAAACTATTTTGATCAGAAAAATTTAAACAATCAATTTTGAATACACAGGTGGTCGGTGTAGCTAAACAGGAGGCACTTATCCTTCCAGAGCACACGGCTTCGATTCCATTATGAAAGTTAACATGTATAACCTGCTTTGTCAATTTAAAAGTTTTTACTTTGCTTTGGGATTGTGATTTGGACATACATTAGTATGTTTGTTTTAATATTTATAAGCGTTGAATCCTAATTTTCTACTTGATTCGGGTCATTGAGAGAAATACACCACACGCTTTAGTTTGAAGACAATTACACAATGTGATGAACGTCCATTTAGTTCAGGATCGAAATCAGATTCAATGCTGATGATCTAAATTTGTAAGCAAATACAATGATCCATTTGATTTGGATCCAACTAAAACATATTTACACTTTGGGAATTGAGGGATTAGCATGATAAAAGAGTTATGAGATGACGGATGTAAAAATAATATTATAATATAAAAAAGACATGAGTAGCGATTCAACGATCTCGGATTCATTAGGCGACATGGGAGTTGAATGTCACTAAGCTAATTAGAGTTGCAAAAATACTGATCTGTAGTTTATCAAGATGTTGTCTCAATTCGATTTCCAATATTTTTGTAATTTGATACCGAGTTAGCGTGCAACTGAGCGACTATCCTTATTAGTAAAATATGCTACTAGGATATCAATGTACTATGGCTAGTAAGAGGATTGAGCGATTATTAGCCATCCTGGTAGCGGTAGTAACAAAATGGTCATATTTTTACAACACAAAATGCTTGATCTTCGCCATTATTTTATCACAACGCAAAATGCTTGATCTTCGCTGTCGAAGCAGGAAAGTACTTCTGCCCCCTTTTATAATATCAGTAGGTCAACTTTGATAAATTATTTTCCACTGTTCATTTTTATTCAGAATTACTAAAAACCAACTCAAATGACTGTTAATAAATGACAATTTCCGATAAAACCGGAGATTATTAAGTTTAAATTACATTACACAGCTTCTGCTAAATGTATTTTTACACTTTCCTATTGTTTTACAAAATATAACGGAATCAAAATTACATTTACTTTTAAAATTTTTATTTTTAATTATTTTTTCAGTCTAATAACCCACACATCAAGATAAAAAACGCAAGGGTTGTTGGCTTATGTAGGTAATTTGAATTGTTCATTTTAATTACTACTGGATCACTATCAGTAACTCTTACACACATTTTTACTTTCTCCAAAAAAGATTGTTTTCAGTCTATTCAACATCTTGCATCAATTAAATGTGAATTCTAAATACTTCTAAAAGAATTATTGCAACATCTTTACTTGTAACACTTTATCAAGTGTAAAAAGTATAGCGAACCCTTGATTTGTCTTTACTTTTTACCAATATCATTCAATGAAAATTGAAAAAAAGTCTTAAAACAAACTATTCATTTGTCATTCTTTTGCATAACACGGTAAGCTGGGATAAAAAAATATGTAGCGCTGAACAGGGAATCTAGTTATTTTGTCAACCACCAAACGGAATGCAAACACAAAACATTCTGAATATGTCATCAACAAAATGTTAGAATGTTTTTATCTGAAACAAGAGGACCTAAAATAGTGTCCTTATAGTCAGTGTGTCAATTTGAATGGATGATGGCTACAACAGGTTTGACTACGTAATATATTCCATAAAGATAGTAGTTTCTGAAGAACTTAAATTTTCACGAAACTGATAAGAAGCTTTTTACATAATAGCTATCTGTAACTTATTTGTTTCTTGTTATAAACCCAAGAGATTAAAATGAAATGCATATTATAAATTAATAGTTTCATTCGTAATACCCACGGGATTAAAATCGGAAAAATTCTAAAAAGGCAAAATGAATCAATCAAATTCTTCATTTCATGAAGCATGATATTGTGAAATTGTTCCATTTCAAATTGAACCACCTTTTCATATATCAATTTTTTAATTTCAGTTTAATAAAAATGAAGATTTTGCGATATATTAATACCTTTTGAATGTACGATTCTGCCTTAGAGCAAAACTAATGCTGCAAGTGCATTTTTCCATTAAAACTTATAATTGAACTTCGGTTTATCTCTCATTTGAGAATTATATTACGAAGCATTTTGATTTTCGCGTATAAGACGAGTCGTCTTATGCCCCATGGCAACCTAAACCCAGAATATCAGTAAATTATTTAGAGTTTTCAGCTTCTCTCTCGGGTGAGAAAGTCAAGAAAATGATGATTAAAACCGCTAAAATCCCCGCTACCTAGATGTATTATGCCACTATGAAAACACATTCATTAGTCTACGGTCAGAAAAGACGCTGACGTTTTTTCTTATCTTAGCAGACACCTGTCACTTAACTGACATATCATCAATTGATTTTCTTAAAACAGAGATACTTGATGCAGATTTTATAAGGCATATATACATACAACATGTATCTGTACAGACCTGTCGAAAGTTTAACACTTAAGCTAACGAAATGGTGCTGAAACGGCAGTTCATCTTTATTCCTTATAAGCTATATCTTGAGAGCTTATAGGCAGCCGCTATCTATCTCTCAGCAGCTTGTCTGTCATAGCTATCTATATTTCGGCTGCCGAGATTCTATTCTCTTTGGTTAGCTCACTGTAAAACTTTGAACAGGCCTGTACGGTATCTGTACCATAAAGAACCTAGCAATGCTGACAAAATAAATGTCAATATGTAATTCAATAATAATATTTACATTGAGTTAGTAATAGAAACCTCTTTCAACATGTCATTTGTTATTCAGTATCTATCACTCAAAAAAATAAATATGCCATTCATTCAACATGGAATATACTGTAAATGTCTAAACAAAGTAAACCAAAACTTGCTAGTGATTTGTCATATGTCAACCTCTAGTAAATCAATGCAAAAATCAAAAACAAACACACTAATCCATGTCCGAATCACAATCCAGAAGCAAAGTAAAAACTTTGGAACTGACAAGTTAGGTTGGACACGTGAACTTCCACCAGGGAAGTGAGGTGAGGCCAGGTGCTCATGAAGGGTAAGCGCCTCCTGTTTAGCTAGCTACACCCGCCACGTGTGTAATCAAAATTGTGTGAAAGGAACATGGGATTATGAGACGTCAAATATATCCAGGGCAATCCTGGACACAGATACATCAAACTTATCAATAATTCTGTGATGACGGCCATAAAACGTTTTGAGAGCCTTGATAAGCCTAGGCTTGTAATATCCCTGAGTCAACAATTTATTTACATACTAATACTTTTGGTAGTTATACTGAAATCGCAGGCAATATTAAGACGCAGTTTAATCGTTTTGCATAAAATCATCAGTTGTGGACAATATCATGATGCAATTATAATATCAAGGAAGGAATTAATAAGTGAGCAACAATATGACGCAGTTGTAATCGTTAATACATAGAATAAGCACTTGCGATTGCAGGTAATTATTGTGACGTAGTTGAAATCTTGAGAAAGGAAGATGTTACAATATTATGACACAGTTGTAGTGTCAATGCATAAAATAATGAATGGTAGGCAATATTAAGACTACGTTGCAAACTCAGAAGCAAAGTAAAAAACATTGGAACTGACAAGTTAGGTTAGGCACGTGAACTCCCCCCAGGGAAGTGAGACCGGGTGCTCCGGAAGGGTAAGCACTGAGCAATATTATAACTCCTGCATTTTTCATCGTTTATGCTTAAATTTGCAAGTTGCAGGCGATATTATGATGCAGTCAGTTGTAATCTAAATGACGGAATGCTTAAATTGTTAGTAATATTATGACGCAGATTTATTCATCAATGCGTATGAGTTGTGGGCAATATGAAGGAGTGGAAATCTTTAGGTATTAAATTAGGAATTGTTAGCAATAACGTATCGGTTAATAAAGTATATGTGTATGGTTATTCAGGCATTTACAAATCTTAATTTTTAATTGGAATTTAATCATTGATTCCAGTTGCGCAATAAAGACTAATAAGTAACAACATGCAATTTCCTTTTTTACAAGCTAAATACTTCTTTTAAGCAGGACATAATTAATTCTAAATTAAGTACGCTCAATGAAGAAAATGACTTGATCTTCTTTTTCTTATCATGTGTTTTTTTACACTAAGATTAATCGGTGGATTGATTCCCTGTGGGGTGACGGTATTGCTTTAGGTGCATTGCATTCAAGTACAAGCACTAAAACATCAAATATTGCATACACATACACGAATGTAATTGAAAAATTTCAAATTTTAAATATTCTTTAAGCGCTATACATTTTTTCTTTTAAAATTGGTAATGTTATCTTTAGGAACAAGGAAATGATGTAATTTGTATTACTTGCTGAAAATTATTCAATTAAAATTTTCGAAGCAAATAGAGTGTACTCTATCATCAGCATTAATTGGGCGTAAATATAAATTAAGAGATGTTTACCAACGCGTTATATTCTGTAAAGCAAACACTATCATCACTCTCCAGATTTGCCAAGATTACATCTTATAAACTCATGAATGCACTATGTATTTATAAAACACATACTTTTTTCAGTAAAACTTTGTAGTTATTGGTTTTTGCTTATTTTTCAAAGTAGGCAAGGATAAAACTTTCTTTTGAGTACTCCACCCCCATCAAATCCGATGCAAAATTATTTTTCAAAGAAATCTTCAACAAAGCTTGATTCAAAACTTTTAGGCCTTTTCATTTTGCTGTGTTGAAAGCAATTTCAGTCAAACCTGTCAAATACATTTTGATTTCACACTTTTGTGACAGTTGGGAGATAAGTTGGAACATTTTGTCTAAACCACTTTGTTTCTCTCCTTTTAGTCTAAAGTTACTAGGGATTCTTAATTAAAATATCAATTCTTAGACTTTATAGCGTTAATACTTCGCTTTTACTATTGTGATTTGAACATGGGTCGGTATGTTGGTGCTGGATTACACAAAATGTTAGTTACACAAAGATATGTTCTAAAACCATCAATATTATTTGTTAATTGTTGAATGGCTTAAAATTTAAAAATAAAACATTTTTTATCGATCAGTAGTAATTAATTTATACTTTGCTTTAATTAACTTCCGGATGAATTTTTAATTTTGGTGGAGCATGTAACTATTAAATCCATCAATCACTTGCAACGAATATTAGATTTGTGCAAGACTTGCATTCATTCTACAATTTTTTTGTCTTATGATGTTAAAAATTATAATTGTATTAAATTTCAAACACAAATATACCAGCAAATGATTAAATCTAAAAACAAAGTGAAAACTTAATAAAATTTGTTAATTAAACATTTAAACAATATAAAACTGACGATGTCGTAGAAAACATGCATATATTTTGTAACACTGTCGCAGGTGATATAATTTATTTACTCGAAATTTGCTTTAAGTCATCAAAATATATTCTGTATAATTATTTTTTATGTAAACCATATTGCGTTTTTTTCACTCAACTGTCCGAATGTCTCATGTGCATAATCATGTAAATGGTGTCCCGTTAAGGAATAGTAAGCGAAAAAAACCGGAATCACAAACCTTGAGCAATCTCATTTGCAATTTACCATTTTTCTCCAACTATCATATGAGTGAATACAATGGAACTTCCTGCTTTATTGAATATCAACCCATGACAACCACTCTTCTGCTGTTTAGATATAATCCAAAAAAAACACTTGTCAATTATTGTGTCAGCATTTATTTTTAAACCAATATTATCTCATTACCTAGGAAATTGATAACGTTTATAAAAAAATTATGAAACCTGTTATTAATTTAGAAATGCCATATTTTATATCACATTGTCAAATCTATGGTTTAGCTTTTACATGATATTTTCTAAAAGTACAAGCTTTTTGAAGTGGAATTGCGTCATTTATTTATAGGAATTACACTAGATTGCATTATAACATTAAATCATTTAGAGGACTAAGAACGTTTACAAACATTAAGTCTCATGATTTAAGAGTAGTTTTATTTGTCATCAACAAAATGACGTCATAGTCAAAATATTAAAATTAAGAAAACGACAAAAAATACACGACAAAACCATTTACGTCATAGTCAATGCAAATAAAAGAAAAGACAAAAAAAAAAAAAAAAAATTATAATAAAATCTTGTAGGAGAAGGCATAAAAAATTGTTTTTTTGTCTTGTTATAAAATTTCTGATTAATTAATTTGCATTTAGTACCCATATCCGATTAGATAATCATATTTCCCCTTCATTACTTCTCTTAGTAATCACTGTTCAGTAAAAACAATAAAATCTGCTCTTACAGGATGTTTAGAACATTAAAACATAAATGTATTACCGTCTCATTTTCGCTCTATAGTTTTTGCTCGTCAACTTGGAGTTATTGACTAGGAATTGATCCATAAAGATGTCAGTATCCTCATGTAGATGTAATACTATTACGCAAACAAATGGGAAAAATGACGTCATTTTAATGACGTTTTTATGATCGTCACAATTTTTAGGATGACAATATCATTGATTTTCTCTTCATTTTTTTGTATCGGCATGCGTCTTGTTTTAAGCTATACAGTCATATTATTGACGAGCGTGAAATATCGTATTACCCATTTCCCTACTTAGACGTGTCGAGTAGAGTGTGAAATAATGATGTCTAGACCAAGTCAAGAATGGTTCACTTATATCAAGTTAGTTTCTGGATGGTGTAGAAAAACAGATTGCTCGGGGAAACCGAGTTGAATGTCATAGTGTGAACCGATGTTCTTTAACGTTCTGTCCTTGACTGGCCCGGAATAGTCCAATTGAAAATGTGTGGGATTCCCTTAAAAAGAATGTAACCATAGATAGTCCGAAATCGTCAACAGAGCTCTGGCAGTCTTTAAGAGGCACTTGTGTTAGACCAAGAAATCAGATTGTAAAAATTTTTATCGCACATAACCTTATTGTGTTAGAGCAGTTATTCAGACAAAATGTGCTCATACAAAACACTAACTGTAAATTAACTTATGTTGATATCAAGTAATGCAACTTATTTTATGTAAATCACTTCTAAATTAATTGCATGTTGTAGTATTTGTATTTTTGTTCTTGCTGTTATTGCATTAGGGGTGACGTTTCTTTATGGGAATTATGGGGTGACCTTTCTTTGTGGAATGAGCTGTACTTGTCCGATATTCACTGATGAAGAGACGTAGATGAAGATCCATATTGACGTCAAAGAAACGCTTATACCTGTCTAGTGAAGAGGGTTAAAACGTGTAGCTAAATACTTTTTGTGCTCTTTTATAAACATTCTGTGTTTTTCGTACTGAAACATGTTTTTGCATCAAATATTTGTTAACACGAAATAGTTTTAATTTGTACTTACCCCAATTAGATTTTAAAACCATTTTTGTACACGCTTTGAATTTCCATATTGGCAATATTTGTTTATATTGGGCAATATCCCATATTGTCCAAATTTTGTGAATTTAATGGCGAGGCAAATTTTTATGTATTTTATCACTAACACATGTTGTTAATAATTATTAATGTCACACTTTTTTAAATTACTCTCTATATAAATCGATACAATAAAATTCCAGTACTTCAAATGTTCGTATAAAAAATTGCATGTAGATTTGGCCTAAAGCAAGTTTGGATTTTTAGGTCAACATAACATATGCCGACCTCTTAATCACTTAGCAAAGGTTTAATGTTTTTATTCGTTTTTTGTATTTTGATTGTTTTTACTGTTTTCACAACACACAAACTAATTAATTTTAAACTGGAATATTTGTAGTGGTGTAACATCTGTAATTTAAAAGGGCATACTTTACCTTGACCTACAAAAATCGGAATTAGAAAAACGGGCAGAACGTTTCTTTAAAATTTTCACTCGATGGTACAAGTAATTGAATGTTTGAATGTGAAAAACTGAACACTTTTAAAAAAAACAACAACATACCAGTCTATGTCAGAATTGCAACCTTAACATATTTGAAAACAGGCAAATTCAGTTAAACTAGTGAACTTCCATGAGGTAAGTGAGACCGGATTTCCAGAAGAGTAAAGCTTCTAATGATAAGCTATCTTTACGTATACAGTCTGGCGTGAAATGAAAATTAGGAATGAAAAACATTAAAGTATGCCATGTCAAAATACATCAAGAAGAACCTTAGATACAGATACAGTATACTTGTCAACAACATTGTGATGATGCCCATAAAACTTCTCAAGGGCCTTATTAAGCCTAGACTTAAATGATAAAATAAGTGTTTCAAATGTTAAGAGAACTTTATATTTAGAAATTGAATGCACACTTATTATACAATTCATCATTGTCATAATGGTACAATGCCGATAGAAAAGAAATTTTCATCAGTATATAAGCGAATCTGCAATGTCTTCTTATTGAAGTAACAATAATTGAATATATCATTGTATACATTGTACTTTATTCTTATAAGTTGTTTTCCATTTAATCAAGCATGTTTTCATTCCATTGTTAATGTTGTTTTCTTGTTAACGTATGGCTGGTCACATGACAAAGATGTATAAGTTCTATCACTGATGGTATTGTATATCAATGACCCGTTGTTCGTGAAAATCACAATACGTATGATACATCACTGTGTAACATTCCTTTTATAAAGTTTATTTTAATCACGTCGTACTTTGTGAACATATATCAATAGTACGTTGCTTATTAAAATATATACATATTACTTCATCGCCTTTAATCTGTGTTTAGAAAGTATGCATGAATTGCTGCTTGGTTTTATATACGTATACTACATCAATGTGTTTCACATCGTCACAACTGTTTTTATTAATCTTATTCTTTTATCAAGAGATTTGTGTCATTGTAGATAAAAATAACGGTGTTCCTTTTTTAATTATATGACTCGTGTGCTCAATCACTGTCCATAATTGTTTTAAGATATTCTCCTTTCATATTTTACTCTTTGTGACAAAAACTGTAAAACAGATTTAGTTCACAAAAATAACCATACATCATTGCATATTATATCAATGTTAAGTTTACAGCACTAGATGGCCGTTTCGAAATGGAATACAATTCCTCATCAGTAGTGCTAGGACCAAAATTATGAGATCAAGAACCAATATATATCAACCAAATTTACTAAAGTAAAAACTCTGCATTAAGTAGTATACCTTAGTTTTTGAGGTTTTTAGATTTCAACTAGCAGCAAATTTGGACAGCTATATATTTCTGCCTACAGAGTTTGATATATCCTCGGGATTGCTTAGTCCACCAACAGAGGTTTAAATTAACTATTATACCAGTATTAACTATTGAGTTTACAGCACTAGCGATTGCCATGTATTCATTTGCATCACTGATACTTCGAGAAAATGAAGATAAAACGAAATTTATCCTAGGATGTTTGCCAACCTAGTTTCAGGACCAATGGGCTTCTGAGCACCTGCTTATCTTTATCTTTGCAGTTAATATGTAATTCCACGATTATATGTATAATTCTGATTTTTGTTATATATTTCACAATATAGCGTGTTTATCCACAAACAACAACTGTTCTCTGAAGTCAAATTGCAGTAATATTGTAAAAAATTAAAAATACTAAACGAACTTGATATGCTCTGTATTCAATAAATTTGAATAACAGTCATGGTCTGGAAACAAATGCTGACGTAATATTCAGACAGACAGCTATACGTCATGATGACGTATGATCATAGCATATGGTCTGTGATGTTCGCAGCTTGTTCAGGTTGGTGTATGTATAGATATATGTAAATGAGATGTATAGTTGAGTGAACGAGGGTGTGAGAATATGGTGATTAGTCAATGTTTATTTTCATATATGTTAAAAAACTTGGTAAAATATATTTTGGTCCTTTGGGTAGCTTTTCAACATCTTGATAACAGTTTTGGTTTCATAGTTTTGGTTCAGGTACTACTGGTGTGGAATTGTATTTCGAAACGGTCGTCTGGTGCTGTAAAATTAAAACTGGTATATATACTTTTTACGTTAGTGTTTGTTACCTATGACGTAGATTTACAAAAACAAAAATCCAATTGCTTACTCATCACAGCATAGAGTGAATGAACCTTTCGGTGCTTAAATGTTATTTTCATATATGTTTTCTAATTCCATTTAATGACTAAAAGTACGTAACAGTGATGCAAATTACACGCCTAAAAGGACCTTTCAAATAAGAAGACAGAAACACACTCTTCTGGGGCTTCATCATGCCGTGTCTCCGAAACGGAGCAGTTATTGCTTTGTAAAGACAGTAAGTCTAAATACATGTAATGATGGTAATCTTTTGTGGTGTAATTTGTTTCTTTTGCATCAGAAACCTTTATTATCAGTCACAATAGCACCATTTTCTAACTTCCAATGATGGTACTCTTATCACTATGATGACCTTTAAGTGGAAAAAAGATGCTTGATTTTTTATCATTATCAGACAAAAAGGACACCTTTGTCTCATTTTCAAATAAATATGATTCTATTTGAATTGTAATGACTGTTGTGGGGGAAAACTATCATATCTTAATTTTTTATATTTTTAATGATTTTATCCGACAAAACCCATCATTCAATTTTGATGTCGTGTGGGAAAATAATATGTTGAATTTTTATTTATTTATTTATTTATTGATTTTATCAGACACGACATGTTTTGACAAAACATTATTCAATCTTGATATGGTTTCTTGGTGTCCAACATCTAGCGTGATCCAGTCCTGATACCCTATATCTTCAAACAAATACGGTGACCAACGTCACGATACATTATTTTCACTTTATGTGTATTCTTTATTGCTTCTGGAGTAAATTCACCCTGAAGATAAGGTTAGTATTGTTGGTAAAAGGATGATAATGTGATTAAGGAAATGTCATGTTGCGCATATTCATTGAACACTTTTGTACTATACGAATAGCAACATTACACAATGGTAGATTTAACTCGAGTTTCTCATCTGTACATACCACAGTATCATCTGAAAATGTAACACGCACAGCCAACTGATGAATCCCATATCAAGGTCAAGTTAATGGTACAAGTCTGATAAACATACTAATTCGAATCATAATCCAGAAGCAAAGTAAAAACTATGGAACTTACAAGTTAGGTAAGACACGTGAATGGTAATCACCTACTGTTTAGCTAGCTACACCCGCCACGTGTGTAATCAAAATTGTGTGAAAGGAACATGAAACTATGGGACGTCAAATATATCCAGGACAATTCTGGTGTTTAAACGAAAGCACTTGTAGAAGTACAAGGTGTATTTGACATAATTTGACAGTATGATGTTACAATACTAATAAGTAACGCCAAATGTATTGATCATTGTCAAATTCATTATATTGGAACCGTATTCCGAAACTCTTCTGTGCTGTGAAATCAAAAACTACTATAATGTGTAATGAGTAATTTAATCGCACGCTTTGAATACAAGATGAATTTAAATGAACAAATCATATTACATATCATTACAGATTATACCAGTTTTAATTTAAAAGCACTAGACAGCCGTTTCATAATACAATTCCTAATCAGTGGTGCTTTGATCAAAGTTATGAAACCGAAATCGTTTTCAAGATGTTAAAAGTATCCTAAAGACCAAAACATAGTTTACGAAATTTAGCTTTGGCAAATACTTTGCATGAGAGAGTAACCTAAGTATTTGAGGAATTTCAAATTTCAAATAAAATATATTCGCCATCACAATGTTTGACTTACAAATAGAAGTCAATAAATTATTAAACTGCATCATTAGATATATCATCTTTTAACCTCCAATCCTTTGTTGCAAAATATTTGACAGTTCCCAATATAGAAACAAAGAAATCAAACGTTTTAGAATGAAACATATAATTCGCTGACACGGAATTGTAAACCACAAATTTCATAAAATATTTCAATCACAAAAGTGTTATTGACCAAAATACCAACACTCCCAATATATCAACATATTTGTATACTTTGTATATCCCGAAGTCATTATTACGCCGAAATACAATATCATTTATCTATCTAACGCAAGGATATTCTTTCACCAAAATCAAAGGAAAACCCTGAACACACATATAAGACAAAGTCAACCGAAGAAAAAACAGCATTGTATTTGATATGATGTACAATTATACAGTGGTAGATTTTATTTAGTGATTCTCATTATTGAATAGCAATACAATATCTGTCTTCATTAAAGAGCGAAAACGGCCAAGGTCATTGTTTTTGAAAATGTAAACAACGCACATTAAAGTATAAATCACATTTGACATCACTGTTACAATTTGTATATGAATGTTAGGGGGATTATGAAAATGTCATTTTGGCATTTTATACGACTTTTTGATAATAAGCGAACTCCATTATAGAATGGTTGTTGTAGCTCTGGGGATTTCTCATTACCGCAATGTCGACAATCTCACAAATAGGAAAAAATCTCAAATAAAGGTAAATTTAAACTAAGAAATAGTAAAATTAAAATAAAGAAATTCATCAGTGGAAACATCTGCTTAGCTTTGGCAAGGGTAATGACGAACAAGAAAGAACTTATGAAGAATACAAACAAAACATGATAAACATATATAGATAAACTAATATAAGATAAAAGGGTACATTGTATTTACAAGTGAACTTCGTAGCAGCCAAGAACATAAAAAAGTACAAGTGTACAAGTCATTAAATGATACAACTATCAGAAAAAACAATAGAGAGACAACATCCGCATATTAGAACCACTGATTATAAAATTGCCGACTTTCGACGGGCACTGTAGGAAATAGCGATCAACCACAAGACATATCTAACATTTAATGGTTCCTAAACCTAAATGTTTTACCAAACAATCAACAAACATACCCACATATCTTATCCTTGTAAAATTGCCAAAGACATTTGACACAACCATTATAGCATTATGGTATTATGGTAGATTTAACTCTAGAATTTATCATTATTAGACAGACATTCAATTCAATAACATAGTCTAGCACATTCGTTTGTTTTTACAAAAAGAAAACATGAACACCTAGTTATTGTCTGGAACATACATATAAGCAATGCAATATTTGAAAGTACAGATTATATGCACCGTGATGATCCAACAAATACGTTTAAGTATATCCAATATTCTGGCAAACAAAGCCATGTTTTTTATACGCAAAGATAAACAAAAAGCAACAGGCGAAGTTACAAATTGTATTTGCAATGACGTTGTTACAAAGTTTGATCGCATAAAACAAAGCAAGCATAGAGTTTACGGTTATTTGAACACAAGCATATTAATAATAATATTACTAATCGAACAGATTGCTTTCGAAATTACTACATGAAAATTAGTCTAGACGTTGGCCAATCACACAAAAACATACATGTCCATGTTAATCAAACAATCCTAAGAGCAAACACAAAACTTTCATAACTGGCGAAAAGTAAGATTTGAATTTCCAGCAGGAAAATAAGGCTTGGTGCAAAAGGGTAAGCACCTCCTCTCCTGTCTAGCTAGCTACACCCGCGAGGCGTTTTATAAAAATTGAGTATCAAGAACATGAACGTGTGAGATATCAAATATATCGTGGATAATTTCTGATACAGGGGTATTATACTTATGAACAATAATATCGAGGTGGCGATGTTTTGCACTGTTTTGAAAATTATTTTAGCTTATGTTTAAAGATAAAAATATAAAAAATAATTACTGTTTTTATTTAAAGTCGAAAATATGCGCTTGGCAATAACCTATGCAAACACGAATAGAAACATCAATTGAACACAATTAGAAAACATAACAATCTTAACATTGAGACCACTTATTATAAAACTCTAAGACTATTAGCTTTTTTATCGCGATTATTGATGAATCTTATGACAATTTGGTATAAGTATTAGTATTTAATGGCAAGGTTTAAGTACTTCTAAAATGTCTTACCTATCCCATTTATCTTACAACAGAAATTGATTCACTTGTGCCAAATTGAATTATACAAATATCAAATCTTCCACTGAAAAATATTTACTTGGCAATAGCCAGAGACAACAAAAAACTAAACTAACAAATAAAAACAAATTGATCACCAAAACACATGGAAAGCACGAAATTGGATGGCAATAAATATTAAACTACGTATGATCAAAGCCAAAAAAGACGTTGTGGGTGCAAATAGTTATGATAACACTAAGTTTACAATATTTATCATGTCCTTATCAATCTCTATATAAATCTCCAAATGTCATTATTTCTCAATTGACTTTTAAAGAAAAAGTCAATAGTGTTGAAATGGCGTATATAAATTGCGACGCCATCAACGTAAATGCTGATTTCATGATGGGTGGAGCAGTTAATGAATAATCTGTTATGGTATTTGATAAATTATGCTATAAGGTTAACATATGTATGTTCACGTTTTTAATAAAAGGATTGATATTTATTTTTAATTTATTTTAATTGAACAGCAAAGAATAAATTGTGAAAAGAGGCTTCGCCGTTTATGTGATTTGCCCTATTTCCTCTTTCAACAGTTCATACCTTGATGCCATTCCAAAAAAAAACAATCTTTCAAAAGCAGGTCCAGAATGTTCAGAAAGAAGCTTTGCATTCTAATAATATTCACAGTATATATTACCTTAAAACATCAATTGTTAATATAAAATGGACTTAAAACGGGAAAAATCCAAGTTACTGGAGGCCCTATATATATTTTACCTGTACAATTATCCGTTGGTATCTGCTGCGTTGTCATACACATGCCGAGCAGACGGAAGCTTGGTGGTGTCTGGTTTTAATTATCCCTACCATGCAGCCGGCTGCTCAGCACATCTACAATATAATTCTAAGATCCGTCCGTCGGTCCTGGATACGTGAGAGAGAGAGAGAGAGAGAGAGAGAGAGAGAGAGAGAGAGAGAGAGAGATTTCAACAAAGGTTGATTCAATATATTGAAATGAATACGCTAATTAAAGATGTAATTTTGTATAAATTGTATATCAGTCCCAAAATCAGAAAAAGTATCTTTATTTACCAAAGCCTGGGAAAGAGAAACAACTGAAACGAACAGAGGAAACTAAAAGACTCTGAATAGAAGACGTGAGGAAGCATTGTTGCTAAAATTCGCCAATGTCGGCGATTTAATGGACTAAATCCGTGTTTTCATCTAAGTCAAAATTTAAAAATTTAAAATTCATGTTAAGGCGATCGGTTCTAAAATTTAGGTAGTCCTATCATCCAGAGAAACCCACTGACCCTTGACCGCCTAGCAAAATTTGAAAATTATAATAATTCCAACTATGATCAGCCCAAACTGAATCAAAGCCTTGGGAAATTAAATGAGTCAAAGGGTACATAAGTTACGATATAGCTTAGTGAGAAGTATGTTGTGTATTTCAGAAATATATAGAGTACAGCCAGCATGGGCTTGTCCATGATCCTTCATCTTGTACAATCTATATAATTCATAATCATAATGTTACCAGAGATTAATTTTCCATTTTCATTCATTTTATCTAGTCCCTATATAAAACTTTTTATTATTTTTATGTTTATTTACGTACAGAGGATATAAACTACGGAAACGTATTGATGCCAATAAAAACAATCAGTCGTACATATTCAGAACTGTTTACTCGTTCGTCTTGTTTAAAAGGATGATACCCAAAACGCCGAGCTATCCGCCTATAGGATTCAAAATTTAAAAGTATGTTGAATACATATTGATAGTGAAAAAACCTAAAGCTACTATCATTATGTAAAAGTTTATATGGTAAAAATCTCAGTAAAACATTGCATTATATGTTTAACTCATGTAATCCATTAGGTTTGTCTCCGTAGAACTCAATACAAACATGGAACAAGTCAGTGAAAATCAACACGTTTTTTAATAAATACATATTGAGCGCATGCCTCTCCATTAAAGATATTTTGAATATAAAAACTATATTATTTTACTGTTTGATATGTAAAGTATGGTTAATGGAGAGGTATGCGCTGATACTGAATTTTATAAAAATCAATGTTTTGAGAGTTACCCCAATATAACCTCTTAATATACCATACTATACTCGTATTTGATATTAATAAACCTTATTGTCAACCATTACCTGCGTGGTGTAGTGGGTATACGTAGGTACAAGTACGTCTTACGATGTTGGTTCGAATCCAAAAGTTACAATTTTATTTTTCAACTTATTTCATTTTAATAAAATGTATATTTTACGGCTTTATTTCTTTTTTATCTTACTTTGTGTTAGAATTTAAATGCAATATTATTTTTTATGCCACAAATAACATAACAGAAAGAAAGACATGCACGCATATTTGTTTTATACATACAGTATAATATAACGACATTACAATTCATTTTAAGGCCACTTGTCATTTCCCGTGTGTTTCGTGTATGTTGAACACGTACTAGTAAATCTTTTCTAAGTGCATTCGTCGCACGAAGAAAGGCCATAGACGAAAAGTCGGGGTAGGTTTCATATGTGATGAATGCCACTAGCTGGACAAGAATGAATATCATGAACCTGTGGTTTGTCGAATAAGAATATTTTATAATTAAAGTAGAGAAATTGATTTCGATTATACAAATAGCCTTTCTGATGATGACTATTATACATTGACTGGACGTAGCATCTTGTAACAAAGGTTATATCAGTAAAGTCCACAGCACTAAGTCTAAAATCTTTGCGTTAGGACTACTCTTGACAAAGCTTAAAACTGGTCTTTATCATGAACTCTTAGCAACACTATTTTGTCTGAAAAATGCTTCACAGGTGTCAAGCATGCTCTCTGAAGCACGGGTGGCTCTAACAACTTGAGTTTCTTCAATGCCTTCTATCACTGATTTCATCAAAATAAAAGTATGATGGCCTAAATCAAAGTATTCTGCTATGAAATCACACTGACATGCCGTCAATAGACACAACGTATATACGCATTATGACGCAAAACAAAACAAGTCATTGTGACACCTGAGTTTTTGTTTTTGTGCTAGCAAAGAAATGGCAATGACAGTAGCGCTACACTTTGGTACAGAATAACAAATATTTAAATTATATAGACGGCTAACTATCCAGTAAAGTCAGCTTCCACACACGTCATTATAAAAAAGGAAAAATGTTACTCATATGCAACGTATATATTTACACAGAGATTTATTTGTACTTGGCCTCGAAGTAGTGACGGATATAGAGGCCTGAAAAGGGTGTAACCTAGTTTCATGCGTATATATTCCTATAGGCCGATAGCTCGGCGTTTTGGGAATCATTCTTTTCCGTTGGCAGCTATACTTGTTCGTAATATACTACATAAATAAGAAAAATTAATTGCGGAGGCGTTTACTCACTCAATAAGTTAGTTAAGTTAAACAATTTTAAAGTGTTTTGAATTATTTGCATCTGGAATTCATTAGACTAAGTATCTTGTTAAGACCTATCAAGTAATCAGAGTTCCTATTGCTTTAAGTGCCTAGAGTTATGTCTTCATTATTTTGTATTATAAATACTAATATAAAAATATTGTACCGAAGCAGAAAACATTTACAGAGAATAGAAATCTTTAGTTTTAAGATGACTACCTGGCAAAAGATTTGTGCATTAAGTTTTAAAAGACATGATCATTATATTGTAATTCGTCATTAAAATCATAGTTGATGCAAAACAATTATAATATACAAATAAGGTTTCTTTGTGTTGATGTTTTAAAATTAAAATAAAACAACATCATCATATTAAGGGTTAGGCTAAATAATAATAATTTGTAAAAATGCATCATTAATTGATTTATATTATGTAGTATAATAAGTTTTATATAGTTAGATGTTTCTGTATCCAAAATAAATTTGGATATATTTGATGTCTCATTAGTTCAATGTTCCTTTTCCATCTCAATTCAATTTCAATCAAAAACAAACATACTAATCTATGTCCGAATCTCAATCCAGAAGCAAAGTAAAAACTTTGGAACTGACAAGTCAGGTTGAACACGTGAACTTCCACCAGGGAAATGAGGCCGGGTGCTCCGGAAGGTTAATCACATCCTGTCTAGCTAGCTACCCCCGCCACGTGTAACATGACGGATGTAGCCATTCAGACGGTGTTTGCTATTCCTCCGGAACGCCTAACCTAACTACCATGTTGGAAGTCACATATTTAACTAAATTTGCCTATTTTCACTTTGCTGTTTGGATTTTAATTTAAACATGTACCGGCATGTCTTGTTGAATTAACTTAAGTGAGAGAAAGAAACTTAAAGGTTATCGTCGATAGCAAAAGTAGCCAAAAATACTGAAGATGAATAAAGAAACAGTACAAGATAAATAAATAACGAACACGTTTACAAAGAATAGAAATATAACACCATAAATACCTTTCAAAACGTTACTATGGCATCCATTTATAACATAAGCCGATTTGGTTTTCAATACAGCTTATCTTATTACTGAGTAAAACATTTTATTTTATTATCAGCAACAAACGTAGTATAAAATATGCTATACAGATGTCTAATTAAGTTAAATAAAAAACATCAGGTGTTTGAATCTTTTTTTTGCATTTATTACTTCAGACAATCTTGTTTCAAATTAAAAAGAATCAACACGAATGGAATCAAATTAACTGATCGCTTTATTACCGAATTCCAAAAATCTAGTTAGTTTGGGCATAAGGGAAACATTTTTGCCTTTTGTTCTCACGAAATTGGAGATTAAACTGAAGTAGTAAAGCGATTCAAATGTCTGAAACACCACATTTAATTAAGTCAATAAACACGAAACACAAATATTGAGTTAAAAGTTTCTTAAAAGCACTATCATATCAATTAGTCCTGTCTCTTAAAGTACGTTTTCATCTAGTCTATTGACCTATCGAAATGCAACATGTTCCGTTATTAAACTGAAAATACTGGGGTATGTTGAATGTATTATTGCCTAAAAATGGCATTTACATGTATCTTTGATATCCTAGTGATTTTTGTCCTGATACATGCATGTTTATATTGTATTGTACGTTTTTTCTTTTATTTGTTAGTTGCAAAACTTTCTTTCTTCAACAGACAATATGTCTTATTTCAAAATTTCGCAATTAGCTCTCTCAAACAAAGCGTAAGGTTACGGTCTTTAGATAACCAACTTTATAATAGTTTGTCGATTGCAGATCCTCAACATCAACAACACACACACACACTAATATATAAAATTTTGCAGTACAATTTTATTAAGTTGAATACAGATCGTTTGCTATACCATTGATATCATCAATATCTAGCTGTTCATCAAGGAACATTTGGTTAAGCGTAAGCACTTTAAATGCAGCCAAGAAACACGAAACGCAAATACTGCGTTAAAAAACTACTTAAATATTGCCACTTCAATTAGTTTAGTCTCTCAATGTTTCTCATCTTGTCGATTGACCTGTCGAAATACATCATGATCCGTTATTAAAACTGTCAATATGTTCAATATATTATTGTATTAAACACTGTTGTAATCTCTTAATGCATAGTGAATAATTCCTGGCAGAGATGTATTGCCAATACTGATTGAAGGTTATATAATCATAGTTTCTTGTTTTATTTTTTAATTTTTCGCAAATTTCTTATGTAATATGTTTTTCAAAATCCTTACGAAATAGTCATTAAATAGTATGATGTCATTTGTGGTAATAAAATCTACTTTATCCCGAAATGAAACAATTCATTCATATTAATTGTCATATGTGTCGATATATCTTTCAAAATGTTCCAATTGTATTCTATATAAAAAAGCCTTTGCAAAAATAGCTTGAATCGATTCCTAGAACGTTTTTAATGAACTTTTCATTGTTCAACGCAGAATTCCTTCTTTGTTTTTTCAAAGATTTAACATTTTGTAATCTTACTTATTTTTATAGAAAAATTACATCCGATCGACAACAGTTATAAAGTTTAAAGGTACATTTTAACTATAATTATATAGTAAATTGTCTATTGACGCGGGAATATTGCAAGCCTGAACAAGCCTAGGTAATGCTCTCAAATGATCTCAAAAAGTGTTATGCCTGCCATCACAACATTGTTGATAACTATGTTTCCTTGTAATTTTATCTGAATATATTTGACGTCATATAGTACTAAATTCTAATGATCGTCAATTTCGATTTCACAAGTGGTTAGTGTAGGTAGCTAAATAAATGTTTAACCTTCTGCAACACCCCACACCACTAGCCTGGTTGAAGTTTACATAATTAACACTTAATTTGACAGTTCTAACTTAGCTTTGGGATTGTGATTTGGACATAGGTATGTTTGTTTTTTATTAAAAAGATATTTTGTAGTGTATATGCAATATATTTTGGAAGGAAATGAAAAATCAGAATGATAGGTAATCAAAAAAACAAAATATATTTTAGCAGACCACAAGATAAAACCTTGCGTTTTGATTAGATGACTACATACGTGCTATGACACAATAGTTGCAACAATTAAAATACTGGTATTCTTTCCATTTTGATGTAAGTAGGTAGTGCTATAACGTGACATAGTAATTACCTGACGTTATGTATAACTTTCATATAAAACTTCTTACAAATATTTTGGTATGTAATAAAACTGTCTAATATTGCAATAGTTTTTATGAGTAGCTATTTCCAGTAACATAAAGATGTCATCAATATATAGTGATATTATGGAAAGTAAAGATGTTTTCTATTTTAATGAAAATCAGTGTATCTCTGTGATATACTGTCTTGTCATGTGTATTAAAGTTTTTGTTGAGTCGATTGTTCTCATAAAATGTTGTTGCGGGAATGACATAATTTGTCCTTGAAGAAACACAAACATGAGACATAGTATTCTAAACAAATGGTATCAAATTTGGTTACGAAAATTATGAAAAAAATGGTATTCAAAAATAAACTTTATCTTGGTAGAGGATTATAAGAATCCATTATGAGTATCCATGTAGGATAGGGAAATCTCACCCGAGGGGTTGAACATTTAAGTCAGAGACGAGGCTTGGATAAACTCATAATGGATTGTTTTTCTATCATTTTAATGCCAATACTTGGCTTCAAATCTGATTTACATAGACATCGCCGCCATGATGGAAAAAATTAACTTTGCTATTCAACATTCTTCTTTAAAATAAATATCACCATCGGAAAGAATATACCTATTTTGGTTTATACAAGGTGTATAAACTACAAAACAAAATTATTTATTCTAAACTCCAAGAATAAACATTTGAAACGCGCTCAAAATTTCTAAATGTTGAAGATTTGGGTGTCCATTTCCCTCAAAATGAAGTCTTATTTCCATATGATGACGTCATGAAATTGTCTTTTGATTATGGCGCTTATTTGCACGCGCGACCCATAGAGGATAGAAATATCCACCATGGGTATCTCCAATGGAATATGTCTATATTACATGGCTTGTCATGGGAAAAAATTATATTAATTAGATTTTCATTTTAAAAAATAAATTACAGAAACTATATTTTTTCGTCAATAAAATGAACTAACCTATATTTTACCTCAACTGGATATAGGCAAAGGACAATCAACACATGCGTACTCGCGTCCGACCGTCCGTAAACTTTAACCATCTTCTCTCAAACAACTGGACCTAATTGAAACAAATTTTATCTGGAAAGTCATTGGTTCGTATAGATTTAAAATTGCGTCTGACACGACCATCAAAATCTAAAGATGTTTCCATTACTATGAATAGATTAGTAATAGAGAGTATTAGAGAGTATATCATGTAGACTTAAACGTATATAGGGTTTTTTTCAACAAATTTTAGGTCGATTAATAAATTAAGTGGACTTTTTAAATTTCCTCTTCATTAAAAACTGATCTGAATTGAACAAAATTTTAAAGAAAAATTCTTTGTTCATGTTAGTTGTATGTTTAGCAGAGTTTTTCAAAGTCGTCTCTTCTACAACAACTAGGCCAAATTGAATGATATTCATCGTGGAAAATCATTTGTTTGATTCTTGACTCAAAGTTTGTCTGATATGGTTGTCCAATGTTGAAATGAACATAGTACTAGTTTAGGGATACATGATCGAATTGGCTTCTTTGTTGAAACATCATTGCATAAATTGAATAATGAAAGTTTATTCACTGGCTTAGATTGGTAAATGATCTATATATATTTTTCCAGATTTATAGCATTGTTGAAATAAACTATTTTATATGTATATTGCTTTTTAATTGCGTAATAAAATTGCCCTTATACGTATTTTATCTATATTTTGTGAATATTGTCTCTAAAAACGTCAAGAAAATTGTGTTGTGACATTTTGCGTCTTAAAGTATACCTAACCTTGACATAAAATAAAATATATCGGTAAAAAGAAAAAGTAAAAAAGAAAAAAAGAGACATAAAATGAGATGTAATTGAACTATAAAGCTATGTAATTTTCTGAATCTCTAGATAAAAAAATCCAGTACAATTATAATTTTCTTAAAGGTTGATATAAGCCTGGTGACAATGTGGAAACCCAACTTGGATAAGTTATGTAATTTTCTGAATTTCTTGATTGAAAAACCATTATATTTGTTTTAAGCAAATATGCCTGGTGACATAGTGAAAAACTCATTTGGATAAGTTATGCAATTTTCTAAATTTCTTGATTAAAAATCAGACAGATATGTTTATCTTTTAGCATTATATACGCCTTGTGACATAATGGAAACTCGACATGGATAAGGTCTGTGAATTTGGAGAACATTTTACCCATCACTGTAAATAACAGTTATTGGCAAAATTTAAACAGGTGTAATATTAACATCAAACACAGCGATCAATGTTCAAATACAATACCAAAAGCATGGCAAAAATTTTGATATTGGAACTAATACTAGGGAGGAGAGGCTTGGTTTTCAAGAAGGGCAAGCACCGTCTGTCTAGCTAGCTATACGCACAACATATTTTAATTTTAATTTCACGAATAGGGTTCGATAGTGTATAACGTCTAAATATTGTTTCTAATGTTATTGGAAGAAAACCGACAAACTTGTCCACATTTGGATGCGCGAGTAGAATCCGAACCTAGGTTTTAAGAGGCACTGATTCATATATGTTTATTGTATATCAAGTCATCTGGAGTCTTTATTTATATAATGGACATTTCCATTTTATGAAACACAAACATACCGCTCCATGTTCAAATGCTACATGTTTGTGATCGTTATTTTGACAAGCAATAAGAAAAGATAAGATAAGTTGACAAGAAAGATATTTCAATTACGCTAAGTGGAATGTATTCAAATACCGATTCCTGTCGATAGACCGATGAACTGTCTGACAAACGTCTTTATTCACAAAGATTTCTTTATTATGTTAGGAAAGACAGTTTTGTCAACTCTAAAACCAATATTGATAAATTAAGCAGTGGTAGTTCACTACCATTTTTTTTCTTTTCTAAGAAACAAGTTTTGTAACATAAATCTTGCAAGACAAAATTTGTTATACTTTATACACACAGATACTGCAGGCCTAGACATACTAGTATATTGAGACCTTCAAAAGTTTACTGTACGTAAATCAGATGTTCATATTGGTATAGTGTCTTGGCAATATTTGAAGATACTATAAATTGTACATAGGTAGTTCTGTATATACCTATAAGGAATTTAACATAGATACTTCTGTATCATACCCTATTTTTAATATTCTACGAAAAAGTTTTGTTAACAGAAATATTGCTAGACAAAATTGTTATACTTCAACCACATAGATATTGCAAGCCAAGGTTTACTAGTATATCAAGGCATTAAAAGAAATTTACTGCACATAGATCAGATGTTCATGCAAATAGTGTCTTTGCAAAATTTGAAGATATTATGAGTTGACAGATTGTTCTGTACATACCTATAAGGAATTTAACATAGGTAGTTCAGTACCACACCTTATTTTTAATATTCTACGAAACAAGTTTTGTAACAAATATATTGCTATTGTTATACTTTATGCACATAGATACTGCAGTCCTAGGCTTACTTATAATTATAACAAAGCCTTTAACATATTTACTGCATATATAAATCAGAGTTTCTTATCTTGACGATATTTGAAGATACTATGAATTGTACATACGAGTAGTTCCCTGCAATGTCATATTTTTATTATTGTTAGAAACCAGTTTTTAACAATTACACTGCTAGACTAAATTGTTATACTTTATACTCAGGCTTATACGTTATACACTAGTATCTAAAGACCTTCGAAATAAGTTACTGCACATAAATCAGATGTTCATGAAGATAGTTTCTCAGCGATATTTGAAGAAGTTATGAAATGAGAGTGAATAGGAGAGCAAATTGTTCAGTACAATCAGTAAAAAACTATAAACAAAGTTTTTACGTAAATACAAAAAAAAACAATAATTTCGTCAGATTCTAAAGTATAAACTACATATACATCGGTTACATTGTACTTATTGTGTAGACTCTCTTTCCAAATCACTGCATTTAATTTCAATATAACAGAGTTTACCGACGCCGCTAGGAATTGTTCCATCTAAATAAGGTGCTGAACTATTGACAACAAATGTGATACTTCATACGTGAAAGCAATGTTACTCCTCAAGTGTGAAACGTCATAATCATATAACGTTGAACATCAGCAAAACTCTTTTTCTTTATGAGGCAAACACACATCAAGGGACGTTTGATTTCAATAACGAAATTTGCTGATTTTACCAAATACTCATATGCTAGTAATGTTGATGAAGTGTGAGACGCCATAATTATATAGAAATGAACATCATTTAATCCCTAACTGATTCAAATAGATTAACCTTATACAAATAAAAGTCTGCAAGATAATCCCAATAGGTGTCGTCTGATTGCTTATAACCCGATAGATGTCATAATCTAAGTCATTGTAACAATCCCAAAGGGGTTTCATCTAGACAACCGTGTTCTGTAGTATTATATATTCAATATTGCAATTATTATTAAGGTCTGTCATCAAATTAACAAGAGCAAGTATGGCGTTTACTACAAAGTAGAACAAATTTAACTTGATATAGGAACGGAATGCTGAATTTTAAAAGAATTGACAAGGTTCAAGCATAAAATATGTAGTGATATAGCTACATACTATATTATGCACTATGTACAAATTAAGAGACATTGCAACTGTGTCACCTATGGGGTACATTTAAGGCAAAACGGTAAAGCGCTAGCTTTTCAAACAACCGACCTGGGTTCGATTCCCGGCAAACGGGGGGGGGGGGATTTTATAATTATTTCTTTGTAACTAGCATTTACGTTCCAAATATACTTGTTTAAAGCTGATTACTCTAAAATTAAAAATCGAAGGAATTAGTGCGGAATAAAATAGAAACGAAATTTTAAGAAACATAAAATCGCATAATTTAAACATGAAATTTACTTTTTAAGCTTTTGTCAATCTAATAAGAATAAGTGTAAGAATGGATTGTTGATTTTTCAGACAAAATAAATTCGCAGAATGCAAGCAAATAATCTACTGCTTTTTACCTTTTGTATCTAAAAGTTAAAATTTCAGAAATTTGAAGGAATATAGTATAGGAAAACAGTTATGCTGATATTTGAAGGAAAATAACCTAGCAAAAACATAAAATGTACGTTTTAAAAATGTTTCATTCTTAAATTAAAAACACAAGGTATTGGTAGTAATTTCATTAAAAGATTCGTTTGCAGACGTAAAGTGAAGTAGTATTATTAAAACTGCGAATAAATTCCGATTAAAATCATTTACTAATGATCAGAAGAAAATATTTTCCAGACTTACATTGATCGCATTTCCGCCTGTTGTTCTTTTCATGACACTTCGACGACATCATTAGCGTTTTTACCAAATGATAGACTTCATTTACGATTGTGACATGATATATCATTAAAATGTTATCTAATAATGAAGTCCAATAATATATTCGAAGTTCTTTTTTTAATCCAAGCTCGTATTTCTCTCATTGACGTTGACCGTTAACAGTGTTAAACGTACTTTAGTTCAAGAGCAAATGTCCCCATTTTCAACAAGCCTTTGCAAATACAATCGGTAGCACAGTTGGTAAAGTGCTCACTCTGAATATTAAAGGTTGGGGTTCAACCACAACCATATTCCAGTAAAAACTGTTGTATTTGTGCACATTCTATCAGTCATTTGAATGTTGTGATCAATTACTTGCAATTTTTTCATGATTCATGATACAAAATACCATATGACAGCCTATGAATCATGTCAAAATGATGAATCTGTTTTACTATTTTGAAATAGAACAAGGCATCGTTTGATTTCTAAATGAAAAACAGTTTCAAATTATTACTTCTGGCAGCATATTAATAATATAAAATTAATAAATCTGATACTTTTATTATAAAATATCAATTTATGTCTGATTTTATGATATTCAATATGAACAAAATATAGCGTGTTTATAACATATATATTTGAATTTAAATATTTCACCATATGAAAAATTAATTTCATCAAATTTGAGCTTCAACACATGGCTTGATAATGTGATTTTTAGTGATGGCTTCAACAACAGACAAACAAAAAACGGCAATATAAAGTTTGTTACGCTGGCATTATATAATATTTGACCATTATTTGATTTTCATTCGCGTTGAAAAGTAGTTTTCAATAGCAGTCTTACACGCGATACGGCAATTTAAACAGCTAGATGTGATATTTTTCATCAAATTCTCCATGTGTTCCGTTTTCATTAGGGATTTCCAATAATTTCTGTTCTGGAAATCATCTTATGATTTTTAAAGAAATTAGATTACGTAAAACAGAATTAAGCTTACAATATTAAAGGAAGTAATATTCGAATTTGTTGAGTAAAATAAAATATAATCTTGATTATTTTTTGAGCTGTAACGTACATTGTGAACGTAATGCGCATTTACATTTTTTTGGGAATCAACAATTGTCAAAACGACATAATCGACAAATAAATCGGGCATTTATTTCTTGGTCGTTATCATTAATAGTAGTTTAAGTCAAATCTGATGCAAGGAGATGTCAATAAGTTCACACACATTTATTTAATGTTACTCTTGGGATTGATGTAGTTTAAATATCAATCGTAAACATTAGGAACACGATGATAATGCGTGAAAACTTTTTCGCAGTTTTGAAACCGTTAAGCTTTTAGAGTTTCATGTTTTTGGTAATTTAATCTCTGTTGCTGAGATAACAACCGAATTTCGTTTCAGATGCACTTAAAATTTCACATACAAAGTATTCGCAATACTTGATGACGCTTTGGTCTTTTTAGTTGGATATGTTTGGCATTTGAATCTGCTGTTAAAGAATAAACCGGATTAGGTTGAGGCACTGATTTCAGATGTCAGATCTGACATTTGTTAATAATCTCAATAATTAATAAAAAATTAGAGATAATTTTATCATTATCGAAATAGATTTGCTTTTTTAAATTGTATCTGCATTTGAATGTTTTGGTCAAAACAGCCGTGTTCAGTTTCGCACACAACCTGGCATGTTTCAGCAATTGCAACACCTAA
The DNA here is from genome assembly GCA_021292105.1 of Anadara kagoshimensis. NCBI lineage: Eukaryota > Metazoa > Mollusca > Bivalvia > Arcoida > Arcidae > Anadara > Anadara kagoshimensis. The sequence goes on along the minus strand of CM037870.1, from coordinate 19,956,551 downwards.
TGGTAATCAGAGTAAGCCATTTTTCCTGTTCGAAACCGTCTAGTTCTCTCTGCATATGAATCTTTTTGTCAAAGAACATTCGGATTGAGTTTCAGAATTAACTTCAGACCTGACATATTCAAGTAATCGTAACACCTAAAGATAATTCAAGTATGTTATTTACCCAAGTTTTGAAACTAAACTAGTACATTGTATTTGTCGCATATCTCTTTATTTTATTGTTTTGGTAATTTTTTTTTTAGAAAAATGCGGTTTCCGTTTATACTCCCATTATGGGGGTTATAATGATTCTTAAAAATGAAAACATTCTATATCCAGAGTCAAACTCTTAAGGGATAAAACAATGTAGGAATGAGAGATCGCCAAATTAGATCCGTAACTTCGTGAAACAATTTGCTTTTAGGATCGGTCTGGTTGGCTGGAGTGCGAAGCGAAACTGAGGCGGATAAGGACTGAGTGAGTTTTTCTTAACTTTGGGATGTACACATTTGTTATTTTAAACTCTCGTTTAGTTTGTTTATTTCTATAAAACTATTCGGTGCAACTATGTCGAGCGATAAAGATCTTAATTACACACTACACGTCTTGTGTTTTGTAATTCACACAGGCATGTTACATATTTTTATTGTTCCCTAAAACATCACAGTTAATGAATATACTCAAGAAGAGCCAGAAAGTTTATTCGTGTAATATACCGTAGACTTCATAGATGATAATTTGTCTGGCTTGTCTAAATCAATGATGATAAAGAACTTTTAACAATAATAATACAGTGTGAAGTTTTTACACCTGTGACGTCATGCGTAGAGATACTTTCGAAGTACATTTATTGCACGTAAATCAGATTTTCAAACAGATAATGTCTGTGCGATATTTGAATATGTTATAGGTTTAGAGCAGTAAAAAAACAGGTTGTTTCCTTCAACAATTTTTTCTGAAATATTTTGGGCTATATAATACAGATTTTTTAAAGGATTTCACGGCAAACACGAAGCTTCTAAACATAACAATGAAAATAAAATGCGTGAAATTCGTTAGACCAAAATATCTCATAAGGACTAGTGTGTTCTACAACCATCTTCTACTGAATTAAAAATATTTTGGGCCAAACATCATACAGCACAGAATATTTTTATAGAATTTCACGTCACACACACGAAAATTAAAGATAATGATTGGTTGGTGGTTGGTTGAATGTTGTTTAACGTCGCATCAGCAATTGTTCAGCTATTCGCGACGGGAACTATTTAATTAATCTCTATGGATTAATCTATGAACAATTTTATGTATGCATGTGAAGTGCGAGTGTGTTGTATGGTCTGCTTTGTACTAGCGCGCACTCAGGGCGACTTTACCGTGCTAGCTCACAGAGTCAGTGCGCCACAGACAAGCGTACCACTCCCCCAGTCCATTATACTGATACCAGGTGAATCAGTAAAGGCCAACGGCAAGGAAAATTCATTTTCCCACATGTGGTCCGAGCGGAACTCGAACTCACAGCGGTGAGAGACCCTGGATTAGAAGACTAACGTCTTATCCGTTAGGCCTAAAGAAAATGAAAAAGTGTGCAAAATTCGTTATACCCACTTATCGCCACTCATGAAGACTAGTGTTCGGCAACCCAGTCAAGATTCTTCGCGTATATAAATGCCGTCATTTTTAAGGTGAGGGTGGAAACCAATGTTCCTGATACACTGACCTTACTATCGGCTAGCATTAACTCCTAAACAATGTCACACTAGCTTTTGGGTAATGGAATAGGGTTGTGAATTGCTCTTAAATTATCTGCAAGATCCCGTTCCCGCCCACACCGCAACCCTTTCCCCTCCCACATTTAAGGGATTGACTTCGTTGCGTCATGTTTTAGACTCACGCCGTTATTTATATCATTGAAGTGTCAAAGTGATTGGCATGCCAAGTAATTGCAACAGTACCATGCATATAATATGTAGGATAAACAGATCACAAAATTGATGTTCACAATTAGTTCTAGCATACGTTTTAATATGAATGAAAATGTTTTGCTCGGCAAAAACATACTATCGGAAATTTAAAAAGAGATTTTGTAAAAACAATAGATTTTCTTGCCATTTTTATTCGGAAACGATTGCGATATCATCTAAATAAATTTCGCCTCGTCAGATTGCATCAACACTAATAAGTATGACATTTGATTGCGAGCAAATTAGTTGAGAAGGTCTATAAGCTATCATTTGATTCACAAAACCATAGTTAATAATCTAGACTCATTTTATTACAGTATTTTTGAGACATTTAAGACCATAATTAATTGAAAGGCGGAAATTAACGACTGAAAAGTAAGGAGCGTAGAAATCATTTTAGAATTCTCTGACAAGTGTTAAACGAGTCTGAATTTCAACTGGGACCCAGACATAGTATTTAACGCTTAAATGAGACAAGTCCTGGCTTTAGATAAAGATACATTTGAAATAGGCACGTTTCAAATGAAATTATATAGAATATCATCAAATTATCTTGTCCGGAATTTGCTGAATAGCGCGTTATTACCATCAAAGTGACTGTTTCTAGATATTCAATTGTATAGAGATAAGTCAATTGTCCATTTCCACAATACGTACTAATGGTATAGAAAAAACTAATTCTACAATGCTTTGTAGAATTTCTATGAAAGATAAATAATTAATCTTTTGGCAATATAAACAGCGTTTTGTATTCCAAATCGTATTATTCTGTATGACTTTTCACGTCTATGAAGGATGCCATGGAAGCCATGCTTTCGGATCTCAACTCCATTTACTACCCTTGGTAGCTCCTCGCTTCGTAAGTGGAAGGTCGTGGGTTCGAACCCTGGTCGGATCTGACCAAAGAGTTAAAAGTGGGTAGTGACTGTTTTTTTGTCAAGCACTCGGCATTACGAAATAAAAGTCACGGTTCTTTCGGATGGGAACTTAAAATAAACGAGGTTCCATGTCTTGGTAGGCTTAGCACGATAGAGAACCTTGCAGTATAACGCCATTAGCGCAACACACAGGCAAAATTTCTGTACCTTCGCCTATAGCTGGCGACGTTTCGATATAAGTGAAATATTCTTGACAGGGTTGTTTAAGCACATTACTCAGTTAAACTCCATTTACTGCATAGGTACAACCGAACTTTTGCCGAAAGTTTGTCGATGTTTTTCCATGTACGCTTTTTTCTCAACCATCAAATACTTAATAATTTGGACCTTACAGAAGTGATACAATTGCAATTACACCAATGAATAATGTTATCATGATCAGTGTCCGTCCAAACTGGGGATTCTCTAAATATTTGACTTGATTTTTATTCATTTTTTGTATGTTCTTTGTTGCTATGGCTTTTGTAAATCACATTAATTCTGCTAATCTCTGTAATACTGACTGAAACTCTCTATTATGGCCTATGATTTTTTTAATTTATGCTGAACATTACATTACTAGAATTTGCAGTATAGGGTCCAGTTTGACAAATCATAATTGAAGTTCATCATTAAAACCACTATAATTAGCTAATTATTAAGTGCTGTGCTAATTATGGTTTAATTACAAACTAATATAATCATGTTTTATGCATTTTCACCCAGTATACTTAGTTCAATACCCTACAAAAGACAGATATGCGAATAACGGAATTCATCAAACAGGGAGTGCATTTATTGGTTTTTCCGCCATTAGCATGTGGATCGTCTGTTCTTCCTTTCACTTCGTTAAAGACAAGATGATTATGAAGAAATCTTACAACTTGGGAACGGCATTGAAACAAGAAATCATTATAATTTCGAACGCACTCTGGTGACATTGTGTGGAAGCCGATCCCCTGAATATTATTTAATATAAGCTTTGGAAGTGTTTTAAAAGAATACTCTTACACCAAATACCTTCACAATATTAGGTGCTACACGTTTTCTTCGTATTTGAGATTTAGTGATTAATTAGCTTTGGCGTTCCAGTTAACATGGTTACGGATGTTTAACTGATCTGGGGACGTCATCAACTATAGATGAAGTGTCATAAATGATTACTTTTGCAGTGCGCCCAGGAAACTGAAGGACGGGTGTCTTTAACGCGCCACTCCTAGTTATCTACCAAAAGATTTATATTCAAAAGATTTCTAAATATAAATCTTCTGGTGAAGAAAAGAAACCATCCATTTTCAAGTCTTTGTCAGGCTCCACTGAGGCTTGATCCGTCAACCTCCACATGCAAAGCACATTTTCTTAACTGAGCTATCAAGAAATAAATTATTTAAAATTTGAAAAAATACCAAGTGCTTTACAAAAGAACATTCAACGCTTAGTTAAAATCTTGGTCAGGATATATAGGGGTGCAAACACTGACATTCATAGCGCAGCGCACTCCTCGAACTGAGCTACCGAGAAATAAGAAATACCGAGTGATTGGCAAAAGAACATTCAACTCGGCAAAAGAACATTCAACTCTTATTTTTAAGTCTTGTTCAGGATCCGCCAGGGTTCAAACCCTGATCTCCACATGCGGAGCGCACTCTGCGAACTGGGCTACCGGGAAATGATTTTCGAAATTTTGACCAAAAGTATTGATCTTAGATTTGTCATTAGTCTGGGTGATAAGATTTTAATTTCGTAGACGTAGACTAAGTTTGGAGGCAGTGTGGATACAGAATCGTTTATAAATTGTTTACGGCAGTGAACAATAATTTTATCAGGTCAAACAGTAACAGCTTATGACCAATTTTCAGACATCCAGTAAATTTGTTTTTGCACAAATGGCTCAGAGAAAGTTTGTGCAATCAAAAGAGGTTTGTAATTTTGATTAGGTCAAAAACTAACAGCTTATGGCCAATTTTTAGACATCTAACAATTTTGTTTTGCATGAAATGCCCAGATTATGTTTTCTGACGCAAAATACGGTTGTAAATTTTATAAGGTCAAATGTCAGAAGCGTATGACCAATTTTAAGACATCTATCAAAATTTTGCACGAAATGGCTCAGAGAAAGTTTGTTCAATCAAAAGAGGTCCGTAATTTTGGTAAGATCAAAAGCTAACATCGTTTGACCAATTTTAAGACATCCATCAATATTATGCACGAAATGGCTTAGAGAAAGTTTGTACAATCAAAAAAGGGTCAGAAGACGCACGCAAATAATACTTTCTTCTATAGACCCATTTATTTGTCATGCGGTTCATCGAACTAAAATATCATTAATTGAACGTTTCCAGCTTGGCTTGGTGTAATTACTTACCATAAAGAATAGAATACTTCGGAATTGTATACAGTTTCAGCGCCTATGTCTACAATGATGGTCAATGGATATTTTCTTTATCATATTCAAACGTTAATGAAAAAAGCAAGAATCACTTATTAGTTCTGTGTGAAATCAATTCCATGTCCTTGGCGTTTAATTCTGGACACGAAACAAGATTAAGATTAATGCTTTAGTAGACTTGATATTTGTACAGCATCAATGCCAAGTAAAGAAATGAAACCAATGTCTCTGAATCTGTTCAATGAAATAATTTACATTACGTTTTCCTTTTCTATTTGACCAAAAATCTTCAAGACAATACTCCAAAAGTTATACAATTCAAACGTTTCATACTATGTAGACTAGATTGAAGGTCATCGAATGTATAAGCTACATTACTTATTTAGATACAGGCTGTTGTGGATAGGATTTTTGGAAGCAAGTTGATTCCTTGATGACGTAAAATGTTGATTTCTCAAAATGGTATGATACATTACGTAGGCACCTATAGTGGTTTAATTATTTATAAAGACGCAAATATTTACATCAATTTACACGATGATGTTTTAGTTACAAATTTCAAAGCTAAAATCATCAAGTGTATTATTTTTTATTATGTTCAATTTCATTTCTATTTAAGAATTTTAAGTCTTGCAATGATACATGCTTCATTACACAAATATGAGGTACAGAACATGCATATAAAAAGTTAAATTCAAGAATTAGTGACGAATCGACAGCATAACTCGTCCCCTTGTTACAAATATCTCGGTACCTTTTCGTTAAGGGATATTTATTTTAATTTTTGGCAACTAGCTATCTTTATCTTGGTCACTTGACAGCTGATTTTTGACTCCTTTTTGTATGAAACTGGCGGCAGATCATGCATGTAGTTTAACATATCGAATAATTGCCGAATCGGCAATAGTCTCGGCGCTTCCTTATCTATATATTGGTATCGTATCAGTAGGGGCTATTACTTTAATTCTCGGCAGCGTTTCGGCAAATTTCTGCCTATATCTTAGCCGATTTGCAGCCGAGCTTCGAATTCTTTTTGTGTTAAACTTCCGTCTGGTCTTTATTTTACATTGATGGTTTTGTGAGCGACGACTTAACTTGAACAGAATCTTTTACCGATTCCAATATGTTTTATGAAACACTCTATCGTCGCCAATTTTAACGCATTTAATGCAGAAAAATATACAGTACAGACCTGTCGAAAGTTTAACATTGACCTGATAAAACGGAGTCAAAGCTCGATTGCCGAGCGACAGAGAGGTAGACAAGGTTCGAGAGATAGAGGCAGACAAGGTTCGAGAGATAGAGGTAAACAAGGTTCGAGAGATAGAGGTAAACAAGGTTCGAGAGATAGAGATAAACAAGGTTCGAGAGATAAATAGCAGCTTCCAAGGGGACGATGTCGATAACGCTTTAATCCGTTAGCTTAGTGTTTAACTGTTAAGAGGTCTGTACTTTATGTCTTGGTATACGATACAGACCTGTCGAAAGTTTAACACTCAGTTATCAAAAAGAGACTGAAGCTTGGCATCCGAGACATGGATAACTAATGACGGAAAATCTACCTTGAGATAGGTAGCAGTTGCTAAAAGGCTGTCTAGATATAGCCAACGAGGGGCTGAGATGAGTTGCTGATTCGGCAATAATTCGTTAACTCGGTGTTTAACTTTCGAAAGGCCTGTGACGATGTCGATAACGCTTTAATCCGTTACAGTACATGTTCGTCGAAAGTTTAACACAAAGTTAACGAATTAGTGTCAATTACGCAACTCTTTTCGGTTCCTATATTTACCTATATCTCAGAAGCTGCCATTTCCATCTCTCGAAAGCTTTTCCATATCTAGACCACTGGGTAGCCGAGCTTTTACTCATTTTTGGTAGTTCGGTGTTAAACTTTCGATAGGTCTTTACTGTAGCTAAGTGTTTAACTCTTAACAGGTCTGGGCTGAGTAACTCGAAGCTCTCTTAACAGTTACGGTCACTTAATGCCTATATAACACAACGGCATTAAGTGTTCGTAACTGCTAAGATAGCTTCGAGTTACCCGGTCCTGTACTTTATTTCTTGATATATAAGCGGTCAATGCATCATCTTTACTTGATGCAAAAACATTTATTCTCAAGAATAATTTGTTGTTTACCAAACACGCAACAATATATTTGATGTTTGAAAGTCAGTCGGGTTTTCCCCTCGGGTTAAATCTTTAGCAGGAAATAAACCGTAAACATAATACAATATGAATGTATAATATGTTTTTTATTCTGTTTAGCCTTCTTTTTAAATAATTGCTATAGAAATAAGGTTATCTAAACCAAGTGCGAGCGAACTTAACGTCATAAAACATCTTATTCTGTATTATATATATCATTACGTGTTTTATTATATGTCTACGTGAGTCGGTTATACTATATATAGGTAGAAACCGCTTCAATTTTTAAAACACGATGTTTTTAACTGATCTTGTCTTATGTCGTTGTGCTAAATGTGATTAAAAAGACTAAAAAAAAACTTTGATTGCTTTTAATAAGGTTTACCAAACTCGTACAGTAATAACCAAAAACGGAAGATATGATATAGAAATAGGCATGCGGTTTGACAATAAACCCGGATTTACTGATTACACGTGTTGAATGGCAATACATGAACGAATGTTAAATAATGTGAGGCACCTTAGGTTTGAAGACTGACTCCTTAACCACTTTGCCACCGGAGCCCATATACTAGTAAAGGTAAAATTAGAAATAAAACTTTTTCCAACCACTTGAAAGTTTGGTTTCACAATTTTGTTTCAAGCTCTACACTGATGAGGAATTCTTTTTTGCAAAGGCCATCTAGTACTATAAAATTAACACTGGTTTGAATTGGAACCTTAGCGACGTGAGGCACTGTGATCGTTATTCTTAAGAACGAAATGTGCATTGTAGATGGATATCAAACGTCAAAGTATACAGTATTACGAGCTTTGTCGACGTTTGTCGAATAAAACCGATGATAAAACTATATTAACGAGTTTTGTCGAAGTTTTCCGAATTGTTTTTTTTTTTTTTTTGCACATACGCTTTCCCACCACTTTTCTACATTTCGTTTAAATAATCAATGCCACAGTTAAAAAACAAGAATAATTAAAAAACAAAATAATGAAGAGCATTAATAGTAAGAAAAAGATAATTAATCCAATTTGTTTGCTGTTGCAATTAAAAGAAGAAGAGGAAAAAGCTAAGATAATGAAGGCCATTGCTTGTTTAACAGGTATTTAACAATAACATAACACCAGAGGCATGATTAGCTAAATGAGCACATTATTTGGGTAATTTTCTGCACGTATAATTAGTAATTATACTTAAATACTAGTGAAATTTAGAACAGTGATTATAATTGCGGTGTGATTTGAACATTCCGGAGGCACGACTATTAGGAATTATAAGATATCTTCTTATTTAATTGCTATCATTTATGGATGAAAAAACTTTTGAAAATAGCGGATACAAAGCTTTAATGAATCATTTTCATGTAATTTTACAGGAAAATCTATATTTTAATAGAATCATCAAAGCTAAAATTTTACAAGTCTTCAGTTTACTTGATTGAAAAGTTCATATATGTCAATGCCCGTTCTCATAAATCGGGTGGGGGATGTGTAGGCTGGAGGCTCAACTGTCTTCAGCGCAGACCTTCTTGCACAATTCAGACACATCTTAATGCAAGGCCGTTTAATTTGTCACTTTACTTATGGTGGCTTTCTCTAGATACCACTACGAGAATAGATAGAAATATCTAAACCGTGACGTAAAACCTAATTACCAGACTCCACTTGCAATACCGAACGAATATAAAGGATACAACGGTCAATGGTAATCTTCCTCTCTCTCCCTCTCTTAATGGTCCATAAATATGCATATAATGCCTTTAATATCATTATGCAAGCATACCTTCGAAAAGGCATAAACCGGGATGCTTTCTGCTGTATATGTATATAATTTCGCGTGTTTAATTTTCGAGGTATATGAAATTTAGACATAAGTTAGACGTAGTTAAATTTCGTGTTTTTAGACATGCACTATAACACATTACGCATAATATAATTTCCCCTCGGTATTAATTTGTTCGCGCAAAACAACCGACCGCTAAATAAGCGAAAATTGATACACTGAGGAAATAAACACCTTTACAGTATTTTACCATTTCTTAAAAGTGATTTTAAATGCGCAGAAACCATGTTCTTCTAGTTCTTAATGAACTAAAAATTCTGACGAACGAAAGTCAGGCAACACAGTATCAGTTTAAGCCTTATAGCTTACTAAGCAATCAATATATCTCGTTTTAAAGACTCCAGTCGTTCTCTGTAATCATTTTCTGATTCCCTAAATTGTTTTCTCGGATCAGAGAAGAAATTGATATCCAAAATAGCGATCATAGAGTAATGAATTAGCCAATAAATCACTCCGTTATATAAATTTATAAGCCAATAAATCACCTCGATATATTTGCAGTACGGGAAGGTAAAGATGTGAACTGCAATAAGTATTGGCAACATGAGTAATAACATTATTGAATGTATCAATCGTGACGCTTATAATTATTTTGGTGTCCAGAAAACCGGTTTTATGTCTATTTCCCTTGATGTTTTGCAAGGTTTGAGAATACGGTCCGTCATGGCAATCAATCTCGAGTCTACAAGGTCAGTAAAGGGGTCAGTTTAACGTCCAAGATATAGGAAAACTAACAGAAGCAATACCTTGTAAATTACAACATCCAGTTTTTTTGGTAAACAATTCAATTTATCTATTTTTCTTTCATTCCAACTAAGTATTTTGTTTCATTGCCATTGTTACCAATAATGATTGTTGTTGTTGTTGTGAAATTGTAGAATCAAAGTTGTCAGTAATCGAAAAGAGTGAGTAAGTGAATTATTGTTTAAAGCCGCATCAGCAATATTGCAGCTATTCGCGGCTAGAAGATGTAAAACATACAATAGTATCAATAACACAAAGTATTAAAATGTAAAATTAAAAATAACAATAAATACGTTTTTCATAAATATATTGCTAAACTGATAAAAAACAGTTTTATCACAGACAAGTTTTAAATTAAAACACTGGGTAATATATGATAAACCAATTATATTTTTGTATACAAGTTAATTTCTCGAAGGAAGTTTAAAATTTGATGTCCACTGACATTACTAAAAAGATCTTGCATTGATATTGCTGAATAAAAAGTATCCCTTGTAGGTGCAAAGTCAACACAATCCAGCAAAATGTGCTGGATAGATGGTTGACCTTGACAAGGGATATACTGGGGAGGTTGTTCTCCCTTTAATATAAATGAATGTGTAAAATAACTATTGCCGATTATACAGCACCAAAGAACAATACTTTCATGCCTATTGTACTGGGATATAGGTGTTAATCGAAAAGAACACTTAATCCAACGATTAATCTAAGAACAGGTTGGTTTATGGTTTGTATTATACTAGCGCAATTTTCCGGTTTCCTCTATGGCAGTAAATGTTTGCAACAACTTCGATGTGAAGTAAAATGTCTATCCTTAATCAATGTAAAAAACTGTAATAAATTTGTGAAATTATACCCGATTTACTGAAACTGACGAAATGGCGTAATTGTTTTTTTTTTTAGAATATTGCCGTGTATTACAAAACAAAAGGAAAATATTCAATTAGTTTAATTTATTCAGAATAACACAAATACTTATTTATACATTGAGAACTCGAAGTATCCCCATCATGAAAAGAAGCTAATATTTAAATTTTAATGAGCTGTAATATGAATTCTAACAAGACCAAACAATCATTAAAATCGTTTAATATATTCAGTATAACATTAATATTCATGGATATATTGTGCACCAACAAACTTATTTATATTTTGAAAAGTAGTTAATGCCATGCATTTAAATTTTAATAGCTGCAATATGAACTCTAAAAATAACAAAATGACTTTTTCATTAGAGGAAATGGGTTGTAAATACAGGAAATGAGATTTGATAAAACTCTATAGAATACTACATTTGCTTATCTTTGAATAAAGTTTTGAGTGCTAGGAAAGAGAAAACCCATTCCATTAAAATAACATTCGATAAAATCATATGTTTTACAAAATTATCAAATTTCGTTAGAGTAATAAAAATAAAAGAAATAAAATTCAATAAATAAATAAATAAATAAATAAATAAATAAATAAATAAATAAACTAATAAAGTGGAATAATTAAACATAAATAAATTAATTTAACGAATTTTTTCACGTTCTGTTTTAGTTTAAACAATTTTTTTAGAGGATCAAATTTATTGAATAACATTTAGAAACAAATTTTACAAATCAGGATTTTGGAACAAGAGTTGAACTCCAATATTAACCAGTTTCCTATGCATCTTTATACAACAGGGCATTAATACACACAATTAAATTAAGCTTTCAGTAGAATATAAACATTAAGATTATTCATAGTTTCCCTTTAATTTAAAGATTGATTTGAGAACAATAGAAATAAGGAATATGCCATTACAAAACAACTTTTGAAACAAGACACCAAGGGCCACTTACTATAAATGTCCTGACTTTGGACATTCATCGGGTACACTAATATCTCGGGTAGGTGTTTATGTATCCATATACACCCCAGTTTTAAAATCTGATGTTTTAGAGGTTGGATGATGGGTTAAATGGCATTAAACCTTCCAGTCAAGGTTAATTCACTTATATCGAGGCGGTCAGCTCTGGGATGGTTGAGGAATTATAAACTGCAATGCCCTGAAAAAAACAACATACCTTCGGTAAGCGAACATATAAAAATTCTCACACTATTATTTCCGAGTGAGATTCCATCCTAGAATGTTAGACGGAATATGATCCGTAAGCACTCGTATTAGACCACTCATGATCAGCCACAGAAGATACCCTGATTTTAAGAGCGGGGAGTCCACTCGAAAATGTCCATTGGTGGTGAAACATTCGTAGGATATTAATCAAACCCGCCTTAAAAGTCACATCTATCCATGTTCCTTTCACACAATTTTTATTACACACGTGGCGGGTGTAGCTAGCTAAACAGGAGGTGCTTATACTTTCGGAGCACCCGACCTCACTTCCCTGGTGAAAGTTCACGTGTCTAACCTAAATTGTCAGTTCCAAAGTTTTTGCTTTGCTTCTGGATTGTGATTCGGACATGGATTAGTATGTTTGTTTTTTATTTTTGACTATATAAAGGCCAAATCCCTTTAAAAGATACTCAAATTTTACCCCAATTGTTCTTTATTCGTGTCATTTGAACCTGTATATATATATAATAACCACTTTGCCATTAAGACCTTTACTGTTTCTATTTGATGGCTTTTATAGGCAGGTTTGACTGTATCTTGGACTCTAGGATCGTATATCTCTTTAACTTAAAAAAACTTACAATCAATAATCTCTCAATTAAAGTAAAAAAAAATGAAAAACCGTATTTTTCCAAGTCGTAAGTCAATTATGCATTCACCCTCTGCGTGTTGACCCAGATTGGTTGTCAATAACAATTATTTCTTTCTTATTTAGATCATAACAAAATGGCAAATATTTTTCGTGTTTTCGTCCTTCGGAAGTGACATACGTTTGTAGAAAAATTACATTGGAATTAGGATAAGGAAGCTATTATTGACAATTTAGGTCGTTCTAGATTACAAATTACTGTTCAACACCCTTAAGACATGCTCTTTTACATAATGATATTCATTCGAGAAAGTCGTTAACGCTTGACCCAGATAGAGTAAATAGCAGATAACAGATTAACTGACCATATTACTGGTCAAAAACCTCCTTATACATATTCTTTTACATAATGACATTAATTTTCCAGAGCAGTTAGCAATAATCTACGGAGCAATTAAAAACGATCTTTACGGACCAATTTAATGGACAACAACCTTTAGACATATTCTTTTACACAATAACACAATGACATTCATTCTCGTCAATAGTTTACATTAACCCAAAGAGCAGTTGGCAAAGACCATAAGTCTATTTATCAGCTGACTTAATGTGCAATAATCTAGCCGAGAAAACTGTAACACAATTAGTATTCAGACTTGACTTCAAAGATGGACATATTGATAGGTATGTTTATGCTAAACTGCAGCATGTGCGAAATATAGTTAGATCAATGATTTTTAAATGGTTTTACGCCTAGTCAAGATTTTTTCATACATTAGAAAGTGCCAGTTCAGTTACGGTTGAGGAAACCGGATTTCCTCGAAAAGACCATTGACTTCCGACAAGCGAACTGACAAACATTTTAAGTATCTGTTCCGAGAGGGATTCGATCCTAGGCAGTGGGAGGTGCTGTAATCCGTAGACGATCGACCACCTTGGCACCAATAAATAATTTATACATTCAAAATACTATTTCTCGATATGTGAAGAATTTTATTTGGGTTTTAAAACACTATTATTCAACTCTTCTTCATGTCGATTATTATATTAAGATAATTCAATTACATATGACGAAACCCTATCATGAAACATCAATGTAGTTTAATGATTTAAGCGGCCATTATTCTCCATCATATGTTTTCAGTATCTTAAGCAGCCAGAAATCTTAAATACGTTACACAAACAAACATCATTCAAAATGATCATAATCTATTACTGTCTTCAACGGACATCGATGACAATATCATATCTCATCAATGTTCTAAGCGTCGTCTTATCTCATTAATGCCATAAGCGACATCTTATCTCATCAATATCCTAAGCAACTGTTGATGACAATTACATTGTTCACAATCGCATCAGTATCTTTATCGAGTTTCTTTTACAAACACAACCTAGAATTCTATCGGTAGTTTAAGATAATAACCCTCTTATATGTAGACAGTCATATCCATTTAGTGAAACACAACATCAAAACTGGTAAGATAGTAATTCCCATTTAAGTAAAACACGGCATCAAAACCGGTAGAATCAGACGCCATATCGTGAATGTCTATCTGACACTACCGTTGTGTTATTCCTGCTACAAGTCTGTTTATTAACCTCGATCAAGTTGATTACAATATAACATCGAAAATTGTTGTACGGACAACGAGTTCCGGTGCAAAAGAGCAAATTTTAGTGCGAGCGAACTTGCTTGCAAAAACAAGGCAAAACTGCCAAAATGAAACACGCAAACGTAAGGTTGGGTGCTCCGGAAAGGTAAACACCTCCTCACTAACAAGCTACAGGTGCGACGCGTGAAATCAAAATTAAATACGAAATTGAAGGAACATGGAATTAAGGACAACACATTTATTCAGGATGATTTTAAACACAGGGACATCATACTTTTTGTGATAACGGCCATAGTATCCGTAGCTAAGATTTGAACCCAAGGTTTAAGGAACGTTATATCGTCGCGTATAGGGACTGGTTACCTAATCAGGGCAAAAAAGCCCTAAAAGACTACTGACGTAGCACATTAAGTAAGGCATGACCCAAATAACACAGAAAAAGACATAAATTTCAAGACGCAGTCATATAAACTGTTCAAAGACAAAGATCTACATGTGATTATGTTGTTGTTATGTTCACAAAAGGACTGTTTTTGTTTACCGCGCTTTAATATCTGTTTTCTGATTTTTAAGTCAAACATTCGTTTAAACTCATTTGAAACCGTATACAGCAAACTAATTACGATCATTGTAACTCGAGAATAATTGTTGGAAAACCATATATATATATATATTTGAGTTTTTACAATGTTATATCACAATTTTAATTCATTGTAAATTATATTGGTTTGACGGAGTGGTCTTTAAAAGAAGGAAAAAAGTATATTGGTTTGACGTAATGCTCTTAAAAAGAAGGAAATTGGATCTTGAACTACTTTCTTTAAAAGCCATCTATTGTATCGTTTGATTAATGGTACTAACGGTTAGTACTTCAGTCCTTGTATTAAGGTCAACATGGAAGTTAATTGAATTGCAAGCCTATGCTTATATTAATGCACTCAAACAGTTTTATGGGCGTCATCACATTATTGATGATCAGTACAATGAGTTTGTTTCCAAATTACCTTGGATTTATTTGACGTCCCATAGTTCCATGTTCCCTTTATTCTTGATTTTGATTACACACATGGTGGGGGGTAGCTAGCTGGACAGTGGTGTTTATCCTTCCATACCGACCGGTCTATCTTGCCCAGTGAAGTTCACGTGTTTAACTTAATTTTTCAGTTTTCAAACTTTATCTTTGCAATGGAATCGCGATTTGAACATTGACCGGTATGTTTGTGTTTGCCAAAAGCTTTATTTGGTCATATATCAATAAACATTCCACCGGTCTTTGGCAAGGGAAAATTCATTTGTATTTAATTAAATAAAATAGCGCATCATGTAAATGACAACTCAGCTAAACGCGGAAGTGAAATCAAATCTTATGACTATATACTAGTAATGTACTCGCAAGTGGTATTAAAACCTAGATTAATTGGGATTTTAATTTCAACATTATACGTTTATAAATAATGATTGGATTCTATATTATTTTTTCTTGTTATCCCTAAAAATTGAATTACAAATAGTATTGATGTAGATAATTTGTTTTTCAAATCCCTTGGCATTGGTAATTTCATGACACGGATAAAGAAACGCGAAGTTAACAAGATGGTGCTAATTTACATTATTCAGACCTGTAAAAATTGATAAAATGACTATGAACAAAATTTAAAAGAAGATAAACCATCACATGCAATACGCCAACATGTCCAATGTTTTGTTGAACTTCTAAACTTCTCATCTCTTGTCTTAATCAGTTTTTAGATAGATTGGACACCTCTAATTTACTCAAAATAAATCATCTTGACACCGTTTTTTATTCATCAGTGCACGTTACGCCAAATGTCAAAGAAGATATGTTAGGAGTTACGACGTGAATGACTTGTTTAATGGCAACCCTAAACCTTGAGGGAGCCTCAGTTCCCCAACCTCCGAACAAATCCTCTTGTGATAATTAAGTTTTGATTTTAGTTTTAATTTTGCTGTCGAGTAAGGTTGTTTTTTCGGCAGTCTGGTTTTCTTAATCATTCTTGAGTTGACCGTCTCGATATAAATGAAAATATCTTGACTGGGTCTTCAAACAACGTTACTCCACTTTAATCCGAAATCTAAACAAGATTTCTGATGTAAGTTTTACTTTTTGAATTATGTTATATAAAAGTATTCATGAACAGTATTGCCCTTTAAGATTGCAAAATAGTAGAGCAGTCGCAAAATAAGTGGTGTTCATTTTTCAAATAAACTGAAACGGAAACTATTTTTACATCATTACGTAAAATACATTGGATTTACGCATATTCACATTTAGTCGCCATTTGCAATTTTCTAAATGTCATGTTGTCTTTTTTCGATAGCCTCCCTTGGGCAAGATATAAAAATACATTACATTACACTTTTGGTTCCACTATTTAAGTTATCTGCTCGATTTGGCGAGCAGATGGCTTTTTCTGCTGTGTCATATAAAAGTTTTAGAAGGTTTCTTGTTGTTTATAACATGAATTATGTTGTCCTTAGCGTAATCAAGATCAATAATTCTTGTTTACCGCTGGTTTATATCTGAGCAAGTCTGTTTTAGAACATTTAACACTATGAACGCTTCAATAACTTAAAAAATGAATAGCAGAATTCTGTCTGAAAGGGAAGGAGGAGTGCTTGATTGTATCTTGTCTTAAAATCGTGTTGTATACACGTGATGGAACTGTGAGTTTAAGGGAAATGCCAATTTTATATCATATCTTTGATGAACATGTGAACCCCTTCAAGTTGACACTTGTGTTTATTATGCAAGAAGTGCTGTGTTTTTTCAGCAAAAAAATGTTTTGATAAGGTAATGCAGTCATGTCGATGAAAAGCATCAATAACTGTATTTTCGTTTAAGAAAGATAGCGGCTATGGATGTTCTTATAGGTTTGGTTTTGTTATGATTTTCATCATTTTAAAGCAGATGCTTGTGTTTGATTTGTTGTTGCAGTTAATAGACTTATCTTCATTCAGCAATTAGGTAAGATTTTACGATTGTGATATCACAAAAACTCTTATACAAACTTTTAAACAGACACAAAAAATACCTTTCAAATGTTGAGAAAGTAAACAGTTGAAATAAGAAATGTACTCAGTGACGACCTGAAGATTTTTTTTCATTTTAAAATAGAATTTAAAATGAAACTATCCTATAATGAAACTAGAAAAACTGTGAGCCACAAGCTCACAAAAAATACCCCCCGCTCCCAAAAATCCATAGGATCAAATTTTGAAATAGAAGGTGCACATCTACATTATATCACAAAGATTGTGTAAAAGTTTCATGAAAATTCATTGAAGGGGTTAGGAGGAGTTGCGGATAAGAGATAGGTACCCTAAGGTGTAACGGAAGGACACCCCTATCACTATATACCCCCCACTTTTTAAGCGCGGTGAAAGGGGGGTATAAAAAAGTTTCTATAGATAATTTGTATAGTCGAAAGAAATAAAACCAATATCACGGAAAGGAGATGATAACAGTTCTCCATAATGCTTTATTTGATAAAGCTAATTAAATTTCATAGAAACCATAGTATATTTTAATTGAAACGGATAAAAATAAGTAGAGCAGTGTTATTGACCTAAAATATAATGGTATTAAGACCCAATATATATATTTATAATGTATCTTGATATTGGATAACGATAAAGATAATATAAGAAGCCAAGGTGCTGTTTAATATACCGATAGTCTAATAAAAATATTTTAATTTGTTATGACAATAATTAAATGAATAAAGCACATTTGATTCTCAGTTGCATCTAAGTTACTATGGAAACATAAATTAATAGTTAAGTTAAACTTGGTATCTTGTTATAGGTCATTCCGTATTTATTTAAAATGTTGAGAAGATATTAAAACTTACAGTGAATTGTTTTTCTTGTTTCCAAACCGAGCAATCTCTTGTTTTATTTTAAAAGCTCATTAACGCGGTCTTTGCAATTTCGTCAATTAGAATTTTGCGCGTACTTCATCAAATCAATAGGTCCACGGTGAAAGAGCGATGTTAAGGGTAATCATACGACTCAGAATCCATTTGGCCGGGAAAATGTGAAATCCACACAGACATTCGTTATTTCGGGTCGATTCTCAAAGATGGTCGCATTCTCCTTGTAAGTAAACTGTTTTTGTTTTCTTTCATCATCAAAGGTGTAACCGCTTCGTTAGAAGCGTAAAAATAACTTAGCGTAAAGCTCCATTTCATTTTACCTTCAGAATAAGGTTGTTTTACGCCTCAGCCAAGATATTTCAACTTATATCAAAGCGTCTTGTTAAGGGATGTTGGAGGAAACCCAAGTCCGAACCTTCGAAAAGTGAAAACATTAGAACTTGCCCTGAGAAGGTTGGAACCTATGCCATAAACTTGCTCTTTAGTTAATTAGTTGACTGATTTCCCAAATGCAATATACAGGTTAATAGGGGAGCATATGTGCACAAATATAACTAGAACTGTCTATTGAGAGCCAAATGCCCCCGCCCCAACATTTAATGTTTTCCCGTGACCTTGACCTTTACGATATGACCTTGGTCACACCTTTAGACCATGGATATTATTTATGTGAAGTTGTATGACCATCGTCCAAAACAGATATGAGATATGGCCCGGGCACGATTTAACACGGATGGACAGACATAGTGATTCCTATATACTAATAATTATAATAATTATATATGTCAAAAGTATTTTGACAAAGTACCATTTAAATGCTAGAATGAAATTTTAAACATTTGTTATGAGCGTGTAGAACGAAACTAATTGCTTTGCTAATAGACAAAGATTAATCTTCACTGTTATATTTGAAAAGTGCAGTCTCCATTCCAGAACAGAACAAATGATTTATCATTATAGAAATAAGGGATTCTTGTTTTTTACCGAAATATATCTTACTGGCTAATGTAAGGTTGATCAAAATTGACGTACTAGTCTAAAACTACATCACCAGAGACTCCAGAAAATTGTTCAAATAAAGCATGTTTATGAATTTTCGTAATTTATCAAGTCTCCGTTACATGTTCTAATAGATTTCACATTTTATATATAAATCATCTCCATCTCAAAGATAATGCTGCAAGCGCATTTATTGCTCTGCTGTAATAACCTTAGGGGGTTAACGAGAGATACTTTTGAAGGATATTATAAATTATATGTATGCGATTTTAAGTGTAAAAGTTATAGGGGAACTATAAAATAGAAAAACACATTTTGCAGCTTAAAGCAACAGGTTCTTGCGAAAGCCGATGCAAAAGAAACACAATTCCAATAAATGAAGAAGAAAAACAAGACAAGATAAATTCTTGATGTGACCATTGAATGTAAAATTTCTGGCTTAAGACGAGGAGTGGGTCCAAAATATGGCATATAATTTTCTTCACCTCAATTGACGAAAACCCTAGCACTTTATATTAAGGGTTGAATATATTAAAAGTTCAAAGGTCTGAATTTTTTCTGGAGACAACCGTTTAATAAAGTAATTGAATATATATTAATGAAAAACGGAAAATTGTTGTCCCAGAGATGATGACATATATTTTTGTTACTAAAAATCGAAAGGTCTGAAGTTCATTTGCTGCTTATTGCCCGATCTTATATAAAACATATATGAAATGTGACACTATCGACAGACAAGGATATAAGCTATAATTATTTACATTTAAGGGACCCTGGTTCAATTTCCTTTAAGATGGACAGACAGCGGGATTTAACATTTTACATCTGTCATATACTTATCTTGATATACATCAAGGTGTGATCAATCACGATTCTTACAAAAACATCGACTTCTTAGCACGCAAACTGATCTCTGGACTCTTGGACATCGTCTGATTAAAAGGATATTTCACAAACTATTAAGATTTCCCGTAAACACCATTCATCCAGATTAATAAGCGATATTACAGACGTAATTGAAATCAGCTTTTAATAAATATCCTCGCCGTGATGGTACCAACATATATATTTCTACAACTGAGATTGTAATAGCAATAGTTTGAAATATTAGATTCTTTTTACTTTCGTAAAAATGAATTTAATTACCCTACCTCTGACTAAAATCTATTCAAGTGATTGTCTAGATTGAATCACATGTTCAACCCAGTGCCAGTCCGTCAATAGCCGCACGGGCAAAAGTAGGCTCATACCGAGTGTGTTAAAGTTACATCCCCTGTCTCCAAAGTAAACACCAACCAAAATGGCGACCGTAAATAAAAGGTTTTCGGAACTTTCTGCTGAAGATAGTGGTTTTAAACGCATGAAAGTACTATCATGGGACAACAAAGATGCCAAGCCATGTACAAATCACTAACCTAACAACAATAAGAAAAGAATGTGAAACAAGGCAAAGTATGTAAAACAATTGACGTATCGCCGGCCACGCCCACAATGTTCCGACACTGGCCGCCATTACGGTACCAAAGCAGCGTCACGGCAACAAATGTCGTTCTAGTGTCAGTGACGTCATTAAACGGCACAATTTAGGCCCAGTTTTTATTCTTTTTGCGTGTAATTCAAGATGTCGACTCTTTGTCGGAACATTGTGGGCGTGGTCAGCGATATGTTAATTAGATTTCCACCAAAGAATTGAGATCGGGTGCTCCGAAAGAGTAATCGCCTAGCCAAGCTAGCTACACCTGGTACCTGAACAAAATTAAGACTACCTAATCGAAAGGTTAGCTTTTTCATCGATCATTTCTAATACATTATGTAACATGTGACAGTAGTGTATTAAATAGATTTGTAAGGTTATTTATAGATAGCATTACTTATATTCCTAACCACGGTTTTACTTAGTAAATGATTTACAACCCGATTTATTACTAATACGAAATGAAATCACATATCTCATGAACATCAAAGGACAAACCTCAGTTTTTTTAAGCTTGATTAATTTAATCAAAAGATTAACACAAATGTGCTTCAGTTCAATTGTAATGCATTCTCAGTATTATCAATATTGGATTTCCCAATTTTCCTGTGGGGCCGGTCACATGATCTTTGTCGTAAGCGGCAGACCAGACAAAACCTACTTCAATAATAACTGCTTGTCAAACACGGGGTTTTCTCTTGTGACGCCATAGAGAACCAGAAAAAATCGTACCGGGCATTGAATCTTTCATGGAACTGGCAAATGGTCTATACCAACTTTTTTTAAGTTTTTCATCTGTCACTTTCGATTTTGCTTTCCGAGACACCCGGTCTTACTGTATTGTATTACATATTCTATAAGGATCTTTAGAAGGGACTGGACCTTAACGTTTGGATTCCATTAAGGTTTCAATAAATTTATAGCAAAACGACGTCGGAGCATTTCGCACTTTAAATTTCCGGAACTCTTGCACTGACTACCACCATTTTAGAAATAAAGATGTCGGGGCATTTTGCACTTTATCTTTTCGGAACTATTTGTTTCACTTCCACAATTTGAGAAACATATCGTCCTCTTCAACAACGTGTTTGGTTAATGAACGTCTGGAATATATTGTTATTGAGATTGGAACTAGCATTTATACGGCTTTAATGTAGCAGATTATGTACGTTTAGAAAGCGTGACAACTGAATGTTAAGATACATTAATGATACGTTTAAAATCCTACATGAGATTTTAACACACGGATATTACAAATTTACTAGTCTGTTAAAAGGATGATTTCTGTTTTATTACTTAAGACTTCAAGACAGAGTTATGTTCTATTCCAGGAAGTTTGTCAGTCTTGAAATTAATAAGCAAATATTCACAACTTTGAAAATCAAACAGATATGACTTATAACGCATGCTTATAGTTAAACAAGAGTTTGCATGTTACAACGATATTTCTTTTTCGGCCTTACTTCCCTGGTGGAAGGTCACTTGTCTAACCTGACTTGTCAGTGCCAAAGTTTTTGCTTTGATTCGGACATGGATTAGTATGTTTGTTTTTGATTTCACTACTTTCTTATTCAATTGGTATTTGTCAGTTCCGTAAAAGGTTCGTGATCCGGTTGCCATTTTAATGGCACTTTATGATGTCGTTTAAAAATCCTCTTCTTGCCAACTGACTATTCCGGAAGTAGTTTTTGAACATCTCAAATCAAACCGGAAATATAGACGATAAAGATCTTGACCTATATTTTTGTGACACTTAATCATGAGCTCATTTTTTAGTTCAGGTACTTGTCTATTTTTATTTCTAAAACGTTTATGACAGGCTTGTTGTCACTTTTTTGTTATGTTACAGGGTTTAACGTATTATCATCATTTTATTATCTAAGTGTTGTAAAATTTATTTTGGTCCTTTTGATATCTTTTCAACATATGTACAAAAATTACTCCACAATGTTGGTCCAATTTGGTAAGATATATTTTGGAAAATTTTTTGTACAAGCACTACTGATGCGAAACGGTCGTCTAGTGCTGTGAAATTAAACTGGTTTATGTTTCTTTTTATCAATTCGTTTAATTTATGCGACTACAATAAAATATACCAAACCAATTATAATGCCAACGTCGGGATTTCGATTCTTGTCAATTCCGCAACGAGTGTCAAATTACACTTTTTTACTTCTGGAGACTAATTATCACCAATGTTTTCTCTATTTTTTAAACTTGATATATCAATTTCTATGTCTGCTGAAAGATATACAAGACGGGTATAATTTTGCATACAAAAAGACCAATTGTATATATATCATTGTATTGATGTATAACTGTACGATTTACAAACCCTTGTACAAAAATTTGTAGATTTTGGCTCGAAAGATGGTCTTTGCTCTTAAACCCGTATTTAGCTTTTTCTCTAAAAGTGGGGTGGAGCAAGGATGTTTTACGTCACGGTCAAGACTCTTTCAATAATATCAAAGCGTTTAGTTCTAGAATGGTGGAGGAAATCGGAGAGTCCGGATAGAATCACTGACCTTTCGTAAGCCAGCTGACAAACTTTCTTACACTCGGATCACCCCAGAGTTAGATTCAAACCTAGGTGCTAAGAGGTGCTGTGATCCATGAGCCGACACTTAAATTATGTCATTTGTTACATTTTAAAAAGGGCCGTGAAAATCCGGATAAAAACCTCATAAACATATTAATTAGAGTTTTGATACAATTCGGATAAATGTTATAATAAATATTTTACTCAAAATAGGAATAACCATTCTAAAACAATGTTATTGTTCACTTTCCTGCATTTGAAATCCAATTCAGTCAAATTTTTCGGAAATTAATAAATTTGTGACATTTTGAAGAAACGGTATTTATTTTGGAAGTGGGACTATGTATTTATAAAACGGCTTGTATGGTTTAGTTTTGTAGTTTATTTACTTCAAAATTTATGTAAGCTAAAACATTCCATTTTATAATAATAAAATACCATATTTGTTATTATTGCAAGTATACACCATTCTGAAACTAAGGTTGAGAGTTTTATTCTTACCGACTCTAAGAAAAGTTATTGCTTTGTTCGAAAACATCAATCTTAATTACTTGAATCACGAAGCAACTCCAGAAGATCTTACGTTTCGATTAAAGGCAATATATTATTTTAACAGATACATGTGTGATCAACACATGTGTATATACCTAAGAATCATACAACACCACAAACAATGTTGACGAATCAACATAGTCATACCATTTATTGTGATTCTTGTAATGTTAGTCTATATATTGTTTTAAGCTTGCTCAACTTCGTGTTTCTTTATTTTCCGGTTTACGTTGTTCTTTTTATATACTAGTTATTAGTGTCTAATCAAATTAGACTAAGTTTACTTCTGCAGACACATCACCAATGCTTCTCTATTTGTCTAACTTGACATATTACATATAATACCAGTGTTAATTTTACAACACTGTAACTATGCAAATATACAATAAACAAAAATTAAACTATAATGGTCTATACGTTTAAACTAGTTTCCTTTTCTGCCAATGACGCAGTTTGAAGAAGACTTTGAACTTGAACTTAGCATTGATATCATATTATTAATGGAACTGAGAATTTCAAAGTTACATAGAATCATGAAATTGAATCTCCTTATTCCAAATTGGTTTGAGATAATATATCCTATTTAATATTGAAGATGTAACTAGAAACGTTACTTTTTTGCTTTCCTTTGTTCAATTTAATTTGTTAAAAGATTGTTTTTATTATAATGAAATACCGTCCTGGTTATTATCCAGGTTATAAAATAAAAATGTCAAGGTAAGACTTTGATTCTTACCGGCAACAAAATATAATGCTATGTCTCAGAAACACACGGTTTAATTATCAGAATCATGTTACAGGTCCGGAATTGGTTAAATATTTATTACTGCAGGTTTATGAAATTATAATGTCAAGGTTGGCTTTTGTTCTTACATACACCAAAAGACAATGCTGTGTTCAGAAACACACAGTTTAATAACTGGATCATGTTGCAGCTACGAAAGACCTCTCATTTTGATAAGACACAATATATTATTGTAACAGATATATGTGTACCCAAAAAGCGTTTATACCTGAGAACAGTAAAATGTCAGGAAAAATAAAATGAAGCAGCATAGTTACATCCTCTGATGTGATTCCTTATATTATTTATTGGGTTTAATTTTCATCAACGTATATGTGTTTCTTCATTTCCATGTTTACACTGTACTTTCCGTTAAACATTTATCACTGCCGGTATATGAATTTTAATGTCAATGAAGGTTTTTGATTACTATAGACAGCAAAATATAATGCTTGTTCAGAAACACGGTTTTATTGCTAGAATCATGTTGTAGTTCAATGTATATCATTGTAACAGATAGATGTGTACTGAAAACAGTATATATACACATAAGAATGGTAATACATCAAGGAAAAATAAAACAAATCAGAATACTTATATATCATTTGTTGTGAATACTAATGTTTTGGGTTTAAGTTACATCGACGTTTTCGTGTTTCTTCATTTCCAGGTTTACATGGTACTTTCCGTTAAGCATTTATCACTGAAGGTTAATGAATTATAATGTCAACGAAGGGTTTTGATTCTTATAGCCAACAAAAGATAATGCTGTGTTCAGAAACACAAAGTTTAAATACTGGAATTATGTTACAAAAGACCTCTGATTTCGATCAAACATAATATATTATTGTAACAGACATATATGTACTCAAATAGTGTAAAAAACCTGTAAAATGTCAAGGAAAAAACAACAAGGCATTATTTGTTATGATTCCTTATATTATATCTCGGGGTTGAGTTTCACCCACGTATTCAAGTTTCTTCATTTCCCGGTTTACATTGTAATTTTCATAAAATATTAATGAGTGTCCGTTAAGAAGTTTACTAGGGTAGGCACATTATCGCCAATATTTCTCTTTTTGTTCAACTAGATAAATCAGTTTTATCGTCTATATTAAGTTATACAAATCTGTTTTAATTTTGTGTATCAGACTGAATGGTTGTAAAAATACATATACGAAAAATTAATTATACGTTTGAACTACTTTCTTTTTTACCAATGACGCAGATTTCAAGATGACACTGAACTTGACTTCAACATTGATACCAGAAAACTTAATGTAACCGCCTCAGTTATATAAGATCATGAAATTTAATCATCTTGCATTGTTTTATATTGTGCTGAGATAGTATATCCTATTATATATTGGCTATAATATATATTGCAGATATAAAGATCAAGGTTACTGCTTGTCGTTCGATTTTGAATCTAGTGCATGTATTAAAACTTTATCGTCATTTAAAACAACGCCCTTTTTATTATCTTGAATAATCATTTTCGTTATTACTACAACCTCATAAAGCCAACGTATAGAGTTTGATTCTTGCCGTCTTCGAAAAAAAAAGAAAATACCCACTCGAATTGATTACAAGAATTATGCTGCAGATACGATACGACGAAATGATTTATATAAATTAAACAGATACACGAGTACTCGAAACATGTATATATAACTTAAATGGTAAAAAAACGAAACAAATCAATGTCATTTATTCTGAGGTTTCATATTGTATGTTAATTTCCTCGACATTCATGTTTCTTCATTTCGCTTTGTATGCTTTACTATACTCTCCGTAAATATAAGTAAGTGTCATATTGGACTTTTGTAAGTTTACATCAGAAGTCAATTTATTGTCAATGCTTTCTCTGTTTCTAACTTGATATACTGCTTCAGTGTCTGATGTAAGCTATATAAGACTAGTACAATATTAAATAACAGATTCATGGATTGACTGGGTTTTACGTGCAAAATAATTCACTGATATCAAAACGTCACAAATTTAAGGTTAAATAACATAAACTTGAACCGTAACATTGCGGTTATGGCAATATACAGAGGCGGTTCTCAAGCATACCATGCAAATTGCGACTAGGTATATGGTCACTTTCGAAGGACCCCATGACTCCTTTTTTAAATGCCGATTGTTTAGCGAAAGAGCAGTCGCTTCTTATTTTCATTTCTTGGTCAGACCCGGACGGGTTTCGAACCCCCATCAGCCACATACGGAACTAGCACTCTACCAACTGAATTTTCATAGTGGCTATGTATAACAAAAAGGATTGTCTATTTAGAAAATGTTCCAAAAAGTTATTACAATGATATGAGCATGATTTTAATTTTCTGGCAAATGACGAGGTTTTTAGAAGACGTTGAACTTGAACTCAGTATGAATACCATAAAAGTTAATGAAAACTGAATAGATTCTGTTACATAGGAACATGAAATTGAATCATCTAGTTTCGTTTCAGATTGTGCCGAGATTGTATATTCTATTATATATTGTTGATAAAATATCCAAGGTTACTGGCTTGTCGCTGGGCTTCGTATGAAAAACTGTAGACGCAAGATAAAATTGCACAGACTATTTTCATTCTTTATTGAATATAATCTTCGTTATTATTTCGCGTATACATAATTTGATGCACTGGTCGACCGTATTAAAGTATTATTTTCCGACGCAATTATTCGGGGGAGGTAGAAAAAAATGTAACATCCTCATGCATTTAATGTTTTAAAATAATTTTCATCAAAATTCAAGATATCAAAAAAACAATAAAAATAGCTAAAATATTTATTATATTATGCATGATGTAATGAACTGTTTCAGGAATATGTACTTAAGAAAATCTATTAAAATTAATAGAAACAGGTATAAAGAAGTTGGAGTTGCAATAGCGAAGCATAATTTTATTAAATTGATGCACTGGTTGTGCAAGAGTTTTGAAATCCGTAGCTTTGTTCCTACTTGAAAAATCTAGTTAAAGTTAAGGAGGATGTGAATTAACAGAATTTTAACAAAAGTATTTAAATTAAAAAGTTTTCGTTTTTATGAATTGCAACGATATTCAGGTATTTCTGTAACGTTTAATAATGCTATGTTTCACTTTAAATTCAATAGATGATAAGACTAAAGACATATTTTTGTTTTAAATAAAATAGCACAAACCTTATATCCCTAAATGATAAGATAAACTTATTTGCGTTTGAATTCTAAATTGCGAAAAAATAAAAATAAAATTATGAAAACTATAAGTCGTAATTTGTTCTTACCTGGATTCTTTGAAGGAGAAAAATCATCTAATCCAAAAATGCAATCTTGTCCATGCAAGGTGTGCGCCTTGAAATGAAATGTAGTATTGAGAAATACGCAACATGTACTAATGAATGATATCAAGAATACAAGACCATTGGTGTGGATAAAATACTAACGCTCTGATCGATGATTTCCAAGACACTGGCAAGTTTTATCGATAGTCAAGTGGAAAACACCTTATTATCTTAATGTTAGATAAGTCGGTAATCACCTCCAGTTGTATTGTAGTACTAGTAGTTAAAAATTAAGCTTGAGAAGGGATTCTTTATTAATATATTGGACGATTCTATATTCAAGATTTTTGGTTTATTCGAATTAAGATTAAACTATAGGTATGAAAACAATGAATATATATTTTCATGTAACATGACAATAACTGATTCTTTATACATATTGGACGATTCTATGTTGACGATGTTTGATTTATTCGAATTTGGGGTGAAATAGAGGCATAAAAACAATGTATATATATTTTATGTAATATGACGAAAATTAAGCTAGGGAAAGGATTCTGTATAAATATGAACGATTCTATAGTGATGCTTTTTGGTTTATTCGAATTAGGTATACAAACAATGTATCTATATATTTTATGTTAAAAGACAAAAATAAGCTAAAATAGGGGTTCTTTTATAAATACTGGCGATTCTCTATTACAGATTTTTGGTCTCTTTGAATAAAGAGTAAAATATAGGTATTATACACACTGTATGTGTATATTTCATATAGTATTATGAAAATTAAGTTAAAAAAGGGGATTCTATATAAATATTTGACGATTTTATATTGTAGATTTTTTCTTCGAATAAAGAAGGAAAATATAGGTATAAAAAATGTAATTATATATTTTATTAAATATGATGAAAATTAAGCTCGAAATGGGATTCTCATTAAATATTTGACGATTCTATATTGAAGATTTTTGGTTTATTAGAATTCATAGTAAAATAAGGTTATTATTAAACAATGTATCTTTATATTTTATGTTATTTGATGAAAATTAAGTTCGAAAAGGGTTTCTCTATAAATATTACACGATTCCTTATTGGAAACGTTTTGTTTCTTGGAATAAAGAGTAAAATATTGGTACAATAAACAACGTATCTAGTATATATTTTATGTAATAAGATATACTATTCCTTGCCACATAAATCAAGATATTTACCATAAATAAGGAAATCATGATGATATACAAAGGGTAATATCTTACTGAAATATATCAAGTTAAATACCAAATCGGATATAACTTATCAAGTATCAAAAATCCCTACTGTATTCATTTATATGGTTTATTTATAACGGTATTGCATAACAGAGAATACACCCTAAATATACGCCGATCAATACACACAATAAATCCTTCTTTAGTCATCTGATTTATGTACAAAATAATGATTTTTTCATGCATGTTGTTTTACATCGCATCAGTGTACCTTAGATAATCGAGAAGAAACTCAATTTATTCCGATTTCAATATAAAGTCAGTAGGGGTACGGTTAATCGAAATATTTTGTGTGTTTATAATTTCGCATGTACAGACTCAATACACACAGTAGTTAATCCTAGCGCAGTCATATCATTTCTGTAAAAAGATAGTGTAAAACCCTGATTGTACATGTATATTGTTTTACATCGCATCAGTGTGCTTAAGAAGAAGATTCGCAAAATTTGCCTTCTAGAAGAGATTCAGTTTACTATGGTCTCATGATAAAACAAGCAAAATACTTCTTCTTCTGCTGAAACATTGGTACATGAGAACTTTCAGAATAAGTTAAGGGCTGTGTTTAGATAAAATCTTTCACATGAATGTTTTTCTATGTGTACAGATTCCAAAATATCGGACAAAATAATGACTGGTTGTCCATGCATATTATGTTACATCGCATCAGTGTATTAAAAGCATTATGGAAGCGATTCAAGTTATTTTTTAATCTCAAGATAAAGTAAGAGGGGTATGGTAATCAAACATTTTTGTGTTCATATCTTTGCGTATACAGCAATTAAAACACACAGTAAATTCTTCCTTAGTTACCTCATTTCTGTAATAACAGCAGTATAAAATATTAATTGATTGTATATGAATATTGTTTAACACCGCATCAGTATATCTAAAATATTTGAGAAACGACCTCATTTATTTTGGTTTCAAGATAAAATAACTGCTCCTTACTGATATGTGTTACATAGAAAAATGTATAAGAATTAGCTTAAAGTTGTGTTCTGATAAAGTTTTAAAATATCATTAAGTTGGGTTTTCTTTAAGTACAAATTCCAAGATTTGGTATAAAATAATGATTGGTTGTATATGTTTATTATTTTACATTGCATTAGCATATTTAAGATATCCGAGTAGAGATTCAATTTAATTTTTCGTTCAAACATGGACCAATATGTTTTTTATTTTATTCTGATCTTAGTATATGTAACCCGGATATATTGATAATTCAAACATTTGATATATTAGCGATATTCAATGTATTCTGGGCTAGATGTAAGTTAAGTTGGATATTGTTAATGGAGACGTTTTGTTGGGTTTTTTGTGTTCGTTTTGCGTAAATTCACCAGAGTAATATGACGTTGGAATAAATTAATTTTGATATTATATCCTTGCTTTTTTACAGACGAACAACAAATTCTCCTGACATAAATGTACATTAGTAGAGTGCCAAGACTCTCCTAATAATTTTTATGATTTTGTTAAATATTTGAAGCAAACGTACCAATCCATGTCCTAACCACATCCCTATAGCAATTAAAAAATTTTGAAGCTAGCAAATTAGGTTAAACACGTGAACTTTTCCCAGGGCAGAGAGACCAGTTGCTCCGGAAGGGTAAGCGCCCCTTTTTCATCTAACTACACCAGCCGCTTCGTGTGTTATAAAAATATCTTGTATATATGTTAACTTGACATTATATCACAATTTAGCTAATAGATAAGGTGCAGACGTACGTGTGATTAACTTAATTTGCTATTTTTAAAGGTTCTTACTTTGTTTTGTTTGGGGTTTTTTCGGATTGTGGTTTCAACATAGACTGGTATGTTTGTGTTAGATTATAGATATATACTATGATTTTACAGAGCAACAGAATCATCATTTCAAGGTGTACGGCTAAATCATAATTGATTTGAATCATAGAGTTATATCAGGAAAAATAATTATAAACACTCCTTGCTGAAACAGTGTTACATGGAAAACTGTTCAGAAATAAGATTAAAGTTGTGTTACGATAAAAATTTTAAATATCATTAAGATAGGTTTCCTACAAGTGCAGATTCCAAGATGCGGTATTAATAACTGTTTAAT
Source organism: Anadara kagoshimensis (assembly GCA_021292105.1). Lineage (NCBI taxonomy): Eukaryota > Metazoa > Mollusca > Bivalvia > Arcoida > Arcidae > Anadara > Anadara kagoshimensis. The sequence goes on along the minus strand of CM037870.1, from coordinate 19,925,399 downwards.
TGCCAAAAAATGATAACCTCCTGTTGTTAAACATACAAACATGATATAACGTCTTTTTTAAACATTGTTTACACGAAATAAAACATAACCTTACTAACTTAAAAACGTTTAAAACTGGAGCTAAATCAAGCATATCATGATATCGCTGGACCACACAGCGCACTGGTGCAGATAAAACGTTAATTTCTTGGGTAACTTCTAATGACATGTAAATGAAAATAATTAGAATCTTTTGCAAAAGATGGACAAGAACATATTATGTAATATAAGCAATTATAATAAAAGAATGTTCTAAAGAGACGGGAACAAAAACAAAATAGCTTACCATCTCTGTTTGAAGATGTTCGTCTAGTCTGTCCCACTGAAATTGGCATTAAATTGGCAAGACAGATGACTAGACTCCATTTTCGTCCAGGTTTAAGAGTAATACCTATTTGTTTATTTATTCAGTTAGTTATTATGTATTATCATTCTATCATAATAAAATGAAGGGATAGCATTCTTGTAATAACTAAAATTTTAGCATGGGTTCAGAAGCATATCTATGGAGCGTTTCGAAACTCGGTCATATGGTAGTAAAGTGCATAGTAAGTTTAATTAATAGTACACAAATTATAACATATATTTTGACCCATATTGTGTATCTTCGCTCGATATCTAGTCATTGGAAATTCGAACAATTGCGACATGAATAACCAGGAAACGTTACTTAAGTCAATTTGAACAACAACACTTACACTGAAAAGTGAAGAAGCTTGTTGACTTTCGTAAAATACATTTTGTGATGGTTTTGAAAACTGTTATCAGTCGTTTCATTATATCGATTCACTGCAAAAAATGTATTATGCAAGAGGTGCCGCCGTTCAAACACCAATTACTTCAATAGAATTCCGCCGAGTTTTTTAGTTGATGATCGATCGATGAACTTGAGGGGCAAATTAACACTCTAATGTCTGCAGTTATAGTGCGTGATTGAAACACCTTCCGGTTCATTATAGAACATCGAAACTGATTTTTTAAAGTACTTCGAGAACAACCGCTGAGTTGGATATCTATAAGGCATATGAATAAACGAATACTTCAGAATTCTTCACAATTATATCAAATAGTTAAAAAATAAACAAGACGGGATTTTGATCTTTTTCTAAACAGAGAAAGGTGTTTTGTCGAAAAAGTTTTAAGAATGGGTATTTAATTTACACATATTTATCAAAACATAATATTTATCTAGCTTTAAGAGGTCGACAAATGTCTGCAGTTATAGTGCGTGATTGGAACGTCTTTCCATTTCAACTTTTTCTAAAATAGAGAAAAAATGTGATCGACCAACTTTAAAAAAAATACTTTATATTATTGATTCTTTAAAATTTACAAACATTTTTCAAAACAAAGTATCGATCTCGCGTTTCAAAGTCGGTAAAAGTCTGCAAAATTTTGCAGTGCGATATTGAAACACTTTCCGGTTCATTATAGAATAGCACAATGATATATTCTTTAAAGAACCTTTTTCGGATATCTTTAAGGCATACAAATAAACAAAGATTTCAGAATAATAAATGTTTAAACAAAAACATTGAAGACGAGTTTTTTTTATTTCTTTTTCTTTGATATTGTTGAGTGATTATACTAATCAAAACACCGTGATCTTGTATTTAGCAAGTGGGGAAACAATGACTAGTTTCAACATCAAAATAAATAAAAATTTGTCAAGATTCAATTTAAATTTTAAACCTAATTTTTTATTTAGCATTAAGGAAGTCGGGAAAACAAAAGCGACTTCCAACTTCAAAATATAGCAAAATTTGTAGATTTGATTGAAATTTTAAAAATCAATATTGTCAATAAATGCAATATTACTAGAGCAATATTTTATTTTAATGAAGTGCTGTAAATATTCGCTTTATCTAACATGTAAGCATTGACTTACTTTGAAAACCTGCACGATTTTATGTTTTCAATTTAAACGTATTCAACAAAACATAAAACCAGATGATACCCAATAGATTAATTGATGTGAGAAATATGACGTTGATAAATGGATTTAAGCTTTCAAACAACTTACTGTTACAAAATATTTACGTGTTCATGACGGCAGAGTTGTCATGTGCTATGTTTGAATTATATGTGTGTGTAATACATTCAAAAATTTATTGGGCTACTTTTGAATATATTATTTCAAAAATAGCCTGCAATGATACTAGTGCTCAAGCTTGTCAGTTCGCTTTACATAGGCTGGTGGTTCTCACAGGGCACTCCGATTTCCTTCATCATCCTGAACTGGCATCCAATATAAGTGAAATAATTCTAAGATTGTGGCATAAATCACAATTACTTCATTACAATTCTTAGTGATACAGTGAAGGAAGAATTCAATGTCAAGTGGCAATATACAATTTTTTGTGTCTATTTTCAAATTTTGTTTACAAATACGGGTACAATTTCAATATGTCCTTTATTTTTAACAAAAATATTTTTATTAATTATCCTTTTTATACAACGAAACAAACTGTTTACCAATTAATTGTTGGCGCAATGGTATTGCAAGCCAAGGCTTATTAAGGTCCTTAAAAAGTTTTATGGCCGTCATCACAATATTGTTGATAAGTATGATGTCTCTGTACCCAAAATTACCCTGAATATGTTTGATTTCCCATAGTTCCATATTCCTTTTATTCTCAATTTGGATTTGAATCACATGCGTGTGTAGCTAGCTTAACTGTATGTGCCTACCCTTCAGAAGCACCCGACCTACAATTCTAGGATCTCTCGCCACTGTGAGTTCGAGACCGGCTCAGACCACATGTGGGAAAGTGAATTTTACTTTCCCGTTGGCCTTTACTTGTTCACCCTGTGACAGTATAATGTGACCGGGGGAGTGACACGCGTGCTGACTCGGTGTAGCTAAAAATTGCTGATGCGACTTCAAGCAACATTCAACAACAACAACAACAGCAACAAATTTGTGACGTTTTAGAAAAAAAGTTTATATTATTCGTCATGTTAACATTTAATTATATATTTTAGCAAGTCAGTCTGTTCTTTTCGTTACCCGAAAAATAGAGATTACTAAAGTAGTTCTGGTCGCGAATAGCTAAAATTGTTGATGCGACGTTAAGCAACATTCAACAACAACAACAACAACAACAACAACAACAGCAAATTCCTTACGTTTTAGAAAAAATATTATCCGTCATCCTTACAATAAATCGTATATTTATCACCAGTCAGTCTGTTCTTTTCGTTACCGAAAAAATAGCTAAAGTTGTAGTGTCTGACGGTGCAAATCTTACATCATTATATAGTTATCTATCGGACAGACTTAAATTCTGGCACATGGAATCTACACAATCAAAAAGTGATGATGGATCTTTAACAACTTCAAAAAAATACAATGAGTTCCAATCAATAAGACGTGCACGTGTTTATCGCTTATGTAATACACTGATATTCTAATGGAGGAGATACGACATGGACCTCGTCTGGCCTCAGGATTCAGGGTATCATGGAAATCTTAAATACGATGAAAATGATGGCATGTAAAGGAACTAAGCTCAGTAAAGCTTACTAGACAGGGGAAACTTACAATTCACTAGCTGCTATTCATGAAAATTATATCGATATTTTAAATTCGTCCAGAGGTTTACGTCTAGAGGGCTTCAATGTAGAAATTTGAAGTCTCATTTGCGGAAAATAGTGATGGACTCAAGGTTGCCGCAAAAGCAAGGTTTTAAGACCAAGCGGAAGTGTGTCTTCTATTTCAAAAGTATAGCTAGTTTGAAAGCACAGAGGACAAAGTGCATTGAGGAAATTTAGAGCCTATAATAAAAATATATCATTATATAAAGCCTCTTATAGCGATAATTCATAGACCGTTTTATGAAATATTTACCTCTCTTCGAATTTGGCTTTTACTATTCACATTTAGGGCCCAAATATGACCCTTATCGCACTTATCCCTTTATATATTCTTTTGAAAGAAAATATAGTGCTAAGTAGCTAAGATTATCATTGAAAAGTCTTAATTCAACGCATCCAAAACTATGAAAAAAGACATATCCTAGTATATGTTACTTTAGGGGCCAAATATGCTCCTTTAGCGCATCTACTCCTTTATATCTTTATTTAAAAAATAAAAATACTCGTTTGGTGGATTATTTAAAGAAAACATAATTCTATACATCCAAGATCACAGAGAAATGGTTAAAAATCCAATGCATCAAAAACTATTAAAAGAAAATGATTTGTGCAGTATTGACATGATAAAGCTTAGATCATAGAAAATGTGTAATGCCGCAGAACACTATTTGTTAAATATGACAGGTTGAATATTATTCCCATACATTATAACCAACGTCGGTAGAAAATAATTTACCACCACCATGTGTAAATAGCTTTATCATGTAAGGTGTTGTATTAAGGCCATGTGTTTTAATTATTGCTATATGTTGGATTATTTCTTTTAGCATCTTAATCCTACGCGCGAATTTTGCGATGGTGCGATGCTGCGGGTTTACTGGTATGGAAACGTAACATTGCGATATTCAAAAAGATAGTTACTAAAGCCTTTTGTTCTTGCTTTAAGGGCAACTTGAGAATACAGTGAGGGGGTTAGATGGCGGATTGGCCTTAAACGTATGTCTGTCGTTACCTAGGTTCGAATCCGACTAGTGTGAAAAGTTTCAAGTTCACTTGCGAAAGGTTGGTAGCTTTATCTACAGACACTCCGGTTCCTTCTAACTTCCAAGGACTAGACACCTTTATATAAGTGAATAGATATTGTCTAGGACGTTGAAACATTACCCTCTAACAACTTTGTATTTCGCCTAAAATTTTGCTCTAAGGACTAAGGGACGGAGGAGTGATAATTGAATTTTGACTCTCACAGAACTCCATAACCCTGTAATGCTTTGTAATCTGGTATTTCAATTGAAGAACGAATTTCTTATTATAACATCAAACATCAAATGCTACATTCGAATAATAGGCACAGTGGGAAATCATGTATTTGTGATATGGTGAAGAAACATTTGGATTTTTACCACATGGTGATCTCTGTAACGAACTTTATTTTTATTAATATTATATCGTAAATCCAGTTTTTCTCGTTCTTCTTTATTATTTTTTGGCAACTTCATATTGTGTGTTGAAGTATAAATGATAAGAATTAAATAATATTGATATTGATAAATCCGAGAAAAAGATACATTACAGACCAGTCGAAAGTTTAACACTTAGTTAACGAAGGGGAGTCGAAGGACCAAGCTCGAGTGCCGAGTGTCATAAATGTGGATATCTAGAAGTTAAAAAGCTGCTAAAAACTGTTTCAGAAGAAACAACCCCGAAGATATTTGCATTTTTGTGGTGACTCTAGTACCGCGAATATATCTTCTCAGCGAACATTTCTTTTTCCCCTTATTGGTACAGTCGGAACCGTGAAAATTTGATACCGCAAAAAAAATAAAATCGCGAAAGGTTTCTACCTCTTATATAAGTTTCTTATACAGTATATATCACAGCAGCTGAAAAGATGTCAAAATGTAGCTATGGAGGACCAAAATGAACTTCCAATTCGGCTGTAAGCATCCAATGCAAGCTTCGATTCTTCTTCGTTAGCTTAGTGTTAAACTTTCTACACGTCTCTACTAAAATATATATACTGGCATTCAATTTGTATTCACAATACGGAATCAGAAAATGTGAAAAATGATAAGTCAAGAGCAAATTAAAATTTCTGTTTTTAAGTTATATTGCTATTTTATATAATTTGTTGGCAGCTTATTTTTTATATCATCTATATTACTTTCAATTTTATAGTTGTGGTTTTTAGGATAAAATTACAATTTGTCAAATATTCGAAAGAGTAAACTTTTCGCACTATGATCTTTCCATAGGCGATACTTTCTACGCGTCTGATTCAGAGATCACTTGGCTACCTAACTAATTTTATTAAATATACAAAGTATTTTCTTAGCTAAATTGGTAAATATATATTTTGGTCCTTTTGGGTATCTTTTCAACAATTTCGTAAAAAATTTGGTTTTACAATTTTGGTTCAAGCACTATTGATGAGGAATTGTATTCCGACACAGCCGTCTAGTACTGTTATATTTAAATCAGAAGTTCTATTCGTTGGACCTTAACACAAAGAGATCCCGGGCAGCATTATCCGTTAAGACTTCCGCTTAGAACTCTATAGCTTGCAATTGGGAGCTCTTCAAGGTATAACATTGCTACCTAAACAAATTTTTGCTATAACATCAAATTCTGTATAGCAATATTCATGATAATAAACACTGTATTTGTGATAATGATAAAGAAATATTTGGATTTTTTACCACATAGTGGTTTTTGTAACGAACTTTATTTTTATTAATATGATATCGTAAATCCAATGATCAAAAAGAGATTTATTTTTTGGCAACCTCATATTGTGAGATAAAGTAAAAATAATAAATAATAATTGAAATTGATATTCTAAAAATAAATCAGTCTCAAGAAAAGAAATGATATGTTAGTATCAGAATTTTTATTCATAATACGTTTTCAGCAAAAACCAAAAAATATAAGCCAGGACCAAATAATTCCTGATTTTTCTTCAGCTATATTACTATTTCAGATGGTTTGATGATAACCCGTTTTACTATCAGCATTATTTTCATTTTTTATACTTTATTACGTGATAAAATTCATATCGTAAATTTTTAGTGAGTAGAGAGTGATACATTGAATGAAATGAACAGTTGTGTTTTACTCACAGTCAAGAGCATTTCACTTATTTCGAGGGGACCAGATTTGATATAATGAAGGACATCGGAGTGCTCTGAGAAAAACCACTGATCTTCGGTAAGCATACTGATACATTATCTAACTTACTGGGATATACATTGTACCCCTCCAGGAATCAAACCTTGTTGATGGGAGGCACTATGATCTGTAAGTTGGTGCTTTTCTATTACTAAACAACCGAAATCCCGAAATAATAAGATGTAGTGAATACTTTGATACTGCTTAAAAGAGTCTAAGTTTATGCTTTAGAGACGTGTAGTGATATAAAGTGTACTTGGGTGCATTGAAGAGTTCAGGTTTACAGTACAGACCTGTCGAAGGTTTAACACTGTGCTAATGAATTAGTTGGTGTTTATCTCGATCCCTTGTATTAAGCTATATCTCAGCAGCTTTTTGGCAGCTGCTATCCATCTCTCGGCAGCTTTAGGCTACAAGTTATCCATATTTCGACCATTCAGAAGCCGAAACTTCTACTCCTTTTTCGTTAGCTTAGTGTTGAACATTCGACAGGTCTGTGCTGAACCTTGTAAATGAAAACTCCCAATCGAATAATTTAAGAAGCTTTTTTAATTTAAAAAATATGTATACATCAGAATGAAGACAAATGAAAAAAGATTGATGATCATATGACCTTCAATTGCTAATATCAGTTTGCAATTCACTATTTTAACAATGAATATAAAACTCATTTTGTGTCAACAATCAGAGTTTAGATTTATCACAAGTTTCTGAATTTTTGTTGTTTTTTTTTAAATTTTTATTGAAAAAACATTTAGTGCAAAATCAGATATCATTTGAATTTCTCAGAATAACATGCATTTTTCGAAAGAAACTAAATGATGTTCAAATGAAAACCAACACCTTTAACATTAAAATGAAAGTTCCATATTACCACAAATTGTCCCCAAACGTAAACGACTCTATACTGTATATCCGGATTACAATAGTTAAAGGCAGAGTGCAAACCAATTTATAGAATCGTATGTCCCTTGATATCTTAAATACATGTACATTAGATTTAAAGTGCAGTGCACTCGGGGCAAAATGAAAGGGGTCTTTAGCGTGCAATGCCTAGGGTGAGATCGTTTGTGAGATGTTTTCAGAAGAACCCGTGATTTTTATTTCCAAAATGGCAAGAACAGTCATTACTTTTTTCAAGTTTTGACAAACCCGATCATTGATCGTTTCAAACCCCCAACATACTCATATCCAATGAGCTACCCCATCGTCACAAAAATTAAACAGAACCAAAACTTAATATTTAAAATTGATATTTTTCAAAATTTAACATATTTAACTAGTTTTGGGTATATTGGTGATAGCTTATAGATTATAGGGTGGTGAAAAGCGTAGGTAGATCCGGATTACTGCAATTGAAGAACTATATAGATAGTGAAATGATATCCGATCTTCTGTTAGTGCAAAATGTCTGCACCACCAAGACCCCAACAGTGTCTCCTTTAGACCCTGCATGGTTACTATTGACTTGCAACCTCAGGTTAAACATTAGGGGCTCTTGAAGTAGCAGTGACCCCAAGGGTGTAAAGCGAAGACCCATCAATGTATGGAACATGTCCTAGTTGCCTCAGCTATGACAAAAATAGTTTCGCTGCCTTAGCAAGGAATGTCAAAGGGTATGGGAAGGCTACCTGTCCAAATGAATAGAGGTTTGGCATGGGGGAAAGAAGGCTATGGGAAGGCTACCTGTCCAACTAAATAGAGGTTTGACATGGGGGACACTACTCCATACAGTAAAAATTAAAACTTAAAAAAAAACCAAATTAAATGAAAATCAAACGAGTTACAGCCTGATGTTACATGAGAAATGAAGAGAATAAGTAAACAAGTAATACAGTTTTGAAGTGTTAGTTAAACTTTATGGGTTTTTTTTATTTTTTTTATTTAACATTTTCGGAGCCATTTCTTACAGATTGATCTCTCACATATTGCATGTTATCTTTACCATCTGAGCAGCTTTCAATTAGGAAATTAAAAACTTACAAACTCATCTCTTAAAACAAATTGTGTATAAAAGCAAAAAAATTCTAATTCGAACTGACAACCTCCTGTCACTCTCTGAAATATTGCTTCCTTGCTTTCATCTTTTAGACACGCGTTTTCTTGCTTAAAATTCTATATTAATCAACGTTTTAGCGCATGTGTTTCATTTGCTTGATTACCTGTCAGTGTTTAGAAGAATTTTGATCCCTTTTTGAAATAAAATCGTTCACTAGGATTTCGTTTATCAGATGATTAACATTACCACATATTGATCAAGTCAAAATATTTGATCATCTTAAGAAATGTTTTTGTCTAAAAATATCCGGATTTAAACAAAAAACTTAAATTCTAATTTCCGAAAAAAATGACATTAAGCTGTTTTTAATTAATTTTCTGAAACCTTTTAGATTTTTAGGATAAACAACAAAACATGTCACAGCAGGGTTACACATAAATGTTTTCGTCCTTGGATGAATTTATTTATGAATTAATTGTTTTTATTATTTTAATTAGTTTTTGTTTTGATAAACAACAAAAACACATGACAGCAGACAGTATTATGCACAGAAATACTAATCCTCAGATGAATTAATTACAAAGATTGTTTGTGTTTTTTATATTATATTTTGTTTCGTCAAGGTCAAAACGGGGTTCATTCGAAAATTACTTTCATTTTATAACAAAAGCCACGCAAGTGGGAAAGTTGTAAAATGTAAAAAGTGTCATATGACTATATATATATATGACTTTCGATAACTGTTGCATTGGTAGAATTGTATAACTCCCAAGTAGCAAAATACAGAAAAATGTTGCTTTGCTTTTTTTTTCAAATATATAAATAAAAATTAACATACAGAAATCATGTTCAAATCATAATTTAAAAAAAACAAGGTAAAAGCTTTGAAAACTGGCATATTTAGTCAAACACATGAACTTTCCAAGGACTGTGAGGCCGGGTGCTCCGAACGGGTAAATATATCCTCTTTAGCCATGTAGCTTCAACTAACACGTATGGAATCAGAACTGAGAATGAAAGGAACTATGGGACGTCAAATATACCCAGGCTAATTTGGGATACAGAAACAATATACTAATTAACAGTCAAACCTGTCTATAAAGGCCACCTAAGGGAACCAGTAAAAGTGGCCTTTACATACAGATTCGATTATATGAATAAAGAACAATTCGGATACAATTTACTGGCCCTTATAGTATAAAGGTGACACTTAAGGCAGGTTCGACTGTACTGTGATGACGACCATAAAACTTTGTGCGGGCTTTGATAAGTCTAGGCATATCCCCGATTAAACCATTTATTTGAAATAACACACACACTCTCTCTCTCTCTCTCTCTCTCTCTCTCTCTCTCTCTCTCTCTCTCTCTCTCTACACACACACACACACATTTTTGTGTAACATATGTTTAGGTTGAAATGTAACATTGCAACCAATAAATATTTTTAAAAACCTTAAATTGACAAAAAATATACCTAGCCTAATGTAAATATATTAGACGTATCAGATTTGTCTATTAGTATCCAATTTAATTGCCTCGGTCGTAGTGTGGTTTCGTTATTGTCACGTATTGCAATGTGCATACAGTATTAACACACCTAAAATGTGTAACATTAATTTGAATCCAGCAGACAATATGTTTTTCAGACATATAAATTGATTTTATTAAAAAAAAATCTAAAAGTATGATAAGCCAAATTTCCATTTCAGTGTTGGTTTCAATAAACGTTCCATTCACTGATGCGAATTCAAAGCTAGACGTCCGCATTCAGTTCAAATATGCTTGACATGAATATTCAATTTCAGTAGTTATGTTTTTACGTTCAACAGTTTCTGAGTTAGTGAATGAGATGTTTGCAAGATGTATATATTGATATGTATAAATACGTCGTGGCATTTGATTCCCGCTATTGTTGTTCAAAAAAATGCCAAAGGATTAATGACAATTTTCGTTTTCACATTTCTGCTACGAATTAAACCGTATATTTAATGTATTCTGCTCTTTGACTAGCAACACAATTTATTCGAATCAGCTAGCCATCATTAAAAGAGAAATTTAAAAAAAATCAAAAATCAAACTACATCGTCCTCTTTGACCAGCAATAGAACTTATTCGAATAAACGATCATTTACAGAAAGATAGTTACGCAACTAAAAATATATAAATAAAAATACATTCTCATTACTGCATCTGTAAACTTTTTCAGTTAATTTTTTATTTATTTTTCTCATTTCTATTTTTAATGTTTTTTTTTTTTTTTTTTTTTTTTTTTTTTTTTTTTTTTTTTTTTTGTTGAATATTATTATATAAGATAAGAAAATACAAAGTAATTACGTAATAAGGCTGTGAAAATGATTGCTGCACCAGAAACACGGCAAATGAAATACTTAACATCTTCAATTTAATTGAAAGTACATGTATTCTCGTTAGCAGAGTGTCAAAAAGCGCTCTTGTGGATCACATCATCTTTCACCAGTCACTGCAGAGGTTAGAATCTAAATTGGAAAAATTCTTGTGAGAGAGACTTTCGCTTGCCTAATGTCGGTCGGTTTTTTTTCAGGTACACCGGTTTTCTGCACCGTTCCTTTGGAGAAAAGTCAGGAAAATAAAACGATGTCAAATACATAACATTAAGCACAGTCATATAACCAGTCTAATTTATTGTAAATTGTCTTATGCAACAATACAGAAGTTGAGAACTCAGATGTTGACAATCTAACTCAGAATGATGTTGACAATCTCGACAGTTGCATATTAATCATGATTTTGTTGTGAAATACACGCAAAATTCAAATCTAAATTATATAGGAAAAATTTTAGGTCCTATTTAAAATTAGTTCACTAATATCGGGACAGATTGGGCTTTAATATATGTTGCAAAAACCACATGCTCTTGCAGTATAGTGCACCTATGTCAAAACGAAGCGAGAGTTCATTTAAATTGCTTTAAGATTGTGGTTTGTACATACGAGGAGAAGTCAGAAAGTTCATAGAACAGCGTATTCAGCCAAGTGTAACACACATTTTCTTTACTTATTTAGACAACACAACATTCCGCAATTTTAAACATATCAAGTTTATTTGTCACAACATATTTGTGTAATTCTCAAAAGCATTCAAAGTTGGTGACCATCAAGCAATGATGGAAAATCAAAATGTTGAGTTTAGGGCAGTAATAAAGTTCCTCACAGTAGAGGGATCAAATGCCAAAGAAATTCACCGGCGAATGGCCGATGTGTACGGTGACAGTGGTCCTGCCTTTTCCACAGTGACAAAATGGTCAGCTGGATTTAAACGTGGGCGCACCTCACTGAAGGATAACTAACGGTCAGGTCGGCCAGCTGATGCCATCACAAAGGAAATTGCAACGTCTGTGGAGACCTCATCATGAATGATCGTCGAATTAGGATTGATGACATAGCTAGGGAGTGTGACATTTCACATGGAAGTGTATACACGGTTATCCACAAGCATCTTGGCATGTCAAAAGTATCCACAAGATGGGTCCTCAGAAACCTTAATTTGCAGGATCGCTTCCAAAGACTCCAGTCAAGTCGGGAGCTTCTTGGCATTTATATTGATAACATTGAGAGCTTCCATTTAACGTTTAGTAACTGGTGATGAAATATAAATTCATCATTGGGACCCAGAAACCAAAAAAAAGAGTCCATGCAATGGAAGCACCCTGGCTTACCCCCACCAAAGAAATTCAAAACCAAACCATCAGCAAAGTCAAGGCCACTGTGTTTTGGGATTCTAAGGGTGTTCTGTTAATCAATTATAAACCTGCTGGAATCTCTATCACTGGGGCTTACTATGCTGATCTAATGAAGCAGCCGAAAGCTTCTATTAAATTAAAAAGGAGGGAAAAATTGAGCTGATGGGTATTGCTTCTTCACGACAATGCTCCTGTGCACAAGTCAAGGATTGCACAAGCAGCGATTCGTGAATGCAAGTTCGAACAACTTAATCACCCACCCTACAGTCCCGATTTGGCACTCATTTATAAAATTTGAAATCCAATATACGGGGAATCAGATTTCCTGATTATGATGGACTTAAGCCTGCCACGGAGGCATGGTTTCAGACCAAACCGAAGACTTCTATTTCAAAGGTATAGACAGTCTGAAAGAAAAGTGGATTGGGGTTAATGTGGACTATATTGAATAATAATAATAAAACGTATGGTTTGTTGCGGCAATATACACCCCGTTCTATGAACTTTTTTACCTCCCCTTGTTAATTGAGGTGTTTGTTGTTGATTTACTATTTACTTGTACGACTTTGTTTCAATTTATGTCCTACTAAAGACCACTTATAATATCAACTTTTGTTGAAACGCATACATTTACAGCGAGATTATGTCAAACATTATTTTTGAACAACAGTTGCCAGGGCATTGAACATTAATATAATATTTCAAATTATCCTAGAACTGTTTCTTGAGAGCCAAATACCACCCGTCCCCATATTTCATGATTTCCCTTTCCGATATGACCTTGGTTGAAGGTCATGACACACCTTTGCACCATGAAGAATTATTCACGTCAAGTTTTATGACAGTCGTTTAAAGGAATTCTAAGATACTAGTATTGCTCGGACATGATTTTTACACGGACAGACAGACTTGGTGATTCCTATATACCCCCTCAAACTAGTTTGCGTGGGGTTTAAAAGTTATAATCCCAGAAACCAGGTTTAGACAATAGCCACCTGAGGCAACACTTAACCTAGTCCATTTCAAATTTTCAGAGGCCCAAGTCGAGATAATAATAACTTATGACAACGCTTTCGTTTGCCCATCATATCCAGAAAAATCATCCAAGAAACTTTCTGGATGTAACATTTTCCAACAGTCAGAACTTAACCTATTTTCCGTATAAAATTCCTTTTTCCTAGACTGTTGAACCTTCGTATTAACCCTAAATATACTGTAGACTGAAATAAAATGATTTGATCAGAGAAAAATCGAAAAATCAAATCTTAAAATACCCCAAGGCATTTATTTCGGTAAAAACAAGTTTAATTTTATGACTTGTAAAAGGTACCAAATGATGCGTTATTAAAACGCTCTTTGGTGGTATTTCTGAATAATTTCAGGCAAAACTAACTATCTTACGATCCTATGTAACTTTGATTATCAGAGAATCTTAACACGCGATCTTTACATGTTTCATGGCAATTTAATTTTTTCAAGCAATTTCTTTCGTTGATTGCAATTCTGGAACCATGGGTTACTAAAAGCGATTTTAAGTGAACTTAGAATTAAAAAAATCCAGAATTGCTTTCAGCCAACAGAAATCAACTGGAATTGCTGTAAAAGCTTTTATTGGCTAATAAATTTATTTGGATTTCTGCTAATACACATTGCACAGTACCATCCTTTCAACTGTAAAACGGCTCTTAAACGATTATCGAGTGGGCATAAAACGCATTTGTATAGCCATAAATCGCTTTGGAATTATGGACGTTTCCTCAATTTGTCAATTTTGTAATATAAGATTGTTGACTATGCGTCTTTATGTCATAATTTTAATTTTGAATATTATGCAAAACAATTTATTTAGAAAAATACGATTCGAAGAGATTGATTGATTGATTGAATTGGTTTTACATCCCAATCAAGAATCAGGATTAGACAGCTATTAAACGGTTTAGTGTTATGAACGTTTCCTTAATTTTACAATTTGGTGATACAAGACTTTTGGCAATGCGTCTTCATTTCATACTTTTAATTTTAGATATGACGTTAAATAGTTAATTGTTAGAAGAAAAAACTAGATTTACTAATATTTTATTTATATATCGAAACGTCACCATCTAAAGCTGAAGTGCCAGAATAGGTTCCAAAGAGACAATTCCTTTAAGCTTCTACATAATAGAGAATATTTAGTGAAACGGCTGGATAAACCGTTCTAGTTTTACAGATTAAAATTTTTGCCGATTCCAAAAAAACCCAGAATATTTGTGCATAGTACAGATCTGTTTAAAAGTTTAACTTTGAACTTAAGAAAAAGAGTTGGGCTGTCGATTGTGCGCGATATCAAAAGCTTTTGGTCACAAATCTGCAGAGATATCGATAACTGTTGTCTAAATGCTGCCGAGAAATATCTGACGAGGGGCCGAGATGAGTTTCCAATTTAACACCAATAAGTTAACTCAGTGTTAAAATGTTAAAAATTCGACAAGCCTGTGCTGTTTTAAGACTGGTAAAAGAAGCCTTCAAATGCATTGCATTTTAAACACATTGTTTACATTATAAACCTTGTCTGCTTATAAAAGGAAAGGATTAAGGCGGTTTTGATACGCTTTTGTTTCAATGCGAATTGAATTAATTATAATATGCATGCTTCATCATGCTCAAATTTGACTCCTTCAACCGGTATCATTATAATGCAATTGGGGGAGGAAGTGGTATGCTTATCTGCGGCGTACTGATCATGTTTGTGAGCACCTTAAAGTCGCAGAGTGTGTGCTGGTACAAGTCAGACAATAAAACACATTGGCACATCTCACACATACACGAACTTGGTCTTTAATAAATCCTTTGAGATTTATAAACTTGCTCTTGATGCGAATAGCTGAAAATTGTTGATGCGACATTAAGCGACAATACAAACAACCGAACTAAAAACTTCATGGTGTGTTCCAGCAAGATCTTAAAATCGAACATTCGTATTTATAATTTGAAAATTGGCCTTGTAACAGAATTACGATAAATGGATTAAACTAAATAGTTTAACCTAAATCAAATAACCTGAATATTATTGAGGAGAACGCATGGTTTTAACCAAAGAATAAAAAAAAATCGCAGATGTCGTATGGTTTCAATTCGCAAAATCTAAAATGTGGAAATTATCAGGAGGATTACAGAATTTTTCAAGCAGATGTGATAAGTATACTTAAGCACGAATTTTAAATCTCGATTTCAGCATTTCTTCTCACGTGGAAACAATCTTGCAAGATAAACTTACTTTCACTCGAAAACACATATAATAATCATTATTTTTTTTAATATTTGACCTCGGGCTTATTAAGGAAATCAAGCAAATGAAGTTCAAATCGAGGTTAGACTTCAAGGACATGTACAACGCTTGGATACATATAAGTTATATGCGTTATGAGACCAGTTTTAATTAGGTTTCGGTACCACTTCAACACTAAAGAACAAAGGTCTCTGGTAACATTGATACAGGTTTATGTAAGTACAAGTGTACTACTTGTACTGTAAATGAATAATACATTGCTTAATGGTGGAGAAAAAAACCAGAAAAAGTATGTTCTTAGCAGGTTTAGAATCTAGGCATTGAATTGAGTAATGGTGTTTAATGCACCAGTCAATAATTTCACTTGTATCGAAAAGTCGCCAGCTATAGGCGAAGGAGCAGAAATTTTGCGCTTATGGTATTATATAGCAGGGTTCTTTATCGTGCCAAGCCTACCGTGACACGGGACCTCGCTTATTTTAAGTTCCCATCACTTTCATTTCGTAAAGTCGAGTGCTTGTCAGTCAGAACCAACTTTCAAGTCTTGGGTCAGACCAGGTCGGGGATCGAACCCATGACCTCCCAATTACGGAACGAGCACTCTACCAACTGAGCTACTGCAGTGGTCCCTATGCATTGAGATGTACGGTAATCTATACGACCTCTCTTTACATATTGAATATAAATATACCAGTCCAAGTCCAAATCCCAATCCATCCCAAAAAAGGTCAATATTTGAAAATTGGCAAATTAAACACGCAAACTTCCACCAGGGAAGTAAGGTCATGTGCTATGGAAGGGTGAGTTCCTTTTTTATCACATACCCATTGAATCTTACTATAGCGATACATTAGATTTTCTTGCCATGTGATACAAAGGTCCATATCGCACATGTGCAATACAATCTTCCGTATCACCATAGTAGCCGGAACTATAACATATGTGACGTCATATTAAGTTGGGAGAATTTTTCGAGTTGGGAGAATCGCGGACGATGTTAAATAATTTTGTAAACTCAATGTTTGTTTTTAAATTTTTTTCCCAGTGTTTACGATGGTATTAGTAAAATGTTAACCAATGATGTTTAAACGAAGAGTTACATTTGTATCTGTTGTCTTTAATTATTTCATTAGCAGTTTTTCCAGTCAGGTATCAGATTTTTCGAATCAGATCAAATCTCAATATAAAATAGTTGATTGTGAATTCATCGACAGATTAAGCCAAAGAAAGCTTTTCATTTAGTTTGGTAGGGTATGTGCAGAGCGCACTCATGTAATATATCCGTCCGCACAATAAACTCGTGCGATCAGCTACGTCAGAAAACCACATATGTGTGGTTTTGGGTAGGTCCATCATGTGTGAGATTTTGTTTTCAAACTTCCCACTTACTGTTCATATGCGTAAGACAGAATTTCAAATTCTTTTATTTAAAAAAAACAAGAAAAAAAACAAAAAACTGGATCGATATTTTGAAATACCAATGGTTTCAGTTTAAATGAAGCATAAACAATGCTGAACTTTAGGTCAGAAAACCTTTGCATGATTTATTTTTTTCCCAAAAGACATAATGTTTTTACCCTCTCGATCTATACCTGGATCAATTTCAATTTTATTTTTATTGGACAAGTTGCAAATTCGTCATGTGAAAGAAAGTAATTGGTTTAGAAAAAAAAGTCGGACAAAGATGTACTTAAGTGGTGGTAAGGAAATATATCAGAATATGCCATTGGCAGAATTTTGAGTAGAGTTTTCTAAGAAACAAGCATTGTATAATAACATCAACTTGCTAATTGGGTACTTGAATTTCATTCTTCAGTCGTCTATGCATCCAGATAATTGAAAAAGTTACTAGACTAAAATGTAGTGGAAAACGCTATTACAAAATAAAAGTAGACATTTTGTAAGACACACGTACAAGATCAAATGTCAAAGTTAATAATGCATTTTTTGTATCTCGGTCTCTCATTTTTTAAAATATCGAATTATTGTCACATAAAAGTAGTTAAATTATTTACATTTTTCACTAATAAAGATTAAATTCCAATACTAAAAAAATGTTAGAGTAACAATATGTGCGACAGTACTGTTTTAAGCGCCTAGTTCCTAGGCTGAACGCTTATAGCCTTTAGTCATCCGAACCGGATGCTTCCGTAAAGCGCCACCAATCGGGCAGAATATCGAAGTTTTTCGGCCTTCGACAGAAATGTCCGAGAACTGCCGAATTTTTTTCTAGCGCGCACATTTTGCGAAACATCAAATGCGGTATCTTGATTGAGAATTACAGATTATAATTAGTCATTTTAGAAACAACGTGTTTAAGACAAAATAAGCTGTGGAATATTACAAAGAACATCTATCAAAGGTGAGACAAGGAGATTAAAAAGGCGAGCGGCTCTTGTAAAATTGTTTGCCTCGTGTCACAGTAGGCGGTGTGCACTAAAGACATTTTTAAGCATTAAAATTATATCCTAAAGACACTGATACACTTTAAATTTTCCCATCAACAAGACTCATACGTTTTTTTTTTCTAAATGTGGAATTAAGGTTTGCGGGGCTTTGAATCCGTTTATTTTGGTAAAATGTTACAAATATATTACATAAATACAAACTAGCTATTGGTTAAATGTTATTGAAACTCTTTGTTTATGATAAGGATATTAATGAAAAAAGTACGAGTGTACCAAATGTACTTAAAGATTCTATGTGTTAAACAATGTATATTTGTATTGCATGTGTAAAAAAATTAAGACCAAAATGTCGTCTTTTGTTCTATAATCGAGTTAAAATAAATATATACAGACTCTTGCAGCAATGACTGACATACAAACACAAAAATTGTCTTTAAAGATGATCATAAAAGTTTTAAAAGCTCAATTTTACCGTAAAGGTTGCCATTAAAATTCTATGTATATGGTATAACAGTCATTAAAATTAAGGCAATTTGTTTTGTAACTTATACAAAATCAACTTCTTGCAGAAATGACTGACGTTCCAATACATAAAAAATCTCTAATGATAATCATAAACGTAAATTAAAAGGTCAAATATACGATGTACCAAATGTCCTTAAACATTCTATGTATATAGTGTGGCAAGTTTGACCTGACCGTTTGACCTTTAATTTGAATATTCAAGCCGACATATCCATTTTAGTGTAATTAAGGGGCTATATTTAAATTATTGCCCTTTTTTTAGTGTGATATAAAAAAATTGACATCCCGAGGCAAGTTATATCAACCGGGGGCTCTGGCGGTCAACCGGTCAGGTCAAACGACGTACTTTAACAAAGTATATATGAGATTATGATGATAAAATGTCGTTATTGTTCTTAAAATCAAGTAACATATATACACAAACCACAAACTCTTGCAGAAATGACTGACGTTCGAACATAAAAATAGCCTCTCCAGCTACAAATATAGATATTTCCGGAAACGTTTAGATACAATTTTTCCCTTTCGCTGTAAACAAATTGTACTCATTTCGTATGATCACATTTTTTTATATACAAAAATGTCATGTATTTTATTTATAGACAGTCGTGCTATATATATTTTGTTAATGATCGCTGTAGGTGTCAATCACATCATATTTAGTCAAAATATTCTTCATCTTAAGCTTTGTACTCTATTGTCTCTAATGATAAAATACAAAACACAAGAAAAATTAATTATAGTGTCTTCATAACCTTGATAAAATTCAAGATATAGGGTTGATATTGGTTTATAGTTGTTAAACTCACTATATTAGTCCAGGGTCGGTTTACTTTACGTTATTTATCAATGTTCGGTTAAGTTAACGTCATTGGTTTATGGTTTGCGAACTTCACGATATTGTCTCATTGTCGGTTTGCTTTACGTAATTGGTCCATGGTCGGTTAACTTTACGTTATTGGTCCATGATCGGTTTTCTTTACCTTATTGGTCCATAATCGGTTAACTTTACCTTATTGGTTCATGGTAGGTTAACTTTACATCATTGGTCCCGTAATTGGTCCAGGGAAAAAAGGATTTATGCATGTGCAAATTGGGTGAGCTGTTGCTGGTTGTCCGCATTCGTATTGGAGTCTACTCGTCGTTAGGTATCTTCACGAGTTATCCAGTGGCCTACATGTATGTAAAATCAGCTGAGAGTCATATACAGCCTGTGAATGCATACGTTTTCTAAAATGGTTTCTGTCTTACCAACAATTCCTTATACTGTGACGCACAAGAAACATTGAAGACGTTTAAATATTACATAAATTCCACTGAAACTACAGTTCTAGAGGGTGTCTAGTTGCTGGTGGTGAAGAGCATTTTGTGTCATTAAAGTCATCATCATGACTGACTAAATGAACATCTCCAATTAAGCCGAATATAATAAAGGTTTTGAAGAATAAATCATGACTGATTAGATAAACATCGCCAATTAGACCGGGGATAATGCACAGGATTTGTGGAAATATTTTTTGACAAATAACTCTTATTGGTTGATACAGTTTGTATCTTTCTTTATCAACTTAAAAAAACCATACGGAGATAATAAAACTTTAAGGTTTGTTCCATATGTTTTATTACACCTTTTCCGGTATTTTTTCAGAAACTTTCCATGATTTGATTTACTATTACCGATGGTAATAAACACTCTTCTATCCTTTTTTGTGGCTGGAAACGTTTTTTTTTATTTTATTAACTATAAAACAATTAAATTTCTTTTAAATTATGATTCATTGTTAAGGTTATTTTCACAGTTTATCAGTAAAAGACAATAGACCCAGAAGTCGTGAGCCATAAATGTTTAAATACTAAATTTTTTGTTTGATTTACTTTGAGTAGATTGATCAATACACCAAACTTTTTGTTTGATTCTCATTCAGTATATTGATCAAAATTTTCCAGCAATCGTTTATCCAATAAAAATATGATAAAACACATTTTGTATTAGTATTGATTTTACAATTATTAATTAAAAAACTGACATAAATCAAATTAAAGTGACAGTTTAAATATTTTTAAAACAAAATTTCAAACATATTTCTTCTTTGATCTTGTGTACATGTATTGCCAATATCGAAAACTTTTCAATGTATATTTTTTAACAAAAACGTGCCAGAAGTCGTTAGCGGCCGGATACGTTTACAGTAAACATTTTTTGATAAATCAATTTTTCACACATTTTTATTATAATTATATTTGTTAAGATTGCTTTTGTTGTAGCATAAATCATAGGATCATATTTATTTGAACATTTTGAATTAGAAGCAAGTAAATCAAAGTAAATCTAAAGTATTGGTTGAATAACTTATTGAATAATCATCTTCAAATATCCGAAGTCAATATATAGACCTAATTTTTCTTAACAAAAATCTGTAGTCAAAAGAATAAATCAAAGTTTTATTTATTTGAATGAATATCTTCTTAAAAAATCATCTTCAGATATCTGAAGTTATTATATAGACTTTTAAAAAAAATTCTGTTGTCAAAAGAATTATTCAAAGTTATTTATTTTTTATTAGTAGCAAAAATGTTTGATGTTTTATACTTGGTAAAAACGCTGTATTTTTACAGATTAAGAAACATTAATCGATTCTAACAACTACAATGGTAGCAAATGATGTTGAACAAACTATGTTTCAAATTTAGTCATATTTGGATCTGATAACTTTAAACTGTCAAATTTGTTCATCATCGATTACTCATTACAGAGATAGTATTTTGTGTGAAATAGTTTTCAGTTTGTTATGGGAAAAAAGAATCATAGCAACATGTTGCATACTGTATAATCAGTGTAAGCTCATAAGCCTCCGCGTACATTGGTTTCTCCATATACAGTAATACCTCGATTCATCGCCACCATTTGTTCAGTCAAATTTTGGCGTTATAAAGGGCTTTGGCGATAAATCGGGGGAGGCAGATAAAGAAAAACATGAACAAAATGGATTTTGGGACTTCAAAATAGTGTGGTGATAAGCGAGGTGGCAAATTTATCGAGGAGCATTATAACGAGGTTTTACTGTACGTTATAATGTTGGTTGATCACAGCCTAGATTTGTATTAGATAACCTGTTAATACATCAAATACATCAAGCCTTGAGAAATTTAATGTTAGTGATAAAAAGTTAGTTCCCCATTTAATAATCTATGTTAGAGCTTGTTCCCACTATAGGAACTTTATACAACGCAGCAAGCTGTTTACAAAAATAAATCGTTGACCTAGGAATATTGCAAGCCTATGCTTATCAGGGCCCTAAAAAGGTTTATGGCCGTCATCACAGTATTGATGATACGTTTGATGTCTCTGTGTCCAGGATTATCTTGTATATATTTGACGTCACATATTCCTTTCACTCAAATTTGATTGCACACATGGCGGGTGTATCAAGTTTTACAGGAAGTTCTTAACCTACCGGAGCACCCGGTCTCACTTACCTGGTGGAAGTTCACGTGTTTAATCTCACTTGTCAGTTTCAAAGTTTTCACTTTGTTTTTGGATTGTAATTCGGACATGGATGTGTATGTTTGTTTTTGAGAAATCTTTTAATATATCAAATATCTGTTCGTGAAGATATTAATCATTGAGGAATTTAATGTTAGGAGTTTAAAAGTAATAAAAAAATATTCCTTCCAACTTGGCTTTTTTCAATAATTTTATTAAGACCACTACTGATTATTTTATGTTCGTTGCAGAAGTTTTTGTCGCAGTTGCTTTTTTAAAAAACATGCATACGTGTCCTTACAGAAGATGCCAAAATCAACAAAGCGAGATGTCGTGTAAAAAATATA
The DNA here is from genome assembly GCA_021292105.1 of Anadara kagoshimensis. Classification (NCBI taxonomy): domain Eukaryota; kingdom Metazoa; phylum Mollusca; class Bivalvia; order Arcoida; family Arcidae; genus Anadara; species Anadara kagoshimensis. Next base: position 19,902,846 of record CM037870.1, on the reverse strand, counting down.
AAATATATATGTGATATGTTAATTTTCAAAATACTATTAAGGTGTTACTTTTAGCACTTTAGTACCGTGTTTTAGACAAACATAACAATTATCTTGATCAAAGACATCAGAGGGGCTTTTCTTTTTTCTAGATTGTTTTTAATAAAATCTGAATTATTGCCTCCAAGACCTTTAAGACTGACATGTATATCTTAGTGGTACTTTTTTGGGTCAAAGAATGTTGGTACACATACATGTTAATTGTTGCCTAAGCCATTTCTAATAAAACGATTCAATACAAACTTCTATCAAATGATTCTAGGAGAACTAGGTCATCTAAAGTACTTCTGCTTCGTCTGAAAATTTTAGACTCAAAAAATTAAACTGTTATCCTTATTTTTCCTTTTACAATGAATTAAGTGTTACTCAATACAGCAGGTTGTTGTGTATTTTTCGAATACAAAGAAATATATTAGATAAGGTCACAGTCGAAGACATAACTTAACATGCATATCAAGGTCACTGTATTCGAAAGATTTATTGAGGAAACCTGGGGAAAGAAAAAACTGCATTATTTCCTTGGAGAATCAAAAACAAACATATCAAATTAGTTGACGTTTTTTCTTAAAATTACATAGAAAAGGAAGTTTCGTTATTTTTAATTTCACATTTAAAATTCAACAGGATTTAAAAAAAATTGAAATCTCCTAAAATTTTGTTTCACACGGCAGTTAAATTTAAAAATTTACCATTCCGTTCACCTTGTGTTTTCATGAATGTTATAAGACGGACAATATTTTGAACATTATTGAAAGAAACTTCAACTGATTTTGGCTTTTTCAGTGAAAATGGTATAAAAACTGCTCAAGAAATAAACTTGAAGGAATATTTTACAAATGAATGGTTTTACATGAAATAAAACAGGATTTTACAAAGTGACCAAAAACTTTACCTTCTGCTGCACATCTCTGTACAAGTATCAAAAACAAACATACTTATCCATTTCCGAATCACAATCCAGCAGAAAAGTAAAAACTTTGGAACTGACAAGTTAGGTTAGACACGTGAACTTCCACCAGGGAAGTGAGACCGGGTGCTCCGGAAGGGTAAGCAACTCCTGTTTAGCTAGCTACACCCGTCACGTGTGTAATCAAAATTGTGTGAAAGGAACATGGAACTATGAGACGTCAAATATATCCAAGGCAATCCTGGACACAGAGACATCAAACTTATCAACAATACTGTGATGACGGCCATAAAACTTTTTGAGGGCCTTGATAAGCCTAGGCTTGCAATATCCTTGCCTGAGTCAACAATTTATTTGCAAGCAGCCTACTTCGTTGTACAAAGTCCCCGTAGTGGGAACAAGCTCTACCATAGCGTATTAATTATATATCATTTTAAAAAGTATGATGCTTGTATTGATCTCTGTTTTTGCCGTTTAAGAATATTACTATTGAAGTTGATTTATAATCGTCTTGGTGATAAATTTCTGCTGAAAGGGCAACAACTCGTAAGCAATCAGCAGGCATCATATAGCGTGACGTATTCTCCATTAGCAGACGATCGGAAGAAAATTAAGTAGCAGGAAGAGTTGTGGATTAATTTAGATAATAGTTTGCTGCTAATTTTTCCAATTTCCGTTAAACAGTTAAACACGAATGACGCCTAACACACTTTAATTAATTCAAAGTTATTTATGGATGTTCTAAAGTTCTAGAACTTGTCAAGTTTTTTTTAATTTTGAGAATAAATGTTTCTAAAGATGGACATACTTGCAGTGGAACTTTGTTCATGAGAAACTGATTGAAAGAATAACAGATTAATTTTATTGCTATTGTCAAAAACATTTAAACCTTGACTACATCATATTGTTTAATTTGGGTGGTTTGATAATCAAACACAAATATACCGGTTCAGTGTCAATCACTATCCTAAAATCATATCAAAAACTTTAACACTGACAAGGGTAAGATTTTTCGGTAGCTGTATGCACCCGCCACCTTCATATTTAAAAATAGAAGTAACATTAAATTTTGAGACGTCATAATTATCCAATTTATATAGTTTAAATACCATACCAATCAACAATATTTTGATGACGGCCATGGTACTGTTTGAGAGCCTTGATAAGGCTAGACTCGCATGTCAATATTTTATATTTTAGCAACTTGCTCATATTTCATTAGTGAAATATATTTTTCTAGTGATATCATAATCTATACGATTTAAAATGACATTAATCAACGACCGTCTTTTCCGATTCTTTCAATTTTTAAACAAAATAATCAAAAACAAACATACTAATTCATGTCCAAATCACAATCAATAAGCAAAGTAAAAACTTTGGAACTGACAGGTCAGGTTAGACACGTAAACTTCCACCAAGGAAGTGAGGCCGTGTGCTCCGGTAGGGTAAGCACCTCCTGTTTAACTACCTTCATCAAATGTTTATCCAGGGTTCCATAATCTTACATCAAGTACATGATATATAATACTAAAGATATCAGCCTTTTTTAAATAAAAAGAAACATACTCACTTGATCACAATCTAAAAAAAAGTGTTTCATATCATCTGAATTAATTTTTGGAAAAAGGTATATTCGAGAAAGGATAATATTTGAGGACTATATGCAGTGCTATTTGAGAAGATGAAAAAAACATAAGCTCTATTGGTATTCACTAGGTAAACAAAGTTTATATATTAAAAATTAAGTTTTTAGTTTTTATGAAGTACCAAGTGTCAGTTAATTTTGGTTAGAATGTAAAATGTATATGATTAATGACAGAGTAATAAAGTATCGAAAAATACAATTGATCTCGCACAATGAAAAAAATGATGAATAATTTGCCTTAACCTTAAGAGTCATAAAACTTGACAAAAGTATGTTTTAATCGAAATTAAGCCTCTTAATTACATGCTTAGTTTTAGATGTCATAGTGATTCCAAACATGACGGAAATAGCTAGCAAGAAAATGTTTACTCTTCCGGAGTGCCGGGCCTCACTTCCCCTAGGAAGTTTATGTTTTACCCTTAATTTGGAAGTTTTCAAATTTTCTACTTTGTTTTAGGATTCTGATTTAAACATGGACAGATATATCATAGTTGATGCCATTTTCAAAATCGCATACAAATAGACGTGATAGTCAAAATCAAACACCGAATCACAACCCAGAAGCAAAGAAAAAATTTTGGAACTGACAAGTTAGGTAAGACACGTGAACTTCCACCAGGGAAGTGAGGCCGGTGCTCCGGAAGGGTAAACACCTCCTGTTAAGTCTAGCTACACCCGCCACTTGTGTAATCAAAATTGTGTGAAAGGAACAAAGCGGAGCTGTCTTAAAACACGACCACAAAAAAAGTCCTGCTATTGCTGCGAATGCGACCTTTGGTGACCTTAGAAATGATTATTCGGAACATACCATGTGTGGTATAATGTGGCATGCTGGTAAAGCCATTTGCACTAGGAAGTAAAGGAAACTAATTAAAACTAAATAAATGTGTGTTAATTTACAATGAAATTTACCAGAACCTCATTTGTTGGATGAATTATACACCATGTAGAACAGAGGAAGGAATCTCTCTATGATTCCAAATCAAAAACTAAATGTATCGCATGATGAAGACAATTAACTTAACACATAACTGTCATTGTAACACCATAAATAGATCAGAACCAGGTCAATTAAGGAAAGACTCGGGGTCTTGTTTTGTCCTATAAACCCGTTTTGCTTGTTTATAGAAAGGAGTGATCCTATCATTACAGACAATTATTTGGCAATCAGTATTCCCTTCTCTTCGCGACATTTAGATTCAGGGATCCATTAGGATTTTCATATTCATTTATTGTTAAACTTAATTTGACAATTTTAAAAGTTTTTTACATCACTTTGGGATTGTGAATTGGGAATGGTATGGATGTTTAGGAATGTTAGTTTTTTATATTTAAACCATTAAACACTATTACAGCCGTTATTACAAGATTGTTTATATGTATGATGTTTTTTGTATCCAAAATTATCCTGGACGTCCCTAATTTCTTTTAGTCTTAATTTAATTTCACACGTGCGGGTGTAGCTTGCTAAACAGAAAGTGATTTTCGTTTCGGTGCATCCAACATGGCTGGTGGTAGTACACGTGTTTGTCCAGTTTTAAATTTTTTCTGCGTTTTTTAGAATTGTAATTTAACATAGACCGGTATTTTTGTGTTTGAGTTATCAGTTTAATTTATAAATGGCGTATGTTTGTATAACTGTCAATGAACATCACATTGTATTTCTTATATATTTTTTCTTTTTATTTGTGCGACAGTGTGTGCATGTTACTCCATGCCAATTTAAGCTGTTCTCATCAGGAACACATTTTTACTTTTGACAAAGATCTTAAAAACTCAGAAAGGTCCAAATGTTGAAACCAAGTTTCGGTTTAGCTAGTGCATACATAATATAAACATTTGTTACAGTTTTTAATTGTTTTTTTTTACATAAGAAGTGCATACATGTTAGTAATTGTAATCAATTAGCATGTTCTACCTGAATGATGCAATTGCCAGTATCGTGAATTTATTCCTTCATGCATTATAAAATTACTTCAGTTATTCTCATAAACATTCACCATGAATTGGATTATTTACTTTCAGCTTTAGATCTTAGGCATTCGCCATGGTTTAGATTATTAACTTTTCACTCTAGATCTCAAAGGGAAAGAGTTTTTAAAACTTAGGTTGCATATGTAATTAGTTAAAAGTGATGCTTTAGTTCGTTAGTTGGATCATGTATACATCCAAGATAGTTCATTATCGATAATCAGATAACGAGGTGTTATTGCGATCTTTTTTGTAATTTCTGCAGTGCACAAAGAGTTTCTTGATTTTAATCAATGAAGATGCCTTCCATATCCGGATATAGTTTCTGTAACGTTTAACTGTCAGTGCCATGAGATTCTTCTTTTACGAATTTTTCCTGTTTGATTTTATGACATAAAGAACAAAATTACCAATCCATGTCCAAAATTACAATTCATAAGCAAAGGAATAATTTGGAAATAGTCACATTAAGTTAAACACTTGACCTTCAACCAGCAGTGAGGCTCCAGAAGAATAAGCGCATCCTGTTTCTAGGTACACCTTCCATTTGTGCAACATCTTTATCTTGTAGAACTGTCAACTAAAACAATTAACATGATATAGTTTTTAACAAAAGTTAAAAACCGCTTTAAAACTTGCACATTAAGTTGAACACGTTATTCTGCGTCAATTTAAAAGGATGAAGTTAAAATGGATTAGAATATCATTTGAAATATCTCAATAAGAATATCTTCTTAATTGACACAGCACTTTTTAGTTGATTTAATATCTCGGAACCTTTTAGAAAAGGTCACATTGTAGGTTGTGCAATCTCTTTAATGTTCAATATTTATTATGGACAGATACATGATGAAATAGTCAAGTGAAGTTGCTACTCTGCCATTTTGCAATTTTCTTATAAGGTCAGGAATTGAGGGGTTGACAAATTGTTCATAAAATAAGACTGGTTCCTCAATATAATGTCGTTCTAATTTTTATTTATAACTTTGTTTTGATAGATACAGCAAAACCTGTTATAGTGATTATTTCCGTACAAAGACCATTTGTCCATAAATAAAAACTAGAGATCAACTTACTTCAACTAGACATACCCTTCTACCACTGTCTAATGTCCATACTTGATGCCTCATCTTCAAATCAAACATTCTTCTTCTTTTATTATCTCTAAAGCCTAATTTCGTAGGATCAGTGGATGGTCCTAATAAACAGGTTTTACTGAAGTTATTATTCGTAGAACAAAGATGAAGTATTGTAAGACTCTTAAAAATAATTCATTAACCCGTTTTAGACCCCTCGAAAACTTTGCCACTTTATTTATCAGTACAAATATAAGTCAAATATTGTTATAAAAGGAATAACTTTGAAAATTGTCACATTAGGTTAAACACGTAAACTTTCCCAGGGAAGTGAGTCCGGGTGCCCGTAAAACTTAGCGAATTGCTTGTTACCTAGGTACAATCGCCATATTTGTAACATCTTTATTCTCATCAAATCGGTAAGTAGTTGAGGTTCAAATTTGTCCTTTATCTTTTTAACTTTTCTTTAAAATTGGTTGATGTATATAAATATAATAAGAAACCAACAAATAAAAAGTAAATTATATTTCTAATTGTTTTATTTGATCATGGTTCTGCAAGCTCCCTTTATTGTTTTCTTATTTCAAACCTTCAAATGGATGGTAAATCATTTAGAAAGGTTCTCTCTCTTAAACGTACGGGTCAAGTAGAGGATATTGTCTGGTGTTTTTAATGGATACTTGCGCAAAACATCGCAATCTAAATGTTGTGACTCAGTGCTTTTGCCATCTATTAAAGATAAATTCCCCCATTATACATGTCAGACATTACAAAAACACATACTTAGATTTTTACTGCAAAAACTTCAGACTGTTAATAATTATTATAATGCATTTTCACGTAGAAATCATTGATGTGAATTTGTCCCCATATAGGAAATCATTATAAAGATATATAGTTTACTGACGACCGTCTCTGAACTTCCATAAAAGAGAATTATTTTTAGGGTATTAAGTATTTTTGTAGCAACTATGCGTAAAAAGAATATTAGACTTTGTACAGCGAAGTAAGCTGCTTGCAAATACTTTTTTACTCAGGGATATTGCAAACCTACGCGTATCAAGGCCCCAATGTCCTTTATGGCCAGGTGGTCTTTATATACAGGATAACAATTGGGTTATAATTCTACTGGCCTTTATAAGCAGGTGACTCTTGCATAGAAGGTGGCCTTTAAGGCAGATTGGACTATATATACCATGTATGTTTTAAATCGTAACAAGTTAACATAAATGGTTACTGAAACATCTTTCAAACTTTGTTTCTGTTACATTATTACTTAAAACATTTGTTTAGTTTTTAAAAAAACAAAGAAGCGTGTGTACATATATTTCAATTTAAAGTTGCATGTGACCCTTTTGCTTATTCCTATGTTTTAAAGATAAATAATTGACATTAATGGTTATTTAAAATGTTTGTTGTTTTGATTTCCATCGAAGTTTTTATTGTTGTTTTTTTTATTAAGAAAAGAATCCTGCAGTATTGGAATTTATAATTGTTCATGAATAATTTATGGTTATGCTTATGCTGTTATAAATTAATAGGTTTCCTTTAAAAGTTTGATTAATTTTTTGTCTTCAATCACAATTCTTTGCTGTGGTATAAAAGCAATTCAATTGCGTTTTTAAGATAACACGCGTCAAATATTAGAGATCTTGTATCCCATTTAACAATCAACTTCTAGTAGTACGTTTTGGTCCCATTCCGATGTGATCATATATTAGTCTAGTATTTTCATCGTAGGCAGATAGACGTTATTGTAAATGTTATAATTGATGTCCTGTCTGCTGTTCCATCTATCTATTAAGAAGAACACGGAAATCAACCAGTATGTTGTTGCTTCTTGTATCTATTTATAATTATGCTTTGCGCGATACAAACATTAACTTGAGTATGCTAAAGTGGAAAATATCAGTTGTATCAAGAAAAATCGGCGAAACAAATATATGAATCAATAAACTTTGAAATCCTTAAATTTGTAATCTGTTAAGATTATGTAATTATTGTTTTTGTTCACGGTACGTATCTCCCGTCTTATTTAATAAAATCTCCATCACCAAGTTGGATTCCATTGTATAAAAACTGAGCAGTTGATAAAAAGAAACAAATCTTTGTCCAAATCACATACCCAAATTAAAGTGAAAATTTTGAAATTTACGAATAAAGTTTAACCCATGAATTTCAACAAGTGAAGAAACTGTGACCTGATGATGCGTAAGGGTAAGCTCTTCTTGTTAAGCTACACTCGCCACGTTTGTAAATAAAATTGAGTATGAAAGGAACACGGAACTATGTGAAGTCAAATATTCCAATGAAATTTTATAACTACGCGATAAATTTATAATGATCTTACAGTTACAGAAAAAGCTGCCCGAAATATTTACTAAGTACATGGCTTAATATTTGTTGCTCGTGTGGCCAATTAAACGGGATTTGACAAATTGATTCCAAAATAGATAACTGTGTTAAAGATGTTATTTATTTATCTTGATGTCTATCTCTGATTTACTGGTTTTGATATGTTAGGAATTAATTTCATGTATATGTTCATGGTCAAGGATTGTCACAAAATATTCGAAATCTCTCATTTATATGTAATTATAACTGACTTTACGAGACAGCGTGGTTATGCATACTTATGTACATTACAATTCATTCTATCAGCAATTAATTTTGTATTAGAATAAATTTAATTTATCGACAATTTTTGTGTGAATGTTTTACCATGCATATATACATATTTGTTTTGTCTTTCTCTTGTAAAATACTCAGATGCGATCCAGTAACAATCTTCAGAATTATTTCTGTAACATTTTCTCCGAAACTTTTTCATTGATTTTGTTTAGTAGAATATAATGCCTGGATGCTTAAATAAGGCTTATATTTAAGAAGAGCCTTTGAAACCGAAAACAAAATGAAACTAAATTTCACATGGAATGTAAGTGGGTGCGTTGATTAGTCATTTACACGAAGGAGTGGTGTCCATTACATTATATTTTATAGCTTTATTAGGCCGCATTTGATTTAAAATAAGTAGAAACTTAGGGTGTCAAAGTAGTTTTGTAACCTAGTGACATTCTTATACGAAAGATTTAGCTGCTAATTTGCTTATATGGGAAAAATGGGACATGAATTTAATTTGAAAGAAAGTACACAGTATTCATGTCTAGTTATTTTATATCTATAACGAATTATATTTATCACAACTTCGTGATTGCCGGTATATGCAAAGTAAAATTTCCTTTCAGTCTAAATAAGCGCATTTAACCATCCTAGTTGCCGATATAATTTTCCTCAAAACTAACCAATTTATCATGTTTAATAAGAATAAATAAAATGGCAAAACATTCTGGAAAGTAGACATAACTTTTCTGGCTTTTGGCAAGAACCTGAACTTTATATCCCAGTGCAAACTAATCATTCAGGTTGGTGCCGTAAATGCCTTCAAGAGCACGTACGCCAAATATAGAAACCGGTTCCAAATTCAATACACCATATAAAGTAGTTATAGTTGCTCTTGGCTCTTCAAGTTCACATATCATCTTCGAGACGACAGAAAGTAAACAAACATAAATATTAAAACACGTCTGCTTCTTTGTCGCCAATGGTTGTCTGTTGCTATAGAATAGTAATTCAATTGAGTTATAAGATGTGGCGCGTCCATGTCAAGATCAAGAACGTGAACATCAGTCAATGAACACATTAATATAGTCTTGTATCTGGCCTAAAATTTAAGTCATAGTAAATATCATCATCATAGATGGTCTAACTGTCTGCCGTTCAACGAAACCTTTAACAATGTACGCATGAATCAATAAACCAAATCATATATTGCTCCTCATCTGACATAGAGTGGTATGATTGTTTTTGCTTCTTGTTCATAATATGTATTCCTTGCTCCAAAGAAATACCAATTACATTTTGTATCTAAAGTCATATATATATAACGGCTAAAATGTTTTCTTTTTAACTTTACAGTGAAAAATATCAATTTTTTTTTCTCAAATCAAAACAAAGATGAATGTCAATATTTACAATCTCTCAGTTACAAAGGTTATATATTCTATGAGCAAAATTACAAGAATATAAAATGACAGCGTCAGTCCCTATGAATTGAGGCGATACGAACAAAATTAACATATATACGTAATGTGTTCTCAGTCATGAAGTTTTTCACTTCAGAAAATCAATGGTTAATTACGGAAACTCTGGTTTCTTCACAAACCGATCCGACAATGATTAAAAATCTTCAATTGTGTGTAAAACGTCATTTCTGTAATCTACTTCACGCAATTAAACACAAATTGGTGCTAAAATCAAATTATATACAGCCATTGCTTCCCATCTATTGTAAATTCAATGATTAAAATCTTTAAATAATCGAACACTATTTTTATCAAGAACAACATCATTTGGATATTTATAAAACGAAAACACATTATGTTCAATGTTTACGTGTTTTGATTATAGATAAAGGTTTTGTTTTTGTTTTTGTCAACAACGTAATTGTTATGATTGATTTTTTACTCAAATTCTGTTTTGATAATATTGCTCGATTACTTGATATTTTGACAAAGTAGAAAACAATAATAAACACAATAATTCGTCCTAAAGTAAAAATAAATTTATTGAGAAAATCAATGAATATTCGTTGTTTCGTTTATTGCAAAATTTATATTTTTTAGCAACACTTGTCCGTATTCCATTTGCATTTCAAAATCTCAAGTGTAATCCAATTAAATATTTTAACCATGATATGACATACACGAAATAATTTAACACGAGAAACCTTTCATGTCTTTGACAAATGAGGGAAACCCAAACTCATATGCAGAGATAAAATATCATAATTGGATTAGAATCAAAACAAGATCACATTACATAATGTCATTTCATAATGTTTTCTTTCAAAAAATATCTTGGTTGTTAATCTGTATTGGTATTGATAACAATTACAAAAATTATTGAAAATATTTTAATTTGGATTTCATGGGCATGTTTATCAAAACCGCCGTAACACTAAAACATTTCATTGACGCATTGTGTAAGATTGATGTCTTTTTACCGTTCACTTAAAGCAAAATTATTAACAGGTTGATGTTGCGACATTGGAATCATGAATGTCGTTTTCCTTATTTACAAATTGAAATGAACTATTTTTTAATTGAAAACATCAAGTATTTATGTCTTATCTTGTACTTTTTTTATAAAGTATAAAAATCTTTTAACTTGGCATTTGTAGTTGATTAGTAATGTTTTCATAACTCTCAGCTGCTTTATCAATTGGTGAATTTTTTAAAGAATAATAAAAATAATAAATATCTGCAATAAAAACATTTAGAAGGGGCAAAACATACTTGATATGATAATTAAAAACAAACATACCAATCCAATTAATAAATAAGTAAATAAATAAAATAAGGATATATGCATCTAAAACACATTACTTGGTAACACCAAACACAAGCAATAATAAGAAACAATACAGGTTTGGGAAAGCTAACAAAATAATACAAAGAAAAAACAAATATATCGGTACCACTAATTATAAAATATCCTACTTTGGGGGACAATGATAAAATGTCAAGTAATGAACATGAAACACTATTGAGAATCCCTTAACCATTTCACTCAAGTGACCCATAATCAGGTTAACGAAACAGTAAAAGATAATAAATGCGTTTTTGCAATGATTACACCATTATGGAACAAGTAAAACACATGCAAGTTTTAACGCAATCCGAATTACGTAACATATGAGAACGCGTCGTAAAAAGGACAATGTTTTCGAAAAAAATTATTCGAATTGGTTTTGAGATATTATGCAATATCCATTTATATCAATTAAATCCCCATTTATACACTATTTTAAAACAAAAACGGAATTATAACCAAGCAATGACTTCAAAATCTGACAACAAATTACTGCCACATTTGTTACAGATCTGTATATGTTTTGTTTTAGTTTTTATGTAATCGTCAGTTGTGTTTGAAAGACTGTTTATATGCCAGAAAAATATATTATGCAATTCATTGTGAAATTTTAAAAGATAAATTGATACATTTATCTGCTGTGTTATGGTGATTTACGTGTAGTTACACGTTTTATAATGCTACTTCAGTTCCATGGTAATATTTTATATGTATTTCGGTGTATTGCCGCGAAAATAAAATCGCCGCGCAATTTTGGGCGTTTAGTAATGTAGCTCTTAAAGACCGCGGACATTTAACATCGCGAGTACACTAGTCATTGTGAAATAGCGAAAATTTGACACCTTGAAATTAAAGCAATATACAGTATTTTAAGCATGTTCCATAAAGTATCAACTAAAATATAATAATGCGTTTAAAATCGAAATTGAGACAAAATAAGCTATATCTTTTATCATGAAAGTTTTATATATATTCATCATATGATAGATACACCATACCTTATAGACCATGCCATAATAAACAATTTAAATAAATGGTTACTTACCTTCATTTCGTGGAGTTTCTTTTTCTTCGCCATTTTGATATGAATTTATGTCTTTGTAAGTCAATCTGAAGAAGAGAAATAGTTTTTTTTTCATTTTTTTCTACAAGACAACAAATACAATACAGTATTATTACGATAAAATATAATTACCGTAAGTAAATGGATTTCTCAATAATATAAACAGATTATGCCATTGTTTTTCCTTGTGTTTCATAATTAATTCATCATAAATGTATAAACAAAGCAATCATGCTTTGAATAGCTTTAAATAAAAGCTTCCATTAATATATAATAGTGTTATGTCTTTAGATTAAATCCATATCACTTTATAAGGCGTCTTCATCATTATTAATTAATATCCACTCCATGATTGACACAATGTAAATTTCATGATCTAGAGAGTCTTTGATACTTAACCCTATACGGTTCTTTGCTATACGATGAATATTGATTTTTATTTTCCCTATACTTATATACAAAAGAGTTTTGTAACCGCCAGGTTATAATTTAATAATCATTGCCCTTCAAGCATGTTAGAGATTGTATAACATACTATAAGCACTTGAAAATTGGATATCAGACGGCGAATAAAAAAACAAAATATTCTTGACTTGACTTAAACGGTAATAATGAGAGTGCCTAAGGCCTATACGGATTAAAACTTATGTCAAAGACCTCAAATGCTGAACATTTGCTTTTGTAAATCAAAAACGACATAAGCACTAAAAAACCTTAATTCGAACTTTAAACTGAATCGGTCGATAAAGAATAATGACAAAACTTGTTTTAACCAATAAGACATGATATAGGTATATGTTACAGCGAAGATTTAATTAAATCTTGTCTTTGTTTTCGAAAACACTGCCATATTATCAAGTGTGGTAGATTCTCAATAAAAGGCAAATAAATGAAAAAAGTGTTTACTTCTGAATCCAAACAATATAGGTTGATATCTAATCTGATTGATTGCAATTGTTGCAAAACGAGACTCATAGCAAAGCAAAATGAAATTACTATTCTAATCTTTATCTTAAAAGCAAAATGTTAAAGCGTGAAACTATTGAATGCGTAGAAGGAAAAACACGTTATTGTAAAAGCCACATGTCGTAATTCTGATCGTCGATGAAACTGGATTGAAAAACGAGTTTACTTCTCAATCAAAATGAATGTCAACTAATTCGATGAGCCAATGTTGTTTGTTGGAAAAGATGATTAAAATACAGAAAAAATATTCACATTATGACCCCGATGTTTGAAGAAACTGTTAAAGAACAAAGCAGCTTGATACCTTTAGTGTCATGTATTTGATCAAATGTTCTGGGCCATTGAAAATAAAGGATTGTTTCTGTTTGAACTCCTATTTTTTGTTGAAAATTTTCACGTATTTTTAGGGGTATATATATTATATTGGACTCATGATTCGAAGGTCGTGGGTTCGATCCCTGGACTGGGCGATGTGTTGTGCCCTTGAGCAAGACACTTAATTTCACGTTGTTCCAGTTCACTCAGCTGAAAAATAAATGAGTACCAGCAAAATGCTGGGGGTTAACCCTGCGATGGACCGGCGTCCCATTCAGGGGAGAGTCTTGTACTCTCAGTCGCTTAACGCCACCGAAACCGGGATAAGCTCCGGCTTGATGGGCCTAATGGCTCGGGACAGACTTTAACTTTTTAATATATTAGAATCGCATTGATTTCCTAAATTACTAGTATTAGCAAAGTAATCAACATTTCAAGCACAACTATTTGTTTAAAAAAACAATTTAAACTCAAGCCATCAATACGTTTGCGAAATACATTACATTCATGTATTTTTATACATATATAACAATAGTTGTTATTGATATAGCTTAACACAAGAATGTCATTTCAAACTGAAAGTATTAGGCCATGGGTTATCATTACATATTACTTTAATGAAATCATATCCTTTGATGTTGTGGATCATATATTGTAGAAACAAAATGTTTCAGCAATACATCAGAAGTACATATATCAAATAAAAAATAAATAGCTCTGATTATAAAAAAAACCAACTGAACGATCGATAGAAACCCGTTGAAATGATTCTTAATAAGCAACACAAACCAATGTTTTATATCCTAAACATATTAAGATTCTAGACAACAGCGAGACATTCTTTTAAATAATTTATTTGATACGTCCTTAAAATTGGTGCTCGTAATATCAGACAAGTTTCAATTATCGTTTTGTAACGAAGGCATCGTGTTTCTAAAAACTGTGTCAAAATTTAAAAGAAGCCTTACTGATCCGCTATTGATATATGTGATTGCGAAATAAAAGAGGTTGTTGTGTTATGAAGAGTTTAATTGTACTTATTTTTATTTTTTCAATGTTGCAAAGGAAAACCTATTGGAAACTGATTGATAATTTGATTAGAAGCCTGTATAAGAACTTAAACTATACAAATTGCTACTGTAACACTTATATTATAATGTTTACAACGATTTTCATTGTCTAAAATCAATCTTAAAACACCGGTTCTCATTCCAACTTAAAAATAAAATAAAAAATATGTAAAATGTGTGACTGTTCATCATAAGAATAAGGCTGTGTGCTACGAAAGAGTAAGCACCTCTCGTGTTTATATTCATCTTCTCCTGTCTTGGTTGCTTTAGATTTTGGGATTTTTATGATTTTTAGCTATAATTTTCTTTATTTAATCCAACAACTACAACATTAGAAACACTATATTCTTGAGTTTGGCATGAACAATGGAAGGTATCGCTACTTTTGAGTCGGCTCCAATTACTTTACAATCAAAGTGATTTTTGCTTGAATTTTTAACTGCCAAACATTGAAATTTATTAAGCAAGAAATTGTAAATTTAAGGAAATTACTAGTGTTGGTAATCCAATTAGAATAAAACTATCCATAGCTATTTCAATTTTATTGACGGTATCAGGAACAATTCGTTATTCAGATGGGTTTCTAAATTATTTTTAAAGTTATTTATTTTAATTCTTTCTTTTTCGATGATACAGAAGGTGCTTACCTGTCCAGAGCACACTTTTCTTGTAAACATCTACGTGTTTAACTTTAGTTGCTAGTCGTCAAAGCTTTTGTAGTGATTTTAGGGTTGTGATTTGGACATGACCTGACATGTTTTTGTTTGATCTAAAAAGATTAGCTGAAACCTTATATTACCCATGATGTTACACTTTTTATTAAAATCATAGTAAAACTTTGAATTAATGCCGTTTTTCTGTATCTACTGCTTTTGAAATATCATTTGCAACAGTCGTTTTGTTCATAAGTCGATTACATTTTGTTCTTGTTCTGATGAAAAAATCTCTTTTTCTTATTTTATCATTTTCTCATTTGTTGATAAGTTTGATGTCTCTGTGTCCAGGATTGCCTTGGATATATTTGACGTCTCATAGCTCCATGTTCCTTTCACACAATTTTGATTACACACGTGGCGGGTGTAGCTAGCTAAACAGGAGGTGCTTACCCTTCCGGAGCACCCGGCCTCACTTCCCTGTCTAATCTAACTTGTCGGTTCCAAAGTTTTTACTTTGCTTCTGGATTGTGATTCGGAAATGGATTAGTATGTTTGTTTTTGATTGTGGATACATATGTGCTTATATCGTTTGTATGCAAATTATAGTCACAGAAACACATAAAGCACTGGTTGTTTGAAAATTATTCCGGGCGATTTGTTGGTAAAGGTGGAAGGCATGTTATTGTTTTCGTTATAATCACAAAACTTGTTATCATTAAGAGCCAACATGGTGGTAAAAAATTGGAAAATATTTCCCAAGATTCCTTAAAAACTTAGGTATATTCCTGATGCAAAGTACTGCCTTGGCTAGATTTCGAAAAATATCCATTGGTCCTTTTGGTATCTTTGGAACATCTGGAAAACATTGTGGTTTTACAATTTTGGTCCAAGCACTATTGATGCAAATTTGTGGTCCGAAACGGCCGTCTAGTGCTGTAAAATACTATCTGATATAATATGTTGCACAACAAACACCAAATTTCGATTTGAAAATGCAATCGGGGTAAGTGTTATCTGGATATAGATTATGCTTTTATTAGAAAAATATGGAACAATATTAAATGTACCCTACATATTGCTTTACGATACATATATTTACGCTTGCTTTGTATACGTTTCTTTGACGCCAATCAGAGGACAATTTCTCTATCCACATCTCTTCGTCAGATACAATACAGCAATTGTCAGATATGTAGGTGTAATTTAATTTTGTTTAATGTTTATAATGTATCATCATTAACCAGGTGATAAATTGCTCAATAATTTGATTTGGTCAATTTGAAAACACCTGACTAATAATATAATATCAAAAATTTTGTTCATGCGATGTGTTATTATAACCTATTTTGCATTTAAATATTCGGAAAAAGAATAAAAGAAGAGAAATATGTCAAGATTTCAAGATTTTTTTCAAGGCTAAGGTCGACAAATCAATTAATTGATTTAATGAATGCTTATTTAAGTTCAGTCGCTTTTACTTGAAATATCGAGTCATCCTGAACTTTAGAAAAATGCATCAATACAATGCTTCGTTATTAATGTCGAACCCAGTACAGTGTATTGATTCAAGTACATGAGAAGGGTCACAGTCACACAAATTGGAAATTAACAAGACCGTGTTAAACACAAAATGCGTTTATTTATTCCCAATCTCACAAACTCGATTAAAATAAAGGAAATCAAAGTTGTTAAATTAATATCATTGGTACTTGAATGTCATATGGACATTGATATAATACCTTACTAGCCCTCTTGGGACAAACATTATTATTTTTGCCTAGTAAGAAACGATTAAATGTTACATTAGTGTAAATATCAGAAGACATCATGTCCAGATACCAGACTAATTAACGGTTAAGTTATGGGATGTCCCCTGTGTATTGTTTCATTTTAGAATTTGCCACAATTCTCATACCGACAAACTTTCGGTTGACTGTGACCAAACAACTAGAACATAAAAATACAGTGAAATAAAAATATTTCTGTTAAATGAAATATATTTGTTTTATAATATTGTTATTTGCCGAAATATGCCAATGGTACATCAAACAATATACAATTAAAGAAGCATCTTTGATTGGTACCATCAAACTGGGAACGATAGCCAAAATTCATGTCAATGTGTTAAAATTCGCCTGTAATGTATATGTGTTTCTTTACAGTCTACATTGAGCGATATGAATACATTAAATCAATTCATAACTTTTTTCGCTCAGATCATAATTTGCAAGACTGTGTAAGAGTGCCTTATCACTTGATACCGTATGCAGTAAAGTTTATTGTTAATTGTACAATACAAACCGGATGAATATCTCTTTTCGGACCGGATACTGTTAGCATGCAGTTACGATCAAACATTTTTCAGAACCTTTCCACCTCATCACAGTCCACCACTGCGGTAGCTCAGTTGGTAGAGTGCTGCTTGCTCCGTAAGTGGGAGGTCGTGGGTTCGAACCCCGGCCGGGTCTGAGCCAAGACTTAAAAGTGTGTAGTGACTGTTCTTTCGCCAAGCACTCGGCATTACGAAATGAAAGTCACGGTTCTTTCGGATGGGAACTTAAAATAATCGAGGTCCCGTGTCACGGTAGGCTTGGCACGATAAAGAACCCTGCTGTATAATGCCATCAGCGCAACGCACAGGCAAAATTTCTGCAACTTCGCCTATAGCTGGCGACGTCTCGATATAAGTGAAATATTCTTGACTGGGACGTTAACACCATTACTCCACTCTACATATCACAATCCGTTAGGCTTAGTAAGTAATTAATAGCCTTGATTTCTACGATAATGTTTGTGATGTTTACGTTTTTGTAACTGAAGCATCAATAGGCAAACATCACACTCCCTCAGGTAAGGTTTACTAATAAAATATCATAAAATGTCAGTGATAGTCATTTGAAATCACTTTACATAGTCATTCAAAGAGCAACATATCGTCGACGTAAACTGCACATCGTCATTTAACAGTTGGATTTCGTTACGGTTCATTAGTTCATTAGTTATTGCCGATCAGTTAAAATAATACCATTAAAGAAATAGATTCTAACCTAAATTTTATATATTCATTTGTTCAGTCTTACTGAGAATTTCATTAAATAATCTGTTTAATATAACTTTTTTATGCATTTATTTAATTTAATTGGCATTTCAACTGAAATTGTCAGTACCTTAAAATCACTTTACAGAATCATTAAAAGAGCAAAATATCATCGAAGTAAATTGTACATCATCATTAAACAGTTTGATTTCGTTAAGCTTGAGTGGTAATTACCGTTCGGTTAACTTAAAATGATTAACGCAATATATGGTAGTTTTTAAATATTTCCTTATTCCGTTTTTCTTCAAGTTGCATTTAATATTTATAACAAAACATTTGTTTTTAATCATTTTATTATATTACCATGTCAAACTTAATTTTTTCACATTTAAATCATGTATTAAATAACCCATTAATTAATAAAAGGCGTGTAATAATATAGACAAGCGATATACATGTATATTAATAGTGATGCCTAGGCATCATCTGCAATACTTTTTTTAGAGAAACGAATAACACATTTATTTATAAGAACAAAATGTACTTTGTAGACTTAGTTGTATTATATAAAAGCATTTCGTACATCACATTGATCAAGTATGAACGAGGTTTGTTTTAATTGTTAATTAATTGCAAATAAATAATACTAATTAGATTCATCATTAATCCCCGGAAAGAAATAAAAACCTTTTTATTTTTCATTTGATGTATGACAAAATAAATATATTTCTATTCCACAATAAACGCATAAAAATACACGTTTCAAAGGTTAAAACGTCCGATAAAATATTAAAGGATCATAGGGATTTTCGTTAATTGTATAAATTGTTTTTAAAGTTATATTTGTAATTAGTTGCTAAAATGTTTTAAACAAAACATTTAAATAGTATGAAAAACAAAAGCAAATTACAGCAAATCAACGGATCGACTTTATCAACAATATTGAAATTTTAATATATACTTTTAACATTAATCAAAAACAAACATAATAATCCAATCGCAAAGCAAAGTAAAAACTGTGAAACTGACACATTAGGTTTAACAGGTGAACTTCAAACAGGGAAGTAAGGCCGGGTGCTACGGAAGGATAATTAACTCCTGTTTAGTTAACTAAACCCCCAAACGAGTGTTACCAGAATTAAGAAAGAACATGGAAATATGGAATGTAAAATAAATTCAAGGCAATCCTTATCAGATTCCTACTTCTTACTTAAAAAAGCATATTGTCTATTTAAACGGCTCATTATTTAATTTAATGACAGAATTTTGTTACGCTCAAGTAAATATTCGTGATCAGAAATAGTAACAGACTTTAATGAATATTAGATAATGGTCTGCAAAACTATTAAAATGTCTTATCGTTTTCTTTAGACTTAATAATTACACCAACTTTAAAAAAAATATTTCTTGAATGCTATCGCTCGTTTCGATTTCCAGTTTCGTAACCTTTACCTTTTCAATCAATGAAGTTAATTGTATAAAAAGATATAAATGAAATATATGAACACTAGTTAATGCGTATCAGTTGCAAATCATTTTACATCATGATATTACACATATTTATGTAGGTCAGAGTAATATTACAGACTTAATTGTATCATAAAATAACATGTATGTCTTTAATAAAATCACTGATCCAGAATAAATGACTCTTAGGAAATTGTTTAAGACGAGTTCAAATGATTTACCTTGCCATTTGGTCTTTGTATTACCATCAAAAGGCTCTCTAGATCTTAAAAGACAATTTATGTGGATCTATCTCCATTGGTATTACTACTTAACAAATTCGCATACAGCATTTATCTGGTCGCTGTTACTATCAATAGAACAAAACTAGATAAATAGTTGTTGGGGACTTTTTTATGGCCTGACTTAGTTAAGATTCGATATAAGAAAGTATATGTTTGACCATTTAACAAATCAGATGATTTAAAATATTTTTAAATAGAAAGAATTTGAGTCTTCAAGAATTTTTGCAAATTACAATTTTACTAGTATTCTTTATAAGCAATAATATAGGTCATGGACGGGAACATATGTTAGTTTGAAATGTTAAAGTCACTTTTTATAGTCATTTTGTTTATAAATATGAGGACGGTTATTGGGACACTCAACATTTATATAATATTTACAAACTAACTTTGCTATGATTTTGGATTATGGTTTAGACATAGATTATGTATGTTCGTTTTTTATTTAATCAATATTTTCAGTTGACGAAACATAAATAAGAGTTGTACGATAAACGGTGTTTTAAAACGCGTCCGTTTAAGACTTTTGCATGACACATTAAAGAAAAAATTGCAAAATAAAATGTTGATGTTAAAACGAGTACTTGATGGGATAAAGAATACCTCAAAGCACATTTATTAATAACGAACAAAACAACAATTATCAAACGTTTCAATCTGAACAGGTAACACATTGCATGCCAAAACGTTATGTAGTGGCCTCGTTAAAGTATTTTCCTTGGTTTCTATCACTCATTTCATTTACATGCAGCACTTAATCAAAAAGTTATTTAAAAATTTTTTACTACGTTCAAAAAAGTTTAAAAAAAACTCATTACAGGGATTGTGGTGCTTAAAAACAAAGAAAGTAGTATTAACTTAATAAGAAATCTAATAAGAAAGAACTAGTTGTGATGATAAAACCGTATATTAAAGTAAGATACATACATATTAACAAACCTTAACGTTTCAAAGAGAATAAGGCCTTTGAAATTTGAGAGTAGTTTCCAGACCTTCTATAAAAGTTCTTAATTTCCTGTGGTCAAATTTTTCTCTGTTTTTTTTAATTACTAACCTTTTCGCGTTGTGTAATTTTTGCGGATTCTTGAATCTGATTGTTAAATAAGAAATCATAAAATGGATTTCACTGTGTGTATGGGACAAGGTTTTGTCTTCAGACAATATCGATGTTAACTATTTATTTTAATATTTTATTTAAGGCGTGATACAAAATTTTCCGGAAATATTTCGACGGCAAAATTATTTAACCGTAAGTAAATATATACTATTCGTATTCTGCTAAAAGGAATGAAATACACAAACGCAAACACTGATTCTTTTATCGATTTTTCTCAACATTTCAAACGATTATCTTTAATTTTTCTGAATTACGTCTTACGTCAGATATACTGCAGATCAAGGTGTTCCTAAAACATCAAATTTACTTTTGTTTTTTTTTTCATAAACAAGACAAACGATTTTGTTTCTGATTTATCTTGATTACGTTAAATGCACCGTTAATGTTGATTTCTCCATTATTCCGTAAATAACAGTTAAAACAAATACTTAAAGATGTAATTTTAAATATAATTTATCTTAATTCAAAAGATATGCAAGCCATGGAAGTAAATATCCGGAAATACTAAGAAATCAAAGCTGCAATTAACATTGAAAGTAAATGTCAAGATCATCACAGTAAACATTACGATTTCCGTACCTAAGGACATGTTTCCGCATGTCAAATATATTTATATTTTATTAGATTTATTGAATGTTAATGTTTTACATCTGCAATTACATAATCATAACTCTTGTAATTAATCACATTTGATATTTGCTACTAAACATATAAGATGATATCATTAAGCCATGTTACAAATGTTGCAATCATGATATCTTAACGAAGAGCAGTAGAATCATTTTATGAAATTATTGAAAGATTAAGCTGCAAAAGTTTTTGATCAAGATAATTACAAATCAAAATATTTCCGAGACAATCGTAGTGGAACCAAGACTATAGAAATGCTGATTGTTGACGGTTACTGAAGGCAATGACCATTGTAGTTGTAGTACATTTTTAGGACCAAAAATTTCATACCTATTTTACTAATAATGAAATTCAATTATTTACAATCTTTGGTTTTTGGTTTGATAGTTTGTTAGTCTACTCGGTCAAAAAAAGTTCTCATTGCAAATCAGTACATTCAATGAATAACTTTGGCTTTACAAGTTTGATCAATATTTTAAAATAAAATGATTACATATTACTTCACGCTTTTGAACACCTTTGTACAACTGTACACGCAACACAGAAAGAAGAATTATCCTAACTATGGCACGTCCAAATGAAATGTACAACCATATTAGCCTAATTAATTGACAACATTGCATTACTTTTTTTGGTTATTTTTTTTAAAAAAATGAAAAAAAATGTTAGCATCAGCAATATGTTCGACCAACCAAGTACAAAATAAGAAACACTGAAAATAGATGGTTTAAGACAGACATTATTACAACAGTGTACATATACCTACCGTTACAGCATTTTGAGACCAATATGCTGTAAATTCTCTAAAGTACAGGCTTATTAAATCTGATCTAGAAATAAACGATTTCTAAATATCACAACAAGCATGATCTCATGAATAATTTACCTTACAATTGATTGAAATTTATATTGCTTTGTAGATGATGACAACAATATGTCTTAATTGCCTTTAAACTCGTGTAACAATACTGAGTTATTAATGGATTAGTGGAAGAGGTGAAATAATTGTGTATGCTGTTTCATTTATCGTAATACAAGTCAGTCTAGAGTAAGAAAATAATTGATTTAGATTATTTGAGTAATATTTTGTTATCAATTCCAATATGTTTACAATGATATATACTGTACAAGAAGAAACATTAGCGGCAGGAAACTTTCGCGGACAAAATCTTCTAAACTATTTTGTGGTAAGATACTTCCACTGTTCCTACTGTAGAAAAAGTGTACCAAAAGAAAAAAGAAATTTTCGCTGAGAAGATATATTCGCGGTACAAGAGTCACCGTGAAAAGCGCGAACTTTTTTCCCCGCGAATGGTTCTTCTTATACATTATTGTATATAATCCTGCTTTGTGAATTTCTAAAATGCATATTCGTTCGTCTATTTTTATCATTTCAACTAGTTAAATATTTGGATTTCTACAATTTTGGTCCGAGCTCTACCGATCAGGAATTCTTTCTGGAACAGCTTTCTGGTACTTAAAATTAAAACACATATAAGAGAAGTATTCTTGACTGGCACGTGAACTCCAACGAATGAATGAATGAATGAATGAATAAATAAATCCTGAATCAATCAATCAATCAATCAATCAATTAGTCAACATGATCAATCATCATTTGAAACTATTATGCCTTTAGATTTGAACTTTTAACGGCCTTTTCCACTTATTTCATTAAAAATTCATATTTGGAGAGGAGATTGTCCTTTGACTCAAATGATAAGACTTCTAGGTATTTATTTTGAAAAGTTAAGTTCATAAGGTACATTATTTTCCAAAAGTAACTTAATGCTAATTTTGAGAGTGTATATTTATGTTCGTAGATAATTGGTGATATTTAGATATATTTGGCAATTAAATATATGAGATAAATAAAGTAACTATCGATCATTTAATTGATGTTTAACTATGATAACTTAACGTTTTATTTTGGTGCTTATCACTAAATGAAAGAGAATATTAGCACAAACAACTGTAAATAAACGTATGTATCATACCAGACTATCGTTTATTTGGGTACACTTTTACATAGGATACGATTAGATTAACATTCTCTTTGATGTTTCATAAGATGTGTTTCATTAAAGTCAATGTGTGTTTTCTTAACAACACATGTTCGGTATGTAATTTACTTAAAATCAAAACGTAAGGAATCCATCAGTAAATACCGGAAATATTTACGATAAAGATGCAAGTCTATCTAAATTTAAGTTTAATTTAAAATAGTTTTAGTTTGGATAAGTGTTGTACGTTTGATCATGCAACACTATTTCAACTGAGTACAGAGTATTAGAGTGCTTCATGAGAACTAGCACGAAGACCAACATTGTTTTTAAATCAAAAACATACCAATTTATGTCCAATATACAACCCAAAAACAAAGGAAAATATTTGAAAGTGGCAAATGAGGTAAACACGTGACCTTCCACCGGGGAAGTAATGCTACTAATACAAAAAATCAATTAAGTTAATTTAAAAGTCTCTTAGAAATGTTTCTTGTTTTCCCTATCCGTCCGAACTTCTTAACTGTATTTGTATTATATAATGCTTAGCAGTATTCTCCCATTTTATTCATTATAATAATCTGAGGTTTTGTAACGTTCTGGTGAACATGATAATACTTTGTAAATATTGATTTTTCTAGAATGCGTTGTCAAATTGGATATTTATTTTGTTGTTGTTTATTTTACGCTGATTAAGTGTGGTGACAATAGATGGAGATTTATTGTATATAAATCAATTGTGCAGTCATTCGTACTTAACTTATTTTTTAAGTGTTAATCCTACAAATCAAAAACAAACACATTAATTTATGTTCGAATCACAATCCAGCAAAGTAAAAACTTTGGAACTGACAAGTTCGGTTATACACGTAAACTTCCTACAGGGAAGTGAGGACGGGTGCTCCGGAAGGGTAAGCACCTCCTGTGTAGCTAGTTACACCCGCAACAAAATAATACTAGTTTTTTTTATTAAATTCGTATAATTGTTTATATCAGGTTATTGAAAAGTGTCCAGAAAAAAAAATTGAGCGAGTTATTTAAACTCGTATCATCAATTTTACAGCTATTTCTGATTAGACAATGTACACCAGGGATTGAATAATTACAAATCTTAATTAAAACTAGTATAATATGTAATTGAAAAAACAGACCCAGTATCTCTGCGCGTAGACTCTCTCCCAAAGATATCACAAACTCAGTAGGCAATAATCGTGTTTTGTTTTCAGAAATATACTATTGTCTAAATTTACTGCTTGTTACAGTTTGATTCCTCAAAAAACTGAGCTATTCTCCTTCATGCAAAGCATTTCCTTAGCTAAATTTGGTAAAATTATATTTTGGTATTTTGGGTATCATCTCAACATCTTGAAACACAATTTGGTTTCACATTTTTTGTCAAAGCACTAGCTACTGATAAGGAATTGTATTTCGAAATGACCGTCTTATGCTGTAAAATTTATACTGGTATAATATGTCATTCAAATATACAAAAAGTTAAAGTATACTATTACATTGCCATGCATGTTCTATACGTCCAAACAGATGTTCTGCATTTGACCAGTTTTCTGCTAACCATTTTGTACAATACATTCTGTATAAGGATTCAAGGACATACTGTCAGTTAACTTTCAGTTGAAAATAATTTTTTATTACATGTAAAAAGTTTTACGGTAACATTTCCATTAGCTTACATATTAAACCACAAACGAGAACATGACGAATCGTAAATCGTGAATTCCTGCTAGTTTTTTGCCTATAACATGGTAAATGATTGCAACTTTAACTTTCATAAAACATGATTAAAAATTTTAAAACTAGGAAATAATTTAAAGTGACTGTAATATCCTTTTAAAAAGTTATTTCAAGGAAATTTTCAATTTACAAATGACACAAATAGCTATCAAAGCGCAACAGTTGACATTGAGATCTCAAAGATATCGATTAATTTTCATTTCACAGCATGGTAGAAGTCATGAGAGAGGATTTAATGAAACTTTGACTGTGGGATTTCAATTAAACTCACTACAAAATTAAAAAAAAATATGGTATCCGTTTCTTCGAATTTAAGTTTGCAGTTTAATTTAGACGGATTAGTAATCCATGGACAAAAGCAAATGTGCACTAATTAATGATGACATTTAGCTTCTGTGTTTATTTGAATTTTTTAATACAAAACGACGAAACTGAAATTAACTTTAATACATGTATGTCACTTTTTACTATTTTAAAATCAATTTAAAACATAATATGTGACATTCTCTACTTTTGTCGGATGTTTAATCGAAAACATTATTTTCTTTGTGACGGGTGTGATTGCAAGAAGGGAAAAATATTCTCTTCTGGAACATCTCTTCCAGTCTCATTATTCTTGTAAAAAATTATGTATTGAACTTAATTTGCCATTGTTGAAATTGAAATGTTTTACTTTGCTTTTGGGATTGTGATTAGGATACGGCCTGGTATGTTTGTGCTTGATTTTGCCTTCATATTGAAACTACTCAAGAATTTGGTTTTGTCTTCAGTTTGAAACTTAAGAAATTTGAAGAAATGGTAAAACATTCGAATGTGGTATTGTTTCTCCACACAACATATTTGAATGATATGAAATAAATCGCCAGTAGTAGAAAACATTCAATCTTATTGCCGAGTATTCGAAAGATACATATGAATTATTTTACAAGATTACAAGAACAATGTATACATTATGTTAAACATAACAACTTTTCTATTAGTTTGAAATTACGTAAACTGCGAGAATCTATTACTTCACTATTTACTAAAAAAACAAACAGTGCTAAAACAATATATTTTGGCTAATTAAGTAATATATTAATTAAATCAATTAGAATTATTATTGTTATGTGAAATATGACAATAATAATACTATTTGCTATGTGTGTATTGGCAAATTGGCTATTACATCATGAGTTAGCATTAAAATGAATATTATCAGTTCCAGCAAATCTGTTAAGACTGTAAAATTAACTATATGTGATTGCAAGACGGGAAATGAGTTCTCTATTGAAGCATCTGGTCTCTGGTGTAGAGTTTGACGTATTCAATGTAATTTGCCATTTTGAAATCTTCCTTTAGGGAAGGATTGTAATTTGGAGATTGTCTTATTTGTGCTTGATTTCTACCTTATTTTGAAACTAAAAAAACTTGTTTTGGCTTCAGTTTGAAATTGAAAGATATGGTAAAACATTCCAAACTGATATTGCTCTCCACACAATATATTAAATGGCAGAGAACAAAGCATCAGTAGTAGAAAACATTGAAATCGTCTGGCATGTTTGCTCTTGATTTTGACTTTATTTTGAAACTCAAAAAAAATTTGTTTTGGCTTCAGTTTGAAACTTAAGTAAGTGGTAAAATGTTAAAACATTCGAATGTGGTTTTGTTTCTTCAAACATACAATGCTCTTCCGGAGCATCTGGTCTCATTCCTGTTGTAGAAGTTGACGTATTCAATGTAATTTGTCATTTTTAAATCTTTTTTACGGATTGTGATTTGGGCATCGTCAGGTGTGTGCGTGGTTTTGACTTTATTTTAAAACCCAAGAACTTTGTTTTGGTTTCAGTTTGAAACTTAATAGGTAAAATGATAAAACATTTGAATGTGATATTGTTTCTCGCCTCAAACGTTATGTTTGTTCTCGATTTTTACTGAATTTTGAAACTTAAGAAACTCGTTTGGCATCACTTTGAAACTTAAGAAATTTGAAGGAATGGTAAAACATTCGAATATAGTATTGTTTTCTCCACACAACATATTCGAATGATATGGAATAAATCGCCAGTAGTAGAATACATTTAATCTAATTTCTGAATATTCAAAAGATAGAAATGAATTATTTTACAAGATTACAAGAACAACGTATACGTTACATCAAATATAACAACTTTTCTATTAGTTTAAATTACAATACCAGCATGAATCGATTAATTCATTATTTACTCAGAAAACAAAAATGTGCTAAAACAATATATTTTGGCTAATTAAGTAATATATTATTTAAATCAATTAGAATTATTATTGTTATGTGAAATATGACAATAATAATACTATTTGCTATGTGTGTATTGACAAATTGGCTATTACATCATGAGTTAGCATTAAAATGAATATTATCAGTTCCAGCAAATCAGTTAAGACTGTAAAATTAACTATATGTGATTGCAAGACGGGAAATGAGTTCTCTATTGAAGCATCTGGTCTCTGGTGTAGAATCTGACGTATTCAATGTAATTTGCCATTTTGAAATCTTCCTTTAGGAAAGGATTGTAATTTGAACATCGTCTGGTTTGTGCGTGATTTTGACTTAATTTTAAAACCCAAGAACTTTTTCTGGCTTTAGTTTGAAAGTTAATAGGAAAAATGGTAAAACACTCGAATGTGATATTGATGCTCGCCTCACAACAGATTGAATGATACGGAATATATCACCAAGAGTAGAATTCCTTTACTTGCCGAATATTTGATAGATAGAAATGATTTAGTTTTACAAGATTACAATAAAAATTTATACGTTATGTAAAGCATCACAACTTTCCTATTAGTTTAAATTATGAGAACAGCATAAATCATTGTTTACTCAGAAAACAAAAAGTGAAGCAATATCAGCTAGACGGAAAACAAATTCTCTTCCGGAGCATCTGGTCTCATTCACCTTGTAGAAGTTGACGTATTAAATGCAATTCGTAAATTTTTAATATCTTCTTTTAGAGGTTGTGATTTGGACATCGTCTGGTTTGTTTGTTGTTTGTTTTGACTTGTTTAAACTCAATAACCCTGTTTTGGCTTCATTTTGAAACTTAAGAAATTGGTAGAAATCGTTACACATTCGAATATGATATTTTTTCTCTCCTTACAACATATTGAATGGTGTAGAATAAAACACCAAAAGTAGAAAACATTCCTTTACTTGCCGAATATTAAAAAGATACAGAGAAACGAGTTTTACAAGATTATAAGAACAATGTATACATTATGTTTTACATCACAACTTTTCCATTAGTGTAAATTACGATAACGGCGAGAATCTATTAATTCATTATTTACTCAGAGAAAAACAGTGCTAAGGCAATATGTTTTGGTTAATTAAGTAATATACTCATTAAATCAATTAGAATTATCATTGTTATGTGAATTATGATAATAATAATACTATTTGCTATATGTGCCTTCACAAATTGGCAATTACATCATTAAAAATATGACAATAAAATTATTAAAATATGATTCATTATTGTTGCGAGCAAATCAGTTGACACTGTAAAACTAACTAGGTGTCACTTATGGTTTTCTTTATAAAGTTGATGTAATATTAATTAATAACTGTCAAACTGCTAATGACAGTAATTGAAATATCAATATATTAATAATTTATAATATTAAAATGTCTTTGATCTAATTAGGATCTTATTAGAGAATGATATACGTGAAACTTAAATTTGCTTGATTTCGATCTTTTAGTCCAGTAACTGATCTTAATTTTTTTTAAATGTTTCGTTAAAAATGAACCTCATATTTACACATATTCCACTTCAACCAATATTTGTTTCCTGTCCCGATGGTAATTTTTCCTGTTTTTCTATTTATAGTATCAAGAACAAACATACTTATCCATGTCCGAATCACAATCCATAAGCAAAGTAAAAACTATGGAACTGATAAGTTAGGTTAGACACGTTAACTTCCACCAGGGAAGTGAGGCCGGGTGATCCGGAAGGGTAAGCACCTCCCGTTTAGCTAGCTACACCCGCCACGTGTGTAATCAAAATTGTGTGAAAGGAACATGGAACTATGAAACGTCAAATATATCCAAGGCGATCCTGGACACAGAGACATCAAACTTATCAACAATACTGTGATGATGATCAACTACCATCTGGGATTGAGGGTCAAGACTAAAACCAAAACCAAAAACATTACAAACTTTAATCTACTCCTTTTTGGATCCTTCAATAGGAAATTTGGTTTCATTTGGTTTAGTAGTTTAAGAGAAACCTTTTATTGTGAGAAACGGTTTAAATATACGTTCAAAATAGTATGTAGTGCAGCTTTTATTTCTCGCTTATTCCTGATTTGGAGAGTGGCTGTAAAAAGGTCTTGAGAAAATTTCGTTAAGTATGCTCTCTAACTAGTCATTAATCGTGCATTCAACGTTAATCAGACATTTAATATAATTCGGTTGCAATGTCGAGCCACATTAATGCCCCAAGAGAATATTTTTATAAGCTACGTTTTAACTTTTATGATGCTAATGTATGTGTGTTCACGTTTGTTTCATTTTTTATCGAGTGAAATGTATTTAAAATTAAGTTAGAGACTGTTAAATGTAATCAAAAGTTCACCTTTAAAGATCTGCGATTTACAAAAACCCACAAAATGATTGCGTTTGCAAAAAGTTTTCTTTTGTTCTGAAGTTGAATTGTATATGCATCAGGACAAAAATAATAAAATGCTTCCGGATTGTCAGTTCGGAAAAAACTGTCATTTCCGTTTTTTAGTTTTCAAGTATTGTAACTGTAAACAAATGGAACTGGGAATTACCAGATGTTAATTGTGGACTTCAACCCAGTTACAATTCAACGTCACTTAAGAAAAACCGACGAATTCACAGTTACTAATTCAATTTAAAAGAATTTAAAATGCTTTTTTGGTACTACTTTGGAAAAATATAATTTTTTCTTAGTTTTCTTGTCATTCAAGGTAACTTAGATTAACATTGCTTCAGAAAATCTGTGAATCTCCCTAGTTTCCATTTCCGAGTTAAAAGTCACAATGAGGTCAGATTATTCATTAAGATGGAATATTTTTAGGTTTATTGTTAAAATTACTTAATGAAACTATGAATTATTTCTACTAGCCATTAACCTGAAGGCTATTTACACCATTGCAAAACTTATGGGCTATATAAAGATTGCCCTTCAGAAATTAAAAAAATAATGAATATCAAATTTAAATAAACCAAACACAGACATACCGGTCAATGTTACTGTGTATAGGGTTAAATTTGCGTGGTACAAATTTTGGATTTTTTTAAAAAATGTGTATGTTATTTGTTTAACTTTTGCGAATTTAAGATTTTATGATACAAATTTACTGAAAAAATTAAAATTGTCAATTACTGCTAAAAGTATCTAACACTCATCAATCTTGGTCAAGAATATGATTTTAGTCAATCAGAATTGAATTTATAAAAATACTATGTATGGTCAGATTACTTACTCTGTCGGTTGATGGAGTGTCATCTATGCTGATGCTAATTGAAAATTAAACTTTTTGCAACATGTTTGAGTAGATTTCAGTTTGTTATAGCAATTTTGCAGTAAAAGCAATTTTGTGAGATTGTGGCGACATTATAGGCTGATTGATATTTTTAAACAATCAATTTCGTATTTGAAATAAAAATATTTTGTTGGCTTTCAACAAAGCTGCAAAGAGAATGTCGTTTAGCCCTTTCAATCAAATTAATTTAAGTTTTACAGTATTTTGTTACGATATTATTAAAAAGGGTCGATTTAGCTGGGTTAAATGGCGTCTGCTTATAACCTAGAATGTTCCCACCTTCTGCATCACTCCAGTTTCAAACAAAAATTTTATATAAATCAGTTGCTATGGAGAGCAGCAATACCTGCGGAGAAAATTTTAGTCTCAGGTTGTTTTATTGAATGTTTTAATCAATAGCAACGTTCTAATTGATGTCCAAATTTCAATCCCTAAGCAAAATGAAAAAAAACTTAAAAGCCGACTATTAGATTAAAACACATGAGCTTCTACCAGGTAACTGAGTACAACGTATTTAAAAAACAAATATAAAATTGCTTGGAATGTAACCAATGTATACATGTTAATCTTAATGAGATTTTCAACTAATAACAAACTATTTTTCCTTTCGAATTTTTGTTTATATATTCAATTACGTATATCAAAAACAAACATACGTATCCATGTCTGAAACAAAGTAAAAACTTTGGAATGGACAAGTCAAGTTAGACACGTGAACTTCCACCAGGGAAGTGAGGAGGAGTGCTCCGGAAAGGTAAGCAGCTCCTGTTAAACTAGCTACGCTCACCACGTCTGTAATTAAAATTGTGTGAAAGGAATATGGTACTATGGGACGTCAAATATAACCAGGTCAATCCTGGATACAGAAACATCAAACTTATTAACAATAATGCGATGACGGCCATAAAACTTTTTGAAGACCTTGATAAAAAAAACAATTAAAACCATTGCTATGGTGGAAGTGACGAAAGCATAATTTCCGTCGGTTTACTTCGACAGGATGAGTATAGGAGAAGAATCGAAAGATCACAGAAGAAAAAATTGCTTTTTATTATTATTTCTTGATTTAATGATATTGCAGTAACAATGAGGTCAGATTGTTAATTCATTATTCATTAAAATAGCTATCAAGTCATTTTACAGCTTATATTTCTTAATAGAATCATGAATTATTTCTTCGAGCTATTAACCTAAAGGTTATACTGAACATTACAAACATTGCGATCAATCCACACGTAGATAAAGATTATCCAACACGATGGTTGGACATAAACTAAAAGAAAAAGAAAATTTGCGAATGAAAAAGATATTGACAAAAATATCGGAACCGGTGACTATATAAATCCTGGCTTAGGACACGTCCTGAAATGTCCATTGAGGTTTCAAAATTATTACTTTGTTTTGGAATTGTAATTTTGACATAGATTAGTATCTTTGCTTTTTAATGTAGTACTTTTGGAGAATCCCAAACATTTTACGTGTTTCACATCAAAAATCCCATACGTACATACATTAAAACAAAAATCCCAATCCTAAAAATTAATTAGCCAACAACCTCTGCATTTAAATGTCATTTACAAAAATCTTAAGCACACCTGTAATGTTTATAGGCATTAGTCATTACCAAACATACTGATCCATGACCAAAACACAATCAAGAAACAAAGTAAAAACTTTGAAACTGACAAGTAAGGTTCATTACCATAAAAACAAAGAAATACCACAACACAAGAAAGCCAACCAATGAACACCGTTCGAATAAGTAATCTTAATTTAAGTTAACCATTATTTTTTGAGATTTTGAAAAGTAGCTTTCGGAAGACAATCAAGTAAGGTTACATTTGAAGATATATGAAAATATTTTTTAAATGTGTTCAATTTAAAAAAACTGCTAGCACCATTCCCTTTTGGAATGAACAGACTATGGTTTTAACGTAGAAAATTTTAATACATGCATAAAACGTTAACGCAAAATGTTAACATTGTGTTAAATATACTTAAAAAGGAAAAATACAATTAAAGTTTTTAACTATAATGAAACAGTAGAACATATTTCTAAATCTTTAACAGAAAACATGCACTACTAATGGGCGATTGGGCGAACGGACCGAATTCTTATATCCCCTACCAAATTCGTAAGAGCGGTGGATAACTAGACAAGAAAAACCAAAAAGACATGCGGAGAATCACTATATATAGATAAAAAACAAACGTGGATTAAGAAATATTTCATACACGATGATAAATGAGTGTAAATTTAGTGACAATGCGATTTTAAATGTGATATGGCACGAAATAAAAATATACAACAGCAAATGTGACGAAGCCAATTAAATATTGTTTTCAATCATGTATTTTTAATTTCGTGTCTTACAAGTTTACAGCTGCAAACACGCAACAACATCATCTGTTAGGGGAAACAAAATACTGTTTTTTGGAAATTACCACATTCATGCACTAAATACTTCTGAAGTCTTGGGTGACAGTACACAATTTTGCTTTAAAATGAGTTACAATTATCCAAGTACGAAAGTGTCAGGTTTTAAAAACACATGTTATCAAACGTATTTTGTGAAGCGTATTTCTTGAGGTGATCACGCATCTAACATGACAATAATTGGAATCTTACTCAAAATGTTAGCAGAATACTGAAGTATTGGTTGTAATTAGGCCACCCGGTGAGCGTGTCATGGTCTTATGGCATGGTTATTAAAATGACTAATACATTTGTACTCAACATTAAAAACAATCATATCAATACATGACCAATTCGTCATTCATAAGGAAAGTAAAAACTTTAAAACTAAAAAATTAAGGTTCCTATAACTT
Source organism: Anadara kagoshimensis (assembly GCA_021292105.1). Classification (NCBI taxonomy): domain Eukaryota; kingdom Metazoa; phylum Mollusca; class Bivalvia; order Arcoida; family Arcidae; genus Anadara; species Anadara kagoshimensis. The sequence continues at coordinate 19,869,045 of CM037870.1, read as the reverse complement.
CAACCAGGAAAGTGAGGCCCGGTGCACCACAACGGCAAGCATCATATATTCAGCCAGCCACATCCGCCACTTGTGTAATCAAAATGGTGAATGAAAGAAATATAGAACGGTTTATAAATCCAGGCTAATTCTTAACAACAATAGTTTGATGACGGCCATGAAATATCTTATTTTTTTAAAGTACTCTTGTGACGATTGTTCAAAATATACTACTTAACCATTAAAGCAGACATGTGTAGTTCCAATCTCTCGATGTAGCCAAATAATCCTAATTATTTTTCAATAAGTACAATTCAGTCAAACAAATAATATTCCTAATTGATCATTTTAAATCAAAGGTAATTGCTCTTAAATTGGTGAGACGCAAGTTTGCACATTCAAAACAACTAATTGAAATAAAATAAAAAACAAACATTTATATTTATGTCGAAATCACAATCTAAAATATAGACACCAATATTAACTGCTAGTCTTGTGAACGTAGCACTTGCAGGGAATCTTTTTATAGAGCCAGACGTATCAGGTTCAGTAGTATTTTTTAAGTTAGTACCGTATAAAAAGAGATAAATCAGTTTCAGCTAAACACAATATTAGTGATACGAAACTAATAGAATCTATTATGAGTATCCATGTAGGATAGGGAAATCTCACCCGATAGGTTGAATATTTCAGTCAGAGACTTGGCTTGTCGAGTCTCTGACAGAAATATTCAACCCCCAAGGTTAAGATTTTCCTATTCTACATGGATAAACTCATAATTGATTCTTTTCCTCTCATTTTGATGACAAGTTTTGGCTTATATATTGACATCGACGCCATCTATGAAAATCTAACTTAAGTTTGTTATTTAAAGTTTTACATAAAAATAAATATAACCATCGGAAAGAATGTACCTGAATATGGTTTATACAATATCTATAAACTAGAAAACAAAGCCATTTATTATAATCTTTCGGAATAAACATTTGAAACGCAATGAAAATTTCTAAATTGTTTGAGACTCGGGTGTCATTTTCTCGCAAGACAACGTCATGTCCACCTCGAATGACGTCATTCAGTTAAGTCACTAAAACCACGTGATGAAAGACAGAAATATTCCACATGGCTTTCCTACAATGGATACTTCAATCTTTCATATTTAGAGATGGGGAGAAAAGTAATTTCATGATCATGAGACCAATTTTCGTCTCGACTTTCTTTTCTGAATAAAGAAATATTGCTTTTTCATGTATTCATAAAAAATTCGTCCACATGACATCTATTACGATGTTATCCAGTTTCTGTTCATATAATCATCTTGTCTTTCACTAAAAATTTAACCAATTTTGTTTGTTTTATTGAAATGGATAAGTATGTTTGTTTTTTGATTAGAGGCACTGAACGCCTTGTTTTTTCTAGACAACATCTATTATATCAACCGTCAATACACTGATTTGGTTAATGAAAGAAATCAGACATTCGAAAGCATCTTTATCAAAATACGCCATAATATGTAATTGTTTAATTTGTTGATGTTAATTTCAAAATTTTTTTAAACTACAAAATACCTTATGAAATAGAATGAGAAGTAATTTTAAAAAAAATCATAAAAAAAGGACAGGCAAAACATTGATTAAAATATACCATAACAGAGAACGAGGTCATTTTCTAAAACCAAATGTGAAACTCTAACCAAGCACGCAAATAGTGTGAAGCCTTTGGATAATAGGGATGTTTGTTTGTTTCAATTTAATTAAGTAGGATTCCATTACCGATTTATTACCTATTGTTTATTTCCGAACGTTTTTTTTAATTACTAGGTTGTCATTATAATTGTGATGGGTAGGTTTGACTTAACCTCTGAGACTACTTAGCAAATGTTTTCATTTAGTTACGGCTAGACTGTTGTCAACAGTAGTTAATTTCACTCAGTTTCATCTTAATTTCAAGATAATTATTTTACACTACAAAATACCTTATTGAACAGACAATAAATATTCGTCTTCAAAAATTTCATTAACAAGGACAGGCAGAACATTGATAAAAATTTACCGTCAGAGCACGTGCTCATTTTCACGATACTAACTCAAACCAACCACATACACAGATATAGAGTGAAGCCTATGAATGAATAAAAAACATTTGTCTTCAACAAGGACAGGCACGTACACAGATCTAGAGTAAAGCTTTTGGGTGATAGGGATGTTTGTTTGTTTGTTACATTTAACTAAATAGGGTTCTATTACCTATTTATTACCTATTGTCTATTTCCGAAACGTTTTTTCTGAATTACTAGGTTGTTATTATAATTGTGATGGGTAATTTTGACTTATCCTCTGGGACTACAAATGGAATGTTTTCAATCCTTACGGCTAGACTATAAAATTAGTTTCTCATATCTCAATATGTTGTCAACAATAGTTAATAGCTGACATTGTCTAGGTAATTGTTGTTGAAGAATTTGTTTATCATTTTTGTGTCTGTCTGTAAAAACTAGAAAAACTGTGAGCCACAAGCTCACAAAAATACACCCGCTCCCAAAAAACCATCGGATCAAATTTTTTAAATAGGAGGTGCACATCTACATTATATCACAAAGATTGTGTGAAAGTTTCATGAAAATCCATTGAAGGGTTTAGGAGGAGTTACGGATAAGAGATAGGTACCTAAGGTGAAACGAAAGCGCGGACGGACACCCCTATCATTATATACCCCCCACGTTTTAAGCGGGGGTAAAATAAAAGAGTCTATATAATTCACAATTTTCTTCGTTACGTAGTATAGAAGAAAATTGTTGTCTGTTTGGTTCTTTAATATTTAAATTAGGGGGCGTGGCATTCTTTGTGTATGTATGTCAGGCGTGATGCACGAATTTTTAAGTGAGGTGTAGTAAGTTTGTTAAAGTACGTGTCATTCTAGCCTTGGTCTTCACACTGGTCAGACCATTTTTCAGTATGGACGAGGCGGCTATTACCAGTTTTATCGATAAACGTATCGAAACCTCTCAGTCGAGTTTGTTGAACAAGTTGGACAGCTTAATGTCCAATAAGTTGAGTTCTTTCCAGCAACAAATAAATGACAATAATCGTTTACTTAGTGACGCTCAGGTTGCCAAAATAGAGCAAATTACTAGTGATAAATATAAGTTTAATAAGAAAGGGAACGAGGAGCAGTTCAGAGCTAATTCTAAAATACAACAGAAAATAATGGAGGCGGGCGCTTTGTTAAAGGAAGACCCTAATTTACGTGATGCAACTACTGAAGTCCAAGAGAAGATTTCAGAAGGTATTAATTTGATACAACAACGTCAGAAACTTATTAAATTAGCAGATAGTTCGCAATTAGGGTGGTTAACAGCAGAGGAATATTCACTAAATGCTCTAGCTGACGATTCAGATGATGAGAAGAAGATTCAACGGGCAGAGAATGCAGCTATGAGAAAATTCAAGGCAAAGACTCGGAAGTTCACCTGGCGAGGGAATCGAACACACCCTTACAGTTTAGACGGCGGAAGTTCCACGACGAGGACCAGCAGCAGCACGATGTCTACAAATTACTCCAACAGGGGCAGTTTCAGGCGGCCTGGGCTGTGTTTTGCATGTGGCAAGCCTGGACATTGGCGCATGGACTGTAAAGAAATGCAGGGAAAGATTGAGGGCGGTGATAAGATAAGTATTTCTAATTTTGATTTAATTAATGGAGTCAAGAGTTCGTTCGACTCTGATGAGACAAATTTCAAAGATACAATAATATCTTCTGCAGGTAGGTTACGAAAGCACATTGATTATTGGATTGATATTGGAGCAAATAGTGTAGTCTTGGATATAATTAAAAATGGTTATAAAATTCCATTCCACTCTTTGCCGGCTCATGTTTTTATTCCGAATGATAAATCTGCTTTAAATCACATTAAATTTCTTGAAGATGAAATCCAAAATCTGTTGAAAAAGGGATGTATTTCAGAAGTTTATCAGCCTCCAAAGGCTATAAACCCTCTTACTGTGGCAGTTAACAAATCTAAGTGCAGATTGGTTTTGGATTGTAGGCATATTAACCCATTACTATATAAGTATAAGTTTAAATATGAAGATGCAAAGGTAGCGAAGGATATATTTTGTGCAGGTAATTTTGTTTTTGGTTTTGATTAAAAATCAGCTTATCACCATATAGAAATTTTTGAAGAACACAGAACTTATTTGGGTTTTGCATGGCATTATCAGACTGGATATAGGTATTTTGTGTTCAATGTCTTGCCTTTTGATATTTCAGTGGGAGGTTATATTTTCACAAAAGTTACCAGAAGTTTAATAACTTACTGGAGGTCATTAGGACACAAAATAGTCATATTTTTAGACGATGGAATTGGAGGAGATTCAAATTACAACGAAGCCCTAAAATGCAGTTTAAAAGTTCAGTCAGATTGAAGAAAAAGTGGTTTTCTCTTAGCAGATGAAAAATGTTGTTGGACGCCAAGTAATGCCATAGTTTGGCTAGGTTTATTTTGGAATTTCATAGAAGGTAAAGTGTATATTACAGAACAAAGAGTCAATAAGCTTTTGAGTAGTATTTCCTTGTTGTTAGAAAGAATTGCTGAAAATCCTTGCATTCCTGTAAGAGATGTAGCTTGTGTGACTGGTCAGATTATTTCTATGCATACAGCTGTTGGCAAGTTAGTGTTATTGAAAAGCAGAGAGCTTTTTAAATGAATTATTAATAGAGCAAGTTGGAATGCACCTATTATGGTTAGCAAAGAAGCCCAATTAGAGCTTAGGTTTTGGTTGAACAATATCAACACAAGAAATGGTCAGTATATTGATTGTTTTACAGAATTTGATTACAGAGTTTATTCTGATGCATCAAGTACAGGTTATGGTGGTTTTATTGTAGAGAAAGAGAAGTATGAGATTTTTGGTAGTTGGTCACACTCAGAAATGAGTGAAAGTTCTACTTGGAGAGAACTTGAGGCAGTTAGGAGAATTTTGTTTTCATGTGAGAACTGTCTGGAAGGACAGTATATTTAGTGGTATACTGATAATAAGAGTGTAGTTAGTATCATAGAGAAGGGTAGCATGAAGCCTCAGCTTCAAGAAAAAGCTATAGATATTCACAACGTGTGTGAAGCTAAAAATGTCAGTATTAACCCAGTGTGGGTTTTTAGGTCAAGCAATAACAAAACTGTTATGCTTAGTCGAGTAACAGATAGTGAAGACTGGTGTGTTAACAATGACACATTTAACATGCTTAATTTAGCCTGGGGCCCTCATACTTTTGATAGATTTGCTAGTGATTATAATACTAAGTGTATTAAATTTAATTCAAAATGGTAATGCCCAGGAACAAGTGGTGTTGATGCTTTCATGCATTCTTGGGCCAATGAAATAAATTGGTTAGTTCCACCTCCAAGGCTTATAAGCAGGGTTGTAGATAAGATAGTTAAAGAAAAATCTATAGGTACTTTAGTTATATCATTTTGGAGATCTGCTCGATACTGGCCTAAAATTCATGATGGCAGTGTATTTATGCCATTTATTTAGAAACACAATTTTGTCATGTAAAATAGCACACAAGGGTAGAGGTAACAATGGTATATTTGGTGACAGAAAAAGTAAATTCAGTTTAGTTGCATTACATATCACATTTTGAATGTTTATTTATCACTGTTTTATTTATGTTCTTAGGTTTAGGTCTTACCAATTCCATATTAGAGGATGTATCAGTGGCCAGTTGTAATGGAACAGTTTCCGATAGATTACAGGATTTAGCTCATAGCCTGGTTAATCATTTAGTTGGCTCAAGAAGTGACAATACTATTAAGAACTATTTTAGTGCATTTAACAAATGGAAGACTTTTGCTAGTTCCGAAAATTTGAAAGTTATACCAGCAGTACCAATTCACATTGCTTTGTATTTGACAGACTTGATGAACAAAGGTAAATCTGTTAATGTTATTCATCATGTAGTATATGGTATTAAGTGGGCACACAGATTGCGTGGTGTTTCCGATCCAACAGACAATCATTATGTGCTTAATTTAGTTGAATCTGCTAAGAGACATAATTCCGTTCAAAATACTAAAAAATGTGTAATTTCATCTGAAAAAATCATAGAACTGTGTAATAAGTATAAAGATACTACAGACATTTTGGTATTACGTGATCTGTGTATTATATTGCTTTGTTTTGCTGGTTTTTTGCGATTTCAGAAAGTAAGTTCTTTGTTGTGTAGGGACATTTGTTTTCATGATACATATTTGTCTTTGTTTTTTATAAAGAGTAAAACAGAAAAGTATAGGCAGGGCAATGAGATTTTAATTAGTGGGGGAGTAACTGTTGCATGTCCAGTTAAAATGTTACGAAAATATATTTTACACGCAAATGTTTCTTTAGATTCTCATCATTTTTTGTTTAAACCTATATTTAGATCAAATCAAATTTGTTCTCTTATATACAAGAATAAAGCACTTAGTAATACTAGGGCCAGGGAAACCGTGGTTAGTAGATTGAAAGAGGTTTGTGGCAATGTGAATATAGGGCTTCATTCAATGAGAGCAAGCGGGGCATCTATGGTTGCTAGGTCACAGGTTAATGAGCGTTGTTGGAAACGACATGGAAGGTGGCGTAGTGATATAAGTAAAGACGGTTACGTAGAGGATATTATCGAGAACCGATTAGAAGTTACATGCATATATATATTTTTTGTTTTTGTTGTAATTATTTATTATGGATGGTATAGTGTTGGCGTGTGTGTCTTTCTTTAAATGGTTTAGTAAATAATAGACTTCACAATTTTCTTCGTTACGTAGTATAGAAGAAAATTGTTGTCTGTTTGGTTCTTTAATATTTAAATTAGGGGGCGTGGCATTCTTTGTGTATGTATGTCAGGCGTGATGCACGAATTTTTAAGTGAGGTGTAGTAAGTTTGTTAAAGTACGTGTCATTCTAGCCTTGGTCTTCACACTGGTCAGACCATTTTTATTATTATTGTTATTTATTTTGGGAACATAGAGCCCAAAGGTTTTCCAGAGTTTTTGACATATTTAGTTTTATCTCTGGTTTTTAATCCTGGGCATTATTTATGGTTACATGTAATATATATTTATGTGGATATTTACATTACAAAGGAATAAATAGCCGCCTATCCAATACCATAGGCTACATGCATATATATATTTCTTGTTTTTGTTGTAATTATTTATTATGGATGGTATAGTGTTGGCGTGTGTGTCTTTCTTTAAATGGTTTAGTAAATAATAGACAGTAGATATCCTAAGATTGGAATATATAAAGGTGGGTTTGACAAATGTACGCACGAAGGCGTGAATATACGTGTATGATAACACGGTATTAACACCTAAATATAGGAACATCGTCCGGTCCATTTGACCTTTCATTAGGAATATTCATATAGAAGGTCCTCCCAATACGTAGATGGTTCAAGAATTAGCAGTTAATACATATGCATATTGTCAATGATAAGTGTTCACATCAGGTATACGAAATATACACTCATTATCCCTATTACTTGTATTAATTCGTCCATAATGAATATTTAAATCAAAGGTAAAGCGGACAGGCCATTGTTGTTTACCTATACCTATCTGTGTGTAATAAACTCGACTGTGTTTATATGCACTCTGCCACTATATCACTGACAGATTATACTTACATGTTTTTATATTATTTGGGAAAATTAACAATATAAATTATGGATTGCATATAAAGGGCAAAGGATTGCTTGTCATTGATTGATTAAGCAGTTATGGTATTCTGGTTATCAAATAAGTTGGATGGTTGGAACGGAGCTCTCAAATAGTACTGTTGAACAACAACACTGGACACTTTCTTTGGTGTCTGTCCCTGTTTGAGACTTTTATCGGTGATCGCAATATATGATTGTCTGATTTTTCTTTTGTTAAGTACCTTTATTATTGATTTGCAAATTGATTGCATTGGCAATTGCGCTAAGGCCTGTAAATGATTCAATAAACTCATAAAATTTTACCTCATATTCGAGTCTTTCCTAGCACACTATTCGAAATCAATTGCAGACCTTTTGTTAAGCCATCATAGAGTAGCTTCCTATAACCATCATATCTGGATATGGCTTTGGTTTGCATTTTTTTTTTTTTTTTTTTTGATAATGAAATTTATGATAAAACTTTAAAAATCCTTACGAAATAAACACGTTTTTTGTATTTTGAAATTCTTTTAATGAACTGCTGATTAAAATAAGTTTGGAATATTTTGGAATGAGTAATGATGAATATTTCATAAGCTTGTATACATATAAATGGTACTTTATATAATGCTGTCTACGCTGGGCGTTATTGCAATATCATATCCAGTGATGTAGTTAAGTTCTATCTCATACAGATATGTCCTACAAAGAAAAGTGCTGGAATTCCTTCAGATTTATCGATTTCTATTTATGCTGAATGGATTATAGTCATCGGTGGTGTTAATCTGTTTTAAGTTAATTGGCTTCACCTACATAGAAAGGTAATTCTATTTAAATGTATTGGGAATAAATCAATTAGCCAAGTCAATTAAAAAGTCAATTAACTGTTAAATTCAGCAAATGTTATTGAAACGTGATTACTGATATTCTGAATAATTAAAATTTTAACCCAAAAGGGATCACAGTTAACCAAAACAATTTATTATTGGTAATCATAATATTCATCTTTAATTTTGATTCATTTAAACTTTGTTATGGTTGGCAGATCCTGTCAAAATAAACTGATTGTTATTTTCAAGGATTTATATCAATATGAGATGGTTATCCTGCATACTTTATTGGAATTATATGTCACGATCACTTTTCATGTCAACTTCCCTGCTTTGATTCCTTTCTATATTGTTGACAAGTGTTCATTAAATAGAGACAATTTACAGCTGAATTATTTCGTACTTATAAAGATCGATATAACGATATCACCATATATCATTTATTATAAAACTGAATTACGTAAAGCAATGTCTCCTCCCAAACAATAAAAGTTGTATTTTGATATTATGACAACTGTTTTTGCAATAAATGTTATATCACATCGTCTATACCCCTTCTGGCTAAAAAAAAGGGTGTACGGTACTTGAGATAGGTCTTAAGAATGAGATAGAACGTCTTAAAAACTAACGTAATTGACCTAGAAAATGAACGATACATTTATTATTTATATGATATCAAGGCCCTTAAAAAGCTTTATTACGGTCATGTTTCACGTCCCATAATTCCATGTTCCTTCCATTCTGGATTTTGATTTTACATGTGGTAGCTAGATAGCAAGTGCTTACCCTTTCGAAGCAGCCGGCCTCTACTCATCAGTGGAAGTACACGTGCTTCATGTTATTTGCGATTTTTCAACATTTTTACTTTTATTTGTTTTTGGGATTGTACCTATATATTTGTGGTTGAATAAAGTTAGCATTTTTTTAAATTGACAGTTTTATTAACTGATGACTTTCATATATATGTTAAACAAGCATATTTAGAATAGAATTTTGGTAAAACGATTTCCTTTGCGAAAACATTAAGAGGACAGTCTTTCTCTATTTGTTGCAACATAGAAAAATTACATATAAATGTTCTACTAAGTAGAAGTAAAACTGATTTTTACAAGATATAGAGTCGCATAAACATGTTTAAAAGTTTAATGAATGAAATTGTTTCCCCATATACTTTTCGTTAAAACAATGAGAATGTTTGATCAAACCAAATATGCTACGAAATCTTTATCAAAAACATACATTCTAACCCATGCACGAATCATAATGCAGAAGCAAGGTAAAAACTTTGGAACTGACAAGTCAGGTGAACTAGTGAACTTCCACCAGGGAAGTAAGTTAGAGTGTTCCGGATGGGTAAGCAACTCCAGTAAATTTAGCAACACTCGCCAAGTTTGTACATTTGATAGGAGCATAGAACTATGGGATGTCAAATATATCTAGGGCAATCCTGGATACATAGACATCGAACTTAACAATAAAGCTGTGATGACGGCCATAAAACTTTTTGAGGGCCCTGCTAAGCCTAGGCTTGAAATATCTTTGGGTCACTAACACATTTGTAGGTAGCTTGCTTCATTGTATAAAGTTCCCATAATGGCAACAACCTCTAGCATAGCGTATTGATTGGGAAACAAACGCACCAAAAGCAGGAATTGAGGGTATATTGCTGCATAGAAAAGGAAAGTTGACAATAGAAAAAGTGAGTAAAATTGATAACATATACAAAGGAAAAATATGCCATATTTTACCAAGCATTGAACCAACAACCCCAACATTTAAATGTTATCCATAAAAACTAAGGAAACATACACATCGATAATATTTTGTGATTATTATTGTTTCAGAAAATATAATTTGGATTATATAAAGGAAATTGTATCATTTATTTTTAAAAATGTTAGAAAAATGTATAATGGATAATATACAACAAAGATATACTTCGTTTCTAGAACGCCATTTACAAAAAAGTAATTATGACCGCATTATCGCTTATTGTTATCTGTATTTAAAACGCATCCGTCAATCGAGACAAATTGATAATTATGTTTTCTAGCAAGGATATTATTTAAGGAAAGATTCTGATTTAATAAGACTGTTCAAAATGTATTTCACTTTGATGAAATAAATGTTATCTATATTTTGATATTACGCAATGACTTTTCTTTTCATCTTAGTAAAACCTGCTGTAGGTTCTATTACTCATTTGTCATAATTGAAATATTTAAAAGATAAATTTACCAAACTGCTTTCATCATATGCTGCAAACTACACTTTTTATAGATATCAAACATATCTCATTGATTGTGGGATTGTTTTTGTATGATTTATGATTTAATTACATGTTGTATAAAGAATGCATTCATATGGACCGCTGGAGGGGCAAAGTTTTCTGTATAATTTGACCTTGAATTTATACACATGGTAAACAATATGACGAGTAGAAGTACATGAAAATTCTCGTAGATTATGTTTAACAGTATGGTTTTTTTTTTTATTTTTATATATTTAATAAATATCACGACCGATGACTCTAAACTATAGTGAATATGCCAAATTATAGGTAGGTAAACAAAAGGTGCATGTGTCTTCCGGAGCAGATGGTCTCAATCTCAGTTGGAATTTCACGTGTTTTTACTCAATTCATTTTAGATTGTGTTTTGAGCATGAGCTGGTATAATTTGTTTTGATTCATACGGCGTGTTATTCTAATGCAACAACATTTTGAAACAAAACATTTTTCAAGATGTTAAAGAGATACCAAAGGACCAAATTATATTTTTAACAAATTTAGATAAGGAAATGCTTTGCATGAGTGAGTACACCTTAGTTTTTGAGGGATTTAAGATTTTAACTAGCATCACATTTAGCCAATGGTGTATTTTAAAAGATGAATTAATTTGCATGTAAGTATGACGTATCGTTGTTACAAATGCATAACAATATATATGTATGGAGTATCCAAAACTATATACACACCTCATATCACATAACTTGAATCCTTTGATCTCAGTTTCAATACAGTAACTGATAGTTTAATGGATTTGCAACGGACTACTTGCGTTTCTATGTCTAATAAATTGACAAATATGGATTTCTTACTGTTACATGTATAGCATTAATGTATTTACACCAAATTGGTAATGTAGAACTGTAAACCATGTACATTAAAAGAGCCAACGCCACCAAGAACGCAAAACAATCAACACAAAGATATCTATCCATTTTACAAGTAATTGATAAAAAGCAAAAAAAAATGCAACAAAATAGGACAAACGCATGGTAGGGCCACTGTATATAAAATTAATGACTTTAGATGGGTACTTAAAAAAATGCCCTGTTAAATGGTTATAGCACTATTGAAGGCTTAAAAACATTCCAACTTATTCAACAACCGATGTTCCATAATTATTAAACAAAACAATGAATCAACAACCCTTGCATAAAAAAATATAAAGGGGACATATAACATATATAAAGGATCTTAGACGATTGAGGGTTTAATATGAAATATATTAAAAAAGTTTAATAAATAAATATGCCACGAGCAAAATACCGAGACACAATGATATGTACATTTTATTTGATGTCATATAGAAACAGATGATTTCTATCTAGGTCAGACAAATCACCTCCAAATTAACTGTACAATTAAGAATATAGTTCTATTAAGTTATAATAAAAGTAAATTAATCACTTAAAATAATAAAGACAAAACCAGTATGTAAGTTCAAATTATGTTCTTTTCATCACATTACTTTCAAAGAATTGCAAAGCGTTCAAAAGTCTAAAAATAAACAACAGACTGACACAGTCTTTGACTATACCAATTCCTTCTCTGTCTACTTTTACGGTATTCCCAACATCAAATGCGGTCATTTTGGCCTGACGTAGTAAAAGTTGTAAAAAAAGAAGTACATTAATGGCGTCGGAATATTTTCTCACGCTTTCAACTAATCAGAAGCGTGACAACTGATTACGTCACTATCAAGTGATATTACATGGGTGTCTGTGTAATATGAAAAATATTACATCGTTTTATTCCATCAATAAACAGGAGAGTTATGTGATAAAAATATATATATATATATATATATATATATATATAATATATATATATATATATATATATATATATTATTGCTTTTTTATAATTCAGACAAATATAATTGTATCAAATACTACAGAGAGGCGATATTTTTTCCATTCACTTTTGATATTTTCATTCGAACTCACAGCGTCTTATCCATTAGGCCACCGCGACCTCAATATTTTCAAGGAATGTCGGTTGAATGTTTCACCGAAGCACAAACCGGATAGTCATCAGAACCAACCAACCCTCGATGAACTTTAAGATGTGCCGTCATTGATTTTCTCAAGAGTTTTCAGTCGTTGTAAACTGTAAAACGATACTTACATTGAGATTGCACATTTTGTAGTTCCTGTATTGTGTCACATTTCCTATATCAATGTTTTTATATGTTTCGTACAGGACGGATGGAAGTTGTCATTATCAGCAAGTTTGAAAGATTTTGAGAAAAGGATCATTAAAAAGATAGTGTGAGTTCCCTGTTCGATATACTGATAACAGGAATAATTTTTGTGAAATTACATAATTTTACAGCACTAGACGAACGTTTATATGTTTGTGATAAGATAACCTTGTAATAACAATTTGCAGGATAAAAAATTTCTGGAGAGAAAATAATAGAAAAAACGTACCTAGTACGAGAAAAAATTATATAATCCGAGAAAACATAAATACCAAAGGGACATATAAATAAATACCAATATGTATCAATATAAAAAGGTCAGAAAATGCAATACATTATGAAAAATGAAAACCCTTACTAATAGGTATATGATCACATTATTTATTATATTTTTAAACATCTGTCAATTGAATAATTGGGAGTTTAAACAAATATATATTTATTTTTCTTACTATGATTATATTTTGGTAAAGTAATAATTGGTTTTATTTTTTACTTGATCGAATCATTGTAATTATTACGCAATATGTACCACACGCAGATAGAACCTTTCCCATGCAAAGTTGATTTCAAGGGGTTATAATTATAACTCTGTTACTATTCGTTTGGTTGAACAGTGTTACATATTATCTCAAATTATATAATTTTCTGTTTTAAATAATGATGGATATGTTTGTACTTCAATATTCCCATTGGGGTTTTGTATTTCAAATGATTTTGTACAGTGGGTTATAGCGAACTACTTCAATACTTTTTGTTCAAGTATAATTATTTTATTTTCTTGCTTATAACACTGCTCAGGTTGTAAGATTAGGACGCACAGGCTCGCTTTTCATGAAAAGCAATGATGTATTTTCATAGTGACAAACTAAATAAACATTTCCAATTAAGCAGAAGGCATCAAAAGCAAACATTGTAATCTGTTTTCAAAATAAAAAAAAACGAAAGTAAAAACTTTGAAACTGGCAATTTAAGTTAAGCACGTAAACTTTCACCATGGAAGTAAGGTTGGGTGCTCGGGAAGGGTATGTACCTTCTGTTTAGTAAGTTGCACTCGTCACATGTGTAATAATAAATAAAATGAACATGGAACTATGGGGCATCAGGTATGCCCAGGGTAACTTTGGATACAGAGACATCATATTTATCAACAATAATGTGAATGAAGGCCATAAAATTTTTAGGACATTGAGAAGCCTAGGCTTGCAATATTCTTGCGTCATCAATTTATTTTATAAGAAGCTTTTTACGTTGTATAAAGTCCCCGTTGTGGGAACAAGCTGTTAACTGTCTAAACTATTTAATATACATGTACTTTGTTCTTATATGTTAGGACCATCAAACATTATTAGAAGCTCCTTTTACACAAAGAAGACGTAGCTAAATGACCTTTTTGAGCAGACTACATTACTTATCTGGTGGATGCGTGTTGAGTTTTAGTTGATATATCAACATGATTTAATACGAAATTGCCGTTTTCAACTTCTATTAATCAAACTTGTTTTTAAAGTAAACAACTCAATAGTATTTGGATTTTGTTTATACTCATTTATTTGATTTTTAATTGAATTACGTTGTTGTTGTTTTTCAATGAATGTTTTCATATGAAACTCTAAAGTGATATGTTGTTTAAATTTATATAAATCTATTGGAATCGAACGGTTTAGATAAGGTATCGTAAACAATTCCTTCAGGACTTTGATTGATAAAGTAAAAATTTCTTGCCATTTGGAAAACATGCGCATGATAAGTGGGTGTGTTTGTTGTTGTCATGCAGATTATATTTATAGCTTTAAATTTGGTAAAATTCTACAGTGTCCCTTTTTTCATAGTTGTGAAGATAATTCATTTGAAATTCTTGAAACTATAAGATTATTATAATCTTTACTTCATGTTATAAACATTGGAAAAAATCAAGTATATTTACTTACATTATTAAGAATACAAAGCATATTTTTGACGGTGTTTCTATGGCAACATGACGTCGAGAGCAAACCTGACGGAAATGGTCTAACCTTCAATTATTTTCTTCAATGTGACAACATACAAGCACATCCTGACTATTCAATGAATGTTTGTTTTATCAAGTGTGCTATATTGCATCATTTCAATTGATTTTAACGTGAAAACCTAACCATAAACACGTGTGATTTTGCCAATTTATCAACCATAGAAGTTACAGATTCAAGACCATATGAATCTATAAATGTTTGTGTATCCAGAGTTATCTATCACAAATTATATCATACTACTCATTTAAATGTTTTAAATTATATGACAGGATATCCTCCCTGTATGTTAATCAAGATAAGAAAATAAAAGAACAATGATCATTGAGTTTCTCTGCACTTTTCAGTTTCTTTTTCATTAAATTGTTAGTTTTTGTATTAATCCTATATAATGTGCAGCAAGATTTAAAAGATTGGCATTAAAGTACACATTACAAACTCTTTGTCTTTCATATTTTCTGCACTTTCCAGTTTCTTTTTAATTAATAGTGTTAGCTTATGTATTAATCCTCAAAAACTGTGCAGTAAGGTTTAAAAGCTTGACATTTAAGTACACATTACAAACTCTTTGTCTTTCAAATTTTCTGCACTTTTCGGTTTCTTTTCATTAATACTGTTAGTTTATGTATTAATCCTCAATAACTGTGCAGCAAGATTTAAAAGATTGACATTAAAGCACACATTACAAGCACTTTGTGTCTGATATTTTCTGCACTTTTTATTTGTTTTTCATTTATATTGTTTGTTTCTGTCTTAATCCTCAATAACTGTGCAGTAAGATTTAAAAGATCGGCATTAAAGTACTCATTACAAAAACTTTGACTTTCTTATTGATTTTAATGTGATACTGGCGCCGGTTTAAACACACAAACACTAGTTATTAATATTTTAATGTACTTTTAATGCAATAATGTCGAAATGGAATTTTGAAACCATACTTTATATTATTCTGTGAATCAGTTGCTATGACATTAGGTCATTAATGTTTTTAAAATGAAGATGTAAAGACTACATATAAAGAAAACGAATTCAGTTTTCAAAGAAGTCTCAAAGTGTTATTAAATACGAGCTTATATTTGATTAAAAGGTATATAGATACATACATGACATTTAATCTATTACATTCAGGGATATTGCAAACTTCGGCCTATATTAATACCCAATTCCTTCTTTCAGTTTTATTACCATTATCACATTAATGTGGATAAGTATGCTGTGTCTTTATTAAACATTTTTCTAAATATATATATGACGTCCAATAATTCATCATGACAACTGCGGTAGCTAAGTTGGTTAGAGTGATCGCTCCGTAAGTGGGAGGTCTTGAGCTCGATCCCCGGCCGGGTCTGACCCAAGACTTGAAAGTGGATAGTGACTGTTCTTTCGCCAAGCACTCGGCATTACGAAATGAAAGTCACGGTTCTTTCGGATTGGAACTTAAAATAAACGAGGTCCCGTGCCACGGTGCTTGGCACGCTAAAGAACCCTGCTGTATAATGCCATCAGCGCAACGCACAGACAACATTTCTGCACTTTCGCCTATAACTGGCGACGTCTCGATAAGAGTGAAATATTCTTGACTGGGACGTTAAACACCATTACTCAACTTAATAGTTCCTCACTTATGACGCCAACAAAAGATCATTCTTTTGTCAACTCTTCATTTCCTTGCATCAATATACAGTAAGACAGACTTGTCTATAAAGGCCACCCAATGGAACCAGTGAAAGTTGTCTTTATAGGCAGATAGCTTTTATATACAGGTTCAAATAATATAAATAAAGAACATTTGGGATACAATTCTATTGGCCTTTATAAGTAGGTGGCCTTATACAGAGATGACTTTTATGGCAAGTTGGACTGTACTTGCTCCTCCTACTTATGATGTATTTGTTTTACAGCATGGTTTTATGGTAAGGTAACTTTTTACAACGACGCAAGATGTAACAAATAAGTTGTTGACCGATGGATATTGCAAGCCAAGGTTTATCAATGCTAAAAACAATTATGGTTTTCATCAAAATATCGTTGATAAGGATTATGTATCTGTATCCAAAATAATAACATCCCAAAGTTCCGTGCGTCTCAAATTCTGAATTTCGATTTTTCACGTGGCGCTTGTAGTTAGCTAAACATGAAGTGCTTATCCCAAAGTTGTAAGTTTCAAAGTGTTAACTTAGCTTTGGAATCATGATTTAAACGTGGATTTGTATATATAAAGTAAATTTTCCTGACGAAAAATGCATATTTTAGTCGATATATATATGTGATTCAGACATGGTAAGTGATTTGATGCCAGCAAAAGCTAATGTTTCTGAATATTCATATACTATAAAGTTGCTTTCCTAGCACAACCGATAATTTCATCCTCATGATTTATGGCGTATTTATGACATCATTTGCATGATCTTCGCTGCTGTTTTGAAAGAAAACTGTAAAACACATGTCATATTTATTTCTCTTTTAAGAACACTCTAAATGGTTTACTGTCACTACATTTAATATACATTCAAACCTGTCTATAAAGACCACATAGGACACCAGTAAAAGCTGCCTTTTTGGGCAGGTGGCCTTTATATTCAGGTTCAAATGTTATTAATAAAGAAAAAATGGGATACAATTGTATTAGCCTTTAAAAGCAGGTGGCCCATATACAGAGGCGGTCTTTAAGACGGATTGGACTGTATTGCTACCATAGCGACTCATTCATTTGTATATTACCCTTCGTTATATGGGTTGAACTTTGTTTTCAAAAAACAAACGCTATTTACCATCATAAGAGTTTCACATTTATGTACTTAACTTTTGGTGGTTTTTAAGAAACCTTCGCACATTTAATACTGGCACCCAAATACCTGCTATACAAATTGGATGGATAAGTTTAGTCAGGGTAAACTTTTAACATTCTATTTACAGAAAAACATATTAAATACAAATGGATATTCAATGTCTTGATGTTGTATTTTCCTGAATTATTGCACCTTGTTTATAAAATGTTCAAAAGAAAATTTCATAGTTTATTTTATTTTGACTGTTTTAATTTAATTTTAATTTTCACCATAACCCTAGTTAGCTGATTGCAAGCTTTACAGTGCTAACATACAATAATTTCGATTGGGATGTACTTTCTTAAATTGTTTTAACATTATTTTAGGTAATTGGTTGCAAAGTTCACATTGTTAACTTACAACAATTTCGGTTAGGATGCACTTTCCACTTTTAAGGGAAACAGATTAAAAGTGAAAAGTTCAATACCGATGCCGAAGGCGAATTGTAATTTTTTTTTTTTTTAAAGTAAAAAAAGAAAGAAAAAAGGGGGAATTGATGTGGGAATTTTTATATAAAAAATTTAAACAAGACGAAAATAAGTGATAACAAGAGGGTTTATGTAATTAGGAGTGCCAATTATCCCGTTTAATTAGGTCCCAATTTGATTGTTTTTAGTTACCTTCTTACACTATTCACTTAATTAAATAAAAATGTATTTAAGCTTAAAGTTTTTTTTACCGAAATCTGATATTAATCCAATTTAGCATGTAAGAGGATTGACTGGTGTACAAAAATAATTAGGTAGAGAATAATTTGGTAGAAAAATGTCGAGTCAAGACATAACACCGCCGTTTACCTGTTCTAGCATTAAGATAGATCAGTGTCGGTAATTTGAATGCATAGACTTGGAAAAAAAAAACTCCTTCACAAATTGCCTGAAACAAAAACCTACCTTACTTTGTTTTCGTTTTGTGGAAGTAAGTATCTAATTAATATTAAATTTTTAATGATAACGTTTCAAGGTAATTATTTTAATTTGATTATGCGGTAGTCTCATTATTTTGGGGCATTGATGGAAGAGTGGTCTAGGTATTGTTGCCTCGAGGTCGGGGACAAAGTAAACTAAAACGCGCGATAACGGACAACAATGCCTCTTATCGCCTTTGTTTAAATCCCATTCGAATTGGAACGCTTTATTTTTGTAACCACTGCGGAAGCTCAGTTGGTAGAGTGGTCGCTCCGTAAGTGGGAGGTCTTGGGTTCGAGCCACGACCGGGTCTGACCCAAGACTTGAATTGGGTAGTGACTGTTATTTCGCTAGGCACTCGGCATTATGAAATGAAAGTCACGGTTCTTTCGGATGGGTACTTAAAATAAACAAGGTTCCGTGTCACGGTGGGCTTGGCACGATAAAGAACCCTTCTGTATAATACCACAAACGCAACACACAGGCAAAATTGCTGCACCTTCGTCGATAGCTGGCGACGTATCGATATAAGTAAAATATTCTTGACAGGGACGTTAAACACCATTATTGAACTCGCAACTCTTTATTTTTGTGCCATTCTTGAAATAATCGCGGAAAACATTATGACTGCGGCATGAAGCATAATAACGCGTTGATATCATTGCTTTTGTTTCTTTTCTTGGTGGCTGTGATTGCTGTCAAAGATACTTTCATGGGCTATAACTAATTTCATTTGAAATAAATTTTAAGTAAAGTTGAATAACCTTCAGTTAAATATTCTATTACAATTTCTGTAAAAATGAAAAGGCTTCTGTAAATACAGTTGTACGGCATTAGTTATTTTCATTTTACTGCTAAATCTTAGGGAAGATCACAGATGTACTTCAAAGATAATTATTCTGACCAAAAACCAGACTACGGTTACCTAGTGGTATCATGCTCGCTTCGTATGTTGGAGATCGTAGGTTCGAACCCCGGCCGGGTCTGACTCAGACTTGAAAATAGGTAGTGACTGTTGTTTGCCAAGCACTTTGGCATTTTGAAATGATGAAAGTCACGGTCCTTCGGAAGAGACCTATAAACCGATGTCACGGCAAGTATAGCTCATTATAGAACCCTCCCTGCATATTACCCTAAGCGCACTGCAAAAGTTAAAATTTCTGCCACTTAACATATAGCTGGTGACGTCTCGATATAAGTGAAATATTCTGGACTAGGACGTAAAACCCCATTCAATCAATTAACCAATCTAATAGAAAACGTGTTTTCGACCAAGGGGTTATTTTCCCAAAAATATGTTAAACCTTGGCCAATTCCAGAGAAGTATGCTGGAATCAATTCGATAGCACCACTTTACGGATGATTTTTGTCATAATAGAACGCTACAAGGAGGCAGCCGGTTGTTCAAATTTAAGAATTATAACAAAATATGGAATAGTTATCTTCGGATAGATTTTATGCCGTCGCAAGGACAAAACATGACCATAAACAAATGTCCATACTAAGAATCGTTTCGCCTTGCACGTATGACCTCGGACATTTGATGACACATAACAGCCAATAGCAATCGTCAATCATTCAACCAATCACATAAGCCCACGCTCTGGGGTTTGTCCAATTTGTATAGATTATTTTATCGCAAGTAAAAAATCGTTACTAAAGGGGGTTAGCAATTATCATTTAATAAATCAAACGAATGCATGTTGTCGTTACAAATGGGATAGATTACAGCTACAATCTGACTTCTGTCTTTCAAAGATAAGTCAAAATGATTGCAATTTCAATAGCTGAAGATGAGCTGTTTTTGGTTTCATTTGGGGATAATGTCCGTCTAAATTTGGTTCACAGAACATCAATTACAACTTTATAATGGTCATTTACAAAACCAAAGACAAAGTTAAGGAGATTTGAAACTCGCGTGGGAAACCTTATCAAATGTATTTATCGGTTACATATAAAGCTGGTGTAAGTTATAATCAGCACGCTACATTTATTATATCTTCGAAATTCGTTTAAAATGATATTCATAGGGGTATAATCATTTGAGAACATGACCGAGTGATCTTGGAATGAGGTTCCATATTTAACCCGATTATTGTGTTAGTACATGCACTATTGCGATCAGTATTAAAAGATAAAAATGCGTTCAAGTATCTGGAGTATAGAAAATTGAAGATGCAAACTATATGTTTTGTGAGAACTAAACACAAATATACTGGCCCATGTTCAAAATTTAAGAAAACAATTTGAACATTTATTTATGGTGAAGATTAATGTGTGTGTGTGTGTGTGTGTGATTTCTTCCACTCTTTATTGACTCGTTTCTTATGTTTTTAATTTTTTATCATACTCGGATAATTCATTGTTTAATTTTATCTCCGTACTTTATATATTTCGTTCCAGTTCACCGATTTTTGACAACGTTATGAGAATTTCTTCATATTAGTTTTACGGACTTCTTTCCGAATTTAATACGCTTACAGATATTGTATTAATTGGAGTAACATATCAAACATATAGATAGGTTGCGGTCCTCTGTTTCCACCAAATTAGTTTACTCTTTAGCAGTGTAAGAGAGAGAGAGAGAGAGAGAGAGAGAGAGAGAGAGAGAGAGAGAGAGAGAGAGAGAGAGGTAAAAATGCACGTAAATCAAATCTTTATATCATTATACACTGAAACAAAGGCAAAAATAAAATATCCTTTTTTTCTATTTGCCGGTAGCTTTTGTGACTTTCAGAATATATTTTTTAAGTGTGAACGTTTAGGTTTCCTGCAATCTTGTTTCTCCAATTTTCCTTTGGCATTTGAATAAAGTTATCTTGCAACATTTTAAAGTTATGCTTTTGTAAAGCACGTGCCATTCAACAGACACATACTTCAAAGCTAACAAGATGGACAACACTGGAATCTTACATTAAACATTCACCTGACAAAAAGCTTATATGATAGCCAGTATTTCGCTTCAGCTACTTTTGAATCCAACTGTGTAAACGCACAAAAACAGCTGTAACGAAACAACCCAAGACGTGAAGGTTAAAAAGTATCAGCTTTATTAGAACCTGGAGCAGATGTTGATGTGATGTGTGTATAAGTCCGTCAGTGATATTGTGGCAGAGTGTTTATAAATACAGGCACCAATAACTATTTATACCGCGTTACCATATGTAGTCAAACAACATTGACCTGTCCACTTGACCTTTTATCAGGAATAATTATATAGACGGATCCATCCAATAAATGCGTAGTAGTAGGATTCACTGTCAATATAATGTACTCAAGGTACATGATTAGTGTTCACATTATGTAGATAAAATAAACCATCGTGATTCCTAAACGTAAATGCACTCGCCCACAATAACTATTCAAATTAAAGGTCAAGCGGACAGGTCAAAGTTGTTTACCTATACGTATATACACGCCTTGATGCGTACATTTGTCAACTCCACCTTTATATATCCCTATTTTAGGCTATCTACATTATATACATAGACTCATCCATGTTTATAAGCACTCTGCCATAATATCACTGACGGACTATAGTGTCAGATATTATACATGGTACTTGTTTACCAACAACCTGGAGATGACCAACAGAATAACGTCATATTCATCCTGTTTTTGTCCATTACCAATGTTTACAGGACTTGGTATGAGGTGTCATTTTTTATTAATCGTTATTACTAACTAATTACAAATAAGTACACATTAGTACATTTAATAAAAATTTACAAAATCCTAAATGGCTAAATGAAAGAATATATTTCATTATACATCTATATCATTTTAAGAAGCGATATTTATGTCAACAGTGTATTATATAAGTTTGAATTGTACAACGCGACAACGTGTCCTTGCCTTGTAGGTATATTTTATATGTAAATAGGTTCAATTTCTTTTTCTTCTTAAAGCATTGAATTTCACTGAGGAACTCGTCAATTAAGTGCATTATATGGTGTAATCTTGCTGCTAATAACACTAAAATACCGAAGACAGAACGTGTAGCTGCCTGCAGCAAAAATTCCATATTCTTTCTAATGATTTCATTGCTATCGATTCCATGATTATGTTCAATTAAGCTATAATATGTTAGCTATTTAGTTTTTTATTAACCACGTGGTTATACCCATTTCTGATTAAAACATATTTGTACTTTTTGTATCAATTTGTCAATAGTTTTTTGTTGCACAAAATGTTAGTGATAATGCTTTCTTTCAGCCAATCGCATGTACAACTTTAGTTTTATTATTTGATAACTTGTAGTGTGTGTGTGTGTGTGTGGTGTGTGTGTGTGTGTGTGTGTGTGTCTGATCCATTTTACACAAGGAACATACTTTCGAGACAAACATACGCTCGAACAACTGATTGACAACCGAATCTGTACTAAGAATGGACATGGTAGTTATAGTGAAAATAGAAACAGCCATAAACACATTGAAAAACAAAATAAAATAAAAGATTTATTTCATTGACAAAAAGAACTATTTTATAAATGAGTTTTAAAAAATCAAAATATTTTGACCAACACGTTTGTATTGTACATCATACTATATCTACCACTGCAAACTGCTTTGAAATAGCATAATGAAGAAAAGAACTTTTTTACTGTATCACGCTTCTGAGACTACGAGATAAAAGAAAGTATGTTCACTTGTTTAAAAAAAATTATATGGTAAATAAAAATAATAATCGTATTATTCTTGTATTGATTTTATATTTTGATATTTTTTTCATTCAAAATGGACGGTAAAACCCCTTGGTTCACAGAAAAATGAAGTTAACACTTGAGAGGACTCGAGGTTAAAACTTAAGAAGGGTCAAGACTCGAGCTTAACACTTGAGGTTACTTGAGGTTTACGGTTGAGGGAACTTAAGGGTTACAGTTGAGGAAACTTGGGGTTTACAATTAAGGAAACTTGAGGTTTACAGTTGAGGGAACTTGAGGTTTACAGTTAAGGAAACTTGAGGTTTACAGTTGAGGAAACTTGAGGTTTACAGTTGAGGGAACTTGAGGATGACACTTGAGGAGTCTTGAGGGGAAACACTTGAGGAGAAGTTGAGCAGAAATTTGGGTTTCACTTAAGAAAAATAAACTTGATCCTCAACTAATTTACATGCGATGTTTTCAAGTCATCTCAACTGAGCCTTAAGTTCGACTTGAGAAGCACTTAAAGTTTTACTTGAGTATTATTGCTTGAGGATGGTTTAGGGATTTTGACTTGAGGAATATGCACTTGGGTCTCAACTAATTTACATGCATTTTTCTCAAGTGGTTCAATTGCGCCTCAATTGAGGAAAGAGTTGAGCAATTGTTGGGCGTGATGTCATGCTCAGCTTAGGCTCAGTTAAAAAAGCTGGTTGAATTTCTATTGATTTTTTTTCATGTGTAAAACAATTTTCTCATATTGTGTAAAACAATTCTAAGCATAAAAAGCGGAATAACAACTGAATCACATATTTATGCAGCAAAACAATTTCATAAAAAGAACGAAAATATTGTCACGTTTGTCACGATTTGTAATACGCACGCCTTAAGGTATTAAAACACATCAAATCTCATTAAATTCCATTTAAAAACTATAATTCTGGTTTAAGATAAATATTAACAGACAGACGGAAAAACAAATGGACGGACAGGATATTGATAGAATATGTTACATCAGCGGGTGTATAACAGAAATTCCACAGACTGAAATCGCTACATTTAATTTTAAAAACTAGACAAAATGATCACAACAGTCCCGTCATCGTTGTAAACAAGCCGAGTCAAATGACGTCAAGGAACAATTAATCATTTGCCGCAGCAGACGACAACACATGTTCTCTTGCGTCAAGTTCCACGTATCCGGATACGAGACTTACCCAACCCGGCCCCGGTTTCACAGTCATTCCTAATTAGCTAAGATTTTCCTTAACTTAAATCTTGAAAATTTTCAATTCTTTATAATTTTGTTGTAGTTGAAGAAATTCTTATCAAGAATTTAAGGTGTCAATCTTAAGATAATTTCTAGATTAAAACATCTGCATATAGTTTTAACAATGTATTTATCAATAGTTCCAAAAATAGATACCAAAATTTGCTAAATTTAAGTTAAGGAAAATCTTAGCTAAGGAAAGATTGTGAAACCAGGGTCTCTATTTACGGCCACTTAAGTTACTTACGAATACCACAACAATGACGCATGTATCTCGCAGAAAAATTACGTAACCTAATGATTTTCACAAGGTTAATTTGTCTTAGATACTGTTATAAGTTCAATTCAAATATAGCCTATTGACATAAAAAATGCCTTAACAGTTTTTGTTTTTTTTCAGTCAATATAAAACATTAATTATATGATAGAAGAAGAAACATTTCCAATCATTTTAAATCATTTTAACTTATTTGTGAATAATAGAAATTGTAAGAATTATGACAACTTACCTGAAAATCTTTGGCTTACTAATTGTTTAACTTGTATCTTCTAGAACATCATAATCCATTATGATAATTAAACTACACCATAATTCTTGTCACTATGGCAACGGTTATCCTGGAAAAAAATATAACGAATGACAGTTTTTTTCTTTTAAAAGTCAAGGCATGACTAGAACCGGAACTCATTCACAAATTTATCCATTTCTTTTTTATATAAAACAGTACGATATTCCGGTCTTTGCCTGTCTAAACAAAATGAAAAAATCTCCGTGGTACACTTATATAAAATAACCTAATACTCCTTGGGTCTTGAGAAAAGAAAATTACTTTCGAGATAATTATGCTCTCTATGATCAAATAATACCGACCAGATAGTAGAAAAATCAAATTATCACATCAATTTGAATCCCAACTGTGCCAAAAGCCAATGTATAAGATTTTTTATTATCTGGATGTAACATATCGTCTTGTCTTTCAAATTTTTTTTCTCTGTTTTACCAACCTCTCATTTATAAGAGACAATTCAATTTTCAGAATTGATAGATTAATACATTTATATCAAATGTCATTCTATGCGACATTCCTGTGATTTTATTCAGTTAGCATAAAGGATTGGGATATTGGTAAGTGAAATCACTATGTTCTTTACAGAGACATTAGTGATACTGTTTTAAAGAGCCGTTAATCCGCATTATAGACTGTCTGATAACCATATCATAGC
Organism: Anadara kagoshimensis; assembly: GCA_021292105.1. Lineage (NCBI taxonomy): Eukaryota > Metazoa > Mollusca > Bivalvia > Arcoida > Arcidae > Anadara > Anadara kagoshimensis. Next base: position 19,843,188 of record CM037870.1, on the reverse strand, counting down.
AGAGGCGGAATAAATGATTAATGAACAGTTAATAGTCAAAATGTCAACTAAAATGAAAAAATATATATCAACTCTTTGCTTCGTCGGGTTATTTCTCTCTTTTCCGTTAAAAGCAGCTGCGAATATACATTTAGATTTCACGTAAAAGTGTACATATCACAACATGATTTAATATCCAAACAATACTGATGGAGTCAAATCGAAAACCATTTTTACAGAAAATGTCAATTCCTTTTTAAGTCTATTTGCCTCATTTAAGACAATAAAATGCAATAAAGCACATCTCATGGCGTTTATCACACATTTAATGAAAAGGTTTTTAAACCAACACCAACAGCGAGACCAACTAATGACACATTCAAAACCCATATAACTGAAATAATTGATAAATGTGCTTTTAACTGAATATTTAGTACTAAAAGGAACATTTTTTGTGAGACATGTTTCGTCTCTACAGTAGTATTTTTGTTATGTTTTTACAAGAAAACCATTATGCTAGGAGTAAAAGCCAGAAGGAGTTATTTCTATTGCATGCACGTTTGACTAAAAAAGACAAGACCATCTATTTAAAAGAGTTTCGTTTTATTGTTTAAATGAAATGTAAAAAAAAACACAAAAGAGAGGGTATAACAATTTAAACTTTATTTTATATGAAGCGCAGAAATCCATTGACGTTACATATTTTTTCTTTTTGAAATTTGTATTAAACATCTCCACCAAATTGTTTTAAAAATCGCTAATGGCTTTTTTTTCAAATAACTAACAATTTATTTGAGTTTTACAGAATATTTCATTTGAAATTCAAAGTAGGGCATTGATAATGTCAAATCGTATCTTCCTAACACCTGCAACCCGTTTTCACAACCATTCCGTAACTAAGATTTTCCTTAACTTAAATTTGCTATTTGTTTATATCTTTTTTTGGATCAACTGATGGATATTTTTGTCGAAACTAAATGCAAATCTAGAAGTCATCTTAAAAATGACACTTAAAATTCCTAATTATCTTGTCAAATTTAAGTTAAGGAAAATTTAAGTTAGGGAATGATTGTGAAACTTGGGCTTGTAAGATAGAAGCTCTAACTACTCTATATTAAATGGCACAATTTTAGCAAGAGGTGCTTACCCTTTCGGAGCACCCGGTCTCACTTTTTTAACCTAACTCAAAGTTTTTACTTTACTTTGCTTCCAGATTGTGATTCGGACGTGGATCAGTGTGTTTCGTCTTGATTATTACTTTTAATGGAGAAAAGTAATTTGGAACTAAAATGCATGTATTAAGCAACAGTCACCGCAACCAAAAACACGAAACAATGCAGTAAATAAAACGAAATAAATGCTTACCCTTCCAAAGCACCCGATTTCACTTGGTAGAATTTCATGTGGTCTGCTGCGACAGTTTTCAAGTTTTGACTCGCCTTTGAAATTGTGATTGATGCATGGTTCTGGTTTTTTTATTTTTATTTTTTTTATTAAAATGTCAAATAGAAGAAAGTACTGAAAAGCGCGTACATGACAGTGAACGCAACTAAGAACAAAAAAACAATTTGTGTTCATAAAAGAAACATGTAAGGAAAACAAAAGAAAAAAAATTGACAATAATGTTGATAAGCATCATGGCACTAGAGATAATGACAAATCTATGTTTAAATGCCAAACTACGAGATTCAAAATAACTTTAAAAATGTCTTCAAATTTGTTTTTGATAGCTCGTATTGAGGTAGCAAGTTTTGCTTTTAGATAAATTGCAAGAGCAAGAGAGCTCAAACGGTCTTTGAATGAGGAAGTGGAGTTTAATGTATTTTCGCCCTTCTATTACTAACAAAGGGGAAATACCTCAGATGTAAAAATATCATTATACCACGTCAATATATTTTTTTAAATACTTGTTACATTTAATCTCAGAAATTGATTTAAATTATAAGAATGAATCACAAGGGACATATCGTTAAAATAAGCTGTATAGATGAAGTTACAGAATGATTTCAAGATAACCCTTAAGTGTGTTTTTTTACTATCATCATATGATGAATTTGACCTACACGTCTTAACACTTATTAAAAAAAAGAATATGTCTTATAATTCAATTGTTTTCAAGGAATAAAAAAGAATTGTATATACGTATAATGTCACTGATGTTCCGATTTTAAGGTCACACTTTGTCATGATGAAAAACTATTAACCCGTGATAAAATTCTTTTTTGTTATATTCTGATTTTCAATTTTCATAATTTTTAAGATTTTTTTTTTTAATTATTATTCATATTCGATTTGCAATATTCGAAATTTCGTTCTACATAAATCATCTATTTTTATTGTGTTTTGTTAGTGTTAACAGCGGCATTTAATACAAAACGTGAACTGGTAATTACTGAATTTCCAGAATTCTTAAGACAATTTGACATACGCGCACTTGTCAGTTTCAAAGTTTTACTTTGCTTTGGATTGTTATTCGGACATGTATTGGTATGTTTGGGTTGTGATTCGGACATGTATTGGTATGTTTGGGTTGTGATTCGGACATGTATTGGTATGTTTGGGTTGTGATTCGGACATGTATTGGTATGTTTGGGTTGTGATTCGGACATGTATTGGTATGTTTGAGTTGTGATTCGGACATGTATTGGTATGTTTGGGTTGTGATTCGGACATGTATTGGTATGTTTGAGTTGTGATTCGGACATGTATTGGTATGTTTGAGTTGTGATTCGGACATGTATTGGTATGTTTGGGTTTGATTCATGTAAAGATCTATAGAAAACTCATGTTACGCACAAAATGGAAACAATGTGTACAAAATGGGACATAAAAACCTCAACATATTCCAATAAACATGACAAAGAACAAACACGCCATACAAGGGTATCTAAATCGCATACGGTAAACCCACTTTTATACGCGGGCAAATAACTTTCTCGTATTTCGCGAGGACAAAATAATCGCGAAAGTTAAACACCTAGTACTTGCTTCCAAAAATGGCTATATTAATACCGAATATTCAGCTTAAGTCCATATCGCGAAAGTTCCTATAGTTGCGAATTAGTTTTGGTCAGAGAATCAAGAATGTTAATTTCCGCGAATAAAAGTTGGTTTAGTGAAACGTTTGAAAACGGGCAACTTAAGTTAAACTCGTGAACGCCCAACAGGGTAGTGACACCGCTTTTTCCGCAAGGGTAAGTATCTCCTATTTAGCCAGTCACACCAACAACTTGTGTAATCAAAACTTAGAATTAAAGGAACACGGGATCTTGGAAAACAAAACACTTCAATATCAGCTCCGGTCACAGAGACATCACACCCACCAACAACACTGTGTTGGAAACCATAAAACCACCCAAGGTTCCTGACAGGCACATACACGCAATACCCATGTGTCAACAATCCATAAAAATAGCAAAACAAATAAGCAACTATTCTAATTCCTTACTTTTTTATAATTATTTAAAACGTCTTTATTTTTTACACTTTACAAATTAGAACATTTTGGCGATCATGGTAAGAATGTATCAATACAATGCAATCTGATTTTTAAGATGTATAACGTTATTTGAATGGGAGCCAGAAAGCAATGGCTAAGTGAAAGTTGTGACTAGTGCCCATTATATATTGTTTTGATTGGTTGGTTAAATGTTGCTTAATCAGCAATTTTTCAGCTATTTATGACGATAACTATTTTATTAATCTCTATGGATTAATCTATGAACAAGTTCTGTATGCATGTGAATTGTGGGTGTTTATGGTCTGTCTTGTATTAGCGCGCACTCAGGGCGACTTTAAGGTGCTAGCGCACCTAGTCAGTACGCCACAGGCAAGCGTACCACTTCTCAAGTCACATTATACTGATATCAGGTGAACCAGTTAAGGCCAACATGTGGCAAACACTTTCCCACATTTGGTCTTAGCGGTACTCTAACTCATAGCGATGAGAGACCCTGGCTTTGTAGACTGACGTCTTATCCATTAGACCACCGCGGCCTTCTTTACTTTTTTGCGCTGAGCAGACAATTAAATCTACTTTTCCAGAGAAATTATCAAAAGCAAAATTCATTTCACTATTATTTATATATATCAAATCAAGGAAGAAACTGGCATGATGTTTTTAGATTAATCAATCCTTATCGTTTTTGCTTTTAACTAAAAACGCAACCAAACAATTCAATTGGCTTCGCATTTGAAAAGCAAGAGCTTTTTACCAATAGTGCAATTTTGTTATGAGGGTTCAAATAGTTGAACTGTCTGACTGTCACGTAGTTAAGTGTTGTTACAGTCTCCACCCATCTACTGAAGTTCCGTATCTTTTGTTAGCAGCGTAGTAAAGATGCTTACCATTAATGCCATGACAGAAGGAGGTATCTCAAAAAGTATTAGTTGATTAAAAGGTGTTTTACGTCCCAGTCAAGAATATATGGAGACATTACCAGCTATAGGCGAAATTGCAGAAATTTTTACCTTTGTAGTGCGCTCAGGGAAATGTACAGTAAGGGTTCAGGCCTACCTGCAACATGAGACATCGGTTTTTAAGGTCTATGCCGAAGGACACTTAAAATACTTATTCCGTCTAACATCTTTCCGAAAAGGTATTTTAACGGACTAATAAATTTCTTTTTAACAGATATATATTTTAGTATACATGGTCTTTATATTGATTACTTGATCACTCCGGTTTCTAAATAAGCCCGCATATTGCATAATAAGGATATACTGCATGTGTTAATTTGATCAAGAAACAAATTACATGGTGAAACTCAGCGTTTCATTTTATGAACTGGCTACTGTACTTTTGAAACAAAGTTATAAAAGTACAGTACTTTAAGCAAAAGTACAACTTTGAGCAGAGGGGGATAATAGATTTTACGCCCCAGTCAAGGTTCTCTTATTTATATCGAGTAGTTCTGTGATGGTTAAGGAAATCGGGGTGCCTGGAGAAAACCATCGACTTTTGGAAAGCGAATTGACAAGGTTTCTCACACTCAGATCTGTCCCGAGCGGGATTCTAACCTAAGTGGTGTGAGACGACACTGTGATTGTTCATGGCCGTCATGTGACCGTTTGAATCTGTGCTGACCATAACTATTGTGTTTCCAAAAATAATAACAAAAATTCCAAACAATCATAACGTTATTATATATAGATTCGCCTGACCAACTAGATCCATCTTTGTAAGAAATGTTTGTTTTTCAATAAGGTACATTTTCAGTCAATAACAAATGTTTTATTGTTTTCGTACATGTTTTCAAATTATGTACGCTCTGATTTACGATAAAAACAATACAGTCATTAAATACGTTAAGAATCAAAACTCAAACAGTGTATCGACAATTTGGATGATATAGAACACATAGACACGGAAGTCTGTAGGAATCTACGAGCATGATATCAAAGAGTAGATCAGGGTTATTGATCCGCCAAGCCTAATTTCCTAAAATTGAGTCTATAAACATTGTAAATGTATAAGCGAACAAGATTGACTTGTCCACTTGACCTTTTATTAAATATATTCATATAGGAGAATCCAACTAATACTTGGTTAGTGTAAGGAGCCTCAGCTAATGTATTCACCCATAGTGTCGACGAAATGAACACCTATGTTCCCTATCTATAATTTTACTGATCCATATTAAATATTTAAATCAAAGGTCAAACGGACAGGTTAAAGTTGTTTGCCAATACGCTTACAGTGATAATAATCTGATGCCTCTTTCAATTGAATTTTCATGACATTTCTGCACTGCATAAGAAGAGATCATTAATATTACATTAGACATTTTATATTCCTAATAGATGACCCGAAGTTTGATTTTGATGGACTAATCCTTATACGATGTCCAAAAATGGTAACATGTATTGAAAAATTCACTTTAGCTTATAACATTGTACTGTGACATCTAGCGTTGGCGTTAGTGTGTTTTCGATCAACACCAATTTTTCAGCTTCTCCAAAAATACTTGGGAGATATCACTGATCGGAATCTTAATTCATGAAAATTACTTAGGAGATTTCATATTCCTCATATTGATCAGAATCTCTTACTCATGAGGTGGTAAATTCATATTTGATCGTGACGTTTCACTGCTTGACTACTTCGTGCTGATAAAACTTGCAAACTTTAATAAACCTGGGTATATTGACATTATGTCAACCCTCTACTTGAAAAATATATTGTCCGAACATATCTTTTAATTTTAAGGAAATCGTTAAAATGGTGCATTCATTTTAAAGTAAAATGAGAAGCATATGCATTCAATAACAATAAAGAGAGTATATCCTTGATGTCTTTGGTTTAAACTTATTATATTATATTGACAACTGTGATTGTATCAAGTAGAAATTGATTAAAATCTCAAATTTTCTTAAAAGCATTTTTTGTCTTTAAAATATATAAAAATTCATTTTCTTTCTTTTTGCAAAGTTTTATTTAAAATTCTAACAAATATCAAAGCTATGATGTCATTTATGACGTAGCTATTTATGTATTACTTGATTGTAAATGCGTGCAAAACGACTTGAATTTACAAAAATTATCGGACATTCTAACAATATAGGGGCCTTATGTCTAGTTCAATTTTCAGTCATATGCAGTATAAATGTAGTATTCATTTGTCTTTTGTATTAAAATATCTTCATGTTGTTGTGTAGTGCATAAAAGCGCACATGTACCTGTTTTCACGGCATTAATCGCTGTATAATGATGACGTCGTTACTGTTACGTCACAATACCTAAAATATTGACGTGGAGAGATTTTGACCGATTTCTACTTGATACAATCACAACTTATCATTTTCACCTACGATACTTCAAATCTTGCAAGACGGGATAACTTAAGGGATGTTAAAGCTCTTGAAATGAACTATGTACATTGGTGATTTAAAAGTGATCTGTCAGATAAACACCTCCAATAAGACCGGAGCTTTTCATTATTATAATGATGCTAAAGATCTTGCATACAAATCATTATTAAATACTTTAAATTAAAAGTATTAATAAAAACGCATACTAATCCATGTATTAACTCACGAGAAATTTACTGGAAAATAAATGAACGCAAAATTGTCCGTTTTACAAAAGGGCAAAATATGCTCTTGAATTAAACGGACAAAAAAGTTGAATTTTTATTTTAGGTAAAACAAAAAGAATTTACACTTATATTCGTTTTAATACCCTCGTGATCTGTAAAATAGATTCTCAGTCTCAACATTATTTTTCCCCGCAGATAATTTTCTCCACTGCAGAGCATCTTTTACGAGGCAAATGTTCAATATTGTCTTCTAATTTAATGGCTACATGTTGGTTTAAACGCATACTGGAATTAATATCCAATGATTGATTGAAATAAATGTCTCGTGCGTAATTAAGAAAATTAGGATTTATAGTTTATAACTCTGTTCGATAGATTTGGCGGCAATCCTTATCACGGGTTTCCTGCGAATTTCCAGTCAATAATTTCCTGATTTTTGCTCGTGACAGATTATCATTTGCGACACAGCTATAATTTTGTTCCATTCATTTCCGTCAAAGTTTAAGTTTAAATCTGTATTAAAAACTTCAAGCGATAACATGATAAAATGGAGTGATTAATAAAAGTGCGTCTTATACGCGAAAAATGAAAGGAAGGTAATATAGGATTTTCTTTTGATTTTTTTCCCATTTTCATTACGTAATTTCTTTGGAAATGTAAGCCAATATAGATAAGACGCAGCGACTAAAATTATTGAAATGCATTTTATTAAATAAGATTTATTTGCTGCAATAAAGTTTAATGTTATATGAAATACCATTAAGTTTTAGAAGAAGCGAATCTCGTCGTTTAATCTAAAAAAGCGTCATTTATCATTGTACACGGTATATATGTGCAATATTTCTAATTTTTATGTTCAATTTTTAACATTAAACTGTTAGTTTGTTTTATTGATACTATTGTATCTTTTTACTTTTTCTAGCCGTGAATAGCTGCAATAATGCTAATGTGGTTTTTAACAATAATTCACTCACTCACTGAACGTTTAAACTTACACTATAAAAATGTTTTCAGGAAATTCTCGAAGTTAAAGCTGAAATTGCATCATTATTCATAGAACTTTGAGGTACACGGTATATATGTGCAATATTTCTATGTTAATATTTTTATGAACATTAATTTTAAACTTACGCAATGAAAGTTGTTTCCATTTGCTAAAGATTTATTACATAAAAAGTGTTAAAATCAGTCGTCTCTAAATTTTTTTCATCTTTCTTTCTTTTAACTTTAAGTGCAGCACAGTGGCCTAAAGCAAACACTTACGTATCACAGCACTATTCATCACCTTGGTTCGAATTCCACTCAGGGGAAATTCTTCTGTAAGAAAATTGTCAGTTCACTTGCCGAAGGAAGGTAATAGAATCCGGTCAGTCTAGTTTCCTCCCAAAAATCTTGACCACGGGGCCTAAAACACCATTAATCCCGTCCATTTCAATCTTTAAATTTGGATATCGATTAAATCAGCTATTTGCCTAGTACAACTTATTTCATTATATTTCAATGAAAATTAATTCATTGATCTGATTGCGAATACAATTCTGAAGCTATAAAATCAGTATAATCACGTAATTCTCCATATGTTATTTGTTTCATACTGACCACATTTCTGCCAGGGTTTTCATTAAAATATGTGGCTATCTAAACTATTTTTCATGAAAGTTTATGTAACACTTGTAAACAACACTAGTATTAGTTTTAAATCTTTAGAACAATTTCTAATACACAGCCTATACAAATACAAATGAAACACAACCCTTTTAACAAAACATTATTCTAGAACCGATGACGTTGACTTGTATAATTCAAGTGTTAAAGGAAAATTCGAACATTTTTTCCATGGTAGATTGTACCTTAAGCGAAAGATTGTTACCATAATAATAAATAAGTATTAGGCAATATGTGTCCTCGCATATGAAATTTAAGAATGATGCACAAATTGTTGTGATTTTAGTAATCAAGTTGAAATTCGTATTTCTATAACCTGTGGTTGTGTTACCGATATAATATCATTCAGTCTATATGACAGTCAAGCAAAGCACAACAACTCTGACAAGCGAAATATATTACCTTGATACTAAACATTTATGTAACAAATATGTTCTAATGAACAACCCTTTAAAATCACATAGATGTATCGCATACCAACTTTGAGTATGTATGCCAAAGGTTTAAGTCAGGATGAAAACCATTTTGGCAACGAGGTGCTTGTCTCTCAATAATCTGTTACATCCTGAACACTTGTATCCAATGCAAAACACATATACATACATACATATTATTTATATCTTATGTATGTACGGGCTCTGATACAAATTCCGTACATACATAAGATATAAATGATATTTTTATCTTACAATTTTGACAAATTTAGCAAAAGACCTAGTAAGTTTATTAAATAAAGTACGTACTATTTTTCGGATGGATATCTGGGTAGTGTAACGTGACAGTATAAAACACGGATCACGGTTGACGGACGCCAGTTCATTGGACGTGTGATCAACAAGCTTTCAGACAATGGAATCTTTGGAAAATGAAAATGACGATTATTTGTTATTAATACGTATGATTATGACAGTGTTTTAAGTTCTTTGTGTAGTTTAAATTCACGTGAATTGACTGGGTATTTACTTTCACAGATGAATCGTCATTGAAGAGCATTGAATATGTTATGCACTGCCGATGCGAATCAACTTACCGTCATTACCGAGAATTACATTTTACCGCTTTATTTTCGGATTAAGATAGACATTTTTACGATTAATCGTAGTTTGTGACTGCATTCATTTGTCTTGACACGACAGAATCTAGGGGAAACCCCTGATCTTTGTTTACGTTACATTCCAATCTGATGACGTCATTACTACGAATCTGAAGTAGTCCGCGAACAAAGGCACGCGACTTTGTATCAGGCATCAGGCATATGCCTGATACGGAAAAATGTCAGACACCCCGATACGGAATCAGAAAATGTAATATTCAAAAGAAATACTTATTTATTGTAAGATAAAAAGTACAATCGTTGAACCTGTTAAAAGTTTTACGCTGAGCTATCGAGAAAGATACGCTCGGCTGTCGAGTGACAAAAGATATTGATAGGTAGTGTATGAAAAGCTATAGAGAGAAAGATAGAAGCTACCGAAAAGATCTCAAGACGTAAGTAACCTGGGCCCGACGCCGAGATGATCTGCCGATTTGGCACTAATTTGTTAGCTTACTGCTAAACTTTCAATAGGCCTGTATATATACCAAGAACACGACTGCATAATCCAGAAAAAAAGTATAAAACTATTCATTCAAATGATCAAAAAGAAATAACTAAAAAAATATAAAAGACATTGTCATAAAATGTAGACGAATGTCGGCGTCTGATAAGGTTTATTTTTATTCTCACACATGCAAACTTCGTACAAGTATACTTTGTCGTACCTTGCTTAGTATTGAGCTTTGAATTGGATTATCTACGAGAAAACTGAAATTAACTAATGCAATCATCGTGTTTTTAATTAAAAAATTGAAATAGATAAGAGAATTGCAGTTCTGTCAGAAGACGAATATACCACTAGACACAAGATGTAGAACATTTATTACGCAATGCTAGAACAAAGGTCATGCTTTATGTGGTAATGAATGTCGATGATAAAAAAGATTCATAAATAAATGTGTAATATACTTGGTACAACATCAAAATCAAAGAGTCTTGTCATAAAATTTAATTATTTTCTGAAAAGATTGATCACAAAACAGCTAATAAAATTAATCTAGAAATGGAAATTTCATAACGAAGTAGATAAATGTTTTGGTAATACTGCTTCAAAATCTGTTTGACAAATATATAAAATTAATTTTACGAATAAGTGTGTTTTAAAAAATTTTTTTTTTTTCTTCTCTTCTGAATTTTATGCCCTTATGCATTAACTGATTAAAAAAATGAAAGTCTTATTACTAATCAACAAAATGTGCCAAGGTTGCAATGGATGAAATGAAAATTAAAAAAGGTTTAGGAATAAATGGAAATTAAGGTTCTTTTTTCTGTATATGAATTTTCATTATTTTCTGGACTTAAGAGATAACATTCATAAACATCGGGATGACTTAATCAAACCATTTAAGTTATCTTTCATAAAACATGGTACATTTGCACTCACTCTCTATTTTATAATAATGCAGAATTGTTGCTTATCAGTTTAGTAAATTTAACCATATGTTCTAAAATGATTGCAAAGACTTTAATAGGAGTAAAGGAGAATTAATTAATGTTCTTCACAAATTTGGATAACAAACAGACACAATTTTTGAAATGTTTGGAATATATTTACAAAGGAAGTTGATTAAATTTAAGCTACCCTCAAACATTTCAGTGTACTCAAAATGGGAAGGATGTGATGGAATTCACTACAGCCAAGATTACTATTAAAAAAACACACTTAGCCATGCCCGAATCACAATCCAGAAGCAAAGTTAAAAACTATGGAACTGACAAGTGAGGCTAGGCACGTCCATCAGGGAAGTGAGACCAGGTGCTCAAGAAGGATATGCACCTCCTGTCCAGCTAGCTACACCAGCCACGTGTGTAATCAAAATTGTGTGAATATTTCAAGATGTTTTTCTCTTTATGACAGTTTACTGTAGAGATGATAAAAATATCGAACCACCGACATACAACTCACAAACTTCCTCATACTAAGATCTGCCTAGAGTTGGACTCAAACTAATTCTGAGGTCCTCTGATTTGTAAATGCGCACTTTTGACAACCCAGTCACGATGACCTTTTCTCGGTGAAAGAATTAGTTTTCACTGAAATCTTTCATTTTGTTTAAGTAATTAAGACTTTCAATACGCATGGTTTGTCTGAAAAAGAATTAATCTACAGATTCACATGCTGTAAAGTTATTTAGTTTCATATTCCTATAAGGCTTCAAATGAATTGTAGAAACATTTAAAAATTCGTTCTCAGACGTGATAAAAGAAAAGTCGTTATACTAAACCGAAAACAGTATTAAGTATATGAATATTGAATCCTTATACATTGTATTTCAATAGAAGTGATTTAAAATAGACGAAAATAATCACCTACGATCAACAAAAAAACCCAAAAAACTGTTATGTCACAAGGAGCGTGTAAAGCGTACCTTTAAGCAGCAGATGTATCATTTTCAAGTATTTTTGTATTAAACACGTTATTTTTAAGAAATGACGACAATCCTTTGGCAATAACCAACAGACAAGCACACAAGATACCTGTCAGAGAAAATATAAAGCGATCGTTTTTTATTGTTCAACCTGCTTTAAAGTTTTTCAATGAAACAGGGATTTTTACATCTTTATATTTTTTATTATTGTTTTAATGTCTCAAAAAATGGTTGAAACAACAAGTGTATATTTTCATTAAACATTGGCAAATACTGATGCTATATAAAGCAATGTTTTTATTATGGTACAGATAAAAAATGTTAGCATGAATCCATAGTTTTATTCGTCCGACTAAATTAGCACTCAAAATTTTGAAGGCCACAACCTCCTGTCCAGATAGTCACACACGCCAAGTTTGAAATCAAAACTAAACGAAAGGAAAATGGAACGTGAATATCAAGGACGATCTTGCACCATTCAGCAATACTGAGATGACGGCAATAAAACTATGGGGACCTTATTTATCATATCCTTTCAATATATCATCTATTCCAAGTCACATTAAAAGGTGTTAAGACTATCAAAAACTTGGATCAAATATTGTGTTTAAAATTTTGGAGAAAACGTTTCGTCGTAATTTGTTAAAACGAATATTTTTCTAGTTCAAATGTATAAACTTTGGTCAAAGTTATTTAATTCGAGGTTTTTTATTTATCAAACTGTCTGATAGTATAACCCTTCATCTGTTTAAAACAAATCAAACAAACGTGGGGGGGGGGGGAGGGGGAGACTAGGATGAACAACATTCCCACTGGCCGGGTAATTACCCAAAAGACCGAAAACAGTTATAACAGAAACCAACATTTGAAAGGGGAAATAGAGGCACAACTTTATTTAACCTTTCCTGAGCACCCGACCTCACTTTCCTGGTGGAAGTTCGCGTGCTCAACCTAATTAGTTAGTTGCAAATGTTTTACTTTGCTTCTAGATTGTGATGCACACATGAATTAGTATGTTTGTTTTTTTATTTAGACCACACAAAGCAGCAGGTAGTTCGAAGTTGTAAAAATTCCATGGTTTGGTCATTTAGAGAAGTCGATACAATAACTAACACCATTTTGTAATCATTGTATTCTTCCCTACCTTTCTGATCTCACTTCCATGTGTTTTATTTGTATTGGTCAATTTTCAAAATTTTTACTTTGGAATTGTGATTTGAACATGAACCGATATAGTTTTGTTTTACAACAATGTAACAATTGTATTCATTGGTTCTTCTGTTTTATGTTTAGCTATTATATAAAACTTGTATTGCGTCATGGTAACAAGTACATAATTTTGTATTGCAACGAAATTTCCTTGTTGTTATTAGAAAGTCATCAGAATTGCTCTGAAACAGAACGTAAGTATTTTCATTTTGTATTTATACATAAATTGAAATCGTGTAGTAATGTACATCACTAAGATTTAACGAATAACATTTATAGCAATATTTAATTGATTTCTGTAACAATCACAAGTCCGTTTTTTAGTAGTCAATATGACATTTTAGATTAGATTTCTATATCTCCAGGCAAATTTATCCTTCTATACTGTTGATAGTTTTTATTACTTTCTAAGCACACTCGTCAGCAACAAATATTGTAGAAAAGCTTTGGTCTCCTTAGGTAATTCAAATTAAATTGAAACCGTAATGTTGCCATTTAAATCACATTACGAATGGTTGCGATTTAGAATAGCGAAGAATTCATCTTGTTAGCCTCACGGTCAATAGATTTTATATAAATAAAATTTCATATACTTTTTTGTCTGAAGGATATACGTCTGTAATAAATGTCGATAATCATATTTTAAATCAGTTTACGTTCAATAAAATATTTGATGTAACATTAAAATCGAAAGGTGCATAAAAGCAAATTGTTTTGAAACATCTCGACGTTTCTCGATATCAATTAAGCGAAACATATCAGTCAATGATCAAATCACAATTCAAAAACTTTCACCAGGAGAGCGAGGCCGGGTGCTCTGGAAGGGTAAGTACCTCCTGTTACCCTAGCTACCCTCGTCATATGTAAAATCAAAATTAACAGTAAAAACATGGAAACCCACGTTTCTATGTCAACTAAACGCAAACATAGTAGTCCATGTTACAGAGAACAATACTATCCAACAAACTTTGAACACTGGAAAATTTAGTTAGAAAATGACAGAAACACGGATATCAACTAATATCAGTTAATATATATCAACGATATCTAGCATATTTTGGGATAGAGCAAAACATCATGCTAGCAAATTGTTTTTAAAACTCTCGATGTTTCTAAACCAATCTAATGATGTAGGAAATTATTACGTTATTTTAGTACTAAATACGTAATTTTATAATTATTTTAGAAGCATACGGAAGCCAACTAAAAGAATCTTATTATTGCACAGCAGTTGTGATTAGGGGCATTTATAAATTGTAAGTTAAATGTCTTAGGCTAATTTGTTGACAGAGAAGATTAAAAGCCCCAACAAATTACGGACGTACATGAAAACATACAATAAATCAAGATAACTTGTTATTTAAAACGTCTTAGACTTGTATCTTTATGAGATTATTTACATTGATATGATTAGGCAAATGTCGGTCAACAACATAATAATTCCTTATATATAAATTAAAACGAGAAATTAAAACGGTTTGTTTTGATAAATATTTTAATTGTGATGACGCAACTATAGATATTTAGTAAGTAAGAGATAACATACGTTTTGTCCTTATTAAGCTTATAAGCACGCCATTAATATCGAACACAAATATGTCTTGTTCGCTACATCCGCCACATGTGAAATCAAAATTAGGATGGAAAGATACACGGAACTATGGGACGGCAAATATATCCAGTTTTTTAAGTTAGTTCAATATTTAGTATTGAAAGAGTAAATAAATATTGCAGCATTTATTCAAGTGAAACGTGTAATCAAAATCTACCACCAGGGAAGTGAGACCGGGTTCTTCGAAAGATTAAGCAACCATTGTCTAGATCTCCACATTTGAAGTCAAACTTAAGAATGAAATGAACATGAAACTATGGGGCGTCAAATATATCTAGGCTACAGGATACAGACACCTTTTAATTTTAAAATACGGGTTGGATTTTTACATACCCAAATAATCAATAAAAATTATTGTGAAAAGTAATGAAAAACACTTGGCATACAACCCATAAATATTACCCCTGATATTGACCCGACTATAAACGTGTATCAAAATAGATAAACGTGTTTACAATATAAAAGTCCTATCAACCTTGCTTGTTAACTTCCTTTCTGGTGTTTGCGTGTCAAATTTTGCATAATTTCCCTAACACTTAGTTAATTGAAGAACGAAGTCAATAAACATCCGGGTCCCATACCATGTCGATAATTGGCACAATTACAATACTTAAAAGTCGCTGTGATATTGCGTGACAAAAGTTAATCTACATCTCAAATTAATTGTTCGTTTTTGTTGTTTTTATTTCTGTTGTTTTTTTCTATACTTTCGTCTTAGACACATTGGTTATGATTTCCTGTTTATAAACATAAACAGATATATCTATTAATTCAATGGGCAGAACTGTAATGCTAAAATTTTCTTTTCTGTTTTATTCTCTTTAAAAGGTTTATCTACGTCTCAAATTAATTGTTCGTTTTTGTTTTTACAATTGATTTTGTTTTTTCTATGCTTCCGTCTTGTAAACATTGATTATGATTTCTTTCGATAAAAATAAACACATGCATCTGATAACTGGCAGAATCGAAAATTTAATCTCTCTGATTTATTCTGTGACAAGGCTATGTGTTATTAACGTCTAAAATTAATTGTTAGTTTTCACTGTTTAAATGGTTTTTTTTTTCTGTGCTTGCGTCTAAGAGACATTGATTATGATTTCCCGTTTATAAATAAACACAAGCATCTGATAATTAACAGACTTGATAAGTCTCTGTTTGGTTGTATTCCGTGACAAGGGTATATTTACGTCTTAAATTTATTGTTCGTTTTTTAGTTATTTCCATCCCTGCTGTTTGTTCTGCGCTTACAAAGCGTCTAAGAAACATTAATAACAATATCCTGTTGATAAAAAACAAACACATGTATTAGTCTGGGACCTTTTTCAACTATTGACCTTCCATATTTGATCCGTTATATAAAATTCCCGTTGTGTGAACAAGTTCTATTATATCGTTACTGTGAAACAAATACACAATAACCAGGGAAAGCAGGCACATTGCTGCATAGAAAAATTGACAATCAAATTGTTTTTTATAAAGCTGCAAATGTAGCCATTCTTGACTGTCAAAAATTCATGTTTAGGTCAAAATATGAAATATCACTTGAATCAATCGTATTTTTAATTTCACTGTGAAATATTTATTGGTTTCAGAAATAGTTTTACCCTTACACGTTGTTGTATCATTTCAATTATACTTTACGTTGATGCTTAAAACTCTCTCTCTCTCTCTCTCCCTCTCTCTTAAACTCTGTCTCTCTCTCTCTCTCTCTCTCTCTCTTAAATTCTATAACAATTTGTTCCGTTCATATTGTAGAACAAATGTATAATTATCTATGGGTTTGTGTTGAGCGCATTAATTGTATTGATAAACAACATCAATTACCGCACACAGATGTTCCTTGAACCTATCATCATTATATAACAAATAGGTCATCTGTACACTGTAAATCAAAAGAAGAAATACTTTGATATGAAATATAATTTACCTGCATTATTTCAAAAAATATTATATTATAATCTTCTCAATATCCCATACAAAAAGATATACAGTAAAATCTTAATCTACTAGTGTAATGTCGCCTTGAAAACCTTGATACCAACACGTGGGCAATGGGGTTCGCCGTTTTGGAAAACGTCAACGCCACAGATTCCCGAAATGACGTCGTTTGCGGGAAAACGTCACCTCATGCGAATTCTTATCCATTGGAAATAAGTGTTCCACACAAACGTTAGAGGGTATCACGTGGTAAAGCGGCGAACCCCATGGGTTACTTTATTTTGCGATCATCCTAATAAAAAAACAAACATACCAATCAATGTCTAACCAACAATATTAAAGCAAAGCAAAGAAAAAACTTAGAAGCTGACAAACTAGGTTAAACATATGAACTTTCACCAAGGAATTGAGGCCGGGTGCTGCGGAATGGGTAATCACTTACTGTTTAGCTAGGTACACCCTCCACGTGTGTAATCAATATTAGGAATAAAGAAACATGCAACTATGGGACGTCAAATATATCAAGGGTAATGTTAGTAGCAAAATAATCATTTTAAAAATAACAATATTGTGATGAGGACCATACGTAATGTAATGTAATGCACATAAGAACTCATCACCGTAGGACATAAAAGTGTCAAAGCTAGCAGGACAAATCATTAATGCAGAATAAAACACTATAACTATTCCGAATAACATCTGTATCTCCATTTACTATGCAACCATAATTCCACAAACGACGCACAATGACGTCATTTCATCGGATTTTATTGACCCATTGTTCATTATTCTTTTATATCTGGCATAAGAAGCAAATTTATGTTATTTCCATCCAGAACTTCAAACAACGCGCGCAATGACATTTAGTATTGGGTGGTTTAAATTTTATCAAAAGAAACGATATAAATTGAAGAAATATTTTGTATATTGGGATTTATGTAAGTATCCTGACACATGCACATACAACTCTAGTACTAATTATTTCATTTTGCACATCGACACGATTACGCGCCTTCTATGAAAATGGGTCACCGAGTTGCTATTTTATATAATAAAGATAGATTTACATCGACAAAACATGTTTCATATAATAAGTAGAAGCTCATACATGTGCTTACCCTTTAGAGCATCAGGCCTGCATTTTCTGGCGGAAGTTCACATGTTTTATTAAGTTTGCAAGTTTTTGCTTTGCTTTTGTGATTGTGAATTAAGTCTGTAAATATACCGGTTTGGGTTTGATTTTTGCTATTTAAAAATTATTTTCGTTGCATCAAAATTAATTAAACTTGTTTAATAAATTCAATATTACATAAACACTCATGTGGGATATGTACTATTAATGTCATGTTATATAATCCTATTTTCACTTTGAGTATTACATAATGCTTCAAAAAAGTTTTTTCCTAATTATTAATTTGCCGCAAAAGCCTATTGATATGAATTATGTCATCAGCTTCAAACACATGTATCTGATAAAGCATAGATTTCGTGATGAGAAATAAGAAACGACACTATATGATCCCTGCATGTTTTCATGCTTTTATAAATATGATTATTAATCAGATTTAATTTTGGAAAAAGGACGTACTACGTCATGAAAATGTCCTTCAAGTTGAGTTCGCCATTATACAGCTTCAGAAGAAAATTCTGGAACACCTGCAATTTATGGTCATCTACGGTGATTTTCTAAAGAGATATTCTTTTTGACTAAGTGATTTTTTGCATATAATTAAATTGTTTAATCAGGAATAATGCCAACCTATGCTTAAAGAGACTCACAAATGTGTTAAAGGTTGTCACCGTGTCTTTGTTTCCGAAGTAATCCTAGATAGATATATTTTAAGGTTCGTTTTTTATCAAATTCTTTTATTCTAAATTTTGATTTCACATGTGAGGGCTAGATTGGTTTTCCTTCCACTGCACCCGAACTTACTTCCCTAGCTAGTAGAAGTACATATGTTGAACCTAATTACATTGCCAGTTATCAAAGTTTAAACATTATTTTTTGGAATCTGAAAAACTATATATTAAACATAAGAGTATAACCTATTTATACTAAAACCCAATAAGTAGTTCTAAGTATTATAACTTTTTTCTTAATTGAACGCTCGTAATAGGCAATTTAGACTTCTGAGTAAACACTCGTTTGATCCTATACTTCTGGCTTTTTTAATCACTACATAATGTTGCTAAATGCAGAGATCAGTAAATACTCATATATTATAAGCACTGAGAAAATAGAAGATAAATAACTAAAGGTGTAACATAGACCAAAAGGCTTATTGGTTATTACTACTACTGATGCGGTGTTATTGGTATCTAGTCACTATTTATAGTACCAAGAGGAATGGAGAGCGGTGGAATGGACTTTTACGCCCCAGTCATTTTTTTCACTCCGCCTAAGTCAGCTTTTTTTTTTACTTAAGTCCATGGATGGTAGGGAAATTTCTTATTATCTCGAAGATTTCACTTAAATTGAAAAGATACATTTATGAATGGTAGAGGAAATAGTATTCGAAGGCGTAGAGAAGGAATGGATTTTAATGCCCGCAAACTCTTTCCACTAAAATTAAGACTAAAAGTTTATTGGTGATGGGAAAACTTTCAATTGTTCAGAGGAGTAGGATTGGTATAAAGTTAAGTTTTACGCTCCAGCCAAGTTGTTTTAAACGTAAATCGGGACGATAAAGTTACCGATGGTGAAAAGAATTTCATAGACGCAGGAAATCTTGAGTATGGGTGGAGTTTAGTTCTACACCCCCATCCAAGACTACCATTGAAATCAGACAATAAATTCGCCTTCTATGAATATGGGTCACCGAGTTGCTATTTTATATAGTAAAGATAGATTTACATCGACAAAACATCTTTCATATAATAAGTAGAAGCTTATACCCGTGCTTACCCTTCAGATCATCAGGCCTAATTTCCTGGTGGAAGTTTTTCTTAGTTGGCAAGTTTTTGCTTTGCTTTTATGATTGTGAATTAAATCTGTAAATATACCGGTTTGGGTTTGATTTTTGCCATTTAAAAATTATGCTTGTTGCATCAAAATTAATTAAACTTGTTAAATAAATTCAATATTACATAAACACCAATGCGGGATATGCACTATTAATGTCATGTTATATAATCATATCTTCTTCACTTTGGGTATTACATAATGCTTCAAAAAGTTTTTTTTTTCCTGATAATTAATTTGGCACAAAAGTCTATTGTCATGAATTATGTCATCAGCTTAAAACACTTGTATCTGATGGAGCATTGATTTCGTGATTACAAGTATGAAACGACATAATATGATACTTGCATGCTTTCATGCTTTTATAAATATAATTAATAATTAGATTTCACTTTTGGAAAAAGGACGTACTACGTCATGACAATGCCCTTCAAATAGCAGAAGCAAATAATCTGGAACACCTTCAATTTTCGGTCATTTATGATCTACAGGTTTTCGTATGAGACTAAATCTTAGGCATGCTGCTTATATATAAATTGTTTAATTAGGTATAATGACAACCTATGCTTATAGAGGCTCTCAAAAGTGTTAAAGTTTGCCATCGTGTCTCTGTCCAAAGCAATCCTGGATGGATACATTTAAAGGTTCAGTTGTTATCAAAATTCTTTCATTCTAAATTTTGATTTCACATGTGAGGGCTTGATAGTAGGCAGTTGTCCTTCCGCTGCACCCGAACTCACTTCCCTAGCTAGTAGAAGTACATATGCTGAACTTAATTACATTGCCAGTTTTCAAAGTTTTAACAATCTTTTTTTGGAATCTGAAAAGCTATATATTAAAAACAAGAGTTTAACCTATTTCTACTAAAACCCCAAAAAGTAGTTCTAAGTATTATAGCTTTTTCTTAATTTCACTCGCGTAATCGGCAATTTAGACTTCAGAGTAAACACACGTTTGATCCTACACTTCTGGTTTTACTTAATTACTCCTTAATGTTGCTAAATGCAGAGATCAGTAGATACTCCTATAGTATAAGTATACCGAGAAAACGGAAGATAAATAACTAAAAGTGTAACGGAGACCAAAAGGCTTATTGGATATTACTACTAATGATGCGGTGTTATTGGTATCTATTCACTATTTATGGTACACATGAATGGAAAGGGGTGGAGTGGACTTTTATGTCCCAGTCAACATTTTTAACCACGCCCCAGTCAACTGTTTTTCACTTTAATCCATAGGTAGTGGGGAACGTTCTTATTATCTCGAACATTTCACTTATATCGAAACGATACATTTATGCATGGTAGAAGAAATTTAATAGTATCCGAAGGAATGGAGTAGACTTTAACGCCTGCCAATTCTTTCTACTTTAATAGAGACTTTTAAGTGTATTGGTGATGGGAAAATTTCCTACTGTTCAGAGGAGTTAAATTAGAATGGAGTTTTACGATAAAAAACATATGATGGAAAGATTTTTATAGACTCAGAAAATCTTGAGTATGGGCGGAGTTGAGTTTTATGCCTCATCCAAGATTTTTATTGAAATCCAGATGATAAATTCACTAAGAGTGGAGGGAACCGGACTGCCAAGAAAAAAACACATTTCTTTGGGATCGTTAATTTGGGCCTGATGGTACTATGGAATATAATATTTTCATTTTATCGTTTGTTTATTATTATTGTAATAAAATTACATTTAGTATGCCAATGCTTTGGTTTAACAATCGTCGTGACACCACTATCAATATAATTTAGTCATGGCACCAACAAATATATGTACCCAAACTGTAATTTTCATGCATATATGAACATAAATGTACGAAATAAACCATTAACCAATATCCCAGCATGAATGAGAAGTCAATATATGCTACGTCCTTCATCTGTATTGGACCTTATGAGTAAACGTATGCATATTGGCATCTTATCCCTGTTATAATTGTTGGAGTTACATATTTATGTGTATACATTGTATCTCAAATCAATTAGCTTTTAGTTTTGAATAACCATCTGGAGAAAAAAAACATCATTATATCGCATTAAAGTAACTTAGCCATCATATTAAATTTGTGTAAAAATAATAAATAATAATACATAATAATGAACAATAATATGCTGCAAAATGTGAGATATGTCTAGATGTTTAAAAAACATGAGTAAAATTTGAGTATAAAAAGCGTATTTGATGAGTTTTTGTTTACGATTCGTTATTATACAAAACAATATTTAATTTACTAGAAAGTTTTGGCAATCTTTTACAATTTTAAAAACTTGTATATATATTCCTTTCACACAATTTTGATTACACACGTGGCGGGTGTAGCTAGCTAAGCAGGAGGTGCTTACCCTTCCGGAGAACCCGGTCTCACTTCCCTGGTGGAAGTTCACGTGTCTTACCTAACTTGTCAGTTCCAAAGTTTTTACTTTGCTTCTGGATTGTGATTCGTACATGGATAAGTATGTTTGTTTTTGATATATAGTCTCAAAGTGTTATTATGCCACTATCTGGGCATATATTTTTACTAAGGTTCTCTTTTGAACTTAGCTTGCACTTTGTTATTTTTTAAACTTAATTACTGCTAAATACGAAATAAGGTACAAACCAGTTTCAACAATTTATTCAGGTCTAAAGTTGGGTATTGTCGGTTTGAACGTCCGACTCCAACTGCCTAACAGTTGGTCAGTATAAACAACATGTAATACAAAATACATATACATTGAATAACAATAATTAACAAAATAGGTGAAACAACATTTCTTTAAGTTGAGACGGAAGTGTCAATAACACATTCTCGTGTTTCTTTATCCACCGTGTCCGCTAATCGATGGCTTACTATAATCCGTCTGACTCAAGGTGTCACAGTCACTTAAATATTAGTGTCCTTAAATCAGATTTATAAATTCACACAACATTTTAATATTGTCGTCTAAACAATAAATTAATATTAAGAATCACTTCCCTTTTAAAATATTAAATTTGATTTTTATTTTTTTAATTATTTATTAATGATTTAATTTATATTTGAAAAGTCAAATGATGAAAAAAAGTCCAAAAGAAAGTCTGTCAATTTTGCACCATAACAGTGATATCAGTTTCAAATGAAATAATGCAGAAGGTAGGGTTCCTCTGCAAAGAATATATTGTCGATTTAAGTTAAACAATCTTGACTGGGGCGTAAAAATAAACTTCAGACGTTCTCAAAATTTCCGGTTACTATGAATTTCCGTCTAGGTACAAGGTACTTTTGTCGTCTTAGTTGAAGAGAAAACTTCAACTGTAGAACAAAAAATATATATAATGTTAAAAAGTAAAAGTTGTGATAAAATATATATATTTGATGTAACGAATTTCCGTGTTCTTAGGTGCAAGTCCACAAATTTAACTTTGCTTTTAGATTGTGATTTGGACATGGATCTGTTTGGTTTTTTTTCTCTGATTTGATGATCTCGAAATATTTTAAGTAAAATAGATTAGAGATTTGCGCGACACTCTTTTAAAGATAAACGGTCTAAGATAAAGAATAATTATTTTTGCCTATGAATAATTTAAATAAATAATAAATATAAAAAATAAATAAAAGTGATATATGTCACTAAATGTACTTTAGTTAAAGTGAAAGTACCTCAATGTACTCTAAAAGTGTTCTTTAGCTAAAAACAACAATTTGTAAAACATTAATATTTTTTTATTTTGTATCTGCCATTTCATCATATTAATTAGATTGGAATAGGCGTTATTGTTTTAGGTAAATATTTCAAGTAATGTTATTAAGATTTTTGATTAGAAAACATGATCGTCCTGTCATTGACATTATTTGTGATGCATGGTCAAGGTAGTGATAATTTATATCTTGTGTGTTATATGATTTTTTAACATTGCGTTTGGCGTGTTGTTTGGGGTGCTGGCTATTGCCAAAGTATACTTAATTTATCTCATGCTTTCTATATTACTAGTATTTTGATATATTTTGCAAACATTTTGCAAACATAAATATGCTTAATTCAATTCCAGTTTTAAATTAATACATTTTGTACTTATTTAATACGCATGCCTTTCAAATTAGAAGTAAAAACGTACACGTCTGGTGTAAACTTCAACAAAATTGACACTATCTAAATGATGAAAATTGTGTCAGTAATATCTAAAAAAAGAGTTGATAGCACCTACATTGTGCTGTAGAGCAATCAAGAATAATATGAGATTATTTCGCCCAAAATAGATGTTGACTGATTGTGTTTTAGTTGTAAATATGTTAAACGATAGTACTCGATCATAAAAATAGTACAAGCCTCAGTAAATACTACTAAATTGACCATATAAGTCTTTCTGTAGTTACATATCCCATGAAATGGTTTGTAATCCTGTAAACCGATTTTATTATTTTCATGAATGAAATCCAATATAAACACAAACACACCTGTCCATGTGCAAATCATAACTCTAAAAGCAGAAATAAAAAAGATAAGTATGAAATGAACATGTAAATTACCAGTACTTTGCACAAAAAATCCTATTTAAAGCTATGCCTTTGAGAAACGTCAAGATGGCAGACTACTTCAAACAAGATTAATAAAGCCGTAAGATTAAAAATAAAACTACATTATAATCTTCATAAAGATTAGTGTCAATTCAATACTGTTTCTGAACATTCACGAAAACACTGAAAATTAAAATCAAACCCACATGTCACATTTACATGGAGTATTCGTCTCAACGTATACCTTTTTAAACAAATATACACAGACATCTACTGCATTTATTGCTCATCGTTCGACCTCTGTATTTGTTTCTTATTTTCTCACTTCTGCAAAATAATGAGGCTTGAAGCGAAAATTTGTCTCTAAAGCAGATAATTTGTCGGCATTTAATTTAATTAAATATTTCTTTACATCTTTAGTCAAGTTATACATGATATATATCCATTCATCTATGGAATGTGTAGTCCTTGCCTGGATTCGAGTCAAAATTTCATCAAAATAATATTTCCAACAAGATCTTTTGACAACAATAAAATATATATGACATATAGTTTTTAATTTTGGGTGTCTATAATCTATTGTCAGGTATTGGAAAATCATGAAACATTTTCCCATTAGCGGTCCTAACAAGGTAAAGTTGAACTGCATCCGACGAAACGACCATATCCGTCGGAATCCACGTCGACAAATGATAACATTATATTCTTAAAATTGTTTTTCTTATGCGAAGCATCGAGTCCCGTGCTCCAATAAATGTCCATGCAAATAATCAAGATTCTTGTTTGAACTATATATAAATGCGATTTATCAAGGTCCCTTGTTCAATCTTTTGAATTCAATGCCGAATTCGGAATTAGACTCCGAGTCGTCATCAATAAAATATTTTAAATATTTTTATGAATTACCACTAGTTTTTACTTTGCTTCAGTATGATTTAAAAATCTTGACAATAAACAAAATATACCTTTTGACAAGAGTTCATACTTATTTGGTAAAAATAAAAGATAGTAAAGGATGAGACAATCTTTATAAACTTTGTAATGTAAAAAGTAACGTAATCCCTAAAATTCTGAAAAGAAACATCACCCCCTTGTTTAGAATCTAAAATCATTTGTTTCATCATTTGACTGCAAAAGGTGTTAGAAATTAAGACAAACTATTTATAAGACAGCAAACTCAAGTGATTCTTTAATACAGAAACAAGTGGGTGGCGTATTGTTTTGGAGACTTAGCGGTGTGACGTTATGCTTTGAACGGATCTCATATTATTATTAATAGAAACAGTCGGATAAAATACTGTATTATGTGTCATTCTGCATAATTAAGACTTTACTTGTACATATGTTCCGAATACAATGTACCATGTATTTAACCTAATTAAATTAAAGTTGTCATAATAAACTCATGTTTTAACACGATTTCTACTTAAAGTTACGAACTGTAAACGGATCTGGAGTCGTATAAACACGCACAGAAATAAAGTTCTACTGTTGTAGAAAAGCCAGAAGGATGGTGATTTATTAAAGCATTTGTTGTATGTTCATTATTACGCAATATAACAACTATATTTTATTGCTTTTTCGACGAGATTAAATTCCCGAATAAATATTTCCTTGGTAACTGTAAAATACTGGCTAAATCTCAAATAATTTATTCTCACCAGGCATAACAGCTGACATTTATATTAATATGTTGGTTTCGTTATAAGCTAGATATATATAAATCTTTGCCATTATGGAAAAAATTTCGAAGAAAGAAGGGAAAACTTATGTTTTTTGTAATATAAATAAATGTTAGACACAATAAAATATTCATGTATTCATGTTTATATTCTGTTATTAATGGTAATACGACTCAAGTTGAAGGACCTTAGCATTTAATCACACATTTTCAATTTAATTTGACCCAGAAAAGGAAAAATGTTTTGCGAATTGTATTTTATTATATAATAGCCCCTAAATCTCCGAAATCTAAAATAAGAAATTTATTAGTCTGGCACTTTCAAATCATATTTAAGGGAATCACTGTTTAATACGACTAATTTCTTATTATATTTAATTTTGGAATTTATAGCCACTTGCTGTAAAATTAATTTAAGGTATTTTAAAATTATTGTAAATTAATCATTGAACATTTACTCCACTGTCTGTCCAAAGTAAATAACGGCAATTTAGCGCTGTAAAATATAAACAGGGTTGTAAATAAAGATAAAAGTTGCCCCAATACAATTCGTATATTTGCCTTTTCTTGCATATTATTTGTATAGTGCCATGTGTGTGATTGCGTTTTAGTTACAATTTTCTTGCTTTTATGCTATTTTCTTCTATTATGACAGGTAGCATGTTTTAAGTTACCGTATGTTTAAAAGTTATTTGTTGGTTTTATCGTTGTAGGTAGCTTAACAGGAAATCTTATCCTTCTGGAACATCCGGTCTCACTTACCAGGTTGACGATCGGCTGTGTAACTATATTTGCCAGTTTTCACATTTTTTTAACATGGAATGCTATGTTTCTGTACCAGATCTACCGTAATTTCGTTTTCTCTTGGATTGTAGTCTTGTAGAATCTCTTCTCTGACAAATTTATCGTGTATTGACTGTACATACAATTATGATTAATAAAAAAGTTCTAAATATTTTAAAGATTCTATTGATTTAATTGATTTTAATCAAATTAAAATATGCATGTTTGGAAAGCTTAATGTGTATTTCGTCAAAACAATTAAAGGTTGATAATCAAAAACAAACATACTAATCCATGTCCGAATCACAATCCAGAAGCAAAGTAAAAATTTTCGAACTGACAAGTTAGGTTAGACACGTGAACTTCAAGGTAAGTGAGGCCGGTCACTCCGGAAGCGTTAGCAGCCCCTGGTTAGCTACCTACACACGCCACGAGTGTAATCAAATTTGTGTGAAAGAATCATGGAACTATGGGACGTCAATATATACCCAGGGCAATCATGGACACAGAGACATAAAACTTATCAACAATACTGTGATGACTGCCATAACTCTTTTTGAGGTCCTTGATAAGCCTAGGCTTGCAATATCCCTGAGTCAAGAATTTATTGGCAAGCAGCCTGTTTCGTTGTTAAAAGTCGCTGTAGTGGGAACAAGCTCTACAATAGCGTATTAGCGCATAGAAAAAGAAAGTTTACAATAGAAAAAATGAAGTCGTCACGTTTGTCATAGAGTTTCAAATGTAGCCTTTCGTGTGCGTCATAATTCAGGTATAAGTCTAACTACTAAGCAGAACTTGAGGAATCAGTCGTGTCTTTTATTGCAAGCTCACTAGGATAGATGACATTCACATAGTCTCCAAATTTAGGATTCTTAAGAGGAAGAACGTCATCTATATATCTGCGTGTTGAGTTGAATAATTTTGCGACAGTCTTCTCTCCAGATTTAACAAGGTTCTGCATAAATTCTACTTCGTAATAATAAAGAAACAAATCAGCAAGCAATAATGCACATTTTATAACCATTGGTATACTGATTGGTTGCTGAAAAATACTATATTACCAAACACAACAAATATGTTATCAATCAAAAACTCCAACATTTTGTTGATTGAATCTTCATTATATTTTTGTTTAGAATTCGTAGGATGCTTGACAGAATAACCAGAATCCCTGTTCAGCACCAGGTATTTGTATCTTTGCTCACCGTTTTTTGTAAAAGAATGACAAGTGAATAAGTTCTTTAAGACGTTTTTTCTATTACGAAAGAGGCATAGTGGTGTATAGTGTAGAAAATCAAATGTTTGTATACTTTTTACATGACATAAAGTATTAGAAGCAAGATGTTATTATTTAGAATTTTTAAGAATCCACATTTGGTTGATTCCAGATGTAGAATATACTTTTTCTTAATAAGACTGACGACCATCTTTGACGATTGTCAAAATTTGTGTTAGAGTTACCGATAATGATTTAGTAGTACATTTAGATGAGCCTGCTATATATCTCTACTTGTATGGATTTTTATGGAGTTAAGGAATCCAATTTAAGTAAGGAAGATCAAAATCTTCCTCTTAAAGATTGATACCGAAAGACTCTAGAACACCCCTACGGTTGGAAAGAACTCCAACTATGGTAAAATTAGTTCTAGTACATGCAGGTTTTTTTTATATACTATCTAAACCAAGCTCCTTAATAAGACATTCAAGGTATTTTCTCTTACAAACGAGAATAATGTTGTTGAAAAGCCTTATCACCTGGGACAACAACATATTTGTCTGTTAGAATTGCCTTAATTTCTGGATCCTTGAGTACTGAAAACGGTTTACTACTCATAGCACCCTTTAAGTTTGGCAATCTTCGTTTTAACGTCCAGTCGGATAAGGTATCAAGCTCCACATCTTCTAATTTAGCCCAACGTCTGGCGTACTCTTCAATATAATCCATGACAAGTCTGAAATCTAAGGAACTGACAATTTAAGTTTGACACGTAAACTTTTACCAGAGAAGTGAGGCCGGGTACTCCGGAAGGGTAAGTATCTTCTGTAGACAGTGGGACAAGAAAAAGCAAATACATGCAAATTTATTGGGCAACTAATTAATTTTATTAACAACCCTGTTTATATTTTGCACCACTTGACTGTCGTTTCCTACTTACAGATAGTGGAGTAAATGTTCAATGATTTGCTTACAATAATTCTAAAATGCCTTAAAGTAATTTTACAGCAAGTAGTTGATTAACTCAAAAATTAAAACTAAAAAGATATAAGTCACAATAAACAATGATTCCCTAAACTGAGAGGAATCTTTATAAGCTATGTTACTCATGAACTTATTACCAATTGCTTCGAACAACATTGCTGGATACACTGGTACATATTATACCAGTCTTAATTTCATCAGCACTAGACGGTCGTTTCGGAATACAATTTCTCATCAGTAGTGCCTGGACCAAAACTATGAAACCAAAACTGATAATGGAGATTATTCATATGAAGTTTTATGTTTTAACACAGACAGACGGACAGACAGACATGGTGATTCCTATATACACCCTCAAACTAGTTTGTGGGGGTATAATAATAATATCGGGTGTGAATAAAACAGGTTGATTTGGTAAAAATAAATCTATGTTCCTCTATTTTTCTCATTTTAAAATTAAAAAGTAATAAGATTTCTTAAATTTTAGTCGGTCGTCTTGTGCTGTAAAATTAAAACAGGTTTAGAAATAATGTAAAGGATTAACACTTTAACTGTACAGGTCTAAAAACAATGTATTTCACTTTATTACTTTAGTAACAATGAATACATTGATGTTGTCATTATAAACTCATGTTTTAAGGCAATTCCTATTTATAGTTACGAAATGTCAACGAATCTAGAGTCGTATAAACACACACAGAAATACAGAAATATAATTCTACAGTAAGAATTGTGATTTATTAAAGCGTTTGTTGTATGCTCATTATTACGCAATATAACAACTATATTTTATTGCTTTTTGGATGAGATTAAATTCCTTAAGAAATATTGCCTTGGTAACTGTAAAATACTGGCTAAATCTCAAATAATTTATTCTCACCAGGCATAACGGTTGACATTTATATTAATATGTTGGTTTCATTTTAAGCTTGATATATATATAAAACTTTATGGAAATGTAAAATAAATATTCGAAGAACGGGAATAAAAACTTATGTTTCATAATATGAAGAAATGCTAGACACAATAAAATATTCATGTATTCATATTTATATTCGGTTATAATGGTCATACGACTCAAGTTGAAGGACATTGGCATTTATTCATTCATTTTTAGTTTAATTTGCCCCAGAAAACAAAAATTCGTTTTACAAATTGTTTTTATTATATAATAATTTCTTAATCTTAATGTAAAATAAGTGGAAATTTATTAGTCTGTCACCTAAAATTCACATTTAAGAATTCAATGTTTAGTACGGCTTATTTCTTTTTTTTTTTTAATTTTTGCATTGTTTTAAAATAGATTCAAAGCTTTTAATATTACAATAAACAAATAATTGTAAATTTGCTCCATTTTTGTCTAAAGTATGAAGCGGTAGTCAGGTGCTACAAAATATAAACATGTTTGTTATAACCGTCCCTCGCAAACTAGTTTGAAAAGGGGGTATTTAGCAATCATCATGTCTGCCCCTACGTCTGTCTATACGTGTAAAATCGTGCAAGGGTCAGATTTCATAATTGCTTTTGACGACTGTCATATAACTTACATGAATAATCTTTATGGTCCAAAGATGTGCCATGACCTTGAACCAAATTCATATCTGAAAGGCCAATGTCCCGGGAAACATTTAAAACCTTGTAGATGTTTTGAGGTATTTGGCTCTCAATGAACAGTTCTTGTTTATGTTAATAATAACCAGTGGTCACGATACAATGGAGGTATTTGTCATTACTGCTTTATTATGTCAATAAACAATTGTTCATACCTTCCTCATATCTCTTTACATAAAAATTTTTATAAACTCAAATAATTTGTCGTTAATCCAACATAATCTACATTGATATATTAATTTCTTTTATAAAGAAAGATAAAATCTTAAAAACTTAAATTTATAACTACTTTGTTGATACATCATGTGTAATATTGGAGCATAACAGTTTTAAAAGATATAGCCTATAACATAATGTACATCTTGCATAATTGATATTTTATAATAGGAGAAAGAAGTTTATTGCTGCAACTTCACTTGAGAACAGACAAAACAACCAATAACATGGCACAGTACTTCTTTCTGACAACCAAACATATATGGGTAAACATATATACCACTGATTTTGACATTCTCTACTTTGGATCAGTCTGTCGAAAATAATTTATTTTATCTTAATAGATATTTTTAGGATTTAAAAAGAGATTTGTGATTTGTGCAGGTTTGCGTATTGTCAGGGGAAATTTGTTTCAAGTCGTCTAAAACAAGTTGATACTACGACGAAGTAGTTGACGTTTAAACGGACGTTATCGACATGTATAGGCTTATCGATGAATGTTTCAAACTTATCTTGCAGAAATTAACACGATTTTGGTTATAAACTTGTTATACTTATTCGAAATATTACAAGCATGAGTAAACTACTGGTGTTAGATTATCAGGAAATTTATTATACCAATCACATTTCACGATCTGTAATCCGGTTTCCTAAAATATATTTGTCTTTGTTTCGTGAAAGATATTTTATTTAAAAAATACGGTTAAGAAAATTGTAATATTGAGACATAAAGCAGCTAATGCATACATATTATGTTGAACTGAATTTGCTAAAGTTGACTAAACGAATTAAAAACAGTAAGATGACGGGACGACAATTTTTTCTGTATGCAAGTATTGTACCAGCTGACCTGTGTCTCACCAACATTACTGGTATTGATGAAGTAATCTATTTACGATGTTCTGATTATCATCATGTTTTTCAAGTCTTAAAACAGAATATGCACTTGTAATATTCAGCAGGTGTATTAAATATGTAAATGTACAAGCAATTAAATTACTGGTGTAAAGCAGCAATATGCTTAAAAACCGACTATGTACTTAACCTCTCAACTGTGACTTGTGTTTAAACTAACTTGTTTTTTAAAAACTTTTACTTTGCATCTGAATTGCGATTCGGACATGGATTAGTATGTTTGATTTTGATTATAATTAGAATTTAAAAGAGAAGGAATATTTGTGTTTGTTCAGAATAGCGTATTGTCAGAGGAATTTTGTCAAAGCTAATGAAAAATAAGTATATTATAATAAGTAGTTGAGGTTTAAACTGACGTTATCGACATGGATATGCCGCTTATCAATGAATGTTTTAGGCTCATCATGCAGACATTAACACGATTTTGATTAACACTTTATATACTTATTTAAACTATTACAAGGGTGAATAAGCAACTGGTAAATAGTTCTAGATTTTCCGGACTGTGATGCAAATCGCATTTAACGATCTGTAATCCGGTTAACTAAAAGTTATCTGTTCTTGTTTCGTGAATGAGACTCGATTTTTAAAATTCGATTAAGGATTTTGTAAAATATGAATACTAAAGCAAATTACATAGATATATTCTGAGGAAAATGATTAGCTAAATTTGGCCAAAGGACTGAAAAACAGTAAGATGAAGGGACTGTCATTATTTTCTGTATGCAAGTTTTGTACCAACTGACCTGTGTCTCGGCAACATCACTGGTATTGATTTAGTGATCTATTAACGATGTTTTAATTATCATCATGTTTTTCAAGTCTTAAAACAGAATATACACTTGTTACATCCAGTAGGTGTATTAAATTATGTTAATAAACAAGCAATTAAATTACTGGTTAAAAGCATCAACATGCTTAAAAACCGACTATGTACTTTTCCTCGATCAAAATCTTTACTTTGCATCTGAATTGTGATTCGGATATGGATTAGTATATTTGATTTTGATATATACGAGAATTTAAGAGAAGGAACATTTGTGGTTTGTTCAGAATGGCGTTTTGTCAGAGGAAATGTTTCAAATAGTCTAAAAACAACTTAATAC
Organism: Anadara kagoshimensis; assembly: GCA_021292105.1. NCBI lineage: Eukaryota > Metazoa > Mollusca > Bivalvia > Arcoida > Arcidae > Anadara > Anadara kagoshimensis. The sequence goes on along the minus strand of CM037870.1, from coordinate 19,810,328 downwards.
TACTACGAAGCAGTTGACGTTAAAACTTGCGTTATCGACATGTATAGGCTTATCAATGAATGTTTAAGACTCATCATGCAGAAATTAACAGGATTTTCGTTATATATTTCTTAATATTTATTTGAACTATTTCAAGGGTGAATAAGCAACTGGTTAATAGTTCTAGACTTTCAAGAATGTGATACAAATCGCATTTAACGATCTGTAATCCGGTTAACTAAAAGTTATCTCTTCTTGTTTCGTGAATGAGACTCTATTTCTAAAATACGATTAAGAGTTTTGTAATCTATAAATACTAAAGCAAATAACATAGATATATTATGAGAAATTGATTAGCTTAATTTGGTCAAAGGACTGAAAAACAAAAAGATGAAGGGACGACCATTATTTTCTGTATGTTTTGTACCAACTGACCTGTGTCTCGGCAATGATGTAGTGTGATTTATTAACGACGTTCTGATTATCATCATGTTTTTCAAGTCTTAGAATATGCACTTGTTACATTCAGCAGGTGTATTAAACATGTAAATAAACAAGCAATTAAATTACTGGTTAAGAGAAGCAACATGCTTAAAAACCGAGTGAGAACTTTAACTAAAGCCGCTTAATTAACAACTGGTACAATTTCCATTTTGCACCGATGATTTATATCAATCTATGGTTTATTAGTGTTAGAGAGAGTACTAAAAGAGTGAGATCTTGTTATGTTAGAAATAAAGATTTATGTAGATTATGTCGGAATAGAGACAAATGCGAAGGCTGTTTTAAAGTTTCATTTTCAAAGTTTTTTAATTATAAAGTCTTGGACATGATAAGGTACCCGAATTGAAAATTCCGATAATTTTTTATACAGTTGACCGAGTGACGAAAGAAATTTTAATTTTAGTTTTATCCGACGTCATTAGTATGAAGATCTCTTCGGTTTTCACACTGATACGCCTTATCCCGCGAGTGGGATTCGAACCCAGATTGTTAGAATCGCTTTGGTCCGAAAACGTACGCTTTAGAGGCCTTGTAAACACATAAACAGGAAACCGTAAGCAATTATGCCATTTACCGCACTAGGTAGTAAAAGAATAGAAACGGTTAAAATTGTAACAAATTCTATAGTAATATCTAGTTGAGACCAGACGTCGCACGTTTTTACAGATGATCAAAAACTAACACTTTTCACTATTTGCCTTGAAAACACTAACGAAGGTCATTTATATTACATCATCAAACTAGACGTATCTATTTGTCTTTGCAAACCAAGTATAACGGCCGTATCTTCATTATATACAACTGATTAATTAAACAATCATACCTATCAATTTGGTTGTTGTTTGAAAATGATACTCTTTTCACCTTTGTATTTGAAGTGGAAAAAGCGTTATTCCTCTCAATCAAATAAATCATAATATATTGGAGTCTCTGGTACCTCTTCAATGTTATTCAATACTACAACATTATCATATTGCTTTTTAGATTACGGTAGATTAAATTCCCTGCATACATTTGTCTTGAATTGAGATCATATAACCAGTGGTCGATCCAGCATTTATTTATTTTGTCTTGTATTAAGGTAATATATCATGTGGTTAATCTCCAATATTGTGTTTTGTACACTTTGCAAAATGAGCTTTGTTTATTACTAAATCTATTGGTTACATAAATTTAAGCCAATACTGTTTCGAATATTTTTCAGAAACAAATACGTATGCCATTGTTTTTAATAATTAATTGTTTGATTTTACCTTTTTACTTTGCTAAAATATTTAGCATTTTTTGAAAACTCTAGAACAACGACTAACGGGTTCTTTCTGATTAACGTCGCAATTAAAATAATTTTATTTTCCGATTGTGTTGAAATTTTAGGAATGATAAAAAAATAAAGCTATCACTTTACCAATACAACACTGACACTGTAATACTACAACAGTTCGGTAAAGGACTTAAAATCATTTGAACTTTTATTTTCAAATATTTTTCATTTTGTAAAATATTAATACATATGATACTGAAATTTCAAATGTAATATGAAACTGAATTGGATGCTTATACTTTTTGATACCGGATACAAGTTGACAATTTAAATTAATATCTAGCATATAACCTTAACATAGTTGCAATATTTGAACCACGCAACATACTAAAATATTTTCTAAACAACTTCGTATATATATTTTTTTTAGTTTTTCTTTTGTTAATTTGCAATAAAGTAACGTTATTTAAAGAAAGTTTTTAAATCTCTTTCGATCTCTAATTTAGCTAATTCTCTATATCGCATTACCTCCGATTAAAAATTGTTTTTGGAAATTTTATCTTTGCAAAAAAGGATTCGGATATCTCTATTTTTTAATAACGTTAATATTTGTATTAACTAATAATGTCAATTTCCCAATACATCAGAAATAGCTTAACCTCTTTTATGTCATTTGATGTATTTCAACTGGAAAATCGTGGGCATTAGTAACAAATCGTTTATACATGCATGTATTAACATCTTCCTTTATATAATACGGTTTATTTTCTGTTAGACACTCGTCAAATCTGCAAAAATAAACCAATATAATGATTTGTTTACACATAATTACTCTCATATTTGATATAGCTTTACACATAATTTAGAATATGTTTGCAAATCCTTTGATTGTGAAATAGATCAGTTAAATCACAAGGATATTAAATGAGTAAGAAAACAACTGGTAAATGAATCGTATGAAACTTCCAAACTTAAGACTTTTATCCAATTTTATGTTCTGTAAAACTTGTTTACCAACAGTAACCTTTGTTTCATGAGTATGTATTATCATTTCCAAGACATTACACAGATGTTCCAGATAATCTGGAATAAAATATATATACATGGATATACATATGATTGAATGATTTATTTTGATGCAATTCATAAATTTAAATTATTATTGAAAAAAAACATGTATATATGTTTAAACAACCTTTACTTTTACTTTTTACTTGCCCAACTTAAACGTTTAGGTGTTTCTATTTATAAGATTTGTAAATTAACAGTTTTTGTATCTTTAAAACAGGCGATTGGTTTTTGTAATGGCAGCTTCGATTTTGATTCAAGTGCGAAAATAAGAATGCCTAAGAAAACACAAAACCGTGATGTATGCATAACATGATGTGAAAAATAAAAAAAATAGACTGTGTTAAACATAGCAAACAAATTCCTAATAAACACAGTATTTTTTACTGTACATTTTTGTCAGATCATGCATTTTATCGAATTGTCTTAGATTGTTAAAGTTACAATTATATGTATGGGTATTCAAAACAAATGGGACAAAATCAAATCAAAACCGTTAGAGGACTAATAGAACCATTAATATTAGAAGTAGTGAAATTAGTTATTTTTTTCAGTATCATTTTTGTCTTTGTTTCTGAAAATGTTATTACAGGGAAATAAACCTTTTTGCTTCTAGATTGTAAAAAGGGGAAAAATTAGTACCAAGACGCTCTCATTAGCCAAGCATTCGCTCGCGCCATCAATGAGTATCGCCTTGCGATATCTACATGTAAAAGTTGAACGTTTAGGCTCTTAAATAGTAATGTAACCATACTACTGGACATTTTATCCAGAGTTCGTCGGGATTTTTTACAGGTGGTCACCATATGTACTTGTTTTTATTTGTTGTATTTTTAGCTGATTCTGTAATTGGCTTCTATAGTGTTCTTGGTTGTGTTGGCTGCCTGAAAAACTAATTTCATGTGCAAATTACTATTAAATATCAAATTTGGAAAATATTGTACGTGCCAAGTTAACGCCTTTTTGTAATTTATATTAACATGGGACTCAAAAATGTTTGGTTGTACCTGTATATTTATTTTTCTACTTTTTACATGACTTAAAAAAATCAAATCGAGTTTTATTTACGTCTTTATTAAAGTGTTATTATATGATATGATTTTATTGCTAAAATAATGTATTTAAATGTATTTAAAACAAAATGATGATAAAATCCTCTCTCATACTTGTATCAGTCTAGAGTACACTATGCTAGCCAAAACAATTAATTATGAAAAACATCATTTGATATATATGAAACAAGTGTTCCATGCCAGTAAATCCAAAACCATAACATTCCATAAGGATTAGAAGTAATGCCTAGGATATGTCAAAACATAGCTTATAAATCTATGTAGGGATTAACAAACGGATGTCCACTATTTATCAAGTTGATTAACTGTGACTAGTGTCAGTTTTGTCCAGATTATTTATCGTTAATCCGGAAGATTTACTGAAGCTTGCCCGACAGAAGGAAACATAAGATAGATTATTGTCGATTATTTAAATGATAAACGTCTAATCAGCAAAAGCTAATTGACCTGATTGTTAGAAGACTCGTATGGATACAAAATTAATCCCCTAATAGGGTTCAGAGAAAGCGATTATACGTCCTAAAAGTCAAAATTCAATTATTTAATGTGAAAATGCTGAAGTAACTAGACCCTTTAAGTATTTAGAACCCATGGGTCCATTTGTAAGGCCATAATATTTCTGGTTCGATAATATCATTAAAAATCAGTGATCACGTTTCTTTCTGATTTTAATCATTGCTGGGCAGGTACACTAACTTCACCTGCAAATGGTCCACATGTATTTGATTATAATTAGACAAAACAATCTCTGCGCCTGATTAACATTTAGTTTAAATGAGACCAATAATTACTTTTTCCTTGACCAGAGAAAAATGTTTTGGCTTCCATTTATTTGTGATTAAGGACACTCAATATTGAAGACTTTATCATGAAGCATAAATATACATCTCCAATAAAACGACAAATGATAAAGGTTTTGGTCATTATTTTTCTGCCACGTTCTGCTAAAATTAATCCTAGAATCTCTTTTTTCCTTGATTTTAAAATATTATTTCAGCTTGGAACGGTATTTGTGGGTGCAATCATTGCTTAGATTCTTATGTTTGACTTTCTTTTCAGAATAATTTGTAAAAATAGTAAATCGTTTCCGTGCATTTGAAAAACCTCTCTAAGTATTTGATATGGTATACAAGGTATAACAGACGAAGTGTTTTTGTAACACTTTTAGCTTGTCTAATATCGGAACAGACAAACTTGGTGACCTTTATTAATGACAAATTATTGGCATTTCCCAAATGACATCGAAAGTGTATGTTTTGATTAGTCCTTACGAAAGTACAAGGAATGTAGTATTTTTTCCTTTATAAACATTCTGTGATGCAACATGACATGGCTCGTATACTAACATATCTATTTTTGGTTCTGTCTAGGTTTTGATAAGCACGCAGAAGAGTCTGACAACACGTATTCAAGTTTGACAATTTAGAGATGACAGTTATCAAACTTGACAACATTCACTATTTAGGTTGCTGCAAAATGAACCGAAAGAGATTTATTTTCTCACTTTAGGTAAAATATATTTGCATCTGCAACTCTTTTGCCCAATAATAATTTCATTGTATTTTATAATTTTCAGATAATCTTTATTGTTTTTCGGTAGAACCTGTTCCCATTATCGAAATTTTATAAACGAAGCTATCTGATAACATATAAACTGTTAACGCAGGGATACTGCATGTCTTGACTTATCAAGGGTCTTAAAAAGTTTTATAGCCGTTATCAAAATACCGTATGGTTACTGTATCCTAAAATTATTCTTAAAATATTGGATGCCACAGGCACGTTTCCAACGTGGAAGTTCATGTTTAACTTTATCTGTCATATTGGAAGTTTTTGCTCTGCTTTAGGATTGTGATTTGGACATTGATCAGTATGTTTGTTTTTCAATATGTATATGTTGCTATGATAACTGTTGCCTTATATGTTGAATTTTTACGTCGTAAATCATAAAAATATTATCTTAGCCCAAATGCATGTGGTGTGTGTAACTTTGTGCATGTGTTTTATATTATGATTTATACTTATGCGTACTAGTACGTTTGCCAACAATATCGTAAATAAAAACGGAGGCTAACCGCAAGGAAAGAGCCATTTTTACACTTGAAATCGTTCGAGGTCTACACTACATTGATACAGATTTTTATATAAGTTGACGTAAAACAATGTATAGTAATTGCTTATTACTATAAAAGAAGACACAATTTTGGCAGCAATGTAAACAATATTTCAACAAACGTATTGGCTGGCTACGGAAGCCATTTGTTTGATGTTTCACCACACAAAGTGCATCCGATATTATGGCAACTGAACTTAACGTTCTTGTATCTCGGTCAATATATCATTATCAAAAACGTTTCTGTACCTCAGTTCCACATGTTAAGGAAGGGTTCTAGGTATTTTTTTGTATTTCGTTGGTTACGTGTATGAAATGTACGTAGATTACATATCTTTAAATAAAATCAATGTGCTTAATTGGAGGAGAGAGTTTTTGCTCTGAAAAAGCCAGCAGTTAATATAATATTGCTCGAAATTTGTTAAATCTATAAACTTGTAGAGGCGCCAAGTACTGAAATCAAACTAACTCTTCGCATGTGAATGATCCTCAACAAATTGGTCTTGTCCATCATAACATCTTTCTAAATCAACAAACTATTATACGAGATTATACACGTTACGTTAGTGTGTAATTGAATTTCCATCAATTGATGGAAATTATTATAACGGTGTAACTATTAACACATTTTCTTTATCCCTTGGCGATACTGAATCAAAGTTCCTTTTTGATCATGAGAGCAATATCTCATATGTCACATATTTCAACCACAGTTAAGAAATGTATTTTCGTAATTTATTCATAGGAAAAAATTGTTCTATCCATTATAGAAAAGGTCATGATGATTAGCGCCCAATTTCTGCTTTCTTAAATCTATTCCTATTAATAAAGTTAAATATCTACGAACATTGAAGCTAATGTGTCCATACTTTGCTCAAAGCTATTTGACTTTCCTTACACCTTTCCTGTTTTTAAACAATTTTTGATTTCAAAAACTGGTAAAAAATGGTAAATTTTGTAAAAAAAAAAAAAAAAAATAATAATAATAATAAAAATTAAAAATTAAAAATCGGTGTTTTTTCATGTTATCATTATATCAATAAGTGAATCTCTCATCCTGTAATATTCTATGTCGATGTGGTTCTGAAACTCCTTGAAATTGTCATCAATTCTCCTATTTCTGTAGGACACTTATCCAAAGAGTTTTAGTTTTATCGGCCGGACTTATCAAAAAGTGTACTTCACGGCTGTTAGAACCCTTTTTCATCCTATTTTAAAAAAGCATCGGTATCAATCATAAGTAGTGTAGCGCAATGTACACCTTTAAACTTATTTTTTTTGTATGAAACATGTCTTTGTTTTAACGTATAACTATTTAAGATATAGATCATCACACAAATTTTAATATAAAAACATACAATGAACTATAGATGAACCGGCATGGTTACATTAAAAAGGTTGTTGACCCTACTTTTACCTGCAACAAGAAAAACAACTCTGAAAATCGGGAGTCAGCGCGCACCAGAATAGCAACAGCAAAGGTCTGGGATCCTTCATGGGCTTTAAATAACTAATCATTGTAACAGTTGTGAATAGTATCCTTGTATCTGCAGTATACTATTGAACTTATATTATTCTAAGAATAATAAACATAAAATATAAATTAAGATATCACATATTTGATAATATAGGCAAACAACTTTGACCTTTCATTAGGAATATTCATATAGGAGAGTCCATCCAATACATGGGTAGCGTTAGGTTTCACAGTTAATACATATACACATTGCCCATGATTAGTGATCACATCAGGTAGACGAAATATACACGCATGATCCCTATTACTTACATTTACCTGTCCATAATGAATATTTAAATTAAAGGTCAAACGGACAGGTCAATGATGTTTACCTATACTCACCTCATAGAGTAAACCTGAAAACTGAGTATGTATTAACCTGGATCTTAACACTACCCATTTATTGGGTGGACCCTCCTATATGAATATTCCTAATGAAAGGTCAAACGGACAGGTCAATGTTGTTTACCTATATATGCTGTTTCTTCATTGTTTATCTTTTAAAGAGCGTATTTTTGAACCGATCGTTTGAAAATAATCTGAATGATAGGGTTCGTCCTGTAGTACTTAACCACTGGACACTTGATCAATTGGTACTTTAGGAATCGATAATATATATTTATCTTTTCCTGAAATTATGATATTTGTTATTCATATTCCAAGAAATTAAAACAGTTCGTATATGAACTAACTTATATGAAAAAATAACTTTATAGCAGTCTATATTTTGGAATAATGTGAGTGCAAAGAGACCAAAAAATCATCTAAGACATAATAATCGATGTCCGAATCACGATCCAGAAGCAAAGTAAAAACTTTGAAAGTTAGGTTAAACACGTGAACTACCACAAGGAAAGTAAGACCGGGTGCTCCGAAAGGCTAAGTACCTCCTGTTAAATAAGAAAATCAATAAAAAGTCTCTTTACTAGTAATAAATAACATACGTAACATGATTAAAACAGTTTGTCTTTATTTAACTATAGATATATCACTGTATACTTCAAACGGAAGTTCAAAATTTAATTCCGAATAGTATTCACCACTAGAGACCGAATAGAGCCGTTCTCTTAAATTAATTTACATTACTGTTTTTTAGTTATTCCGTTTTCAATGATACAATTAATGTTGATTGTTGATCATAATTAAGCATATCTATTGGCAATTACATCGTAAATTGTTTTAAATTTCCTATTTATTTTTAATTATTTCTTCTTTAATGATACAATTAATTTAAGAATTATGAGTAAGCTAATCCATTTGTTTTACATAAGCGTGAAAAAAATCAAAGTCAAAATCAATAGAATGTAATTAATTTATAGAAGTATTGACTTACCTTGTTTTCTCAAGACAGCTAATATCAATTCATGACATCACGGATATTAAATCACAGAAACTTTGATTTCAGGCATGTTAGCTCTCCAAGAACAATATTGTATATGACGTCTTCATCATTCAGCTACAAATGTAATATTTCACACTTTCTTGGCTCTCTCTCTTACACAATGTAACAGATATTATATTTATGTCACGACAACACTAATGAATAACAAAATATCTCGCTAGTAAAAGCACCATCAGATACTTCACGTCCGCAAAATGTTATTTATTTTCCTGTTTTCTACCAATTTGTGTCTTCACAAATAATTGTTTTTACATCTACTCTAAGATGTGAGCACATCATGATATGGGTGATAAGATTAAAATTTATTAAATAATCATAGTCACCGATATGATTTAAGAATCATTAAGTCGCTTGTCTTTGGATTTAAAGGTAGGAAATAACAGTTTTTAATGGTTATTTATTGTTAAGCTGACGAAAATTTGTTCATATAATTGGAAGTTATGCTGACAAAAGTACAGTTAGTCTCTGATTTGCACCAAAAAAGTCACATCATTTAATCCATTGTGTGATACAGACTTCCACCGAAGAGAAAATCAAAAATGAATTAAAATTGATACAATAATTCTTTTTTTGAGTTAGAAGGCATAATTTAAATTTTGATATCAATATACTATTGATTAATGTTGTAAGTCTATGATTTACACTAAAACACTAACATCATTTAATCCGTAGTGTGATGTAAAGATACAAATTGCCACCGAAGACAAAAAGGAAATCAAACTTATGAAACAACTTCTTTGTAGTTAGATAAGATCAAAATAATGATATAAATATAAATAATGGCCTAATGTGAGTACTCTATTATGCATTGAAATATAATAGTATTTAGTCCATTCATTGTGTGATAGAAAGATAAAACTTCGATCGAAGAGAAAAACAAATGAAATAAACTTTATAAAACAATTTTGTTGTTGTTAGAAGATCTGCTCGAAATAATAATAATATAATTAATTATATTTAAGATTTCTGTAATTCACCGAAACATAACGATATTAAGCCCATTTTGTGATACAAAGATACAAACTTTCAGTAAAGAGAAAACAACAAAAATGATATAAACGTCATTAAATAACTTAGAGTGAAAATCTAACATTTTGTCGTTTCTACAATCTACTTCAGTCTCTTTGATGAGATCAAAATAATGATATAAATATAATTTATGTTCTGATGTCATAACTATAATAACTTCTGCATGCCGTGTGAACAAGACGGATTTACCGGATGCAATTTTCCGTGATGTCATTAAATCGACAAGTTTTATGTCACAAAGAATTGTGAAAATCCATTTTTGTGCAACATCATGCCATCAGAGGTAATTGAGCGTCATGTTTTATGATGGAGTAACTCTAAAATAACTTTATTTCTTCCATAAGTTATATTTGATATTATTATTTCCATTTTATTTTATTTGAAGAATCGATTAAGTTCATGGTCACGGAGAAAGATCAAATTTCATAACTTCATTTCTAACATTTTCATTGCTTAACAACACGCAAGCACATTGCATATGTTAACATGTGTATTATAATTGTGTTGGTATTTTGCTACAAAATGTTTTTTCAAAGACAGTACACTAAGTTTTTAACAAGATCATCTAGTATTGGAATACCAAAAATGTAGTTTGGGAATTTGTCTCAATGTAATTTCTTTAATAAACAATCACATGGTTTTTGGAAATGAAATGCAGTATTTTATTGTAAAAAGGGTCTTTGCCTTTTGCAGTCCATCATCTTTGGTACATGATATTAAGAATTCTTAGAAAAAAATCCGGTCATTTGGATTAAAACATTGTTAGCATTTTATTTTAAACGTGTTTGTCTTGTATGTAGTTTATAATACATATTCACGACATATATAAACTAAAAGTAAAAACTGAATAACTAGTTAATTCAGGTGAGCACGTGAACTTCCACAAGAGAAGTGAAGTGGGCGCTCCGAAAGGTTGAGCACCTCTTGTCTTAATAGCTACAAACGTCTAATGTAATAAATGGAACTATAGGACGTTGAATTACGTAACATTATATATAAGTGCATTATAATTTTTTTCTCACGTGCGTGTGTTTAGGTGTTAGTTCAAATGTCTCGAATTGCATTAACCAAAGCTAAGCAATCGATCAAATTATTGATGCTATTTTTCATATGTAGTTTAAAATATATTTTGTTTTTGCTTTGAAACTTATTTTATGTAACTAACTGTAAATATAACAGTCAAATATATTGAGCTTGGAAAAAACAAACAGAAATATTTCTTATCTTTTCGTTTTGACAAGTTGTAAGGTACAACAAATTTTATAGGCAAGCAGGTGTCATTAATTTTTTGAGCTGCCAGAGAAGTATACATCACCAATGTACCTTATATTTTAACCTCTCTCTCTAATTAAGTGTTTCCATACAGATGGTTTTATTGGTTCTGTTTCGGATTCACTGCTTTCTTAATTGACAGCTACTTAGTCTGTCAGTGTCATTGCGTAAGGATAAATAACAAACCTGTTTATCTAGTATACAATTTGTAACCAATTTGTTTATGCAATTTTCAACCAGTTTATCCTTGCAATTGGTAACTTAAACTATGCAGGAACAATTACTTGGTGAGTGACACAAAAAATAATTGAAAGTTTAAATAGAAATATAGTTTTATATGTCTTTTAAAAAATATTATGTTTCCGTTGAAAACAGTTAATTTATTGCTTTTGGTCTACTGACAATTTGTAACCACTTTTTGTGTAATTCGTTGCCTGTTTTTCTTTGCAATTTGCAACTTGTAAATAAAACTATGCAGAAAAAAATTACTTGGTGAGTGACACAAAAATTAACCAAAGTTTTTACTGTAACTTTCGTTTTGAAACATAATTTAAAACGTCTCTTAAAATATATTTTATGTTTTTGTTGATGACAGTATTAATTGTTTTGGTTCACTGACAATTCGTAGCCAATTTGTCTATACAACGTGTAACCTGTTTATCTTTCTAAAACTATGCAAAAAATTACTTAGTGAGTGACACAAAAATTAAATAAAATTCTTAATGAAATACTCGTGTGTTGTAGTTCGTGTAATTAACCTAGTTCGTTAATTTCAGTTTTTTCTTGGATTCTGGATTTTGATTTGGATATTAATTAGTATGTTTGCTTTTTATTTAAAAAAGCTTACAATGTTACTTAAAATATATCTTTGTCTCCGTTGACAACGTTTCGTCCATAGAGATACATAACGTTACAGAAATGAACATTTTAATTTATATGAATCGAACACAGACATTTACGGCCATGTCGAAATCACTATCCAAAAATCGAAAAAAAACTTTAAAAACGAATATATTAATTTAGACACACAAATTTTCACTCTTTTTAGAACACTTGACTTGAAATATGCAAATTCTAAAACATCTAGGCAATCTTACTTTGCTCCATTATTCCAGAACTGAGCTTGATATTAGTGAGAGAATCATGACGTAAAGCTCCATCTCCAAACTCTGCTCTCCTGAAGTGCATTTGAAACAATACCACACGCGACTAATAAATTGCTAGGAAGACAGAGAAACTTCAAATTGTACTCTATCGTTCCAAATGTAGCAAGATTCAGAGTCAAACAGGTGCTATTAATTTTATTATTTGCAGGTAGTAAATCACATGCTATATCTTCATTTAACATCAATTTAGGAGATAGTTTTTTCACTGTTTGTCGACAGATTTACGAATTGTATGCAAGGTGTCATGTCCATTTTTAGATAGTATGCAATTTAAGAATGTTTATTTCTATTGTTTCAGTTAGAGATTTACAATTTGTATGCGACGTAAAATTAATCCTGGGTAATTTTAATTTTTTTTTTAAATTTCATAAAATTGAAGTTACCATTTGTTCTGATCTATTAAAGTTATTATAGATTCTTTGTTTTGATATCTACAATTTTAATAAAATAGAAAAAAAACTGGATGTGATTCTAAAAGCGTCTTGTATGCAAGAAAAGGATAAAAGATTGGCGTCACTTTGTATTTTTTTTACTGCTACGAAATATTTTTAGTAAGTGTTGACAATAATAAATTACTGTAATTGTCTTGTCAGATGTGATTTATAACACTACAGACATAGACTGAGAATTTTATTTAGATTAATCGTTTCGTAATTAGCCATAATCATTGATATTTCAGGATTTTAAACTACCAACACATGTTTCTATTTAGCATCCCATTATTGTCTTACAATATAAAGAATATCTTTATATTTCCTATTATTTACACAAAAATAGGTTGCAATCAATTTATCAAGGAGGGCTCAAAAAAGTGTTATGGTCGTCATCATATTATTGTTGATAAATATGATGTCTGTGTCCACGATTGCTTTGGATATATTTGACGCCTCATATGTATATGTTCCTTTCACTCAATGTTGATTACACACGTCACGGGTGAAGCTAGCAAAACAGGAGGTGCCTACCCTTCCAGAGGACCGATCTCACTTGCGGTTTAATTTAATTTATAAGTTTTAAAGATTTAAGTTGCTTCTGGATTTTGATTTGGACATGGATTAGTTTGTTTCTTTTTTACTGATATGATTTGCTAAAAAGACTCACAGGAGATATAGGATCACAAATAATTAATATTGCTAGTTCCAGCAAAAAACTTCTATTGATTATATAATTAGGACTAAATGTTCTGAATATTGTTTAATGGATACTAAATGACCTTTTAACATAAGAGTTAATTATTTATTGGTACAGTTTCACCGACTAGATTAACTATTGATAAATCTGCAAGTAGCCAATGCTTCTTAAAGACTATATAATTCTCTGTTGTTTATTGACAAAAGTCGACTTATTTAATTGTATAAAATCTAAGTAGAAGTAAAGCAGTAGATTTATAAAATGTCCATCTTTTGCTCAGTCTGTTCCAATCGCTTGCAGTTTTTAGCGTCCTATGCAGTGATCTCAGGTGGCCTTCTTTTTTCGAACAATACAGAGGTATCTTCAATGGTTTTGTGTCACATTAAAAAAATATTCTAGTATTGATTATTTTACATCTCTAGTTTGGACAGGACATGGAAATCATCTCAGAAAATGTCTAAGTCCCGAGTGAGATTCGAACCACTACAACGCATGTTATATTAAGATGACAAACAAATAGATTTTAGAGAAGCAATATTTGGCGCGCTGTAATTTCAAGAGACAATTATCCCATTTATTCCATCCAGACGCAGAAGGGACTTTCATATTGTAAGACGTTTTTTCAAAGACAGGGGAAAATGAATGTTTTAATATTAATTGAACATGTATAGATTTGGTGAATGACACAAAAAGATATACACAAATGTACATTTTTTAAGTTTATCAATAGAAATATTGTTCAATGATCTACTTTCTAAAATATTTATCACTTGAGTTTTGTTTCTGGAATAAAACGATAAACTTCAGATATTAGGTAAACAGCTATGATAACTTAAAAGCCCTGAATCGCTTGAAATCATCACGTATCTAAAATACCCAGACTTGCTTGAAGTCATCAGTAAGCCCTGTGGGACCCCTATATGTAGTAACTACCACAAATGTAGTAACGGTCACAAATGTAATAAAATTGTGTCACATATGTAGTAACGAACCACAAATGTAGTAAGGTTTGTCACATATGTAGTAAATGTTGGTCACAAATGTAGCAAAATTTTACCACAAATGTAGCACCAAAATTTTACCACAAATGTAACAAATTAATTTTACCACAAATGTAGTAAAATATAAAAAATGATAAAATATATTTTTTTCAAAATGGGTAATATCTAGGATAGTGTTAATTAATGACAAGCACTGTGGTTTCTCTGCCAGGTAATTTAAGGTAAATCTGTCGGGTAATTTAAGGAATGAAACCCCAAACCCATATTATTCCTCGGTTTCAACCATGTTTAGCCAGAGTCAAATGCAAGTCGATTTTTTCAGTTCTAAGCTACTCATAACGATGTGGAATATCACGGTTCATGTTCATGTTAACAGTCATTTTCACCTCTGACAAGGCTACTACAAGGAAGTCCCGAGATGAATTTCACGTCCCCAGTACATTTATTAGTCGCCGCTTCGAAGAGATTTTTTTTTGGTCACACCCCCATCTTTGACGGGTTGAGTTCTATTTATTTGTTATGGTTTGTTTATTATTCCACTTCCAGGAAGGTTCGTGGGTTCGCAACCCGGGCAGGGTCTGACAAAGACTTAAAAAGAGTAGTTTAAAATGAAAGCCATTAGGGTAATTTGGAAAAGACCCTAAAACCAGGTGTGACGCGTTAAAGAACCCTAGCGCATTCCATTGCACTCCATAGTTAAAACTTTCTGCCACTTTGCATATAGCTGGTGAAGCCTTGATATAAGTGGAACATTCATTCAATTAACTCCTGCAAATTACATGACGTCGGATCGACATTGAGATTTGTATTTTTATCAAAAATCTTAAAAGTGTGTAACCTTTGTACAAATCAAAATAGACAGTTTGTAGTGCTTCAATTAATACAGAGTGATCAGATGACTTCGTGTGGGTGGGGTGAAATGGGGGGGGGGGTAGATGCGTACATAACTAGACAAAAACAAAATACAACACCATCACTTAAAACTTAGAAAACGCCAAATTACTTATTATGTCAGTTTTTTTTTTTTTTTTTTTTTTGTTTTTTTTTTTTTTGGGGGGGGGGGTGCATTGTTCATCTAGTTGGTCAAATTGCAATATTCAGCAGGCAACTGGACACCCACCCATAGCAATGCAAATTAAAAATAATAAGCTAAGAATTTAGTAACAAAATAAAACAATCTGAATTTTTTTTGAACACTTCCGTTTAATTTAAACCGCAGACTAAAAAGAAAACCTTAAAGAAGTACCACACTATGATCTGTTTCTAGCGGACCGGGTACGCAACTAGCCTGTGAGAAGTGCACTTAAACACTAAGCAGGGTACAAGAGTTGAGAGTTGAGTAATGGTGTTTAACGTCCCAGTCAAAAATATTTTACTTATATCGAGACGTCGCCAGCTATAGGCGAAGGTGCAGAAATTTTGCATGTGGGTTGCGCTGATGGCATTATACAGCAGGGTTCTTTAGCGTGCCAAGCCCACCGTGACACGGGACCTCGTTTTTTTTAAGTTCCCATCCGAAAGAACCGTGACTTTCATTCGTAATGCCCAGTGCTTGGCGAAAGAACAAGATACACCATATATGATTACAGACATTCTATTTTACAGACTAACACATCTTATAAAATGCAGTTCATTTACTTCAATAACGATATTTACGAAGTATTGTAAATGCAACAGAGAGAGAGAGAGAGAGAGAGAGAGAGAGAGAGAGAGAGAGAGAGAGAGATCATAAAAATCAGCAAATATTACAAAAACCTTTGTGAGGTTGCTCCTACATATTGGACCAAATCAAGTGTAGTCATCGTAAAAACATAAATTTCAGCGAAGCAAAATGAAACGTGAACTTGATCTGTAACACATTATGGTAGACCTATATGCCAAATCAGTTCAATATGTGCAAGCTATTACGAAAAAAACTGCAGAAAACTGTTACTAGTATTTCAATAAAATTATCAAAGACAATTGCAAAGGATCGGATTCGTAGTAAAACAAAACGTTAACTTGATCTGCAGTTCATTGTGGTTGACTCCCATTCAAAAACTCTATCTGAAAGTGTTTAGGAAACAATGCGGAACTGATGTACGGACGGAGGGGCCCACCAACAGCATTATACTTCCTACATCTTAAGTGCCGTGGAGTATAATAATCAATACATGCACCCTACTAAAATCTGCAAAAATATAGAAAACCCAGAAACTTAAATTTAAAAACTGAATTTTACATGTACTTTACAAACCGAAGTATAATGAAAATAAGAGGCCAATTGGCATTATCGCTCATCGCATAATACATAACATAGGTACAGGGGTAACACCCTTACAAGGATTATCAGATACTAGTAGTTATTATTATTATTATTTATTTATTACATTTATATCTGAAATACTATTACATGTTATGCTAACCATTTTGTAATGTGCCGCTTTATGTGACACTAATTGTTTTCAAGTAAATAGACAAAAACAGCAAAATTAACAATTTATACAAATATTTTTCTTTGGTATTTAATAAAGTCACTTATATCGGAATCAGAGCCACTTCTATCGGGATAGAATTCCATTCTATAGAGTTAAAAGTCACTTCTAACGCGTTAAAAGTCACTTCTATCGGAACAACAGTCACTTCCATCGGGTTAGAACGCACCTTAAATGTTGGTTTCTAACGTTCAGATTTCGAAATTTCGTTACTACATATAGCGGTTTTCATTTACTACATTTGTGGTAACAAAAATTGTTACTACATTTGTGGTAACGGTCGTTCCTACATTTGTGGTTCGTTACTACATATGTGACACAATTTTATTACATTTGTGACCGTTACTACATTTGTGGTAGTTACTACATATAGGGGTCCCACAAGCCCCAAAATTTTCCTATTTTATCAAATGCACAAAAACCCAAGTTCAATAATTAAAATACCTTCTAGAGTCCCTAGACCAACGCTTACTATATCTTAAAGCATATACAGTTTATCAGTGCTTTATATATTACAAATCCATGAAATACCTCTAGAGAGTCTGGAGCAACGTTAACTATATCTAAAAGCATGTACATTTGATCAATGGTTTATATATTACCATGAAATACCTCTTGTGCATCTGTTGACAATAATAAATTGTTGTAAATATCTTCTTGTTTAAAATGTGATTTATATCAATATAAAGAGACAAAGCATTTTAATTGGATTAATTGTTTTGTAATTAGCAATACATGTTGATATTCTAGGATTTTCCGATTTGCAAAAACGTGAATATTTTACAATCAATCAATGTTAAAAGAAAATGTACATGTATCACAGATATGTATACACTACACTTTAAAAAATGGATAATAAGAGTTAAGTCTTCTGAAAAGCGTTTTAGAATTTTAGAATCGAGTTCTACTGATTGACAAAAAAACCTCTGAAGAATACTTGATAGCTACAGGCTGTAAAGATTAACTACGCAAGTTTTTGGTGCCTTTTATCGACATTAACTGCGAATCCTAACGCTACCCATATATTGAGTTGATCCTCCTATATGATTATTCCTAATGAAAGGTCAAAAGGACAGGTCAATCTTGTTTGACTTTACTAAACAGTTAAGACAATTATTTATATTTTTGCTTTATTACAATTATAACAATTAAGATACAGATAGAGATACGTTTCAGCACTTCAAAAAATGATATTAGGAGCCAGTTGTTCGAAACTTGATCATTTTAATCAGCAACATTTAATACAGAATATATATGTCGCTGGTTTACAAAAATTCAAAACGTTTATAAAAATAAACATAGTGTGCTTTAGTTTGATGGGATATTATTCATTGTTGACATTTAAAAATTATGCAAAATTCAAATTTTGACTAATCAATTAATAACGCTTATTGAGCTTCGAACAACTCACCCCTGGAAAGGACATGATAATCACCGGAACAAAAAACAGGGAAAACTTAAAAAAATATATATATATAAGAAATTGTTTCACGCCCGTATTAGAAATCAGGTGTGTTAAGTTGATTATATATGATTCAAAAACAGTGGAACACAAAAACAGTTACAGACATTTGAAGTGTTACACATTTAATTACAAGTGTTTTGTTGAGTGTAAATTTTGACGTCTTGTCCTGTGCATAAAATTACAACACTTCAATCCCTTTGATAAAAACTTACCTACCTAACAAGATGAACACTTAAAAATCAGATTTAACAAACACCAAAGACATAATATAATTAAGTTAGATATACATTAACAACCGTAAGCACAAACAAATTAAAACTAATATGAGTATTTCTGACTACATCGCGAAGTATTCTTAGCAGCACTTTTCCATCTGTTGCTGTGATAAATAAAAGACTGTTTTATGATGAAAGAGGTGTGTTGTTTGTCTATATTACTGCTGAATAACATTACATAAAAGACACAAAGTATTAGTAATTACCTTCGGTGTCAATTAATCTCTAAAGAGAATTATATTCATTCTTCAACTAATGTTTGCTCAGAAATAAATCATTTTCCTTTTGATAGACCGTATGATAGGATTTTGTTAATATCCCTAAATTTTCCCTGACGAACAGATTGTAACCTAATTATAAATGCCAGATTTCCTCCTGTTCTAATTTATATTAATATAAATACATAGATTATCTAAATATCAAAGATGATTAACTATGATCTTGTGATTAGATTATGCCCACGTTTTTCTTCAAGAATCTCGTTAACGCAAACATACATGTATAAATATGGAATGTTTTAATTGACAATAAAATAAAATAATGAGATAATTTTGGCGGGAAACAGTATCAGGACCGCATCTTGTGTGCAGGACAGTGAATTACCACACACTATTCACATTTCTATGTTGATTACGTCACTGATAACACCATTTACGTCACAATGTCTTCGGTTTTCCGGGAAGCATATTTCTTAAAAATTCATGCGTAAACGGTAAAAATTTATTTAGATCTTATAATTTAAGATTAAAATTATAAGATCTAGATACACCTTTTGATTGGTGTTATCGGTGACGTAATCAACAATAAAATGTGAACAGTCTGTGGCAATTCGCTGTCCCGCAGACGCGAAGCGGTCCTGATACTGTTTCCCGCCATATGTATCTCTTTAATCAAGAACAGATCCAAGCCACAATTCCAAAGCAACCTGGTTTAATTTTGCAGCACTAGTATAGATGACCGTTTCGGAATAAAATTCCTTATTGATAGTGCTCGCGACAAAAAGTGGAAAAATCAGAATATTCTAATGTTTTTAGTTGTTGAAATGGGAAAAATAGAATTACAAAAATGTAATTTACCAAATCCTTTTAAGATAATACTTTGAACGATATATTACACATTGCTTGGTGTTATAAGAATATTTTGGTATTTCAGAATCTGATAGTTTTATTTAGAATCAGGTGAAGATTGACATTTTTTTTTAAATCGACAGAAATAGTTTGTGGCCAAAAACATGTAAACCATGGGGTTCGCTGCTGTTCCACATGATAACCCAAACCGTTTCCGCAAAAACATTAGATATGGAATCATATAAGTTCACGCTATCCGGAGAAACAATGTTATTCCAGGGATTCGTGATGTAAATGTTTTTCGGAAACGTCCCATACAAACGTTTAGGCAGGTTGATTACATGGTATAGCGGAGAACCCCATTGTCTGAACACGCGACAAAACACAAAAGAATAAAGAGAACAAGACTAGATAATCCCAAACTGAAAAAACTTATAAAACTAGTCATTTTGGAAGGACACTTGAAGAAAATAATAACAACTGTATTTAGTGGTTCTGTTCAAGTAGTTTTTGAGAGCCTCAACCATCTCGATTGTTTATATTATCAGTTGCACGTTTAATGCCTACAATTGAAAGTTAAAATTCACCATTCTGTCCCTTTTACATGGCAAACATATATAATTATTAAATGGGCATCAAAATTGGATGAAGCAAAAAGTAAAATTTTAGGTTAAAGAGAGAAAAACACATCACGCTTGGAGATCCTATAAGTTAAGTGATCAAGTTGTTAGATAGGTTTTTAAACTTTTTTCGTGTAATGCGAAAATGTTGTTATTACATTACAAGTAAATATTTAAATTATTTATATTTTTATTTTAAACACTTAAGCCTCTGTGAACATTTCTATGAAAAACCACTACACAGTATGACTGACAACCGCTAATGGATATAGCAAAACTGACAACTACACTTAGAATTGGCGCTGATATAACACAGAACAATATTATGGCACAAATTCGTACTGACATTCAACGGTAATATCAGGTGTTAAAAGGATATTGAATCATTTTTAAAAGCCGCCAGGTAAGTTAACAATGTGATATCAAACATTACTGCGCGTCCGTTCAGCGCATTACGGTGACAACGACTTAAAACTAGACCAAAGTACCTACCGACCTACTGAGTTGAGATCAACCACAAACATATCAATGTATCAAATCCTAATAGCAAAAGCTGATTCTGCCTCCTGCTTTTATTATTACGTATTCCAACAAATATTGTACATGTATTTAAATGTTCAGTGTCTTTACTGAAATAGTAAAAAAAAATGCGATTTCATAAGAATTTCCCAAAAAAGCATTTTTCATAAACGAAACGTAGGATTATATTGATCATATGTCCTCTGGATTAGAATTTGATACAGCAACATTATACTACTCATTGCTTACCAGTTGCTATCTCAGAGTACTCGGGCATTCTAAATGATGTGACATGGGGGAAATGATGCAACACGCTTTTCGCTGCACCACACAAGATTGTGTTTAATATATGAGCTTAAAATTTTGCATATATAATTGGTTTACATCTATATACATTATGTGTGAATTTCATTATGTTTAATAAAATACTTTTTGTGCAATCGACCTATATAGTTTTGAATAGAACCGTTAAAGACCGTATGTAAATGCCATACACTTTCCTCTGCTCCGAACAAGTCTGTGTTTGAACGTTGCTATGAAATCAATTCAATTTTCGTTCATTTATGTTACAGGTATAAATATTCCCTTACAGAAGTTTGAACCTGTAAATTTTTATGTTAAGATCAACAGCCCAAAATACATAAAGAGACAGAGATCGATCATAATTTCTTTTTCTGTATCTGTCATACGCCGTTTCCCCATAGGGGTGAGATGAAACATGTGAGTGCAATCGAAAATTATCAAATTGCATTGATATAAGAAAATGATTTTGAATTTTGATGGATAAGATAAAAGGCGTAAATCTAAAGTTGAAATTGCTATTAATATTTAGGACCATCTAACAGAACCTTTACCACATCACCGATATTAGATATTACAACTATCAATTGAGGTCATATTTATAGCATGCCGAAAGGTCATATCGATAGTTATCATCATGGAAAGAAACATTAAAGTCAATAAATAAATTAATTAATAAATAAACAATAATAATAATAATAATAAAACAAAACAAAAAACAAAGTCACAACTGGCATGCATATTCTTGTTCGACGGGATCGAATGTTTTTGCTGACTACTTCTGTTGAGAATGGAATACTTAATGCAATACGAACAAAATCTTTCCTGTAATATCTTAGTTCAACGGGTTTTAATGACACAAGACACATAATACACTTATGTACTTGATGCAGTTTCGATATGAAATCCAACACAAACCATTCTTATCCTACCTTGGAGATATATTTTTAGCAAATTGCGACATTTTTCATTATTCAGGTCTAAGATTGGAATCCAATTGCAATGAATTTAATTCCAATTCCGTTCGTTTGCGTTACAGGTATAAATATTATTTATATTCCCTTAATAGTCTACATATCAGCACCCTAAATCCATCCCAAACCCTCTGGGACCGTCAGCAGACTAAATCAAATTCATATCAGATGATATAATTGATTATTCATCTTTATTCAGTAGATTTTTATTCATTTACAAAGAGCAAATTAATTTCAGATCAAATGGCCATCAGACTGATTGACATTATAAATGATATACTTGGAGAAGAATATAAGACAGTTGGCGGTACATCTAGACAGAAACGTCTATTATATGCTATAAATGATATAATCATAACAGAAGTTTGAACTTGTAACATTTCTGTGGTAAAGGTCAATAAAAAAGAATATATGAGAGATAACTCGTATTTTCTGTTTCTCTATCTGCTATGATAATTAAATATATGGACTAGTGCATTCTTAATTTATCAAGTCCGTTGGTAAGACGATGGATAATGGAAAACGAATATATCAAAAACGAGCATACCAATTCATGTCTAAATCACAATCCCAAACCAAAGTAAAAACTTTGACACTGGTTCATTAAGTTAAACACGTGAACTCCAACTAGTGAACTGGGACCGGGGAACCAAACAGTGTTATACCCACATCACTAATATTGAAACTGGCATTTGAGGTCAGAACACGTTGAAAGGACATGATCTTAGTGGTTGTGTGAATTGTATTATAGCGTATGAGTAACATTCTTTAACACCAGAATTCTGTCTATCACTTTATTAAATTTTGATGCAATTTCGGCAATAATTTGAAAAAGACGTTTACTGCAAATTAAAATCTTGCAATGCAAATGGTATTCGTTTATATAAATACATAATAAACATACAATAAACTTACAATTATACGAACTAAAATTCGATTGGAAGTGTTTACAGAGATATTTTAATCGCACACAATCATGTCATTTTTTATATTTATTATCATCAAAAACAACCATACTAATCCATGTCAAAATCACAATCCCAAAGTAAACTAAAAACGTTGAATCTGGCTAATTTGTTCAAACACCTGTACTTTCAACAGAGAAGTGAGATCGAGTGCTCCGATGATATAAATGCATGTTGTATTAAGCATTTACATACCAGGTGAGCATAAATGTCCATGGACCTCTCATTCGTTGAGCAAACCACACATTGCGTGTCTTTAAAAAGAAGATTTTGTGCACGTATCCAATAATTTTTTGTCTTTGGAAAGAGGATTCCATGCGCGTATTCCAAAGCAATGGTTATAAATCATTGTTGTTATTTGTTGATGGTATTCTGTACATTGTTAAAATAAATACATTATCTTATTCAGAGAAAATAAACGACCATGATAATATGATACAGCCAGTGGTTAAAAATGTACATAATGCATCAACATTATGCTTTATCAATGGCTTCTCCACGTAAAATAAAATCACTTAGATAAACTATTTTAGAATATTTGAATGACTTAAAAACTTATCGCATCAGATAATCTACTTGCACCACTCACTAAAAGCTTTTTAATAATTCCCAATATGACAATAAATGCCAAACCATTTTTATGAAGAAATAATGATAGAAATGTCAGAAAGAAATAGAAAAAACTTCTTTTTGAAAAAAAAATAATATGAGAAATTGTAGATAAATTGTTTGTTCCTGGCAATATTCAATAACAAATAATATTGGACTTTGGGCCGTTTCTATTATTATGTTAAAATGTACCCAGTGTTTTTGTTCAGAAACTACGTGTGTAATCAAAAACAAACATACGAATCCATCTTCAAATCACCATCCAAGAGGAAAGTTTATATTTGAAAACAAAGTTAAACACGTGAACTTCAACCAGGGAAGTGTGGCAGGGGCTGCGGAAGGGTAAGCTCTTCCTATAATAGGAAGATTTTTTTCCAACTAGATCCTGTCGACTATGAAAAATTAACTCTTGTATTGACAATGACTTTTCTAATATTTAATTTTAGGTAAGAAACAAATAGGTGTAACAAATACCTTTTTGGGCGCCTTTATTTCAATTGTTCAAAAATTGCGTCTGTAAGATTAATAAATTATTTGTAAATATTGAAAAATCGATTGGAAAAACATGACTGGTTTTTATAGTAACAAACTTGTACCGAGTGATTTACTATATTTCAGGTATTTCAAAAGTTTAAGTTCAACATATATACATAGAGTCTGTTAGTGTTCGTCAAGGAAACCAGAGTGCCGAAGAAAGCAACCAAGTTTCAGCAAGCAATAAGATTTGTCGATAGGATAAGAACCAAAGTGGTAAGCGGCACTTGTATCTTTGAGCTAGCAATTAGACGATTCAGTCACAAAAATCACTTGCATAATTTAGGATCTTATAACTCAAATACTAACTTTCCTTGAAACTTAACAGAAACAGAAGTGGTGGTAGGTCCAAGCTTTCGATTGAAGCGATAAAAACAACACGTGTTTAAGAATTCCTCCTCCGCGGTGTTATACAAGATAAGAGATACTTTTTAACTGCAGTTACAAATTGGTAAATGGGAAGTATGTGACATGCTGTTCATCAAATCAATTAATATCTTAATTAGATTAGGCAAACCATTTGTAAGACGTACCAGAGTCATAATGCATGTTCTCTATTAAAAACATTTTTATATATCATGTTTCTGTAATGTTTTGAAAGGAACTATATATATATATAATGTAATTTTTGTGACAATGTACATCTAATGATTGACAGCCGAGCGTAGGAAATGCAACAACTGTTTTAAAAATACATAATGTGTGGTGATTTATGATCGTGAAGGAATATTTTTACTGCAATGTAAATAAAAACAATTAAAAGATAGTTAATGTCAAGATGCTTTTGAAGTGGCAAAAAGCAAGGGTTTTCAACGTTTCTGTTGAATATCACGGCCTTCAGAAAGTGATATATTTCGCACTTCAAATCTGTCTGGCCTAGACGGTGATGGTGGCATGATATGTGAACGCGCATCTCATTATTCGACACATAGGCCCTCGTGTAGTTAAGTTTTGTTATTGTGTAATGTATATATGTTGAACTTGGCAATGGCAGAATTGTCAAATATAAAAACAACTGTCAACATAAGTAATTAACACATACATGTATAATGATTGAATAGAATAAATATACCTATCCATTTTCAAGAGATTTCAGTCAAAACAAGAATCGCCTGCCCAGTGATATTTTTAACATCATGGTTTTAAAAAGAAAAAAATCAAAAGGTAATAACTCCTAGATTAATCTATGGACCGGAACAAGAAAACGATATGCACAACTACACCTGTTGACTATTCCTGAAATTATCAAGTATTATTAATGTCTGATTGTCTGTATAGAAGAACTGGACCAGAAGATAAACCGTGGTACAGACTGGTGGATAGAAGGACGGACAAAACAGTACAATATCTAGTTTCTCGGCTGGGTTTACTGAACTTTCCAATATAAGTTTTCATTTTATTCTTATAATTTGGAATCCTTTCAGTTTTTCTATGTCATTTCAAATACGTATCGGATTACGATAATATTAATGCCCTACAACTAAACAGTAAAATTAATTTTGCACGATTCGTACTGAGTAAATTAACTCAAATCTGTAATAAATTCAAACCAATTCAAATTCGAATAATTTCAAATAAACAATCGGAGTTGAAGCTTAAAATGTAATAATACATTGATCAGCAGTTTGTCCGGTCATTGTAATCGTATAAATTGTATATATTCTCAACAAAAGAAGTTAAGGAACACATCAAAAACAGTATTCATTTTGTAGAGCGTAAATCATATCATTTCATATTCACACTTCTCCTTATAATTTCATTAAGGATATTTAATTTCGTGCAAAAAACAATTACTTGATAACACCATTTGAAACAAGAAAAGAATTAGAATAAAATACAGATGTATTTTACATTTTTCAGTTTTTGGATTTTTATTACTAATTTTACAATGGTCTTTGTTGTTGAGTATATTATGTCAATTAATATAATCATTTGTTCTTATAGATAACATGCTCTAGTTATGTTTTTGCAACTGTAAAGTCTATACTTGGAAATGGACGTTGTCTCTTGTTTCAAGAATCCTTTAAGATATAAATTAAGTTAACTAGTCATTGTTATTATTTTTTTGTTTATTTTATTATTTATTTTTATCAAAATGTATATTCAATCGGGCTAACTCTTGCAACAAAAATATGGGGACCAAGAGATGTTGACTACGGAAGTACACTCATCTTTACTGTGGTGAAGTACGATCTTTGTCAAGTGAAATGACGAACTTTCTCACACTTTCATATGTCCGAATGACCAGACTTTGGTCTTTATTGGCAGTGTCATATCAACCTTTCGACCACCAAAGCACTCGATACTTTCGGTTTCCAACTGTTTTAACAGTGTTGATACAGATGTTGTATTTGCAATAACAAGAGTTATCAGAAACAAAATAACCTGCAACATAACGAAGTAAAACATATAATGATTGAATGAAAAAATATATAACACCCGGCCTCACTTTCCTGGTGGAAGTTAACGTGTTGAACCTAACTAATTAGTTTTTACTTTCCTTCTGGATAGTGATTTGGACATGCATAAGTATGTTGTGACACTGAAGGGAGTCGAACTGAAAGTCGGTGTTGAAGGGTGTGCATTCTAGCACCTAAAGTATCAAAATTATTTATTTTATTTCATCGAAAGAATTGAGTGTCCATTTCAACTCAATCAATTAGAAAAGAGTCAAAAGAATTTAAAGGTGAAAAGTTGGTAAAAGAAAATAATCATATTACTACCATCGACATCATAGATGACATAATGCTTAATGAAGATTATTCTGGTCTTATTATTTTGGTAGTTAATATGTATAAGCACATTTGAACTTGGGTAGGTTATTTGTGGTTAATAAACATATGCAATTAAAAAAATACAGTAAAATCATTTTTAAATTAATTCCAAGATGATACACAAACTGAACCATATTTAATTTAATAAACGGGCAATGAACCAAACACCGAGAATCGGGAAGTAAAATCTCAGTATTAGATTTTATTTTATTATCATAATTTGATATCACTAATTTAACATCTATTGTATGTCATCATTTTCTCGTTATCATTTAAGGTTAATATTAATATGTATATTGTTCCTATAAATGCTAAAAACAACCCAGTAAAATTATTTTTATACCTAGTTAAATGTCAACTATGTCATAAATTGAATCATGTTTTATTTCACATCAGCAAGAATTGAGTTGAGTGATGTGCTTTACGTCTTGGTCAAGAATATTTCACTTATATCGAAACGTCGCCAGCTATAGATGAAGGTGCAGAAATCTTACCAGCATGTGCGTTGTGCTGATGACATTATGTAACAGGGTTCCTTATCGTAGTACTAAGCCCACCGTGACACGGAACCTCGTTTATTTTAAGTTCCCATCCAAAAGAACTGTGACTTTTATTTCGTAATGCGTTACTAGGAGAAAGAACAGTCACTGTCCACTTTCAAGTCTTGGGTCAGACCCGGCTGGGAATACATCAACAATAGGTGTTAAATCTCAATATGTTCAAAACTTGTCAGACATTGTTAATATATAAATATATTACCAATCATTTGTTCTTATAGTGATATGCTCTCCAACAATACATTTGCAAAATTCAACTTTATCCTTTGAAACCATATCGAATGAATCAAGAAATCGAAAACAAAGATATCAATCCATGTCCAAATCACAATTTAAAAGCAATGTATAAACTTTGAAACTAACAAATTAATTTAAACACGTGATCTTCAATCAAGGAAATAAAGGCCAGGTGCTGCGGAAGGGTAAGAACCTCCTCGTAAGTTAAGTTATCAACCTATTAGTGTTATAAGAATTTGTATTTTATCATTGATGTCGTACTCATTTCAATTGTAAATTCACATGAATGAAAAGAATTAAAAAGTTAAGAGGCGGTACAACTAGGAATAATAAAAATAATATCACTGACATACTATTCTTTGCATACGAAGGTTGTATTTTGCTCAGCGAAGATGAATCGATGTCGTGTAATAAAAGTATTGGAAAGATGAGCATTTACTTTCTATCGAGTTAATATAAGCAAAAATTTAAAGATTAATTGGAATTAAATCATACGTTGTACAAGAAATATATCTACTGTAAATTCACCCTGCCTCAGTTTCATGGTGGCAGTTCCCGTGATCAGCTTCATTTGCCAGTTTTTACTTTGCTTTTAGAATTGTAATTTGAATATTGACTGGTATGTGTGTTTGATAGTCAAGTATGAGCATCGTGCAAGACTTAACGTTAGCCGTTGATGTAGCAAAAGTACCTATCACTCTTCTTATCTTTCTAGCTGTATGACAAACGTGATGACTTCAATTTTTTCTATTGCCAGCTTCCGTTTTCTGTGCAGGAATATACCTGCTTCTACTGCTTATGATGTATTTGTATTTTTAACAATTTATACGATATGGTAGAACTTGTTCCCACTACAGGAACTTTATACAACGAACCAAGCTGTTTGCAAATGAATTGTTGACCAAGGGGTTTTGAAAAGTCTGTGCTTATCAGGGCCCTCAAAAAGAGTTATGGCCGTCATCACAGTATTATTAATAAGTATGATGTCTCTGTTCAGGATTGCTCTGGATATATTTCACGTGCCATAGTCCAATGTTCCTTTTTCAATTTTGATGCGGCGGGTGTAGCTTGCTTAATAGGAGGCGCTTGCCTTTTCGGAACACCCGGTATCAATTCCATAGTGAACGTTATCGTGTTTAACCTAATTTGTCAGTTTCAGAGTTCTTTCTTTCTTTTGGATTGTGATCTTCATATGGATGATATGTATGCTTGTTCTCGTAATGTACGTTTAAACTTATTTTAGCGATTTAAGTATTACATTTGTACCTCATCTGAACAGTATATATGCGATTGACAAAGATTTAGCAATTAATTTTTATAAGAAAAAGAAGAAAAAAACTCATTTCGAAATTAACATCAACCAGAAACAATATGACAAAAAACAAACGTACTGATACATGTCCAAATCAAAATCTAGAAGCAAAGCAAAAATCCATGTTCAAATAATTAAAGGGTCACTGAACCAAACACTAAGAACAAGGAAGAAAAATAAACGTATCAGTTTTCATTTCATTTTTATTATTTGATATCACCAATAAAATGTGTAATAATATATCATTATTGTTATTCTATTATTTTGGACAATACGTCTAGGTATTATTATGATATTAATGCCCAAAATCAATCTAGTAAAGTTTATTTCGTACAACTTGTGCAGTGAAAAATCGTGTCAACAACTATGTTACACAATTTTCATTACACACGTGGCGGGTGAAGCTAGCTAAACAGGAGGAGCTTACCCTTCCGGAGCACCCTGCCTCACTTCCCTGGTGGAAGTTAATGTGTCTCACCTAACTTGTCAGTTCCAAAGTTTTTACTTTTTTCCTGGATTGTGATTCGGACATGGATTAGTATGTTTGTTTTTGATTACATATATTTATTTTTCATTTCAAATCAACAATTAGAAATTAAATTTTAATAGAAATCTTAATAAGTATGTATGTTTTATTTAGTTGATCTTGTAGCTGTCTTGTTCTCTTAAAGTATGTGTTTCAGATACAAATTATCTATTTAAAATATAATTCTAAAATACAGCAAATCTTCTTATGATGACATAAACTTATTTTAGCGATTTATGTATTACATTTGTACCACATCTGAACATGGAACAGTTTATTTGTGGTTGACAAAGATTAAGCAATTAATTTTCTTAAGTATTTTTAAAAAAAAAAAACGCATTTCGGAAATTACATCAACCAGAAACATAATGACCAAAAACAAACGTACTGATCCATGTCTCAATCAAAATCCAGAAGCAAAGCAAAAATCCATGTTCAAATAATTAAAGGGTCACTGAACCAAACACCAAGAACAAGGAAGAAAAATACACGTATCAGTTTTCATTTTATTTTTATTATTTGATATCACCAATAGAATGTGTAATATATCATTATTGTTATTCTACTATTTAGGACAATACGATTAGGTATTATTATGATATTAATGCCCAAAATCAATCTAGTAAAGTTTATTTCGTACATCTTGTGCAGTGAAAAATCGTGTCTACAACTATGTTACACAATTTTCATTACACATGTGGCGGGTGAAGCTAGCTAAACAAGAGGTGCTTACCCTTCCGGAGCACCCTGCCTCACTTCCCTGGTGGAAGTTAATGTGTCTAACCTAACTTGTCAGTTCCAAAGTTTTTACTTTGCTTCTGGATTGTGATTCGGACATGGACTAGTATGTTTGTTTTTAATTACATATATTTATTTTTCATTTCAAACCAACAATCAGGAATCAAATCTTAATAGAAATCTAAATATTTGTATGGATAAGTATGTATGTTTTTATTTAGTTGATCTTGTAGCTGTCTTGTTCTCGTAAAGCATGTTTTTCAGATACAAAATATCTATTTAAAATATTATTCTTAAATACAGCAAATCTTCTTATGATAACATAAACTTATTTTAGCGATATAAGTATTACATTTGTACCACATCTGAACATGGATCAGTTTATTTGTGGTTGACAAAGATTTAGCAATTAATTTCCTTAAGTATTTTTTAAAAAAAAAACCATAATTTCGGAAATTACATCAACCAGAAACATAATGACCAAAAACAAACGTACTGATCCATGTCTAAATTAAAATCCAGAAGCAAAGCAAAAATCCATGTTCAAATAATTAAAGGGTCACTGAACCAAACACTAAGAACAAGGAAGAAAAATACACGTATCAGTTTTCATTTTATTTTTATTATTTGATATCACCAATAGAATGTGTAATATATCATTATTGTTATTCTACTATTTAGGACAATACGATTAGGTATTATTATGATATTAATACCCAAAATCAATCTAGTAAAGTTAATTTCGTACAAACTTGTGCTGTGAAAAATCGTATCAACAACTATGTTACATATATATATATATATGTATATTTTATTTCAAATCAACAATCAGGAATTAAATCTTAATAGAATTCCAAAAATTTGTCTTTCTGTCTAAACAATGTTTTGTAGTAAAAATAATATCAACAATCACTAAGCAATTATTTGTATAGTCAATATACCGTCCAATAATATATTCGCAAAATTCAATTTTATGCTCACATAATACTTCGAATTTTTTATGAAAACTAATACCTTATCGATTAAATCTGAGTTTTTATTATTAATGTCAATTATAATGTTACTAATATATAATATAATGCCCAATTATATACCGGCGACATTCATTTTCTATTTTTTTAAAATCATGTCACCATTTCAGATATCACTATGGATATTTTTTTATTTGGGCTAACACCTGCCGCAAAAATGTGGGCACAAGGAGACGATGTTGACTCCGGAAGTGCATTCATCTTTACTGTGAAAAGCGCATGTCGAATCGTCTTGAACACTACAATTAACTGAAAAAATAATACAATTTAAATATGAAAGCCATTAATTTTCAAAAAACTATCTTATCAAATTCAGTTGTTTTATTTTCATTGACAATTTCGCCATATGACAGGTGAGAACATGATGCTGTTAAGCAAGAGAACAAAATACGTGTAATGGATCACTTGGTGTTCAGTTTCCTTTCCGACTTCAAATGTCAAAACACTTTCTTATCATTATGAATCAGATTATAAACGAGACATTAAGGTCCTTCAGGATCGCTCAATGGTTGAATGTTTAGTTGACTGTTGTTTTTCAACGAACTACATGTATATTCAAAAAGGAATTGTAGTAATAAAGTTATATGGATGACTTGAAGTAAATTACTAATCCTTTTAAATATCGCTCAAGTTGCAGTACTGAGGGTGTCTGGGCTTGTAGTGCAGGGCATTTATGCCTTATTGACCATGACTTACCGGCTGAGCATCTGCAATCAAGCCATAGATGATTAAGGATTTGATCTCTAATACGTTCTGCCAAACTATTTTTTCATAAAGTTAACTTTTTCTTTTATTTTCTTTTAACAACAATTAACAATGAAGTAGTCTAGAAAAAATTAAATAATGCATACGTGTTTCACATTGGCTTCCTGAATAATGGGGCAAGCAGTTACAAGTACATGTCTTCAAGTCAATCATTCCATAGTTCTTACAAATCTTCCCACCACAATCTGAAGTAAAAAACAAAAGCAAATTCAAAAGCTTTATGCTCTCTACTGCAATGAAACTACTATATGGTCTAGCTAACTAGACAGGAGGTGCTTATCTTTCCGGAGCACCTGGCCTTACATATATGGTGGAAGTTGACGTGTGTGACTTCGTTTTCAAGTTGTTTTTTTTTTTTTTTGGTATTGAGATTTGGACATGGACCGGCATGTTTGTGTTTGATTCAAATATAATCAAATATTAAACATATGTGTTAATGTTGTTTGTCTTTTCTCGTCTTGCCTGGTCCTTTTATCGTTTACTTGTACGCGTATTATTTTGTGTTCATGGTTGAGTTTTATGTTTTTGAGTTGCTAATTCCCTTCTTCTTATTTATATCATATATATATTTAGTTACCACATAGTCTTTTGTCACAGTTTTTAGGGCAGTCGGCGCAGCTACTTCCAGTTTTCCATGGTGAGTGAATATCATGATAGTATTGTCTGAAATATTAAACGGAAATAGAATAAATACTGGTATTTAAAAGCAAGAATACATGGTAATACAATGACATGAAAATAATGCATAATATGACGAATGATTGCGTTCGTAACTTCTGTGAGCTGTTCTTGATTAATATGAATACAATAGGCTGGTTATCACAATTATTTTTAAAGGATTTTGACATATTAAAATGTCCGAAACAAAGGGAAATTCAATTTAAGGAGATGCTTAACCTTCTGGAGAATCTGGCCTCGCTTCCCTCGTGGAAGTTCCGGTATTTAACTTTTCACTTTGTTTTGGGTTTGTGACTTGGACATGGATTGATGCGTTTCTTCTTTTTATTATCACTCCTTATTCTGCTTACCCATATCCATAATTACACACAAAGAATGTCTTATCCACGGTGTCACTACATTCGGCATAACCACAGCCAATTCTTGAAGAATGCCAGTTCATCAACTTTGAGAAAAACAATAGGTAGTATGAAGTTAAATGTTATTTAGTACCCCGGAGAAGCAAAATCATTTCATATAATAGGAACAAAGCATTGAAAAAATATAATTCGCATGTCATCCTTAACATTGTTAACAAATTACAATAGTGTAGTGCTTAAATGTTCAAAGTTCAGTTAAACTCAACGATATTTTTAAAAACGCTTTTCAGAATTATTAGTTGCGTCATCTCCTTTTTAAACCTTTGTTATTTTGATAAAAAACGTCTGCCTATTTGAGACACAAAAAATAGTATTCAGCAATAGCGGTACCTTCTCATGAAATATACCAGTTTAAATGGAATTTTTAATTACAAATACATATGACAGTATATATTTCCAAAAGACTCATGATTTGCATTCGTTAAATGTCGAGTGTTTGCAAAAGAACAGTCAATACCGATTTTCAAGATTTAGACATATCCGTCAGGGTTCACACCCCGGCTTTCGACATACAGAGAGAATATTCTACTAACTGACCTACCAAAGTGAAGTAAAGATTGAATAATAAATGAGTATATTATTATTTCTATAGTTAAAACTTATAACCTATGCTTAAAATTTTCTGCCATTACCTGTGTGAAATGACCAATTTTGTGGAAGTCCGGTGTTTTTGAGCCGAATCCATAGCTAAAATCAGCCTTCTCATCAACCCATGCACGGATACATGTTTCCCAGCTGTTTTTACCAACACACATATTCTGACCGATATAAACTCCTGGTAATGCTGAAAAAAGATATAAATTAACTTATGATGATATAGCTAGCTAGAAGGGAAGCACAACTTACCCTTTCGGAACATCCGGCCTGACTTACCTGTGGAAGTCCACGTGTTCAATTCAATTTAAAAGTTTCAAAATTTTTACTTTGCTTATTGGTATTACAATTTTACAGTATCTGTTGGTAGTCTTTACTTTGTGTCTACTAAATGAATGGTCACTCCTTGGAAAGTGGGAAAAAACGATGTACTTTCAGTGAACGGTTACTTATGGGAAAGTAGAGAAAAAACGATACACTTTCAGCAAGTAATTTTCACACTTTCGAAAAATATAACCATCGTCTGCAGTTTGGAACCTAGGTGGTGAGAAGCGTTTTGGTTCTCGTAACCGCACACTTTAGAATATCCGAAAAAGTACAGCTGTGACAAGGCGCCATTGTTGATATAATAAAATGTTATGAGAAATAGTTGATGGACCATAATCATGCATAGTCATTAGCAAAAGCCTTCCATCTTTAATTTATGATGATCACTTTAAAGTCTTCAATAAGGATAAAATTAGCCAAAATAAACAAGTAAATTAAGTGAATTATGATCCCCCACCATCAGGTTCTTTTTGTGATTTGCACTCATGGTCAAAGGATATTAACTCCCAGGAAAATAAGCAAACTAAGGTATATGATATGCACGTCTTCTATCTAAGTTGATACTTTGCACCACGTTTCGTGAGATAGTGCTTCCTAGTTTTGGAGAATTAACGCAGACAAGAATTTCGGACGAACGGAAGGCGGGGGATAATTAAGATCGTCTTCTTACCTGATGTCCATCTGTTGGCAAGACCATCATGTTCGGTACTACACTTTTCTGCATGTCGCTGTGCTGCTTTGGCAATGTCATCGTCCCATACCTGAAACGAATTATCCAACTGTTTACAAACAATTCCGAATTTTGCAGACAGTTGACGTATTCCGTATCACATGGTGACTGAAACAATATCACTATCATAATACCTTATGGCGGTCAGCTCAAATATGGTAGAGGAAATCGTATAGTCAGATAAAACGATCTGCCTTCAGCAAGTGTAAACTTTCCCGCACAAAAATGTGTTATCCAATTGTTTGCAAACATTTCCTAGTTTTGTACATAGTTGAAGTAATCCGTATCCGGTGACATTGTGATGGAAACAGTATCACTATCAAAATACTTCATGCTGGTCAGTTCAGAAATGGTAGAGGAAGTCGTATTGCCAGAGAAAACAAATGACCATCGGCAAGCGTACTTTCCCGCAAAAGCATCTGACTCGATTGTGATTCAAAACTAGCGATGAGAGGTGGTGTTATCCGTAAATGCATTTTTTTAGATTATGAGAGGCATTTGATTGCAAAGCAGAGAATGTATCACAAGTTATCATACGTAGTCATACAAAACACATTGGCAACTGCGGAAGCTTAGTTGTTAGAGTACTCGTTCTGTAAATATGAGGTGGTGGCTTCGAACTCCGACTGGGTCTGACCCAAGTCTTGAAAGCGGGTAGTGTGTGTTCTTTCGTCAAGCACTCGACATTACGAAATGACTGTCACCTTTCTTTCGGATAGGAACTTAAAATAAACGAGGTCCCGTGTCAGATCAGGCGTGGCACGTTAAAGATTCTTGCTGTATAATGCCATCAGCGCAACACACAGGCAAAATTTCTGCACCTTCGCCTAGAATTGGCGATCTCTTGACATAAGTGAAATATTCTTGACTTGGGCTTAAACACCATAACTCTGTGTTTTATTGAAGAGGCCAGTAGAATGAAAAACGAAGTAGCGGTAATCATATAAAACTTGAAGAGGATCAGCCAGAAAAACTATAGTTGTAGTAGTTGGGCTGTGCTGGAAAGAGATGGAGAGATCTAGTGGTCATCTTGTACATGCTTAGCACTTACAAGTTTCATCATGTTTGTGGCATTCACACCTACAACACGTCTAAAGGCATTGTGTAAATCTTGGATCTTCTGCTTCTCGATATCGCTGACTCCAGATTTGGATACGGTTCCATGCTACGGAAAGAGAAATATATATCAGTAATACAAAATACGCTAAGTTTTTAATGTTATATTATTCAAACATGAGCATAACGGCCCATTTCCAAATCACAATCCAAAAATAAAGGCAAAAACTTTGAAAAGTTGCAAATTTAATTCAACGCGTGAAGAAAACCGTATGTTCCGGAAGAGTAAGCACTCCATGTTTAGCTTGATACTTTCGCGCTTTAAGTAATCAAATTGGAGACGAAACAACATGGAACTATGGGCCGTAAAATATTTGAAGGGTTTATCAACAATATTATGGCGACGCCCATGAAACTTATTGAGGGGCTTGATAAGGCTAACTTGAAATATATTAATGCATTCAAAATATTTAAAAATCTTAAAAATGCGCTTATAAAACACTTGATACAATAACAAATGAAACCAAAAAGAACAGCAGAAATATAAACGTCGCGTCAACCTGTATGGCCCATCGTCTCTCAAAATGTTTCAAATTAATTCCATTGATATTTTGACCAGTTCTTGTTAATCATGAAGCCTTTGAAAGCACGTTTCAACAACATATACGCCTACCAGAGTACTTAAGTATCTTGGCCCAATATCACAATCATTTCTTGAATTAGATTTTCCCAAACTTAAATTATATTAATCAAATTTTAACAATGGTTACGAAACTGCGATTTAATATTTGTGACAAAACTATTGCCTCAAATTTCCAATATCTTATAAATTAACAAAATTATTAAGATTTCAAATTTGCTAAATCTAAGTTAAGAAAAATCTTAATTAAGATTAATGATTGTGAAACTGGAGCCAGGTCTTTGCAAATACTTACGGGAATGTCCTCTGCAGCAAACCCTATATATGATATAAAATACATTGCCGTTAGTTACATTTAGCGATAAATAGCATTAAGTGCACGTTTTAGGATCTATCTTGGCGGTTTTTAGTCATTATGTATATTTTTTTCAATTAAAAAATACACAATTTAAGATTCTCTTCATTTCAAATACAGTAAAGCATTATATGAAGACTATCAATTGCCTTTAGAAATTGGAATTCTTTGCCTCTTCGCTCATTTGGGGCAAGGGACGATCATTTTTATTCTTATCGGACACCAGAGTGAAAATCCTACAATAAGAAATTATGCTTATTATAAGTATAGGCTAATTTTGGCAATATCTGTTGGAACTATGGGTGTACATTTTTGACGAAACTTAATGCAGATGTTGTTCGTTTGAAGTATTCTTCAAAATGACACCCTAAACTCATGAATAGTTTGACATTTCGCAAAATTGTTAAGATATCAAATTTGCCAAGCTTAAAGGGAAATCTTAATTAAGGAATCGTTGCGAAATTTGGACCAGATCAGAGACAGGGGATTGTAAGAGTTGTCTTACCTTTATCCAGTATCAACGACGCAAGAAGGAACAATCCAAAAGATGACGTCAGCTTCATGTTTAGGTGCCAACTGTAAAAAAAGGAAACAATAAATACAAAAAGAATTAAAAACAAAACCGAGTGTGCCCGTATGGCACTCCCAATGACTCGTGAGAACAATGCCTAATGAAGGTATTTGTTACATGACATGCCAAACGTTGCAATTCTACGTACATTAAATTCGGACGAACCTACGATGCGGAGATAAATTCATTTATTGGTTATCATCAGTACTTTGTGAAAGGTGATAAAAATGTCTGTCGTAAGTATAATCCTAATACGCGGCATTTACTTGTATTGCCATGGGCCAGCCAAGGCATATTTGTTTAAAAAAAACTATTGTGTTTTGTAGTGATAGACAATACTTACTACATAATAGCCGAACAGAATTGCTACAGAATGGTGTGAATAATGTTTGGTGTTTATTTATATATCTATGTATATTTTTTTTAATTTTAAAAGCTTCTAACTGATGTTATTTGTTTTGTGGGGTTTTTTATGTACGAGTTGGTAAATTATTTTTTCTAACTCCACGCGTTATGCAGAAACAGCATCATACTGTTGCCATGATTCATTTTAATATTGCAAACGGATCCAATGATTAAATGTGACAAATGACGTTTTTATCAATTCAATATCAAAAATAACAAAAAGTATAAAAATTTAAAAAAAAATCAGAAAAAATCAATGGGTACTCGTCTTGTTTAAAGTAAATGAATTGTGTTAATCATTTACCATGAATAAAAGTGCATCGGCGTGGGAGTTTAAAATTAAACGTTTTTGAAGAAAATGTAATTGAATAGCCGACTTTAAATGAGTTTTGGTTCCTAGACTATTTTGGAATCAAGGCAATAAATTGATAAAAATTGCATATCTAAATGAACTGACATTCTTACTAAACTAACAATTTTGAATAATGAGATCTCTCTAGTAACAGTCTATGGTAAATGAAGGTTAATGAAAATAAATTTTGACTTTTTTTATTGCCATAGACTGACAATTATGACTAGGGAGAAAAAAAATAAGCTGAGAACGATATTACTAGAGGCATGAGTTAATTTTGATTTTCTTTACCGACATTGATAATTTTCTTAAACTAGTAGAAAGTGTAAATAACAAAAGATTGCCCATATTTTTGAAGAAAATGTTCAATGATCATTGTAAAAAATAAAATTAACATTTTTGAATAACATTGGTAAGTTCAAATTATACATTTAGAGCGAAAACAAAATGGCATTTTTTTTCAAATATTTACAATCGCAATACCTTTGCTTCAATAAAGTATTTGCAACTTCATAGAGACACTTCTTCACGCGCTGACGTGATGACGTCAGATGGTCAATGCTCTCGTTGACTGACAGGAGACGACCCATTTCTATGAGAAGGTGCACCAACAGCGCATTTCAAAATTGATTTCAAATTAACATGGAAAATGGGAGACGGCAATAGAATTATTTTATAACTATTGTAAATATTAGTATTTCTGAAGTAGAGAGCAATCTAATAATCTTCTTAAATTTAACTTAAATTTTACGTTTAGAAATATGCATCAACATTGTTTATGCCAGACAGTTGCATTTCCGTGTGTCTATCAGATATCCTTTTAATACAGACAAGTTTCGCGTAAATTCGCGTGAACGATAACACGCGAAAATGAAACGTTCGCGAATACTTTGTATTCGTATCATTTACAGTCAAACCTGCCAACAAAGGACACCTAAGGGAACAAGTAAAAGTGGCTTTTATGGACAAGTGGCCTTAATATACAGGTTCAAATAATATGAATAAAGAACAACTGGGATAAAATTTCACTGGTTTTTTACAAGCAGGTGGTTCTTATATGGAGGTGGTCTATAAGGCAGGTTGGACTGTACTTGGATTTTCACTGACCATCAACTGATAACGCGAAAATAAAAGTATAAAAAATATCTGAAATGGTAATTCTCAAGAAAATTCCCCGACTAAAATATGCATACTGATTTTCATAATGAATGCACTAATCAATATAAAGTTTGGAGTGGAGTAATTGTGTTTTAAGCCACAGTTAAAATATCGAAACTTTTAGTTCTTGGATGTTAGAGGAAACCGTAGACGCGTAGAAACAACACACAGCCTTTCTTACCCTAGTACCTGTTTCTAGTAAGACTTTGATCCGTAAATCGGTGCTTAGAACCACTCGGCAACCAAAGCTCTATACAATTATGAAGCACGTGTTAACATATTCTAAGAGTTGAGTTATAGTGTTTAACGTCCCAGTCAAGAATATTTCACTAATATTGAGACGTCGCCAGCTATACGCGAAGGTGCAGAAATTTTGCCTTTGATTATACAGAAGGGTTCTTTATCGTGCCAAGCCCATCGTGACACGGGACCTCGTTTATTTTAAGTTCCCATCCGAAAGAATCGTGACTTCATATCGTAATGCCGAGTGCTTGGCGAAAGAACAGTCACTACCCACTTTCAAGTCTTTGGTCAGACCCGGTCAAGGTTTAAACCCACGACCTCTTACTTACGGAGCGAGCACTCTACCAACTGAGCTACCGCAGTGGTTAACATCTTCTGAGAGCAAAAGAGAACATGCTAGTCGGCTACAAATCTACATATCGTATAAAAACATTGTCGAGTCACTGTAAACTATAAGCTTTAGTTTTAAATATGTTTTAAAACTTATTTATTGTTTATTCTAAACATTGTTTGACTTTTTATGTACTGAAGTGCCTTTATAGAGACCGAGAAGTCAAAATAAGAATTAACAAAAACACACTTCACAGAAACGCTGTATGCATGGCTATTCTAGTAGATTTAACTTTGTAAAATTTTAATATATCTTTCAAGCAAAAATGTGTTTAATTTACTTAATTTGCCAATTTTAAAAATTTTCTCTTTGCTTTATGGATTAAGATTTGAACATGGAAAGATATGTGTTTTGTTGAATTTTAAATAATATTGCATAATATATGATCGAAATTTGCCAGCGTTTTCTTTGAGAACACCTTTCAAGTTCCAAAAATTCCAAATCTAAAATGTTGACGTTTTAGTACGTTTCAACAGATATTTAAACCAAATAATAATAATAATAATAATAATAATAATACGGAACTAAGCTCGCGACAACAGAGGGATGAAATCAGATTGCCAACCACTATGTTACTGCTGAAAAAATCTTCCAGTGCATGTATGACGAAAAAGTCACTTTAGCCATAATTTTAAAAACATAAAAAATGATAATAATAAATGAATAAATAATTCTATTTAAATATTAATCTGAGCCCAGTTGCACATAGTTTGATTAAAGTGAATCATTAATTAAACCATAATTAAAAATAAATTAGTGTTGCGTTAATCAAAATACTTCTTTAAAAGTACTTTAATCATGAGATAATAAACTCTAAGCATCGTGCAACCAGGCCCTGTCCTGTTAATTGCAATAAAGATACAATTGTTTTACCTGCAGTAACTGTGTTTATGTCCGTTTTTCTTTGGCCTCATCACTGCCACGTTTCAATCTCCAATCTGCTTTTTATCAAGAAAATTTATTTTGACTCCCAAATCTAAAAACAACATCAAAGGCTATCGAGGGTTTTACCTCATAATCCCCGTTTAAACTTTTTAACAATTGTATCTTTTCTTTAAGGTAAACACCACTGGACAACCGTCTTTAGAAAAACGGGGGAGGGGTTTAAACCGAAATTAAACTAACTGCATTATTTTACAATTTATAAATTTTTGGATTGAAAACAAGGTCATACTTATCAGAGAAATTGTCATTACAAAATATATTTATTCATTTATTTATTAGTATCATTTATAAGCTCTCGTTATCCAGTTTCTTTTTGCAGGTTGTGTAAACATTTTAAGACATTTATTCTGGTTCGTGGACATGCTTTAACTGAGTCACATGTGGGTAGTTTTTTCTGGTGTCATACGTTTTCTCTTTTATTTAAAATGCCAAAATTTAATATAATAAACATAAAAAATGAAGTGAAATGCAGGTTACGCTGTAATGAACTTTTACGCCCTTGTCAATACTCTTTCACTAAATATCGAAGTCATTAGATCTGGGATGGTGGAGGAAACCGGAGTGTTAAAAAAACCCACCAACCTTTGACAAGCGAACCGTAAAACTTTCTCTGTCTCGAGCTGGATTCAAACTTTGGCGGTGGGTAGCGTGGTCGTGAGTGCTCCCTAGACCACCTGGCAACAACGGGTAACAATAGCACGGTTTTGAAATTGATACTGATTTTTTTTTATCTCCATTACTTAATAAGGTAACTGTACTTATTTTCGCAACTTTTAGAACTCTAATTATTTCGCGGGGATTGATTTTCGCGTTCTAACGGTAAATATAAAAAGAAGGTCATACTTATCAGAGAAATTGCCATTGCAAAACATATTTATTCATTATACCACCGCGAACTAGTTTGAAGGGGGGGGGGGGGGGTATGTCTGTCTGTCGGTGTCAAATCATGTCCGGGTCATATCTCGGCTGCTTTGGACTACTATCATAAAACTTCACATGAATTATTTATCTTCATGGTCCAAAAGTTGTGATGACCTTGAACCAAGATCATATCGTAAAGGTCAAGGTCGTGGAAAGACATTAAATGTTGGGG
Source organism: Anadara kagoshimensis (assembly GCA_021292105.1). Taxonomy (NCBI): domain Eukaryota; kingdom Metazoa; phylum Mollusca; class Bivalvia; order Arcoida; family Arcidae; genus Anadara; species Anadara kagoshimensis. The sequence continues at coordinate 19,768,111 of CM037870.1, read as the reverse complement.
CGGGGGTATTTAGCTCACAGGAGACAGTTTTAGTTTATTTATTGGCTTCGTTTGTAAGCTCCCGTTATTCAGTTTCTTTTTGAAGGTTGTGTAAACATATCAAGCCATTTAAACTGAGTCAAAAGTGGGTGGTTTTTTTCTGGTGTCATTCGTTTTCTCTTTTATTTAAAATGCCAAAATTAATATATTGAACATAAATAAAATGCAGTGGTATGGAGTAATAATTTTTTATGCCCTAGTCAAAATTCGTTCACATATTTTTGCAGTCAGTTCAATGGTGATGGAGAGCAACAGAGTGCAATGAGAAAACCTAGGATCTTTGGCAAGCAAAGTTTCTTTTACTAGAAGCTGTCCCGAGTAGAAATCGAACCTTGGGGTTTAGAGGCCTTGTGATCCGTAATCACTAACGACACCTGAACTTAACAGGTATAACAAGAGCACGAGTTTGAAGTTGATAGATTTTGGGAACATTCTTTTTCATTCCCCTTTCTCCAATACTGTATTGAAATATTTTCGCGGGTATGATTTTCCGCGGATGTAAGAATTCTGACCATTTCACTGGGATTAATTTTTTCAGTTTTACGGTAGTGTGCATTTTATTTTGCAAGGATAAATGTAGTCCAACTAATCAGCCCACCAAACCCCAATTTTAATTTTTTGACTTTTTGGAGGTTTGTGGTCTGACAGCTTCCATTATTGAATTCTTGAAATTTCTGGCGAAAACGGCAGAAACGAAAACATGCGTCGATAATTTCCAGTATTTCCTTGCCTCGCTCTTGCTGACAACACGGAACACTTTCTAAAACATTTTTCTACCGATGCATGCTTCACTTTTAATTAAAATCCATCGATAGAAATACAAGGTTTTCTGATGTCTCTTCAGCTCTCTGTCACTTTCGCATCGTGAAGACATTACTAATCTGCATTAACCAATCAGATAGTGCGTTTCATTTGGATGGTGAAATTCGCAGTGTACTTATTTTTTATGGACAACCAGACCTACGAATTAACATGTTTACGGAATAGTAAACAGTCTTACAAACTTGCCAAAAACCATGAATTTGCCAACTCAGAAAATGACATTTTTCTTAGAGCCACAAGTATTCGACATTGCGATAAAATTGTTTCATAGTTTTCAGTTGCATTTTTAAAGCTTTTCTTCAAGGTTGTGTTATTGTGTCGTCCAAGAATTCAGAACCATAAAAAATCTATGGTTGTCTCTAAAGAAACAAATTACCCCCCCTCCCCTCCCTTGATTGGACAGCCTCATACTCCCAATATTGGAATAAGGTCCTAAAACCCAAGTTATATTTTTACCAGAAGCCTTTTATGCATTGCATTAGAAAGTTTAGAACTTGGTTTGATTTTCTAGATTTTTGGGAAAAGTACATTCATTAAAGATAAAATGCCAAAAAATGACCTATGCCACTTAGGTAACTAAGTTGATAGAACACTCAGCACTTTGGAATGAAAGTCATGGTGTCATTCAGATGAGACCTCAAAAACTAGTCCCAATGTAAACAGCAGGTGTAGCACTTAAAATAACATTGCCCTTGAGTGCACTACAAAGATAAAAATTCTTCCACTACATCTATAGCTGGTTATGTCTCAATATAAGTGAAATATCTAATTCTTGACTGGGACATAATATTCCATTTCATCAATCAATCAGCCAAAATGTGAGTAATTTTTCAACTATTTTCATGAATCTTTTTTGTATTTGTATTTTTTGCACAAAAAAAAACTGCAAACACATTTTAAACTTATTCTGTTTATTCTAAACTCCACAACCAAACAGATTTTGTTGGACATCTAGAAAAACCAATGTCCTAAAACATTCAATTAGGAAACCATCCTTATTATAAACCAATCATACATCATCCAACACAATATTATATAGCCAATCAAAAATCAACATGAAAATTTAAATAACCAATCAAAAATTAACATGAAAATTTAAATAATCTGTTATAAAAAAGGAATGACTAAAGTATTTAAATAAGAATGTGTGTCAAACAAACATAAAAGTGTGATCAGCACGCATCACTTTGGTAAATTAAAAAAAAATCAACAGTTTATTAATTAAGAAAATAACAATTACAAATTATTTGTGTGAATGGGCCAACAACTTTGACCTGTCCAATTGACCTTACATTTGGAATACTAGTATTCATTTATGATGATCAATTCCATCCAAGATATGGGTAGTGTAAGGATATACAGTTAATACACAATTAATGCATGTTTCTCATAATGTGTATGAAATAAACACCTGTTTTCCCTACATATAAATGCACTGGTCCATGATAAATATTTAAATTAAAGGTCAAGTAGACAGGTCAATGTTGTTTCCCTATACTACACAATCACATCAGCACTGGGCAGTGCTACATTGGACTCACTGCATATACATACATATATATGAAAATCTGATTAAAACTTTTTCATAGAAAAACCTGAAAATATTTCAAAGGTATTTTTAAAACACATGTGTTGTTGAACATTTGCAGCAGTGTGTCAACAGTCAACAACATAATTATGTGTGTAATCAGCAGTGTTATAACTCACAGTGGAATGTAAAAAAAAATATTGATACTTTCAGCAGTGCTACAATTTCTCCGTATTTCAAGTCCATGTGTGCACTTGAAACATTGTTGTTGAACATGTACAGCAGTGTGTCAATAGTAACAAAATTACATATGTGCAATCAGCAGTTATAACTTACAACAGTATGTCAAGTTTGAAATGTTTACAGCAGTGTAAGCAGTGACATACATTACAAAGGAATGTAAAAATACAAATGTTCTCAGCAGTTGTGCAATATTTAATATCTCAATTCTGTATGTGTTCTTGAAATATTGTTGTTGGAAATGTTAATCATGTGTAAATCACATATTTTACATATGTGTAGTCAGCAGTGTCATAACTTACAATGGAAATGTAAAACTATGTGTACTTGAAACATCAACACACACAACAGCAATGTAAAATTTATTATCTATCAGCAGTGAAACTAAGTGTGTGTGTGTGTGTGTGTGTGTGTGTGTGTGTTGTGTGTGACAGCAGTGTTCATAACTTGGTATCACATGTCCAAAAAAAACGGCATGTTTTCAGCAGTGCAACAGGTTTTAATATGGAATGTAAAAGTTTCAGCAGTGCTACAATTTGGGTGCTACAAATTAAAATTTTAAATTCTTAAACAACATTATACATCAGCAGTGTCATTTCTCTCAACAATGAAATTGACAACATTGTTTATTTAAATGAAATTGCATTATTTCATTATGAGCTAAACTGTGTGTGTGTGTGTGTGTGTGTGTGTGTGTGTGTGTGTGTGTGTGTGCAATTACCGTTATGTGCAAATTAAGTTGACTATAATGAGAAGTCTTTTTATAAAAACAATGTTTCTTTTATCAAAAACCCCAACATATTTTAAAAATATTTAATAAACATTATCTGTTAAATACATTAGTATCTATATTTTTGTCATTTCTCATATCTCTAATATAAACAAATTCATTTATGTTTATTGATTTTTTTTTCAAATTTGGCAATATGCCATAAATCAAAACAGCAGATCTATAACAAATTCATCGGTGAAAATCACACAAAACAAACAAATGTGTAGACTTAATTAATGAAAAATAGAATTAATAAATAAATAAGAAAACATTTTTAAAACAATCAATTTTTTTAAATTTGTGCATCTTGTTTACAACTGGTTATTATAAATCTGTGTATAAAGTTGGTTTTACTGATACAGTCAAACCTGTTTATAAACGTCAGTTTCTGGACCAAACCAAAGTGAATTCTGGAATTGGTATGGTTCTAATCAACCACAAACATATCAGTCCCAAAAGCAAAGTAAAAACTTTAAAAAATAAGTAAATCATGTTAACTTCCACCAAGGATGTGAGGATGGGTGCTCTGGAAGGGTAAGCATGTCTTGTCTAGCTAGCTACACCCGCCACATGTGAAATCAAAATTGACGTATCGATGGCCGCGCATACAATGTTCCAACAAAGGCCTGGCATGCTTGACTACATGCAAAAAGAATGAAAACTCGGCCTGAATTATGCCGTTTAATGGCATCACTGACACTAATACGTCATTAGTTGCCGTGACGCTGCTTTGGTACCATGATGGCGGCCTTTGTTGGAACATTTTGGGCGTGGCCGCCGATCCGTCAATTGAGAATGAAAGGAACATGGAACTATGTGAGGTCAAATATATCCAGGCTAATTTTTGATACAGAGTCATTTTAATGATTATTCAAAATTGTTAATTAGCTATTAGTAACTAACCTTTCAGAATATCAATGTCACGATGGTTTTGACCCAACGAGCATAAGGTTAAAGGTCTTGTAAACCTTACTAAACTTCACATATGAAAACAAGCATTTAAAAAAAGACTTTATCTTCTCATTAGCAACAAAAACATCTATGCGACTATTTCTGTTTCCAAGATGCAATTTTTCAATCAAAGGGGCATAACTCTAACTCATTTTTTTGGAAATGGATAAATAGGAACTTTATAAATGAATGAAGATGAAAAATAGTTAAGTTTTGTTGAAAATTAAAGTAATGAAAGTTTAAATGTTAGTCACATTGTGACAGGATTATTATCAATTTTTGAAAAAAATCACCTGTAACAAATTCAAACATCTAATAATCTGATACCTTGTACACTATAATACTGATTATACAAAACAAACTAAAAAACAACATCACACATTTTTTTTCATCAATCAAAAACAAATTCAAATTCTAGAAAACAGCTCACATTTATATTCAAAATGACATTAATACTATTTTTAACTATGATTATCATAATTAAAATACTGTAAATACACCGTAACAATTAACAACAAACATACTACTGACCTTGATCAACAGATAAACAAACATACTACTGATAATGATCAACAGATTTCAAACATATTGTTGACCATACAAACATACTACTGACCATGATTAATCCAAACTACTTACATGTTTGTAAAGCAGTGAAATTCCGATAACTTGAGATGCATTCAATCAATAAGAAACAAATTATTGCTTACAAAATTACCATCAATAGACAATGAAAAGAACGAAAAAGTTAACTCTGGAAAAGAATAACCATTCTCACAAAAAAAAACTGACATGCAAATTTTCCTATTAACATTATATCAAATTTAGGGTGACTACTATAACTATCTTTTCAGTTTCATGGAAAATGGTTCTACTAAAAGTAAAAAAAAAAAAATACACAAAGAAGATATTCATAACCGGGTCTTTAAATTTACATAAGTCAAATAATTATACAGTGAAACCTGCTATAGTGGCCACCAATATATGAAAACCCAAATATACGCATTATACAAAGATCACCTGTTCAGTAAGACCAGTGTTTTAGGGTTCTTGAACCAAATATGACCTCTATATTCTGTCGGTCCAAAAAGTGGTCTTTTTAGACAGGTTTTACTGTATATATAATATATGACTGTATTAAAGCAGCAGTGTACCAATACTTATAAATTATAAATATACAAATAAATAAATAAATAAATAAATAATTAAGTAAGTAAGTAAATAAATAAATAAATACACATTATTCAAATTATTCAAATCAAATGATACACTAAAGAAAAGAAGAAATATCTGATGAACAGTTGGCTTAGCTGCATATCTAAATTATTAGCAAAAAAACCCTTTCAAATAATTGAAGCAATAGACATTAAACCTAACACCAAGAAAGGACACAAGCTCTTACAGCTGCATTTAACACAGCAAACCAAAAGACCCTCTGTAATATTGCTATTTTTAGATATATTTCAATTACAAATGTACAAATAAAGAAACATATTCAATGCCAGAATTTGTTCATGTCAATTTCATGTGAATCTCATTTGACATGAATTTCACTTAAAAGAAATTTCATGTATAAACTCTATTCACACAAATTTTTTATGTAATATTCATGTCAATTTCACATGAAATTTAAGCAAACAAAATTTGTTTGTACATTCATTTAACATATATGTATATTAAAAAAATTTTTGAATTTATCAGCAAGATATAAATACCCTTTTTCCAACAAAATTCTGATACAAAATACTTTGGTTTCTCATTTTGTATAAATTTCATAAATTTTCATAATTCAAAGATAACTTGGGACTAACTTCACAAAGTCTTGGACTTTTGTAACAAACATAGGAAAAAAAACAAACACACAAAACAACCTGGCTTTCTGTCAATTGTGAGACATTGGTTTCAAGTTTACAAAAATTTAACAAAAATATGCTTGATATTCCAAATACATATGTGACCATGTTTATTGCTTGAAGAATGAGCTCAAATGTTTTATCAAAACATACAGAATTTTTTCTCTGATAACAATTAACAAAATATATATAATAACTATCTTTCTAAATATAATCTGGTTTTAAAGATAACTGTAACAGAATTCATCATCATCTGTATTGTGCAAGATTTATAGAATCTTTCCCTGCAATGTAGCAGGAGACATAAAAATCTCAAACCTGATGGTTGAGATTTGTTATTAGTCCACTCCCAGTAAAACCCAAAGGGGACTTAAGCTTTTCCCTCTGTCTGTCTGTCCTCAAACAGTTTACCAGACTTTTTTCCTTTATTGATTGAAATATTGTATTTATATTTGACTTTTCTATAGTTGACCTTCAAGTTAAGTTTTACATATACTCATTATCGAATAGTTTTGACAAAGTTATGGTCCTTTGAAAATTTTTTACTTCCAGGAGTGGTTCTATGTTAGCTGGATTTCTTGTTTTCCAGCCAGACCATGGCTTTCCACGGTTTGAAAAAATAGAATGTCATTGTATAAATCATATATCTTATGGAATGTTTTAGTTACTGCATATATTGGGTTAAACCCTGTTCTCTGAATAAAAAATCCCTGATAAATAGATGGAATATATAATTTTTTTAAACAAAAATTCTGAGACATGCATCCATTATAATTTAGAAATATATTACTTTATGATAAATGTATTGTGTCTATATATATTTATGAATTCAAAAACAAAAATTATTATAAAATTATGAAAATTAAAAAAATAATGAAAAGGTGGGAAAAACACAAAACAAAATTAAAATAACACACAGTGAACAAAACTTCTGAACAACATCCTTTAACAACAATAAGAAAAAAACAATGAAAAAACAAACACACTGCATATATAAAGGCAAACAACATGGACCTGTCCACTTGACCTTTTAATAAGATATTCATATAGAAGAATCCATCCAATAAATGGTAGTAGTAGGATTCACTGTTAACAATGTGTACTCAAGATTAGTGTTCGCGTAATCTAGACAAAATAAACCCACTTGATTCCTAAACATAAATGCACTTGTCCACAATAAATATTTTAATTAAAGGTCAAGCGGACAGGTCAAAGTTGTTTGCCTATACTATCATGTACATATATGTGTGTATATATATAATACATATACCGGTAAGTATGCATATATAATATTTCAGCACTTATGTCTGTATATATATCACAGATTTTTAAAAATAATTCTGAAGTATGTTTTCCCTGGTATTTGAGTTATAAAATAACTGCATGCCCATTTAAATGAAAGGTTAAGTCAAAATGCAAACATTTTGTTTATCTTTTCAATGCACAATGGCTGCCAGATTATCAAGGTGATGAATGTAAAAATTAAATTAATACAATCATGCAAAAAGATCATGAAATGGTATTTTTCAGTCTTTAATTTTGGAGACACAGCAAAACCTTCTCAAAATTCCCGCTATAATTGCTTAGCAAGCTCTCTTTGTCCTCAACCTATTTTCAAGCATGTACTTTTTGTTGTAAAATTGGCTAGAATCAAAGATGACCAAACAAATAAAGTGGCAGCATAATGAGGTTTTAGAATATGTATTTCTGACTAAATTACAATGGAACCTGTCAAAATTGAACCCTGTGTAAATTGAAAAACCTTGTCAGACTTAAAACTGAGCTATTTGATAAGGTGTCATATTCCTTTTTTTTAATGTATCTAACATTAAATACATTCAAAAATGGTATATGACAAAGACATCACATTAATATTTTTTGACAAACTGGCCTGTCTTATGGAAATAAAATCTTCCATCTTTCTGTTGATGTTCAGTTTAGACAGGTTTCATTGCATTTTCTGACTTGGCAGATGCCTCTCTTTAACAAACCTAGCTAACTTCATGATAAAATATTTGTAGATCTTCGTGAAAATGACTAGTACTTTTACACTTTGATATATACACTAACACATTCATAATTTCATAATCTGAAGAATTTTTTGTGAAAAATGGAAACTTGCATTTTTTTTAAATTTTGAAGCATATTTTCAAATTGAAAAAATATAAAAATATACAGTAAACCTTTTCACCATTGATAATTTATAGCACAATTCAATGACAATTCCAAGATTAAAATGCAAAAACAAAAATTAACGAAAAATGACAAGTTTTAGACAAAAACTCCAATGTAGATTTCTCCTGTTGAATAGTCAAGAACAGTAATTATGCAAAGAGTTCATATCACCCAGAAAAATCATGAGTCATTTGCATGCTTCATTTTATGAGAAGACATCTGGGCTGGACCAGTAACGGCGTAATTACAACCAGATTTTAGACAGTGATAATGAGTCTGTTTTGACGAATAGTGACATCCATCAATCCCACAATCCTCGGAGACAGAATATTTATGAAAGCCCTGTTGATTAATACTCTCCATTTTGGCATGATGTTTACGATGGGTTAGAACTTTACTAGAATCTGTGCAGCTGTAATCACACTTCAGACAATGGAAATGCGAGGCTTTTCCGACAAATTCACATCCTGTGCGAGAACAGTCCTGATTTATACGAAACTGCTGCATTTCACCACCAGTTAAACTGTCGATCCTTTCATGACGTAAGGTATGTTGAATCAGTCGAGAACGGTCACTGAAGCTGTATCCACAGTCCGACCTAGCACAATGAAAGTGGGTCACACCCTGTCTGTACGCACATTTCGGATATTTACAGTCTTCCTTGAATCTATACCTGATGTACCCATCTGGAATGGAATCATCCTTGGCTGTTCTGGGACTGTTACTACTCGTATTAGATGTTTTTCGTTGTTTAACAACTACTGTATTGCTGTCTACAAAGTCATCATTCTTTGGAGCGGTTCTCTTCCTTCCAGACCACTTTGACACTGATGAATTTCCAGCTTCGTCCATATTTCCAGAAAACATGGACGTATCCAAACTGTCGTCTTCAGCTGGATTTGACACACCATTATTATCAATATCCGCAATGACCAACTTCCCACTTATACTATCATTGTCTGTATCACTAAATGATTTCGAGAAATAATCGTCTGACAAATTGAAGGATGTTTTCGCTGCATTCTCTTTTTGTGCTTTTGCGATCATGTTAGAAAATGCTGATGGATTCAAATTCAAAGAAGAGGATTTCTCATCATTATCATCGCTATCCACATCAGAAAGAGCCACATCTGCTGTGGATGATGAATTCGCGGCCTGCCGATCAGACATACTGTTCTTATATTCAGTATTCACAACAGACCCTGCTGGTTTTGGAGCAATGGTTATAGGCTGATATGTTTCATGAATCTCTAATTTGTTAAATTTTAAACCATGTTTGCCCATGTGAATTTTTATACGCGCTGGATCTGAGAAGGCCTGATTGCATTCAAAACAGTGAAAATGGTCTTTCTTCTTCAACTTGCAAAATGGCCGCCCACAGTTCTGATCCACAGAATAATGCATTTTGTCTCTAAGCACTGTCCAATCAGGAGAAGGAATTGCATTGTTTCCTTTTTGCTGAAGAAGTACTGTTAATGGTAACTGATTGACTGCTGTAGAAATCAGTGGAGATGCAAGTGGCGCAACAGTGGTGCCACACGGTGGAGAAATGAGTGGAAGAGTTGATAATGCTACTGTTTGCATAGGATTGACAGCAATTGCCAGGCTACTGTTTGGTAGGGATAAAGCTCCAACTGACGATAAGGTCATACCCTCTGCTTTGGCTAATCCTGACAGCGGATAAAAGGTACCTGCGGTTTTTACAATGGGCTTGTTGTTAGAATCGACTGAAGCTAAAGACAATACATTGGCACCCGACATTATCACCGATGTAACAACTGCATTTGAAGGTTCTACTTTTGGAATTGTCTGTACCTGGCCATTACTGGCAGTCACTGGGGATGATGTTGATGATGCCAACACTGTACCAGGAATAGATGCCGGCGCTGAACCAGGAGCAGACGACGGGGTGATTGGCCCAGTAGAAACAGCTTGTGCTGCAGCAGTAGCACACATAGGAGAAACAATAACTGTCCCAGGTTGTGCTGATTTCGGAGTGTCCGCTGGCGATAAATTTGTAACAGTGTGAATAACGGGAGAACTAGATACTACAGCTGAAGAAACTGAAGATTCAGATCCCGGAGTTGCCGGAAGTTTATGACTTGGTAACGATACTTTGACTAGAGGAGTTCCAGGTACCGCCTGGATGACTGAGGTGGTTCCGGTCTGAAGAGCAGGAACAATAGGTATGAATGTCTGTGCCAAGGACACAGGAAAGTCTTTTTTCAGCGGCACACTTTGCACCTTCTCGCTGTTACATAACTTGTGCTTTTTGTCATGTTGTATCATAGTGCTATGTCTGACAAAAGAATAATCACATTTCGGCTTAATGCAGTGAAAATGTCTATTTGCCTTATTATTGTGGCAATGAGATCGACGACAGTTTATATTCCTATCAAAAAACTCGAATCCGTCTAAAATCGTGACAAAACTGTGGAAATCTTTGGCATGGAGGTTTAAAACATCCATTCTGTCTGTAGCATGATGACATCTTGGTCTCGCACAATGAAAATGATGTTTTGACCTATAAATACAAAGTTCATCTGGACAGAGTTCATTTTCTGCAAAAGTACGGAAACCATTTATGATTTTCGCATTTTCAGTTTCATTGACAGCGACTTTACGAGATTCCTGAATTTCTTCTTCACTTAATTCAATTTTAGGAATGACAGGAATTTCGTTTTTTGGATACTTTGGGGGTCGTCCTCGTCTTCTTGGACAATTACTATCATCTAGTTTTGGTGAAGATTTGTAAGATTTTCCAGCCGACGTTCGTGCAAATTCATGAATTCTGTAATGTTCTAGTCTACCAAATGTAGGTCCTGCATGAGGCACAACATGGGAACACCCAGACTGCAAAAAGAAAAGAAATAAATAGGTTTCATTAACCATAAAGATTTAATGGCAGTGCAATTAACTTTAGCTATCACATATCTCTACTACTGAAGTCATTTTGTTTGTGGGAATTTTCGTGTTCATTTTATGTTAGTGTAAATTACTTGAACCACACCACTGGACAAAGTTATGGGGCTGTGCAAAAAATTTATCCTTACTGCTGGAAACCATTTCATTATTGTGTCAATTGCCCAGTGATCATACAAGTTTAAGTTTCATAATTAAGAATGACAGTATGTGTTTTTAATCATGTATAACAATGTATGTTGAAGCATGTTCTCTGTGGCTATAGACAAGTGCATGCTATTTGGCTGAAACAATCTTTACTGCATTTCAGGGGAATCGGTGAAGAAATGGGTTAAAAGTGCTAGCTTATATCTATAACATGGCACAATGTCTCTTACTCTCTACTAGTCCCAATCCCACTTCAGCACACCTTAGTTTGATTAAGTGTGTCAGTTTGCTGGCTGAACGTCAGTAGTTTTCTCCAGGCACTTCAGTTTAGCTGACAGTATAAAATTCCACTCTATACTGCATTCCTAGGTCTTATTTTAAAAATTTGTGATTTTATTGTCCTAATTCTCACAGTTTAACAAAGGAGTTTTTCTTACCCATATACAATGATAGTGTCTCTCTTTCATGTTGTACTGACATTCTTGTGGACAAGACTCATCAACTTCATACGTCTCATAGGCAACCGGTGTAATTCTGTCTTGGAGTTCATGAAATCTGCAAGAGAAGAAATTACAAATAGAGTTATCTTTCTTGAGTCATACATGATGCTATACTAAGCACTTGTATTATCAAATTTTTGGTAGCCAAAGTGGCCATTGACTACTAATCTCAGAGATTTTCCGTAACCTATTTTAGCAAATTTGTGGGGGGGTGGTATTGGTTAGTTTGGCTACCTTAAATCAAATTATTAAATAAATTATTATTATTGACATTAGATTTATAAGCAATCAGTTGAACAAATCATTCAGGATGAGATTTTCAAGACTGCTCTTGTGAGTGAAACTGCTCATTTATACAATAGCGATAGAGTTATCTCCCTTAGACCAGTACTTATAAAACAAAAGTATATCAAATTACAAGTTCTGTAAAACTTGTATATAAAGACCACCTGCAGGACCTAAGAAATATGGACTTGATAGACAGATGGTCTTAATATAGAGGTACAGTAAAATTTGTATTTAAAGATCATACATGGTACCTAGAAAAGTGGACTGGTGGTTTTTAAATAATATAGAGGGTCTTTGGGTTAAAATAATGAAGCAAAGCGACATCAAGACAATGGTCTCTCATGGACAGGTGGTTTTTATAAAGAGGTGATCACTATAGCAAGTTTACCATATTCTACTGTGTTATTAACAAAATAGCAGTATATAAATTAATTTTATTGTGCTGTAGTTAACTGTACTTACCTTGCATGTTCTCTGACTCCATCTTTTGATTTAAATAATACAAGACAACCCTCTACTTTACAATGGTAATGATCTTTGTATAAATACTGACATCGTGAATTACAGGGGTCGTTGGCGGTGTACCTATAAGAAAATAAATATATAATAGAAGTTAGTTCAACTTTAGTATTTTCTTAATTACCGGTATGTAAAAATATATAATAGCAACAAATCAATTACACACATACACATACAGATTAACAAGATGAATAAATAAATAAACAGGTAAAAATTTCTGCCATTTTGCAAAAGCTGATATAAGTAAAATGCATGTATTCTTGATTCAGAAATAAATAAATAAATAAATAAATTTTAAAAAATAAATAAAAGGGTTAATTTATGGTATATCAAGGCAGAAAATTGTAAATATTTCCTAGACAATAATAAATAAATAATAAAAGTAGTCTGTAATAAGGCAACCTTTCAAAAAAAAAATTAAAAAATGAAGGCTGCTGTTGCATAAGCATTTTTCTGTACCATCAACATGTCAAAAGTTACCAGATTTAAGTTAAGGAAATACTGTGAAACAGGAACACGACAAGTAAAATACATTATTATAAGTTACAAACCTGATGAGATAATTTTTCCAGGATTCATCTTTTTCCCTTCTTTCTAGTATTCTTTCAGGAGGCCGTGCTGGAAGAGGTATAGCAGTTACTGTGTGTTGGGGTAGCACTGAGGTAGGAACAAAAACAGGAAGTTTGGGCTGAGCAAGTGCAGGAGTTGCTTCCTGTGGTGAGGTAGCTTCCTTTTTGATGATAGTCTGATTGGTGGATGGACTGTTGTAATTGGGTATCGGCAGAGTTAAAGATCCGTCGAGTTTGTCACCACTCATGTTTGGCATATGATCACTTATATTAAAAGCTTTGCTTTCTTTCCCTGGAAATTTGACTGAATCTTCTGTACAGGATGACAAAGTTGACAAATTCCCAACATTACAATCCGAGGCTTCAGACACAGCACTTGACATAATGTCCGAAGAATTATCCTCAAAATCGCCTTCCATTTTGATTCCCTCGCTATCAGCCATATGCGAACTGCTGTCCAACGAGTCATCCATGTCAAAGTCATCACCCATCTCACTATCATCCAAAGGTTCTTTTTTAATAGATAAAGATGTGCTGTTACTGTCTGAAAGCTGGACCTGTGTTGCCATAGAAACGCCCTCGGGACCATCTTTACTGTTTCCATCTTCTCTATATTTTCTGTAAGCTGCTTCAAAGTCTCTCCTTTCGTGTTTTCTTTTATGTGAGTAAAGTTGTGCAGTTGAATGCAGAACGTAGTTACAGCCTATGAATAAAATATACCAAAATTAAATCAGTCCTTAAAAAGCAAAATATATCATTTAATCAGTACAGTAGAACCTTGTAATCTGACACAGCTGGACAGATTTAATAGAAATTAACAGATGACTTGATGATACTGCTGTGGTGTGTGTGATCCCAGAGACAAAGAAGTGGGTAAAAGACACCAATATTTTTTGATAGTTTATCATAATAGCATAATCTAGTTTCAACATGATTATATTTGATCTACAAACATTTTACTCGAAAATGTTTCACTTGGAATAAGAAACAAAAGCAAGCTCAGTGTTAGGGTTTTGTAAACTTAATCTTTACTTCTAGAAAATATATTCTCATCAATGGACAAACATTTGCGTATTGATTTATTCTGTATTGTTCTCACTAATGCTTGTACAGGATATGAGAAACCTCCTTTTTCCAAAAAGACTATCCCACCTCAGAAACGGTCAAGGATTCTATTATTCTTACCTTTTCTTATGCAATGTATGTGATTGCTGACTTTGGAGTAACGACAACCATAATATCCGCAGTGTTCGTATTTCATAAATTTTTTAAAGCCATCTCTTCCAAGTACTTCGTCTTTTTGATGATATGTCTTGTGTTTTTCTGTAATAGATTCAAATCATAACATAACACAAATACAAATTAAAGATATGGTAGACTCATAATTTCATAAGGTAGTCGGATATTCCCTAAAACTTTCAGTAATTTCAAACATTTACTGTAATTTAGAGAGAAACCTTGTTTTAACGTCCCTTGATAAATTTGCAACATCATGTAATGCCACAGTGATTTGAAATCACCAAGTCCTTTTCTTTTACACTTTTCTTTGAGTCTAGCTCAATTCACTGCTAAACCACCAGTGTTCATTCTAGAAGGGGCCATTCACCCTTTATATTACCAAATGACTCCATTGTTAAGATCTTGGTGGGCTATACCTAACATTACATGAAAGCAACAATATTGATGTTATGGTGTTTTAGAAATTTTTGAAAATGGCCCTTTCTAAAAAATCCTTGATTGAACTCTTTATAGTACTACAATCTTACTAAACAAATAGTGGTGATAATTGGTTGGTTGGTTGAATGTTGCTTAACATCACATAAGCAATTTTTCAGATATTCGCGACAAAAACTATTTTATTAATTATCTCCATGGATTAATCTATGAACAAGTTCATGTATGCATGTGAAGTGCAATTGTTTTGTATGGTTTGCCTTGTACTAGCCCACACTCAGGACGACTTTCAGGTGCTAGCTCACAGAGTCAGTATGCCGCAGACAAGCATACCACTCCCCCAGTCACATCATACTGATACTAGATGAACCAGTAAAGGCCAACGACAAATAGTGGTGATGAAATGAGGTTTTACTGTATATAAAACATACCCATGTCGGCTTTGTTTTTGAATGTAAAATTACAGCTGTTTCTTCGACAATGAAAGTGAGTCGTTCTCTGTCCGTAAAATGCACATGTGAGTGTTCCGCAATCTTCTGTTGCTCTAAAACGCTGAAATCCTTCCTGTATAATAGCAGAGTCTTTCCGGTGGTAGTTGGCATGCATCTGAACATCAGATGTACTTATGTATACCTTATCACAACCATCCTGGTGGTAAATAGAAAAATAAATATGAAATTTTGGGTTTTTCTAATTTTTTATTTTTTTGCAACAATAAGTACCTAACACAAGCCCTAAAGAGGCAAATAGGAAAATACTGGAAACAATGCTGAGTCTCTAGTTTAACAATCAATTCTTCACTGCTAAATTTCGTGAACTTAATTATATAAATTTAGCAAATTTTAGCAATTTTTTGGAATTACAAATAAACATATGTTTGAAGCTTGAAGTGATCCCCAAATACCCTGAAAGACAATTTTATCTTTACACAATAATCATCAAAGTCCTTTTTCTGAAGCTCATCTGTCAAAAAACTATGGTTAGTTGTAAGGGATTTGTTTCAATTTGGTGACATAAGGTCTTGGGTATATACAATGACTTTAGTCTTCCTCCGTTTTAATAAGTAAAATGACAGGGGGTTGATGTAAAGTGGAGTTGTTGTTGTTGTTAGTGGTGGGGGGGGGGGGGTAGGGGGTAGGGTAGGTAGAGGATGGTACTTTGTATTTTACCTGTAGACAATGATAATGTGTCTGTCTGCCATTATGAGTACAGTTATTGAACTTCTGACTACAGTCATCCATCGGACTATATCTCATAAAGCCATGTTGTAACGATTCTTCACGCTTTCTGTGCCATTTATAATGTCTAACCATTTCTTCTTTCTTAATAAACACTCGAAAATTACAGTCCATACAATGAAAGTGTTCCCGGTAAGACAGTTCTTTACAGTATTTAACACCACACTCTTGTCCATTGTTAAATCTGCAACAGAATAATCATGAAATACATTAAAGTCTTTAAAAAAATTCAAAATAATGGAGACAGTTAAGTATGGAAGAGCACGTCCTCACATAAAAAAGTATAATAATACTGCAGAGTAATGACCAAGGATTGAATCTTTGAATCTCCCTTTTATCTCAATATCATCCTCCTATTATAGACCTTTTTACAAATCAGCTAGAGAGAGATAGAAACAGAGAACACAGAGAGAGAGAGTTGAGTTGAGTAATGGTGTTTAACGTCCCAGTCAAGAATATTTCACTTATATCGAGATGTTGCCAGCTATAGGCAAAGGTACAGACATTTTACCTGTGCATTGATTGCGCTGATGGAATTATACAGCAGGGTTCTTTAGCGTGCAAAGCCCACTGTCACACGGGACCTCATTTATTTTAGGTTCCAATCCGAAAGAACTGTGACTTTCATTCAGTAATGCCGAGCGCTTGACGAAAGAACTGTCACTACCCACTTTCAAGTTTTGGGTCAGACCCAAGTAAGATAAGTAGCCGGGTGACAGTTGTTTCATTGATGAGAGAGAGAGAGAGAGAGAGAGGGAGACAGAGAGAGAGAGAGCTATTTAACATATTTCATACCTTTTGAGGTAAGTTGAGTAGTCAGGTGACAATTGTTTCGTTGCTCCAGATACTAGATTGTTTTGTTTCTGTTGATGTAATACTGATCTGATAAAGTCTGTGTTGTTTTTAAGTTCATCCTTGATTTTTACACCTGTAATACATAAAAAAATCAAAATAAAATATAAATTATCTCCCTTTAACTGTGCAATGTTCTATACTGCAGGATTTTTTCCATTTCAAGTCAGGCCTGAATATTAAATTTTAAACATTATATTCTTTAAGCTTTTTTTTTTAAGATTTTTTTTAAAGATTTTAAATATAAATTCATATTATGACAAAACCAAGCTTACACAATAGTTCCAGGCTTTTTACGGATCCATGTTAATGAGTTATAGTATTATTAATTATTAATTATAAATCATATTTTAGATATTTTTAAAAAATTATATATTCAACAGAAATGCTATAGAAAACTTTAAAAAAAACTTGTTTTTCAAAACTATCATTACTAAATTAATTTAATCATAATTAAGATTTCTCAAAATTTTTGTTTTAAATTTTCATCAAATTTTATGAAAACAGCTGAATTCATTTTATTTTTGTAATCCTGAACTCAATATATTTCCACAGTAGTCCTTTTGGACATTTTTGTGGAATATGTTTAACGATGCCAAGTCCCAGTTTCGCAATTATTTCTTAACAAAGATTTTCCTTAACTTAAATCTAGCAAATTCGAAAACTGAATACTATTGTAGGTTTTCAAAATATTCATAAATTTAAGATGTCATTTTGAATATCTCTTTAAGATTATTACAACTATATTCTATTTTTGTTAATTCTGTTTAATTTTAGTTACATAAAATATTGCCAAAAATTGCTAGATTTAAGTTAAGAAAAATCTTAGTTAAGAAATGATTGTGAAACTGGGGGCAGAGGCTATATGTCTATCTAAGGGAGACAACTCACCAGCTCCAACTGGAGTGGGTTTAAGTAATATTGGTGCATTTGAAGGAACTCCAGTGCTAGTAATACAACCTTGAGAAATTGTAATTCTTGGTTGTCCTAAAAGTTACCAAAAAATAAAGAAAAAGTTAAAAATAAAAAGTGATAAACTTAGGAAAAAATTAATTACAACTGAATAAAAACAGAAACACAAAAAAACAAAGAAGAATTTTTTGTTGCTGTCTAACTAAACAAAAACACCAAACACAAATACAGTAATTACATGAAAACGACAGAAAACAGCCATAAAATGCATATAAGTAAACAAAAAACCAATGGGAAAGACATAATAATCAGGTACAGTTTTTCAACATAGGAATATGAACTGGTACCACAAGAATCTTAATTATATCAAGATGCCACCACCTAGTCAAGTGAAGTGGCAGAGTTTTTGCCTTCATAGTGCACTCAGGGCAATATAAAGGGAAGGTTCTTTAGTGTGACATACCTACAGTGACATGGGGGCATCAGTTTTTAAAGTCTCCTCTGAAGCACCCCATGACTTTCATTTCTAAATGCCTGGTGCTTGGGGAATGAATAGTCTCAGCCAATTTTCAAGTCCTGATCAGATTCCACCAGAGTTCAAATCCCATATCTCATTTACAGGGTGAGCACTCTTCCAACTGAGCTAACATAGTAGTCATTTTTTTAATGATTTGCAATATAAAATATACTGGTAAGCCCTTCATCCAGGCAGTAACTGTTTTCGTTTTTTTCCTTTTTGGCTTATCAAAAGTAAGATTATAAGCAGTAAGAAAATGAGGAAAATGGAGAAGGCTTCAACATTATGCTTGATTCTTGAAAGAAAATTTACCAGGTTATCCATAACAATAGGTCTTTAGAGATTTAAGGTCACATAAGCTAAAAACAGCAAAGACAGGAACAAAAAGGGCGGATTTTTGGTCTAAATTCATAATATTTTGGTATATTATGTATAAAATTTAACCCCTAACTCACATACTTGACATATTACAATGTTCATGGTTTAATGAATTAAACTTCCAACCTTTCTAAAGACTTGGGTAATATTTTTTTGACAAAAATACAGTATTAAGAGCAGATTAAAAACACCAACTCCAGAAATGTACATATATAAATATATATATAGTATATATATACAAAACAAATCTCTTAAGATATCCATATCTAGGGTTTAAGTTTTTAGACTATTTTATATATATGGATTAGTCATAATTCTTAAAAGATTTTAAAATACTGTAATTCATGATAAAATATATCCGAGGTTAACATGATTATGAAGTTTTATTTTTAAACTTTTCAAATTTTTATCACATGATTACGAGTTTTATTTTTAAACTTTGAAATTTTTATCACTTGAAATATATATCTATGTCTAGCTAATTTATTCAATTTGTTATAAAATTGACAATTTTATTTCAGACAATAAAAATTCAAAAAGGCTAGCTTTGTATGACTATATTAGTATGTATGTAGTCAAGTGATAATGTTGAATTTACCTTGGTGAAAAGTAAACAGTTCTAAGTTATTTAGCGGTAAAAACACCAAACAACCAGTCACTATTTATGTATATAAAGATATAATATATATAAATAAAAACGTAAATGTAAATGTTATTTTAATGGCTGGTTATTATGTCATTAAGCTGATTTTAGGGGATTTTTGCCGAAGTTGAAGACCAAATCACTGATATGATGTAAAACAAGCAGATTCAATTAATTACCCCCATCCCCCTCCATCAGTAGCTACTTTTAGTGTTCAATAACATGCACACCGGCCATGATTCCATTCCTGGCAGCCAAAATCACCACTGGATATAATTTCTGAAAAATAACCTATTTTAGCAATTTTGTGAATAAACAGTACCTTAAACAGTACTATATTTTAACAAATTTTGGAAATCCGGCTACTGATAAGTTTAAATTTGTGGAAACCTTGATATATAACCAATCTCACAGACAAAAACAAAGAACAAAACAAATTCTATTATATGACAACATCATTATGTTCAATATTATGAAATATCAAGGAAAATGCTCAAATTTTAAAGAAGTGCACACCATGTGATAAAACATGAAAGTTTCCAACGGTTGCTAGGCAACCTCAAATTCTCATAAACAGGAAACTTAATTATTTCTACTTCCTTTTGAACAGAACTATAACTCATTTACAATTAAAGTTGCTAGGCAACCTAAAATTATCACATGTTACATTATTACTCCTAACCTCTGTTTCCCTAGTAACCAAAAGATAAAATAAAAATTTCAATTTAACCATAATTAGTGTTGCTAGGCAATCCAATATTCTTATATGCGAGATAATTTTTATCATTCTTAAGTTATTCCTGTTTCCTTGGTAACAAAATTCTTACTTAATCACTTCAAAATGAAAGAGTCCTGTATTCTTTCAAAGCAATTCTCTCATTTTTCCATAAAAGACAATAGACTGTAATTTGAAAGTAGAACTTTACAGACAAAGATTTCCTTCTGACTAGTGTCTGTTGGGCAGAGTGGGTAAGGGGAGGACAGGTTGGGTGGAGTAGGGTGGGTAAGGTCTGGTTACAGGAATGGCTTAGGGGAGAACTGATTGGCTATATAATAAGATATTATACCAGTTTTAATTTAACAGCACTAGATGGCCGTTTCAGAATACAATTCCTCATCAGTAGTGCTTGGACCAAAATTATGAAACCAAAATTATTATGAAGATGTTGAAAAGCTACCCGAGAGGACCAAAATATATTTTACCAAATTAAGCTAAGGAAATACTTTGCATGAGGGAATATAAATTACTTTCCATCCAATTGGCAGTTTTCAGCCATTTGCAACAAAACATTTTATTAACCTAAATGGTGATTAGAGGAAAAAAGATATCCCATGTCAATAAAATAACTAAAATAACCAGCTGTCTTTAAAAGATCAAGCAGTTCGGAGGAGAGTGCAGTGAAATAAAGTAAAGTAATGGTGTTTTATGCCCCAGTCAAGATTCTTTCACTTATACTGAGGTGGGCAGTTCTGGGATGGTGGAGGAAACCAGTGTGCCTGAAGAAAACCGCAGACCTTTGGTAAGCTAACTGCCAAACTGTCTCACACTAGTATCTGCCCCAAGTGGTTTTTGAACCTGAATGATGAGAGGTGCTGTAAGCTGGCGTCTTAGACCACTTGGCCACCAAGCGACCCACCCAACCTCCACCATTGGATGAGAGGGAAGGGTTTTTATATTAGCAGTGTGGCTTAATAAATAAACACCCCTATTAATTTTTTCCATATTCCTAATTGTCAATTCACACACAATTAATTGATTGATTCTGAAAACAGGAATTTTATGAATTCACACAAATACCACACAGAGAAGTATAAACTAAGTACAAACAAGCCAAATCAATGTTCAGACAATACTGTGTTAGAGTTGTTTAAATTATGGGAAAATTCTCGATTTTTAAATGCCAGCTTTTCACGAAATATGCAATCCAAAGTACGGTGATCATTTATAGTTTCCTTAGTTACAGCCAATTGAATTATACTTCCCAACTATATACAAAACATTTGTCAATAAATTGTAATCTATGGCAGTCCAATATTCAAATCTCCGTTGACATGTAGTCAAGTATTAATGGTTGATTCAGATTGTAATGTTGTTTAATGTCATATCAGCAAATTTTCAGATATTTCCAACAACCAAGTACCAGTAGCTATTAGTGTAGATGCAAGAGCCAGGGGTTTGAGGCCCAGCATGGCCTTTGTACTCAAACAAGACATTTAATTTCAAATAATTCAATTTTATCCAGAATAATAAATGAATGGAAAATCTAGCAAACCTTCTAATGGACTGGTCCAATTATCAACATGTTTCAGATTTCTACTCTCTGTCTTTTCATATGCTGTAGGGAAAGTGGAATAAGAATGTATAATGCCTGAGTCAAAGATTCCAACACTTATATCAAGACATTCAGGTCTGGAATGGTGGAGGAAACTTGAGTGGCACTGACATACAGCAAGGGAAGTGAAAATCTTCTCACATTAAAATCTGCCCAAGTGGGATTCAAATATTAAGTATTAATAGTACAATCCACTTTTAGGGTTTATGTCCAAATGTCCAAATGACCTGGCCAACCTCTCATCTACAGGGGAATGCCTTTCCAACATGCAATCTGATTTGCTCTGACATACAGGAACCCAATTTAAGATCTCAAAATGTAATTTTTTTTTATTTTACTTATTTATAATGACCAAGCCAACCTTCAATATATTGGGAATCTCTTTCCATCATGTACTCCGGTTTGTCCATAAACAGGAACAGGATTTCAAAATCTGAGATTTTTTATTTTACTTATTTATAATGACCAAGCCAACCTTCAACATATAGGGAATTTCTTTCTATCATGTATTTTGATTTGTCCATAAACAGGAAAACAATAAGAAAAAACAGGATTTCAAAATCTGAGATTTTTTATTTTACTTATTTATAATGACCACATATAGGGAATCTCTTTTCATCATGTACTCCAAGTTGTCCATAAACAGGAACATAAAATTAATAAGAAAATCAGCTTCTCAAAATCTGAGATTTTTACTTTATATTTATTTATTTCAACCATCAATAACTTCTAATTATACTCATAAATTTCTTAAAACAATTTTATAAAATGGATAATAGAGTACTTAAGTAAAGTGTGAAAAATTATGACTTTTTTTAAGCAGAGACACAGATCTGCATATATTTTGGACAACTGACAATGACATATTTTTCCTATCAGCAGTTTGTATCGTGACAAATTTCAAATTTTCCATGTATATTTATCCATATCTTATCTGATTTAATTATTAGTATTTAAACCTAACTTTTATCCATTTTGTAATCTCTGTAATATTGTAGTATTTTATCATAAATTGAGAGACGGTCTCAGTCACTGACTGGTCTAAAGCACATGCTAAGGCCCCTCACAACCTAGGTTCAAATCCAAATCTGGACAGATTCAATTGTGAGAAATTATAACAAATTAAGGTTGCCTTCAGTGACGAAGTGGTCTAGAACACATGTTTACCCATCACAGTGCCACGCACATCCTAGATTCAAATCCCACACTATACAGATTGAATTGAGAGAAATTATCATAAATTGAGAGGCGGCCTCAGTGGCTGACTGATCTAAAGCACTTGTTAAGGCCACTCATATAACTCCTATCCCAATCTGGACAGATCCTAGTATGAGAAATTATCATAGAGGTGGACCCGGTGACCAAGTTGTCCAAGGCATATGTTTACAGATAATGATGCCTCTTAACAACTAGGCTCAAATCCCACTGTACAGATTGAAATGTGAGGAATTATCATAAATTGAGAGACGGTCTCAGTGACTGACTGGTCTAAAGCACATGTTTAGGAATCTCATAACCTAGGTTCATATCCCAATCAGGACAAATTCAATTGTGAGAAAATATAATAAAATGAGAGACGGCCTCAGTGAATGATTGGTCTAAAGCACATGTTTAGACCTCTCAAACCCCTAAAGTTTGAATCCTGTGAAAATAAGTGGTCTAAAGATCAAATCCCACTTGGGACAGATCCTAGCAGTGCAGGAAAATTTGTCAGTCAAATGAATGAAGATCTGTATTTTTTCTCGATACTCCCAGAACTGACCTTCCCACTCATTCCCTTAATTGAAAAATCACCACATACCACAGTCAGACCGACCTTCAACAAGCCAACCGATATTTCTTTGTGCTAGGATCTGCCCAAATACTATAACAAATGTGGAGGGTATGGATGTGGAAAAAAGACAGAAAAAGTTTTTTATCACATTTTCTGTAACCTTCAAGTCTTCATCTCATCATCATTTCTTTTCTTAACTTTTTGAAGCTGAAGGAATTCTAAAAATTTAAAAACTTTTTTTTTAATTTTGATGCAAGTGAAATTAATTCTTCTTAAATTCAAAATATTCAAATTATGTCACAGTGGAAATAAGGAAACACATTTTCAGTATCTATTGACCAACATAAATCTTTATCAGTCCTCGTAATTTTCATCTCCAGATAAGAATCTGTTAAGCATGTTAAATCTAAATTTGGAAAAAAAGAAAGGAAACACCACATTTTAAAAAGTTTTCAAATTAAAATTCTTAATTAAGAGAGAAATGTAAGGGGAAACACGATCCAATTAACATCAAATTAGATAATATAAAGACAGCTCAAAAGTTATTATTGCCAAATCATGTCACATTATAAATCCCAAAAATAGCTGATTGTTATATTAAATTTAAAACAAGGACCTGTCGTTTTAACAATTCTAATATGCTATTAATATAAATTTTAATTTCTAAAAGGGCACAAGTGTATGAAATTGAAATACAATTTAAATACATGTTTATAATAATGATTTGTGAGTCATAATTTCCATAATTCTCTGACAATTTACAGGATTTTGCTTCCTCAAACTGCCTTGGAAGCTCAGTGGTAGAGTCTATGTCTTGAGAGTGGGAGGTTGTGGTTCCAAACCTGGCTTGGGTCAAACAGTCAAAAACTTTGAAACTTTACAAATTAAGATACTGCTTTCTTGCCTTGGGCTAGGTATAAAGAGGCCATTGACTGGTTCACCCAGTGCCAGAATAATGTCACTTGGGGAGTAGTATGCTTGTCTGTGCTACACTGACTGTGAGATCGTTGATCCAAGTGCACTTGTACAAGGCAGACCATAAAAACACAATCACACATCACACACATGCATTTGTTCTTAGAATAATCCTTAGAGATTAATAATAATAAACTTGTTCTTGTTGCGAATAGCTTGGAAACTTACTGTTCGGGTGTTACAAATTTACAACCAACGAATCTTCCTCAAACCCAGGGTGAAGTGGAGTAATTATGTTTTATGCCCAATTAAGATTCTTTCACTTCTGTGGAGGTGGTCAGTTTATTGGATGATGGAGGGAACACTGGAGTAGCCATAGAAAACCATCTACAGGGTTCGTACTGACATTTGAACTCCAAATTTAAGGACTTTTTAGGGTCTTTTCAGGGTCTTATTTGCAAATTTAAGGCCTAATGCTAAGGACAATTTTAGCAAAAACATATTGGTGCAACGGCAATCAATAAAACAATTACCGGTACTTACGCGTCCATAGTAAAGATACTTGGAAGTGGAGTTTGACATTGTTCGTTCGGTTGGGCCAGGTACCTTTAAATTGCCCATTTCAATGTTATTTATTAATTAATTCATTTGTTTATTTATATCAGTCTATTTGCAACCACTTAATATCAAAATACAGACAACCAACTGGCCAAATTCAAGGGCTTTTTAGGGCCTCCAGGGTAAATTCAATGGCATTTTAGGGCCAGACTTGATTTTAGGGTCTTTTTAGGGCAAACCTCAAAATTTAAGGACTTTTCCAGGCCTGTACGAACCCTGATCTACCTTCTGCAAGCTCCCACTAGGAACAGCCAGAGTTGGATTTGAACCTTAGACAGTGAGCGGCACTGTGATCTGTAATTGTGCAGCTTGGATCACTTAGCCACTGAATTGCAAGCTACTAATTTCAGTGCCGTTTCTCGATCTTTGTGAATGGGGACTTACAATGGCCTTTGTCTTTGTGAAAGTTAGCAATCTAATGGCCCAAATTGTGAAAATGAAAATTAACAGTATTGTTCCAAAAACAGATGAAAACATACTGGGTATATTTTATGAACTTAATTGCTCATATATTTGTTTCTAGATTGATTTTTGACATGAATTAATTCTTTTTTTTTTTAATTGGTTTCAATTTTGTAATTTTTTTGACTTATTTTTAATTGTGAAAATCTGAGTTTAGCATTAGTGAAAAAATCTTAGGATTTTTTTATGAATGACCTGGGCCAAATATTTGCTCCAAATATGTTGCAGTGAGAGCCCTGACATTATGTACCACTTCAATGTATCACAATATAGGCATTAAAATTTTGCTAAATAAAAGTAAAAACCAGTAAAAACAGGAAAACAAACCACCATAAACCAATATTAGGTAAACATAATAAAAAAATATAAATAAATAATAAAATATTCATGATTGCCCATGATTGGTCATGCTGACATTGTTACCATGTCATGTATGGATGACAATGAATTTATGAGAATATCGGTTAAAAGTCGACAAGGTTTGTTTATACTGAAATTATAAGTTATAAAACATTTCTAATTAACTAGTCAATCGACAATCATATATCACTAACAAAAACAAAAAATTCAGAAATTCCTCTAGTTTTAATATCCTAAAGCGGACATTTGTCATTTTCAATTTTCGTTGGAGTTTTTTTCACCTTTGATTTTAATAGCAGCATTTCCTAACTATATCTGACAGCCTTCAGTAATACATTACTAGCTAAAATTGACATTTATAGAAAATAAAATTGTCAAAAAAATGACAGGCAAATATTTATTGGTTAAATGAAATATACATATGTCGCAATGTTTTATTTTAAAATTATGATTGGAAGCTCCGTCATTAAATAAAATTTGAATCAAAAATTACCCATTTGTCTAATTATCAGTTTCTTAAGAGAAATCTTCATTATAATTTATTACTTTAAATGCAAAGTGATAGTGACAATAAAGGGGAAAAAAGTGGAAAACCTGTGAAAATACCTCACAAATGACATTTTCATCTCATTAACCCGTCAAAGATTACAACCGACATGGATATTTATTCAGGCTGTCACTCAATTAAAAGTCGTAACTTCAGAATTTTCATGAATTCTTTTGACATTAACTTGAAAACTTCCTCAAAATTTCAGATGATAATGTAAATCTGTGAAAGGAGTTTCTGTCATTTTCACGAATTTCATAGTTGTTTCTTTAAAAATATTTCTTACTTTAATTACTTCTATGCATATTAATTTTACGCGATTAGCATTTCAGATAAAACATATGCAAAACAGAATTTTTGAAGATGCAGTTAAGCCGTCATAAATACACATATTTTTGTTTGATGTAAATGAGACTGAAATTATTTGCAAAATTTTAACATTTCTAAGTAATAAACAAATCTGATGAAGTCAAAGGGCGGGATCTCTTGAACCCTTAATGGGTACTTGGGTCAGGACCCGTCCAATTTTGGAAAATATGCATTGTTTTACAACATTCTTATAATATGAATAATGGTCATATTTTTTTTCTTGGAACTCATATTTGCTGTATAGCCAAATAAATGTTGTTTTTCGGGTTCACTGTACTTATAAATTACTTAAATTTTCATTAAATTATTCTTGTTATTAAAATGAAGGAAAATTACAATTTAAGCTAAAACCCTGAGACACCAAGAAAAATTAAAATATTAAATCAAACAGCATAAGAATTATGGAAATAATATAAAACATTCATTTTAGAATACCTGACTTTAGACTAGCACTCAAGTGTCCAGAGGTGTGGTTAAAGTACTTTAAGTGTAGTTATGGACCTGCTTTTAACCACTTTTTGAACTTTTAATTCCATGTTTTTATTTCAAAAAAATTAAACAAGTATATTGAAAGTAACCTTAAAGAGTAAGGAGCTTGCCAAAGAACGTTTAAACATCCAAATTAAAAAAAATTGTGAGTTAAAACATAGGACCCTAAAATAAGACCAAACATATCTTTTCTCAACTCAACCAACCTTGAAAAAATGGAGCAATGGACGTTTATGCCCCAGTTAAGATTCTTTCACTTATATCAGGGCATTCAGTTCATGGACAGTGGAGGAAACTGAAGTGCCCCGAGTAAACCATTGACCTTTTGCAAGTGAACTGACATCTCACACTAGGAACTGCCCAAGTGGGGTTTGAATCTAAGAGGTGGGGGGGGGGGGGGGGGGGGGGCTCTGTGATCTGTAAGTGTGCACTTTAGACCACTCGGCCACCAAAGCCCCATCATGAAAAGATTTGAATTTAAACTTAATTTTGAAAATATACATGTGTGTGGCTGTGTGCCCATATAAACTATACTGTGCTTTCAAATTGGACATTTTCAGATATAAAATATTTTTCCCAATTATTATCATAAACAAACTTGGCTTAAAATGAATCAATAAGTCATGTATAATTTCAAAGTTTTATCCACCTTAAAAGGAGTAAATTTTATAGATTGAATAAATTTAATCTAAGTTCACTCCTTACTTGTGAGAAACAGCATAAAACTGGGCAAATGTCAATTTTTATCATCTATAAACTTAATATATGTACAATTTACAGATGTTGAAGGCAAAATCTTTCTCAATACACTAAATTTTAAACTTTTAAACTTTATATTCCTGAATAAGTATACTCTATTTAATCTGTTTAAACAAAAGACGGTAGAATATCTGTTAAAATTTTGTGATTTTGTACTTAAAAAAAATTTAGTTGGGTGAAATTTTTGTGGAACTTTGTTTCTGTGAAAATAAAGTCCAAATTGGTTGGGGTGGTCTTGGAATTAATTTTACATTTCATTGCTATGAAATTATGTAGTACATGAATTTACTAATAATAGCAGCAAACAAAATTAGCGAAATTTCCAACCTTCTAAAAATGAATTCAACTTTCCAGCACTAGGAACTGGGGAGTTGCTGTGGTCCTTAGACTACTTGGTTATTAAACCCATCCCCTCTATCCACCCCACCACCCCCAAAAACACACAAATGTGCATAAATGACATTGTTAATGTACTTTTGTAGGGTGTGAGATTCATAAGTTCATAGTCAAAATTCTTTCACTTAATTACATCAAGACAGACAGTCAGTTCTGAAATTGTGAAGGAAACAAGTGACAAGAGAAAATCACTGACCTTTGGAAAGCAAATTAACAAACTTTCTCACACAAAGATTTGCCAGAGTGGGATTTGAACATATAGTAGGCCTTGAGATGCTTTAAAGCACTTGGCCACCAAGCACCCCCCCCCCCCTCTGGATGATGTGACTTATAAAACTTATAATAAATGTGCATACTCAAGATTTCTGCAGTCTATGCTGAAGATCAAAACACAGAATCTTTCACTTGTTATCTTTAGGGGCCTTGGTTGCCCAGTGGCCTAAAAGCACTGCACTTAAGGATCACGTAGCCTCTCAAAGCCTAGGTTCCTCCAATCCCACTCAGGGCTGATTCTAGTGTGAAAAAGTTTGTCAGTTCGCTTAATTCAAGTCATGTTTTTCTCTGGGTACTCCAGTTTTCTCCACCATCCCTGTGCTGACTGTTTTGATATAAGTGAAAGAATCTTGAATGGGTTGTAAAACACCATTACTCAACTCAACATCTTTTAGGACCAGATATGTGAAAATCAAGTGGTTTTTTTCTCTTTTTTTCAAAAACTGTTTATAGGATTAACACATTCTACATGTATTAGCATATAATTATGAGTAAAAGTTTTAAATTTTTTGAGCAAAATTTAAACAAAATATGAAATTCAACCAACAATTTTTTTATATAAAAACTTGTAATCTAAAACTCATGCCTTACATGCTATGCTCTAAATATTTTGTGTTATTCAAAAATATCACAATATTGTATTTTTCAAACTTATCTTTATATAAAATGAGAAAAAAATGTAGTCTACAGGTATGAGCTATATTTCTACAAATTTAAAATTTAAACATAATTCTTAAATCAATTTATGGCAAAATTCCAGTATATATTTCAATAAAATGCTTAAGTATTTGAGAAAATGCTTTTCACAGTAAACAGATTAATTTGCTTGCCATAAAAACATTTTTGGATAGCTTTAAAAATTTTAAGATATTAAACATAAAATTTCAGATAACCCATCGGTTAGATAAAAACCATGATGAGACAGGTTGGCAGGTTTAATGATAACACAAACTTTGGTTGCCATGGCACCCAGGTAGGTAAAAGGTACAAGTCCCCACCATTTATAAAATGTTGAACATTAAATGCCAGGTCAAATATTTGGTTTGTTACTTAAATAAGATAAATACAAAATTTTATGATCCTTAGAGGCTCGAATATTTTTTTTATATACATGATTTAGGACAGTTGTTGATATTTTCGTTTAAAATATAAACCCATAAATTTTAAAACTTTCTAAATGTTAAACATTGATAAAATGTCATTTTAGCATCAACGAAAACTTCAAAATGGCCGATCTGGGGGTTAAACATCTCATGCCCTTGGTTTGACATCTAGCATTTTGTGTCTCTCAGATTAGCAAAATCAATCAATAAAAGTCAAGTTGAGTAAAAGTCAAGATTCTTTTTTTCTTTATATTGAGGCGGCCAGTTCTGGAATGGTGGAGAAAACCTGAGTGCCTGGTGAAAACCATCAACATTCAGCAAGTGGACTGACAAACTCACACTAATGGTTCTGTCCCGAGTGAGATCTAAACCTGAGGCGGCCAGTTCTGGAATAGTGGAGGATACCTGAGTGCCTGGTGAAAACCACCAACATTCAGCAAGTGGACTGACAAACTCACACTAATGGTTCTGTCCCGAGTGAGATTTGAACCTGAGGCGGCCAGTTCTGGAATAGTGGAGGAAACCTGAGTGCCTGGTGAAAACCACCAACATTCAGCAAGTGGACTGACAAACTCACACTAATGGTTCTGTCCCGAGTGAGATTTGAACCTGAGGCGGCCAGTTCTGGAATAGTGGAGGAAACCTGAGTGCCTGGTGAAAACCACCAACATTCAGCAAGTGGACTGACAAACTCACACTAATGGTTCTGTCCCGAGTGAGATTTGAACCTGAGGCGGCCAGTTCTGGAATAGTGGAGGATACCTGAGTGCCTGGTGAAAACCACCAACATTCAGCAAGTGGACTGACAAACTCACACTAATGGTTCTGTCCCGAGTGAGATCTAAACCTGAGGCGGCCAGTTCTGGAATAGTGGAGGATACCTGAGTGCCTGGTGGAAAAACCACCAACATTCAGCAAGTGGACTGACAAACTCACACTAATGGTTCTGTCCCGAGTGAGATTTGAACCTAAGTGGTAAGAGGTACTATGATCCATCCATAAGCTGGAATTTTAGACCTCTAAGCCACCAAAGCCACTACATTCAATAACAAGTTGAGTTGAGTTAAGTAATGGTGTTTAACGTCTAATTCAAGAATATTTCACTTATATCAAGATGTCACCAGCTATAGACGAAGGTGCAGTAATTTTGCCTGTGTGTTGCACTGATGGCATTATACAGCAGGGTTCTTTAGCGTGCCAAGCTCACCGTGACACTGGACCTCAGTTATTTTAAGTTCCCATCCGAAAGAACCGTGACTTTCATTTCGTAATGCAGAGTGCTTGGCGACAGAACAGTCACTACCCACTTTCAAGTCTTGGGTCAGACCCG
Organism: Anadara kagoshimensis; assembly: GCA_021292105.1. NCBI lineage: Eukaryota > Metazoa > Mollusca > Bivalvia > Arcoida > Arcidae > Anadara > Anadara kagoshimensis. The sequence goes on along the minus strand of CM037870.1, from coordinate 19,736,844 downwards.
GCAGGGTTTCTTACCCACAATCTCCCACTTGCGGAGTGAGCACTTTACCAACTGAGCTACCGCAGTGGTATAATCAATAACGAGAAGAAACACATATCTAAATGTTCACAAACTCAAGGTTACACAAGTCTAAAACATCTCAATTTGTTTGATTGATTGAATGGGGTTTCATGTACCAGTCAACAATTTTTCAATTACTTCGGAGACATCACCAGTTATAGCTATAGCAAGCTGATAAATTGACATATTGCCGGCCATGCCTATTTTGTTCTGACACTGGCCGCATCACGGTACCAAAGCAGTGTCACGGCAACTAATGACATACTAATATCAGTGACATCATTAAATGGCACAATTCAGGGCGAGTTTTCATTCTTGTTCCATGTCATTCAAACATGCCGGTCATTTGTTGGAACATTGTGGGCATGACCGGCAATAAGTCAATTCCTTATATTTGGATCTGCCAAGAAATGAAAACCACTGTGCTCTGTCAGCCAGGCCTTTAGACCATTTGCCACAGAAGCCTGCAAAAGCTAAATTGTAACAAAAAGACAAAAATGGCCTTTTCAACAACAAAAACAAAATGCAAGAAAAAGGCTAAATTGCAACAGAAATGTACTCATAACCGTTTAAATGCAGTATATTACAGGCACTCCTTACAATTATTGAATTGAAAAAAACAACAACAAAATTTTGTAGTTATTAATGCTATGAATGAAACAAAATATAAATTGTAACAAAATGTTACGAATTATATTGCAGGTACTCCTTTTAATTATTTAATTACAAAAAACAAAATTTTGTTGTCATTAATGCTATGAATGTGACTGAAAATACAAGTGATATGTTTCCTATCTAACTTTAAAAAATCGATCAAAAAAGACAAATATATATTGATAATTTTTTCCCCCGATTTAATTAACAACCTTTCAATTCATTCACTCTTAACAATTTTATGAAAAAAAATCTCTTATAACGTCATGAACAGTAAAAGTTCGATATTAGCTAAAACCACTATTTTATATAACCTTAGCAACAAACAGAGTACGTTATCAACATCGATAAATAAATATCGCATACAAGTCGGGTATGAAAATAAAAGCTTTTGAAATTCACAAATAATCAAATACTATGAGCGAGGGAATATAACAGTCAAGCTCCAATTGCTTTTCTGCATTCGTGAATATCAGAAAGTTGTTTGGCATGTTGTGTGTTGCCATGGTAACACAGTTATATTGAACAACAAACACCTTAAACAAAACATCAAATAACTGTGTATATATCGGGTAGGAATGGAGTAGAATAATAGCCATTAATTTTTAACGACCAGAAACTCGAATATCGGCCTTATTGATTGCATTACCACGCAGAATATATATATAAGAAAATAGGGTTACCATGGCAGCCCATTGTTCCAATCATTTCTAGATTTAGATTTAATTGTTTTTCTTTAATTATGCATAAGTAGAACAGAATCTTATTTATCTGGGACCGCCGTCCTGGAACTTGTACGATTTACAGCACAAGGTCAGGATAGATTTCTTTGAAGTCATTGATATGACATTATTTACAAGGATTTCCAATTTCCTCGGAATTCTGCAAATCATAATAATTTTCAACAATGTCATTTTATCAATAATCTTTAATAGCAAAATTTGATTTTTTTTTCAGATAAAATTTGAAAAATTGGCAAGTGTATAATTTAACAGGTGATCAATGCACAAAAAGCAAAGTTTTATTAATATTGACAATCTGAGAAATGGATGACAGCTCAATATTGAACAAAGAACTGAATTGGAAATGTTCTGGCAGCTGGTTTATTTCAGAATTTTGAAATCAGCATATAAGGTCCAGGAATAGGGTTTCCAGGTCTCTTTTGAAGTCACTGATTTCGCACATAAATATGAAAATGTTCCCGACAATATGACTTGCAGAGGAAACCAGAGGATAGATAAGACAAAACCATCAACCTATGGCAAGCAATCTGACAAAACTTTCTAACATTAGGATCTGCTCAGACTGGGATTCAAACCTAAGCAATGAGAGGCACATGATCAATAATTGTGTGCTTTAGACCACCCAGCCACCAAGGCCCCTACGAGAAGTTGAGGTGTAAAGTTAAGTCAGTGACTACAGTCAGACTGTCCAGTACATACAAAATGATGTGCATATTTCTAAACTTATGAATATGTGTGTTTTACTGACAGAGTTCAAGAAGTGTGATAAGTTTTAAAACAAAATTACTTTTATATACTTTTATAACACTTCAAGTAAATAAACATGACAAGTGGTATTGTCAACAAGCTGATGATGTACTTTACTGCTCACAACAAAGATTTGAGACAAAAAAACAAGTGACATTTTCCAACAGAGTCTTTGATGTTGAGTGATGGATTTTTTTTTACACCCAGTAAAAATTCTTTCACTTATATTGAGGCAGCCAGCTTTGGGATGGTGGATGGGAATGGAGTAATGAACTTTTATGCCCAAATCAAGATTTTTCCACTTTGTGAACAGTCAATTCTGGAATGGTGGAGGAAACTGGAGTACCCAAGGAAACTTTTTTTACACTAGATATATCATAAGCATATGGATCACTGGTATAATTTTTTAGTAGAAAAAGATTGTGTTTTTGACATTGGTGATGGGGTCCATTTCACTTGACCCAAATTAAGCACACTGACCCTCTGACCTGATCAACTAAATTAGTTCATTCAGAAGATGGCAAATGCCACCAGAAACATTGCATCATTTTATAAAGATTGCTCAATAGCTTTAGAGGCAGTTTATATGAGTGATTTTTCCAGTTTGGTATAAATCCACTGAGGAAGTGAGCCTGGGTGCTCTGGAAGAGTAAACACCATTTGTTTAGCTAGCTACGTCTGCCATCAAGAAATTTCCTTAGCAATATGAAATTAGGTTAAGAAGTCTTGTGCAGATATGGATGCCCACACCGACGCCAGTATATGACAATAGTTGTTTTGTGATGAAATTGTTGCATGTGAGCAAAATAGAATGTTTAAATACTTAAGAAACACTTAAAATGTTTAAAAATTATTTAAAAAATGATACAAGATTTCAAATAGATAAATAATGTGTATATAACACTATTTTAGGTGAATAAAAAACATGACACTATAAACATGCACAACGTGAAGAAAAAAAAACACACATCGATTAAAAACAAGTTTTAAAACACTTTTAGTTCAATATCTAGCATTTAAAAAACAAAATAATTACATGTACATACAGTTCTTAAATAAGGTTAAAATTTTAAAATTTAATATAGATCAAAAATAATTCACAAAAGTTTGTACTAAAGTACAGCGTTCCAACTTAAAACCTGTAGTTTTACATAATTCTCAAACAAAAGAGGATTTAGGTTTATTTGGCAAAATCTTGGTAACATACGGTGGGTATATTATAACAATATGTATGGATTTTTATGGTAGCTTTGTAATTGTGACTTTTCATGCAAAAATAGTTTGGCTAATTATTTAAATAAAAAAGAATGGATTTGAATTTAAAAAGATAATACGTCATTCATCTATGAAATGGTCTTTAAAAACCCTTAATACATAAAACCTTTATAATACAAAAAAAAAAATCGGGACTATTATTGAAATGTTGAAATGTACATGATCCTCTGTGGTCCCCATGACAACCATGCTTTGGTCTTAAATATTATTTCTTATACATATATATAGGTATATATCTAGCACTCTGTTTTAATAAATACAAAAGAATTCAAATAAATTGAAGTATTGATGTATTGATCAGCTCATATGATCATTTAATTTATTGGCAAAATATTCCTGTTTTTAACCGTAGTTTGGGTTTATTTAAAAAAGTTCTAATAACTGGCACACAAAAAGAATATGAAGGGAAAATTAGCACAAAAATTGGATATAATATTACCATTTATTGACTTCTTTAAAAATCGACAAAAATTAAGGGTTTTCTGTTGTTATTTATTTTTTTATTCTGCAGATTTACAGATTAGAAATTTTAACTTCCAAATTTTTTTTCTATAGAATTATGAAAAGGACTATAAAATTAAAGCTTAATTTTTAATCTGTTGGTTCATACTTCAATAACTTGTCAGCTAAGGTATATGTGGTGTACAAAATGTAAAAAACACTATATTTTGTGCTTGTTTCCATAATAAAAATATTTTAAAACTCTGGCATTGAGCCTGGTTTCCGTAGCAACACACAACACCTTTTGTACCTAGAATGAAAAGTTGATCACAATTCGATTTAATATAATAAGTTGTTAAACCTAGTTATGACTAAATAAGTTTTTGAAAAATATAGCAACTTTTGTGTTTTTAAACTGAATTCTTTTATTTTATGCCACATTTATTTGTAGAATGGTTCGATTTTAAAGAGAAAGAAAAATATTCATATTTAAAGATATCTCTATACTGGGAGGATTAAATATCCCAAGTTCTGAACATTTACAGAAAAATAACAAGACAATTTTTATTGATTTAATTGATTTTCTTAAATTCAAGGTCTCAATATTATATCCTGAATTTATTTTTCATTTAAAAACACTTGTTTTTAAAAGTCGAGGCTAATAAAAAACAAGTGTAGCTGGAATAGAAATACAACATCCAAACTGGGGCTCAAACATGGGACCTTCCCAATACTAGTGGGATGCTCTACTAGCTGAGCTACCCAGCCACATATAAACCCCAGTTCACCACATTCTTCGCTTCCTTTTTCCACATTCAACAACCAGGAACTAACCTGTTGGTAAACCACTTCCTAGGGTTGGAAGGGCCCCAAATGGACCAGGAAAGGGACAAAATGCAGCAGCCAAACCAGGACTTGAACTTGGGACCTTTAGAATACTGCATACATGTATATACACATATCACGCTTAATCCACCACACAAGAGGAGAATTGGTGTTTACTTCCCATTCATATTGGATGCCATGGTGGGATGGTGGAGGAAACCAGAGTATACAGAGAAAACTAATTTTATGCCCTTTAAGACTCATGCTTTGAGGTTCATTCATATTTCAATTAAGAACTAACCAAGCACCTGTTCATAAACTCCATATTTCTTAGGCAAATTGGTTGGTATTTATCAACAGTTTTTACTATACTATCAATTAGTAAATCATAAAAAGATAAAGCCATGAAGAAGTTATTGTCACCATTATTATCACACACATTGCAGGTGTAGCTAGCTAAAAAAGCAGTGCTTACCTGCTTACCCTCCCAGAGCACCTGGCCTCACTTCCCTGGTGGAAGTTCACATGTTTAACCTAACTTGTCAGTTACAAACTTTTTACATTGCTTCTGGATTCTTATTCGGACATGAGTTAAGTTGAGTTGAGTAATGGTGTTTAATGTCCCAGTCAAGAATATTTCACTTATATCAAGACGTTGCCAGCTATAGATGAAGGTGCAGAAATTTTGCCTGTGCGTTACGCTGATGGCATTATACAGCAGGGTTCTTTAACGTGCCAAGCCCACCGTGACATGGGACCTCGTTATTTTAAGTTCCCATCTGAAAGAACCGTGACTTTCATTTCGTAATGCAAAGTGCTTGGCGAAAGAACAATCACTACCCACTTTCAAATCTAGGGTCAAACCCGGCCGGGGATCGAACCCATGACCTCCCACATACCGAGTGAGCACTCTACCAACTGAGCTACCGCAGTGGTCCTTATTCGGACATGGATTAGTATGTTTGTTTTTGATTACATACTTTATAAATTTATTTTTTATTTCAAACTGTTCAAACATGGGAATTAGTTACCGGTAATGAAGTTATTTATTGGTACTTTACAAATTTAGTACTTTTTATTAAAACCTGTTAAAATATATTACTGGTATAATAATGGCATGGGAATTAGGATCACCAACACAAAATTTAAAATATATGAGATCTGTCAAATGCCAATTTTCCCACAACTAGCCCAAAATATCACCAACTACTCATATATGTTTGTTAAATGTCACAAAATCCTAATATCCGACCTTAATTTGTCATTTTCAGTATAAAATCAAATTTCTAACCATATGCAATTAAACCGCAGTATCAAGGTGAAAATTACAAGGGCATTTCAACCTTGATAGATTTAATATATTTTAAAATTTAAAACTCGGATTTAGCCCAATTTTTCAGAAAACTGATATTTAAATGAAAACAGAGAGTGACCCTGCATATTAGATAGGGTAATAGTTATGACTGCCTTTTCCAATACATGTAATTTCAAAATATGCAGACCCTTTATGCTGCTGGTTACAAAAACCTGTTTTATTTTTAAATATTAATTCCAGGCTGTTTACAAAAACTGTGACATGACTTTTAATAAGTTTCAAATTTTTAACATTTCATCATTTGGCACAAATTTTTTCATGGTTAAAAATGAGAACACCCGATTGACTTGCACCGTTACTATTATATACATGTTTTTTTTCTTTCTAAATAATAAGTGTTTCATATTTAAGCATCGACATTATGAGATATGGTAATTACAGTTGTATAACTGATGCAGCTATTCCATGCAAACTGATAATGTGTACAGTCAAACCTGTCTATAAAGACCACCCAAAGGAACCAGCAAAAGTGGCCTTTATGGGCAGGTGGCCTTTATATACAGGTTCAAATAGCATGAATGAAGAACAATGGAAACACAATTCTACTGGCCTTTATAAGCAAGTGGCCTTTATATAGAGGTGGCCTTTAAGGCAGGTTGGACAGTAACTATGAGTTTTGCCTGAATATTTTTATTGAATGATTGATTGGGGTTTTACTTCCAAGTCAAAAATATTTCCCTTATATCGAGACATCACCAGCTATAGGCGAAGTGGCAAAATGTTTTTACCTTTGCAGTGCACTATGCAGGGAAGGTTCTTAAACATGCCACACATACCAGTCGTGACACAGGGCATCTGTTCTTAAAGTATTTTCCAAAGTACCCCATGACTTTCATTTCTAAATGCAGAGTGCTTGACGAAAGAACAGTCACTACCTAATTTCAAGTATTGGTCAGACCCTGGCTGGGGTTTGAACCTATGACCTTCCATATATGAAACAAGCACTCTATGATCTCTATCAACTGAGCTTTTGTAGTGGTTCTGATTTTTATTTTTTTATTTTTATACATGTATTTACAATGTACAATGTATTACATTGATCCTAAGCCATAATAGTCATTTCAAATTTCCCCTTATACAGCACAGGAAATTATGTGATACCAATACATGTAACAGCCATGTTGCTGGACTACATTACAACTGTGCAAAGGTTTTGCATGTTTTGGGATGGTGGAGGAAACCAGAGTTTCCAGAAAAACAAAAAACATCAGGCAAGCAAACTGAAAACTTTCTCACACCAAGATCTGCCCGAGGGGGATTTGATCTTGGTGCCGAGAAGCACTGTGATCTGTAGATCACTCGGGCAATGAGGCCCCTAACCAATGATCAAGGTATTATTTCTTCATATTTCAATTAAAACCTCTCTCTCAGTGTTTTCCATAAGAGGCGGCAACAGGCAGATTTGACCACCTTAAACTCCAAAGTGGCCTGTTAGAATTCATAAAATTGCCTTCAGAAGACCTGAAAATTGTTTTTAGCCTAGAAGCCCCTTTGACCTGTTGGATTAGTCAGTCTACCTCTTGCTACAAATTTTTAGGGAAATCACTGCTCTACATAAAGACAACAAGTCTACCATGTCTATATTTCTTAGGTCCCATGAGTGGTCTTAATATACAGGTTTTACCGTATACCATCACAAATTTACCACCAAGTAAGTACAGTTCAACCTGCCTTAAAGGCCACCTCTATATAAGGGCCACCTGCCTATAAAGACCAGTTTAATTGTATACCAACTGTTATTTTTATTATTTGAACCTGTATATAAAGGCCACCTGCCCATAAAGGCCACTTTTACTGGTTCCCTTGGGTGGCCTCTATAGACAGGTTTGACTGTACTAATAATTCAGACATTCAAAAATCCGAACATTTTTTAAAACTTAACTGGTATTGTTACATCCTTGTTCTGTCAAGTGCACTTTAAAATAAAAATAAGACTGTAATGAATTGTCTTGTAAAGTACAGACCCCTCTAACAACTCTGACGGCTACCTAATTATCATTTAAATTCTAATTATTCCATGTAAAGTGAGTTAATCGTGTCATAAACTGCCAATTCTGTAAGGCGAATTGTCAAGATTTAAGTACACTGGAGTGTTGATCTAGGCAATAAAATGCCATTGTCTAACTGGCCAGGATGAATTCAATAATGAAAGTTTTTGATAAATTTATGCCCATTTAATGGGCAACTCTGCCCTTAAAAAATTCTAATTTAGACAAGACTTGGTGATAAAAAATCTCGGGAATATTTGTAAACAAAGGATGAACCTTAATTAGCCAATAATTACTGTTGTCATAGTAACACATTATTCAAATTGTGATATAATGTGTGTTCAGCAAGGTAAAAAAACAATACCTACTGATGTTTATGAAAATGAATTTTAACTACACACATAAGGGACCTCAGAGACCTCAGTGGTCAAGTGGTCAAAAGCACTGGCTAACAGAGCACAGAAAAAAATCAAACAACTTCAGTGTTCATTCTAGGATTTTTTTTCAAGGGGGGGGGGGGATTTTTCAAATCTTTTCTCAAAAACACCACAACATCAATATTTTTTGCATTCATGTGATGTTAATTATGGCCCATTAAAGCCTTACCAATGGGTCATTTGGCAAAAACAAAAGGGACCAATGACCACTTTGCCTTTTCTAGAATGAACGCTGGAAAACTATAAATAAAATCATAAAACAAACTTTTTTACACAAGGACCTGCATGAGTGGAATTTAAACCAAGGTAGCAAGAGGTGTTGTGGTCTTGGAGCATGTGCTTTAGACCACTTGGCCACAGAAGAAATGGAACTCTAAAGAAGATAAGTAGGTTGCTAGAATGTCTACAGTTTCTGGAATATCCTTTTAAAGGAATACTAACAATCATATTTTACTAAGTGATTAATTGAATACAGTTTTACATTCCAGTCAAGAATATTTCACCGATATCGAGTTGTCACCAGCTACAGGTGAAGTGGCAGAAATTTTTATCTTTGCAGTGTGCTCAGGGCAATGTGCAGGACGGGGTTTTTCTTCCATATCTGCTCATGTAAGATAGGGTTTTTCCCTATGTGAGATACGCGTATCTCACATGACCACGTGACCTTTAGTGACGTCACAATCAAAAGACAATTACATGACGTCATCATATGGAGAACATGACGTCATCTTGCGAGAAAATGACATCCAATTCTTTACAATGAAGAAAGTTTAAGTGCGTTTCAAATGATAAATATTGGATTTTTTAATGAACCACTTTGTTTTGTAGTTTATACATTTTGTATAAACCAAAATCCGGTACGATCTATCCAATGGTCATATTTATTTTAAAGTAAAATGTCGAATTACAAAGTTAGATTTTACAAACATGGCGTCGATGTCCATGTTCATCGTACCTAAAACCAAATATTGGCACTAAAATGGAAGAAAAATAATCCATTATGAGTTGATCCATGTAGGATAGGGAAATCTCACCCTCGGGGTTGAACATTTCTGGTCAGAGACTCTGCAAGCCTCGTCTCTGACTGAAATGTTCAACCCCTCGGGTGAGATTTCCCTATCCTACATGGATACTCATAATGGATTCTTATACTCTCGAACATGGAGTGAGCACTTTACCAACTTAGTTACTGTCATGGTTATATATATATATATTTTTTTTTTTTACTACTAAGTGCATTATATATATACAGTATAATATATGCTTATACATACCATCGCTGGAAATCTGTGGCTTGAGTTTGTTTGCTGATGTTGATACGAAATTTGCATATATGCCCTTCTTGATAACGGAACTTGGAAGGTGGCTCATCAATGGTGTGCTAAGACCCAGGTCAACAGTTCCATTTAAATGAGCAGGGTTTTTAATCAGAGAATTTATCAAGTTTGATTTGTCTCCTTTGAATGAAAGACTTTGGACAGTTTGTAAAAGCTTTTTCTGCGAGACTTGGCCAATGCTAGAATCCTCGGACCCTGAAAGGCCATACATTTGCAAGAGTTCATTCATGGTGTTTTCAGCATAGTCCTTCAAGGCGGATATAGATATTTCCGATGACTCATTCTTATCGGTTGGCGAAACAGATTTTGACTCCCCAGTGTTGCAATTTTCCGAGGCTATACTTAAATCTTCTGGAGTGTCTGGGAAACCATTTGAGTCTTCATTTTGAGGGCAGAAGTTTTCTTCGAAGGATTCGCCATTAACGCTGTCATTATCTGTAGATGTTTTGGATATTGACAGATCAAGTGGAATCCCAACAACGTTTTGAGGTTTTCTGGCTTTTCGGGAATGTTTTTTGTTACCGGAATGTAGTGAAGATATGTTGGCGATGGGATTATGATTTGTTATAACAGCAGAGTCCGAAACACCATTTGGAATTCCATTGCACTTTTCCAAATCGTCTTTTGGACTTTGTGCATGTTCGCTTTCGTCATCTCCATCTTCTTCAGGTGGAAAGGTGGTATTCTGATTATTAATTTCATATTCTGCGAGCTCGTCTTTTTCATCAAAGTCTTCAAAATTTTCTAAAACTTCACGAACTTGAGCAATATTGCGAGGCGTAGATGCTTTTCTTTTCTTACGCCTACTTGTAAAAGATTCCTCATTCTTTAGATTTTCTGCCTTTTCTTCCACATTTTGTAAATTAAGATCACTTGAGCACTCATTATTTAATTCTCCATTTGTCAAATGTTTAGCAGTTGGGTCCAAGTTTTCACTTTCTTTGTCACAGACTGATTCATTTTCTGGTGTCGATGTTTTGCTTGGTTCCTCATTTGTGACAGATTTTAATTTGGCACATATTGCATCAAGTTTGCGGACTTTCTTCGTTGTGGAAGCCATCCCTGCTGTTCCTGGAATTAGCGGACAATTCCTTGTTCATTTCTTTGATATCTTTCCCATCCTAAATCATCTTGGAACCTACAAAATAAAAAAAATCTCGTGAAAATCTTGGTAAAAAATAGATAAAATATATTGATGATATTGATCAGTCTATTGTTGAAAAGATAAAAGTTTAAAATAACCCCATCCCATCAAACATCACAAACACACAAACAAACAAAAAACACACCCACACCCAAACACCCATACACCAACACATACACCCAAACACCCATCCACTAACACATACACCCAAACCCAAACACCACCACCCACCAACACCCAACATTCATACACAAACACATACACACCTGAACCCAAACACCCCTAAAACCAACATCCATACACAAACACATACACACCCAAGACTAAACACCCCCACCCACCAACACCCAAACACCCTCACATACACACCCAAACACCCTTTCACACTCTGACACACCAGTAATCTAAAAGTGTAAAAAAAATCCATTCAAATGCAACCATCCCATCCCCCGCCCAACATACAAAAATAAAATAAATACACCCCCAAAAAACAAATACACATACACAGTTTAAACAACTTAACAAAGCGTTAAAATTACATAAAATTAATTAAATTGAAATAAAAGCATTATGCTATATACCTCTAATAAACCTCATACATGTATCAGATTTTAAGCGAAAATTTTAATTGAACTGTGCACGGGCTATCATGTTACATGATGTCTATGGCAACCATATACACAAGGTTATTATATAAATAAATGTCTCCAAATCATGTGATATATATAACTTCATTATATCAAAATGTCATGGATATGTGATTATTAACAATTTTATTGAAAATTTCACTAAATTACCACAGAGAAAAAAAAATCGGCTCGATGCATGTATATAATGAAACGGCAAACATAACACGGCCCATAACTGTTTATTTTGTATAAATGGTTTAATAAATAAAGATCTTTTTATTAATAATCGTGATCAATATTTTTTATTATGAGAAATAAGTGACATATATAAATAATTTATATTTAACAAGTAACCACGGTACTATAAAAATCTTTAAGTTTATAATGCTAAACTACTAAGCAACAGCACTTCACATTTTAACTAACAGGTATATTTGTATGTATATGGTAACAAACATATATGTATGGTTATTGAAATAATAAATTTGAAGTGTGCGTATGTGCATATGTGTACATATATGCATGTGTATTTGTATGTGTGCATATGTATATATGTGCTTGTATATGTATGTGTGTATATGTGCATTCATGTTGCATGTGTGTACTTTATTTATAAAATACCCATATGTATATCCACAAACAATTCTAATATTACACATGTATATCAACTAGATCACCAACTCCAATAAAATCAGTATAGTTATTGAAATAATAAAATTGAAATGTGTGTATGTGCATATGTGTATATGTATGAATGAACATATATGTATTCATATTGCATGTGTGTGTTCTTAAATCATGAAATATCCGTCTGTTTATCCACACAAAAATTCTATTATCCTAAGTGCATACCAACTAGATGACCATCTCCAATAAAACCAGAGATGGTAAATTGTGTTATTGATATAATTTGCCAATTAAGTATTGTATAGAACCTATTCTATGTACTAAAATATATATGTATGCACTTTAAATCTCATTCTTTATATCAAAAAATGAGTTAGGTAAGTTTCCACAACTTGAAATACCCAGATTTCCATACAACAAACAGGTCACCCTTATCACCCTTTGTTTTCACATCCATCAATATGTTTTGTATGCTTGAGAAATCAGGTTATCAAGAGTGACCATACATCAGTTTCTGATGATTTTTTTTTAATTCAGGGAATCTAAAATCAAGAAAACAATACTGGTTTAGTTCAACTTTTTTGCTTAAGAATAAATTCTGTTTTCAAAATTACAAAACCAAGTAGAGTAGATTATATTTATTAACAAAGCAGTCAATCAAAAACAAACATACTAATCCATGTCCGAATCACAATCCAGAAGCAAAGTAAAAACTTTGGAACTGACAAGTTAGGTTAGACACGTGAACTTCCACCAGGGAAGTGAGGCCGGGTGCTTCGGAAGGGTAAGCACCTCCTGTTTAGCTAGCTACTTAATATTATTTCCCTTATATTGAGGTGGTCAGTACAGGGATGGTGGAGGAAACCAGAGTACCAAGAGAAAACAACTGACCTTGGGAAAGCCAATTGACAAACTTTCTCACACCACTGTCCATGATATTCTCGAGTGGGATTTGAACCTACATGGTGAGAAGTACTGCGAATCATAAGCATGCACTTTAGACCATTGTCATCGAGGACCTTGCAAAACCAAGATCGCATGCAAAATAAGATGGTAATTCAGTGCATTGCTTGTCCATTTCACCATATGACAAAAAGACAAAGTCTTTTCTAAAGTTTCGATTTTTCTCAAAAATCATGTCTTTCCTTATGTGTTGAGTAATGAAGTTTTATGCCAGTTAAGAATCTTTCACTTCAGATCTGTCCAGAGTAGGGATACAAACCTAGACAGTGAGCAGAGTTCGTACAGACATTTGGACTCTAAATTTAAGGACTTTTTAGGGTCTTTTCAGGGTCTTATTTGCAAATTTAAGGCCTAATCAGAGGTACAATTAAAGCAAAAAAAATGTTGATGCAAAGGCAATTAAATCAATAAAACAATTACTTACATGTCCATAGTAACAACACATGAAGTGAATAAGGTTGAAGTTGGGCATTTGGAAGGGCCAGGTACCTTTAAATTGCTCTTCTCAAGTAACTTATTAATTGATATTTATTTATTTACATCAGTCTATTTGCAACCACTTAATATCCAAATACAGACACCAAACTGCCCAAATTCAAGGGCTTTTTAGGGCCTTCAGGATAAATTCAAGGGCTTTTTAGGGTCTTTTTAAGGCAAACCTCAAAATTTAAGGACTTTTCCAGGCCTGTATGAACCCTGGTGAGTGGCAATGCTTTCAAAATAAGACCACTCAGCCATCAAGGATGAAATGACAAGAAAGCAATTTCCCGATACATTTGTGATCAGTAAAAAAAAAACTATATATACACAAATATTTATATATATGTAAGAATATTTTTAATGAATATTTGATAACTTGGCTGTGCTTTTGTTACAAAGAATATAAACACTTATATAATGCATGCTTTAACATTATATTGTTAACAAATGTAAAAACAGAAAAGAAGTAAAAGTTAATGACTTGTTTCCTGTTTGTATGGTTGTCATGGTAATACAGACAACAATAATTAAATACAACATATATATGTAATAATAATTATTGTCAGTTAAACTAGTATCAAATTTTTCTACTAACAAAAAATGAAAGTATGTTTAAGACTTATTATCAATCAGTATGTCATCCAAATAGCTCAGCTTACAAATTCTGGTTTGGTTGGATATGTTCATCTAGTCAGTCACTGTGAAATATTCATTGCAAGATAGTAAATTTCATATGAGCCAATGAGGTTCACAAGCAAACCACATAATATCCCATATGTTTGGTTAGAAAATTTATTGCTATTGCATATGGTGTTGCAAAAGTTGATATTTTCCAGTAAAAATGGTGTTATTTGAGAAATTTTGATGTAAAAAAAATCCATGTAGGATAAAAGGGTATCCAGTCAGTGATTCATGTCCTTTTTGTGCCAAGGCCTTTATCATGTCATTCATTCAAAACTTAGAAAGTAAAGAAATCAGACAACTAAAACCATCCCAAATATACATACCATGGTAAATTTTAGAACCTTCGAAAATTAACACTGAACTAAAGGGTTTTGAAGTTCAGCTGCTGAGTCCTCGAGTTATTTATAGCTAGTGGCTGAAAAAAATGACAACCGGTATAAAGACAGATAGCAGCTGCCATGATATAGGTAACGAGGGGTAGAGACGAGTTCCTGATTCAGCACAAATAATATACAATTATAGCATTTCAGTAAGTGCAATATGATGTTTTATCTAACATTAGACTATTTTTTCTATGAAATACAAGTGTTATCAAACACGCATGATATAGAATCTTGTATCACCACAGTGTGGTGATACAACATTGGCGGTAAAGTGCACGTGCATGTTCTCATTGTGACGTCATTAGGGAAAATGTAGAACAAATGTCATAACATAGTTCAGTGGTTTTCTGTGGTAAAATGTAATTTTTCACATTAAGTATTGTTTTTTATTATTTTAAATAACCTAATTGGAAATGTTAGATAAAAATATTATATACACAGTGTGTAGGTACAACCCTTCGTATCAGGTCTCGTCCTTTTTTCGTAGCTGTATCACTACTCGTCACGCAAGCACGACTCGTAGTGATACGGCTACGAAAAAAAGACTCGACCTGATACTGAGGGTTGTACCTACACACTGTGTATATAATATGTATTTATCTGCAAAGAAAAACAATATCGGCCAAGGTCATAGGCTGAGGTCAATATTAATTTTCTTTGCCGATAAAACATCATATAGCACTCACTGAAATGCTATAATGTTTTATTACATGTAAACTGTTTTAAATTGAGAAGACGAGTGTTATATTTTACTAATAATTCTCTTTTCCCTTTATGTTCCGACACTGGCCGTCATCATGGTACCAAGGCAGTTTCATGGCAACTAATGTCAGTGATGTAATTAAATGGCGCAATTCAGACAGAGTTTTCGTTCTTTTCGTGTTCAATTTATGTTTTCAACAATGAATTTGATTGGCTTAGTGCAATATGGTGTTTTATCATGTTCCAGAGTGTAATATGTTGAAAAACAGTGTTGCGTGTGCAAGTAGTTTAACCAATCAAAACAAAAATCTCGGAGTAAAATCATATCATAATGTAATAAATTAGCTTAGTGTTAAACTTTTGACAAGTCTGTACTGTTTATATACAAAAGATTTTTATGTTATAAATGACTTCTCAGCACTTTTTACATTGATTTTTTTTTCATCAATAGAAATGGTGTGATAACAAGTGTGATTCAATGATACTTGAGCAAATTTAGAAAAGGCTTTCTTACAGCTTATTTTTACTAATTCTGAATTTTTTCATTAGCAATACCAATTTTTATCTAACATTAGACTAGTTTTTCTATCTGATTTGACGAAAAACAAGTTTTATCGAACACGTATGATACAGAATCTTGTATCACCACACTGTGGTGATACAACATTGGCGGTAAAGCGCACGTGCACTTTCTCATTGTTACGTCATCAGGGAGTCTTGGATTTGTCGTTCATAACATAGTTCAGTGGTTTTCTGTGGTAAAATGTAATTTTTCGACATAAAGTATTGTTTTTTTCATTATTTTAAATAACCTTATTGGAAATGTTAGATAAAAATATTATATACACAGTGTGTATGTACAACCCTTCGGGTCAGGTCTCGTCCTTTTTTCGTAGCTGTATCACTACTCGTCACGCAAGCGCGACTCGTAGTGATATGGCTACGAAAAAAGGACTTGACCTGATACTGAGGGTTGTACCTACACACTGTGTATATAATATGTATGTATCAAATATGTTTTCCATAGATACCTATCTGAAAAAATGAGTCAAGCATCAAAACATTTATAGGAAAGTGTGTCCAACAACAATTTAGCAAAGGAAAGAGTAGAGTCAAAAAAA
Organism: Anadara kagoshimensis; assembly: GCA_021292105.1. NCBI lineage: Eukaryota > Metazoa > Mollusca > Bivalvia > Arcoida > Arcidae > Anadara > Anadara kagoshimensis. The sequence continues at coordinate 19,720,229 of CM037870.1, read as the reverse complement.
TTTTCACATATATCAAGTTGGGCAGTTCTGGATGGTGGAGAAAACAAGAGTGCCTATAGAAAACCAAAAACCTCCAGTAAGGTGACTAACAAACTTCTCAAAACAGGGGTTTGCCAGAGAGGGATTAAAACCTATGCAGTACATAAATGCTGTGGTCCATAATGGGGAACTTTAGACCACTTTAGACCACTCTGTCACCAAAGTATCCAGACAATTGTCAGACAAAAGAGAAATGTCAATTGAAAACCACACAACAAAAACATGTATTAAGCAATGGCGAAAGCCACAAAGAATATGCACAATAAAAATGCATAGTAAAAAAGAAATATTTCTAAATCAAACAATTTATATCCAATCAAAAATACTTTACTGGTAGTAATAATTTACCAACTTTACCTAAAAACATCAAATTCATGCTAACGGAATTTAAAAACATAGAATTCATGTTTTCGGAAAACAAATTTTTGTGAAATAATTTCCTTTTAATATGAAGTTTTTCCTGACTGAATTATCTTGTTTTGTAACATAATGTTGCAAACATGTTTTTTTTTCAAAATTCTACAATTTTAGCTATTTTTATTGGTTGACTTTGTTGTTATTTTAGAATACAAAAACCAATTTTAAAACAATAACTGACAAACTAAAGAAAAAGATTTCCTTACCTTGTGCAAACATCAAAGACAAAATTTATGGTACATCTAGTTTTTTTAAATTTTAAATTTCAAAACTTTGAATCAAACATCCCGCTGTTACAGAGTTTCTCTTGTCTACATTTTGACATCAAATTGACAGTTTTTAGATTTATTTCGTTTTCGCCAATAAAACGAGACATAATTTTTTGACAGTTCTTTATCTACATGTACCGCTTCAGGGCTCCTTTTTGTTCAAATTTTCAAAACCTACCACAATTTATTGTGGATTTTACAGAACCAATGACAAGCTACTATAAAGCTGTTTCATCTCTCCAAAATAGTCATTTATGTCAAATTTTTTACATTATTCTCCAGAACTTGTTGACACGGTGAAAAGTACAAAAATGCTTATAATAAATTTATGAAATACATAAATTTTGAATTAATTACTTAAATCGTATTATTTCTCCTGGAGGCATAATAAACCTATCAATTCTTAGTTAATTAAATGTTTATATATTAATTATCTGAATTCCGAAACGAGAAACTGTTTTATTATTTATAATAAATGCATGTGAAATTTTTCCACCATGATTAATAAATTTGAGTAATTAGCTGACTGTAAAATTCAAATTTCAAAAATAATTTTATTTAACCTTTTAAAAAGATTTACAAGGTGTTTTTGCTAATTAAACAATGTCACTTGGCTGATCATTATCATGCCGAAATTGAAACAAATCACATGTTTAATTTCAGCTATAAGTAATATAAATTGCTAACTCAATTTACTTTCTATTTCTTTGAATTTTTCACCATTGCAGTAGCTCATTTGGTAGAGTGCTCCCTCCCCAAGTGGGAGGTCATGGGTTTGAACCCCGTCAGGGTCTGACCCAAGACTTGAAAGTGGGTAGTGACTGTTGTTTGCCAAGCACTCAGCATTACGAATTAACAGTCATGGTTCTTTCGGATGGAAACTTAAAATAAACAAGGCCCCATGTCATGGTAGGCTTGACACGATAAAGAACCTGGCTGTATAATATCATCGGCACAATACACAGAAAAAATTTATGCACCTTTGCCTATAGCTGACAACATCTCTATATAAGTGAAATATTCCTGACTGGGACATTAAACACCATTACTTACTTACTTACTTATGTCCATCTCTCCTTGTGGAGAATTGGGCCAGAGATTAAACACCATTACCAGTACTCAATTCAACTCAACTCTTTGGGTTTTTCAAACTTTATGAAATTATCACACAGAGAAAAATTGAAATATCCGAATGCCAGACACCAAACAATTGTCTCTCATTGATTCTTTCTGTTGAAAGGGTAGATAGATTTATTTCAGAGCCCAGTTGCACAAACCTTAATTAAATTTAATCATTAATTAAACCATAATTAACAAATCACATATCATTGCACTAATTATAGTCTAATTAATGATTAGCTCTAATTATGCTCTGCGCAACTGGCCCCAAACGTTTTGATGATACTGGAATCTGGGTCTTGCATGCCGAGACGCGAGAAAATCAATCCCTTGTCTAAAGCAAAACCTTATGTATTGGTATGACCACAGCATAAGTATTATCACAAACTACTGGCATATCTAAGAATTTCAAATCAATTTGTTAAGAAATTGCACTTTCTCAAAATTCAGTTTTTTTCTTTTACCCAAAATCGGTGAACCATGCAAATTCATTAAAATCTCATTACATACATTAAATATGTTGAAACATGTTTTTATTAGATTTCATTTGAATATTCAAAAAAACCCAACCAAATTTTAAATACCATTTTTCAAAATCTGTACTAATTGTTAAAATATTTAACAAAAATCAATCAACCATACAAAATTATTAAAAATACTTATTACCAGAACATGTGTTAAACAACCACATTGAAGGATGTTATTTATCAATTTTCAAATAAAAATGTCAAAAAAAAATCTTGTAACAACATTTTCTCAAATTTCATCTGTTTGACTAAAAATCGGTAAACTATGCAAATCCTATTACATATAAAGGTTTGATGGACCAGAGATTTTATTAGATAATATAAAGTTTAATAGGACAATTTTGATGAAACTTGGTTTGCAAGTACAACTTCAGATGCTTTATGAGCTTCAACACAAAGTAGGTCACTGGACCTATTTTTTTATGGCCCAGTGTTTTTTTTCCTGAAGCTTGCAGTACCTTAGATAGTAAAACATTAACATGTCTTGTTATGAATGTGCATATGGAAACATCATAATTATATAGCATCTGTACATAAAAAATAACAACAATTCTTTTCTAATGTACAAGGTTGCCACCATTGGGGGTGACTTACCCAGTGATTGAGCCCTGCTCAAACGCAATTTCTAGTTATCATTATGTTATTATTATTTAAACTTTGGCCTTCACTCAAACTGAATTGAAGGAGGTTGATAATTGACTATATACATGGACTAGAAAACGATTTGAACTCAAATTTTCGGAAATTTACAGATTTTTTTTACATCATAGGTTTTAACTGGCAATCAAACAGTGATTTTACTTTTAGCTTCAAATTCATACAACTTAAACCAAAATCCTAAGGGCAGCCAAGTATTCATAATTTTGTTTACAACAGTGTACCTATGCAAGCTTAATTCTTACCCCATGATCTGATGATGTGGCTGGCTGACAGCAATTTAATGAAAATTTATGAAAATTAACTAAATCTACCTAAAACAGAACAGATTGACCTAATTTTTTACACACAAAAACTGTAAATTACTGAACATTATGTGCCTATAAATAATAAAAGGTATCCATGACAACCATAAAATATGCTAAACCTCATAAATAGAATACTGGTAGTACATTCCAATTTCCATAATTTTGTTACCATGGTAAATAAAAATTGTAATTTTCACATCATCTAAACTGGATGTCACATTATCATATATTTTTATTATGTAAACATACTTTATAGAAAACTTTGCATATATGCCTTAAAAATAAAATTATGACACTTATAAACATACCCCTATGTTAAAAATTCCCATAAGTATGATAAATTTTTTTTTTCCTTTTTTTCTTTTTTTTTCTGACCTATTGGATTTGAAGACCAAGAACTATATTTCAGTGACTTAAGAGATGACTCAAACATCTTATTCAACTTTTCTTCAAAATTTTCAAATTTTCAAAAAAAATTCAATAATCCTATTGAAAGACACATGATTACAAATTTTTTCTTTATTAATGAATATGGTATGAATAAAATCAAATTAATTTAAAAGTCAAAATCTGAATCATAATAAAAATATCTGATAAAAGTCTTCATACAATTTTTGATAATTTTGGGGGATTTTTTTCCTTTTCTAAAAACTGCACATCCCAACAATCCATTGATTGAATTGGGGCCAGAATAACAAGATAGAGGGAAGAATGAAATTAATTGATTCTGTATAAAGAATAACTGATCGGGACCATGGATTTACACAGGTATGTTATACAGGTAGCAGGACTTCAGCAATTATCACCTGCAATTATCAATCAATGATAAAGATCAATGAAGAGTTAATAGCCTAGATAGGCACTTGTATTTTTTTGACTACGATCAGTATTGATTTTCAGAGTTAAGACGATTACAAAGCAATAATTCTCCCCAGAACTGATACCATCCTCTTGGAATCGAGAAAAACAGAAAACAGAAATCTTTACATTAGCATTCAAATAAATTCTAATCATGCAGAAGAAATTAAATTATATAGATGTAAATAAATGGTTTAAATACCTGTTATAAAAGTTGTATTAAATGACTGCTCAGTCCAATTAGTACCATAAGTATCGAACTAATTAAAACTTGATATTATCAAGAAACATCATGTTTAACAACCAGTCCCGGGACACTTCACAGCTTACAAAACTATCTTACCTGTTCATACCTTGAAATTTGGGTGTTGCCATGACAACAGTGACAATGTTCTTCTAGAGGCATGCATAAATAATTCTGGGTTGCTATAACAATGGTTATTTCAGAGTGGGAATGAACAATGAAATTAGAGAAATCAATCCCAGATAGAGAATATTATAAAACAAGTCTACTATAGGAGAACAGTAGAATGTTTGATGCAGTTATTGACAGGTTTTCACACCTGATGGATTTAAATTATTATGGGTTTGTTGGCTTTAGTGATATTTAATGAAGGGTGTAAAAAGACAAATTACAACTGACTTATGAATGAAAGACAACTTAGAGATTTTAAATTAATACCTAAAATAATGATGAAATGAGCATCCTCACATATAATCTGTATAATTAGAAAAAAATATTTAGATGTTGTTTTCAGGGTGAGAAAAAGGAATTCAAATCCTCTTATTACACACAAAAAACCCAACATAATTTTCCAATATTGGTACATGTAATTGATACCCAAATGATGAAGATGAAATGGACATCCCAATATGGTCTGTTTAATTAGAAAAAATATTTAGCTGTTTTTGGGCTGAGGAAAAGGATTAAAATCCTTTTTAATATTACAAACAAAAAAACAACATAATTTTCCAATATTGGTACATTTAATTGATATCCAAATGATGATGATGAAATGAGCTTCCCTACATGGTCTGTTTAATTAGAAAAAATAACTTTCTGTACGAATTTCAAGGCGAAAAAAAAAAGATTCAAATATTTTATTATACACAAAAAAAAACCACCAATTAACATGATATTCTGATCTTATTAATTAATACCCAAAATAATGATGAAATTAACATCTCACACGATCTTTTTAATTAGAAAAATAATTAGCTGTTGTTTTCAACCCCTTAATTTCCAGGTGAAAAAATGATTCAAATCCCTCTATTACAAACACAGAAATTAACAGCAATTTACATGAATTTCCTATATTATTAATACCCAAATGACAATGAAATGAACATCCCAATTATGGTAGAAAAAAATTTAGCTGTTGGTTTTTAAGCCCTTAATTTCCAGGTGAGAAAAATGATTCAAATCCCCTTATTACAGATAAAAAAAAAACCCACCAACACAATTTTCCGATATTATTAACTGTTAAAGAGAGTCTGTATTGATTATTAATTACAGGATGAACAAGGAATGTTTGTCTATCAATATCTCAAATAATGACAAAATATAATAGAGAAAATTGATTCTTTCATCAAATACATATACAAATTAATGAATGGGTTACTTGTGTTAATTTTCGGATTTTTTCTTTCTTATTCACAAAATGAAAAATCATATTTCTATGTAAACAAAAGTGAATAATAGATTTTTTTCTGTTTAACAAAAATTATGTTTAATGGATTTTTGTACTGTTCCACAAAAATTATAAATGTTTTCACATTTTATAGATTTATTTTCTTTTTCCACAAAAATTATGTTTTCAAATTTCATGCATTTTTGTACTGTTCTACAAAAATATTTAAAATTTTATGGATTTTTCTTCTTGTTCCACAAAAATTATGGGAAGGACTTCAATTTGCACTTTCCACTAAATTCCTTTTTTTGGCCAAAAACAGCCTAATTAAAATGACAGAATCAAGTCTTTTGAATAAAATAATTTTTAAAAATCTTAAATAAGATTTAATGGGTGGGTTGGGAGGGTAGGGGTATAAAAGAAAGTCTTACCAAATAACGTTTTCACATTTCATGGATTTTTTCTTCTGTGTTACAAAAATTATGTTTTACAATTTTCTAGTTTAACATTGAAAACAAGATTTTTTTAATGAAGTGAAATATTTACTAGTCACCATGTTAATGTCAATATTCAAAATATTTTCATTTAAATTTAAAACATGAACCAATAATGAATAAAATTCAAAATACTTATAAATGATCAAAATATTTTAAATTCATGAAATTAATCAATAAAATTGTGTTGAACATAAGCGTACACCCTATTCATGATTCTAAATCTATTGAATTTATGAAAATAAAGCAATAATGTCAAAAACAAAATTTTCAAAAACATCTCTTCTCATTATCATGGAGTTATCGGTAAAATTTGTATGCAGCAATAATTTGGTCCAATAAGTTAAATAAAAGATTAACAAATTCAAGTGATTAAAATTATCAATGCATGTGTAAATTACAAGTGAAAACGTGACTTTTAGAAGCCATCTCGAGCATCTCTTGTAGTGAAAATAAAAATAGGTGCTCCGAGTGAAAGATTGATTGATTCCTTGAATGAGGTTTAACTTCCTAATCAAGAATATTTCATTTATATCGAGATGTCATCCTTCATCGGCTATAGGTGAAGTAGCAGAAGCTTTTACCTTTGCAGTGCACATAGGTCAACGTGTTCTTTAATGTGCCATGCCTGCAGTGACACAGAGCACTGGTTTTTAAGGTCTCTATTCCGATGGACTCTGTGACTTCAATTTTTAAATGCAGAGTGATTGATGGATCAATATCCAGTCAGGGTTGGAACCCACGACCTCCCACTTAAGGAGTGAGCACTACATCAACTGAGCTACCATAGTGGTAGAGTGAAATATTAAAGATTTCATGTTAAGGTTGAAAGAAAGTTATTTACCAATGCATCAAAGATTTTTCAGGTACCATATTCCAGATTATTCATCTCAACAAAAATTGAAGTATTCAAATGTAGATTGTAGATGTATATCAGCTTTCAGAAAATTCTTGAACATCCTCACAAACATTGGCTTTTAAAAAGGGAACTGAGAAACTTTTTCACACTAGGATCCGCCTCAGAGGGAGGAGGGGGGGGGGGGGTGTCAAACTTTAGCAAAAACGGACCATGATAGATCAATATATCAGGACCTAAGACCACTTACACAATAAAATCAATGAGTACTGTGACATATCTATAAGTCAATGCTTCAATGAAGTCTCTGTGTTATTGAAGATTTTTATTAAGTGTTTATTACAGTCAGTCATGGTGAAGTCTTCAATGAGTACTTTCTCCAAAAGATAATTCTTTTAACCTTGTTAATAATCAATATATCAAACACAGACCTACTAGTCCATGTACCAATCTTAATCAAAAAAGCAAAGTAAAAACTTTGAAAACGGGGAAATTTAACTAAACAAGTGACTTTCCACTAGTGAAGTGAGGTCAGGTGCTCCAGAAGGGTAAGCACTTTCTGTGTAGCTAGTCAGACCAACTGTCACATGTAATCAACATTGGGAGTGAAAGGAACATGAAACTATGCAACGTCAAATATGTCCAGAACAACCTTGGATACAGAGCCATCATACTTATCAACAATATTGTGGAAGGTTATTTCATCCATGCTTTTTAACAAATATATAGACGGATGCAAAAACTATATTTTTAAGTACTGGTATCAAAATATTTTTCCATTGTTATAAAATGTTTTACATAATGTTATAAACTATCCTTAGTAAAATTTCCTCAAAATTTGTTATTATAAACTATATAAACTACATGTGCATTTAAACTTCTCTCTTACAACATAACTGAACTTTGTACCTTTTTAATTTTCATGTAAAAAAAACCCTCTTTTCAAAAGAAATATCAACCAAGTCAAGTGCTATATGTCGTAGTTTTAAAGATCTTGTAATTTTCAAGGCCATTAATAAATAATATAGTTATCACCAAAAAAACGATAAAATTTGGATAATTAATCATTAAATTTGTATCATTTATCAGATAAATCAAATTTCTTAAGAAACCTACATGAATATTATGTTACTAAACAAGAACTGTCATAAGAGGCCTACAGTAATTTGTTTAACACGCCATTTTGTCCTGCAAAAAAAAAATGTCAAAAAACTTTGGACCTTCAGAGAAATTTGTGTTCCCTGGAAGGGTGTGAAATTAATTCTTCTGTACTTAGCACAAGCAAAAGCAAATAGATATAGTGAAAGTTAATTCTGTCTATAAAGACCACCTAAGGGCAAGGGAACCAGAAAAAGTGACCTTAATTGGCAGGTGGTCCTTATTTAGAATTAATACAGGGTCAAATAACACAAATTTTACTGGCTTTTAAAAGCAGGTGGCCCCTGCATAGTGATGTCCTTTAAGACAGGTTCGACTATATATCTATATACCACAAAAAATTAATTAAACAATTATTTCCTAGAATTTAAAACAAACTTTTAAATCAAAATCTAAAAAATGCTACCTTACCTGTCAGAAGAGATATTTTTTCTATTTTTCAAATCATAATTATATATACATATAAATTCATAAATCTGCCTAACTCATATGTTATGTTTCTAAGGTAGACAAGAATAAAAAAAAATTATCAAATTTAAGACCAGGTAAGCATTTTATTGACATGGGTCAGACCTGTATTATGATTTTACCTTAAAACTCATTTAGTGACATTGGTTATTTTGGTTGGTTGCTAGTGGTAACAGTTGATCGGTTTGGTAGTCTAGAGTGTGGATATTTAACTTTAAATTCATGTTTAACAGTTTATGATATTAATAATAACAAAGACCCATATGATCAATTTATATATACCATGTAGTAAATATATATGTATATGTATACATGTATGTATGTACTAGTATATATATTGGTAATTTGCATGCTATTTGTTTTAGTTTAGAAATATAATTAAAAAGAATTTTTGGATTCCACAAAATATCAACAATCCATAAAAAAATGTAATATATGCAATTACATATATATATGTGTGTAGCTGGAATAAATTACACATATATATATACATGTAATATTTAAAAAACCCAGGTTTTGTCCTTTTCAAATATTTACTATAAATTCAATAAACTGCTTAAATCATAATATAAGTATTATAAATGGTTGAAGCTTATTTGGGCAAATGCCAACTACACAATATAGATTAATCTATGAAGTCCCATATTGGAAACAAAAGCTATCTCGTTACTATGACAATGTAGTTAGCTGGCCATAAAAGCAAATTTATATATCCAGAACAGGTTAAAGAAAATTGCACAGTTGCTACACATTGCGGGGTAGATTTAACCTGGGACATTTATACATGATCTAGCATGTTATTCTGGATAATGTGTGGATTGTTTCCATGGCAACTTAAATAACCATACACAGAATGTTTGAAAATCAATAAAACTTGAATAAATCTTTTATACCAGGTAATACTTTGTGGTCTTACCTATGTGAATTTAAATATGAAAAACATATGTAGTTCAATTAATGTTCATCATTGAAAAATATATATACAAATGTCAACAATGTGATAAAAAGCTTTTGAGAGATAGACTCTAAAATTATTATTGAAAGTTTTTTTTTGGTCTTATTTCCCCAAATTATTTAAATATTAGCATTAATGGAGTTATGATATTATAAATACACATAAATGGTCCCAGTGAAAATGAACTTGTGATATGTACATCATTATGTTTAAATATGGGCAATCATAGTGAAAGAGATAACAGAAGAATCAAGTGAAATGATGTGTAATAAATGAACTGTGTCAAAAATTATGCTGCAAGTCAAAATTTGGAAATTATCTAGACTAGATAAAAATTGAGAGCAGTGAAATAATGCACCTGACTTTTTTCTAAATCTGCATTTGAAGATAAACATAATATCCTAATAGACCACATCAGTGAATGGGAAAATTTCTGAAAAATCCTTAAAATTATTGAGTTTTGACTATTTCTATGAAAAAATTAAAATATTCAAAAATTAACAAACAAAAAAATTATGGGTGATGGTGCAATCCAAACGATTTGTTTATTTATTCAGCTGTCAGAACTATTTGGCCAAAATTGTTTATTTTTTATTTATTTTTTTTTAACTTTCTTTTTTATCTATTTTCCATAAAATGTAGCACTAACGCAATTATTTTTCTATTGTGTAAATTATTCTGATAAAAATCATTTGTCAACATAAAATTAAATACATGTAGTTGGCACACGATCAAGTTTGAAGCATGCAACCCCAAATCATGACCTATCATGCATTTGTATATACTCCGATATTGCCTTTTTGGGGTGAAAAGTACAAAAATGTCCGCAAAACTTTGACAAGTTTTTAACGGCTTCAGATACTGTAAAAAGTAAAAAAGTGAATGCTGACAGTTAGTAAAATACTTAATTAAAAGTTTTAAAGCGAGCACTTGACATGTCACATACAAGTTTTCATTAAAATTAATTTTTTAAAGTCATTAAAAAAGTGTAACGTTACCTCCTGTCTTCGAGATGAAGTTTAATGAAGTCCCGTAAGTTCTCGTTTGGAAACGTTATTACCCGTGAATGCAGATTTTGGTTATTTACAGTTTAAGCGAAATATCCTGCTAATTTTAAATTTGTTACGGTAAATCTGAATTATCTGAAGATAAATTACGTTGTTAATTGCCATAGAAACTGTATAAAGCGTGTTAACGAGTCAGTTGATCTTAAGCGGTCACCCTGACAACGGTCCGCCATTTTTTGTAATCAACACAGTTCTTGTTTCGCTTTCGGGAATAACAGGCAATCGCGGTTTTAGGCATCGATTAGGCTAAATATGTCGGATCAAGAAAATTTGGGAGATGAAGAGAATGTAGAGGAGGCCGATCCAGAACTTGGCGAAGAAGAACAGCTAGGAGAAGAAGAACAAGATGAAGAAAAAGAACTTGGAGAGGAAGAGCAAGAAGAAGGAAAAGAAGAAGAGGAGGTAATAAATTATTTAGTTAATTTAATAAATAATTCAGATTAATTATTCTAGACTTTAACTTAGTAAATCTGAAGTTACTGTCAGATATTTTGTGCTAAGTTTATTAATTGAATTGTCGTCAATTTTCATGTGTAAACAATAATTCTCTCTCTCTCTCTCTCTCTCTCTCTCTCTCTCTCTCTCTCCTGTTGTAAATAATTCTAAATTCTAACAGGAGGGGGAGAAAATTCATTATATGTTTGAGTCAATTGATATGGAGTCCCATAATTGGATAAAATGTGATATAAACTAGTTCTTCAAATGTGCCAAATGACACTGTAATCTCTAATTGTGGTTTGAATATCACTCTGATAAAAATTCTGTCAGCAAAAATCACTATTATAATTTAAAAATATATTCTGTATTCATTGATTTGTACAGATTATACAGTGCCTTTCACAACAGGTTGGAATCCAAATCTCAACTGATTCTAGTGTGAGAAAGTTTGTCAGATAGCTTGTCAATGGTTGGTGGTTTTTTCTCCTGGTACTACAGTTTCCTCAACAATCCCAGAACTATACTCTTGATATCAGTGATAGAACCTTGACTTGAGTGTAAAACTTCATTACTTCACTCCAATCTATATCCTACTTACTTACTTAGTCCTCTTCATGCCTTTGGCACATAAGGCCTTGACCGAGGACCTCCATCTCTGTCTGTTGGCTGTCATTTGCTGTACTATGCCCCAAGTCCATCCCTGCTCCTTCATCTCTTTCTCAACTGATCTCCACCATGTCTACTTGGGTCTTCCTCTATATCCATTAGGAAAAAATATATAAATTTATTAAAATAGTATTACGGGTAATGCATAGATTTATAACTTATTTTCAGAAAGTTCCAGAGAATCCTTTAACTGAAGAAGCTGTTGCAGAATGTTTGTCTTTGTTATGTAAAACTGGAGATGGATTATCACATGCTTATGTTAGACTAGATATCCACGAAAGGTAAAATATCTATATTTGTATTTTATATTTGACGCCCCATAGATTAATGTTGCTTTCATTCTCAATTTTGATTTTACATGTGGCAGATGTAGCTAGCTAAACAAGAGGTGCTAAATTATCCTTTCTTGCGCACCTAGCCTCACTTCCCTGGCGAAAGTTCCCATGTTTAACTAAACTTGTTTTTTTTTTGATTGTTATTGGAACATGAACTGGTAGTGAGGTATATTTGCTTTTGATTAACACACATTTAACGTTTCCTAAATTTATGAAAATATACATGTAGTACTTTTGAAAGTATTTTTCCACAAATTTGCTAAAATAGGTTTTCTCTTTGAAATAATTTCTCAGACATTACTCATTAGTAACCACTGTGGTGATTATGGCTACCAGGAATGGGAATGTTGCAATCTATTCATGAGAAAGCTACCCTGTTTCAGGGGTTGAAAATTCTTCAACCCCGAAGCCCGGGACTAGACATTTGGCAAGCAGGACTTTGCAAAAATTTTACTGAAAAGCCCCTCAGGCTTAAACACTCAGAAGACCAATGAATTTTATTTTCGACTGTCACCTGGTGTCTTGAAAAAATCTTGCAAAACCATCCGTAGTCACATTGCCCTGTTGTTGTTTACTTTCATTCTTGATCATTACAGCGCTTGTAAGAAATGCTAGTCATTAGGTAGGCAACTTAAGCGTTCTGCTGATAAAGAAAAATCTAGATAGTTATTGCGCTTGTAATCGCTACCAATGTTCAGTCTGTCGTTTAATTTAAATTTCACACCAACAAGCAGCAGGCTACAGTGACAAGAAAAGAAACTCGCATGAAAATAAAGACACCAAATATGATTGGGAAGTGTGTCTGATTGTTTCAACAGCTGTCACGTGGGTTGTAAATACTGCCAAAAATACCATTTAACTACTGATAGAAATAATACCTATCGATTTCTGGTTTTCTCCTGCGATTTTCTCGTTAACCAAACTCTGGACTTGATTAAAAAATTGTGGGCTTTTGATTTTCTTTATCAAAAAGTCCGGGGCTTTAGCTCATCTGAAAAAATTTTCAACCCCTGTGTTTGGGACTTTCTGATTGTGTGAAACATCTACCTGCTTATCCATTGTCTCGCTTCTCAAATTCACACACATAAATAAAAAAACAGATATAAGATTCATGTATAACACAGTTATCTCCCTTATGTTGTGTATTTGTGTGTGTTGTTTTTGAAAGAATGAAAATTGAAGACTAATTGGAAATGGGTGATAAGATTCTTATTTACTTATATACTCATTACCGGTACTCGGAACATTTTCTCGGATGCAGTCTGTCATAAACAGCAAAGTTTTGAACTCCTTCAATAACAATCTCTATAAACACTGAAAAGATTTATATGTTAAATTTCTGCCAGACTGATATTCCAAGAGACAGAAAAACAATACTAAGTGAAACTTGAATTTGAAGTGTTTCACAAAGACAACAACAGTCTCTTTCAAGACTTTGAAGTACAGGAAACAGATATACCTTTATGCTAACAAATAATTTATTAATCTATATATTTTTTTTGTGAAAATAATTACATGCATCATGTGACCTAGTTGATACTAAATATTATATTTTTTATTTCAGGGAAATTACAAACATTGGAATTCTGAAAGCATTTATTCATTTGAGATATTTGGATGTCAGCAAGAACAACATTAAAGACTTATCTCCCCTTAGTGCATTAACTCATTTATTAACTTTAAAAGCGGACAATAATTTGTTAACAAGTGCCCGGCTCGATGAAATGCCGTTTTTACAGGTAGCAACGTTTAATCATAATAAAATCAACACATTAGAAGGAGTTAGCCATCCCATGTTGGAACATCTCAGTTTAAACAGTAAGTATTTGTTAAAACGCACCTGTACATTTTGTAGAATAATAGAATTACACACTGGTAACAGTGTAAGTCAGAGATATCTCAAGCGATGATGAATATATCTGTCTTACACTGTTACTGGTGTAGAATTCTTTTTTTTTCACACTTTGCAACATAAAAACACAATTTTAAAACAAATATTTGCATGAAATTGTCAGTTTTCGTGTCACCATCTGTGCCTTCTGAACATTATGTCAGCAAATTTTGTTGACGATCTTGCATTAAACGATTATGGCATCATCAATGTAGTGTCCGTAAGTGAAAGTGTCTCATCTGGAATACCCTTTATTGTTTTCATAGAATCAAATTTTAAAGTCAATGAAATCCAATTAATCCAGGAGATTGTTTGTGTGATCTGTCTAAACCCTAGGGTGACACAAGGAAATCCCACATGAGTAAATACCAGGAATTTCCATGTCACAGGTGTGAGAAAAATCTGTTGTATTATCCCATTTTCGCACTCTCTGTGTCCATTCTGCACAGCTACTAATCATCATCCCAGTGCAAGATAATGGTAGCTTGCACACTCATTTTCTCACCAAGATTTACCAATAAAATCAGCGGTAAACCTATGGTTGAGAAGATGCTGGAATAGGGTTTTTATTTGAATTAATATATTTGTGGTGCAAACAAAATAGAATAAATCACTACTTGTGGCACCAGATAGGGGAATCTTAACCCACATTCTAATGTATTGGGTCCAAATAGAAACAATCACTACCGATACTTGTGGCTCTAGATAGGGAAATTTTAACCCACATTCTAATACAATTGATCTGGACCTCGTCACCTCGACATGCTTCATTACTGACCAAATAGATTTGAACTGGGGTTGAGATTCAATCCCTGTCTGGTACCACAAGAAGTGATAGATTTCTAAAACATTTCACTTATATTGAGATGCCACCAGCTATAGGTGAATTAATTGACAGAAGTTTTTGACCTTTGCATTGCTTTTAATGCAATGTGCAGTGAGGGATGTTTAAAATTCCATGTCTACCATGACATGGGGTATCAGTTTTCAAGGGACCAGTGACTTTCATAGACTAGACCAGGGGCTGAACCGCAAGCTCTTCCAAATAATGATGTGTAAACACAAAATTAAAACAGATAATCACATTTAATCATTCTTGTTTTTTTAATTTAAAACTGATTTTTCTTTCTAGATAATGAAATAACACAGGTTACAGGACTGGAATATGCCAAGTTAAACCGATTACACACGCTAGAATTACGAGGTAATAAACTGGAGACCACAGATGGAGTATACCTACCAAATCTGAAGAATCTGTTCCTGGTATGTATAAAATATAAAGTAGGGATGGCAATCAGGTCTGTAATCACTAATTGATTAATGGTAAAATAATATGAATGATTAATCAATTAACTGCCATTTTTCTAAGAAGTCACAGGTAAAAAGGGAGTTTTTCAAGTACCGTAAGCATTAATCGGTTATTAGTAATTGGCGAAATGGTTGCCATCCTAAATGTAAAGTAAGGAGTAGAGAGTGGAGTAATGGTGTGTAAGGACTCCAGTTAAGATTTTTACTGATATTGAATGCCTGAATGGTAGAGGAGGTAACAGAAATGTCCGAGAAAACCCTTCAACCTTTGGCAAGCAAACCTACAAATTTTGTCACACTAGGATCTGTCCCGAGTGGGATTCGAAGATGAGAGGTGCTGTAATCTGTAAGATCACACTTTCAACCACTGCCAACAGGTCCTCTTAAAAATGAAAGAGAAATGGACTTTGCTATGAAGTTTAGGGATTGAAGGCAGCGTGGTCAAAAGTTTGTGCTTACAAAGTACAGCACCTACTCACAGCCTCTCACCAACTATCGGTAGATTGCCTTGTTAATACTTATTTTTTATAACTCTATTATGTGTGACATAATTATATATGAACTCTGTTGTAATTGTTCTGTAATTTCATTTCAGGCTGCTAACACTATTAAGAAGATAGAGGGACTTGGCAGATTGTCTAACTTGACAACATTACATCTCCGTGACAACCAGTTAGACAATTTTGATGGATTTACAGAAGACCTCAAAATGCTTCAGTATATAAATGCCAGGTGAATTTAATTTTTTTGTAATGTCTCCAAAACAAATTATGTCCCTAAACAAAGTGGGATGACATACTGCATTGACTCCATTTTTTCCATCAACATTTCATCTGCCACTTTTCTCGAAAAAATATTGAACACATCTTTATGAAACTTCATAGGAAAAATCCTTGGGTGGATTAGATGTGTCATTGACTATTTATATTTTGATCTTTTACATGGTTTGTGGGGAATTTCCCAATTGAGATTCATTTAGGGGACACTTTTGAAATGACAGCCTATTTCAGTAGTACTAGAAGATTATTTTTTTTATTTATGCTTGTTTTATGATAATTTTATATATTATAATTCTTTTTATATTGGAGATACAGGGTGGTACTATTAAGGGTATGGAGTAATGATCTAAGGGTTTAAAACTTTTTGGGTCTAGCCCCAGTCCAGTTGCAAAGTGTCTTTGAGCATGAGATTTAATTTGACTTTAATCTAGTCCACATTTTGGGTATGTTTGAGAAAACTAGAGTACCCAGAGAAAACCACTGACCTTTTTACTAATCTAACTTACAAAATTTCTCATACTAGGTTCAGCCCTGAGTGGGATTCAAACACAGGAAGTAAAGGGGTGAATAGCCCTGTGATCTATTAGTTAGCTCTATATACAAAAAACAATTCCAACAAAATAGATATGGGTATATAATAAAAAATAGTAAAGTTCTATAACATGTTGTTGTTAAATTTTTCAGAGGAAACAATATTTCCAGCTTGAAAGAGATGAACAAATTACAGGTTTTACCATTGCTTAGAGCTTTGGTAATTTCAGGTAAATAATAATACCATAATGAAATAGTAATGTAGTTTAAATGCTGCATCTGCATAGCTTGTAGCTGGCTGTTTAAAATTGGATCCGGAGGATTTCTAGGGATAGCACTCTGCGGCCTTCTCAGTATCTACAAGTGTCTGAAATATTAAAGAGTAAACCTGTTTTTATACAGAAAAACCTGTATCTAAAATGAAATGTCAAAAATACATATGGTACATTCAAATGTATAACAAAAAAAAATGTAATTGTGTGCCAGAATTAAATTTGCTTTCTAGACCACATGAGTTGTCTCCCTTATAAGTTGAAATCAAATGTAGAGTTATACATTACATGTGGCACTAATTGACAGTAAGTATCAGAATTTATATAACAAATGTATGGATCCAACTGAAAAGCTAGCAGGTTTGACTGAAAATTTTGGTTTTAGCCCTTGAAACATGTTTCAGAACCCATTTTTATACAAACAAAGGGGGGAGGTATATTAGTAATCACTCTGTCTGTCTATTCTTCCAGCTGCCCATCATATTATGTTTTCTACTCCATATTATATATGCCTATGGATGGATTTTGATCAAACTTAACACAAATGTAAAACAGCATGAGACAATGTGTCACATACCAAATTTAGGTGCATAGACCAAGGGTTATGACACAGTGACCAAATGACAAAATCTATGCAAGGGGTTATAAATCAGCTTCGCTGAAGTTCTAGTTTCAATTTTCAGAAAACCCAGTATCTGAGGAGGACGAATATAGATTGGAGGTCCTGATATCGTTACGTAAACTGGAAAGATTAGACAAGGATGAATATAATGACGATGAAAGAGATGAAGCCGAACAGTTATATGAACAAAGACGTCAAGAGGAAGCCAATGAAGGCGTAAGTAATCAACATGATTTTATTTGATCAGGAAACCTGTATAATTGTAGGGGCCACATTGGAAGAATGGTCTTTAGCACAAACTTACGGTTCACAGCACTGCTCACAGTCAGTATAACCACAGGGCCCCTCATTGGTCTAGTTGTGTAATGGGCGCTTACAGATCACAGCACTTCTCACTGCCTAGGATTGAATCCTATTTGGAACAGATCCTTATGTGAAAAAATTTGTCAGTTCACTTGCTGAAGGTGGGTGGTTTTCTTTGGCCACTGCACTTTCTTCAATCATCTTGAAGAATCTTGATTGGAGTGTTAAACTCCATTTCTTCACTCCAACTCTGTACGATCATTTGAAGACAATAATCAATTTAGTAATAAAGAAAAAAATTTGCAGTGGCAAATGGCCGTAAGAAGTTATTTACTTTCAAAGCAATTAAATCCCTAAAAATATATCTGATGATTTTTGTTGTAAAAATGGTTACATGTACAAGTATATAAATTTTAAATGGATATGTTTAACAGGGAGAAGAAGAAAACGCTGGAGAGGATTGAAGGTGTTTTTATAGTATAATTGATTAATATTTTTAATTAGCCATTTAGATTGTGTAGTGATGCTGTATAAATTCTTTTTATCTTATTCTTACTATATAAGCATGTGGAGACTGAACTATGAATGCATGATACAGTTTCACAATCATTCCTTAACTAAGATTGTCCTACGAACTTATTTTTTTGCGAATTTTGGCACTTTTTAAACAATTTATTATGCAGGGCCCAGGGCTTCCATAAGACCTACGACACTTGAACTCTTAGGAATTTAATTTCACAGTAAAGTAACTGTGGGTCGAATCTTTAGATTTAGGAGAATGTTATTGACTCTTGCTTTTCGACAAGAAGCAACTGTTGGTTGACTTATTTTCCTTAATAAAGTCAATTTGACCCCTTAACTGAAAGCCAAAGGTTATATGGAAGCTGCACCAAAGACTTTAAGAATAAATTGATCTTCAAAATAACACCTCTCAACTTTGTTTATCTTTTAAAGAAATATTTTAAGTTCAAAGTTGCTAGATTTAAGTTATAAGTGAAGGAAAATCTTAGTCAGGTAAAAGGTTTGATTGCAAATCTTGCCCAAGTTTCTCAATTATTCCTATGAACTAAGGTTTTCCTTAACTTAAATTTGGTGAATTTGAAATTTGAATAATTTTTTTTTAACTTTTAGATATTCAAGAATTTAAGGTGTCATCTTGAAGATCACTTCTGTATTTAATTTTGTCAAAAATGTTAAAGACGGAGAACTTTTCAAAACATAGAGCAAAAAAATTGCTAAATTTAGGTTAAGAAAAATCTTAGTTGAGAAATTATTGTGAAACTGGAGTCTGGACCAGTTGTTCATTCAAAGCTTGATTAGTTTAATTTAGTTTTCAAACATCAAGAAAAATAAACATATTACTCAACAGACATTTTGAAACAAAAATACAGTAAAACCTAATTACTAGCACCCAAGTAAGTACCTTTGCCACCTCACTTACCACCACAGTATGTTGAAGTCCTAAATTCCATTTTTTTCTTTTTCTTTACATCTTTCTAAATTTATTGCCGTACCCTTTTATAACACCAAAATTTGATCAAACAAATGGTGGCAATGAATTGAGATTTTACTGTACTTTTGGTAAAATTCTATTCACTTATGATCTTTTGAACAGGAATTTTCAAAGCAGTTTTATAAAATACAGGAAGCAATAATTGGCTAATAAGGCAATTAAACTAATCAAACATTGAAAAACTGAGGCTAGAGAGCTAGCTTAATATCTCAGAGGATTTGGAAATCAGTGCATATATTTCTTCAGTGAGCACAGTGCAAATAATTCCTGAATTAAATTACATTGCATTACAAAATTTTGAATTTTCATGGAAACCTTTGAAATATTAAGTTTTCTTCAGAGGGTTGAGTGCTACATCAACTTTCTATATTTGCAACAGATAATGTCATGTTACATAGCAGATTATCTCCCTTACTATAACTATATTTAGAAGGTAGCTGAAGTGAACAATACATCATTTATCATGTCTATATCAAATTCCAAGTGACCACTGCGGTAGCTCAGTTGGTAGAGTAAGTGAAAGGTCGTGGGTTCGAACCCCGGCCGGGTCTGACCCAAGACTTGAAAGTGGGTAGTGACTGTTCTTTCGCCAAGCACTCGGCATTATGAAATGAAAATCATGGTTCTTTCGGATGGGAACTTAAAATAAGCGAGGTCCCATGTCACGGTGGGCTTGGCACGCTAAAGAACCTTCCTGTATAATGCCATAAGCGCAGCGCACAGGCAAAATTTCTGCACCTTCGCCTATAGCTGGCGACGTCTCGATATAAGTGAAATATTCTTGACTGGGACGTTAAACACCATTACTCACTCACTCACTCAAATTCCAAGTATTATAAGAAGTGAATTCTTTGCTGCTACAAATTTGGAAATGTCAGACCTGGCCTTGAATCATAAAAAATGGATGATAGAATTTACAAACATACATAAATGCATGCTGCTTTTTTTAATAGAAAGTGTTTTTTTAAATCTGTAACTTTTTTTTCAGTTTTACCTTTCATAAACATTTAAGGACTTTAAACATAAGTGCATACATGCATAAATGCATGCTGCAGTTTTAACAAAAACAATTAAATATCCAAGATTGTATTAATAGCATGTTATAAAAAATTGTGTGTGTCATCATTCTGCATTTCTCTTTCTTGCTGGTGTAATATGCATGCACATATAGATATCTTATTTTCTAAATTATAGTATATTTTTCTATAGTATTTTCCTTCCTAGAGCTTTATATTATTGCTAGTACACTATATATGATATTTTACATCAGTATGAGTGCCTTTGAAATTATTAGCATAATGATAGAGTATAAAAGAGTTATCTCCCTTACTGCAACAAAATAGTTACCGCAAATGATCTTCAGATTTTTAAGCACAGAAGAGTTATCTCCCTTACTTCAAAAAACTTCAAAATACATGTTACACAAACGTATTTGTGTTGGTGAAGGGAGATTAAAGGATCTTTTCATGATTTTGGTTTTACTATAATGTACTCAGGTGCTGGAAAAAAATTACAGGAATTTTTAATTAGTTGTACATATATCAATTATTTAATATATTTAATTGGTAAAGGTTGTGTGTATTTTCCTTGGTGTTGGGAATTTAGTAATGTGATTCTATTACGATTGTCTTAAATGCACACTTACAGTTTACAGTGCCTCTCACCACCAAGGTTCAGATCTCACTTGGGACAGATCCTTGTGTGAAAAAGTTTGTCAGCTCGCTTTCCAAAGGGCTGTGGTTTTCTCTTGGTACTCTGGTTTTCTCTACTATACCTGAATCTACCACCTTCATGTAAGTGAAAAAAATCTTGACTGGGATGAAAACCTCTATTACAGTAATCAATTTCACTCTGTCATTGATTCTGTTTCCTCCATACTACCATAGAATGATATTTGCATACATGTGCTTGTAAAGTCCTAAAATCTAGTACTAAGTAGAGTTATAATGTTATCAACATCTTGCAGTTATTAACTGTCTATGGTCACACCAAGACTGAGACTGAATTTTTTTAGATGTAATACTATCTTTACTGGATTGAATTTTCTTTGAATACGGTACATTACCAATGTATGTAATATGCATGGTATCAAATATCCATTAATACTAAAAGTTTACCGTATTGTCAAGGTCAGACCCCTTTAAAATGTCAAAATTTGACCGAACAAATGAATTGAGATTTTATTGTTTTATTTTATTAATAGATTCTCTGCATTTTATGTGATGGTTACTATAACATTTTTATTTATTTCTTGTAGCTGTCAGACTCAGATGATGAAGATGCTTAAAACCTCGCACCAGATACATGAATAGCTGATAAATACCGCAGGAATTAAATGTACAGCTTGGACATTAACAAACTTGTGTTGTCTCTGCAAGAAATGGAACTTTACTCTTATCTTTTGTTCTTAAAATGCATTGTGCATTTTCAATCTTAAGTCCTACAATCGGAATCAACTGATAAATACTTGGAATATCTACTGGCAGTTTACCACAAGTGTGTGCATGTTTGTGGTGCATGCAAGCGTGGGTAGATGTGTGTAAGAGAGAGAGTGAGAGAGGGTGGTATTAATCCACTTATCTTTTATCGCTGTGAAATATTTCTATGAAATTAAGAAAATAATGATATACAGCTATTTATTTATATGAAAACATTATTTAAAAAAATAAAAAAGAAAAATATTACTATGATATACCATAGCTAAAATAGAAACTAATGCCTTATAAATTGTTTTTTGTATGTTGCATTTCTTTCGACTTTTAACAATTGTGATACTTAAATTTTGAAGATGAATTTTTGTATTAAATGAACTTTGTAGAAGGTATGTTTTTGTTTTTATCCCCCTCCAGGGTCACACTGTCTATTCCATATCTTCCATGTTTATTGATGGATCTTGATCAAACTTGTTTCAAATGTATACCAAAACGACAATGTGTTGCATGCCAAATTTAACTGCATGTGTCTATGATCATGACCCACTAACAAAATTTACTCTGGGAATATAGGTCAACTTCACTGACAGTTGACGTATCGCCAACCATGCCTTTTATGTTTCGACACTGGCGGCCATCACGGTACCAGAGCTGCGTCACAGTTACTAATGACGTACTAGTGTCT
Organism: Anadara kagoshimensis; assembly: GCA_021292105.1. Classification (NCBI taxonomy): domain Eukaryota; kingdom Metazoa; phylum Mollusca; class Bivalvia; order Arcoida; family Arcidae; genus Anadara; species Anadara kagoshimensis. The sequence continues at coordinate 19,697,631 of CM037870.1, read as the reverse complement.
GTGATGTCATTAAATTGCACAATTCAAGCAGAGTTTTCATTCTTTTTGTGTGTAATTCAAGCATGCCGGGCCTTTGTTGGAACATTTTGGGCGTGGCCAGCAATCTGTCAGTTCTAATCAGTTTAAGGATTAAATATAATCTCATTGTTTCCTGACAGAACAGTTCTTCTACACAGTTTTTTTTAAACTGATTAATTGATTTAACAAGGTTTTACTTCCCAGTCAATAAAATTTCACTTATATTGAGACGTCACAAGCTATAGGTGAAATGGCAGAATTTTTACCTTTCAGTATGCTCAGAGCAATGTGCAGGGAGGGTTCTTTAGCAAGCTACACCTATTATTTTAAGAATCATCATTTTTCAAGAATCCATGAAACACTGACTTCAATAATAATTGCAAAGATTAATATAAACAAGCAAAGATTAAATGTCCTGATACACTTTGTGCTTCAGTTTGCTGAAGGTGACTTGGAGTGGTGGCACACCTGATTCATAATGCCAGAATTAACACATTACAAATCATACTATCACATCATGCTGAAATGAACTCTCTATTATATGCTGTGCATTGGGGTCAAACTCTGAAGTAAACAGGCTTTAGTTTTGAGGGTGAACAACTTGTTCACTGTGGCCATAATTTTATTGTGGATAGGAAGTCTTAACTCCAGACTCAAAATGCTGCAGATTATCACTGCAAATTGATGTCGCATAATGCTAATTGACGTCGCATAATGCTAACAAAGACCTTCTATTATGTGCTATGCATGGGATTCAACTCCCAAGTGAATATTTTTGTCACTGCAGTCACAATTTTGATGGATTAGAAATCTGAAACAATACATTGCAGATGAATGAGATCAGTATCAAATTTTGCCAATATGAACCTGCTATAATGTGCTATTCATTGGGTCAAACCCTATGTTTACAGGCCTTGAGTTTGAAAGTGAACAACTTGGTCACTGCAGCCATATTTTTGGTCGATTGACTGTCTGATACCAGAGAAGTTTTTGTAACATGTTTGTTTGATACTATGCAGAACATAAAACAGCATATATGAACTGTATTTAGTGGAGTGGAGTAATAGAGTTTCATTCCCTTCCCAATTAAGTCAAGATCCTTTAACTTATATTGAGACTGTCAGTTCAGGGATGGTGGAGGAAACCATAGTACCTGGAGAAAACCTCCAACCTTTGGCAAGTGGACTGACAATTTTTTCACACTAGGATCTATTCTGCCTGAAATTCGAACCTAGGTTGTGAGAGGCATTGTGGTCCGTAAGCGCACTTTCGACCACTCGGCCATGGATGTCACCTTCAAGTCCTAAGGCTATCGTCCTATCTGGTTTCACAATCACTCCTTAAATAAGTTTTGCTTAACTTAAATCTGACAACATTTTGCAATAGTTTGTAATATTTTAAAACAATACAAATAAAAATTTTCAAATAAATTGTCAAACATAGCTGTATAAGCTAAAAGTGCACCTTAAATTCATGAATATCTTGAAAACTAACACAATTTTTTAGATTTCAAATTTGCCAAATTTAAACTAAGAAAAATCCTAGTTAAAATATGATTGTAAAAACTAGAGTCCTATACTTTAAGTGTTGTCCATTATTCACTAGTCTTATCAAAAACCACATGTATTCCAGTTCCAATAAATTTGCAAAATGTTGGTGGTTTTCTCCAGGTATTCAAGTTTTCTCCACGTTCTAAGACCTGACCACTAATTAGATGAAACAATTACCGGTAGTTGTGCATAAAACGCCAGTACTGTACTCCATTCTCACCAAATATTTTAGATATCCCAAACTTAAGTGTATTCCTTTTGTAACAACAATGATCATTCTGTCAACTGCTACTGTAGATTTTTTGCAGACTTTTAGAAATACTCTCTATCATATTTACACCACTTGCTTTGTATGTTGGAGGTCAATGGGTTCGATCCCTGCTCGGGTCTCGCGGATAAAAAATTGAAAGTAGGCAGTGTCTTTTATTGAGCACTCGACATTAAGAAATGAAAGTCACGGGTCCTTCGGATGAAACTTACTGAAAAACAAATGTCCCGTGCCACGAAGTAAGGGCCATTTTGTGTCACATTGAAGACTTCATCGTTCCTGACTAGATGAACATATCCAATCAAACCGGAGATGTATCCTAGCGTGAAATAGTTTGTCATTTCGTTTGCCTGAGGTCGTAGTTTTCTCTTGGGACTCCGGTTTCTTCTGTCATCCCAGAACTGAAAATCTTGACTGTCGTAAACCATCATTACTCCACTCCACTCCACTATAAATTAGGCTGAACTGAACTGTCTTAGCGATGGTAAGTTGCTTTCAGTTTGTTAATGCCCAATTCCGACGGGTGAAATTCGTTTGTGCCATTTTAGCGTCCTTTTCCGCCACAACCTATTAGCGCCGCCACTATTTTTTTTAAAATCATTAGTCCTTTTGCGCCAATATGGTACCCAACTGCCTCACTGAACGATAATTTTGACTCCCCTCCTCCTTTATCCGGTTTTTCGGACATAATTTTTGCGGCCTTAAGTTTTCAATCAAATTGTCAACACAAATATGAATTTAAAATGCGTCATATTAAAATCACTCTCTACTTTTTACATTGTTAATAATTGCTGAATTTTAGTTTATTGAAGTCTTAGTTAAGAGCTTTTTAAAGCGTTTAGAATCTACTTGTTTCCTCAATCAGTCTTGCAAAATTGTAGCTATTTTAGTCTTCCTTAAAAAAATCAAAATCCTTCATCCGACAACTTTACCTTATTATACCTTGGTTAATTAAGATTTTAACACCCCCATCGGGTTTTTAATTTCGACAAAATTGATTTTGAAGAGCGAGTAGAGTTATGCTTTTTACTTCAAACACTGTAGATATTTTTCACACATTTTCCAAGTCCTCGTGGCAAATTTAAATACCACGATTTTGATTGCACTACTGTTGCAGTTTCATTCAATTAATTATAGAATATAATAATTATGGTAAAGGACTTACTTTTGTAACCCCTCCCTTTAAATCCTTTAAATCCTGTATAAAAATTATAAAAAAAGAAACATTAAAAATTAAAATGTTAAAATGTAAAAATGATTGTTTTACAAAAATATTCCATATAATTTGATTCCGTCATGTTGAGATATTTTCAATCAAAATTAAATGAAAGATCTCGTAAAAAGAATGGAATCAGTTTCTTTTGTTATTTACAAGTAAAAACGTGGAAAACAACTGATATCCAAACAAGCAAAACAAAAAACAAACGAAAGCCAACTATAACCGAATTTTGAGAGAGAGAGAGAGAGAGAGAGAGAGAGAGAGAGAGAGAGAGAGAGAGAGAGAGTTTGGTGTTATACGGAATTTCTTTACGGTATTTATTTAAATTAAGACAAAATTATATTCACCAGTTTAATTAAGTTTAACACACTGTACCTAATATGTATTTGAGGTTAATTTATTCTGCCGCTATTTTTATTCTATATATATATTTTTGAAATATTGCTACAAGTTGTTAATATTTTATGCAAATAAACTACTATTATAAAAAAAATTAGAACAAAAATAACAGTCATATTTATAGATTAGGTTGAATTCTTTAAATATTTCAAAAATTTGCATAAACTAAAAGTACACGACAGGCATGTGGTAAAATGAGAGGTTCAAGATTAATTGAATACATGTGCCATGTCTGGCTCAGGTGTGATACTAAAATAAAAAAAATCCGTAAAATACCTAACTGGCAGTAATTTTTGTCAAAACAAAAACTAATAAATCTACTGATTACTTATTATTATGAGACACAATGACACGCGTTTACACCTATGTTATTATTAACTGTCTACTTAACTGTAAGCCAACGGCTAGATTGATACCGAATGCTCAACCAGGCTTCCATACAGGGTGTTTACACAGTAATGACCCACGTGCCACATTTCACGCCATGCTAATTGGTAAACAATCAATCCTGTTTATTTTTTATCCCTTCGTTGAGGAACCTATCAGGAATACTCAGGTGATTAAGAATTTTAGATGGGTTTTTATTGTCTGTGTTTCTGGCCCCTCCCCCTCGAAGTGATACTCAGACAGTCCTTAAATTATACTGTACTACCGGACTGATCATCTCACTTTGAGAAATCACGAGTTTAGAAATAATATCTTCATTTATTCTTAATATTTGGTATCAATGAATCCTTCAAAGAAAGCCAGGATGTCTTTTCCAGATAATGTTATGCAGACCAAAGAAGAGTATAAATTATCAAAGGTATATTTTAAACATTTTTTTTTAAATTTCAAACAGCATTTGAACAAAATATCTTAAAAGTGTGGATAAAAAAATTACCAAAGACGAATGTAATTGGTATTCCAGTATATTCATGGAAATTTGAAAATCTGATAAGTGATTGATGAAAAGAGATATAGAACTTTATAAAAAAGAAATGTAATATTACGATTTGTTTCTTCGCTGGTTTACTTATTTAAAGTCTTGTTCGTTTTATTCGTAGATAATGTGGTATATTTAAAATATTTAAATGGTTTTATACGAATTTTATTTCAATATTTGGACACTTAATTCGACCAATTTTACATTTCTGCACCAGATGATGTTTTGAAAACATATTTATTTATACCATATTCATATGTTAAACAAGTTTCTTAAATTTTTTACAATATTTTAGACAATGTTTAGCAATTTCAACGAACAGTCAATAATGTATTCAAATATTTTAGGACACGCGATTAACGATTATTTGAACAGAACCACTGTCCTTGGAAATGTTCCAGCCAAAAAATATCTGTTTGTCTTTTCCAAACAGTACTACGGTTATTATCAAAACAAACCGCTTTCGTATCCAATCCAGTCTATTGTAAACTTTCATTTTCACAACACCGACACACGTTTCACATATCTTTTTCTTTTTAAACACCGATTTATAAGTAAACATCAAGTGTATATGCAGTGTCTCATACATCTTTTGAATTGGATATTATAAAAATTTCTATTATAAACTTTTTATTATATTATCTTAGCAAAGCAATTTTCAGACATGGCTAAAAGATTTGAAATTAAACTTGTCGCGGGAAATATTGCTTTGCAAACCTGTTTTGAGGTTTAATTACATTTTTAAATATTTAATAAATATGTATTCTATTTTCTATTATTAGGCAAACAAACCACTGACAGAGAGACGGCGTAGAGAAAGAATTAATAACTGTTTAGACCAGTTGAAAAGCAGCATCATAAATGGTGACATGCTCCAGGTAAGTTTTAAAATCAATCAGATTTATCTCTCTTTGACCATTACTTTGTTTCCTATAACAGATGGGTCTTTTCGGTGTCAAAGGTGACTACAACTGATCAGATGATAAATTTATTTATAAGAAGGAAAGACATTAATATAGAACCGTAAGAAATTACAATATTAATGCATTTTCAAGTCTAATTTGCGCTCTCTCTCTCTCTCTCTCTCCCAATTTAATCAATACATGCATTTATTATATTTTCATATTTTTCATACTTTCAGGAAAAACGTTATGCTAAGATGGAGAAAGCTGACATCCTTGAAATGGCTGTGAAATATATTATAGACAAACAACAACAAGAAGAACAGTTAGTTCAAAGTAGGTACCCATTTATAGCTTGGTATACCAATTGTGTTTAGTACTGTATGCATATTTCTCAGAAGATTTGAAAATAGGATATTGGCTAAATAAGATGGTATCAAATGCATTTAACACCACGAAAAACTATTGAATTCTACATCGTATATGCGTTTTACTTCTTCCATTGAATTCAGATGGTTGCTAAGTTTTTGTTATATTAGCTGAAATGAACCATTCATTCATTCATTCATTCATTCATTCATTCATTCATTCATTCATTCATTCATTCATTCATTCATTCATTCATTCATTCATTCATTCATTGTTTTATATTTTAAGATGTCAACCAAGCTGTGTATAATAGTTACAGAGAAGGCTATAGACAATGTCTTCAGGAAATAACCAACATACTATTCACAAATCCGTACATCTGTGAACAAGTGAAAAACCACTTATATGTCCAGTTATCCGGAATGAATCAAAGTACCGACAGAACTGAAAGAACTACGCCGACTACTGGTCATAATGCCACAACACCACCTACCAGTTATCAAGCAACAACAACGCCACCTACAGGTCATTCAATGCATTCCTCACAAAGTTCTGCATCTTCCAGTATGTCAGACTTCAGTAGTGTTTCTAGTGGATATTTATCTAGTTATTGTGATGGTTCCTCGGATTCGAGCTCACGTGTTTGTTCCATAAGTGACAGTTACAGTTCAGTGTCACTCACATGTAGTACCCCCACGCAAGTCAAACGTGAAACGGATACCGCCATGGGAACACCTATGTCACCTTTTGTACAATATTCACCGTATAGTAATCAACAAATGTTTAGTTATGGATATGTTGGACAGTGTTCAGACGATTCAGTGTTTCATGCTAATAGTGACAGTTCTAGTAACCATAGTAACAGCGTTCCATCACCTAGTATGGACTCAGTGAAATCGGACTCTAGAGATGTTTGGCGACCATGGTGAAATTTGTTAAAAAGAGAACTTTATTTTTGAATTGGTGCATTGTTATTGTTAAGTTAATCTTGAAAAATTATTTCTACAATGGATTATGTATATGTTGTTTAACCCAGTTTCCATTGGAATTAAATTTTAAATGCTAAATGTCAAGTTACCTTAGTAATTGCTAATTATTTCATGGAAGAAATTTATAGTGCCAAGTACTCGTATTAATAACAAATTACAGTACGTTTAGTGATGAAAATTTTGTGGGTACATGTGTACCAAATAAATATTTGTTATGTTTTAAATGTATATTAAATTTAATATTAAGATATCTTAACAATTTTTCATTTGTTATACTGTCAAACCTTATAATAATGCCCCTGAAAAACTTTGCCACATTGCTTTTCACCGCAGTATTTTCCCTTTTTCAGTGCCAAATTTTGAATGTCACTAGTAAAACCCCGATTCATTGTTACCATTGCTTCAATTAGATTTTGGTGTTTCCACCCCCGCACCACCCCATAACGCCAAATCTGATCGAGGCAATGGTAAAAAAGAATCGAGCTCGAGGTAGTTACATTGTTAATTTGCTGGATACTGAAAACGAATCAAGGATATTTGTCAATCTTGGTCAAATTGTAAAATATCTGATATTGATCAGAAGTAAAAATATTTTTTATTGAAAAATTCATGATATTTCAAAACTTTCAATAACTACCTTGATAAGCTATCGGGGAACATTGAATAACAAGTTCTAAACCATTCCTTGTGCGTGCGTTCCCATTCAAAATTTGGTTCATCATAAAAGCTCAACCTTGATTACGTTTAATGTCCTAATCAAGATTATACCACTTATATCGAAACATCGCCTGTTAAAAGTGGGCGATGGGCAGAGAAAGCCCAAGTTTATTCTTTAAGAATCAACAGGAACCCGAAATGGATCTCATGAAACTGAACAAAAATTTACCATTAGTACGGCCGAAATAAGTGCACTACCGAAGTCGTAATCATCAAGTAGCGAGTGCTTCGATTTTTCGTCTGATTTCACTTATATCGAGACATCACAAGCTACTGATAAGCTTCATTATAGTGCATTGATGGCAAATGAAAAAAAATAAGTTTTTTACCATGACAGTTAGTTCCCATACGCAGAAATCGAGGCCCGATCTGAAGGGTTACCTGCCCCTACATTAGAAGTCGCCCTATACTGACCATCTCAGGTGTGATATCTTTACAGTTATAAAGGTAGTTCAGTCGAGCGTGATCTGTTAGCTAATTCCAACTTGGGAGAGCAATAAAAATCCAATCGGGGTTTTATATGTCTCTGGCTAAACGCAGACGGATTATAATCAGTATTTAGACACTAATGACCTGAATGCATCTCGTAATGAAATGATGAAAAAAAAAATTAACATGCATATGTACTAGCTTATTGAAAACTTGTTGATTGAAAATATCGTTGGTGTTCTGCATATTGGTGTTGTTTGTAATGCAAATGTACGGGGAATTGAGTTCCATTATGTATTGGCTATTGAAAGGGTAATCAAAAACAAACATACTAATCCATGTCCGAATCACAATCCAGAAGCAACGTAAAAACTTCGGAACGCACAAGTCAGGTTAGACACGTGAATTTCCACCAGGGAAATGAGGCCGGGCACACCGGAAGGGTAAGCGCCTCTTGTATAGCTAGCTACACCCGCCACGTGTGTAATCAAAATTGTGTGAAAGGAAAATGGAACTATAGGACGTCAAATATATCCAGGGCAATCCTAGACACAAGAACATCAAACTTATCAACAATACTGTGATGACGACCATAAAACTTTTTGAGGGCCTTGATAAGTCTAGGCTTGCAATAATGTCAGTTTCCTTTAAACAATTATAATAGACTTTTCTCAAGAGCCATATACTTACCAAACCTTTTGTCAACTATTTAAGATTTATTGTAAATAAATCTGCCTTATCTGAATAAAATATTGGTTTCATATGATACAAGATAAAGAACACCTTCTGATAAATAGCTAGATAACTAGTAAAGTTTTTCATCAGAGCGCTTCAAGTAGTTTTGCCAATGGAGTATATCTCAAAAGACGCCTCTAAACTGCCTCAATGGCTACAATAGTCAAACGCGAACGATGACTTATAGGTTGTAGGGTTATCACTGGTCGGGTAATACATTAGACTAAAATATAATCATAAATGGATCACACTCAGTTAAATGGATTTTTCTCAAAAAAACAGTTCAAGATGTGAAACAGAAATTTGGCTATGTATATAACATTACCTGGTCTAATATACCATGATGGTTTGAGTTTTTCATCGCTTTGGACTTTGCCCCTGTACAGTATAAATTTTTGTCAAAAATGTTTAATCTAAGTTTTTGGCTCCACCTCAAACCTAACCCGTTTTACTATGGGTTCCATTCAAATTAAAGCCACTCACATATGTGAGTCAATCTGAATTCTATCGCAAGAATCATTAGGCAGAACATAATTTGGTTTTGCCTATACACAGGACACAGCACATGGTTGACTAGCCTTCCTTGCACAATAAACAGGTTCAGTGAATGAAAAAGGTCATGGCATATCATTGTGCCTTACATAGTAAAACAAGGCGGAGTAAATAGACTTAATTTTCCCTCATTGCAGAAATTGCCAAATTTTTCTCAGTAAAGCTGGATTTTTGCAAAATATACATTATGGAAACCTAAAGTGCATATTAGGCCGATTGATTATAAATTCATTTTATCAAAAACATAAAATATTTTCAATAATAAACTTTTTATAGACAAATAACTGAGTGTAATCCATTTCTGTTTATACTTTAGGACTTAAAATTGGAGATACTGCCTATACTTACCTTGTGTTTTTCATAAAGATTATAGAGTTTCAACTGGTTCACCCTGTGCCAGGATAATTTACAGAGATGGTGAACTTGGCTGATCTATGCCGACTCGTGATGAGAAAATCGCGTTTAAAAGCCCTAAATGTGTGTTAGTACAAAAGAGTCAATGATCATTGATCCTCAGAGGTTAATAAAATCTGTTCTTTGTGAAAAGCCGAAATATTGTGAAACACTACAACAAAAAGTGTTGTTTATACCTTTCTCGTACATTCAACTCATGTATACACATTGAATGAAAATGCCAAAGCTTTTGTTTCCCCAATCATTCCTTAAGATTCTTGAACTTTAACATTTTATAATCATAATATTTGCTTCACATCCTCCTTAAAGTAATATATTCAAAAAAGCACCAGCTTGTAGGAATGTAACAAAGTGAAAGTGGTTACTAATTCAATATTTTCAAAGAAATTATCTGAAAGAAATCAGTGGTTCATAATTTAATACAATAGCAATCCCCTGTACACTGGAGAAACAAACATTGTAAATAACCCGTACACCGTCAAACCAATACGCAGTACACCAACGATATTTTCAATCAACAAATACACAAGTATGCGGGAGTTGTAAGAGGTTCAGGGGCAATGATCTGTTGATACGTGTATAAATGCAAGTTCCGCCAACCATAAAACATATCAGTTGGCGTTTTTCATTCACCAATTGCATACTTTCGCTTTTGAGCCTAAAATTTGCGGTGAGCAGACCTATCATTTTCATGTAAACAAAAATCAACGTAAAAATCATCCTCGTAAATGCGCAAGCCATTTATAAAACCACTTAATAAGCTGATCCAAGGAAAATTGGCATTTATTCACCTTTATCCATATACGTTTCTCTTCTTTCTCGCTTCGTTGCTCAGCAATATCCGGTGGACGTTTCCACACCGTAAATATGTATTCTGCGGCTATCTTTATTCTGTAGATATATTTTTAATATTGCTACAAGTTGTTAATATTTTATGCAAATAAACTATACTATAAAAACAAAAATTAGAACAAAAATAACAGTAATATTTATAAATTAAGTTTATTCTTTAAATATTTCAAAAATTTGCATAAACTAAAAGTACACGCCGTGCATGGTAAAATGAGAGGTTCAAGTTTAATTGAATACATAAATGAAAGGTATGTGCCATGTCTGGCTCAGGTGTGATACTAAAACAAAAAATTCCGTTAAACACCTAAACTGGCATTAATTTTTGTCAAAACAAAAACTAATTTATCTTATGATTACTTATTATTATGAGACGCAATGACACGCGTTTACACCTATGTCAGTATTAACCGTCTCATTAACTGTAAGCCAACGGCTAGATTGATACCGAATGCTCAACCAGGCTTCCATACAGGGTGTTTACACAGTAATGACCCAACGTGCCACATTTCACGCCATGCTAATTGGTAAACAATCAATCCTGTTTTTTTTATCCCTTCGTTAAGGAACTATCAGGAATACTCAGGTGATTAAGAATTTTAGATGGGTTTTATTGTCTGTGTTTCTGGTCCCTCCCCCTCGAAGTGATACTCAGACCGTCCTTAAATTATACTGTACAACCGGACTGGTCATCTCATTTTGAGAAATCAAGAGTTTAGAAATAATATCTTCGTTTATTTGGAATATTTGGTATCAATGAATCCTTCAAAGAAAGCCAGGATGTCTTTTCCAGATAATGTTATGCAGACCAAAGAAGAATATAAATTATCAAAGGTATACTTTAAACATTTTGAAATTTCAAACAGCATTTAAACAAAATATCTTAAGTGTGGTTAAAAAAATTACCAAAGACGATTGTACTTGGTATTCCAGGGTATTCATGGAAATTTGAAAATCGGATAAGTTAAAGTGATTGATGAAAAGAGATAAAAAAAACTTTTTTAAAAAGAAATGTAATATTACGATTTGTTTCTTCGCTGATTTATTTATCTAAAGTCTTAATAGTTTAATTAATAAGATAATGTGGTATATTTTTTTTTTAAAAATGGCTTTATAATAATTTATTATCAAATATTGACACTGATCTCTATCACTTTAACCTTTCTGCACCAGAAGATGTTTTGAAAACATATTATTTAAACCATATTCATATGTTAAACAAGTTTCTTAAAATATTTTAGACAATGTTTAGCAATTTCAACGAACAGTCAATAATATATTCAAATATTTTAGGACACACGATTATTTGAACAGAACTACTGTCCTTGGAAATGTTCAGCCAAAAAATATCTGTTTTTCTTTTCCAAACAGTTGTATTACAGTTATTGTTAAAACAAACCGCTTTCGTATCCAATCCAGTCTATTGTTTTAAACAACATATAAACTTTCATGTTCAAAACACCGACACACACTTAACATATCCTTTTTCTTTTTAAACACCGGTTTATATGTAAACACCAAGTGTATATGCAGTGTCTCATAAGTCTTTGAGTTGGATATCATGAAATTTTCTATTATAAACTTTTTATATATTATCTTAGCAAAGCAATTTTACATGGCTAAAAGATTTGAAATTAAACTTGTCGCGGGAAATATTGCTTTGCAAACCCGTTTTGAGGTTTAATTACATTTTTTAAATATTTAATAAATATGTATTCTATTTTCTATTATTAGGCAAACAAACCACTGGCAGAGAGACGACGTAGAGAAAGAATTAATAATTGTTTAGACCAATTGAAAAGCAGCATCATAAATGGTGACATGCTCCAGGTAAGTTTTAAAAATCAATAAGATTTATCTCTCTTTGACCATTACTTTGTTTCCCATACCGGACACGGTGTCGACTGACTACAACTGATCATTAATAAAATAAATTAATTGATAATTTATCTATAAAAAGAAAAAACGACATTAATAGGTCAGTTAGAATTGATATTCAAGTCCAATTTGCGACCTCTCTCTCTCTCTCTCTGTTATTGTACATAATTATAAATTGTAACAGGACAGGAGCGAAAGAAATTCCATTATGTTTGAGTGAAATGATATGAAGTCAATTTTATCATTACATGTATTTATATTTTCATATTTTCAGGAAAAACGTTATGCTAAGATGGAAAAAGCTGACATTCTTGAAATGGCTGTAAAATATATTAAAGAGAAACAGGTCCAAGAAGAAAAGTTAGCCCAAAGTAAGCACCGATATTTTCCACGGTTTATATAAGTTCGAAACTAACTAACTAAATTCTGTTAAAGACTGAACCGTATCATCACACCCATAAGTTAGTTTTAATTTCACCTTTAGGTGGTAAAGTCTCGATATCAGTAAGATTTTCGTAACTAGGCATAACATCCACTATAGATTTTGAACTACGAAAAACCTTACAGATAGTGAATTCTATATGTTTTTTTTAATTCTTTCATTGAATTCTGATGGTTCTTAAGATTTCATTCATTCATTCATTCATTCATTCATTCATTCATTCATTCATTCATTCATTCATTCATTCATCGTTTTATATTTTCAGATGTCAACCAGGCTGTGTATAATGGTTACAGAGAAGGATACAGACAATGTCTTCAGGAAATAACCAACATGCTATCTACAAACCCATACATCTGTGAACAAGTGAAAAACGACTTATATGTCCAGTTATCCGGAATGAATCAAAGTACCGACAGAGCTGATAGAACAACACCACCTACCGGTTATCCGGACAGAACATCACCACCTACTGGTCATCCAATGTATTCCTCATCTTCTAGTGTATCGGACTATAGTAGTGTTTCAAGTGGATATTTATCTAGTTATTATGATGGTTCCTCGGATTCGAGCTCACGTGTTTGTTCCATAAGTGACAGTTACAGTTCAGTACCACTCACATCTAGTACGCCCACGCAAGTCAAACGTGAAGCGGATACCGCCATGGGAACACCTGTGTCACCTTTTGTACAATATTCACCGTATAGTAATCAACAGATGTTTAGTTATGGATATGTTGGACAGTGTTCAGACGATTCAGTGTTTCATGCTAATAGTGACAGTTCTAGTAACCATAGTAACAGCGTCCCATCTCCTAGTATGGATTCTGTGAAATCGGATTCTAGTGATGTTTGGCGACCATGGTGAATTCGATAAAAAGAGGAAACTTTATTTGTTAAATGGTGGATTGTTATTGTTAAGGTAATCTTGAAAAATTATTTCTACAATGGATTATGTATATGTTGTTTAACTCAGTTTCCATAGGAATTAAATTTTAAATGCTAAATGCCAAGTTACCTTAGTGATTGCTAATTATTTCATGGAAGAAATTTATAGTGCCAAGTACTCGGATTATAAACATAATTACAGTACGTTTATTTATGAAAATTTTGTGGGTACATGTGTACCAAATAAATATTTGTTATGTTTTAAATGTATATTAAATTTAATATTAAGATATATTAACAATTTTTCATTTGTTTTATTTTGTTAATATGCAGTCAAAACTCATTATAATGCCCTGAAAAACTTTGCCACCTTGCTACTCATCGCAGTATATTGGAGTCCAAAAATCCAAACAATTCCCTTTTTCAATGCCAAATTTTGAATGTCACTAGTAAAACATCGATTCATTGTTACCATTGCTTCATCAGATTTTGGTGTTTCCATCCCTCCCCGCACCACCCCATAACGCCAAAATCTGATCGAGGTAATGGTAAAAAAGAATCGAGGTTTTTACTGTAGTTTCATTGAAAAAAAAATCGAGTCCGGTTGTTCAAAGAACATTTTGTTGAATACTGAAAGTAAATAAAGAATCTTTGTCAATCTTTGACAAATTTGGTAAAACTCTGATTGATCGGAAGTAAAACAAATTTCATTGAAAATATTCGAATTTTCTATAAGCACTTTTGTTTAGCTAACAGGAAACAAACAATGCAACTACTCCAATATTGGTCCATCATAATAACATAATCTTAAAAAAGGTTTTAAGTCATAGCCAAGCATTTGGTACTTATATTGATACATCACCTGTTAAATATGGACAATAGGAAGAGGGTGCCCCAGATTATCACTAGTTCCAAATATTTTGTCACCAGTAATGTCTTCAGAAGCCAAACTTTGTCACCAATGTGTCTATATTCGATAGATTGATTGTAGTTCTACATCCTTTTCAATAATGTTTCACTTATATCGGGACATCGCCTGTCATCCACTGCTTTCATATTGACTCAAACATATCACTGGCGAAATATATAATCATACCAATAGTTCCGCTAATCGCCAAGAAAGATTATTAATTTTCACTTATATCCAGACGTCATTAATTAAGACTTGGTTGTTAGATAACATTTGTTACTAGTACTTTATTCAATGGGGTGCTATGCCTCGGTCAATATTGTTTGACACGTTATAAGTTATATCGATGCATCGCCAGCTATTTTTTTAAAATAAAGTAGCAGAAACTTTGCCCAATACAATGTACAGTGAGTTCTTGATATTGCTTGCCTGTCGATACATATGCGAGGTAAGTCTCGCCCCAAAGGTCTAGGACTTGTACTCCCGAGTAAATGTTAATTGTCCAGGGGAAGGTAACTTCACGACTTTATTTCAAATACATAGCTAGAAAATTTCCCACTTATATTTCTGTATTAATATTAATAAAAAAAATTGTTGATGCTACGTGAATGATCACTCACTGTGCAAGTACAATGTACATACAATAATTTTGTGGGCGTGGCATAATGTGGGGTTGTTAGTACCAGAGTGGACCAATAGATTTTAACGCCCCATTCAAGATACTTTAACTTATATCTTAAAAAGCGGTCAGTTAAGGGATGGCGGAGGAAACCCAAAGAAAACCACCGACCTTCGAAAAGCGAACTGACAAACTTATAGGTACAAGAACATTGTGACATGTACATTGACAACGCTTGTTCATGTTTGTATTGACTTGTATGCATTAAGGAGTATATAGACTCAAAATATAGATACAGTAAAACCTCGTTATAATGTCCCTCGATAACCTTGCCACCTGGCTTATTGCCACACGATGAGCGGACATGGCCTAGTTTTACTGTCACTGGCTTTCGAAGTTAAGGGTGATGTGTTCGAACCTCAATCGGGACTAGGACATTTTCTGAGATGATTTTCATCTGTCTATCCTAGAGTTGTAAAGGTCGTTACTCAGTAGCCTTTCGGATAAGACTCAAAACCGAGGTCCCGTGTCTCAGTGCACGCTAAAAATACCTCTGTAGAGTTTGAAAAAGAGTAGGCCACCTGTGGTAGCTACAGAGGACGCTTACAATCAGAGACGATTGAAACAGACTGAGAAACAACAACATAAACCTATTTTGAAGCCCCAAAACTGCTTCTTTATGATTTTCATTAGTTAATATCCATAGATTCATTACCAAACCCCTTTTGAATGTCAGAATCTGACTGAACAAAATAATGGCGGTGATGAAACGAGGTTTTACTGTAGTTAAAATTCATCTTTCATTGTAGGCCTATAATGTTAAGATTTATAAAAGTTATGCGGTAAATTGTGATAAGTTATAAGGTTTATCTGTAAAATGTTTACATATAGAGATTATTAAAGTAGTGTGATGGGGTACTGTTGCAACATGCAGAGAGTTAAATCACAATATGTAATACATATGTATGGGAGAAAAACTTTAGAATTTCGCAAATTAGAATAAATTAAATTCAATTCAAAATTAAAATTTTTGATATTTTTATTGAATTTTTAAATTAAAGTACTAGAAATTCATTATCTTGAAAATTAGAAACATTTGATTATTTAAATCTTTTACTATTTATAGTTTATAAAATGTATGCAGTTTGAACATTTCTATGCAGCTGAATAAAATTGAAATGCAGTCAGGTGCTACACTCTTTAAAACCAAGTTCGTTGTAAGTAACCTCCATTACTGGTTCAGCAGTCCAAACATATCCCAGCATTTTGGATCTTATTTCTTATATACCCTATATAAGTTAGTAAAATGTTCATCTAAAATTCTGACCACACACCAGTTATAAATGGTAAATTGCTCCAAAACCCTATTCCATAACTGTTCCGTTTTCGGTAACACTGCGTAGTTTAATACCCCAAAAACTTTGCTCAACTTAAGGTTTTCAAATATCCCATGTTCCCTCCCCTGCCAGATTTAGTTCGTTTTCTGTTAATTTCAGTAGTTAATAGCCAATATTACCGAGTTCAGTGCACACTTTTTGAACTTGTTCGTTATTGTTTCCTGGTTGAACATCAGCGCTATCGTAGACACCAACCACACAGCATTTTTTGGCCCTAGCCACTGTTAGTCCACATTGTCCTTTTTTGGCTATCACAATTTTATCATCCGCCTGTATTACAAAA
Organism: Anadara kagoshimensis; assembly: GCA_021292105.1. Lineage (NCBI taxonomy): Eukaryota > Metazoa > Mollusca > Bivalvia > Arcoida > Arcidae > Anadara > Anadara kagoshimensis. The sequence goes on along the minus strand of CM037870.1, from coordinate 19,680,880 downwards.
CAACTAAGTAAAGCTCCGCCAACATTAAGTTCCAACTTAGTCACTGGATTTCCTATGCCACTTGTACATAAACTTTTCACATCATCAAAGAATTTCTTTTGAGCCGTCAATCCCGGGGTGGCAAACCAGACATTGCCCTCTAAATCATAAATCCCAGCGTGTGTGGCAGCTCGATGTCCAGCACTTGTCACTAGCACTCTTTTTCCCCAAGCTTCCCAACCAGACATGGTTAAATTTTGAGATATTTTCTGAAAATTTCTGTCACTTCAGACAATATTATACATCACAGTTTAGAGAAGTAGGTGTTGCCCATCAAGCAGTGTTCTAATCTTACGGGGTCAAAATCCAGCTGATTTCAGAATTATCTATTAGCGCTTATCAATATCTTACGACTCTACATTAGAACGTTATTATGTGTAATATGTCAGTCCATGTGCAACTGAGTCATTAATTTAATATCTTATTATCAAATTATAGAATTAATTGATAATGCTTTCATCATTTAGTTCATTGTTCGGGGTTCGAACCCCGTACGGGTCTGAACACGACTTGTAAATAGGCACTGACTTTCTTTCGGAAATACCACCGCGGAAGCTCAGTTGCTAGAGTCAGCTCGCTCCGTATGTGGATTCGAACCTACGTCAGTGTCTTACCAAGACATAAGAATAGGTAGTGGCAGTTCTTTCGCCAAGCACTCGGCATTTAGAAATGAAAATCACGAGGTCCTTCGGAAGAGACCTTAAAAACTGAAGCACCGTGTCAAGTCAGGCTTGTTACCTTAAAGAACCATCTCTGCACATTGCCATGCAGAGCGCATTGCAAAACTAAACAATCATGTTATTTCACATGTAGCTGGTAACGTCTCGTTTTAAGTGAAATACTCTTGACGGGGACGTAAAACCACATTCAAATAATCAATTGTTACATTTGTACATTGCCGAAACCATACCTGTTCTTATCTTTGTCAACCAGACACAGAAAGAGTACAAACCCTATTCTAGTGTCGGATGGTGGGGTCTCTCGTGGCCGAGTTGTCTTAAACGTGTGCTTACGGATCACCTCACGTCTTATCAAATCACAGGTTCGAATCACACTCAGAATAGATTCTAGTTTGTCAGTTCGCCGCTCGATGGTTTTATTTCTTTCTCTTTTTTTCGGACACTCGGGTCGGTTTCTTCTATAATTCATGAACTAATCATTCAGGTGAAAGAAATCTTAACTAGGGTGTTAAACACTATTACTCCAAGTAGCCAGCCACAGAGAGGTTAAGAGTCCAATTTCGTGAAAGTGCATGACATAAACCTATCGGGTCTCAAATCGCCTAGCTTCGAATCTCAATCTTCACAAATTAAGAAACTGACACTCCATTGTTCAAAGTAGGTGGTTTTCGTCGTGCACTCCGAATTCCTCAAATACGCCAAAAACACGACCGCCTCTTTGTAGCCTGCAAAATAGCAATCTGGAGTAAATGTATTTTGAAAATGCGAAAACTCAACAAACGGTTAAAATGAATATGCTCTATTATATGGCACTCTAGTCCGACTAATCAGCCCACTAAACCCCCATTTTAATTTTTTTACTTTTTGGAGGTCCAAAAAATTAAAATGGGGGTTTAGTGGGCTGATTAGTCGGACTAATGGCACTCATTTGGATAATGCAAATCTGTATTTTTTAACACAATGATATTTTAGTTTCATGTTATTCATGCCGACCGTGGATGATTTCAAAAACGTCAAATTGTATCGTTATTTACATTGATGGCAATTCATGACACATGCCTAGTGCCTGTTCAAAGTCGTGATTTTCACATTGAATTTGTACGTGAAAATGAACATCCTCCTAAAAAAGACCAAATGGCAAGGTCTATCCTTAAATGACATATGTCTTTACTTTGTGGTAGTCTCTTCTTGGTACTATATACCCGCTGGTCTAATGTAATTTATTTTTGGTCCGTTTATCTTTCTCTCTGGACCTTAATTAGGCCTATTATGAAAGATCTGGTTTATTTGCTATATTTTTCTTCATTCATACATTCACGTTCATTCATAAGTTTATTTTATTTTATCCTATTTCAATTTATTTATTTATTTATTTATTTACTTATTTTATTTTATGTACACAACAGTTGTACTTCCATAACAGCTAAAAGGATTTTCATATGCTTCAAATTATTTCGAGTTACTCCCCTTTGTTTACAAATCCTGAACTATGCACACCCAGACATTAAGTAGTAACATCGCCATGTGATGTTTCGTCATTGGAGACGTTTACAGGTATAAGTCAAGGTAATATTATGTCATCCATTCTCAGATATATTTCATAAGTCAATTTTAGACCCAATACAATGTGTTGGAACTACACATGGCCGTTAAAATCAAAGTGAAAGTGAACCCCTTCAGACCAATGAATGATCACACCCATGTTCACAGTCATGATGTATAACCATTGCCAACGCTTTCAAGTCTTTTGTTTATGTCTTTAGTGGACTTTCTATAGTACTAGTATATTTATCTTAAAGACGGCATCAGAAAATTGCATGCTATTTATCCTGTTAAGAAGTTCTAAATTCATGACATATTTTAACCAAAGGGAGGTAACTTTTGCAGCCTAAACCAAGCAAACATTTGTAATAAAGCTCATAATTTGTGTATTGTAGATTCAAGAGTGAACTTTTGGAGATCAAAGTTAAACAGATGTAATGGCGTCTAGAGGTAGACAGGAAACAACAAAATTAAAATCTAATTTAGAAGAACAGTTAGACAGACTTGTACAGCAGCTAGCTGATCTTGATGAGTGCAAGTATGACAGAATACTTTTAAAATGACTTTTACAAATGAAACTTGTCTATTAATTTTATTTGCTCTCTTTATTCTGCATAGGACATAAGGTTGTGACAATCTCTTTTATTCCCACCCACTAATTTTTCTACTCCAATGTGCATGCTGCACGTAATACTTAAATGAGGGTGCTGCAGTATCTAAAGAAAGATATTTCCCCCTCCTTTGCTATATATAAAGCATGCCTACAGGTGTAAGTCATCTCTTTTAACTCTGGCGAAATAGTTCATTTTTACTTCTAGAATGTGCACGGTCTGACAGTTTTACCATTTATTCTTTCCAGGAGGTGTCCAATGTAGTGCTACTTTTGATGTTCTTTCACTTGGCATTCTTAACACATGATCTAGCCATCTGAAGCCTATTTTTTTCTCATCATTTACACTTTGACTTGAATTGTTTAAGTAACTATGATCTAGTGGGTGGCTTAAGTGTCATGTCCATTAATACCATCACTCTATGGTACCTTTGCTTCATATAATAACCATATAGAACCTCTATGTAAATAAGTCTATTAGTTTTAAATATTGACCTAAAATTTTTCCTTTTTCTTTTTGCATTAAGGGATGATTTGGAACCAGAAGAATATGAAGAAACTAAGAACGAAACCATAGAACAGCTGAAAGAATTCAAAGAATCACTAGATAATATGATGGAAGGAAATTTAAGTCTTGTAGATGAATTAAACGGGATGCAGTTAGTAAGTTATTTATTGTATCATATAGATTTTGATATATAAGCTTGCCTGAACAGCAAGTTCAGGCAATATCCTAGCAGTAGAGTTTGACAGTTTTTAACCCCTGTCTCAGTTCTCCTATACCATCCATCAGATATTGATGAAACTTTACAGGAAGGATCAATGGAAGGTTTGGTTGTTTGTTTCATTTTCCTATTCTGGATCAGTGATTTTTCTAGGGATTATAGCCCTCATTGAGTGTTAGTGATGCAATGGACCAAATCTTGCAAGTAGATCAAACGCTCCGAAAATTACTTATTATTCATTGATTGTTCATTAAGCCAATTAAGCACTGATAAGATCATTTTTATCATTGCACACGATGTACATACATGCAAAAAAATAATTTCTGAAACTAAGCAGCGAGATTCGCTGTGACCTGTAAGCACACTTCAGACCAATGGGGCACTCAGAAGACTTTTATTCTGTTAGTCAGTTCAGAGTTTAAATCAGCATTTTAATCTTGCTGCCAATTTAGAAAGTTTTAATTTCTTGCTTCAATCTTGCAGACAATTATGTCCCTGAAATTTTTTTACAGAATTTGTTTAAATTTTTATGACCTTTTATTTTTAGGCTATACAGGCAGCAATAAGCAGTGCCTTCAAAACACCAGAAGTAATTCGCTTATTTGCCAAGAAACAACCAGGTCAATTACGACAACGCTTATCTGAAGTAAGTTTTTAATTACCAGTAGATCAATGAAATATTCTCATTTTCAGTCCCACTATGGTAGCTCAGTTGGTAGAGTGCTCACTCTGTATTTGTGAAGTTGTGGTTCAGAACTTATCCAGAACTGACCAAGACTTGAAAAAAGGTATTGTCTTTCTTTAGTCAAACATTCAACATTTAGAAATGAAAGTCATAAGTTCCTTTAAAAACTGATGCACCATGTCACAGTAGGTTTGGCATTCTTAAAGAATCCTACCTGCACTTTGATCTGATTGCACTGTTAAGGTAAAAAAATTCTGTCACTTCATCTATAGCTGATGACATTCAGATATTAGTAAAATATTAATGACTGGAAAGTCAATAATATTCTGTAAACATTCTGTAAATCATGTTTGATTGGAGATGTTCATCTAATCTGTTGCTATGGAATCTTCAGTTTACCTAATTGCATTCCATAACATGTTATTAGTTGCTTAAGCACTTGTCTTTAGTGTAGGAGGTCTTGCATTTTAGTCTGTGCATTTGTAGCTCAGCTAAAGTTTTGCATGCGATATTGGACAATTCATCATGTCATCTGATGAGCGTTTGGGCCCATTGGCCTCTTGTATATACAATGTATAACCAGTAATCATTTGTTTTATACAAAGTAAAGATTTCTTATATATGTGACCACTATGGTAACTCAGTTGATAGAGTGCTCGCTTCATATGTGGGATGTATGGGTTCCATTCCTGGCTGGATCTAACCAAGACTTTGGAAAAGGGTATTGACTTTTCTCTTTATCATGCACTCAGCATTTAGATATGAAACTCATAGGCCCTTCAGAAGAGATCTTAAAAAGTTATAGATGGTGACAGCTCTATAAACTAGTAAGTGAAACATTCTTGACTGGGACATAAAACCCCATTGAATCAATAAATTAATTAATCGGTCAGTCAGAGAGTCAATCTTACATGTCTTTTAAATGATTTTAGATCAGCAGAGATGCCAAAATAGGAAAAATACCCAAAGAAGTAGCAACAGAACAATCAGTGGAGATATTAACTGCTTTAAAGAAACTAGGGGATGAGTTAACACCTGAAGAAGAAAACTATTTACAAAATAATTCTAGTGCAAGCTTAAAAGAATTTGAGAAAGTTTCAGGAAATATGGGTAAGTGCCAGGAATTTGTTATAATTTTTTCTATCTATTGTACATGTCAAATTAATTCATAGTTCATCTGACCTACCCACATCTAAAATTTGGAATTAAGAAAGAAAAATATCAATTTCAGTTTCAAATTATTTTTCACCCATCCAAATACACATGTCAAGTTTGGTCCATTTTTCGTTTTCTTGATGCACAACTAGAAATTTTCAACATTATATTGCTTGTCAGATGACAATGTACGTAAGCCATTTCTCACCATAGTCGACACCTTTGTAAGCTTAGGGCTTGTATAGTTGCATCTTCATCTTTGCAATTGCATGTATTTATTGTCTTGCCACCACCGACTGTGCAAAGTTGTTTGAAAAACTTGGGATGTAACATAAGTGGACAGTGTTTCCATGTCTTATTTTAACAACTTTTGAAGGCATTGTCACTGTTAACGTTGATTGTATCAGTTTGATAAAATTATTCTAGTCATCTATGGCACACATTTTATGACAAAAATATGTAAGACAGTATTGCACCTTAGTAAGGTTTTTTTTCTTTACTTTATTTTAGCATCAGGAGACAAAATGTTAGCTGTTGCTGGTTCTCAAGTAGAAAAGGCAAAGAAATAGGGGGAGATAACTCTACTGACATTATTTTCTCTATACATGATCATTGGTTGACAGGAAAAAGGGGAGATAACTCTACTGTCATTATTGTTATATCTATCCGTTAGCTGTTGGTGGTTCACAGGGACAGTAAAGGGAAATAACTCTACTGTCATTATTCTAATTTATCTATATGACCTTTCATTTTTAATTCTGTGTATGGTCAGCATGATCAAATAATGTTTGAGCTAATCTGTTTTATATGAACAAGTGTTGTGCAATATACATTATCCGTGAAAGCTTGGTTTTGTAAATTGAAAAACTCAAATTTAACAAAATGTACAGTCCAGACATATTAGCTGTTATGGTGTTAGTGCTTGCTAAAATAAATAAATGTAATTATGAGAGATTTCTAAATACTGGGTTACTTATATTTAATGGGGTTAAATTCAACATACAGTAAAACCTTGATTCGTAGCCACTATTTGTTCAGCCAGATTTTTGCGTTTTAAAGAGGGGTTATAAACTGATGAACAAAAACAGAAATGAAATAAATTTTTGGAACTTTATTGTGTTGTGGGATGGCAAAAAGGGGCATTATAAAGAGGTTTGATTTTGTTTTATTTTCTCTTGAAAATTATTATTTAAAATTATTGTATGTATTAAAAGAGAAAAAAAATGATCACAAAAAGTGTAGGAATATCAGAAACTGACAGAGCATCATGATGATTTTAAAAAGGGCAACATGACACTGGATTAACAATGATGAGAGCTACACTGTTTTGGTATGCAAATTGTTTACTAAGAGATTAACCTTATGACATATATACAAGAAATAGTGCTGCATTTACATTTTACAATTATACTCATTTGCTTAATGTTTTTGGGCATTTGTACTACAATTGAACTCAACTAGCAAATATTACAATATTTTGTAATTTTTGGGACACAGAGCTTGCCATTCTGTGTTTGCAGGAAACAGTGATACCATGAGGTAGCAATTTATTCAATCCATGAAATTAAATAAGACTTATACAGACTCACAAAATGCACAATTTTATTTATTTATTTTATTAATTAAGGAATATATTTCAATAGGTAATATATTGCAATATATATTGGTGTTTTATATCACAGTAAATGTATTTAGAGTTTCTCTTGCATATCATGGAAACCCTAATTTTGGGGCAAAATACTTGAAACCTGATGTGGCGTCTTATATATAAAGGCTTAGAAATAAAGCATGTCAAGCCACAGAGGATGAAACTGACATTTTACAAGATGATATGTCAATCAAATCTACTATGAAACAGGCTATGGAAATGGCACAATATGTTACAGAACAGAAGAAATTAATTCCACAATGACACACCCCATAATTTCTGAAAATGATGGAATGGACAATTTCCTTCAAAATACCCTGTATTTAAGCATGTTGATCTGTTAGTTATATAAATTAAACCTGTTGATTGGTTAGTTTTTGGGTTTTTTTTAATCTATGTAAGAGAATTATATTTCAAAATTTTGCAAAATCTTGATTTTTGCACCTCTGGTCAAAGTAAACCTTTTGTTTTATATTTTATCACCTTGGTGAGGAGGAGGATATAAGCATTTTTAGATATAAAGGTTAAAGTCTGTTTAATGTTCTTGAGGGATTTGATTAGCAGGAGAACAGTTGCCTTTTCTTCATACTTCTTCTGCGATAACAAATCTAGGTTTTAAGTTTTAACCATTTTCAAAAACCTATACTTGACATTGCTATTAGGGTTTTCGTGATTTCAGTATTAAAATTATTTTATACTTGGTGAATTTATGTGTATGTAATGAATTGTCCAATTCTTTTTATATTTATGAGAAATGTATGCATTCTCCATTTTAAGAAGTAATCAACAATTCTTTTGCATTATTATTGATATAATTAATTATTATAATTATTATGAAATGTTAGAAAATGACAATTAAATTGTAAATCTAAATACTCATTTTATTATGGCTATATCATTATTGTAATCAGAAGTACTAGCATAATGGCCTTCTGTTGCATTGGTAAACACATTAAACATAATAAAGTTTATATCATCCATGCAAATTGAGGAAATGCAGAGAAAAAACTCACACAAATTTAAATTTATGTGGCTATGAGAAGACACACAAGATAAACAAATCAAATGGATATTGATGCGAACCCCTTCATAGCAAGGCTTGGGTGGTCCAGTGGTTTAAAACACCTCCACCTCCGAGGTTCGAATCACGTTCCGACAGATCTTAGTGTGAGAAAGTGTCTGTTCGCTTGTCGAATGTTGGTGGCGTTGAAGGTATTATTAGCTTTCAAACTCTCTCTCTTTGTACTCGAATCGAGTTCATCGGAATTTAGAAAAGGCGTTTTCGTTCTCATGGGCCCATTTCTACTAGTTGGCTTGTTCTAAGAGAATGGTCCGTTTGTCTATATAGCGCTCGTCTTAGTGCACTAACACTGTACATGCAACAAAAATTACGCACAAATACAAAGCAAATAAAAAAAACAATGCATAAAACTTGCATAACAAATGAACATCAGCCCAATAAAACGATCAAGTATGAATAATTTTATGCCCTCTTGCGAGTGATAAAAGCGAATTATTGATGCAACGTAAAACAACATTTGCTTAACCAAGCCGTCGGTTATCAGTCACAGCAGGACATAAAATTGTTGGTACTTTAACTTATCTATCCAGTTAAGTTTTTATTATTAAATTATTTACATAGTTTTATTGGACAGATAGCATTTTATTAAGTTTTATCTTTATTACATATAACTATGTATACAGTCTGTCAATCATTTTTATGATCAAATGTGAATTCTTTCCAAGTTAAAAAGGTTATGATACTAAACAAACTACACTCAAACCTGTCCATAAAGGCCATTCAAGGAACCAGTAAAAGTGGCCTTTATGGGCAGGTGGTCTTAATATACAGGTTCAAATAGTATGAATAAAAAACAATTGGGATACAATTCTACGGGCCTGTATAAGCAGGTGGCCCTTATATAGAGGTAGCCTTTAAGGCAGGTTGGATTGTGTTTTGATTTTTCATCCCTTGTGACATTTTTGCCGCTACTGATATGGTATAACCAGGGCCCAGTTGTTCGAAGCAGTTTTACGTCGCTTCAACATTTTTCCATCTATTCCCGATGAGACATTTTTTTCTAAGTAATCTTAGATTTATCTGTATGTACAGGTTCATGTGGTTCGAAGCTAGTTTTGAACACGTGTTTGCAATATGCTTAGTACTGTGCAAACTGGAGTTCTTTAGTGTTTAGATGAACATCTCCAATCGAACCGGAGATGTTAACAATTTTGGTTGATATGTGGCAGGTTCTGTCAAGACATAGAGTTTCTGTTCTATCAAATTTTTATCATGTCCTTTTTACTTTAATATTAATTGATTCAGTACGCGTAATCGTTAATTTTCGTGGTATCCCAATTTTCATTGTTTCTTGGATATAAGAATGATTCGTGAGTTAACTTGTGAATTATAAACTTAACCAAAACGAAAACCATTAACCACCACGAATTAAAAACCCTACAATTGTTATCTTAGGACCTATAACGAAAATAAATGATTTGCCAGTAAAGTATTTTGTGAAGAACCAGATCATCATTCCCAACAAACCTGGAAGTAATGAATTAAGGGGTTTGAGTTATGGTGTTTAACGTTCAAGTTAGGAATTTCACTTATATCGAGACGTCGCCAGCTATAGACCAAGGTGCAGAAATTTTGCCTATGCGTTGCGCCGATAGTAATGACTTAAACAACTCTAGTATGTGTTATAAGTGTGAACATGGAACAATTTTCAGAACTTTTTTACTTAAAAATTACACACTGACGGGGATACACAGGTTGCTAACAATAAAATGTGTTTAATATTGCAAAATGATCCATCTAAAGTGCTTCCTCCCAGATGTTAAGTAACTTTCTGCGTTTCCCAAAATTTCATCAAAAGCTAATTAGAGCTGTAATTACTTTTTGATCCAGTTTTTTAATTGTTTTATCATAAGAAACAGTATGTATGCATCATATATAATCTATTTGTGCCTGTATTGTTACCCTCTTTATAAAACAGTGCATATTAATTATTACTTCATTAGAGAACTGAAAAATTAATTTGTGTGTAGAAAGTACACAGATGTATGTTTTTAAATGTGTGATGAAGTAATGTCTAACTGAGCCTGTAAAAGATATAATGTGTGGAATGAATTAACGCAAACGTACTAATGAGATTACGTGGTATATACGTAGATATTTATCTTTTTTTTTAAATACAGCTAAACCTGTTTAAAAAGACCACTCATGGAACCTAGCAAATAAGCCAATGACACTGTAGACATGTGGACTTTATAGTGAGCTTCTTTTGGTTAAAATATGAAGCAAATTGGTATTAAAAGAGTGGTTTTAATGGACAGGTGGCTCTTTTAAAGATGCTATCGCTATATCTAAATTTACTACAATCTCATTCAAAAGTTATAAATGCCAATACATGCATTAGTATTGGATGAATGCAGTTTTACATCGCCTTGATAACTTCCATCTATTCACGAGACATTTTTTTCTATAAATATCCGGGATTATTCTGTACGTTCACAAGTTCATGTGGTCTCAGGCGAGTTTTGAACAAATGTTTGCAATCTGCTTTGTACTAGTGCGCAATGGAGACATTTAGTTCTCGAGTTTCGAAATGAACATCTCCAATCAAACTAGAGATGACAAAATTTTTGGTGTTGTGGCACGTTTTAACAAGCTGATTGCTCAGAGCCCTTTCTTCTACCACATAGAGCCCATGCTTGCGGATTACAATGCTTCTTATCGTACGGGTTCAATCTCACGCAGGGAGGTCCTATTATGAAAAAGATAGTCAGCTCGTTTGCAAAAACCGGTTGTTTTCTCCGGACTTCACCATCCAAGAATTGACCGCCCCAGTAAAAGCGAAAGAATCTTGACTGGATCGTAAAACACCATTACTCCACCTCTACTTGTTTTATGTTATATGAAATGTACATAACTCTAATCTTGTAAAGAGGATTGACCTCATCAAATTATTTTTCATTTTTGAGTTTTATTGGAAGAACAAGTTATTATAAGTACAAAGACCTTGGTATATACAATTCAGTTATGTTTCACTTGCTACGTTTACGATTTCTGTTAATTTTCAAAAACTATACCAGGAGTGTCCAGAATGGTTACACGCTGGCATATACATGTAAAAGAAAAATACAAAATACGTGACATACTTCAGTCTTTCATTTCGCCTTGACTAGGGCGTAAAACTTCCTTTCGTTTTGCGTGAGGACAAATAAAATAATGAGGTTTTACGCCCAAGTCAAGATTATATCATTTATATCAAGGCAGTCAGTTTTGGGATAGTGGAGGAAACCAGAGTGTACAGAGAAAACCGCCGACTTTTACACGAAAAATGTTGGAGTGGTGTGGAGTACATGTATTACACGATAAGGATTCGAATCTAATCGATTCAGGCGCTGTGATCTGTGACCACTTAGCGCCGATGCCTTAAAATAAAAAATGCAGTGATAAATTGCTATATCCATGATAATTATTTTAAACATTTTAAAGTCTTTTGCTAAAAGTCAATGTGAATGAAACGCATTTATGGTCAATGTGCATTGTTACAATTTCAGGAAGAAATAGAAATAAAAGCTATGGCAAAAGATGGAAAAATGTTTTCCATGTTTATGACGATATGATTTTTACTAAATATTATATTATTTAATATTAAGAAAAACTAAAAACTGTCATCTCCTGTTTCATCGGAGATGTTCATCTACTTAATCATGACGAAGTCTTCAATATAGCACAAAATGTACTTCATCATTATGCCAAAAGTGACTAGATGCCCCTAGCACTGAAGTTTAAGCAATTTTATAAAGAGTAAAATAATAGAAAGTTTAAAGTTCTATTTTCTGAAAACCATTGTAAAGTAAACTGTCGAAAAGACGGAAATGAAACCATAATCATGGTTATGGTGGAAAACTTTTATATACAGTACAGACTTGGCGAAAGTTTAACGCTGAGCTAACCGTCGGAAAACGAGTCAAAGTCCCGATGTTGAGGCAGTGATTGGGGAGAGAGGGGTCGGGGCCGTTCAGCACATTGTCATTGCTGATGGTCCATTAAATAATGAAACATTACATTGTTCATATATGCTATAGGAGATGGTCCATTACTATTTTGAAAATCCTTTAAAACTACCATGATAAAAATCAAATAGCCCATTATGAATCATCCCTTCCACATCACTGCTGTCATATACCTTTTTTTTTTAATTTAATCATAAAATACATTCAAAAAATGATATATGACAATAGACAATATACCATTTTTTTAATGTATTTTAGGATTAAATTCAAAAATGGTATATGACACTGCGAATGGACGAGCTTTGAATAGCGAATGACGAAAAGCTGCCGAGAAGTAAATAGAAGCTGTCGAAATTCTGTCGATATCTAGCTAACAAGGAACCGAGATAACGATAAGTTGCCGATTCGGTACTGCTAACTTTCGACAGGTCTGTATTGTCTGCTAATGGAAATATTGTACAATAACAATACTTCGACTGTCCATTTTTTGTGCTCAATTAGTACCGAATAAAAACAAAGTGACGTTTTATTTGTGATAAATAACAGTTAATTGAGAATACATGTTGACATTTGCCTACTATAAAATGTTTATAAACGTACTAACTAACATGGGGTCACTGTCATCTTTTTTCTGACAACGGCAATTTGTTCTCAATGTCTCGAGTCAAGTTTTGTTTCTTTAAGGTGAAGTTTTTATCACTAATGTAGTTCGTGATTCCGCCAAATCTGCCAGAAATTATTAATATTGCAATTAAGATCGTGTAGTTGATTAACAGATTTATAATGGTATATCTTATCCTTCGGGCTAAAAACTTCACCAACAACATGTGTGTTGTCAGTTTTCTTATATAACTGAAATTAAAAGGCTAACACCAGTGTTTGTATTTATTTAGAATAAATGTGATACGACCGCCATTCAGCAGGAAATGACAAATTAATTCATTAATTTATTTTCCCCGACATTTTTCTGACTTGAATACATCTTCAATGAAATAAAGACGATAAGTTAAATCAGAATTTATTTATCTTTCCAGCATGAGTCGCTGAGTAATCAATGATGATGTCGAGTCGTTATAGTTTTGGATGTTATGTTGTGTTCATATCAAAGAAAAATAAATGTTCATTTCAACTGTAACTTGAGAGAGAAAAAAAAGATAAATGTTCATTTCAAAGAAAATCAGTCTGTAATAAAAAGCGAAAAAACGGAGAAGTATTCTATAATGATATTTTTATCATTGGTCGCGTAACTGTTGGGTTACATGCATATTATTATGATAAAATCATAATTAAGTTGCACATGGCAAGATTGGGCCTTAGTTTCAAAATTATTTTACAAAGATTTTCTTTGACTTAAGCCTGACCAATTTGAAATCGTAATAATTTTTTGTTAATCTTGAAAACATTGAAAATAGTCCTAGTTTCAAAATCATTTATTAACAAAGATTTCTTTGACATGAATCTGACCCAATTTAAAATCGTGATAATTTTTTTTTATTTTGAAAATATTGAAAAATGTTTCTAAATCGTTTTAAAATAATTAAGTTTTTATATTAATTATATTTCATCATGCAACTTTGACTTTTGAGGCAAAAGTAGCTTTCAATAATATTTATTATTATCATTTCATTAAAAGTTAAAACAACTTGTATATATACGATAAGATTTTTGAATCGCAAACTTTGCAGTTTTGTACAATATTTTTAACTCGAAAAGCATATAAATAAATAGTCTTTATCCGGTGTCTCTCGTGCGTGTTTGTTTATAAAAGATGGTATACAAATTTAGAAATAATTTGTCTTTTGAAACTTGTAAGATAAGACGCATCTTTAATTTTTCCGAAGCCAAATTACTTTGAAATCAACATCTGAAAATAAAACATGAAATTACAAATACACATGCTACATACAGCGGGTACTTGAAATTTAGTCGATGCCATGTGTGGCCTGGTGGGTGTCGGTGGAAAGATGGCTTTAGATCAGTCCAAATGGTACTTCCATCAGATACGGACCATTGAATTCCCAAACTTCAGAAAGCGTGGTAATTTCCGTGTTTTTTATTTGAATATATTTTTTTACAGAGATCGCTTAAAAATTTGAAATATTTAATGTCATGTGAAAAATTAATTCTTGTTTTTGTATTTTTGAATGAGTTTCAAATTCAATGAGTTCCCGCGAAACAATGCTATTTGTTCAGTAAAAGCCGGATTGGCGTTCAGTCATACGACGGCATTCAAGCATATGCATAAATATTCGATTGTTTAAGCATGTATATGTTAGACAGAATAATGATTCGCCATGGAAAATTAGTAATTCGCCATGGCAGATTAAAAACTTTACGCAATGTCTCGTATTCGCTTTCGTACATACTAGTATTGGTTTGACAAGTGACGGTTTGGCAGATCGAAGAATCATTAATTTATGTCATGTTTCATATTTTGTTTTCGATGAAGTGAACTAATGGTGCTACGTCCCAGTCAAGATTCCTTTGCGAGGCGGGCGGTCAGTTCTAGGTTGAGAGGAAACCGGAGTTCTCAGAGAAATCCAAAGACCTTTGGCGAGCGAAGTGGCAAACTTCTTCAAAATAAAGATATGTCCGACCAAGCAGTAAATATAAGGCGATGTAGTGATCAGTTAGCATGCGTTTTAGACATCAGAGCTCTTATAGTGCAATTTTGATTGCAAGTACACATTTTTCAGTGGTATGAAGTAAAAATTATCCAGTTACAAATATTTGGGAAAACAATGATGAGACTACTAAGCCACTAAGGCTATGCCGTGCCGACCATCATTTCATAATTTTTCGGACAGAAATGTCATAAAAATTGTGAAATAATAAGAGAAATAAAATAAGGATATGACCGTTCATATCACATTTGCCAGGTGAGCGAAAGGACCTTTTGTGGTCATATTGTTACAATAGAAATTTTTTCTAATTTCCCTGCAGTTTCTTGTCTTTATTGTTAATTATTTTAAGTCATTAATCATTATCGGTGTGATAAATGTCTGGTTTATAACCAATGTGATTAAATTAGACTGAATGCCGCGAACCGTTCGCCTGGTGCTTGTGTATTCATATTCCAAGATTGTTTATTTACCGACGTGTTCTGTTGATGTGTAATAGAATATATCGCAATCTTATCAGAAAAATAATTGATTTCAGATATATTACGTGGTATGCCACAGTTAATAAAGGCTCACAATTAATGTTGCATATATTACCATAGCTCTTGTTTCAAATTTAGAGTTTGATTAAAAACTGATATAATTCCCCGAGTAATTCCGTTAAAGATTGCATTGTAGCATATGCCGCTGAAAACTGAAACAGAGATGTCCCACAGCAAGTTGGCTAGAAATACACACGTAAAAGAATTCCGTCCATGCGTTTCCATGGTAATTATGACTTCAATTCTGGATTATTATTTTAATTTTAATTAAAACTCGTAAAAACTAGATGCGTTTGGTAATTAAATATTCACTTGAGGCAAAAATGTAACTACAAACTACGATAGCTGGAAGAATTAATATCTTCAAGAAGCTATTATTTTGTAGATTTAAAAAAAAATCTATTACATGCAAAATATTACATTTTTTTCAGAAACATTATGGAGGACCTTGACCTAAAAAGGACAAAATCAAAGAAAATATATCAATGTACGGAGCGACTTGATCTAAATGGACAAAATCGGAGTAAATTGGAATGATCGGAAGGAAAACACAAAATCCGGATATTTTTGGTAAGTGTTTATGTTTTATTAGTCTTAAACCACTTTACGTTTCGAGCACAATTCAAATTATAATTCTCTTTAGTTTCAAAACAAAAATATTATTCACAATACAATATAAAAATCTCAAATCGTACGAATTATTTACATAGATTTAAAATCATGATTGTTTTTTCCACTAGTCTCGGCATTTTTCAGAGATTATCATTGTTTTTCGATTTATAGTATACATGTACCGATAAATTTTGAATAATATCATGTTATAAAGTATTATTTTTTCAACCAAAAATTATCAAAATTTCTAAGATTTTTTTCTTTTTTGAGAAAAATATTTGTACAGCATTCATTTAGATCAACTTTCAGATACTGCAAAAACTTCCAATAGATGTATTTCAATTCTATGAATGAAATTTGACTGATGATTATGGTGATAAACAAATGGAAACTATAAAGTTGTATATAGGCTATATTTATGAATGGTAGTACTGTAGACAGTGCTAAGTCAAATTCTGGATTTGTAATTAACTTCTAGTAAAGTTTTAATAGAAATTAATTTGATACCAATATCTGATTATATTCAATAGCCAGTCCTTGCCTTCTGTTACTCATTAAACCAAAATCTCCCCTCCTCTTTTTTCTGCCGCCCGCCTAGGCCCGTGGCACTGTTAATAACATTAGGTTGTATAAATAGCCCTAAGTGTGATAACATGATAAAGAGTACTCCCTACAATTTGTACTAACACACATCTAAAAAAAAGTAGTGGTCAGCATTGGATGATTAATGCGTTGAAATTCACGTGTTGATAGTTCGGACACTTTTTATCTACATGTGGGGTATATAGATCATGATGATAGCTGGAACTAAAAAAATATAATATTGTGTATTTGTATATATATCTATATATATTTTTCTTCTATTTTTTTTAGCATTTAGCGACAAGGAAATGTGGTACATCGAAAGACATTTTGGGACAAAAAACAGATTTTTTTGTTAAAAAAGGGTAAATGAGTGTACTGATAAGAGTCATTATAATATATGTTAAAGATATTCCAAATCATGATGATCACACATGATTATAATCAGGGAAATTCCGGGACCGGAAAATCTGGATTTTATCGGAACTACATAAATATGACATAAATAAGAAAAAAGTGACATTCCATATGTGGATTAATAACTCGAAGGGATGCGTTATCATGGGCTCTATCCTAGGAGCTGAATATAGATAATGTGTTTAAACAAATATCTATGATGAAACAAGTCTGGTGTCTACGGTACAATATAGCTCCCGGTGATAGTGGATGATCGGCAGGTGTAAAACTAGTGGCTACATATAAATAGAGAGAACAATACTTCTATTTCATTAATAAAGTCCAGAGTCGATTTATCAACATCTATATTATCATGAACAAATATAAGTCTTACGAAAATCAGCATATACCTGACCAATGGTCAGTTTAACAGATTATAAAAGTAGTCGGTATGTTTGTAACTTGGTGTGAATTAATTCACTTTTGGACATTTACGAGGACTTTTATCTACGTCTCTGTTTGACTATTTGACAAAATGTAAGCAATGCAATGTTTGATATAAGAACAGTATTACACACAGAGTCGTTTGAATTTGAGGATGACCACTATTGGAATATTTTAATATCTTGACAATATCGATTTATTTAGAAAAGATAAAGGATTAAAAATTTCAAGTGGCATTCTTTTTAAAATAACTGGACATTGAGTTTGGACATCAAGTTTGGATCAGAGGCATACTGTGTTAAACATCGAAATGTACATGTATTAGGAAAAAAATTGAAGTGATTAAAATATACAAATATCAGGAGTTTGCCTAGATTAAAAAATATCATTTAAAATATTGGATTTTATTTTGAGATCAACTGTTAATAAGATTGGATTTTATTTCTATAGCTACTGCTTCAAAAATTTTGAGGTTGACATTGGACATTGTGGTCGGATCGGATGGACATTGTAACCTTGTATCCAAACTGGAAAATTTTGAGGCTGGCGTTGGACAACTAATTCGAATTTGGAGGAACTGCATCTATACCTAAGGAGTCAAGCCTCAGAAATCTGGATTAACTCAGGTTTTTATCAGTCAGTTTAAAAGTTAGGTTAGCAAAATTTACTTTTCAAAGCCCAGCGATAACTTTCGACTTTTAGGAGGGTTTTTATCAAATTTATTCCTAGGATCATAACATTGGCAACATCAGAGTTTAATGACCATTTTATGATGAAATATAAACCTTCGCCTCAATTATATTTTATTTTTACGTTGATAATAAGTTTTAAAAACCTAACGGAATGAGAAACTTTCAAATACTGGGGTTAGTTGGTTTCATTCTAGCACTTCGTGTTTATATACACCGTCCAATTGTGATTTCGTAATGTAAATATTTTTGTTTATGTTTTTTTCTATATAACTTACGATGTTTAGCATTCCAGAATTTTATACCGTGTTTGTGGCAGCCTTGATGCTGTTGTTACAAATTGTAAAATGTTCAAAATATTGTGATCCGGATATAAACTGTCGTCTGCCAGACTGTTTTTGTGGCGGGAGAAAAGCGCCTGGAAGACTTGGACCATCAGTGCTTCCACAAATGATTCTGTTTTCATTTGATGATGCGGTGACAGCAGAAATGAATGAAATGTACAACCAACTTTTCAATCCACAGCGTCTCAATCCAAATGGTTGTCCGATTTCAATGACATTATTTGTGTCTCATAATTTTACCGATTATCGGGTTTTACGAGACTTGTACAAACGAGGGATGGAAGTTGCTGTTCATAGTGTCACACATAGAACACCCACAACGTTCTGGAGGGAAGGTTCATATAGTGACATCCGGTTTGAAATTGTCGAACAGAGGAAAATTATATCGGAAAAAGCAGGAATTCCTATTAAAAATATCACCGGATGGAGAAGTCCGTTTTTACAACCTTCGGGAGATAAACAATATGAAATTTTAAACGATGAAAAGTTTGAATACGATTCCACAATGACGGTTACGTTAGATGGTGGCTTCAGCAGTAAGCTATGGCCACAGACATTAGATTATGGTTGGAATTTAGATTGCAATGTGCAACCGTGTCCAAATAAAAGATATCCAGGATTTTGGGAAATTCCAGTTTTAATGTTAGAAAAACCAGATTCCAAATATGGATGTTTATATGCAGACTCGTGTCGTCCGAACAACATGGAGGCATCTTTTAAGTTATTTTGGCAAAATTTTCATAACCACTACACGTCAAATAGAGCGCCATTGTTTTATACTATGCATGCCTCTTGGTTACGCGAGGAACACAATATAAAGGCGTTGGATTACTTTATTTTGACATTGCTTCATTATTATGAAGACGTTTTCTTTGTCACATATCAACAGTTGCTTCGGTGGATGCGAGAACCTACGGAATTGTCCGAAATAAGACGATTCAGGCCTTGGGGTTGTTCAGATAGGACTTTGTTAAGTGACCCTTTTTTACAGAATGACGATCCTATAAATAGTGGATCCTTTTTGCCATATAATTCCATGGGGATCTTTTTCATAAATATTGTAATTTATTTATGTCTTCATTATGTATTTTGAATATGCAATGTGCAAGGGTGTCGTAACAACATTGTGTTTGTTGGTGTTCCATAAAAACGTCCTGTGATAATTTTTGAATATTTAAGGATTTCTTGTTATGCGTTAATTTTGGTATTTCTTCCCATGGAGTATTTCTTGTCATGCTGTTTTAATACTTTCTTCATAAAAATTCAAAAGTTAGCACATGCCAATAAGTGTTACTTAGTCAACATCTTAACGCAAATTTTGGAAGAACTTCCATTTGCACACCCTCCACTAATTAATACATGTATTTTTTATTTTAACTGTAAAACCCTTATAATGTCGGTATCGAGCCGTTTTAAACATTTTTGTGTAAAATAATACACGTACTTTAAACAAAATTACAAAAATTTCAATGTATGGGGTTACTAAACAAAGTTTTACTTCTGTATTTGGTATCTATATCATTTATTGTCATATGCAAATTTTGTACTCTCTATCCGAATAAAGCTTTCATAAAACTCCGCCACTGAGATATTTTGAGAGAAAAAGACAAAATTCTAAATTGATAGTACTTGTCCGGTATGTATGTCATGTACATGTATATGTAACATCTAAATACAAAATATATAAGGACATTCTTATCGAAAGATAAGCCACTTGCCTTGAGATATTTATGGGACGGAAGACATTTCAGGTTTTTTGCCATTTAATGGGTTTGACATTTTATTGCCCTTATTTACTATTACAGTTTTTTTTTCTCTAGTCCAGATCAGTAAAAAAATATATGTACTGCTATACTATGATATAGGTTTGGCCTTCGTCACTTTCGAACTCATTTCAGTGCCAAAATACAATACAGACCTGTCAAAAATTGAACATTGTGCTAACGAAAAGGAATGGAAGCTCGGCTTCCAAGTAGCCGAAATATGGATAGCTAATGGCCGAGAAGCTGCCGAAAGATACATAGATATTGCTTACGAGCGGCAGAGATGAACTGAGAGCGAATTCTACACTGATTCATTGCTTAGTGTTAAACTTTCGACAGGTCTGTACTGTATATATACATTTTTGTAGTTTAAACGCTTTTCTAATGTTGAAAATACATTTCTACTTAAGATTACAATGTTTTCCATTATTCAATAATAATGTTTTTTTTCATAAAATTGTGTCGGAAATTAAAACCGTTAAATGAAATCTTGGAAAAAATGTTTAACTATCTTCAACAATAATGAAATCATCAAAGGTTTTACAGTGCGGAATTAAGACGAACAAGTTTTTTTTAAGTGGTGCTTAACATTTTTGAATTGAGAGTTAAATAATAGGCGATGCAGTTCAGGTTCTTCCAGTGCCCTTGTGTATTGTATTTTACATGCCGAAGAACCTGACGTAAGTGGTTTTTAAGTTGTTTTTTTTTTAATTATGCTAAGAAACAAATCTGAAGAATAGATTAAAATCGTTTAAGACAGGTTTCTCGACATAGCGAATTGTCGAAGCCCCTATGTCATGTACGTTTCTTTCACAAATATCGTTGTTTCAACATAGAGCGTAATTACTTCATTATAGGGGTTTGACAAAGATTACTTGTCCAAAGAGAATAAAATTGTGTGTTCGATTATGTTACAAGATAGGGGGGTGAATTCTGTCTAATGCCGCTAACGGCGTCAGAACCCTCTGTCCCAAATGAACATAATGTGTGCTCGAATATGTCTAAGATATGAGCCGGGGATGGATTCTGACTAACAAATATGATGCATCATGCGAAAAATTATTTGTTGCAATTGCAGTGGCATGTTATTAAAAGCTTATGTTGATTTACAAGTTAAGGCAAACACCGAGTATGTTGTTCGATTGATGCATCACTTTAATGTACCGTGTAGATCGGGACATTTTCATGTTATTTATTTTTCGCCAAAATCATCAAATATTCGCTTACTTTTATTTTTGCGTGTTCGGATGAGATGGTCATTGCAAATACATTTTTGCGCGAAAATTATCATTTCAAATTATTAGCTTACTTTTATTTTTACGCCGTCGGGTGAGGGTCAGTTAAATACAAGTGAATTATATCAAAATGAACATTTCGCGGAAGTTTTATTTCGCGTCTTGTTTCTTTTACGAATTTACGCAAAAATAAAATGAATGTGAAAATTTTCCGATTTACAGTTTTGAATTTTGTAAAAGTATTCTGTGATATTGATGTGATTATAGACACAAAATAAACATTTATATTTGAATTCCAGATAAAATGTTAAAATGATTGTTTTTATACTTTGTATATGGTGTAAATATCTTGATTGTTGAAATGTTTTGCTATGATGAAAATAAAAATACACCTGTTGGAAATTAATAAATGTTTTTACTTATTTTCTGGCAACTTTATCATGAAACGCCTTTAGTCTTGTTTGCAATTTATTTTTGGTTTTTATTTTTAAAATACACAAGCCTGAAAAGATTTAATGGAAAATGACCAATAACCAAAAGCTTACCATAACATGGCTCCAGATCTAGAGCCCCCAGTTGCAAAATCATTGCTTATCTAAGAATTTTTTTTATTTGATATTTAAATTACATGTATTTTGTAACTTTCAAGCCGCGAATTTATGAAAATAAGCTGACATTTTGAAGAACAATTCTATTCTGTTGAATTTTTTTTATTAGTAATACCAAACATGTTGCCAAAAGTTCCCAGATTGAAGGAAAATCTTAGTCAAGGAATGATTTTGAATCTTCTGGACTTTCTAATCGAAGTTCTCTTTAGTTGAAATATGAAGCAAAGATGCCTTTAACACTGGCCCCGTATTCACAATCATTCCTTAGCTAAGATTTTCCTTAACTTAAATTTAGCAAATTTTGGTATTCTCTTTTTGGAACTATTGATGAATATTTTTGTCAAAACTTAATGCAAATGTGTTAATCTTGATGTGATCTTAAAAATAACACTTTAAATTCCCGAAAATCTTGACAATTAACAAAATTATAAAGATTTTAAATTTTGCAAGATTTAAGTTAAGGAAAATCTTAGCTAAGGAATGATTGTGAAACCGGGGCCAGGTCTTAGTAAACTAAACACGTGGTCATTATGAAAAGACGATCGCTATATCACTGGTTTTACTGTTTCTAGAATTATCGTTGTCCTTTCCGGTCTGCGTAGAAGCAAAACTCTGTCGATATGCATTATCCCTTTTACCGCGAATTTAACATGTTTTTCATTGCACCATTCAATGCTGCACTGTTTTACTCTGCACATAAAACTGTCAGCTTGTTGTTAGTAATGACACTTTTGTGGTTCAGGATTGGGGTAACTCAAAGCTTCCTTAAAGGTTACGAACACTTAACACCTATATATTTTTACCCGTTAAGTAATTTTAAGTGTTAAGATGGCTTTGAGTTACCCAGTGCAGACCAGTTTCCGATTTCACGAATATTCAACTCAGCTTAGTTAATTTGAATCAAGATTTAAGTGTCATTCTTCAAATTGAAAGCTTCTGTTATAAAAATACATAACTAGGCTTGATTTGTAACCCACGAAAACAATTAAAAACAAAACCATCTTAATGGCTGACAATGACAATATACTGTACAGGCCTGACGAAGGTTTAACACTAAGCAAAGAATAAATGCATGTCGAATAGCCAGCTTATCTTGGCCTAACCTCCTGTTACCTATATCGATAACTTTCCGACAGTTGCCATACCTCTCTTAGTGCCTTTTGTTCACCAGCTATCCAAATCTCTACAGCCAAGTTGTGGCTTCATTTTTAGCTAAGTGTTAAACTTTCGACTGGCTTACACTGTATACTGTATATTCTGTCGGGGATTATGTGTTTTTGATTAAACAAAGTTTTACAGAAATGACTGGAGAGTAATATTTAAATTTATTAATATGCTGTCAGGAATTTTATTGGAGAATGCACATATAGTAGTCTCAAATGTATCATCGTTACCATGACAACATAGCATTTAATAAAGTTTATAGTATGCGTTAGGTAAATTGAAAAGAATTAAAATGGCTTTTGAGCTTTTCCGAAGTTAAAAATTCGTGAAACTGATCTTTGCTAACAATCAATTAAGCATGAATCTGGGAACAACTGACGACACAATGCAGTGGATGGGGGGGTTGATGTGCATAATAACAAGAAATGATGATGAATGACAACGTTTTGGTGGTGTCACAAGCATACAATACAATGCAATACATACAATGCAAAACAATAGGACATAATACAATGCAATACAAATAAATGTAATACATTGCAAAACAAAAGAATATAATACAATGCAATACAATACAAATCAAATCAATGCAATACAATGCGATACAATAATATTCCATTACAACAATTAAACACAAAATGGTTTTTTTCCAATCATTATACCCCCCGCTTAAAAAGTGTGTGTGTGTGGGGGGTATATAGTCAGATAGGGGTGTCCGTACGTCCGTCCTTCCGTTACACCTCTTATCCGCAACTCCTCCTAAACCCTTCAATGGATTTTCATGAAACTTTCACACAATCTTTGTGATATAATGTAGATGTGCACCTCCTATTTAAAAATTTGATCCGATGGATTTTTTTATGGGGGGGGGGGGGGAGCGGGGGTATTTTTGTGAGCTTGTGGCTCACAGTTTTTCTAGTTTTTTAATAGCGTTTTTAATAGCATTAGCGAAGTTCTTAAAAACAATATGGTTTTAAAAACCAATGATATGTTTATATATATATATATAAACAGATATAACTCATTGATGATAATTAAAATGTCATCAGTACGAATCTCTCTTCAGTGCATTTTAAGAGCTATGAGTGCCATGTGCTGTTTTTAAATACATTATTTTCTAAAAATTCAAAAGTAGCACATGCAAAAGAAATATCCTGTTAATAAAATGACTATAATAGTGTCATTTTTTAAATTTAATCATAGAATACATTCAAAATATTGTCATATACCATTTTTAATGTATTTTATGATTAAGTTTTTAAAAAAAGGTATATGACAATAGGATTAAAACTTAATTCACATTTAGCAAACGCTTGAAAACCCAATGTTTTAACACCACCACACGTCGAATTTACCGGTTATTTTCTGTTACGACACGACTAGAATAAAACACGCCGACCGATTGGTTAAAGGCAGACGCCTACGGATACAGGGGTTCCCATCTATAGATTCGAATCCCGCTTGTGACAAATTCTAAATATTGCGAAAATGTTTGTCAGTTCCCTTGCTGAAGGTCGGTGGTTTTTCCCGTGGCACTCCGATTTCCTCCATCGTCAACCACCTCGTAACGGTATAAATGTTTGGAGCGTTAAACAATACGATTGCTCCAGTATAACATTGCTCACGGGTAGTAAAATTGAACGCTTGCTTGTTCAGAATAAATCGGGTGAGTTAAGTAATGGGGCTTTACGTCCTAATCAAGATTCTTTCACTTATATCGAGATGATTCAGATATGGTCGGGTATTGGAGGAAACCGGCGTGCCCGGAGAAACCCACCAATCTTCGACAAGCTAACCGACAAACTTTTTCATACTTGGTGATTCGAACATAGGTGGTGAGAGTCGCTGAACTGACTGTAAGTGTGTGCTTTAGACCGGTTTTGTTTGTTTGGGAGAGTTAAAACCAAATTAAATGTTGACTATTCGCGGTTTGAAAAATCGCAATTTTCTCATAATTAACATCAAATAAGAATGGACGTTTGACTAATAATTAGGTTATAAACAGGATCTGTAACTGACCACGAGTGGGAGGGTAATCTGATATTTCACGGACAGTGATCCTCCGACTTGATAAGGCAACACATCCAGTTCGCATGCACGTGGATGATAAATCGCGTTATTTCAAAACGGATTTGACAGTATCGTCTTTGATAAATGCTCTTCATTACATATCTGGCTTGATTACGTTGTCGTTTGATGTTGTTATCGATAATTTCCTTTGCATTTGACATGGTCTTTGGACATTGCGTGACCCTTTTACAAGTGCATCTTGGACTATAGACTTCCGTGGTGAAGGCATAACAGACAAATTAATTGCAACTTATATGCCGGTGCATATACTTTCGGCATCGGTCAAATTGTACATATCACTGACAAAGCCATTGTAGATTATAAGTGAACACGTGCTCCAAAAATAAGAAAATTGTTTGAAAACCGAGATAAAATGTAATGGGTTTGTTTTAAACGAGAATTTGCGTTCCTGGGATACATTTATTCGTTTATCAAAATTACATGTTCTCAAATTCACGGGGGTAATCCTGATACACCGTATTTCATTTACGTCGGAGTATTCCGTCGGTTTTAATTTACGTCCGAGTAAAATGATACATTTTTGGTCGTTACGCTTTACGTTAAAGAGCAAAGAACACGGTTTTTCATATAACTTCACAAAAATGAAACTTTAAAAGAAAGCAAAAGTTCATTCGCATTATATTTGATGGTACTTAACTGCCTCATATAAAATTTTTCAAGAAATATTCATATTTTTCACGTTCCTGTAATTTCCATTTTTGGCCGATCCCTTTGTTTAGCAGCTGATTTTAATAAAACGGGTTTGGATTCAAATGATGTTTCTACTCAAAATTATCAAGAAATGTCTATACTTTCATAAACTTGCGAAGACAGAAGCTTTACTCTGCTTTTAAGCGAAATTTAATGTTTCGTTTAAGCTGAGTAGCATAAATGTTACGCTTTCCGACCAGCTGTGTTATGCTTTACGTGAAGACGTGTTACGCTTTCCGTTTAATATGATTCGCAATTGACAGAGCACACTCTTCATTATAACTTTAGAACAAACGTCTTTATCGATTAAATCTTCACTGGTTGTTTCAGAAGTGATTCAGAAAGCATTGCAAAACATGATTTTACTTTTGAAAGAAAACATGCAGAACCATACAGTTCGTAACTTGAACCAATAAAGAAAAAACAACATACAATTGCAATGTACATGCTATTCTCCGAAAAGGAAACACTTGCGAAAGTGTAAACCGACTTATAGATAGTTAAGCCAATTACATAAACTATACTCCACGTCTAAATCACGGTACAAAAATTTATGATTATCTGGAAGACGTAGTCGTAAGTGGTAATTTTTGTTTTGACTTGGTCGTGCTTTGTACGGGGTTGCCGTCGGCGGCTGTTACACTACTGAAGCACCTAAGCACAGCTAACCACGTCTAGCCACGTATAAGGGTAAAATGGTTTTTAACGTGTTCGAACGCGGGGCAAGTAACCAAGGCATCGCGTCTGTAGCACTGCCGATCAAGAGTTGAGCGCGGACGTAAAACGGGCACTCCACTGCCCAATCACGGGTAACAGCGGCTCGGCGTCGTCTGAAGCTTGGCTTGCGGCGCATATAAAATCGCCCCGCGCACGGCTGGTTTTCACAATTGCCTATCCAGATCTTCTGCAGTCCACATCTCCACGCAATTTTCTATTTCATCATGCCAAGGAAGAAAGGTTACGTTGCCAAGAAGAGGCCGTGGAAAACCAAGGCCAAGGCCCTAGCTGAGGATTAGGCTCCCCACGACCCCCAGACATTTGACTGTGCACGTCCCTGTTAGCGTAGGTTTCATCATGTAGTCTTGAGCCCGAAGGCATCGTCACCTACCAGGAAGTAGGGTATATGCTGTGTGTCACCTGGCAGAGGATCTGGCTGTTGGAACCCGGCGATGTCATTGTTCTGTAGACCATCCTTGAACTAACTTTCATTGTAGACGTGGGCATCAGCCCTTGTCGCTTTCGTCTATCCACAGGAATAGTCTGAATACAGAAATGCCATGAGGATAACACCGAAGAGACCTTTATAGTTGAAGAAGTCGGACCCAACGTTGGCAAGAGCTTTAAACGCAATATGCTTCCCATCTATAATCCCAATGACATGTAGAAAATTCTACCTGGGGTACCAATCATCAGCTTCCTGGCGCCACTGGACCTCAGTGTCTGGCGGGGAGAGCATCTTATGAGCATACTTGTGGACGATTGCCTCACAGACTTCACGCACCACTAGACTTATGGTGTTGTGGGGGACCCATCAGGAATATTGCATCTCACGGTTAGTCTCTGCACAATTGCATCGTACATCGCAGAAGCCATCCTCAAAAAGGCAGTGGTCAGTCGTTTGAGACATCGTTTAACGGGTTAAGGTAGTGCTTTGTACGCGGAAAAATCCATTTCTTAGTGATAAGTCGCTAATCACTCGCTATACCAATGTGTAACATACGTTCGATGACCGCGCTTTGCCCGTGACAGACCGCTAAGCTTTCGCGTCGTACCAAGTTTTAATCACTGCCGGAACGCTGATTATCACCTGCGTTTCACGTATGTTTCACGTCTTTACCACGTGTCACCCGTGGTTGTCCGCGGACTAAAGTTTTGAGCAGTTCAAAACTTTTTGCCGCGTCCGACGCCGTTCGGATTTTTCGCCGCCTCCTGTCACGTCTATAAATCGACTGGAGCTCGTCTTAAACGCCACATCAACGTCGCGAACAATATCGTCTGCTTAACGGGAGACCACTTTTTGACGGGTTATGGCCGTGATAAGCCGTAAAGCGCTGTGTGACCGGGCCTTGAAAAGGATCAAATGTAGTTCATTTATTTTTTTTTATTTTACCTTTTTCATATAGGAATGTAGTTGAGTTGGATAATTTTTTTACGCCCCAGTCAAGTGAAACTGTATTTTATGAGTGGCCGAGTGGTCTAAAGGGTGGGCTTATGGATCATAGTGCCTCTCATCGCCTTGGTGCGAGTCTCACTCGGGATAGTTTTAGAAAGTTTGACAGTTCACTTGCCGAAGGTCGGCGGATTCTCTGGGGACCGTCTCGATATCTGTGGAAGAATCTTGACTGGGGCTTAAACACCATTACCCAACTCAAATATATTCTTAGATCAAAAAGTTAAACATTAAAACAATAGCTACATGTACCTTAACGCTCACCTGATTGTATACAATGGATCAATGACCGTCTCACTGTGACACAGGTTGGTTGAGATAAAATGTAAAAAGTGATGCCATTATCTGTTTTATATAGATTAGTTAAGTTATAACAATTGTAACCATTTCAGTATTCTTTTTATATCTGTAACCTAGACCCTAACCCTCTTTATTTTTCCTATATCTGTAACCTTTGACCCCGAACTGAAGACGATCGGCATGTCAATACCTACAATATTCTAACATACATGCCTAAACAACAAGTTAATAGTCAGTGCAGATAATTAACAATTTTGGTTTACTTGTACATGTTTGAATTTGACTTTTGAACCCATGTCCTTGATCTACATCTATGTATAAAAATGATCGTCATGTAAATACCTACAATAAACTGAAAATCCCATGCGTTATCACCAGAAATGTTTAAAAAATTAACAATTTGAATCAAAGGTCACAAACTTGGACATGGCCTGCAGCTTTGATCTGACATTAATTCGAAGAAAATAGCAAGACAAGATCAACAGTGAATTCTCCATACAGTAAACCTTTGTTGAGTTTTAAAAATTATGAACTTTAAGCAAAACACACGTTACCTATTTTCGTCCAGTTTTCATGAAAAAACACAATTTTCATGTTCCCAGTTATCCTGAATCCATATATCAAATCGAAATTTGCTTGCACGTTTTGGTTTCGGAGAAAAAGATTTTTTGTCTTTTTTGCTATATGTAGCAACGGCAACCATCTTCTTAGACATGGCCAAATCCCGAACAAAATTGTAAATGCCTGTTACCAAGGCATGATAATCACAAAGTTTCAAATAGTTTTAGAAGAGATAATCAAAATGTGAAGTTTACGACCGACGCACGACACACGACGGACGGTGATAGATTGCAATAACTCAACTGAGCCCATGGACCAGGTGAAACCATATATATAAACTACATTTTTCCTTTTCAAAATGGTATTTGACACGAACAGTTTAACTTGCCTTACAGACTACCTTTATATGAAGGCCACTTGCTTTTAAAAGTTAATACAAATGTATCTCAATTGCTCTTTATTCATGTCATTCGAAACTTCTATAAGGGCCACCTACCCATAAACCCACTCTTACGTGTTCCCTTGAGTAGCCTTTATAAGCAGGGTTGACTGTAGTTTTATTTGTGTAATTAGTATAACTATCTCTAAGTCGGTTTACACTTTCGCAAGTGTTTCCTTTACGGAGAATAGCATGTGCATTGTATGTTGTTGTTTTTTTCTTTATTGGTTCAAGTTACGAACTGTATGGTTCTGCATGTTTTCTTTCAAAAATAAATTCATGTTCTGCAATGCTTTCTGAATCACTTCTGAAACAACCAGTGAAGATTTAATCGATAAAGAAATTTGTTCTAAAGTTATAATGAAGAGTGTGCTCTGTCAATTGCGAATCATATTAAACGGAAAGCGTAACATGTCTTCACGTAAAGCATAACACAGCTGGTCGGAAAGCGTAACATTTATGCTACTCAGCTTAAACGAAACATTAAATTTCGCTTAAAAGCAGAGCAAAGCTTCTGTCTTCGCAAGTTTATGAAAGTATAGACATTTCTTGATAATTTTGAGTAGAAACATCATTTGAATCCAAACCCGTTTTATTAAAATCAGCTGCTAAACAAAGGGACCGGCCAAAAATGGAAAAATTACAGAAACGTGAAAAATATGACTATTTCTTGCAAGATTTTATATGAGGCAGTTAAGTACCATCAAATATAATGCGAATGAACTTTTGCTTTCTTTTAAAGTTTCATTTTTGTGAAGATATATGAAAAACCGTGTTCTTTGCTCTTTAACGTAAAGCGTAACGACCAAAAATGTATCATTTTACTCGGACGTAAATAAAAACCGACGGAATACTCCGACGTAAATGAAATACGGTGTATCAGGATTACCCCCGTGAAATTATGCGGTTAATAAAAGAACTTGTCCTCAAACATACACACATAAATTTGGTACGCGTCATATCATCTCATTGGTATACATTGGATCCAAGTTTGATAAAAATAAACATTGCAATCGACAAAATTGACCTGATCACTTTCCTGTGTGTACTCTAAAATTGCATTTAAATTTTTAGCAGCAATGTGATCTATTCTTCATTACTCTTTACGCTGGTTTTAATTTTAAAACATGGTTTAATTTTTGAAACAGTATGTCAAAAAATCTATTTTAGTTTATTTTCGCATACTTTTGGCAAAGCGTGGAGAATATCCAGATACAAGACGGGTTGCACATGCAATGGTCCCAAGGCAGGCAGAAATGGACAAGCTTTTAAAATTGACGAATTTTACATTTTGGTTAATAACTTCTCAAATGTTTTTTATTCTTGCCAGGTGGTAATTTTTGAAATTATGAATGCTATAAAGATCCTTGAATCAGCACATGGCTCATAGCAAACCCTGTGGTGGCCATGCAGGTGTTTAGAAATGAAATTATAAATTCTTTTAAGATTCCATAAACATGGCTCTATGGCCATTGAGGTTTTTAGAAACTGGGTTGGTTGGTTGTTTTCATTTTTAAGAGAAAGCAATGAACTTTAAGCTGGGAATTTTTCTTTGTTTATTATATCTGTTTCTACCAAACAATAATTCTCTGGACTATTAAAACAATCAGAAAAATGGCCATGAAAAAGAACAGAAACCAACTATGTGTGTTTTTATCACCACCGCCCTACTGTGAACCATTAAATCTCAACGTACTGGATACTTTGTCTAAAGCGTGCCCTATTACATCTTGTTATTTAAGAGGAAAGGTTATATTTGCTCGTCCTTGTTTATGGGATATATTCATGTATTTCTATACAGTAAAACCTCAATATAATGTCCCTATATAACTTTGCCACATCAGTTACTGCCATAGTATTTTGAAGCCCTAAAATCCATTTCTTAAATGTTTTTTCCCCTTATTAATATGACTCCCTTGTTTTTATAGGGGTGGATTATAGCGTGAGAAAGTTTGTCAGTCCGCGTGTCGAAGGAAGATTTTCTCTGGGCATTCTGGTTCTCTCTACCATCCAAGAACTGACCGGCACGGCACAAGTTAAATAATTTCGACTTGGGTTACATCATTCCTCAACTCAACTTCCTCCTTTTATCACAAAATCCCTGTACACTGCCCAAAATGGTGGCAATGAATGCAGTTTTTACTGTATAATTAACATCTACACTATCTACATCCAGTAATTTTCCAATAACTTCCGCAAAATGAAAAATAAATACATCTTCAAATTGACTGCGACCCGTGTCGAGACCAAAAAAATCATGTCAGTCGAACTACGATCCCTTTTCTTTTTTAGTGTAAATATTTTTTGTAATTTCGTCTATAGCTTGTGACGTCTCGATATAAGTGAAATATTTTGACTGGGGCGTAAATCATTCATTCAATCAATCGATAACTCCATCTTTTTTAGAAAATAACATTGTTTTGGTACATTTTTTTTACATTTACAAAAACTAGTAAAAATAAGATGTTAAGCGAAAGAAATGATTGCAAATATACACGGAGGCCAAATGCATGGTTAACAATAAAATGCACCATTAAAGATGCATTTCCTGTTAATGGCGTCTGAAATCGTGACGTCTTAATCGAATATAGCAGTGTAAGATGGCTAAATACACGTTTCTGTTTCTTCAACTTTATTTTTATTTTATTTTGTCAAATTATTTTAACAGATGTTTAAACTCTTTATCTACATAACATCAAAAAATTACACTCAGTAAGTCATTGGACATCTGGCAATTATTTGGAGATATGGTATAACCATTTTACCCCTACGACAAATGGCGAAATAAAAATTACGTCATAATGCATAACATATGTTACGTTTTACGAAAACCTAATGAGTGGTATAATAAGGCCAACAGAAATCTGCTTAATATCTATGAATGCTTAACTGTCGAAATTTGATCCAAATTTTTGATAATCATTCCGAATCATTCACCGATGAAGGGGTGAATATCGCCTGAGGTATAAACGCGCTCATAAAACAAGCATTATCATTATTGTCTTTTTTCAAGATTAAATCAACGCGTTTAATGTTTTTATGGCGATACATTTTTGTACTATCAGGAATGCATTTTAGTAGTACCAGTCTTTAGTACACGTGGGACGGTGTTAATTATCTTAGTATATGAGGTTTATTACCAACGTGATACTTTGACTTCTCAAAATAAAGATATAAAGATTTTGATATTTCTTGTACGTGCGTTTTTTGATTGTGTTTAGGGTAAACTTATCTGAAACTAAAGATTTTATGTAGCTTTTAAGTTAGATAAGCTGAATGGGTATTAAGTCTCAGAAAATTAATTTGTGACGAGTTTACCAGTGATGGCTTTCCATAATAAACCCCATTATACCAGCTGGTTCACAAGATCAAACACGTAAAGCCTTTCCCAGTTGACTTAATCGTAAAATCAACTACAGTGGGCGTGTCTGCCACATACAAGTTATTCATTCAGTGTGAAACTGAAAGGTGTAAATTTGTGGGCGTGTAATCAAACACTTCATTAAAAAGATTAAAAGTGAAGTAGAATATTGAGGTTTTACGCCCCAAGTTAAAAATTCTTTCACTTACTAATATATGAGCAAGGCGGTCATTTCATGGATGATGGAGGAAACCGGAGCGCCTGGAGAAAACCGCCTACCTTCGTTAAGCGAACTGACAAACCTCGCACATGGATCCGAGTGTCCCAAGTGGGAATCGAACTTGTGCACCACTTGCCCACCGAGAAATTAACCTCAATGGGCAGAGTGACGGGGTGGATATATATAAGCCGACCGAATTATCTGCCTGCCTTAACTATGGTAAATTACGATGGTAACACTATGAAAAAGTAACTTAAGTTACCATCGTAAGCAGATAGTTCGGTCTAGGAAAAAAAGACATTAATTTCAAGGGATGTAACTCCATCTTTTGAAACTTATCTGAAACTAAAGATTTTATGTAGCTTTTAAGTTAGATAAGCTGAATGGGTATTAAGTCTCAGAAAATTAATTTGTGACGAGTTTACCAGTGATGGCTTTCCATAATAAACCCCATTATACCAGCTGGTTCACAAGATCAAACACTAAAGCCTTTCCCAGTTGACTTAATCGTAAAATCAACTACAGTGGGCGTGTCTGCCACATACAAGTTATTCATTCAGTGTGAAACTGAAAGGTGTAAATTTGTGGGCGTGTAATCAAACACTTCATTAAAAAGATTAAAAGTGGAGTGGAATATTGAGGTTTTACGCCCCAAGTTAAAAATTCTTTCACTTATATCGAGGCGGTCAGTTCATGGATGGTGAAGGAAACCGGAGCGCCCGGAGAAACCCGCCTACCTTCGTTAGGCGAACTGAAAACTTTTTAGCACTAGGATCTGTCCCCAGTGGGAATCGAACTTATGCAGTAAGAAGCGCCGAGATCCGTAAGCGAGCGGTTTAGACCACTTGGCCACCGAGAAATTAACTTCAAGGGGCAGAGTGACGGGTGGGCATAAGCCGACCGAATTATCTGCCTGCCTTAACTATGGTAAATTACGATGGTAGCACTAGGAAAAAGAAACATACCATCGTCAGGCAGATAGTTCGGTCTAGGAAAGAAGACATCAATTTCAAGGGATGTAACTCCATCTTTTGAAACGGATCATCTCCAGGCCTTTTGGCCAAAAGTCTTCATAAGATTCCGTGACACCTATTTATATAAAATTGGTTTCTGTCTGATGACTTTCTTTGATAGTTGTGTGTGACTTATTCTTATCAAATGCAATTTATTTTAAAACAGACTGTATCGAGCATTTTACAGTAAATCATGACGTATACCGCTTCAAAGAGAAACACCATGAATACAGGTCCATATTTATGTGATTTTTTCATGACTGGTCATAACTATATTGAGCAATCTGGCAATTTACATCTAGATAAATATTGTTATATGTTCCTCGATCATGTTGTTGCATGGACATGTGTTATAATAGTAGCAGTTTCTTTTTCTGTCAAATGTCAGCCAGTTTGAATTCGAAAGTATTTCAATAGAAAAAAACTAGAGCAGTCTGTTGAGAATAAATGTCCCTCCATCTCCATCTTTGCCTATGGAGCCAACCCATTTAACCTATGACTTGACCTTATGACCTTGACATTTGAAGTACACAGTTATTTTTTGTATGTGATACATCGCCTTTTGTTTGTATACATCTGTTCCAAGTTTGATTAAAATCTATCAACAGATGTTCAGGTTAAGTCGCGGGGCGGTTCCTTTATACTCCCCTAAACTTCGTAATACGATTTAGATCGAAAAATCAATGAAGTCAAACTTAATCTAACCATTCTCAATATTTCAATTTCTTATCTGACAGTCCTAACAATATCTTCAATGAAGCATCCGTACGATTATTTCGAACAAATTCAAACGTAGCACATGATAGAATCGTCCTTCCCATCTCCATCCAAGACTGGGGTTGTTAACAAACAAAACTTAAGCTCGGTTTTATACTTAAATCTTAATAGGATAAGCTTTGACTTAGTCAGCTAAAGGCTAAGTTTGACTTAAGTCTTATCTTAATCCGCCTTTTTGGACAAGTTAAGTATAAACTTACATTTTCAGCGAAAACAATTTTTGTATACGTTAAGGTTAAATAGTGTTAATCCGTGGCAAGATCTTGTTTCGTGTGATATTATAAAAGACACATCAATAGGAATGAAATATTCTTCATTGACATGATAAAACAGCCCAGTCTGTCTGAAACGACTTGAGGCTTCAATATTGTCATATATATGTACCATTTTAATTAATCATAAAATGCATTTAAAAATGTATCTGACAATTTTATAGCAATGTCAAAACATTTTTTGAATTTAATCATAAAATACATTCAATTTTTTTTAAATGACAGCAACAAACATCCGCGTGTTCTTTTGCATAAGGCATTCTGGCTTTCCGTGTTTCTAGTAACTGAAGATGATCAAATGATGCGCGTCTCTAAATCAATATGTACAGTGGGTGTCAAATCCCCAGACCGATTGTCATGTAAAATGATTTACAATATAGCTATAGGCGTTTATAAATATATAAACAAATTGATTGTGATCTGATGTTTGATTGAAATGAACACGCAGGTCCAAACAAAACGAATACAGTTGAATTGGGTTGACTGAAATAAACATGGAAGTCGGAACGAAACAAAATGCAGTTGAATTGGGTTGACGGAAATAAACATGGCTGTCGGAACGAAACGAAATGCAGTTGAATTGGGTTGACTGAAATAGATATGAAAGTCGGAACGAAATGAAATGCAATTGAATTGGGTTGACTGGAATAAACATGGAAGTCGAAACGAAACGAAATGCAGTTGAATTGGGATGAATGCAAGTCAGATCGAGACAAAACACAGTTGAGTGCTGTGTCATTGGAAATACAAATGTACTGAAGATCATGTTAACTTTGCTGGGGTTTGACTATGATGATGACCCGCTCCCCGTATATTGACCTGCGCACACTGCAAATTCTGCAACTTTACATTTTGCTTTTGACGGCTCGATATAAGTGAAATACTCTTGTCGTTGACGTTGTCGTAAAACCCCATTCAACTAACACGCTCTACAAAAATTGGGAGTATAAATAAAGACCTTCTGGTGAACACCAAAACAATGTGTCAGTTACTTAATTAATATCCTGATTATAATTTATGGAGTATTTCTGGTAATTACTAATTACACGAGTCTTAATGGATATGTCCGACACTCGTGTAATTAGTAGAAAATTTTGGAGGGAAAAAACCGGCATGTATCAACGTCACTACTCCTATATCTTCTATAAATTGAGTGCCTTGGTTATTCGAGCATGAATATTACTTACGTGTACTTTTAAATTCCGCTATATGAGCCCCTCAAGTTTTTTTCAATTTTACCCAAAGTTCATGGACTTAAATTAATATATCACTCAAATAGCAAGAATTTTGCAACAATATTTTCACCAACAAAAACGGAAATATTCTCTTGTAGTGTACCCAGTATAACTCCGTTCGAAAAGTGTTATTATAAAATGATAAAAATTAAGTCAGATGTATCAACATGTCTTTGCAACAACTAAGTCACATATAATTAACAATACTAAGTACATATGATAGTTTTGGAAAGGAAAATTTGCCTCCTATGGTTGAATTTGCAATATCTTTGAATGTTTATGAAACCGTTGACCCTTGACAGAGTTGATGGCCAAATAGTAAATTTTGTACAAATAAAACTTATAAAAAGCCAGTCATAACATCATTTTAAAACATAAAACAACTTTATTTCAATAAAAATACTACATATATTGCAGAATGCGGCTAGACAAAAGCACAACTACAACGTGTTTCCGTATCCGTAAATGGTTACTGAAAACATAGAATTCCCTTTTTTATTTAAAATAATCAATAAAGATTATTCATGGTCTGGATTAAATGGTTAAAGTTGCTTAATATAGAAATAAATTATTTCTAGACTGATACAAAAATATATAATGTGCAATTTATATCATCAGATCTATAGTTATTAGAAAAAACGAGCACCTGTTAGGAGATAAAATCTTGATTACCTCCCTTGCAACGTCACTCTCACTGATAGAAAGGAATGAAAGTGAAAGGCGTCATCAACAACGGCTCAGGCTAAAAATCTCAATTTTTTTAGATGGTATTTACAAAATGACAAGAACTCCTGAGCCGAAAGTTGAAAGACCGAGTATTTATACAGAAAGAGTCGCTGACTGGACAAACAAGGAACTTCAACTGAATCGTTTACACGAAGAAATGTAAATAATTTTACTTTTCTTACAGAGAGATTTTTTTTGAAAATTTTCATTTTGATTTGATCAGGTGTTCAAAAAAATCAAACCAACTGCTTTGATTTCACATAAATGAATAATGCTATTTTGTCACAATAAGAAAAATTAATTTTATACATCATGCCTAATAAGTAAATAATTTTACTTTTTCTTGTAAAGATTTTTGAATTTTTTAGCCTGATATGAACAGCTGTTGAAAACAAACAAAAATCAAACAAGGTATAGAAGGTCTATTATGATTAAAAAAAAAAATAGTGTCACTTTGCAACATTACGGAAAAACTTATTTTATAACTGAATGATCATGTTAACTGTTTTATGCATAATTTAATTAAAACATATTATGATCAATTAAAGTGTTGAAAGATTTGTAGCATGGATTATGTCCCCTTTATAACAGGTCTATAATTTGAATAATTTCCATGCTTAATTTGAGTTTTATTAACAAGAAAGATCAGTAACCAAGGTTACTACATGTATCAATGTGTACCTTATGGGTATGCGATTTGCAAAGATCTGTAGTATAAAGTAACTAGTGACTTTACAACTTGACAAGTTTCAATACAACCAAAATATTTCCCTGTAATATTTGCAATATCAGCCCCGCAAGAAAGAAATAAAAAAAAGATAGCAAGCATGGTAAGCAAGAAAATAAAAGACATGATATGGTCAGGGATCTCAACCTACCTGAAATGTGGGGGGGGGTTACACCTCAGTATTTGGTACATTACCTGCATAAAAAATCATCCGTCAGGTTCTTGTTTCATACATCAATTTTGAACCCAGACATTATTTGGCTCAAAATGTGTTCGTAGTATATTTATCAATTTTACACATAAAATTTTTCAACATAGTTGTTCATTATATTTTTACAGATTAGCAAAGAGAGAATCTCTATTAAGCAGTTCTTTGTATTACTTGAGGCAGCAACATGCTCGACACAGTCATGCTTCAGAAGCCTATGTGGCAGAAAGAAGAAATAACAAATTTTTACAGGTAAAGCTTTCTATGATGATAATGTGGTGGAATTGGCTTGATATGTAGCTGGGCAGCTCAGTAAGCAGAGCATCTTGCTAGTATATGTAGGAAATTCCTTGGTTCAAGTCCTGGTTTGGCCCCTGAATTTTTCCCTTCCTGTTACATTTGGGGACTCGTACGACCTGGGAAAATGGCTGACCAACAGGTTGGTACCAGGGTGGACCCTAGTGGTTTCAATTCAAGGAAGTAATTTTAGACAGATTTTTTCTTAATTGGGATTTGTGTTTTAATTGAGGTTTAGCACAGTTGGTAAAAGGGGATTTCTTTTTGTGAAAGAAGCCTATATTTTCCTTAAAAAGATTCCACAAAAAAAAATTTAAAAAGATACTGGATTGTTTTCTTGACTCTTGTACAAAATAATGGAACAGAAAAACATTCAACATCACATGTGAGACAGCCTTTATATTCGATGCTAAATATTTTAATTAAAGTATTTGGTGATGTCAACAAAGGGAGACAACCAAATGTACATACATAAATGGCAATGCCATTACATTTACAAGTATTATTAATCTATTGGAAGTAATCTAAAAAATAAAGCAAGAACTGTCAGTGAAGCTGTCTTATACCCCTTGCATAGGTTTTGTCATCGGGTCATGACCCTTGAACTATTCACCTTAATTTCGAATTTGAACTGTTATCTCATGCTGGTTTACATTTGTACCAAGTTTGATCAAAATCCATCTATAGACATGGTGGGAGACATGGAGAGTACATGATGTTGGGATGGATGGTCAGACAGGTGGACAGAATGATCCCTATAAGCCCATCATAGAGATTAGAACCTCTGATGATATTGAATAATAAAAATTATATTTAAAGATTATATATTTGTATTAATATGGACATTTTTTTTAAAACTACAGGATATTATAACTACCCAGACTACCTTGCAACAAGAAGCAGAAAATCCACCAAGCCCT
Source organism: Anadara kagoshimensis (assembly GCA_021292105.1). Classification (NCBI taxonomy): domain Eukaryota; kingdom Metazoa; phylum Mollusca; class Bivalvia; order Arcoida; family Arcidae; genus Anadara; species Anadara kagoshimensis. The sequence goes on along the minus strand of CM037870.1, from coordinate 19,641,761 downwards.
AGACTTACAACGCTCTTAGTAAGTTTATTTATGAATCCATAACAGTTATCTTTCCCTTGTTGAATACTTTATTTTAAAGTGACTACCAGAAGTGGTTCTCTTTTAATGTAAGGTGTTTCACTGCTATGGCTTTCCTTGCTTCCGATTGAATTGGGTTTTACATCCCAGTCAAGAATATTTCACTTATATGGAGACACCACCAACAATAGGTGAAGTGGCATACTTTTTTACTTTTGCATGGCACTCAGGGTAATATGTAAGGAGGTTCTTTAAAGTGACATGCCTGCCATGACACAGAGAATAAGTTTTTACGGTATTTTCCAAAAGACCCCTTCGTATGAGAATAAAAGGTTGTTAAAGTATTGTCAAGCCATTCATCAATGGTGCCTATTAGAAGAAAATATTCACTCGCTTGAGCATTGAACTCTTTGTCACTTCACATAACAGATCAGACTCATTCCACGGGGACTTTTGTCACTTCACATTACTGAAACCAGAATGTAATCTGACCTGATAGGCTCTGGACATACTTTAACTTAATTTTTGTTTTCATTTTATGATCAGGTCAACTATTGGTCTATGGTTAGGAGTATGAGACCAGTTTGGGACGAGACCTTAAATAACAGAACAGCCACAAGTACCCCAAGAAATGTCAGCCAAAGCAGTACTTTACAAAAGTCCAGCAGACAAATGGACACCAAAAAATCAGCGACTTCCAAACCAGACAAGAAAAAGAAAAAGAAGATTAAATTTTGAAAGAATGGGGATAATGCATAAATAATCATATATATGTCTAAATTTAGCAAAAAAATCCCATTCAGCAGAATCAAAGGCTTTTGCAAAATCTAGAAATAGCAAAATGCTGTCCTCATTGTTATCATTACAGAATTCATACATGTTGTATCTATAATTTATTTTGCAATACTACCTATATATCTGCCTTTAATAAGATAAGATACTTTTTATTACCAATTTAGAGACTTTCAAGAGCATATTATGTGTACATATATTTAATATACTAGTATGCTGATTGATCTGCATTTTTTAGTTTATCCATTACTCTATGTAATCTACATACAAACACAAACCAATCACAGTTGGTGTCACTTATAGGATGATAATTTTTCAAAGAACCTTTTTTCCCCTTTCTTAAAATAAGATAAATTACAGATAATTTTGATAATAAGACATTACTTACTCCGTCTCAGCCATACCAATTAAGTGAAAAAGGGGTGAGTGGATAAATAAACCAGGAAGGTGTAATATCTAAAAAAAAATTCTGTTCAATTAAAGGGAAGTAAATCTAAATCCTTCATAGTATACATTTGAAAATATGTTGTGAAGTTCTTTGGGTTTTTTTAAAGAACATTAAAAATACATGTTTGACAAGTGTTAATTTTTTGCAAATTTAGGAAAACAACATTTCAGAACTGACTGCCTTAATTTTGACCAGGGTGGACAGATAACAGAAAATTACTTCATTCCGCTATTCATAATAACCATTAAACTACATATATAACATCATTCCCTACTGTTACATTCCAATATATGCTGAGAACAATAGATTTTTTTACTCTGTTTATAATAAAGTTGATGATTTTTATGTGATATTCAAGGGTAATTAATAATAAATTCAGGCAATATATATATCTTAAGCTTAACTGTTAATGCTAAAAGTTTTACATTTTAATATATACACATATATTTTTAATATTTTATTAATGTTACATTTTTGTTCTTTTTTTAATTATTTTATTAAGGTTAAATATTTGTTTCACATTTTAATATACATGTATATACATACATTTTTATTATTTTATCAATTTTTCATTTTTGTTCTTTTTTTAATTTTTCTTATTTAGGTTAATTTTTGTTTCACCTGGTGACTATGATCACCACAAGATGAGACTTTGGATTACTTTCCCAATTTTGTGAACAAAGTCATCAAAAAAATTGTCAAAATGAAAAAGTTGAATGCTACAGACTTAGATTTCACTTTCATGTTCTTGGTGGTAAAGTCTTAAAAAAAAATTCAAAATGAAAAAGTTGAATGCTACAGACTTCACTTTCTCGTTGTTGGTGGCAAAGTTTTCAAAAAAATTGTCAAAATGAAAAAGTTGAATGCAACAGACTTAGTTTTCACTTTTTTGTTGCTGGTGGCAAAGTCTTAAAAATTTGTCGAAATGTAAAAGTTACTGCAATTGATTTTACTTGCCATTGTTGGCAGCTAATTCAGCAGCAGCTATGAAATATTAAATTTATATGAGAAAGTCAGATTTTAAACCCAAGTCGAATCTTATGGTGAATATATGAACAAGGTAAAAATTTAATTTTGTGGAAGAGAGAGAGAGAGAGAGAGAGAGTGTGTGTGTGTGTGTGTGTGTGTGTGTGTGTGTGTGTGTGCTCTCACCAATATTTGTGTACTGTACTCCCTTAGTTTTTTTGTTTATTTTAGTAATGCAATTAAGTTTTTTGTTTTTGAAATGATTAATTTCATTTTGTTATTATTTGATGGGTAAGATGTGATATTATAATATGTTACCAATACTTTATAACATTTCCAAAAATGGGTCACTGTAAATCAGGAAATTTTCTCGTCATTTAATTTTTATCAGAATCATTATTTAAAATACATGTATTTACATATTTCAGCATTGGATCATGGCCAGTGTTAATGCTAAGTTTCCACAAGTTAGTGTTAAAATTAGTAGTGGTCAGATTTCAAAAAATTTTAAAAGTACCACAAGTCCTTTTTTAAGATTTTTTTTCACAAAATTTCTATTATAGACTACTTTTAGAAGGAAATTCTAAAACATTAGTAGTCAATGGCTATTTTTGACTACCAGTAATTGGAACAAAGCATATACCAGTAATGGAAATTAATTGATTTGAAACAAAATATTTTAATAAAATTAAATTTAAAGTTTAAAATTAGTAGTGGTCAGATTTAAAAAATTTATGAAAGTACCACAAGTCCTTTTTTAAAGATTTTTTTCCACAAAATTGCTACTATAGACTACATGTACTTTTAAAAGGAAATTTTCAGAAATGAGTAGCCAAAGACAAGTTTAGCTACCAGAAATTGAAACAAAACATTTAAAGCAAATGGATTATATCAAAACACGATATTTTGTTAGTGAAAATGTTATTTTTCGTGTCTTGTTTTACTCTAGCAATTTACGAGAAATTAAACGAACATGGAAATTTACCTATTTATAGCATCCCATGCAATAATGCTTCCTTTAAATACATGTTGAATGCTTCAATAATAATTTTTAAAGGCATTTTAATATTTTATATATTTAGAGTATATTTATGACAATACAATATTACAATGTAGTACCAGTAGTATGTTATATTGCAATATTATATCTATATATACTGCCAAAATACTTATATAATCCTATAATACTTATATAATCCTATAATACTTATAATATATACCAGTTATACTGTAGTACTTAGAATTTTACTCTAGAATATTAGTACAAATGTACATGTATATTGTAGGGTATAATGTTTTTAGCAATACATTGGGTTATAGTAGTGTTTTTTCTGCTTTTATACACACATTTCAAAGGGCGCATTACATTTGTGCAAAATTTTCATAGCCCCCTACATGTCATTTAGGCAAAGGATATATACTGTTGCACAAAACTTAATTGCCCATGTTAAACTGTTAAATAAACACCACCTGACCTAAGAGTCTGTGTACACAACAGATCTGGTGACATATCTGCAAGGCTCTCTAAAATAATTCAAACAGAACTTCAAAACATAGAAGAAAATACTTACCAGTAATTGCCTAGGGATGTACAAAATGTCGCTGTTACATTATACAGAAGTTGGTAAATATGTTGCTTGTAGACGATGTTCAGACCGGAATTGTTGTATTTTCAACATTTCTTAACCTGGAGTGCCTTTGTACTGAAATTAATGAAATTTTTGTAGATGGCGTTTATTTAACATGGCAATTACGTTGTGTGCAATCGTAATATAAGCCTTTGCGCAATTGTCATATGTTTTTGGTTCAAAAGTCATATGGATTTGCGCAAACGTAATGCACAGATTTCAAGAAATGGGACATATTATTGTAAGAAGTTATCTGTCTGTGTGTACTGTCTGTCTGTATGTCCATCTGCAATATTTTGTCCAGGCTACTCATTGAAGATATTTTACATAGTACTGGGTATACATGATTAGTTGATATGTCATTGTGTTTGCCAGAAGGGGAAGTAACTTTGTTCAAATTTCTAAGAGTTTTCATTTTGAAATTTTGATCATTTTTTTTAAAATTTTGTCTGTCTGTATGTCCATCTGCAATATTTTGTCCAGGATATTCATTGAAGATATTTTTACTTAGTACTGGGTATACATGATTAGTTGATTACCAGGATATGTCAATGTGTGTCCAGAAGAGGAAGTAACTTTGTTCAAATTTCTAAGAGTTGTCATTTTGAAATTTTGATCATTTTTTTTAAAAATTTTGATCGTTCATTTTATTGAAAATCTAATCCAACAGTTAAATGGCATAAAAAAGTAAAACAGTTCATCATTCCACCATCTGCACTCAAAACAGAAAAAAAAACATTACTACAGTCAAACTTGCTTATAAAAGCCACCAAAGTGAATCTTGTAAAAGTGACCTTTATGGGCAGGTTACCCAGAATAAAAAGTAAAAGAGACAAAATTTTACTGTCCTTTAAAAACAGGTGTACCTTATGTAGAGGTGGCCTTTAAAGAGAGGATTAACTGTATATTCCTTATGTTAAACTGCAATTTTATTATACATATATGTACTGCCAAAAAGTTATAGTATGTATTCTAGAATTAGTATATACAGAAAAACATTATATTAGACCACCTATGAGACCCTAGAAATATGGACTTCATGGACAGGTAGTATTTAAATAGCGGTTCTTCTTCCTTAAAGAATGAAAAAAACTTTTTATACAGTGTATTATTGGTGACCAGGTAACAATATTCTTTTAACAGGGGTTCTTTTTAGATGATATTTGCAAAGATTTTCACATGCTAGTCTTGATGGACAGATGATATTCATACAGTCCAACCTATCTTAAGGTCGCCTTTATAAAAGAGAAACCTGTTTATAAAGGCCAGGAGAATTGTATCCCAATTGTTCTCTATTCATATTATTTGTACCTGTATATGAAGTCCACCTGCCAATAAAGACAACTTTTACTGGCTCCCTTTGGTGGCCTTTATACACAGGTTTGTCTGTATAGAGTCAACTTTGGTTGAAGTTGTAAAAAAGGAATTTAAAACACTGATCTAAATAGACACATTGGACATGTAGAGATTTTTTTGGTTGAAGTATAAAAAAGTACTTAAAACAATGGTCTAAATAGACAGGTGGTCTTTACATAGGGATGACAGCTATGTTTAACTGCATCCACAGGTAGTCTTTACATAGAGATGACAACTATGTTTAACTGCATTGTGAGTTGGTCTGTATATAGAGGTGGTCACTATAACAGGTTTCAGTGGTCTGTATATAGAGGTGTTTACTATAGCAGGTTTTAGTTAAGTAATACAAATAGTAGTTACCGTAGTATCGGTACATATTTATTATATTAGAATATGCTAGTATATTTTATATATTGTTTTACATTCTTAACTGAAAAGTATATTTACTATTCAAGTGCATGTAAGTAGTGGATTTCCTTTTCTTCAGATTGCAAAAACACCTTTTTCGTGAACATGTGGTATTGGCTAGGTTTCCACATATTTCAAATTTTCGAAAATATAATCCTTTTTCAAGTTTTTCCCCCACAAATTTGCTTAAATAGGTGACTTTTTCATAAATTTTCTTAGAAATTAGTAGCCAATGGCGATTCTGACTACCAGGAATGGAAACATAGAACTAATCATAAAAGTGCACAAAAACCAAAAGTTATTAAAGTTATAAATAGCTTATTATTGCATCATCAATTAAAAAATGGAAAAAAAAGACAGGAATAGTTTTTGGTACAAACTCGCATAAATTGATAGGATTAAAATGCAATACAAAAGATTGAATATTTTTGGAAATTAATTGATAAAATGTCCCCGATACCAATGGTAACTGTCTAACATTGAAATGCAGCAACATTGCTAATGGTACCTGTTCTGCATTGATAACAGCCATGTTTCTAATGGTAACAGTCTATTATATTCAATAACCCATGTTGCTAATGATAACGATCTATTACTGAAAATAGCTGTGTTACTAATGGTAACAGTCTATTAGTTAAAGTCAGCCATGTTGCTAATGGTAACAGTCTATTATTAAAAATCAGCAATGTTGCTAATAGTAACAGTCAATTATTTAAAATCAGTCATGTTGCTAATGGTAACAGTCTATTTTTTAAAATCAGCCATGTTGCAAATGGTAACAGTCTATTTTTTTAAAATCAGCCATGTTGCAAATGGTAACAGTCTATTATTAAAAATCAGCAATGTTGCTAATAGTAACAGTCAATTATTTAAAATCAGTCATGTTGCTAATGGTAACAGTCTATTTTTTAAAATCAGCCATGTTGCAAATGGTAACAGTCTATTTTTTTAAAATCAGCCATGTTGCAAATGGTAACAGTCTATTTTTTAAAATTAGCTATATATGTTGTCAAAAACAGTGGTACTTAAAGCAATATTTCAAGATTGTTAGTGATCTTGTTTTGAAACATTCATGAAATACAGCCATATTTAGATGTGTAAAATGCAGCCATGTTGTCATGGTAACGAGGTAAAATTAAACTCAAGCCACTTTATCAATGATATTTGTCTATTTTTCCTTCTGTGTTGTATCATATGGATATTTGTTCCGGTGGTTTAGAATAGTGATCAATAGTGGAAATTTTCAAAACTGTTTTTGATATTTCACATAGCTAGAAACATTCCCCTTTTATATATTGTTATTTTCTTTAAATTTTCTGTTGTTATTTTTGCACATAATTTTACATTTTTAGGCACTTGTTGTATTCCTTGTTTTTTTTCTTTTTGTTATATATCTTATAATGATAATAAAAATGCGATAAAAAAGGTTTTTGTTTTCACTTCCACTTTTTCTTGAAATCTAATTAAGCATTCAAATCTTTGGAATGAAACGATGAAACAGAATATGATTTCATAAAAGTGAACCGCTGTAAAGGTTAAAGTTAAATTGCAAACTTTAGCTGGCGACATCTCGACATAGTTGAAATATTCTTGACTGGGATGTTTAACTGAACCAATTCATCTTTCATTCAGTTTTGCGTAATTTTTCATTGCAAACTGCAAATTTATGAATATACTACTATACTCGACTATAAATGCTCTGTCAACCTGTCGTTGCACACACACACACACAAACACTAATCGCCGAGTTAAAAAATTAGCCCCGGTTTCACAATCAGTCCGTAGCTAAGATCTTAATTTAAATCTTGAAAAATTTCAAATCTTAATAATTTTGTTAATTTTCAAGATATTCTGAAATTTAAGGTGTCATTTTTAAGTTCACTTCTAATTAAACCATTTCTATTTAGTTTTCACAAAAATATATACCAGTAGTTCCAAGAAGAGATTAACAGAATTAGTTAATTTTAAAGTAAGAAAAATCTTAGCTCAGGAATGATTGATTGTGAAACCGGGACAAGCCGACAGATTATAACCCGCTTATATTAATTAAAACAAACACTAGTACCATGTAATTAAATGCATATGATTGTATTTTAAACTTTAAAAAAAAGTTTTTCACTTATATCGAGGCGGTCAGTTAAGGGTTGGTGGGTGAGAAAACCATTGACCTTCGTCAAGCGAACTGACAAACTTGCGCTCCTTCGCCTTCAAAACTTCGTTCCTTTGCAACTTTGCCCCCGACCGGGGTCTGGCCAAGACTTAAAAATAGTTAGTGACTGTTTTTTCGCCAAGCACTCGGCACTTAGACATGAAATGTCCCATGGTCCTTCGGAAGAGATCATAAAAATCGATGCCCCATATCACGTCAGGCGTGGCACGTTAAAGAACCCTCCCTGCACATTGCCTTGAACGCAGTGCAAATGTCAAAATGTCTACCCCTCTACCTATAACCCGGTGACGTCTTGATATACGTGAAATATTCTTGACTGTGACATAAAACGCCATTCAATCATCCAAACCTTTGCAACTTCGCCACCTCAACATCATGTTTTTGTTCCTTCGCTTCTTCGCGTTTAGGTAGTAGGAGCGAAGTTGTGATACGAACACCAGAGAATAAGTAAAAAATAAAACCTTTAATGATAGGCGCCTACATTTGAATTTTGGATTTTTACTAATCAAACATTTATGCTGGTTGATCTTTGAACAAATGGACCTGCAGTACAGACCTGTCGAAAGTTTAACACTTAACTAACGAATGAGTACTGAATCGTCATCTCATCTCAGCATATTCGGCAGCTGTAATCTATCTTTCGGCAGCTTTTCGGGCACGGGTATCCATTCGACAGCCTTTTTTTTGCTTAGTGTTAAATTTCGACAGGTTTGTATTGTATATTGCCTCATGTGCAACTTATAAGTAACAAAAATAAAAACATCATGATAAAATATATTACATTTAATATACATTTAAAACATAACAACAATTTATCTGGTACACATGTACCCACATACTTTCCATAAATAGACGTAAAGTAATTTGATATTAATCCAAGTATTTGGCACTATTAATTCTTATGTTATAAATTTCACTTCATATTAATTTAGCATAAATTGTTTCCTCATAAAGTTCATTCTTATTCAGCAAGAAGGCACTGGCCATCTTAATTCATGAGATAAAGTTTTCGCTTTTCACAAATTTTAGATTAATTTCCAAATTTACCAAGGTCGCCACACATCACTTGGTTCTGACTTCACTGAAACCATACTAGGAGAAGGGACGTTGTTACTATGGTTACTAGAACTGTCACTATTAGCAACAAATACTGAATCGTCCGAATACTGTCCAACATGTCCATAACTAAACATCTGTTGATTACTATACGGTGAATATTGTACAAAAGGTGACACAGGTGTTCCCATGGCGGTATCCATTTCACGTTTGATTTGCGTGGGCGTACTAGATGTGAGTGGCACTGAACTGTAACTGTCACTTATGGAACAAACACGTGAGCTCGAATCCGAGGAACCATCACAATAACTAGATAAATATCCACTAGAAACACTACTGAAGTCTGACACACTGGAAGATGCAGAACTGTGTGAGGAGTACATTGAATGACCAGTAGGTGGCGTTGTTCTCTCTGTATAACCGGTAGGTGGCGTTGTGTGACTTGATAACCGGTAGGTGGTGTTGTTCTATCAGCTCTGTCGGTACTTTGATTCATTCCGGATAACTGGACATATAAGTCGTTTTTCACTTGTTCACAGATGTATGGATTGGTAGATAGTATGTTGGTTATTTCCTGAAGACATTGTCTGTAGCCTTCTCTGTAACCATTATACACAGCCTGGTTGACATCTGAAAATATAAAACGATGAATGAATGAATGAATGAATGAATGAATGAATGTGAAATAGCACTAACGCATCAGTTCTAAATTCTTTCTTTTTCTCCTACAAAACCTAGAGTTTATGATGATTTTATCAACCACAACATGCACATGGTAAAATAATTTTGAAAAGAGAGTGTACACGAGTGATACTTTTATGATGTTTTTCATTCTTGGTAGGCTAAATCGCCATTGACTACTAATTTCTGAGAATCTCTTTCAAAAACAAACCTACTTTAGCAATGAAAAAGACTGCTTTGAAAAAGGACTATGGTTTTTTTTTTAATTGTGGAAACGTAGGTAATACTTTACCACAAACATTTATCAATTAACATCATAGTACTTTATTTTTTACACGCACACATTACACTTTCCATTTTTCTGGAATTTTCAAAACTTTAAAAATGTGGTACCATACGCAGGTATATATGAGTACTTACTTTGGGCTAATTTTTCTTCTTGGACCTGTTTGTCTTTGATATATTTCAGTGACATTTCAAGGATATCTGCCTTCTCCATCTTGGCATAACGCTTTTCCTGAAAATATATGGCATTATACTTTAGAAAATAAAACTTAAAAAGGTATTATTCTGTGAAAAGATATGTTCATGCACAGACACTTTGTATTATACATTCTGTCCTATAGTGATGCAAAATTAACAAATATATTAATTGGTATCCAAAGATTGATGTCAGTTGCTCCTTTCATGATGCCAACGATATTCAACATTCAAACACAAAATAAGCCTCGAAGTGTCATTGATAATTATTTGTATGAAATAACCCGGATAAAGTTATGGAAAGCAACAGGATATAACTGGCAACGTCTCGATATGAATGAAATAAACTTAGTTCGTATGTGAAACAAATCAAAGGTGAAAGAGAGGTAACTCTCATTGAAATGTCTTAACGTATTACATATCTGGTTAAGTCTCGATCTAAGTGAAAAATGTCAAACGAATTAATGGTGAAAGGGAGATACTCTGTAGCTTGCTAAAAGGGGATACACCACTCGTCTCGATACAAGTGAAAAAGTGTCAAAAATTTAATGGTTAAAGAGAGATAACTCTTATATATTTAGCTTACCTGGAGCTTGTCACCATTTAGGATGCTGCTTTTCAACTGGTCTAAACAATTATTAATTCTTTCTCGACGCCGTCTCTCTGTCAGTGGTTTGTTTGCCTGAAAAAAGTATACCATTTTTAAAACTCTTCAACTGTCGTTTTGTAATTTAACTTTTGGGGAAAATGTGGCGAGTTCAACGCCGAGTTTTCAGTGAATATAAGAAATGTGGAATTCATTTTTTTAATACAGATGATTCAATTATATGAAACGGGTACCTTAAAAGAATATTGATCAAAAAAATCATCATTCAAACAATTTTTTTGACATAGGAGCGTGCTACAACTGGTTGTTACTGTGCAAAAATTATAACTGCGTAATGTCATGGCTCAACGTCAACAGTCTAAAAATGACCTGATGAAAAAAAAATTATTGGCCAATGTGACTTGTTCTTGACATGTTTGGTTATACATATGTCTAGATGTGGAATTCTTGCTATATTCATTTACATATATTTGTTCACTCAAGTTGCTAAGTTCTGTGAAACGTGTTCAATATCGCAGTGTCAACTTTTCAATAATATTAAAAGCTCATTTAATAATGCGCTTCTGACAGCAGACATGGTCTCAGGAAACCCTAAATAATGTCATGTCATGAATGAATTGTTGTTTTTTTTAATTAAATAAAGTACTCAAACTTCACACTTGACAACATGTACCAATTTTAAAATACTTTATATAACTGAAAATCATAATTATAGGTTTTTTTTTTGTACATTATTTCCAGTAAAAGTACATTTTGATAAAACTTTTTATTTAAAAAAAATTGAATTATTTTTAGAAAGATATTTTACAGAAAGTTTGTTTTACATAATACAGGATGTAAAATTTCTTAAAATGTAATAGAAACAACTACAAATTACACAACAGATTATGCATGTATTTAAAAAAAGATTTTAAGCATTAAGATTTCTATATAAGAAAATAATTGAGAAATAGAAAAAGGATATAATTTTATTAAATCAGTTAATTATGAATAATTATTGATGCAATGGATATTTATCTAGTCAATTGCTGATTTAAAACGTATGAAAAGATTTTTTTTAAAATCAGTAACAGAAATAAAATTCTATTTGCCTTTTTCTTTTTATATAAAAATTCAAATTTTAAATGAAATATATACCCTTGATACTTTATATTCTTCTTTGGTTTGCATAACATTATCTGGGAAAGACATCTTGACTTTCTTTGCAGGATTCATAAATCAGTAAATATCCAATATCAATGAAGATATTTTTGCAAAACTATCGATTTCCGAAAATCACTAAATATCCAGTACAAATGAAGTTATTTTGCAAAACTATCGATTTCTCAAAGTGAGTTGACCAACCTGGGTGCACAGTATAATTTAAGGACCGTGTGAGTATCACTTCGAGGGGGAGGGGCAACCACAGACAATAAGTCCCATCTTCCCCTAATCGATATTGTGTGTCCGAGTATTGCTAGTATAGTTCATAATAGATTCCTTAAGCCAAGTGGGAAAACACCAAACAGGTAGGAATGTTTATCAATTAACCTGGCGTGAAATGTGGCACGTGGGTCATTGCTGTGTAAACACCCTGTATAGAAGCCTGGTTGAGCATTCGGTATCAATCTAGCCGTTGGCTTACAGTTAATGAGACAGTTAATGATGACATAGGTGTAAACGCGTGTCATTGTGTCTCATAATAATAAGTAATCATTAAATATATTAGCTTTTGTTTAGACAAAAATTAATGTCAAGATTTTTTTCTTTTCACTAAATTTAATGATTTAATAGAACAAAACCGGGTATGGAATTGGACATCTAAATGCGCTTTTTATTTTATTTAGATCTTTTTTTGTTTTTCAGGTGCAATTCATACGTCTATATTTTTTCATGTTATTATTTATTATCGTATTTTTAACTTTTTTGAATTTTTTTATAATTGCTTCTTATTTTTATTCTAAACTTAGCAGTAGGAATGCGTTTTTTTAATGATATCATAACGTATTTTCAAATCATTATTCGTTATCGTTATTCATTTTAGCATTTTGTCGTAGATTTTTTTTTATTAGAATTTTATTTATAATTCATTATTATTCAATATTAAAAAAATATTTGAAACTTTATACATTTAGTTTATAACTGATTTATGCATTTCGAAACAGTAAAGTAGTTTAACTCGAGTAATAAAGCCGAGTTTCATCAGCGACATTTAATACAAAGTCGCTGGTACCGTTGACAATTCTCCCGACAGCTGCTAGAGATCATTTTTTAATAATCGTGTTTAAAGGCATTGTTTTACAAAACCGTTCTTTTAAACAGAGACATATAATATATATGTCTCTGTTTTAAAATATTCTCTTTTTAAAGATTTTTATTCTTGTAAAGTTTTTGTATTAGAAATTGCTTTGGTTTTTGTGTGTGTATTTTTGCAACTGAATAAATAAATAAATAAATAAATAAATAAATAAATAAATAAATAAATAAATAAATAAATAAATAAATAAATAAGAATATGATTTTTAATATAATTTCATGAGTAATCGCTGTCTGTTGTTTAAAAAAGTATAGCCACAAGGGCTTTAGAAGGAATAAAATGCGTTTTATTAAACTGGGATTTAACTTCACGCCTAGAATCAATGAAAACGTGAAAAACACAACTTTACTCACTGTACACCGCTTGACATCTGGGCTTTTTGACAGTTTGAATAAAAAATTATTACCTAAAAAAATCTGCAAAATATTTCAAGCACATTATTTCCTAATTATCTTTTTTCTGAGACCCTTTAATACACAAAAAAGAAGTCCAATTACAGAAAATTAATCTATTTTTTTTTTAAATATCGCTGGAGTAACTAACGAGAAACGACAAGAAAAAGGCATTATTGAAAAAATTTGATAGTCAAAGGGAGATAACTGCAATTACTCGCGTCTTACATTATACTAGTGTGCAATTCTATTAGATCTAGACAAGTCTCCGTGTTACTTTAATGGTTGCAAGAATAGCTCTTGTGCTCAACTACAAACCATAACAAGTAAACCCGTCAAGCGTATACACGCATGGACGTTTGAAATGGCAGCCGGACCGATTGCCGAAAGAAACCAAGGTTTTAATGGCTTTATTTACATTGAAATATCTAAATATTTGATTCTTTACAAATATACAACATCAGTTTATTTATTTCCGATTTTCATAGGTCCATAACTTGAAATTCTTTTACCACAAACCACTCATCTATCAGCATATAAATTGACTTCTTCCTCTTCTTCTTCCAACTAAAGTATTGTCGTATTCTAATGCATATGCGTGAGAATGAGGTCTATGTACAGTTGCATGTTGGTGCTCGATCTAGACAGCCACATGTCAAGTGACTCGCCAGGCAGGACTTAAAACTTAAAAAAAATACCTTGCATGCGTCTACCCCAACACACATAAGTAGATCTTGAACAGTGTTGAAGCTGTCTAGGGAGTCTGCCACAACAACACTTGCTGACATAAGCCAAACACAAGCACAGTTGAACTTGTGCAGCAGTTGGTAGCACGTCGGACCTAAGGTCAAAGGACCAAGGGTTCGAATGCTGTTGTAGACATGTTGTTAGTCTATCTAATCAACCAATTTACTATTATTGATATTAATTATTATTTTATTATTATTGTTTTTTTTTTGTTTTTTTTGACTTCGGGTTTGTGATCTGATGGGTGCCAAATAGTGTCTCAATGGGCCAGCACTATAAAGTACAAAGCAGACACTTGCCAAAACTTGTCCATGGGCATGTAGCCTAGGTCAACAATGAATTAATCAAACACAATCCATGTCCAAATCACATAATTTCACAATCACAAAAGCAAAATAGAAACGGGCAAATAAAGTTCAACATAGAATTTCCACATGGGGAATCAGGCTGTGTGGCCCATAGGATGCACATGTGATTGTCATTGCATATGTAACAGGAAGGATAAAAAATCCAAGGCCAGACGGGGGATCAAACTCAGAACCTTCCACACTATAGGCATATATTTTGTTGGCTTGCATCGCCTCTCGCCACTTTGATTCAAATCCAACCTGGAGACATGCTTAAGTAGTGAGGTTGTTTGACAGTTCTCGTGACTTTGGTTGATGGTTTTCTCTGGACACATTTCCTTTACCATCTCTGAACTGACTGCCATGATATAAGGAAATGAACACCATATATATCTGTTCCACTCTTCTGTTTGAATGCATTAGTTATCATATAAGCATTCATCACATGATTGGTCATTACTTAAGCTGTGTTGGTAGAGTGCTTGCTCCGTAGGTGAGAGTTTATGGGTTCGAATCCCGGTCCTGTCTGACCCAAGACATAAAAGTGGGTAGTGACTGTTCTTTAACCAAGCACTTGGCATTAGGAAATGAAAGTCACAGTTCTTTCGGATGGGAACTTAAAATAAACGAGGTCCCGTGTCATAGTGGGCATGGCATGATAAAGAACCCTGCTGTATAATGCCATCAGCGCAATGCACAATAAAAATTTCTGCACCTTTGCCTAAAGCTGGTGACATCTAGATATAAGTGAAATATTCTCGACTGGGACGTTAAACACCATTACTCAACTCAATTACTGAAGTTGTAAATGCAACTTATCACAAGAATGTGCATTATTTACCAAGTGTGCATGAGTTATAACTTATTACACAAATAACAAGAATATCTTTCACAACATCTGTACTATCATCAGTGTTGGTTCTTATCCCTTTATTTTACTTTCAGATGCGACAGTTTACGTAGGAGGTTTAGATGATAAAGTATCAGAAGCTATACTATGGGAACTGTTTCTGCAAGCCGGTCCTGTTGGTAAGCCTTAGATTTACACAGACAAATGTCTATAATAAGAAGAGAAACATGTATTGAATATCATTTGACTATTAAAGCAAAATATAAATCAGTTGACAATTGATTTCCTTGCTGTAGGTCTTTACTGTTTGGCTTGGTACGATACTCTTATGATGGACCAAATGGTCTATGATGATTATCTGCTACGGTAGTTACTGGTACTCTAAAGGGTACCAAATGTGCACAATAGAAGAAAACAGATTAGACAAACCCTTTAGACTTCCACAACACACGACTCACTAGTCACTAACCTACATGAACATACATGTATAATGAAAAATGTATTAATTTAATTTTGTTGTTTTATTCCTTAAAGAGATCCACTTTCAACATGCATACCTAGTCACTGGAACAGCCAGATAAATAATGTCATGTGTATAGTCATAAAACAGTGGGATTTATAGTTTTTACAAACTCTTGTTGTCATGACAACACAAAACCCAAGTGTGTTGAAGTCAAACAAATCATATATTCTACTGACAAAAGATTCAGATCTTAATGAAATATAAAAGTTGCATAAAACAGGCTATCAAACTGCCATAAAACAAAAAAAGACTAGATCTCTTTATCTAAAGGTATATAACATTAAGGCATGCAATGGGGCAATTTGGTGTGATCATCAGCATTGCTCTCAAAGTTTTATATAACAAAATCACTAAAAGTTATGATCGAATGCCATTTCAAAATTGCCCCCAAAAATGAGCTCCAACTGGAAAATTCTCAATCATGTGCATGATCAAAATACCAATGGTCAAGGGCACATCTACATGTACTCTACCCAAAGATTGTTACTGTTAAGTTTCATAAAGATTTGTTAAAGTTAGTTTCGGGGGACGTAAATATTAAAAAGAAACATAACAAGATTGTTCTTTGCCTCCAGTAAGCTATTCTATGTTTCAGTAAATGTCCACTTTTCCCAACCATGTGCATGATCATAATACCAATAACCAAGGGCACATCTACTCAATCTAAAGATTATTTTTGCGAAGTTTCATAAAGATCTGTTAAACCCTGTTTTGGGGACTTAAATATAAAGAAACCATAACAAGATTGTTCTTTGCCTTTAGTAAGTATTTCTATGTTTCAGTAAATGTCCACATGCCCAAGGACAGAGTGACACAAAGTCATCAAGGATATGGTTTTGTGGAGTTTATGGGTGAAGATGATGCTGATTATGCCATCAAGATCATGAACATGATCAAACTCTACGGGAAACCAGTCAGAGTCAACAAAGTAAGTCATACAGCTGATCAAATAATCAATCAATCAATCAATCAACAAAGTAAGTCATACAGTTGTCCAGTCAATCAATCAATCAATTAATCAATCAATCAGATCAACAGAGTAAGCCTTGTCTAGCTTGTTAATCAATCAATCAATCAATTAACAAATTGATCAAGTCGTACGGCTGATCAATAAATCAGTCAGGTCAGTCATTAGTCCATCGGTTTTCCAAGAATATTTTTACGGTCACTTACATTGAGACATCCACAGCTCTAGATTAAGTGGCATAAATTTTTACCTTTGCAGTATCTTCAAGTCAATGTGTAGAGAGGATTCTGTAGTGTGTAGTTAATGAGACATATATTATTTTTATTTGTGAAAAGTCTTCCTCAAAAGACTTTTCACGAATTATGCCAACATAGGCTTTGATTAACCCAAATCAATGGGATCTATGGATCAGATCCATTACAGCTGCTTCTTGTTATATGGTTGTTTTTAATTTTAGGCTTCAGCACATCAGAAGAATTTAGATGTTGGTGCGAACATATTTATAGGAAATCTGGATCCAGAAGTGGATGAAAAACTCTTGTATGACACTTTTAGTGCTTTTGGTGTTATCTTACAGACTCCAAAGGTATGTAAACCAGGTTTATTATGACATGTCCCCAAAACAAAGTGATCGCTCCTGACCATCATTTTGTCAGCCACTTTTGAAAACCATTTAACAGCTCTTTATGAAACTTCAAGGGAACAATTGTTGGATGGAGTACGTCGGTGTGACTTTGAGTATTCATATTTTGATCATGTCCATGGTTGGGTATTTCCCAGTAGGGGCTTATTTGGATGACACTTGCAATGACATCTCATTTCAGTTATAACTTGTTTCATAGGATATTAATTTCTTTTTAATGAAGGATTTTATATCGTTACATACAAATCAATGTTCAAATGTAAAAACACATTAAGACACTATATTCCTATCAGCAAACACACATGGGGGGGGGGGGGCGAGATATTCTGCAGTATGTAAAATAATCTTGTATTAAAAAAGGACTTTTTCAATGTGCAACTCAAAGAATTTACCATACATCATTTTGGAGGAATGGGAAAAAAATTGCTTAACCTTAAGATATTGGCTTTGCTATTACTTGTATCTTAATCCATTTCAGATTATGAGAGATCCAGACACAGGAAATTCTAAAGGTTATGCTTTTATAAACTTTGCAAGTTTTGAGGCCTCAGATGCGTCCATTGAGGCCATGAACGGACAATATCTGTGCAATAGACCAATCACAATATCATACGCATTTAAAAAGGAATCCAAAGGAGAAAGACACGGATCTGCCGCAGGTAAATACAGTCAAACCTGTCTATAAAGGCCACTCAAGAAAAGCAGTAAAAGTGACCTTTATATACAGGTTCAAATAATATGAATAAAGAACAATTAGGATACAACTCTTCTGACCTTTATAAGCAGATGGCCCTTATATAGAGATGGCAGGTTGGACTGTATATGTTTGTTTGTTAACTAACGGATCTATTTTCACTTTCAATATTACACAACTACAGTAGCTCAGTTGGTAAAGAGCTTGCTTCATATGTGGGAGTTAGGGATAAGAACCCTGGCTGGGTCTGACATAGACTTGAAAAAAGGTAGTGACTGTTCTTTTGCCAAGTACTTGACATTGAGAAGTAAAAGTCACAGGTCCTTATGTCATAGATCTGAAAAACTGATGGCTCATGTTATGGTAGCCAAAGCACACTTAGACTCCAGAAAACACATTGCTCTGAGCGCTCTGAAAATGTAAAAAATTCTGCCAGTTCACCTTTAGCTGGTGATGTCTTGATATAAGTGAAATATTATTGATTGTGGTATAAAACTCCATTCAATAAATCAGTCAATCTATCTGTAAGGGAAGATATACCACATACAAAGTCTATACAGTATGTTTCATTTATCTACCAGTACTTGGAATCGTGGTTAATAAAATTATCTAGGTTTGCGAAGTGTTGAATATTCAATCTGCTGGCAACTAAATCTTCTGAGCATAGATATTAGTAAATTTTTTTTGGATGTGACATTTCACCAAAACAGTGCAGAGTATTGTAGTTTGCAAAAAAATTTTATCTATGTTCAAGAAAATGAAGACAAAAGATCAATTACTGTAAAGGGGATTATTTTTGCGGAGTGAAAATTTAGTGATTTCTGAAATCTTGCATTTCGCGTAGATGAAATTTTCCTGTAACCAATATAACTGAATGTATATACTATATGTGTGATATATTAACCTGTATGGTAGACATTTTTGTGGTAATTTCTTTAGCGGGAAATAAGCAAAAATTTTACCCACACGAAAATTTCTCCCTTTTCAGTATTTGAACCGTGGTTGAAGTTACAGCACTTGAAATCTAATCATGTTTAATTGTAAAAATTCCTTGTTACACGACCTATATAAATTTTGTATACTATAATCTCAAATTTGTTATTTAAAATCATGTGTTCTTTATGTTTTGTTTCAGAGAGATTACTGGCTCAACAGAATCCACTCTCCCTAACAGATAGACCACATCAGTTGTTTGCCGATGCTCCTCCGCCTCCATCACAGCCTCCTGTCCCAGCACCACCAACATCATTAGCACCACCTCCTCCTCCACCAGTACAGGCCATGCAAACAGCTCCATCATCAGGTAATGTACTGCTTTGTAATTTGTATTGTCATTAATTAAAATTAATTCCTCCAAAAACAAACCAGAACAGTTTATGTTATAATGTTGACCTTCTTTTTGAAAATATGGACCTAATTTTTTTTTTTCAAGACTCACTTAGTCAGTTTTAGATTGAACATTGAAAATATGTTTTGTTTTAGCAATTTCGGATGATATTGTATGGCAACAAAATGTGCATTCTGTAAAGTTTTAGAACCCTAGCTTTGTACATTATAAACAGTCTTGTCACAATACCACCATTTATTCAGTTATATCTGACATTATTAAAGAATTAGCTGTGATATTGATAAAAGAATACATAGTTGAATCAATGTTCAAAATAAGTCAAACTTTTGAACCAGTCCTTGTTGTGATAATGTTACTATCTTCTACTTCTATAAGCTCTACTATTGAAAACAGTCCTTCCCAAAAGTTACCATTCTCAGACTGTGGGACAGTTTTTAACACTAGTAAAATTGTAAATTGGGATTTGAATAAATTATTGTTATCAGTAGTTGACAAAGTAAATAAGGCCATCTTAAAAAACTCACTGAATTAAAATGTTCGGATTTAAAAATATGTTGCATAATTAATGTTATCTTTTCTTTAGGACCACCATCATCAGTTCCTCAGAATGTGCCACCACCACCTGTACCACCACCAGGTAGTATGGCCCCAGCACCAATGCCACCTCCTCCTGTACCACCCATGGGAATGCCACATTTTGGCCCACCAGGTGGCCCCGGAGGACCAGGACCACCAGGTAACTTCAATACAAATAGATTGAATGTTTAAATATTTTCAGATTATTTAGCTAGATTTCATAAAGCACACTAAATTATTTTTGTCCTTGATATCAAAATGAAAAGCTTATGCCAACAAATACTGTATACCGGTATTGTTTTATTTTTGCGGTGTCAATTTTTCGCAGTTTGACGATAACTAGCTTATTCATGGTGTCATATTTCCGCTGTCTTATCTGATTAAAGGAAAATGACTCTAGCAAGATTATTTGACTGGTAATACCCATGTATTTTCATGGCTGTTTTATTTTTCGTGGGAATACATTGGACCACGATTATAGCCAAAATAAAACCACAGCAAAATATAAACACTATACAGTATCCATTTTCGGGATAATGGACAAGTGGTGCTGCAGCCATTGCAACTCATGTCTCGGTTAGGTTCCAACTTAAAGTCTCCCTGAGTGTGTACAAAGCTGGCATACACATCATACACATTGCTAGTCATGGCCACAGTGTGATCTGGATGATACTAGCACCACAGTGTGAAATAATAAAGTACACTAATACAAGCACAAGGCTTACTAAAAGTGTCTTAACTCAATGATTAGAATATATCTTGTGTATCTATAATCTTTATTAAGTCACCCCCAACATAGTTGGGGGGATTTATTGATTTACCCTTTCTTTTTTATGGTTTTGATTTCAGTGATTTTGTCACATTTTTCTTTCTGCCTTTTTAAATTGGGAAAATTTTGAAGTTCTGAAATACAGTAAACTGCATAATGACATGCTTGCAATAGCTTAGAATTGTTATATTGTCACAATATCTAGTATCTCACTGTTGGGGAATTTTAGTGATCAAATTGGGAGAATTTAGTAATTTTTACCCTGGGGAAACTACCTTTATTCGGTAGTAATTTTAGGCAAACAAAATCACTGGATTTAAATTTGGTGTGATATGGCATTGTTTAATTAATATATTAAAATATTGTATTTTGTTAATAATTTATTTATAGGACAGATGCCATTCCATCAACACCCAATGCAGAGACCACCCGGTCCACCCATGGGACCTGGGGGTCCTCATATGGGGCATCCAAATTCTCAACAGCAGCATCCAAACATGCAAGGTCAGCAACAAAGAATGCAAGGTAATCTTTTATTACACTGATCTCTGATAACTTAATTTTGTCCATAAATCACCCAGGTAGAGCCTTGATAGATATGCATGTACTGGAATACCTGTATTACCTCTATTATCATCTCTCACTGTTTGCAGGGGTCTTACCATTCATATATTTTCCTATATCTACTATAATTTTGACCCTTTCCTATATTTGTCTATATAATTTGAAAAACCTCCTACACATATTTTCCTATATTTTTTAAACTAGTAGCATCAGGAATTCAGAATGGGGACATTTTTCCTGCATTTAGTAAATATCTGAAGCAAGATTAACATTTATGTATTGCTAAAGCAGTAAGTGTACATTGCAGTTGCCAATATTTTGTGTTTGTTAGTAAAACAGGGAAAGGGAATCGCTGAAGGGGAGGAAAGGAGGCCATGGATTTATATTTTATGTGTAAACTATGTAAAAATATTTCTATAATTTTAGTAAAGACTCGTAAAATTTCCAATAAAACTTCTATAATTTTTTGACCCTATATTCCTATTTTTCCAACCCCAAAACAAGTAGGACCCCTGTGTTTGTTTCCTATGAAATTCAGGATTGTTTTAATTTTATGAAAATTGTGTGAAATATAGAAATGGTGTTTTATGCCCCAGTCTAGGTCTTTAGAAATATCATTTGGGACTATTTGTTTGCATATTTCTTACTTTTCATATGTCATTGCTGAATTATTTACACTTTAAAAGTTCATAAAAAAAATAGGAGAGAGAGTAGGTTTTTATAGAGAGTGATAGAATTGTAAAAATAGTACATTAACTGCACCAAGGTTTTACACATCTTTTGGTGCAGGATCTGTCCTTGTATTAAAAAAATTACTGTAAATGTATTTATTTTCGCCGTGCTATTTTCGCGTTTTTTGTTTTGCATGAAAATTGATACCAAGTGAAAATTAAATTATGCTTATTATGTTATAGTGCATATTTGAAAAACACGAAAACTTATCTTCCTGGATATGTCTAAATTCCATATACCGCGAAAAGAAATACACACAAAAATAAATACTTTTACAGTAACTACATTTAATTCCATTTTTGGAATCGTAATGCAGGCATTCTGTAAAGAAATACAAAAGTAATACTGGTATTTATTTCATAAATTGGAATAATTTACAGACAAATTTTATGAGAAAATCTGTTTTATAGTTTGGAAAATGCAGTAGGTTGACAACTCATAGTTTGCTGAGTGGTAAAGATATAATGAAAACTTAATTTATACTAACACTGTTTTTTTTATTTTATCAGGTGGCCCACCAGGTCCTCCAGGCCCACCTGGACCTCCTGGTCCACCCGGCCCACCAAATCAACAAGGCCCTCCAGGACCACCAGGTATGCATCCTCCTCCTCCAGGTATGCAGCAAAACCAAGGTCCTCCTGGAATGAGGCCACCACCCCCAGGATGGAGAGGACCACCACCCAGGGGACCGCCTCCACCATTTGGTAAGTTATAGTTTCACAGTGGTATCTGTCTAACCTGAAGACCAGGGGTTCAAAATTATGTTTTGTAATGTAAAGTCCAGAACCTTTGGCTTTTATTTTTGGCTGCCCCACATAAAGTTTTGAATGTTCAATGTCATCTTTTAAAAGTTCATGTACCATTATGTTATCATATAAAATACAAGTAAGTAAAATTATCCTGGTAAAAATGATAGGTCCATCAGGCTTTTACAGTTTAGATATCATGGGTCCCAATGTAAAATCAAGAGGTCCTGGACCTTGGAACCGGGGAATTTTGAACCCCTGAAGACTTTCTGACTGAAGATTTTATTAGATTACTTTTTGATGGGTTTTGTTTGTCATAAAAATAATTCTGTGAACACAAGGATTCTCTTCATACAGAGTCTAGTATATGGGTTTAATTAGATCAAGGAAAGTAAAAAATTTTAAAAATATGTTTCATTACCTGATAGCCAAAATTCCTATTGACTACTTATTTCTGAGAAATTCTAACAAAAAAAAGTAAGCTATTTTAGCAAATTTGTGGTGTTTGATTTGGTGTCAAGATTTATGTTAAAATTTCAAATTCTGATGCCAAGTTGTTGCCATGTATTGCTTAGTTTAGTCTTAAAAGTCAATCGTAGAAAAAATTGGCTTTGAGTTATCAATATTATTCAGGAAAATTATGTTCATGTTATGAAAGTTATTAAAGTTTGCATTTGCATAGTTATATGCTGTGGTTTCCTTCACCGCCCTTTAACTGACCACCTCAATATAAGTGAAAAAATCCCCATTTAACCACTCTGCTCCACTTCTCTTTGGAAGAATATTGAAAATTAATACTGAAGGAAAATTTTATTACCCTAATTGTGTAATAGTGCATATGTAAAAAACGTGGAAATTTAACTACCTGGACATGTCTTAATCTCATATGTAACAAAAATAAATACACACACAATTAAACAGGTTTACAGTATGCAATTTGTAAGCTTATCTTCATTGATTGTTGTCTTTGTCATTGCAGGAAGACCACCTCCCCCAGGGATGAGAGGACCCCCTCCTCCACCTGGTGGTCCAAGGGGACCAATGAGAGGTCCACCAGGTGGTCCAAGAGGACCAATGAGAGGGCCACCACCTCCTGGGATGAGAGGCCCACCACCACCACCAAGATACTGAGAACTTATTGCGAGATGAATTTCAAGGACAAAATTTTTGGCTTATTTCAAGTAAATAGGCTACAGTGAAAAATATAGACCAGTTAATTTACCAACAAGAAGTAGAGACTTTGTAAGGAATTTTAAAGAATCTCTTTTGATTCTATTTTGTGGTCAGTGCTATTCTTGGCCGGTCAGTCATAAAAACTTCACAAAAAGTGTTTACTTTATCAGGCATTTCAGAAATGCTGTTTTTGAAAGGTACCACAGCCCAGGATGTATGTACATGAAAGGTACCAAAGAAATATGAACAGTTACTACAAAATGGGCTAACATAGATGATAACACAAAAATAACAACACAATAATGAAATTCATGTATAGTAAAACCTCATTTGAATTCCATCATTTGTGAAGTCAAATTTTAGTGTTATGAAGGGGTTTTGCAATGAATCAATGGAGTATTATAAAGAAAAACATAGAAGAAATGAATTCTGGACCTTCAAAATAGTGTGGCGAAAAGCGAGGTGTATGAAAGTTGTGGCACACATTTTATGTAGTATCGTTTCATTTATTTACAGTATGAGTGTGAGGGTGCCAAGTGTATGGAAACATTTGTAAGACTTGTGAATCTGAAGTGTATGCAAAGTAGAATATTAAGTTTTATGGTTTAAATTCCAAGGGAGATAACTGTTACTGAAATATATTACAGACATATGAAGTTAATTGTTATTGATGTGGAAAGTAATGTAGAATGCTGTCTGATGAAATATTTAGAGATTTTGGTGTAGGATAGGAAGGATTGGAGAAGTACAAATGCATGAAAAATACATGGAAAATAAAACAAATTTGCTTTACAGGGATGTTTCTGGCCACTCACAGGGTTCAGTAAAAGAACCCATTTCCATTGTCAAAAAAAAAACCCAAAAAAAACAAGAACAAAAAAAACAATTCCATAGGTAAATACTCCAAAATTGACTCTGTATAAAAACTGAGAGGGGGGAACTCGAGACAGGGTGTCAAAAACCCAATATTGTTGAGTAAGATTGCATATCTTTATAATAATCTACATTTACACATACGGTGAGGCTTATTCAATGTACGTCTGATACAAGAGAAATAGATTTGTATTACTAGTATTAATTTAAAATGTCAAAATCAGTAAATCAGAGTATTTTTTCCCCAATTTTTCCTAAAAGTGGATTTTGTGGAATTATTAGTTTCCATTTCATTCAAAGGTCCCCTTCCTTTCATAAAATGGCCAGAATAATCCCTGGAAGAGTGAGGATGACAGATGTAGTTTCCATATTTTAATTGTATCATATCATAAAGATAAACATTATTTTAAAAATAAAAAAAAAATCTTATAAAGTTTCTATTGTGTTAGTCTGATTGATTTCTTGTTCATAAAATATAATTATGTGGAATCATTGATTTTTCTGGTGTCTAATTTTAGTGGTTCTATAAAAAATACTATTTTATAGGGTTATCAAATTCATGGTTTGTGGTTTTCTGTTTAATGTAATATTGTTTTTTCATTGACATGTAAATTTGTGGTTCAATGTATCCACAAAAAGAACGAAAAATTGGGACACCACGAAAAGTAACGATTTCACAGTACATGTATATGGTTGACTATGATACTGTTGACTTGACATTGTTCATTTCCCAAACCTCCCCAAGCCATCTTAAGTTTGCAATATTGATTGACTTCCATTGACATTTAAGGTGTTCACAATGATCTTCAATAGTTGAACCTTTAGACATCTTCATGATCTTGTCAGGAACTGATATGGCTAGAAGCTTAACAGTTCATTCAAAACATCAAGGCATAAAGTTTGTGAAGCAGGTTGACTGTGACCTACATTCATTGTTGCAGTGGCCTAAAATAGTAAAATCTAAAAAGATACTTTTGAACCAAAAGGCCTAGAGGCTTAAAACAGTCTAACCTGCTTCAAAGGTCGCCTCTATATTTTAGAGACCATTTTAACAAGTTCCCTTTATAGACAGGTATGACTATTTCATCAGGGCATGAAGCTCTATCTTGTTTGTGAAGTTAATTGACCTTCACTTACTTTCAAGGTCATAAATGACCTAGGGTAGTAAAAAAATCTTTTTTGTCATGAGGCAAAATGTCTATAGGCTGGAAACTTCCTCACATTGGAACATGCAGTTCTACAAGTTTTCAAAGCTGGTTGACTTGGACCTACTTTCTAAATAAAGTAAAAGTCTGTAGGATGAAAACGCCATAACATCAAGGCATTAAGTTCTACCAAGTTCGCGAAGCTTGTGGACCCTGGCATTAGTCAGGCTTGAACAACAAAAATATCCCCAATTTCAATGACAACTACAAAATATTGTCCACGAATTATACCTACTGTATTGCTAGTGAAACAACGGGTTATGCTTGTTCTTCAGGCTGGATATCGCTATAGAAACGTAGAATGATTTTCTTTCAGGTGGAAAAAGAAATGCGAAAAGATTGACCTTCAGGTGGTATATCGCTAAAGAAATGCGAAATGATTGACCTTCAGGTGGGATATTGCTAAGAAATGCGAATTGATTGACCTTCAGGTGGGATATCGCTAAAGAAATGCGAAATGATTGACCTTCAGGTGGGATATCGCTAAAGAAATGCGAAATGATTGACCTTCAGGTGGGATATCGCTAGAAATGCGAAATGATTGACCTTCAGGTGGGATATCGCTAAAGAAATGCGAAATGATTGACCTTCAGGTGGGATATCGCTAAAGAAATGCGAAATGATTGACCTTCAGGTGGGATATCGGCAAAAAACGCGAATATTTGTCCTTCAGATGGGATATGGCTAAAGAACGTGGAATCTTGTTCTTAGGTGGGATATGGCTAAAGAAACGCGAAATGATTGTCCTTCAGGTGGGATATTGCT
Source organism: Anadara kagoshimensis (assembly GCA_021292105.1). Classification (NCBI taxonomy): domain Eukaryota; kingdom Metazoa; phylum Mollusca; class Bivalvia; order Arcoida; family Arcidae; genus Anadara; species Anadara kagoshimensis. The sequence goes on along the minus strand of CM037870.1, from coordinate 19,614,941 downwards.
AAAGAAACGTTAATTGATTGACCTTCAGGTGGTATATCGCTAAAGAAATGCGAAATGATTGACCTTCAGGTGGGATATTGCTTAAGAAATGCGAAATGATTGACCTTCAGGTGGGATATCGCTAAAGAAATGCGAATTGATTGACCTTCAGGTGGGATATCGCTAAAGAAATGCGAAATGATTGACCTTCAGGTGGGATATCGCTAAATAAATGCGAAATGATTGACCTTCAGGTGGGATATCGCTAAAGAAATGCGAAATGATTGACCTTCAGGTGGGATATCGGCAAAGAAACGCGAAATATTTGTCCTTCAGATGGGATATCGCTAAAGAACATGGAATCTTTGTTCTTAGGTGGGATATGGCTAAAGAAACGCGAAATGATTGTCCTTCAGGTGGGATATCGCTAAAGAAACGCGAAATGATTGTTTTTCTGGTGGGATATCGGCAAAGAAACGCGAAATATTTGTCCTTCAGATGGGATATCGCTAAAGAACGTGGAATCTTTGTTCTTAGGTGGGATATGGCTAAAGAAACTCGAAATGATTGTCCTATAGGTTGGATATCGCTATAGAAACGTTGAATGTTTCTCCTTTAGCTGGGATATCGCTAAAGAAACGGGAAATGACTGACATTTAGGTGGGATATCGCTAAAGAAACACGAAATGATTGTCTTTCAGGTGGGATATGGTTAAAGAAACGGGAAATGGTTGTCTTTCAAGTGGGATATCGCTAAAAAACGCGAAATGATTGTCTTTCAGGTTAGATATCGCTAAAGAAACGCGAAATGATTGTCTTTCAGGTGGGATATCGTTAAAGAAACGGGAAATGGTTGTCTTTCAGGTGGGATATCGCTAAAGAACGTGGAATCTATGTTCTTGGGTGGGGTATCGCTAAAGAAACGCGAAATGATTGACCTCCAGGTGGGATATCGCTAAAGAAATGCGAAATGATTATCCCTCAGGTGGAATATCGCTAAAGAAACGTTGGATGTTTGTCCTTTCGGCTGGATATCGCTAAAGAAATGTTGAATGTTTGTCCTTCCGGCTGGATATCGCTAAAGAAACGTTGAATGTTTGTTCCTCCGAACAGATATCGCTAAAGAAACGTTGAATGTTTGTCCCTCCGGTCGGATACCACTAAAGAAATGCGAAATGGTTGTCCCTCAGGTGGAATATCGCTAAAGAAACGTTGAATGTTTGTTCCTCTGAACAGATATCGCTAAAGAAACGTTGAATGTTTGTCCTTCTGGCTGGATATCGCTAAAGAAACGTTGAATGTTTGTTCCTCCGAACAGATATCGCTAAAGAAACGTTGAATGTTTGTCCCTCCGGTCGGATACCACTAAAGAAACGCGAAATGATTGACCTCCAGGTGGGATATCGCTAAAGAAATGCGAAATGATTGTCCCTCAGGTGGAATATCGCTAAAGAAACGTTGAATGTTTGTTCCTCTGAACAAATATCGCTAAAGAAACGTTGAATGTTTGTCCTTCTGGCTGGATATCGCTAAAGAAACGTTGAATGTTTGTTCCTCCGAACAGATATCGCTAAAGAAACGTTGAATGTTTGTCCTTCTGGCTGGATATCGCTAAAGAAACGTTGAATGTTTGTTCCTCCGAACAGATATCGCTAAAGAAACGTTGAATGTTTGTCCTTCTGGCTGGATATCGCTAAAGAAACGTTGAATGTTTGTCCTTCTGGCTGGATATCGCTAAAGAAACGTTGAATGTTTGTTCCTCCGAAACAGATATCGCTAAAGAAACGTTGAATGTTTGTCCTTCTGGCTGGATATCGCTAAAGAAACGTTGAATGTTTGTCCTTCTGGCTGGATATCGCTAAAGAAACGTTGAATGTCTGTTCCTCCGAACAGATATCGCTAAAGAAACGTTGAATGTTTGTCCCTCCGGTCGGATATCGCTAAAGAAACGTTGGGTGCTTGTCCTTCAGGCCGGATATCGCTAAAGAATCAGCGAATGTTTGTCCTTCAGGCCGGATATCGCTAAAGAAACGGATATCCTTGTCCTTCAGGTCGGATATCGCTAAAGAAACGTTGAATGTTTGTCCTTCAGGCCGGTTATCGCTATAGAAACGTGAAAGTTTTTTGTCCTTCAGGTCGGATATCGCTTTAAAAAACGGGAAATGTTTGTCCTTCAGGTCGGATATCACTGCAGAGAAGCAAAATACTCCCTACGTGTCCATTAGGAGGGCGGATATCCATCAGGATAGGTATGCTTTTTCCACAAATTCTTTGATGCTGAATTTTTTTGTTAAACAAGAAAATTGACAAAGTTTCACTCTTGCTTTAATTTCTTCCTTAAAATTGGTTTGTTTCATTTCCATGCGAGTTTTTCAAAATGTTCAGCTTTTATAGGTCGGCAATCGGCTGTCAACTTTGGTGATGGTTGTCTTCTCTCTTCTGATTGCTACGAACGGTTTCGTTCAGGAAAATGTTTTGGAACGGCATTGCAATAATCTATTGCAGGTTGTAGTTATGTATTTCAGTACATATCCTGTTTCTAAAGTTATTATCTATAACATTTACTGTAAATTACTTTTTTATTGCGAGAGATTAATTGACGCGTAATTTCGCGTGCATTCATACATCACGGGAATATTCCAAGAATCGCGGAAAAGCCAAATATCTGCAATAGACTATGACCGTAGACGTAACATATAACAAAACCAGGCGTCTTAAAAAGGGAGATAATTGTCTATTGATCACGAATATTAATATATATATTGTGGTTGCTAGTTTGCATATTGCCGAAATAACGCAAAGGGATGAGCACGCGAAATGTGATACTCGCGAATTCAAAGTAATGTACAGTATTTTGTGAACATTATGTAGCTCAACTGATAGAGTGTTCGCTTCGTATGTGGGGGTTTGGGTTTGTTTGTGTATAAACCTCGACCTCCGGTCAAACCAAAACTCGAAAATACTTTCGTCAACCAATAGTCACGGGGTCTTTCGAAAGTGTCCCCGACGGGCGCGACGCGCTATTAAAGAACCCTTCCCGCAATTGCCGTGAGCAATTTCTGTCACTTCACCTATAGCTTTTGATTTAAGTCAAATATGCTCGGTGTAAAACACCATTTATTCAATCAGTTTCAATCAATAGCATTTTGCATCACGGATACCTTTGGTACATCATGTTAACTTTACCAACATGCTTATAAATAAATTGCTAGTTTATACCTCACCACGAACTAAATTGATTTATTACGCAAAACATTATGTAATAAAAGTAGAACCATCATACGTGTTAATTGTTAAAATTAGCACTTGTCAGAACAACAAAATCTTCCAGACGACACAATACAGTCGTCATAATCTTGTAAATGCTAGTACATACAGTACAGGCTTGTCGAAAGTTTAACGCTCAACTAATGCTACTATTCCACACAGACCAAGAACTCGAATCGCCACGAATTGGTAATTTTTTTGGATTCGTAGTTGATTCGTTATTAGTTCGTAAAGTTCGTATATGATCCGTAGTCAGTTCTTGCAATTCTTGAGCAATCGGGAATTCGGGGCAAAGGTTTTGAGTTGTTCAAAATTTTTGCTATTCGACACAAACCAAGAACTCCACGACTCGCCACGAATTGATACATTTTTGGATTCGTAATTGATTCGTTATTAGTTCGTAAAGTTCGTATATGACCCGTAGTCAGTTCTTGCAATCCTTGAGCAATCGGGAATTCGGGGCAAAGGTTTTGAGCTGTTCAAAATTTTTGCCATGAATTCCCGATTCCAAAAAATTGTACTTCGTTCGTAACAAATTCGTAGTGAATTGTCAGTTACCGTAACTGAATCTTATTCAAATCGTGGGCATTCTTAGATATTCATAACTCAATCGGGGATTCGTGAATTCGTGGTTCCACAGGAATCTGCTATGAATTTGTCACGAATCCCACGAATACATGCATTCGGCATATTTTTAAGCTATCTGGAGGACAGTCCTACAATTTGTCAAGAATAGTCACGAATTTTATTGTTTTATTCGTACATAGTTCGCACACGCATGCGGCATATTCTTAACTGATTCACAACTGATTCCTAACGTTCGTGAAACATTCGTAATAGATGATTGTAAATCGTAGTGAATTCTTGACATGGATATATTCGCGCGATTGCAGCCGAATCCAAACGAATCCCACGAATATCTGTAACTCTATCGTAACTGAATCGAACAGCGTCACGAATTGGATCTGAAAGTTGCCAAGTCTACGAATCATCACGAATCCAAAAATGTATCAATTCGTGGCGATTCGTGGGATACTTTGTCTGTGTGAAATAATGGCATAACGGACAGGCGCGTAGCTAGGTGAAAATTTTGACGATTCAAATAAGGATAAAATTTCGCACCAAAGACATACAGGGTCGGTGGTTATGAGACACCCCCCCCCCTGAAAATTTGGAAAAATCCATGTAAAATTGTGCAATCTGGTAGCGTTTTTTAAATGAAATTGGTGGAATCTGAAGGCGGGTTTTTTTACAGTTATTTTAAAATGTTACTACGAAGGTCATTTTTGTTTCTCGAACGGTCGCAAAAGGAAGTAATCAAATTGTCATGTGCTACTTTTGAATTGTTATAAAATACAAATTCAAAAGTAGAACACAAAAAAAAAAAAAATAAAATACATACCAATCCATATTCACACCAGAGACCCAAAGCAAAGTACTGTGACACTGGCAAACAAATTTTCAAAAACACTCGAACTTCCACTTCCAGGTGAAGTGAGGCCGGGTTCTCCGGAAAGGTAAGCACCTTCTGTTTAGCTACAGGCACCCGTCAAATTAAGTATGGCATGTCAAATATATCCAGAGTAATTTTGGATACAGAAACATCATACTCCTGTTGTGTGAACACACTCTGCCATAGCGTATTGAGAAACAAATACACCATAAACAGAAGGAGTGGGTATATTGCTACATATGTAGCTTTTCGTGGACGCCATAATTGATGCATGGGTCTAAATATAAAGAATAACTTGAAGAATCAGTCGTCGTATCTTTTATTTCAAGCTCATTGGGTTAGATGGAATTTACATAATCTCTAACTATTGGATCATTAAGAGATAGATCGCCATCTATATATCCTATGTGGAGTTGAATGGCAAGTCTTCTCTAAATATTTACCAAGGTTCTGCATAATTTCTGCTTGATACGTATAAAGACACAAATAAGCAAGCAATGGTGCACATTTCGTATCCATTGGTTTAAAAGTTGTTTGTTGGAAAAGTATATCACAATATGTTGTCTGTCAAAAATTCTAACTTTTTTATGGTATCTTAAGTATATTTCTGTTTGGAATCCATATAGTGCTTGACAAAATAACCAGAATCCCTGTTCAACACTACATCATCTGCATCTTCGCTTACCGTTTTTGTGAAAGAATACAAGTGAATACTGAATAAGTAACAATAAATTTTAAACCAAAGCCTGAAAACGATCTAGTGATTGGAACCTTTACCGGATTGCCACGATAAAATATTAGTTAGACGAATTATTTTATTGCATTTGTAAGAGAATTAATATCACTGTTAAGGAATGGTTCGAGCAGAAATCATATTAAAAAGATGAAAATTTTATTTAAAAAATTGTGTGGGCGCCGTGGCGTACTGGCGTAAAGGGAGCTCCGCGCCTGACGGATTATTGCCGAATCGGCTGCTCATCTCGACTCCTCCTAAGCCGATGTTACCTGTAACTTTGCGAAGCTGGTATCTTTCTCTCAAAAGCTTCTCGATCACCACTACATATCCATATTTCGGCCACTCAGCAGTCTTTCATTAGCATCAGTGTAAGTAAAAACAATATTTTATTCTCAAAATAAGCAATATACAATGTATAATTCAACTTACAAACATTTAGAAATGGATTCAGGAACAAGTCGAAAAAAGGGTTTATATTAACTTGTTTCCATAGCAACTGTGAATTCAAACCTAGACACAGTTGTTCGAAGCTTGATGGAATAATGGAATCTTTATTCATTTTCAACATTTCAGCATTGACTTCACAATATATCTGCTACTATGCAAAATTTAAATTTTGACTAATCAATTAATTAACTAATTAGGCTCTGAACAACTGACCACAGAATTTCAAGACATGGAAAATATTATGGTGAAGCCAGTTATAGCTCGGTGTTAAACTTTTGACAGGTCTGTACTGTATATAGTATTGCGGTATGCGCACGAATCAATGCCAAGCATATGATAGAAATATCGAATAGATCGGCTTGACCATGATCAATTTCGATCAATTTGTGTTCGCTTAATTATTCAAAAGTATCGCACACAAATGGAGAATGTAGAGATTTGTGGCTAAAACTAGTCGCACACATTGATAACCAAAAGCAAAAGCGGTAGGTAGTGGGTTCGAACCCTTGTCGGATCATTCTTCAAAATACCGATTCATGTTCATAAGACTTAAAATTTGAGATTGGCTGGCACTAGGCTTTAAGAAGAGTGGTATGCTTGTCTGCGACGTACTGACCGACCAAGCACCTTAAAGTCGAACCGAGTACACGACATCATAAACCACTCGCATAATCACGCATACATGAACCTAAGAGATGAATAAACTCGATATCGTGACGAATAGTTTCAAATCACTGATGCGTCGTTAAACAACATTACAACAACAACTTAGCCAAAAGCAACCAGGAACACGGCACAACGAACGGTTAAAAAAAGATAACATTGCGAAAAATTGGCTCCGGCTTTGGCAGTGAATATGATTATATTCAGTGATGTGAGGTCTTTTTGGCTGTATTTTTATGAAATATAGCCGAAATATTGACTATGAGCCAGTTTTATAATATTGTTTTTAAGATTTATATTAACCATTATTACAGTAAAACATATTTATAACGAAGTTCAGTGACTCTATTTTTAGCTTCGTTATAAACCAAATTCGTTAAATTGTAACATATGGATTTATGTAGAGGACACTAGAAGGGGGTTTTACCGGAATAATTGCGAAATTCCGGAATAGTAAGACACTTTCCGTAATCTTTGCGAAAATCCGGAATATTTAGATCAAATCCGGAATTTTTAGACCAAATCCGGAATAATTGGTCAAAATCCGGAATAATAAGAATATTTTTACTGTAAATTTTACGGATTCTAAAAATTCCGGTAAGTGTCTGATTATTACGGTAACTTTTCTGATTATTCCGGTAAAAGACTGATTATTACGGTAAAATGTTGAAAAAAATATTATTTTTTAGAAAATTTCCCGGAATAATTATACTATTACCGTAATAATCAGTCATTTTCCGGAATAATCAGACACTTACCGTAATTTTTAGATTACGGAAAACTTACCTTAACAAAATAGTCCAATTATTCCGGATTTTGCCTGATTATTCCGGATTTTACCGGTTTATTCCGGATTTTCGCAATTATTCCGGTAAAACCCCCTTCTAGTGGGAGCGGCTCCGTACTATCCGTGTATTGTATTCGTTGTAAGCGTGTTCGTTATATTCGTGTAAAGTTTACTAGTATTTTGTATCGGGTTTTATCTGATGGATGTAAATACACATGAATCAGTATAACAAGCCTTAAATTTATCCAAACATAATTTTTGTTATACAAAAAAATTAACAAAATGCATAACCATGGAGTGACCATATTTCTGTTGCGGTATATAGGATACTTGTATGTAAAAAAAATCCAAGCAATTTTTCTACACTTTAAAGATTCTACTATGAGACTAAATGAACATATCCGTGGTAAAAGCTCTGATTCAACCAAATAATAGAAAAAACGTTCATAGCCCCTTGTAATGAAGGCCATTTGTGTCATATTAAAAGAGTTCGTCATGACTGAAAAGATGAATACCTTCAATAAAACAGGCGATGATAAACGTTTAAGCCATATTTACTGTGACTACGCTCAGCTTATGCATCTGATCATGTTTTCTGTTTCGTTCATTGTCACTTGTGTTGAAGGACGCAAAGCAATATTGAAAGCTTCGCCATGACTGATGATAAACGTTTCGATCCATATTTACTACTACTTTCTGTTCAGTTCATTTTCAAAATAATTTCTTCAAAAGATACCATATTGTTATAACTTGTATGGAAATGGTTACGGTTCTTCAAAAGATATCATTTTTTTATATCTTGTATATGATTGGTTAAGGTTCCCCAAAAGATATCATTTTGTTATAACTTGTATAGGAATTGTTACGGTTCTTCAAAAGATACCATTTTGTTATAACTTGTATGGAAATGGTTACGGTTCTCCAAAAGATATCATTTTGTTATAACTTGTATAGGAATTGTTACGGTTCTTCAAAAGATACCATTTTGTTATAACTTGTATGGAAATGGTTACTGTTCTTCAAAAAATATCATTTTGTTATAACTTGTATATATGAATGGTTACGGTTCTCCAAAAGATATCATTTTGTTATAACTTGTATATGAATTGTTACGGTTCTCCAAAAGATATCATTTTGTTATAACTTGTATAGGAATGGTTACGGTTCTCCAAAAGATACCATTGTGTTATAACTTGTATATGAATGGTTAAGGTTCCCCAGAAGATATCATTTTGTTATAACTTGTATAGGAATTGTTACGGTTCTTCAAAAGATACCATTTTGTTATAACTTGTATGGAAATGGTAACGGTTCTTCAAAAGATATCATTTTGTTATAACTTGTATATGAATGGTTAAGGTTCCCCAAAAGATATCATCTTCCTATAACTTGGTATAGGAATGGTTACGGTTCTTCAAAAGATACCATTTTGTTATAACTTGTATGGAAATGGTTACGGTTCTTCAAAAGATATCATTTTGTTATAACTTGTATATGAATGGTTAAGGTTCCCCAAAAGATATCATTTTGTTATAACTTGTATAGGAATTGTTACGGTTCTCCAAAAGATATAATTTTGTTATAACTTGTATAGGAATTGTTACGGTTCTCCAAAAGATATCATTTTGTTATAACTTGTATAGGAATGGTTACGGTTCTTCAAAAGATATCATTGTGTTATACTAGTAACTTGTATATAAATGGTTACGGTTCTTCAAAAGATATCATCTTCTTATAACTTGTATATGAATGGTTAGGGTTCCCCAAAAGATATCATTTTGTTATAACTTGTATAGGAATGATTACGGTTCTCCAAAAGATATCATCTTCTTATAACTTGTATAGGAATGGTTACGGTTCTTCAAAAGATATCATTTTGTTATACTAGTAACTTGTATATAAATGGTTACGGTTCTTCAAAAGATATCATTTTGTTATACTAGTAACTTGTATATAAATGGTTACGGTTCTTCAAAAGATATCATTTTGTTATAACTTATATAGGCATGGTTAGGGTTCTACAAAAGATACCATTTTGTTATAACTTGTATAGGAATGGTTACGGTTCTCCAAAAGATATCATTTTGTTATAACTTGTATAGGAATGATTACGGTTCTCCAAAAGATATCATTTTGTTATAACTTGTATAGGAATGGTTACGGTTCTCCAAAAGATTCAATGTATAGGAATGGTTAGGGTTATCCAAAAGTACTTTTGCGTTGTGGTTTGTTACAGGAGAAAAATGAGAAAAATGAAAATGTAAATATTTATTAGTTTAATTAATATTTACATTTTCATTTTCTCATTTTTCTCCTGTAACAAATTATGTTTCTTGCAAGAATGATTGAATGATTATTGGTCTCCAAAAGATACCCTTTTGTTATAAATGTATCCGAGACTTTGTTGGCGTCCAACAATAGATACTGAGTCCCTATGTCATATTTAATTTTCTTTAATATCTCATTCAGAAAATTAAAAAATATATAATATGTCACATAGAATCCTCCAAAAGGTACCATAAATGATACCATTGTGTTATGTGATATACCCCACATCAATTTTAATAACAGGGCCCGTTAGGGTACTGGATCCTTTTTTTGGGGGTCTCGTATCCATCCCATATAAGGAGATTAGTTTGCCAAATTCCATTTTAGTATAATGGAAATAAAGTAAAATGAATATATATATATATAGAAAAAAATTATACTTTGTATAAATTTCTACGAATCATAATTACATATAATATACAATTATACAATGTATCTTCCGGGGTCTTCTAAGTGCATTTTATATATAACTTGACATACTTGTATCGTTACGTAACCAGCATATTTAACGGTAACCTTAATCTTCGTTATTTTTTTTTTAATGTGTATTGCACAAATTCAATCATTTTAAACATGTAATGAAACTTGTGTGTATGTACACTGTTTAAAACATGTGTAATACTCAAGATTGATTGAAAAAGATTACAAATATTTGTCCCTCCAATACAGAAAATCTGACGTGGATAAATATATAAATTAACTAGATCTATCTGTGATGCACGGTTGGTTTAGGGGTTACACCTTATTTCCTTAAAAATAATATCAACATTTTCACAAAAATGTCATATTTACAAATGATGATAATGATAATCATCAACTTATTATCCTGAAACATTTGGTCTTTTCTTTGGACCACATGTAAGTTTTGTCGGGGACAATGGGAGCTGTTCAATGAATAATCAAGACGAGTCCATTGTTGTCCTTGGCGAGGTCAGGTTAGAATGACATGACTCTTAATATCATTAAACACCTTATTATTACAAAATAAATCCCGGTAGATATTATAACTTGTAATAAAACACCTTAAACTTGCTTAAAATCAATTATATATAACAGTTATTATGTAGACATATGAACAACCGAATCCACATTTTCATGTCACTTCCCTATTTCTAGAAGATCTCATTTACTAATAAATCTAGGCATAGCAATGTACCCATGTGTAATGGATATTCAGTTATAGGGTGGAAATTCTTTGTTTTAACCCCCATCAACTGCCTCCATGATACAGGTATAGTTTAATATAACAACATACTTTCTACCGACCATAATAAATCTATGAAATAGGCTATTTTAAGATAACAAATATCGTTTTGTTTGTATATTCATTCGTCTCTTATGAGCCAGTTTCATCTGCCCAACGTGCCCCCTAAAAATTGAGTTAAAAATGTCATTTTTTGTCAAAAATTTTTACTTTTAAATCGGTATGATATTGTTTTTAAGTGTTAAGAAATGAAAGAATTATTAAATCAGTATGTATGTTGGATGATTGGGGAGTTTTTACAATGTAAACACTTTATATACTCCATGAATAAAGAGGCTCGGTATATAAAATTCAGCTGATCGCACTTATGTATGTTACGATGATACAAGGAAAATTTTACCTTGTATAAACCTCGAGTGTTTTTCTGAAAATATGCCGTATCCAGTTCATTTTTCAACTTTATTCAATAATGTGAACATCTAACTACATAACAGTCAACTTGGGTGAGTCAAGTATGATTCGTGAATGTTTTTAGGAACAAAAATGTATGAACGTATTCATAAGAGAAAGAAAACCCAAGTATACAAACATGGCCGCCATAACGTATTTTAGGTATTAGGCACACAGTCTTTCATAATTTTCATAGTTAATGAATTATTGCCCGATAAAACAACGGGAAAGTGAGGTTTGTTAGCTGGTTTATTGATATATCTGTTAAAATGTGTTTGTTATTTTATTTAATTGTGTACTGGTTAGAAAATATTTGATGAAATTGTACATGAAAATTGCACATGTATATTACAACTCATATGAGATGTACAGAGGTCGCGGTTATCACTGGCTTATTTAGGTTCCGCCGGTTAAACACAGATAAAGACAAACTTATTTATATAGGTAGGTATATGATTTTAAAATGGACGCTGAAAATTTATCTATTTGTTCATAAAATATTATGAATATTAAAAAAAAACTTGGAAAAGATATACAGTATAAATATATATAGTGATTCCATTACACATATTGATTATGTCATATATATGGTATGAAAGGTACAACTTCACACATGACAACCCCAAGGCCTTACTTGAATTTTTTTCTCTTGTTAAATATAAGCTCATATGTAAACAGTAACCAATTGAGGAAGTGGATTAGGGAAAAATTTGCATAGGAAAACCTGAAGATGTTTGTTGTTTTTCCTCCACTTGTCAAGAATTAATTTCCTAAACCTACAACCCAGTTTTCACTATAAAAATTTGAATCACTTTTTCAACATTTTATTTATAAAATTGAGGCATGGCATCCATATGAAAATGTTTCATTTAACAAAGACTTAATTGTAAAAGAAAGATTTTAACATTTGTCTTTGCTAAACTTAGTTTCTATTAAACACACTTTTTTATATTTCATATGTTGTGATGTAGAAAATAATATGAAATGAACTTTATTTACATGAATTGCAAAAATCCTATTTAACTAAATATTAAAAAATAGTTAAATTTGAAAACACTTTATTACGATTATGTATAAAGTTTCTTTGCTCAAGTAGACCTTGGTTTCAAATACACAAACCTTACTTTTTCAAATTTCTACGATGTGGTACAAAAGATTAAATTATTGTAATATTGTATGAAATGAAAGTTATATACAAATATTGCAAAGAAATTCTATTTAGTAAACAAAAAGAAATTAAGAAAATAGATTTGAAAATATTTTACCACAAACAATTTAAGATGTTTTCTTTACAAAAGACTTAAATTTTCAAACTTTATCATTCTTTTCATATGTTGCATAAATTTATGAAATTTTAAACATAGGATCTTTTCAAAAAAGTCTCTTTCGACAAAGGTATTACTTGCAACATAAAGTCAAATGTAACACAAGATGAGAAGTCAGGATTCAAAAAAACATTTCTTTGTTGTCAAATTTAAAACAATTGAAGACTTCAAACTTATCAGAACATATATTCAATAAAAAAATTAAGACTTTTTTAAAGTATTACTTAATCTTTTGTTGCATAAGATAAAAAATATTAACATACGATGATGAATCATGATATTTATTACTGTAAACATATTTTATTTGGCGTGTATTTACCAGTATTTTCAAGGTATCGTATATGAAATTTAGACATATCCACTTAGTGAATTTTTTTTGAAATATGCATTATAACAAAATCAACATTATATTATTTTTGCCGGCTATGAATTTTCGCGCAAAACAAACTGCGAAATAAGCGAAAATTAGTACACCACAAAAATAAATACTTTTACAGTGTATATGAAATGTATTATAAAAATGCAGAGATGTCAGCAAAAGCCAAAACTGGCTAAAATTGTCCATCATTCTGTTATTTATAAAAAAAAAAAAAAAAAAAAAAAAAAAAAAAGGATGCTAAAAAGTATAATCAGAAATGGATTACACTCAGTTTTATGGATGTTTCTCAAAAACCGGTTGAAGATGAGAAACAGAAATTTGGCTACATATATAACAAGACTCGGCCTAATTTATCATAATAGTTTGAGTTTTTCATCCCTTGAGACTTTGCCTCTGTATAGTGTAAATTTTTGTCAAAAATGTTCAAGCTGAAAAAATCTAAGTTTTTGACTCCACCTCTTATGACAAAACCAACCCTTTTTACTATGAGTTTCATTCAAAGTTTAAAAGGTGTCACAGGTGATTGACTAATAGACTGGACAACAGTTTGATGACACTAAAATGAGGCCAAAGGAAAATAAACACCTGTGTATAAGGTTATGGAGAGAGTAACATAGATCCTAAAATTGTGAAGTAAATTGCAAAATGACTTGCATTTGAAGTGAATGCAATTTATACATGTTTATTTCTAACTGTTTACAAGAGCATAAGCGTTATGCTTATTGTTTCAATCCATTGCTCAATTAAGCTACGGGTAAAAAGGTAGTACCAATGTTAGGTTTGAGATGTACATATATAATACATCTCTGTATATTTCTGAAAATTAAAAAAATGAATTCCAAATACATACCTAACTTCCCTCACCCATATAAGCATTTTCCCATCTGAATCATAGCGGAAATTCCTTTCGAATGTATTATGGTAAAATAACATTACCTAAACAGAACTTGATTTGGTTTGGCCTTAATACAGGACAGAGTACATGGTTGATTAGTCTTCCTTGCATAATAAACTGGTTTTATGATGAAAAAAGGTCATGAACTATCATTATGCCTTACATGGGAAAAAAGGCGGAGTAATTAGACTCTGTTAATTTTCCATCATTGCAGAAATTGTGAATTTTTTCTCAGTAAAGCTGGATTATAGCAAACTATACATTATGGAAACCTAAAGTGCATATTAGGCCGGCTGATAATAAATATATTTTATTAAGAAAAAATAAAATATTTTCAGTGATAAAATTTTTAGAGACAAATAGTTGAGTGTAATCCATTTCTGTTTATACTTTTTTTTTTTTTTAGTTACTATTATTGCAATTGATTAAAAACTTTTGGACATGTTTCATCAGTGAAGCCTTTAGTGTCAATATTGCCTACCAGGTACTACTTTTTAAATAACTTTCTACTTAAAATATACTGTCTTGTCCGCTTACTTAAAAGCATTTTATTAATTCAAAAACAGATTTTATCATTTGAAGTTCCTCATTTACCACAAACATCATTTAATGATCAGTGTGACATTTTGCTAAAGTCCCTCCAAGCAGTTAATTATGGAATAATTTTAATGTTATTAAATGATTTTTATAATGATATTCAAATACAAGAAAAAATATTTGAAGATGCAAACCCATTTGAATGGGGTTTGCTAGTGTAGTTGTGCCACATGATGTTTTTGCAGTCATATGGAACATTTTAGCAAATTCCTGGTGGAAAAATTTCCCTTTTATGCAAAAACAGCAACTTATCATGTGATTCTGTATCTAATGGAAAAAAAGTTGCACAATGACCTTCAATAGCAAAAGCTTTAATCATCCTTTTTTCAACTGATAAGTCGGGGCATGATCCTCTACCAAGTTTGCAAAGCTGGCTGACCTTGACCAACATTCAAAGTCACAATGACTTGAAGTAGTAAAACTTTAAACATCTTCTTGTTTAGAACTGATTAGCTTAAAACTTCAAATCAGGACATGAAGCTCTTCCAAGATTGCATAGCTGACTGACATTGATCAACATTCAAAGTCAATTTACCTGAAGAAGCTAAACTTGTCAAGAACTTATAAGCTTAAAAGCTTAAAACTTCATATAACATCAGGACATGAAGCTCTTCCAAGTTTTCAAAGCTGACTGACCTTGACCAACATTCAAAGTCACAATGACCTGAAGTAGTAAAACTTTAATCATCTATTCATCAAGAACTGATTAGCTTAAAATTCACATCAGGACATGAAGCTCTTCCAAGATTGCATAGCTGACTGACCTTGATCAACATTCAAAGTCAATTTACCCGAAGAAGCTAAACTTGTCAAGAACTTATAAGCTTAAAAGCTTAAAACTTCATATAACATCAGGACATGAAGCTCTTCCAAGTTTTCAAAGCTGACTGACCTTGACCGACATTCTAGGTCACAATGACCTGAAGTAGTGACAAGAACTGATAAGCTTAAAAGCTTAAAACTTCATATAACATCAGGACATGAAGCTCTCCAAGTTTACAAAGCTGGCTGACCTTGACCAACATTCAAGGTCAAAGTGAATTGACTGTTTCTTTTACCAAGCAGCATGCAAGCCTTTAGAAAAAAATTATGATACCCAAATAAGATGCAACCTTTGTCACAGAAGTCTTGGATCAACAAACCTGGCTGTCATTTTACATTGCCACATATGCCTTTCATAGATTTTTGCTTTAACTTTGCTCCTTTCATAGATTTTTGTGGCAACTGTGCTCCTTTCATAGATTTTTGTGGCAACCATGCTCCTTTCATAGATTTTTGTGGCAACTGTGCTCCTTTCATAGATTTTTGTGGCAACCATGCTCCTTTCATAGATTTTTGTGGCAACTGTGCTCCTTTCATAGATTTTTGTGGCAACCATGCTCCTTTCATAGATTTTTGTGGCAACTGTGCTCCTTTCATAGATTTTTGTGGCAACCATGCTCCTTTCATAGATTTTTGTGGCAACTGTGCTCCTTTCATAGATTTTTGTGGCAACCATGCTCCTTTCATAGATTTTTGTGGCAACTGTGCTCCTTTCATAGATTTTTGTGGCAACCATGCTCCTTTCATAGATTTTTGTGGCAACTGTGCTCCTTTCATAGATTTTTGTGGCAACCATGCTCCTTTCATAGATTTTTGTGGCAACTGTGCTCCTTTCATAGATTTTTGTGGCAACCATGCTCCTTTCATAGATTTTTGTGGCAACTGTGCTCCTTTCATAGATTTTTGTGGCAACTGTGCTCCTTTCATAGATTTTTGTGGCAACTGTGCTCCTTTCATAGATTTTTGTGGCAACCATGCTCCTTTCATAGATTTTTGTGGCAACTGTGCTCCTTTCATAGATTTTTGTGGCAACTGTGGTCCTTTCATAGATTTTTGCGGCAACTTTGCTGTTTTGATATACCATAAGAATAACCTTGACTGAGACAAATTTGATCCACCCATAAATTCAAACATTAACAAAAGGTTTGATAGCAGATTAATTCTTGCTATTTAAGTGTAACATGTGAAAATAGAACTAATGAATAGAATGCTTGCTGCTTTATTGAAAAGAAAGGTTTGAAACATTTGTGGGGTTAGACCAAGACTGAAAATTTTTGTTCTGGTTTGACCCTTTTATACCAAGCAGTACATGAGCATTTAGAAATAAAAATTTAAGATCATGTAATTTGAATGAGATCAGGGCTTCCCTTTCAGGGGTGAAATTGATTTCCCTCAAAGTCTTCAGTCGACTCATGTGAATACAGTAACATGAGATGCTTCTAGCCTTGAATCAGGAGTCGAATTAATTTCTGAAAAACAGAACCTCAAGGTTCTAAAGGAAGTCCTGGATTAACAAGAAATCCTTGGTTCATATGAATTGTATAGGTTCTTGCTGCAACTACATCTATATCTGGTGATGTCTTGCACAAGGAAGTTCAACTGTCCTACCAAAATGAAAAATATGAAAACTAAACTCGTGAGTACGGTAAATGGAACAGCTCTGTCTGTATTGAACTACTGGTGCATGTATTTTACCAGGGCATATCATCATGTTTGTCAAATTAATTAATGATTTAATCTCTGTAATCCATTGATTCTCATCTTAACTCAATTATTTTACCAGGATGTCATATATACCTGTCAATTTAATTTATATAAGCTTGATACCTGTCTGATCAGAAAAAAATCCTTAGTGCAGAAAGTGCTCAGTTTAGTCAGGATTTAATGTATTGGGTTAAAGCAGATGGTAGGCTTCTGTAGCTGAGTGCTCTATAGTGTGCACTTACTTACAAATCAAATGCCTCTCACTGCCTGGGTTGGAATCCCACTTTGGGCAGATCCTAGTTTGAGAAAGTATGTCAGTTTGCTTGCCAAAGGTCAGTGGTGTTTCTGGTCACTCGGTTTCCTCCACTATCCCTAAACTGACTACCTTCATATAAGTTAAAGAATTTTGAACATAGATAAATAGTGTGGTGATAAATGAGTTGAGTTGAGTAATGGTGTTTAACGTCCCAGTCAAGAATATTTCACTTATATCGAGACGTCGCCGTGGTGATAAACGAGATGGCATTAATCGAGTGGCATTATAAATAAGTTTAACTGTATTGATTACTTTTTGTTTATTTAGCATCCATGTCCAGAATAATTGTCACTTTTATTAAGATGTCGCCAGCTTTAAGCATTGTTACAGAAATATTTGGTCATGCTGTGTCGCTGATCATTAGAAAATATTGACACATAAATTGGGATGTTTATTAAACCGTTGATCTTGTCATCCTTGACGTCATTGTAACTTATGTAAGCTACTTGTCAGATCATTCATTGTTTAATAGCTAGACATGGAGAGATGGAGTGGAGCAATGTAGTTTTATGTCCCAGTCAAGATTCTTTCATTTATATCGAGACAGTCAGTTCTAGGTTGGTGGTGGAAACTGGAATACCCAAAGAAAACCACCGGCCTTCAGCTTCTCAGTGAACTGACAAATTATCCACAGAGAGAGAGAACTTTACCGTAATCTTTCAAGGAGAGAGAGATGTGTTTTTATTGGATATTAAATGATTTGTTATAGGTGCATATCTGATTTTAATATATAAAAAAGCATCAATTTGTACTAAATAACTTCTTTAGTTGTATTGGAGAGAGAGAGAGATAGAGAAATATTTAACACTTATTGTATTTTCAGAGAGAGAGAGAAAGAGAGAGAGAGATGTCTTTTTATTGGATATTAAATGATTTGTGATGGGCGCATTTCTCATTTTAATACAAACATCAATTTGTACTTAACAATTTCTTTAGTTGTATTGGAGAGAGAGAGATTTAACACTAAGTATATTTCTAGAGAGAGAGAGAGAGACCTGTTCAGTTATTGGACATAATTGATTTATGGTAGATACACACATCTCTCACTTAAATACAAACATCAATTCACATTTTCCAGATACGAAGTATTGCTAGTTTCATTGCTAGCTATATATACTGTAATCATATGGCATAATTATGTAAAAAAAAAAAATTATATCTTCAAGAAAGAAAAATATGTTGATCACGTAACTTGTTAAAAAATCATGCGATATTGTTTCAGTTTGAGATGGAAGCATTCTTGGTCATAATTAAGCATGTTTATAATACATGTACTGTGAATATATGTATATATACAGACTCGTATGGTGATGAAATCATTCACAGATATTGATTTTTGGGGACTTATTTGGGGAGCCAGATGTACTATCAACTACTGGTACTTACTAATTCTGATGATGCTAGCGTTGATCAGTGTGAAAATCAAGTACAGTTGATATTTTATAAGTGTAAAAGCATAGTTTAATTTATATGCATTTTGTCTTTTGAACCATATAAATATTCAGGAGATGGACTTGATGAAGCTTACCATTTAATTCATAATGCCTTTATCCAGAACTCAAATTATTCCAAATTTCTAGAGTTAAATGATATGAAAGCATAGTTTTTGTCTTTTTAACCATGTAAATGTTCAGTTCCCAGTTTTATGATCATTCTTAAACTACAAATGTAAGATTTTTCTTAAGTTAAATTTAGCAAATCATGGCAATCTCTTTTGGAACTACATGTACATGTCCAAAACTTAATACAGATTTTATAAGCTTGATGTGATCTTCAAAATAACACTTTTAGTTATCAAATATCTTGAAAAATAACAAAATTATTAAGATTTAAATTTTGCTAGATTTAAGTTGAGGAAAATCTTGGTTTAGGAATGATTGTGAAACTGGTGCCTGGAGGTAGACTCAAACTCTGACATTATTTATAATGATAATGAAAGTTTCCAATTAACTTGTGGTGTCCTTGTCCAGAACTCAAATTCTTCAAAAATTTCAACTATCAATTACAGTTAATCATTATGAAAATCAACAATAAGGGTAAAAGTGTTGTTTAATTTATATGCATTTTTTGTCTTTTTGAACAATTTAAATGATCAGGAACTCCAAAGGGGTGGACTGTATAAAGATAATGATTAGCCTTTCATTTAACTCTTGATGTCCAGAAGTCACATCAATTTTTTTTCTTCAAAGAGCCCCTACTTAGAAAAGTTTAATACATATATTCTTTATTTCCTCCTCTCAGGGAGATCTGTTAAAAAAGATAAAAGTAAGGAACTAACAAACAAAAGCGAGAAATTCAAGTATGTATATACATGTACATAAAATGAGAGTAGTATGCAAAATGTCCTTAAAATGACAACGCGACCGTACAGCCTTCTAGTGGGTTAGTTATGATGTTATCCATGTCTGTGTCATAATTTGTATTTGGATATATCTTTTATAATATTCTCTGTATTGTACCGGTATTTGCAATTATGAGAAATAAACTATGCAGTAGACATATACATTCAAAATACATAACAGGAGATGGTTAACAGCAGGGAAACCCATCCCTGTGTCAGTGACATAATTGAATGGTCATACATGTATCTACATGTACTGATGTTCATCTGACTACATGTATAAAGGATTATTGAAATTTCTGTGAAATTTTGCTTGTTTATAATCAACTTCCTTTTATCTTAAATAGTAAATAAATACAAAAGTGAATTTAGAGAGTACCGGTATATGTGTACATACACGTGTAGGCATTGATCTGTTTATTTAAAATCATCACATCCTTCTTGTTTACTGTGAAACAAAACCAGGAAGCCTGAAATTTTGTTCTGTTTGAGTTGTCTCCCTTATAACATATTTTTTTTAGTATATGGAATTTATGAATATTTCTTTGTTGCCCATTCAATATGTTCGACTGTCTGTCTTGTCCATACTTCCATCTGTTCATCTATCCATCTATCTGTCAGTCTGTCTGTCTATCTATCTCTGTCTGTATGTATATATTTACGGTACTCTTTCTGCCTATCTGTCCACAAAGCAGATCTTGATTTTCATATACGTGTATAAATAATTTATTTTGAGAATGTCTCTCAAATCAGTCTGTCTGTCTGTCCATCTATCCATCTGTCTGTCAGTCTGTCTGTCCATCTACTGTATCTGTATATATTTACTCTTTCTGTCTATCTATTTATCCACAAAGCAGATCTTGATTTTCATATACCTGTGTATAAATAACTTTATTTTGAGAATGTCTCTCTAATGCTTAATCAGTCTGTCCATCTGTCCACCCATCTGTCTGTCTGTCTGTCTGTCTTTACTCTTATTGTCTATTTATTTGTCCGTAACACAAATTTTGATTTTCATATACATGTATTTGTTAGAATTTTGTTGACATGTATATCATCACTGTGTAGTTTTGTCCCTTAGGCAGTGCATGTAAGTTGTACACATCATCACATCACGTCTGTAGATTAATCAATGAGTTTACCTTTACCTGCTCTTTAGACTATCATGATTTGATTAATCTCTTCCAAGGCAAGAGATACATTAAAAAAAAAAAAAAAAAAAAAAAATAAAATAAGAATAGGAACACAATTTATATTGGATCCTTTAGTATTTTTGTTTCATCTTAAATTGATTACAAACTACCTTTTGTATACAAAATTACAGTTTTAGATTTTTTTAGCATCTTGCATTGTATATTTACTCTTTCACAATCATGAATGCATTTTGGTCAGAATAATACTGATGAGGAATTTTATTCCAAAAACTGCCCTTTAGAGTTGCAAAATTAAAACAGGTTAAGAAATAATTAACTCGCACTACTTAGACAATTTCTTTTGCATCTAAGCATCTCAGGCAGTATCTTGTTCCCTTGTCAATAGCTATGAATACCTGTATATTGTTTTTACCACTGCGGTAGCTCAGTTGGTAGAGTGCTCACTCCCTAAGTGAGAGGTTGTTGGCTCGAACACCTGCTATGTCTGACCCAAGGCTTGAAAGTGGGTAGTGACTGTTCTTTCGCCAAGCACTTGGCATTAGGAAATGAAAGTCACGGTTCTTTCGGATGGGAAGTTCAAATAAACAAGGTTCTGTGTCGTGGTGGGTTTGGCACGCTAAAGAACCCTGCTGTATAATGCCATCAGTGCAATGCACAGGCAAACTTTCTGCACTTTCACCTATAGCTGGCGATGTCTCAATATAAGTGAAATATTCTTGACTTGGACATTAAACACCATTACTCAACTCAACTCTGTATATTGTTTGTGAAATAAAAATTTTAACATCCACACACACACACAAAGAAAGAGAGAGAGAGAGAGGAATACCAATGTTGCATAAGGTGGATAAAAAAGTGGGTTTAGAAAGAAGAGAAAGTTCATGTTTATTTCATATACATTGTATAAACCAGTTTTTAGCTCACCTGAGCCAAAGGCTCAGATGAGCTATTGCAATCTATCACCGTCCGTCGTGCGTCGTCCGTCGTCCGTCGTGCGTCGTGTGTAAACTTTACATTTTAATCTTCTCCTCCAAAACTACTGGGCCATATTTGATGAAACGTTGTGATTATCATGCCTGGGTAACAGCCTTTCAAAATTGTGTTCGGGGTTTGGCCACGCCCAACAAGATGGCCGCTGTTACTAAAAATAGCAAAAAGACAAAAAAATCTTCTTCTCTGAAACCAAAAGGTGCAGGCAAATTTTGATTGGATATTTGGATTCAGCATACCTAGGAACATTAAAATTGTGTTTTTCATAAAAATTAGACGAAAAATAGGTTACGCGTTTTTTGTGTAAAATTACGTAATTTTTAAAATGAGACATTTATTGTTATAACTTCATAACGGCTGAAGATAATTGTATGGAGTTTTCACTATTGATCTTGTCTTGCAATTTTCTTCCAATTGATGTCAAGGTCGAAGGTCAAGGTCATGTCCCAGTTTTTGACCTTTGATATAAAATGCTATTTTTGTACAGCGTGAACAAAGTGAACGCGTACATTGTTGTCACTTTCTTCCAAGATATCGAGCTTCTTTGCTATGAAATTATAAGATATGAGTACACCTGGAAATAGTGCGCCTGGTAAATGAGCGTGAAAGAAGTATATCTGTTTTATCGTGAGATATGTATTCTGAGACGGGTAATGCATTTGGTTACATATGCACATTTGGAATAAATTTTCGAAATACATTTCGGAATCTAGTAAAATATTGCGACGGAATGCATCTAATAATTTTTTAGCTCACCTGAGCCAAAGGCTCAGATGAGCTATTGCAATCTATCACCGTCCGTTGTGCGTCGTCCGTCGTCCGTCGTGCGTCGTGAGTAAACTTTACATTTTAATCTTCTCCTCCAAAACTACTGGGCCATATTTGATGAAACGTTGTGATTATCATGCCTGGGTAACAGCCTTTCAAAATTGTGTTCGGGGTTTGGCCACGCCCAACAAGATGGCCGCTGTTACTAAAAATAGCAAAAAGACAAAAAAATCTTCTCTGAAACCAAAAGGTGCAGGCAAATTTTGATTGGATATTTGGATTCAGCATACCTAGGAACATTAAAATTGTGTTTTTCATAAAAATTAGACGAAAAATAGGTTACGCGTTTTTTGTGTAAAATTACGTAATTTTTAAAATGAGACATTTATTGTTATAACTTCATAACGGCTGAAGATAATTGTATGGAGTTTTCACTATTGATCTTGTCTTGCAATTTTCTTCCTATTGATGTCAAGGTCGAAGGTCAAGGTCATGTCCCAGTTTTTGACCTTTGATATAAAATGCTATTTTTGTACAGCGTGAACAAAGTGAACGCGTACATTGTTGTCACTTTCTTCCAAGATATCGAGCTTCTTTGCTATGAAATTATAAGATATGAGTACACCTGGAAATAGTGCGCCTGGTAAATGAGCGTGAAAGAAGTATATCTGTTTTATCGTGAGATATGTATTCTGAGACGGGTAATGCATTTGGTTACATATGCACATTTGGAATAAATTTTCGAAATACATTTCGGAATCTAGTAAAATATTGCGACGGAATGCATCTAATATTTTTTTTAACATTTCTTGTGATAATGGCGTAGGATTTTCAGTTAATTGTAGGTATTGACATGACGATCATTTTGATACATAGATCAGGGTCATGGGTGCAAAGGTCAAGGTCACAGATGTCCAAAAATACCAAAACAGTTAATTATCTGCAAAACTATGAATTTTTTGTATAGGCATGTATATCAGAATATTGTAGGTAATGGCACAATGGTCATTTTGATATATGAATAAAGGTCATGGGTTCAAAGGTCAAGGTCACAGATGTAAACAAGTACTGAAATGGTTAATTTTCTCAAAAACTATAAACTTTTTGTATAGGCATGTATATTAGAATATTGCAGGTATTGGCCTAACAATCATTTTGATATATGAATGAAGGTCATAGGTTCAAAGGTCAAGGTCATAGACACAAACGAATACTTAAATGGTTAATTATCTCAAAAACTATAAACTTTTTGTATAGGCATGTATTAGGAATATTGTAGGTATTGGCCTAATGATCATTTTGATATATGAATGAAGGTCATAGGTTTAAAGGTCAAGGTCATAGAATTGAAGGAATACTTAAATGGTTAATTATCTCAAAAACTATAAACTTTTTGTATAGGCATGTATATTGGAATATTGTAGATATTGGCCTAAGGATTATTTTGATATATGAATGAAGGTCATAGGTTCAAAGGTCAAGGTCATAGCTGCGAACGAATATTTAAATGGTTAATTATCTCAAAAACTATAAACTTTTTGTATAGGCATGCATATTAGAATATTGTAGGCATTTGCACAACGATCATTTTGATATATGAATGAAGTTCATAGGTTCAAAGGTCAAGGTCATAGATGCAAACTAATACTTAAATGGTTAATTATCTCAGAAATTATAAACTTTTTGTATAGGCATGTATATTAGAATATTGTAGGTATTGGCCTATCGATCATTTTGATATATGAATGAAGGTCATAGGTTCAAAGGTCAAGGTCATAGATGCAAATGAATACTTAAATGGTTAATTATCTCAAAAACTATAAACTTTTTGTATAGGCATGTATATTGGAATAAGGTACGTATTGGCCTAACGATCATTTTGATATATGAATGAAGGTCATAGGTTCAAAGGTCAAGGTCATAGATGGAAACGAATACTTAAATGGTTAATTATCTCAAAAACTATAAACTTTTTGTATAGGCCTGATATTGGAATCTTGTAGGTATTGGCCTAACGATCATTTTGATATATGAATGAAGGTCATAGGTTCAAAGGTCAAGGTCATAGCTGCGAATGAATATTTAAATGGTTAATTATCTCAAAATCTATCAACTTTTTGTATAGGCATGTATATTAGAATATTGTAGGTATTGGCCTATCGATCATTTTGATATATGAATGAAGGTCATAGGTTCAAAGGTCAAGGTCATAGATGCAAATGAATACTTAAATGGTTAATTATCTCAAAAACTATAAACTCTTTGTATAGGCATGTATATTGGAATATTGTAGGTATTGGCCTAATGCACATTTTAATATACAGATGTTTTAGCTGTTTATAAATAATATATTGTAGCTAGACTTTAAATATGTTATATATAGCATACTTATATAATAATTATTATAATTAATTTGCAAAAATACTTGCATATTATTGGCCTTTACTGCTGAAAATTTTGATATTCTCTTTTATTAATGTCATTGGCCATTGAACCTCTGCATAAGATATGTACTCTTCCTCAGGTGAGCGTTAAGGCCCATGGGCCTCTTGTTTGAATTAATATGCCACTAATTAGTATATAGTTACCTAGTGACGAGAGAGAGAGAGAGAGAGAGAGAGAGAGAGAGAGAGAGAGGAGGAATACCAATGTTGCATAAGGGGCATAAAAAAGAAGAGATAGTTCATGTTTCTTTCATATACATTGTATAAACCTGTTTTGAAATAATATGCCACTAAATATGTAGTATAGTTATCTAGACAAGAGAGAGAGAGAGAGAGAGTTAGTGTTAGATATAACCAAAATACTGTTTTATAAATGTATAAGGTAGAGACTAGAGCCCAATAGATGATACATAATATGTAGATGTAAATATGTGTCATGTTTGTTCTGACTGTATATATATATATATATATATATATAGGTAAATAAAATTGGCTTGTCCGCTTGACCTTTTATTAGGAATATTCATATAGATGGGTCCAGTACCCAGTACATGGGTAGTGTTAGGATTCATGGTTAATACATAAAAATGTACATTTCCTATTACACATAGATGAAATGAACACCTGTGTTCCCTGGTCCATAATGATTATTTAAATCAAAGGTCACACGGACAGATCAGTGTTGTTTGCCTATATATATAGATATTTGATGTACCATCAAGGTGTTAATAGCTAAAACCAAGGTTATTTTGTAATCCGTATATTCATTATTGTCTCTGGATTCAGGAATTCTATAACACATATTGATCAAGTCATATTCTTTACTCCCAAATACATCTAATATCTGGTTACAAAAAGGTCTCTCTTTTAGTGTCTCACTCTGAAGTAGTTGCATGTAGTTGGTTTAAACAGTGACATCTAATACTAATTGTTAATTGTCTATGGTATCTTTTCTTTATTCTGAAATATCTCTCTCTCTCTCTCTCTCTCTCTCTCTCTCTCTCTCTCATGAAATCTCTCTGTATTCTGAAAAATCTCTCTCTATCTCTTTGAAATCTTTTTTATTCTGAAATCTCTTGTTATTTTTAAACCCCCCTCTCCTCTGAAATCTCTCTTTAGTCGTAAACAGCTTTTCTCTCTCTCTCTCTCTCTCTTCTTTATTCCCTAGATCTGTGTCTGGGATTGCAGAGATAGTGATCAATATAATTGATTAATTTTAAATTAAGCATTTAACATACAAAAAAGCCCTATTAAATCTAGATTGTTGAAAAATCTTTGGTTTGCATAGGCAAATTGATATGTTTTAACATTTGTTTAGTGAAAACAAAATTGCTTTAAGTTGACTTTGCGACTATATGTAAACGTTGAATGAATTTCACTGAAAACATTGC
Source organism: Anadara kagoshimensis (assembly GCA_021292105.1). Lineage (NCBI taxonomy): Eukaryota > Metazoa > Mollusca > Bivalvia > Arcoida > Arcidae > Anadara > Anadara kagoshimensis. The sequence continues at coordinate 19,588,501 of CM037870.1, read as the reverse complement.
TTTAAGTTGATTTTGCACAATGAATGAATTTCACTGAAGATATATATAATTATGCTCTGCTATTTATTTGTTTATGCATCACTGCAGGATACAAATTACCAGTACACAAAATGATCAAGTATAATTGGATTTACCTATTATTCTGTGTATTTATTATATATAATATATATAGGTAATTGATAAACTGTACCTATTTATTATAAGTGTCATAATTTACAGTGGGGAAAGTTGTTTTGAAATAAAGATGTGTTGGTACTTTCATTCAGGGGCAGAGGAAGTGCTCTTCTCCATTCAAGGGCAGGGGAAGTGTTCTCTATTCAAGGGCAGGGAAGTGTTCTCTATTCAAGGGCAGAGTAGTGTCCTCCATTCAACTTTCAAGGGCAGGGCAAGTGTTCTTCTATTTGTACCATCCACTGTATTGACTAGAAAAACGAAAAAAGACAGAACCAATCTTTTTGAACAACTTTGTGATAAATAATTGATCAAGTTGCGTTCTATCATCAACTACATGTCCAGTTTCACAATCATTCCGTAATTAAGATTTTTCCTTACCTAAAATCTGATGAAATTTGGCAACATTTTATGTGCTACAAATAACAAGTTTCAACAAAATGAAATTATAGCTGTAATAAGCTTTGATTGATCTTCAAAATGACAACTTAAATTCCTAAATATTATATCAATAAAAGAATTATTTGCCAGATTTAAGTTAAGGACTAGGCCTTGGTTTCACAATCATTCCTTAACTAAGATTTTCCATAACTTAAATTTAGCAAATTTTTGCACAATTCAGGCGCGGATCCAGACGGGGGCACACCCGGCCTGTGCCCCCCCTAAAATTATAGAACTAAATCTTGTTATTCTTAATAAGAATTCGTAAAATCCATAAAATAAAATTGCATTGTGTAAAATATAAATATGAATTAGCACACGGCTATGGAAGTGGTAAAGAAACGCCATTCTCACATAAACTTGAGAATATGTCTGAAGCGATACAAGAACGCTGACCGCCAGAGGGCGAAAATACCCCCTCTGGCGGTCAGCGTTCGACTTCACTGAAGTGGTACACCCATTGAATCTCACATAAATGTGAGAATATGTATGAAGCTATAAAAGAACGCTGACCGCCAGAGGGGGTATTGAATACACCCTCTGGCGGTCAGCGTTTGACTTCACTGAAGTGAAAGAACGCTGAAGTGGTAAAAGAACGCCGGCGAATGACTTTGTGACTCCGAAAGTCTGATCTGGATGCACTTCGTGTTAGTCGCATAGTTCTTGTCACTTATTATTATTCAGAGTTTTCTGAGATTAATTTTTAAACTGAGTTACGCATCATTTAATTTGAAAACATTACTGAGTGACGAGATATTGTTGCATTATTGCCATAGTTATCCCACGTATATTACTTCAAGTCTTGTATTTAACAAAATACTAAAATCAAATAAAGTATAATATTAAAGATGACTTCATTCCATTTTGATCATTTTACCAAAATATACAATCAGCTTTTATCAGCAAGTTCAAAAGGCTGGCAAACATTTAAATTTGCAGTTAATTTTCAAACGCAATTCATTAAAAGAACACCCCTGCCATCTCCATTGCAAAATGTCAAAATTCCATCCATAGAAGAAGATGTTGTCGCAAGGAGTCTTTATCCACCTGACGCACCTAGCGATTTAACTCCAGTTAAAGTATATGGTGACGGTAATTGCCTTTTCAGGTCCATTTCATTAGCCTTATATGGGTCTGAATCGCATCACATCGAATGCCGTGTTCGAACTATAGTTGAATTAACATCAAATTTTCATCTATATTGCGATGAAAATACTTATAAAAAAATGCTTGGCACAAGTGAACCTTGCATTGATTATATTATTATGTCATCCGCCAGTGATGAAAATGTTGTTTTTGGCAATGTTCATAAAATTCTTGAAAGGGAAATTCTCAAAACCATCAAAAGTGGAACATATTGTTCTGTTGTTCATCTTTTTGCACTTGCAAATGCATGTAAAATACCTGTGCAAAGCATTTATCCAAGAGTGAATAATCCTGCTATCAACAGAAATATTAATAACGGGATAATTAAACCTCTCTCTGAAAACAAAGATCCTGATACTATTCTTCACATCATGTGGACTCACATAACAAATAACGATTTTGAAAACTGGGAGCCAAATCATTTTGTACCATGCTTAAATTTGACAAAAAGCAAAATTTGCAATGAATATTCTCCAAATGATCAATTATCTGATTTATCACGTGAAGACACATCAAGCACAATCACGTTCCCATGTATAAAGTCAAATCCATTTGACACTTGCCACATTACAGAATCACCTTCGGATGATTCCAAAAAGTTTTCAAACCTCTGCACATCTTCCTATGGTCCTGATGATTTACCCTCTGAAGGGCCATGTACAAGTGAAAAGGACATATCGGATTACACATCTCCAAATGCGAAATTTTCAGATGGAGATATTGAGTACGTGATTGAAAACAGAAAACCAAGTCAAGTCTATAAATTTCCTCCAAAGCAGTACAAATTAAAATCGCGAAAGTGTGGGTTTGTAAACAGATCTTGTCTTCATGAATGGTTCTTGAAGTTTGACTTCATTGCATATTCCAAAAAGTGTGACGGCTTGTTTTGTTTGGCGTGCGTCTTCTTTCCTGATACTTCACATCGTCGTCCAAAAAAATTAATATCAGAATCATATCAAAACTGGAAAGATGCACAGGCCGACCTTTCATCTCATTCTACTTGTGATTATCATAAAAGTTCGATGGCAAAGTTACTTGCCTTTAAAACTACAAACAAAAATCCAGCAGCACGAATTGATGTTTCAATATCTGACTCAAATTCCTTCACCGTGTCAAGAAACAGGGAAATATTGAAATCAATAATTAAATGTTTAGAATTTTGTGGTAGACAAGGCATTGCATTACGAGGGCATAGAGATGATGAAACATCATCTAGTTTTAATCAAGGCAATTTTAAAGCACTTTTAGATTTGCGAGTTAATGCTGGTGACAAAACTATTGAAAACCATCTAAAAACATGCGCAAAGAATGCTCGCTATACTTCTAAGACTGCTCAGAATGAGCTACTGCTTTGTATAAAAGAATATATTCAGTCTCTGATAGTTGACGAAATAAAGTCTCAACCATGTGGTCCATTTTATGGATATCAGTGTGATGAAGTAACGGACAGCAGTAATTGGGAACAGCTCGGATTAGTTGTCCGTTATACTCAAAACAACAAACCAATAGAGAGATTGTTGGAATTTGTCTCTTGTGAGAAGATAACTGGAGAAGCTATTTGCAATAATGTTGTTGAGTGTCTCACCAAGTTAGGCCTTGACATACAAAATTGTCGATCACAAACAATGGATGGGGCTGGTAACATGGCAGGCAAGCATTCTGGTTGTGCTGCGAGATTTATTCAGTTGTCACCCAAGGCTTCTTACTTCTACTGTTGCAGTCATGATCTTAACTTGGCTCTTTGCAAAGCTTGTAATGTCAAAGAAGTCCATCTTATGCTAGACACTATTAAACAGATCGGCATATTCTTTAAATACTCCCCAAAGCGGAGCAGACGACTAGAAGCCGTAATTGACTCGTGGAATATGTTGCATCAAGATAATGCGAAGAAGAAAAAGAAAATAAAGTTGTTCTGTCAGACACGCTGGGTTGAAAAACATACAACACTCATAGAATTTCACGAACTGTACGAGTGCATTCTGGAGTGTTTGGATAATATATCCATGAGAGAGACTGATTGGGACACGAAGACATCTGGTGAAGCGTATGGTCTTATGAAGAAAATTACTGACTCGGTTTTCATAGTGGCATTTAACACGGTCATCCACTTCTTTGGATATATCAGAGGTTTAAGTGTTCAGCTTCAAGGTACCTCTCTTGATGTCATTCAGGGATATGGAATGGTTTCTCATGTACGTAATGTTATAAGTGAGGCAAGAAATAATACAAGGGAGTTCGAGTCCCTTTTTGAAACCTGTGTCGTAATGGCAAACAAAGCAAACACAACAATTTCAATTCCTAGAATATGTGGTCGTCAAACCCAAAGGTCCAATATTTCTGCAAACTCTCCATCTGAATATTATCGCCTAAATATATATCTTCCTTTTGTAGATTCATTAAATCAGCAACTATCCTTGAGGTTTAATGACCTCACACATAAAGCAGTAAAAACTTTAAATCTCCTTCCCAGCAATCTAGTCAATCTAGATCAACAAACTACTGAATCTATCTTAGAATTATTCCAGTCTGACATGCCTTCACCTGACAATTTTTCCAAAGAAATCAAACTTTGGAATCAGACATGGAGAAATGAAGAAAAGAAACCAAGTTCTATTACCGATACTCTACAGAGCAGTGTGTTTACTCCAAAAATGTTCCCAAATATCAATGTTATTCTGCATCTGCTACTTTTACACTCAGTTACAACAAGCGGAGTAGAACGATCAAACTCTTCTTTGAAATATGTAAAAAGTGCTGAAAGGAGTACCATGGGAGAGGACAGGTTCAATGCCTTAGTTCTCTTATTTGTTCACAAAGATATACCTCTTAACCTAGATGAAATCGTGGATGCATATGCTAGAAAACACCCTAGAAAAATGATTTTCTTAAATCCTCTGAGTGAATCTGAAAATTAAAATCTGAAGACCCCAAAAATCCCACTTGCCAATGTCGCAACCATCACCTGCTCCTTCCTCAGCACACTAGTTAGTATACAACACGGGATATGAACTGCTTTACAGAGCCTTTGTCCCCAAACACAATTTAAAAATTTGTCAGTGTGTCCCCCCCCTAACATAGAATCATGGGTAATGTAAGGTTAATTTAAGGTTAATAAGTGTGCCCCCCCTAACATAGAATCCTGGATCCGCCACTGCAATTAACAAAATTATTAAGATTTCAAATTTGTCAGATTAAGTTAAAAAAATCTTAGTGTAGGAATGATTGTGAAACTCGGGTCAGATTCTGGAATCGGTGTAATCAGGTACATGTATTATGTGGATGGTTTTCCAAACTCTTGTATACATGTATAGAATTGTACTTTCAGTTTCTCATTTTTCAATTCTTTAGGTTGAACCATGTAGTTATAGAATTATGATGCTGGGCATTATGGTAAGTCCTGTTTAGTATGAATGTGCAATCGTATAACTTTGTCCAGGCTTGAAAAGGTTCCATATTATTTAGACATGAATTCTCCAGTGATTATGACTAATTCAGAGATTCCACAAGTAAAAGGAAACCTTTGCAAGTTTTCCCAGGAATAACAAATTTATTGTAGCACAGAAACTGGTTGAATTAATTTAAACCCCATCTTGTAGTAATATTAAAAATACTCTTTATTTCTGATCAAGGAACCATCTTGAAAGTAGGGTATTGGTCCATGAATTTCTTGAAAGTTGGGTATGGGACAATGAATGTCTTGAAAGAAGGTAGGGTACCGGTCCACCTAATAAATGCAGTTATGAATGTCTTGAAAGAAGGGTACTTGTACTATGATAAATGTCGTTTTGGAAGTAGGTCACCAGCACTTTTACTTAGAAAAGAATTTGTCAAAAATAAATTTCATATGAAATTAAATGGAAATTGAGAAAATTATGTAACCGCCGTATGTACATTGCACCTACACATTACATTGAAAACAATATGATGGATGCATTATGTAAGACTGTAGAATACTGTATGAATAGATGCATTTATGTGCAGTTATATCATTTTGTCAGGTTGAAGTTTAAATACCTGCTTGAACAAGAAATTCATTAACAAAAGTCTTTTCGAACATACATGCACATATATAATATACATGTACTAATATTAATGCATTAATGCATTAAATCTGTGCATGTGTGCACAATGACTGCAAAGACATATAGTACATGTATTTAATCTGTACACATGTAAATGTACACAATGACTGCAATGTTAATATATATGTAATTAGTACATATGTTATGTGCAGGTATATGTACTGTTTCTGCTGAAAATGTTTTTTAATATATGAATATTAAGCTCAGCAATACACACACACACACACATTATGTTTTGTTTTTGCTGAAATTGTATCTTGAACACACACACACACATTATGTTTTGTTTTTGCTGAAATTGTATCTTGAACACACACACACACAGGTTATATGTACATGTATTGTTTTTTTGAAACTAAATGTTTTATAATCTCTGCAACACACACACACACACACACACACACACACACACTTATATGTATTGTTTTCGCTGAAACTGTAAATGTTTTATAATCTCAGCAACAACAACAACAACAACAACACACACACATTACATTATTGTTTTTGCTGAAACTGTTTTATAATCTCAGCAACCACACACACACACACACACACATTAGTATTTAGATCAGCAAGACATACACACACTAAGCTCAGCATACACATTTTGATGGCTATGTATACAAGAGACTATATGTAATTGAGTTATGATTTATTTAGGTGTATATATATTGTAATATTAAAACTGTGATGGTTAGTCTTTTGTGACTGATATAAGTACCAAGGTATTGATTTTACAGACATGGTACTGGTGGTATATAGTGTATATATATATATATATATATATATGTATTTATATCTTGACAGACTTTAAATTATGTTACCTTAATACTTTAAATAGAAGTACTGTGTAATGATATATATATATATATATATAAAGTCACTATCCTTTCATAACAGTACATTATATATTTGTATATGTTACAGTCGTTTGCCCTCTCTGTCTGTGTGCCTATATTCCTCTCTGTCTCTGCCTGTCTGTCTGTCTGTCTCCCTCTCTCTCTCTCTCCTGTTTTGTCTTTCCCAAATTAAGAATCCTGACATTGAGGTGTTAATATACATGTTTATCCTTTCATAACACCTACATTATATATTTGAATCTCTTCTCTCTCTCTCTCTCTCTCTCTCTCGTTTTGTCTTTCCCAAATTAAGAATCCTGACATTGAGATGTTGATATTCATGTTTTTCCTTTCATTACACCTACATTATATATTTGTATTTCTCTCTCTCTCTCTCTCTCTCTCTCTCTCTCTCTCTCTCTCGTTTTGTCTTTCCCAAATTAAGAATCTTGACATTGAGGTGTTGATATACATGTTTTACCTTTCATAACACCTACATTATATATTTCTCTCTCTCTCTCTCTCTCTGATGAGTTTTTTCTGAAGTGAGAATCAAGACAATGAAGCATTTATTCCATCTTTTCTAACTAAATTCAGATAAAACTTTCTAATTTTGTCTTTCAAATATTAAGATTCAACACAATGAGGAGTTGTATTCTAACTTTTCTCTCTAAATTCAGGTTAAAATTTTACTGCTCCAAGGAGAGAATTTTGATAGTATCCCATTTGTGATGAGTTGAATTACATAGCCCTTTGAAACATAAAGTATTAAATGAAAGAGAGAAAAAAAAAAATATGAAATTCCAATACTTTTATTGTAGGTGCCAAAGACAGCATAATAATTATGTGTACATGTATGTACTTGAAGAATTTCCATAAGAAGCCAGTTTGGCATCTAGATTAAAAAATAAAGTTGACTCCTGTAATTTCACTGTATTTTGAAGTTTCATTTTGTATTCAAATTTGTCATTTGTTAACTAAGCACATCATGTCATTAGAGCAGTGTTCAATCAGGAAATGTAGTTAATGGGGTCATCCTGGCCCAGACGTTGGGGGTTGGGGGTGGGGGAAACAGGGGTTATGTATTCAAAAATGAGCCAACATTTTAACATAAGGCATTTTATTTAAAAAGATCATTATTAAGTCAAAGGTAAAGTTTAAATGAGAAATAGGTAGAAATGGATTTATTTGAAACCCATGGACAGTATTTCTTTGGGACAAATGGAATAAGGTCGCCTTCTAGATTGAAAACTAAGGTGTGGTTGTATTTGTATTTTTCAGATGTAGAGAGTTGAGATAAACCAGGTTTTAAGTCCTGAGTTAACATCAGAGTATCAAAATGTTGGAAGACATACCTGATCACATCTCCCCTCCTGACGGGATAGAGTTACGGCAATCAGAAATTGATGAAACTCTCATTGGTAAGAATTGTCTTCAAATTAATTTTTTGCATTAATAGATTTTGTTTCACTACATGAATTTAAAAGAAAAAAAAAATTATCATCCTTTTTGAAAGAACACATGTACAATTTTATTACTTTTGACACTGTCCATATTTCAATATTTTAGTTGCATGTACTAGTACAATAAAATTTGCTATAATGGTCACCTATACTGTACATCGGGAGAATTTTTTTTGTCAGTTTCAGTAATTTTTGCGAGAAATGCCACTGCAAGATATTCACATACTGGTACTTTTAATTTTTGTGTCATGGGATGATGGCCTGTGAAATGGAAAGTAAATTATATTAAACTAAAATATTCTGGATATTTTCATTTTTGATGAGATTTGTCAAGTTCAAAAGTAAATTTGAAAGATCCTTTTATATACAGTCAAACCTGCCTAGAAAGACCACTCGAAGGAACCAGAATAAGTGGCCTTTATATACAGGTTCAAATAATATGAATAAAGAACAATTGAAATATAATTCTACTGGCCTTTATAAGCAGGGGGCCTTTTATATATAGAGGTGGCTTTTAAGGTAGGTTGGACTGTAATGGATACTGCATTTGAAGATGATATTACATGTATACTGTATATTGCTTTATTTTCATGGTGTCAAATTTCGCGGTTTGACGATGACTAGTGTATTCGCGGTGTCATATTTTCGCGTCTTATCTGAATCAAGGAAAATGACTCTAGCAAGATTAATGGCCTGGTAATACCAGTGTCTATTCACGGTGGTTTAATTTCACGAGAATACACTTGACCGCAAATATAGCGAAAATAAAACCATAAGGAAATATAAGCATTATACAGTACTTATTGTTCATAGTGAATTGAAATGGCCTTTTGAATTATTTCAGTTAATATAGCTAATAGTATTTTGACTCCTGGTGAATGTTTCAAATATCTCTTGTCTATTCAGGTGCTTGGTGTTTTAAACCACTGAAAGTTGGTACAATATTTGGTCCTTTTGTTGGTGAAGTTGTTCATAATTATAATGAGAAGCTGGTGGATTACAGATTTGCTTGGGAAGTAAGTACTTTATCCTGCTGATTGTTTGCAGTGTCAGTTACAAGCCACAAATATGACCTTTGACCTTTCTAATGAACAGACTAATGGAATTTTCACATGGACAGGTCACTCAGTGGCCAAGTGGTCTAAAGTGTGTGCTTATTGATGACATTGCCTCTCACATCTTAATTTCGAATACGACTGGGGTAATCTAAGAAATTTCATCATTTCATCTGTCATAGGCAAATGGTTTTCTGTGGGTACTATGATTTCCTCCACCATCCCAGAACTGACAATCTTGATATTAGTTTAAGAATCTTGACTGGGACATAAATCTCATCACAAAACACCTGGACAGAACAAAACTAAGACTAAATTTAATTGAAATGGAAATTTACCAATTTGTCTTAATTTTTGCATGCAACTGTTCTTTATTCTGTCCACTTGAGCATAAGTTCCTTTATGGCTAATATAATCAATCCTAACTGTTTTAGAAGTGTTTGAGTCTATTATGATATAGTTTTTGATACAAGTGAGTTTTTGTGTTCTTCTGGCAGGTATTAATTAAGGCGCCCAAACAAAGTTTGGCGACTTATTGTTTTTGCACCGTTTCTTATTATTATATTAAGGCGCCCAAACAAAGTTTGGCGACTTATTGTTTTGCACCGGTTCTTATTATTATTATTATTATTATTATTATTCTTCCTCTTCTTCTTCTTCTTCCGGCCATGAACTTGTCCAACCAATTTCTCGAAGACCGTTGGTCCAATCTTAACCAAACTTCACATGAAGGTTGATCCCCATCTCCTTCCCTGGAGGCCGAGGTAAAATGCCCATGGGTCATTAGGGGAGGGGCAGGAGGGCGGGTCTTAAAAACATTAATGATCAATTTTGCCATTTATACTTTATTTTGTACTATAAAACCATATATATTCATGATCAGTGTCTCAAGATGCACAAGACTGTATCAGCAGATTTTCCCTGCGGTATCAGGGAGGGGTGGGAATGGGCGGGGCAGTGTGCTAACTTTTAAACGGTTAAGATCCCCACCCATAAACTATATATTTGCTGGTTCTACATAAAAAGTTGAATAGAGTGATACTAAAGAAAATCTCATGGGGTCATTCGTGATGGAGGGTGGGGACGGGCGGGGCTTGGTACTAGCTTTTAAATGGTTGATATTCCCATCCTGAAACTACATATTTTCCGGTTCAGTTTTAAAAGTTGAATAGAGTGATACTGAAGAAATGCCCATGGCTTTTTCCAGAGGAAGGCAGGGACAGGCGGGGCTGGGTACTAACTTCTGATCAGTTGAGATCCCCATCCCTAACATAAGTATTTTCTTATTCTTTATAAAAAGTTGAATAGATTGATACTAAAGTAAACCCATATGGGCATTCCAATAGGAGGGTGGAGACAGGTAGATCTAGGTACTAACTTTGAGATCCCCACCCTCAAGCTACAGTTTTTCATGGGCTGGTTGCTATCATTTTGTTTAAGAATTAAAACAATAAGCATGAATTTTCATTGTTTTAGATACTTAAGAAATCACTGATCCATGTCTAAAAGCTCTCAAGCTAAATCTTTTTATAAGCAACACTTATGGTCAGTTATCCCTGGGGCATGATTTATTATCATTGATGAGAGTAGCAGCATTTAGTTATCAATATGACATTAATGGGTAAAAGCTTGGATTAATTTAAAATCAAACACATCATTAGCTCATCAAAACAATGGTTTGGATATTGGGTATAGGTGATGTCAATCAACTTTGCCTATTGTTTGAATTTCAACCAATTGGATTCATGTACTACTTCTCTATATAAAATTAAATCTTAAAATGAAAAGAATATTACAAGTTTAAAATTTCTCAACAGTTTTTTCTAGTGTATGTAGAACTTATTTAAAGGTTTAAAATTTTCAGCCGTTGCCATGGAAATGGAAAAAGCAACAAAAGTACAAGTCCTAATATGTGTTTTGAATACAAGGGTTTGATTTTTATTCGTTTGGGCGCCTTATTTGTAATGATGCATCCATCATTACATTAGTAACTCGTTTATTATTGTTATTATTCTTCCTCTTCTTCTTCTTCCGGCCATGAACTTGTCCAACCAATTTCTCAAAGACCGTTGGTCCAATCTTAACCAAACTTCACATGAAGGTTGATCCCCATCTCCTTCCCCAGAGGCCGAGGTAAAATGCCCATGGGGTCATTAGGGGAGGGGCAGGAGGGCGGGGTCTTAAAAACAATAATGATAATTTTGCCATTTATACTTTATTTGTACTATAAAACCATATATATTCATGATCAGGTCTCAAGATGCACAAGTCTGTATCAGTAGATTTTCCCTGCGGTATCAGGGAGGGGTGGGGATGGGCGGGGCAGTGTGCTAACTTTAAACGGTTGAGATCCCCACCCATAAACTATATATTCTGGTTCTACATAAAAAGTTGAATAGAGTGATACTAAAGAAAATCCCATGGGGTCATTCTGATGGAGGGTGGGGACGGGCGGGGCTTGGTACTAACTTTTAAATGGTTGATATCCCACCTGAAACTATATATTTTCCGGTTCTGTTTTAAAAGTTGAATAGAGTGATACTGAAGAAATGCCCATGGCTTTTCCAGAGGAGGGCAGGGACAGGCGGGGCTGGGTACTAACTTTTGATCATTGAGATCCCCACCCTAACATAATATTTTCTTATTCTTTATGAAAAGTTGAATAGATTGATACTAAAGTAAACCCATATGGGCATTCCAATAGGAGGGTGGAGACAGGTAGGTCTAGGTACTAACTTTGAGATCCCCACCCTCAAACTACAGTTTTCTTCATGGGCTGGTTGCTATCATTTTGTTTAAGAATTAAAACAATAAGCATGAATTTTCATTGTCAAGGATACTTAAGTAATCACTGATCCATGTCTAAAAGCTCTCAAGCTAAATCTTTTTATAAGCAACACTATGGTCAGTTATCCCTGGGGCATGATTTATTATTCAATTGATAGAGTAGCTGCATTTAGTTATCAATATGACATTATAGGGTAAATGCTTGGATTAATTTAAAATCAACACATCATTAGCTCATCAAAACAATGGTTTGTGATATTGGGTATAGGTGATGTCAATCAACTTTGCCTATTGTTTGAATTTCAACCAATTGGATTCATGTACTACTTCTCTATATAAAATTAAATCTTAAAATGAAAAGAATATTACAAGTTTAAAATTTCTCAACAGTTTTTCTATTGTATGTAGAACTTATTTAAAGGTTTAAAATTTCAGCCGTTGCCATGGAAATGGAAAAAAGCAACAAAAGTACAAGTCCTAATATGTGTTCTGAATACAGGGTTTGATTTTATTCGTTTGGGCGCCTTATTTGTAATGATGCATCCATCATTACATTAGTACTCGTTATTATTGTTATTATTCTTCTCTCTTCTTCTTCTTCCGGCCATGAACTTGTCCAACCAATTTCTCGAAGACCGTTGGTCCAATCTTAACCAAAAACTTCACATGAAGGTTGATCCCCATCTCCTTCCCTGGAGGCCGAGGTAAAATGCCCATGGGTCATTAGGGGAGGGGCAGGAGGGCGGGGTCTTAAAAACATTAATGATCAATTTTGCCATTTATACTTTATTTTGTACTATAAAACCATATATATTCATGATCAGTGTCTCAAGATGCACAAGACTGTATCAGCAGATTTTCCCTGCGGTATCAGGGAGGGGTGGGAATGGGCGGGGCAGTGTGCTAACTTTTAAACGGTTAAGATCCCCACCCATAAACTATATATTTGCTGGTTCTACATAAAAAGTTGAATAGAGTGATACTAAAGAAAATCTCATGGGGTCATTCGTGATGGAGGGTGGGGACGGGCGGGGCTTGGTACTAGCTTTTAAATGGTTGATATTCCCATCCTGAAACTACATATTTTCCGGTTCAGTTTTAAAAGTTGAATAGAGTGATACTGAAGAAATGCCCATGGCTTTTCCAGAGGAAGGCAGGGACAGGCGGGGCTGGGTACTAACTTCTGATCAGTTGAGATCCCCATCCCTAACATAAGTATTTTCTTATTCTTTATAAAAAGTTGAATAGATTGATACTAAAGTAAACCCATATGGGCATTCCAATAGGAGGGTGGAGACAGGTAGATCTAGGTACTAACTTTGAGATCCCCACCCTCAAGCTACAGTTTTCTTCATGGGCTGGTTGCTATCATTTTGTTTAAGAATTAAAACAATAAGCATGAATTTTCATTGTTTTAGATACTTAAGAAATCACTGATCCATGTCTAAAAGCTCTCAAGCTAAATCTTTTTATAAGCAACACTTATGGTCAGTTATCCCTGGGGCATGATTTATTATTCAATTTGATAGAGTAGCAGCATTTAGTTATCAATATGACATTATATGGGTAAAAGCTTGGATTAATTTAAAATCAACACATCATTAGCTCATCAAAACAATGGTTTGGGATATTGGGTATAGGTAATGTCAATCAACTTTGCCTATTGTTTGAATTTCAACCGATTGGATTCATGTACTACTTCTCTATATAAAATTAAATCTTAAAATGAAAAGAATATTACAAGTTTAAAATTTCTCAACAGTTTTTCTATTGTATGTAGAACTTATTTAAAGGTTTAAAATTTTCAGCCATTGCCATGGAAAGGGAAAAAAGCAACAAAAGTACAAGTCCTAATATGTGTTCTGAATACAGGGTTTGATTTTTATTCGTTTGGGCGCCTTATTTGTAATGATGCATCCATCATTACATTAGTACTCGTTATTATTGTTATTATTCTTCCTCTTCTTCTTCTTCCGGCCATGAACTTGTCCAACCAATTTCTCGAAGACCGTTGGTCCAATCTTAACCAAACTTCACATGAAGGTTGATCCCCATCTCCTTCCCTGGAGGCCGAGGTAAAATGCCCATGGGGTCATTAGGGGAGGGGCAGGAGGGCTGGGTCTTAAAAACAATAATGAACAATTTTGCCATCTATATTTTATTTTGTACTATAAAACCATATATATTCATGATCAGTATCTCAAGATGCACAAGTCTATATCAGTAGATTTTCCCTGCGGAATCAGGGAGGGGTGGGGATGGGCGGGGCAGTGTGCTAACTTTTAAATGGTCGAGATCCCCACCCATAAACTATATATTTTCTGGTTCTACATAAAAAGTTGAATAGAGTGATGCTAAAGAAAATCCCATGTGGTCATTCCTGATGGAGGGTGGGGACGGGCGGGGCTTGGTTCTAACTTTTAAATGGTTGATATCCCGCCCTGAAACTATATATTTTTCGGTTCTGTTTTAAAAGATGAATAGAGTGATACTGAAGAAATGCCCATGGCGTTTTCCAGAAGAGGGCAGGGACAGGCGGGGCTGGGTACTAACTTTTGATCAGTTGAGATCCCCACCCCTAACATATATATTTTCTTATTCTTTATGAAAAGTTGAATAGATTGATACTAAAGTAAACCCATATGGACATTCCAATAGGAGGTTGGGGACAGGTAGGTCTAGGTACTAACTTTGAGATCCCCACCCTCAAACTACAGTTTTCTTCATGGGCTGGTTGCTATCATTTTGTTTAAGAATTAAAACAATAAGCATGAATTTTCATTGTCAAGGATACTTAAGTAATCACTGATCCATGTCTAAAAGCTTTTAAGCTAAATTTTTTTATAAGCAACACTAATGGTCATTTGTCCCTGGGGCATGATTTATTATTCAATTCGATAGAGTAGCTGCATTTAGTTATCAGTATGACATTATATGGGTAAATGCCTGGATTAATTTAAAATCAACACATCATTAGCTCATCAAAACAATGGTTTGTGATATTGGGTATAGGTGATGTCAATCAACTTTGCCTATTGTTTGAATTTCAACCAATTGGATTCATGTACTACTTCTCTATATAAAATTAAATCTTAAAATGAAAAAAATATTACAAGTTTAAAATTTCTCAACAGTTTTTCTATTGTGTGTAGAACTTATTTAAAGGTTTAAAATGTTCAGCCGTTGCCATGGAAATGGAAAAAAGCAACAAAAGTACAAGTTCTAATATGTGTTTTGAATACAGGGTTTGATTTTTATTCGTTTGGGCGCCTTATTTGTAATGATGCATCCATCATTACATTAGTACTCGTTATTTGTTGGTTTTGAGGTACATTGGTTTATTAGCTCACCTGACCAAAGGTCATGTGAGCTTATGGTGGGGTGCAGCGTGTGTATGTGCGTGCGTGTGTGCGTGCATGTGTGTGTGCGTGCGTCGTTAACACACATTTTCGACTTCTCCTCTGAAAGTACTCAGTAGATTTCAACGACGTTTGGTCATAAGCATGTCTGGGTCGGTGCAATTCAGATTTGTTCGTGGCGTTGCCATGGCTACCATAACTAGGTCAAGGTGACCTAGGGTTGCAAAAATCTTAAAAAATCTTCTTCTCCGAAAGTATTGTTTGAAGAAAAAATCTGATGTGATATTTGGCTTCTCTAGGGTCTTAAGCCTATAGTTTGTTCATTTTGTGAAATTCGGTCGAAAAATGGGTTACGCGTTTTTGCGTTTAATTTTGAAAAAATCGTAAAATAGCTTCAAATTGTTATAACTTGACTACTTGACCAGATAATGACATGGGGTTGTTAGTTTTGACATCTTATTGTTAGTATCTTCAAAATGAGGTCAAGGTCAATTGTAAAGGTCATGACCTAATTTTTTTTACCTCTGATTATATTTATTATCTCGAAAACTATAACCTTTTTGTATAGGCATTTATATAAGAATGTTGTAGATATTGATACAACGATCATTTTCATGTATAGAAAAAGGTCATTGGTTCAAAGGTCAAGGTCACAGATGCGAAACAATACCGAAATGGTTAATTATCTCGAAAACTATAAAATTTTTGTATAGGCATGTATATTAGAATGTTGTAGGTATTGATACAACAATCATTTTGATGTATAGAAAAAGGTCATGGGTTCAAAGGTCAAGGTCACAGATGCGAAACAACACCTAAATGGTTAATTATCTCGAAAACTATAAACTTTTTGTATAGGCATGTATATTAGAATGTTGTAGGTATTGATACGACGATCATTTTGATGTATAGAAAAAGGTCATGGGTTCAAAGGTCAAGGTCACAGATGCGAATCAATACTGAAATGGTTAATTATCTCGAAAACTATAAACTTTTTGTATAGACATGTATATTAGAATGTTGTAGGTATTGATACAACGATCATTTTGATGTATAGAAAAAGGTCATGGGTTCAAAGGTCAAGGTCACAGATGCGAAACAATGCCGAAATGGTTAATTATCTCGAAAACTATAAACTTTTTGTATAGGCATGTATATTAGAATGTTGTAGGTATTGATACAATGATCATTTTGATGTATAGAAAAAGGTCATGGGTTTAAAGGTCAAGGTCACAGATGCGAAACAATTCAGAAATGGTTAATTATCTCGAAAACTATAAACTTTTTGTATAGGCATGTATATTGCAGTGTTGTAGGTATTGATACGGCGATCATTTTGATGTATAGTAAAAGGTCATGGGTTCAAAGGTCAAGGTCACAGATGTGAATCAATACTGAAATGGTTAATCATCTCGAAAACTATAAACTTTTTGTATAGGCATGTATATTAGAATGTTGTAGGTATTGATACAACGATCATTTTGATGTATAGAAAAAGGTCATGGGTTCAAAGATCAAGGTCACAGATGCGAAACAATACCGAAATGGTTAATTATCTCGAAAACTATAAACTTTTTGCTATGTTTCCATTCCTGGTAGCCAAAATTGCCATTGGCTACTAATTTCTGAGGAATTCTTTCAAAAAGTAACCTATTTTAGCAAATTTGTGGAAAAATACTTTAAAAAGGACTATATTTTCACAATTTTTGGAAATTTGGCTACTAATTATTTTAAATTTATGGAAACCTAGTTTTTGTATAGGCATTTATATTAGAATGTTGTAGATATTGATACAACGATCATTTTGATGTATAGAAAAAGGTCATGGGTTCAAAGGTCAAGGTCAGAGATGCGAAACAACACCAAAATGGTTAATTATCTTTAAAACTATAAACTTTTTGTATAGGCATGTATATTTGAATGTTGTAGGTATTGATACAACAATCATTTCGATGTATAGAAAAAGTTCATGGGTTTAAAGGTCAAGGTCACATATGTAAAGCAATACTGAAATTGTTAATTATCTTGAAAACTATAAACGTTTTGCATAGGCATGTATATTAGAATGTTGTAGGTATTGATACAATGATCATTTTGATGTAAAGAAAAAAGTCATTAGGGTTTAGTATTTATGTTTACTTTAAATCTATCAGCTAGCCATTAATTATCAGGTGAGCGTAATTATCAGCCCATTGGCCTCTTGTTTATTTATTTATTTATTTATTTATTTATTTATTTATTTATTTATTTATTTTGTTTGTTTATTTGTTTATTTGTTTATTTTAGGTTTATAACTTGGATACGTCAGAAGTTATACATTATGTGAATGCCACAAATCCTAAGAAAGGTAACTGGATGAGATACGTAAACTGTGCACGGTACTTGGAAGAACAGAACCTAGTGTCTGTCCAGGAAGGCACACAAATATATTACAAAGTTATCAAGGTAAATGATATACACCGATAGCATAACAATTACAATCAAAACTTTTGTAGATTTAGATAAGTTGAGTAATAGAGTTTTACGCCCCAGTCAAGATTCTTTCATTTATATCAAGATGGAATGATGGATGAACTAGGAAACTTGTGTGCCCTGAAAAAAACCATCAACCTTTGGCAAGTGAACTGACAAACTTTTTAACACTAGAATCTGTACCAAATGGAATTTGAACCCAGGTGGTGAGAAGCGCTGGGATCAATTAGCACTTGTAGGCTAATATCATTTGACTGCTGGAGCCTTTGGATTTAAGGTGAGAGGGGGTTGCCATTGCAGTAAAAAACATGTAAACTTTCTCCTGTTGCTTCAGTTAACACTTCAATACTGTGTTTGTGATAGTGAATTATGTACAGTTTTCATAAAAGATCTAATGAACTTGAATGTCACCATGGACAGCACTTTCCAATGTAAACAAAACCATTTTCAATTCATAAAATCCCCATAGCATGCTGTTTTAACCAGACCACCAAGACAATACTCCAGAATTTTGTTTGTCTGTATTCTGTTTATAAACATGTAATATTGTCCCCAAAATCAAGTGGGGGACATAAAAGTACATGTACTTGTTCCATTTCTGTTTGCTAACATTCTGTCCACCACTTTTCTCAAAAACTATTTATTAACTTCACAATCTTTGGATGAGGTAGATGTGCCACTGGGTATTCATATTCTGATTGTGCACAAGTTTTGGGGCTCAAAAAGGTGAGGGTCCATTTCAAGTACAACTTAAGTTTAAATGGCATCCTATTTCAGTTATATAACTTGTAATAAAGTTCTGATTTTTGGATTTTATACTTTCAGGACATTGAAGAAGGAGAAGAATTATTGATTTGGTTTGAACCTTTTAAGAAAAGGAGAAAATCCAGAAAACAAAAGAACTCTGCAAATGATTCTAAAGGTAATGGTCAACAGATGCAAAGGTTTTGTATTAGCTTTAAATGGAATACCACAACTTGTATTCGCGGATATAAAATTTCGCGATTCTCTTGCCAAAACCATTTCACAACTATAAGATTTTGCGTTATTGACTATGACTGAATATTTGGTATAAATAATATAATTTTCGAAAACGTGTTCACATTGATTAACTTTCACGATTAATTTGTCCTTGCAAAACATGCGAAAGTTAAAAGTACGCGAATGAAAGTTGGTTTACAGTATAAGAATGGGGTTTCCTAACATTCCACCTGATCTTTACCCCATAGGTGTGTGTTTGGAATGTTTTGGAAATTGTTAGAGCCGCAAATATCTGTAATAGGGTCTTACAGGAAATCATCGACTAATGCAATTCCACATCTTTTGGAAATAATTGCCCAACCATTATGGGATGTCACATAGATTGATATGCTAGCCAACCCCATTAGTAGCTGAATCCAAATCAAGCAATGTATCCAAGAGCAACCAAGTACACACAAGTAAACAGATGAAACAAGACATAAAAAAAAAACCATACTAATCCATGACCAAATCGCAATCCGGTAGCAAAGTAAAAACTGTGAAACTTACAAGTTGGGTTAAAGATGTGAACTTCCACCAGGGAAGTGAGGCCAGGTGCTCCGAAAACAAGATGCAGAATAAATACATTTTGAGGCCACTAATTAGATAGAATTCTCTTGGATCTGGGTTTAAGGACAAAATATAATATTTTAATGATGTTTAATAATGCATTATTGCTAGTGACTCCCTTAGGTAGAGTTATGAATGGTTAACAGATTTGGCCTAGTGTGGTGCTACTGCCTTACAGGTCAAAAGCAGTGGTTTTGAAATGTAATGTTTTGAGAATGATCTGTCCCAACTGGGATTTGAACCTAGGCTTTGAGAGGCACTGTGATCTATAAGCATATGCTTTTAGATCAGTCACCGAGGCCCCATGCTCTAAGTACGGGGATTTACATTCATATTTGGCAAAAGAAATAGCTTTTTGAGCCTACATCAGGAAAAAAAGCATCACTTCTAATGTAAACATGGCTGATTTTGTAATCTCCATTTCATATTCTAGTTCTCAAACTATGCATTATTATTATTTTAGATTCAGCATTTTCTGACACATCATCATTAGTTGAAGAAAAGGAAGATGGAAAGCCAAAAAGGACCAGGAAAAAGAAAAAGTTATTTGATGAAGAAATATTTTTAAGTGATTTTCCTAAAAGAAGAAAAAGATCTGTAGGGAAAGTAAAAGACATTGATGCAGTAGAGGATGTGTCAAATAATAAAAAACCAACGAAAAACAAATCGAATGTGAAAGCAACAGGCAGTAAAAACCAAACTGATGAGAAAGCAAAAGAAACTGAAGATAATGAATCTGACAAAGAAACAAAAGTGAAAGAAGAAAATACGAAAAATAAAAAAGTGAAAATAAAAGAAGAAACTCAGACCAGCAAGAAAACAAACACAAAAGAAGAAAATCAAGCCAACAAGAAAACAAATCTGACCAAAAAACAAATGAAAGAAAAGGGAGAGAGTCCAACTAACAAGAAAACAAAAGAAAAGGAAGAAAAAGTAGAAATAAAACAAGAAGTGGAAGAATCAGAAAAAGCAAATAGTACAAAGTCTGAAATTGAGAATGTTACCAAGGTGATTATAAAGGAGAAGAAAGGTGGTAAACCAAAAACTAAAACAGAAAAATTGGAAAGTAACAATGAAACAGAAGGGAAAGAACAGAAAAACGACAAATCAAAATCTGTGAGTGAAGAAAGCAACAAAGAAGACCCGGTAGAAGCTAACTGGGTCTATCCTGAAAAGGAACACGAATATCAGTTTGATCTCCAGTCCACGTTTGCGATTGTGTCTAATGGACGTCGAATGTATAAATGCGATATATGTTCGGGTATATATAGGCACACATTTAGCTTAAAGAGACATTACCTTCGTAATCATATAAACTGTCGATATTTGAGTCAGATGGATATCGGTAACTGCATGATCAGCATATCCCAGCAACACACTGCCATATTGAATGCAAACGATTCAAAAGCATTAAAGAAAGTGGATCAATTTTTGGCGAAAAAATCAAATAAAGACTCTCCTCCAGCCTCTGCGAAAGAGGAAAAGAAACCGTCAAAATCTATCGTAATGCCAGGCTTGTATTGTTGTCATGATTGTTACAAACTGTTTGAGTATGTTGAAGACTTGATAACCCACACCCAGGATCACCCTCCAGTCCACAATGAGAAACAGTTTGCTTGTGACAAATGTCATATGAGATTTCCGTACAAACAGAATCTGGTCCGACATAAACTGGTGCACGAAGGCGATAGAAAACCGCAAAAGAAAGACATGAAGGCTGACAAGAAAGAGAAAGTAGACATGCCAACAGCAGCTGCAGGAAAAACTGAAGGAAAACCGTTTGCTTGTTCCAACTGCAATATGAGGTTCAAATATATTGTGAATCTTAAAAAGCATGAACCAGTACATTCAGGTAAATATTTTTGTGAATGGTCACTTATTTATAACAAAGACTTCAAGGTTAATTGGGTTTCTGTGAACCAACTTTTATTCACAGCTGTTAACTTTCACAATTCTCTTTTCAAAGCCATTTGACAACTTTTAAGATTCCTAATGTGGGTTTTAGATAAATAATTGGTATAATTTAAACCCTTTTCTGAATCCATTGAAGTATAAATTTTTCTTGATTACTTTGTTTATGTGGAAACATGTGAAGGTTAATTACAGGAATAAAAGAAGGTTTGCAGTAGCTTTAGTTCTGTGATACAGATTAATAAAATATTGTCTTATGGCAAATAACTGGAAAATCTCCAGTACAACCTTAACTGATCAAGCCGGACACTCAATATTTGGAAAGAGACAAGCAAGACATAAATAAAAATAAAACAGATTCCACAATAGATTTAGGGCCTTTGTTAACCAATTGGTGTAAAGTAAAACATCGGCTTACAGTTAGCAGAACCACTCACCATCTAGGGTGTATCCCATCTCGGCAGATACTATTGAGACTTTGTTGCTTGCTGAAGGTTAGTGGTTTTCTCTAGTGATTCCAGTCTGTCCAATATCTCTGAACTTACCACTTACCGTAGATATAAGTGAAATACTTGACTGGGACAGAAAACACCAGCTCTGCTGATATAAGAATATTAGAATTGATTGGGAAAACTGAAATGTTTCCGCAAACCTCTGATAAAAACAACACATCAGTTTCTGTATATACATATAACATAATGTTCCTTGATTAGATCAACTCATTTCTACACAATCTATGTGTTTGATAAATAGATCATGAATTTGCTTGTAAACCATGCTATTGATACCATTTATTTCATTATATCCAAATTCTGTCCAAAGTCTGTAGTTTAACATCATAGTCGTTTCTTCTTTCTTTGTCAGTTTCACGTTTGTTGTGTTGTGTTGTGTTCTTGGTTGCATAAGATATTGCCAAGTACATTTTTCGGCTGCAAATTTATATATTCCATTTTGTATCACTTGTGTATGCCAGCAAACCACTTGATAACTCAAAGCATTGGTTGGTAACTATTATTCTTTTGAATATGTTGTTGCAAAATTTGACATTTTACTGTAAAAATGACACTATTCCATAATTTTTTATGTAAACAGTTGCCAAAATATTCCACACAAATGGTTTATTTTCGTCCCTGTAGTCAAAATTACTATTGGCTACAGATTTTAAGAAACATTTCCAAAAGTAACCTATATTAAAAAAAAATTCGGAAAAAATACTTTTAAAAGAACTGTATTTTCACATATTTTGAAAATTTGGTCACTAATGATTTTAAATTTGTAGAAACCTAGAAATGTAAGGGGTTTTGATTATGTGGTAAACTGGTGGTAGCCGTTGAGATATTTTTTAGTCATGCTGATATCAACTGTAATTATAATTGACTCATTAGTTCTCATTATTTTTTATATTTTTCAGCTGATCGTCCATTTGTCTGCACATCCTGTGGTAAGGCCTTTCCATCAGCTACTAATTTAAAGAAACACATACATATTGCACATGTGGGAAGTAAAGTTCCATGTAAATTCTGTTCTTCTGTGTTTAATCACGTCGGGAGATTACGTAAACATATCCGTGTTGACCATCCCGAGATTCATCGACAGAGACTGTTAAAGCTGCTAGACAAACGAGGAAAATTAAGCCCAAAGGCTGCTCAAAGATTGGAAGAAACATACAAAAATGTAAAAGAAAATACTTCTAAAGCAAGCACAAGTTCAAAATCAAATGAAACTGATCAAGCCGACCAGGGTGAAAACGAATTCCAGTATGCCTGTGTAGTGTGTAAGAAGAGATTTAATACATATATAACTATGTGTCGCCATAGGCGCATGGCACATAGACACCTGAAAAAAGCAGAGGAGGAGAAGAATAAGGCAGAGCATCAGGTTGTTCCTCCTCCTGTGGTTAAATCGAAATCCATTGAAATGATATTGAGAAAGGAAAATGTATTGGACATGAAACAAGAGGAGAGCAACATACCAGAGTTGTCCGAGAACCAATTGACAATTCACCCGAGGCTATAGCCGAGTTCTATGCTAATGTAGCCAATAATATTGCAGATAATTTAATTTTTACATTGATGGTGGAGAGTCATCGTTAACAAAATTCCGAGATCATATTAGATCAAGATTATGAGTCTGTGTTCGAAGTTAAACAGCTGAAACTTCGGAACCTAATGATTTTAAGCTGGACAGATTTAATTTTCCGTCTAATATGAAAACTGTTTTAGAGAACAATTTTATTAGCTTTGAAGATGTAAAATTAAGCGATATCAAACCCAGTGTTTCAACTTCGTCAATTGACATGGTCATTCAGGGATAAGCCGCCTGGACTGTGCACAAGGAGGCGAAGTTCTAGAGATGGCTCGTCACACCAGATTTGTGCAATAATTCTCGGGATGGATTCTCAGTAGTTCAAGGGATGGATTTTCATGTAATTCAAGAGATGGTTTTTTCGGCAATTCAAAAGATGGGTTTACTTGTCCAGATGATGATGGAAAAGTTCAAATGTGGTAATAGAAATAGGAAAAGATAGCCACACTAATGCAAAAGGAGAAGGTTTTTGTGAAGAGACCAAGGGACATAACCTCGATATTAAAACTGGCTCTGATAAAAATGTGTCATTTGATGACAAAGATGGGGCTGGTAAAAGTGGAAGAACTGTTGATGAATCAGATGATGACAAGAGGTAAAAATCAAAAGGAAAAAACAACAGACAATACCTCGGAGGACAATTGAAAAAATGTGATGATTTGAATAAACCAGAGTCTGTCGGTGATAAAAACACATGTGAAATGGACCTACAAGATCAAGGGTGTGAAAATGGATGTGAAAAGTCATGTATAAGACTGAGGAACTTGCACAAAAAGCTGAAAATGGGGAAGAGAAAAATACACAAATGGAAGAGGAAAGGAATGAAAAGAAAGAAATTATTACAGAAATGGAGGAAAAACAAAATACGGGATGTGAGGGCTCAAACAATTGTGGCGAGCATGGATGTAAGGAGGATGTTACTTCAAACAGTGATGAAGCCCATGATGAAGTTAAACAAGTGGGCACCTTGTTGAATACAACACCTGAAAGTGGACTGGAGCCTGAAACCAATTCTAAAATGCAAAATATATCAAATAAAACAAATTCTGAAGAATCCATGGTATTGGAAAATGTGAATGAAGACAAAATTGAAGAAAAAAAATTAGATGGGTCAGATGATGCTAGCAAGACAGACACAGGGAGTAAAGATGACAGTCTCAGTAACAAACATGGAAATAATATTGATAACACGCAAGTGCATGGCAATGATGAGGATGAAAATTCTTCATGTAGTACTGATGTGAGTTCTAAAGGGGAAATCTCAGAAAGCAAGACCGATATAAAAACAACACCAGAGGACAAAACTTGTAAAGAAGGAAAATGTGAATTTAAGCAAGAAACAACATCAAGTATACAAAATTTGGACAACGGTCAAATGGAAAACGGTCCTTTAGAGGAAAAACATCTAGTAGAAATGGATGAAAATGGAGTATGTGAAAGAAATGATAATAATGAAATTCAAGATATGAAGGATGAAGATGGAAAAAACTCTTGTGAAATTGTACATATCTCTGAAAAAGGTGAGGAAATAGAATGCAAAAATAGTGAACTGAAAGGAGACTCAAGTGAATTGAAATGCGAAAAAGGATGTGAAAATAGTGCACTGAAAGTAGACTCAAGTGAATTAAAATGCGAGACAGGATGTAAAAATAGTGAATTGGAAGGAGACTCGATTGAATTGAAATGTGAGAAAATAGGATGCAAAAATAGTGAATTGGAAGGAGACTCAAGTGAAATGAAATGTAAGAAAATAGGATGCAAAAATAGTGAATTAAAGAAAGATTCGAGTGAATTAAAAAGTGGGAAAACTGGATGCAAAGTGAAAATAGATGAAACATGTAATGTTCAATTCTCAAAGGAGGGTGTCATTTGCAAGGACAAAAATTTACTATCGGGGTCAACAGTAGTCATAAATGATACATGTCCAATCGTACCCAATGCTAATGTCTTGAATATCGTAAATCAGATTGACAACACTGAAGAAGATGATGATAACGACAGTGATGGCGGAAGTTCTGGGGTATTGCTTATGAACTTGTCCTCTGATTCTGGTTTAGATTCCGATGATCCAGATTTTACAAGTTCTGTTTTAAAGGGACTGGAACTTTCCAAAAGCCCTGGCAAAAACTTTGGTGAAAATTCAAGTTTGGATATTTTGTCTACCGTTTGTGCAATAAAAAGTGAAGAAATGAGAAAAAGTATTAACTTGCCCTTAGCTAGTGGCGAGAAATTGGATAAACCAATGCATAGTCCTCAACATGCAAATAGTTATGACACAATTGCCTTCGGTAAGCATGGGCAGGTATCCTATGTCTGTTCTGTATGTATCAAACATTTCCGTGAATATGACCTGCTTGTCCGGCACCAAATTAAAAAACACCCCTCAATATATTGTCATCATTTGGAAGTTGAAGAGGGTCATGAGATTGAGTATTTGTATTATGCCGAACCCTGTAATATAGGAGTTTTGGGCATGACGGGTAAGGCATTGGAACCCGTGATCGACAAAAGTAACTACACCTGCACTCGCTGCTATAGTACATTTAAAAATGTGGACAGACTTCGGATTCATATTATTAACTGTGCCCCAAAACCTGTGGTCCAAGAATTCACCGAAGAAAAACCGAAACGAAAATACAGAAGAAGGTTTAGGAAAATTGAGAGTTTTGAAAGTGAAGATAAAAAAGTGTCAGAAAATGGGAATGGTTTCGCAAAAATCATAACAAGTAAAAGTGACAATACAGGAAGTCAAGGTTTTAACAGATTGAAAGTGAAGAAACGAAGATTTATGGGATGTAGGAAGAGAAAAGTTGTAAGTATCCCAGATACTCCGGAATGTAGCCCCGTAAAAATATTGAAAAAACGTGGCAAGAGCATTGATCTCAGATACAATCCGGGAAATCATGTCCGCCGCCGTGAACTTACAGAACTCTTAGACAAGCACCAGTGCAATGGCTGCGGAGTAAAATTCAAGACTATATCATTGCTAGAAAGACATATCAAGAAATGTGATCGAAAGGAAAGGTTTAAAGATTTGAAAGTGATGAAATCCCAAGTTAACGAAACATTTCATAAGAAATTGAAGCATGTCTGCTTATACTGTAATAAAGGATTTACATATCCAAAAACATTGATGAACCATTATAAGGCTTTTTGTCTTGTGAAAAAGGAGAAAATTAAAAACGGTTGCCTTGGGGATGATGAAAGACGAGAAGAAATGTTGATGATGGTCAGACTTAAACAGCAAGACGAAGATCGATCTTTACGCAAATCTGTGGATATTGAACAAGCAAATACTAAGAAAGGAGGATGGCCAAAAGGGGTCAAACGGAAACTACGACGGAAAGGTCATTCGTGGACAACAATAAAGAAAAGGAAAGTTTCAACGGAAGACGATGCCGACAAAAATAAAAATGTTGTGTCATCTGTGAATGCTACTGATGAAAATCAAACAACAGACAATCAAGAATTTGGTACAGATGAAAAAGTCAGGGTAGTACAATCTAACCAGGAGGAAAATTCGGTATTAGTTACTATAAAACCAACCAAGAAGAAAAAGATGCTGGCAAAGAATAGTTTAATGAAATGTGCTAAAAAGTTGGTAGATAAATCTGATAGTAAAAGTCCAGGATCAGATTCCAAAGGGCCGTCTCCGAAGAAAATATCACTGTCACCAAAAGTTCTGACAGTGAAAGTTAAAAATTCTAAATCTGCCGATATGAAAACAGTTAATTTCTTTGACGGAAATATCTCGGTGACTGTTTTGAATCCAAAAGCCTTATCTTCTTCCAAAACAAAATCTGCTTCACTAAAAAAGAAAAAGGTCTCCATATCAGACTTCGGATCACCAGATGTCGCTAGTAAAGGTCAAAGTTCAAATCAATCTGTTCAGAATTCCAAATTGGTCAAATCACTTGGGGATAAGGGTTCAACCTCAAAGACCTCACCAAGTAAAATTAGTGAAACTGGGTCAAGCGGTATAAGTTCCAGTGAAAACCTCGATCAAGTGTCGGACATTCAAGCAGCTCGCAGAAATTTGCAGTCTGTCTTATCAGGTGTTAAAAAAGTTACAGCCCCTAAACAGAAGAAAAACAATAGTCAGTCTGCTATACCTGATGATTCAACTGAACAGGAGAAAACAAAGAAAATTGTGAGTAAATCAATTTCTACTGAAACAGGATGCTACACATCTTTGAAAAAGATCGCTATGTGTGACCCTAAAGTATCGCCTAACCAGTTTCAGCCCTATATTGCAACAGGAGCAAAACTGGCCAAGAATAAAGGCCAAGTCAGACTCATTCCATGTGTTAGTTTAAGTGCCTCAAATCTAGCATTGGATGAGAAGCAAAAAGTGATTGAGATTAAAAAATCCAAAGTCACTCCAACCAAGAAATTAGGCCTTGAAAATAACCAATCTGAAGAGAGCCCTAGCAAGAAAAGTCCAATTAAAAAGTCTGATGCAAATAAAAAATCTGAAACCATTAGTCCAAGCAAAGTAACAACTACTGCTGTTCAGAAACCTGGCAAAGTAAAAAAACAAATTACAGATGCAAAAACTGTAACAGGATCGAAGATGGAGAATGGAATGCCTGATCCAGCTGGAACATGCAAAATGGGAAATACTAAAAGTGCAAAAGTAGACGTTTTTAATTCTCCAAAAGATTCTGACTCTTCTCCTAATTCCAAAAAGAAAGTTGTTAAAAAAATGGATTTGAAAAATCTGAATATGGGCGTGAATACTAATCAACATGGTGATGGCAAAAAATCGAATACACCAAAAAAAGCTGATGACAAGAAGTTAGGAAACAATTCCAAATTATCCAATTGCATTCCAGAAGGTAAAAATGTTGATGTTAAAGAATTTGTTGTACCCGGTGCTGCGTCAGTGGGAGTCGGAGTTAGTGGAAAGAAATCACCCAAAAAATTAAAACTAAATACCAAGGCTGTGTATAAAGTTCCAGATAGCCCTCAATCTGATGTTAGTCGATGATATTATAACATATATAATATGTACAGTCAAACCTGTCTATAAAGCCACCCAAGGGAACCAGTAATATTGACCTTTATAGACATGTGGCCTTTACATATAGGTTCAAATTATAAAAATAAAGAACAATTGGGATACAGTTCTACTGGCCTTTATAAGCAGGTGGTCCTCACGGCAGATTGGACTGTATATACAGTCAAACCTGTCTATAAAGGCCATCCAAGACAACTAGTGAAGACCTTTATGGGCAGGCCCTAGTTCCACAATCATTTCTTAGCTAAGACTTCCCATAACTTAAATCTGAAAATTTGAAACCTTAATACTGGTAATTTTGTGACTTTTAAAATATTCAGAAATTTAAGGTGTTATTCTCAAGATCGGTCATCATTTGATGCTTTTGGTTTAGTCAAAAATATTTATTCTCAGTTCTAAAAAAGGGTTGTTTAAATTTAAGTTAAGGAACCCCTTAGTTAGAAATGATTATGAAATCAGGGCCAGGTGACCTTTATATACAGGCTAAAATAACATGATTAAAGACCACTTGGATCTAATTTACTGGCCTTTATAATCAGGTGGTCCTTATATAGAGGTTGTCTTAAGGCAGGGTTGACTGTAAATATTTGTTCTTTTACAGTGTGGAGTTGGAGCAATTTAAAGACATTTTGTGATATATTTTATGTGATTTTCGTTTTGTTAAGGAGAAAATGTTCTTAATCATTTTAATTTTTAGCTCACCTGATCCATTCTTCATATGAAACAAAGAAGGATTTTACAAAGTGTCCAAATATATATTGCACCACTCTGTGCAGCTACTGTATATTTTAGCACACACATTTTTGTTACCTTGTGTTAGGCACCACTTATTACTGTTTGACAGATTTAGATCTGTTGTTAATAAACCGGTTAAGTTGTTAGCTTAAAAATCACATTCCATGTAGCAATTGTGATCAAATTGCTAAATTGTTTTCTTGATTTTCAAGTTCATGAAATACTGTAAGGATATTAATTTTAGTGCTATACTCATTTTAGAGATTGCTATGATAAAGTAGAGCTAATGAAATCCAATGGGAATTAAATAAGATCAAAACACACAAGGTAATCCATGAGAGTCATGTGAATTAACCCAAATTATAATATGCACTAAAATGGGTACACACTAAAATTTGAACATGTTATAATTGGTACATGCTAAAATTCGTCTATGTTAAAATTTGTACATGCTATAATTTTTACATGCTTAAATTCATACATGTTAAAATTGGTACATGCTAAAAATGATACATGCTAAAATTTGTACATGTTAAAATGTGTACATGCTAAAATTTGTATATGTTAAAATTTGTACAGGCTAAAATGTGTACAGACTAAAATGTGTACATGCTAAAATGTGTACATACTAAAATTCATACATGCTAAAATGTGATACATGCTAAAAATGGTACATGCTAAAATGTGATACATGCTAAAATGTGTACATGTTAAAATGAATAAATTTACAGTAAATCATGATTAGACTGAGAGAAATGTTGGATGAGACTATACAGTCTTTATTTAATGTGATTATTGAATATAGAGACATTTATATTTGGTGATGATGATGATGATGATGATTGTTGTAGATTAACATTTAACACATGGCCCGTCTGCCAATGTGCAGACCATTTATATTTGATAGCTTTGTTTTTGTGATATTTTAAGTTTTCTCTGCGAGTCCCTTTAGTCCCTTTATGGTAGTATTTTATTTGGTGCATTTGCAAATTATTTTGCAAAAAAAAAAAATTTCTTTCAATTTTATATTTTATTTCTATTTAGATATTGTTGAAAAAAGTAAACACACACATAAAAATAACATGTGATGTATGATCTCATGTTTATGAATAATATATATTCTAACATGACTTGTGTTTTCCTTCATAATAAGCATGAAGAGAGCGAAATAAAATACCCACATTGTTATACTTAATGTTTATTCAAGTCATGTTAGAATTGAAATGATCAACATTTACCCATGGTTTATTGTCGAAGAACACATGCGGCAAATATCCTTGTGCACATGAACTCCATCCTGTGTATTGCTTTCATGACATACACGGGTAAATGTTGATTATTTTCGTGAATAATCATTCCATAGTTGTTTGATTGCATGTGATATCTATTTTTTACATCACTTTTTGTGATGCTTATATGAGTTTTAAAAATAATGTGCAATGAAATACAACTTGTTATAGTAATGAATAGCAGACGAGTTAATACTGCATCATTAATTTGAAATCATTACAATTTTATAGTGCAAATGGTGTCCACTGCTGTACCACCTGATACCCTCTAACATTTGTTTGGAAAACTTATTTGGCAATGGAAATTTAATCGCATAAGATGATTTTCCCCCGTTAAAAAGACATTATTCCGGGACTTTGCCAAGTCAATGTTTTTGGAAACTTAAAACACAAATGCTTAATGGAATTGATTGGGTGGTACAGCAATGAACCCCATTATATGTAAAAAAAAAGGAGCAAGAAGTGGCGTGATGATGTTTTATGCTCGAGTCAAGATTCTTTCACATATATTGAGGGAAAATGGCACATGCTTATGCTTTAGATCATATGCCCATCTAGGCCCTCCTAATTTACAATGGATGTTTTTGTAAAATTTGGCTGTGTGATTTTGATAGTATTTATTTTTGGCTGTGTTAATGATTGGTTTTGGCTCTGTTTTTATAATTAGGTGTTCATTCTAGAAGGGGCCATGATTGTTTTTGGCTTTGTGTTAATGAGTCAGTGTTCATTCTAGAAGAGGGGCCATGGGGACATTTATCCATTATTTTGCCAAACAGTCCCATTGTTAAGGCCTTGTTGGGCATTTTTAACATTACATGAATGCAAAAATATTGACACTACAGTGTTCTAGGTTTTTAGATATATATATAAAAATGACCCTTTTTTCTGAAAAATGCTAAGAATGAACACTGCAATGAGTGGGTTCTTGTTGTGGGACACTTTGTTTACTGTAGATGTTTACTGTAGATGTTATAAATTTAAATGGTTACTTATTAAATAGATTCATTCTTAATATATGCAAATGAAATGGTATTGTCATGATTATGGATTTGATATGTAAAGAGGTACATGTTAACTGTGTTATATTTTCAGAGCAGTTTTCACATTCATATGCATTTTTTCATTATTTTCATTAAAATTAGAATTGAAATGAGTGTGAAATTAAATTATTAAGTATTTTCATTTGTAATGAAATTGATGTGAGTGCATGTTTTATTAGAATAAAAATTAAAATTGATTGCATCTGTAGAATTGACTTATTTTCACCAGAATTTGAATAGAAATGATTGTGTGGAATTGAATTATTTTGTCATAATTGGAACTGAAATGAGTGTTTGTGTGGAATTGAATTAATGCATTAGAATTAAAATTGTTATTCATAAGAATTAAAACTGAAACAAGTGCAAGTGGGGAATTGATCTAAATGTATTTAACTAAAATTGAAATGAGTGCATGTGAGGAAATAAGAATTGGAACAAAAATGAGTGCATGTGTAGAATTGAATAAACTGTCTGAGAATGATATAAATCAACTGTTTGAGAATGATTTGGTTGGTTAATGGTTCAAGAATAATTTGATTGGTAAACTATGTGAAAATGATTTGATTGGTTAACTGTTTTGAAAATGATTTGATTGGTTAATTGTTTGAGAACGAGTTCATTGGTTAACTATGTGAGAATGGTTTGATTGGACAATTGTTTTAGAACTATTTGATTGATTTTCTATGAGATTTGATTGGTTATTTATTGAAGTTTTATGATTTTAATGTGTTCTTGATTTATTTAACTGCCATGTATACTACTTGTATTTTAATAATGTAACTATAGGTATTATTAAAATATAAAAAAAAAATGAAAAATGAAAAATTTTAAAATTATTTATGTACTAAAAGCTGCCCAAATAAAACAAGATAATTGAGACTTAAATCTACTAAAAAAAATTGGAATGGATTTGATGTGTTGTATGTCCCATCAATATTTCTTTATTTATATCAAGGCGGCCAGTTCTATGAAGGTTGAGGAAATAGGAGTTCCAGAAGAGAACAACTGAACTTTGGCAAGTGAACTGAAAACTTTTCTCGCACTAGGATCTACCCGGTGGGATTTGAACATATGTAGTGAGAGGTACCTTTTGATGCTTAAGAGGCTTTAGATCTCCAAGTTACCAAGGCCCCTAGATGAAATGGAATGTACATGCATATTTTCAGCATAGAATTTTAGACTAATCTTCAGTTACACACTGATTTTGTTGACACCTCAATATAAGTGAAATATTTTTTAGGATGTAAAATCAAATTTCTCTTTCAATAAACATGTTCCAAAATGGCTTTCATCTTCAGCACCACACAAGCATTCCTGTTGTGTTTTTAATCTCACCCATCTTGTCTGTTCAGGATTAAGAATGTTCTTAATTGGATATGACATTTGATTAATCTGGATATAGTTCCATGTTCATTTCACCCAAAATTTTAAATACACATGTGGTAAGTGTAGCCAGCTAAACAGGAGCACCTAACCATGCTTCCCTGGTGGAAGTTGAACCTAATTTGTCAGTTTCAAAGTTTTTAATTTGCTTTGGGATTTTGATTTAAACATGGATTAGTATGTTTGTTTTTGATATCGATTTTAATGCAATATTTATGGGGTTTGCTAGCAAACCACTTTATCAATATCCATTAACAGTTTTGCAGAACAACATGGATTATGTTTATGGGTTCTTCTGTTTGCAGAGTTTATAAAGATGGAAAAGTCTATATAATGTAAATAGGGATATACAGTTAAACCTGCCTTAAAGGCCACCTCTATATTTGATGGAACAGCCATTCAAAATGAAATGAACATGTATCCCATAAAAAATTCTATAAGGGCTCTATTACTATACATTTACCTTCTATATATAGTCCAGCCTGCCTTAAAGGCCACCTCTATATAAGGATCACCTAATTATTAAGGCCAGTAGAATTCTATCCCAATTGATCTTTATTCATA
Organism: Anadara kagoshimensis; assembly: GCA_021292105.1. NCBI lineage: Eukaryota > Metazoa > Mollusca > Bivalvia > Arcoida > Arcidae > Anadara > Anadara kagoshimensis. Next base: position 19,555,069 of record CM037870.1, on the reverse strand, counting down.
TAATTTTAACCTTTATATAAAGGTCACCCGCCCATAAAGGTGACTTTTACTGCTTCCCTTGGGTGGCCTTTATAGACTGTATAAAGGTGATACTGACAAATAAACACATTAAGGTGTGAATGTATAATAACATGGTAATAATGCCCTTTTGTGTACAATAGTCTCTCCTGTGTTTATAAACACTGCCATAATATAATATAATTTTGCCATTATTAATAGAATCTATCACTACTTGTGGTGCCAGATAGGGAAACCTCAACCCGAGTTCTAATATATTTGGTCCAGAACGAGGCTTGCCGAGTTCTGGAGCAAATATATTAGAACGAGTGTTGAGATTTCCTTATCTGGCACTACAAGTAGTGATTGATTCTATTTCTTGCACCAGAAAGTACAATTTTTTCAATTTAACATCAATTTCAACTTTCGATACCCCTCTGATTTTGTTGATAAAATTTTGCGGGAAAAACGGTGTGTAGGCTATCTTGCACATGGGAGTACAAGATGGAGATATCTTGCACCTCTCTTTTTATGGATTTTTCTATCTGGGGTGCAAGAAACTAGTATCCATAACTTGTCCACTCTACTGTTGAGATGATCAGTGGTCTCAGTTTATTGTTAGTTCACCTGAGCAAATGCTCAAGGTCAGCTATTAAATGGTGCTGTCATCCATCTTCAGTCATTAACTGTTCTCTTAAATACCTTCTTGTCCAGAACCAGTAGATCCACTGTAATGATACTTAGCAGCCTGACAGGGATTTTTTAGGCCTGAGCCCTTTCAAGTTTTCAAAGCTGGTTGATCTTGATCCTCATTTAAGGTCACAGTGACCTTGAATATTAAAACCGTTAATCATTTTAGGACTAGGAATTTTAAACTTCATATATAGCATCAGGACATGATGCTCTACTATGTTTGTAAAGCTTGTTGACCTTGACCTACATTCAAGGTCATTGTAACAGCTGTAAAACATTTAAACATTTTGTCATGAACTGAAAATATGTCTAAATGTATAATTGCATCAGTGCAATTTATCTTATTAATAACAATATAGCCGTAGCAAGTAAAAAATAGCATCGCTATGGTGTAGAAATTCCAATAGCTTTGTGTGTCATCCATAATAAGATGACGTTGCTGACAGCAATCCATTCATGCAAACGTAACCAGAAAAATATGACCAATCAAAATGTTTGAAACAAAGCAGAATTAAATTTATTAACAAATAAACCTGCTAATATCATTATAAGTACTTATACTGGTAGTCAAATTTGTGTTTAAGAGCCATATGTTTTTTTTCTAATTTTGTTCTTGCATGGTGAAGTTACCTCCAAAACTCCAAAGCTCATGTTCCCTGGATACAAATAACAATATCTAGCCCCGGTTTCACAATCATTCCTTAGCCAAGATTTTCCTTAACTTAAATTTAGCCAATTTTAGAAATCACTTTTTGGAAATACTGCAATAAACCAAATGCAAATTTTTAATCTAGAAGTGACCTTAAAAATGACACCTTAATTTCCTGAATATCTTGGAAATTAACAAAATTATAAAGTTTTGAAATTTTGCAAAATTAAGTCAAGGAAAATCTTAGCTAAGAAATAATTGTGAAACAGGGCCCTAATCGCTGTCAGGCAAATTGTTTTAGAAACAAAAACCAAAATGAAATGGACTTGTCAATGTTCCGGAAAACTACTCGTTAATGATCGATTGTTAATCTTGTGATCGATTATTAAGATGGCTGCTCCGACAACAACCGACAATCATCAGCGATAATTGAAACATAACTAGTTAACCTTGACCTGCATTGAAGACCACAGTTACATAAAAGTGACCCGAACAGGTAAAACCCTTAAGTATCTTATTGTTTTTCATAACAGCTTTGAAAGGCCTAGAAACGCGAAACTTCATGCCAAGTTTCATTGCCATTGGGTTACTTGTTCTTGAGAATTGATTGATGATTGGCTGAATGAATTGGGTCCCAGTCAAGAATATTTCACTTATAACAAGATGTCACCAGCTATAGGTGGTGTGGCAGAAATTTTGACCTTTGCAGTGCATTTGGGGCAATGTGCAGGTTCTTTATCATGTCTCGCCAGTCAAATGCGGTGACATGGTGTATCAGTCTTAAAGGTCTCATTTGAAGGACCTCCTGACTGTTATTTCTAACTGCCAAGTGCTTGGCAAAAGAACAGTCACTACCTTTTAAAGTCTTGGTCAGACTACACTTGGGTTTGAACCCACGACCTCTCACATATGAAGCATATAGAGGGATATGCATCTGTCTGAAAAAAAGCATTTTGGTAGCTTAAAGCATCAAACTAAAGAAAACTAGAACTGTCTCTTGAAAGCCAAATACACCCCCCCCCCCCAACAAGGATCAAATGTCACACCTTTGGACCATGAAGATTATTCAAGTGATGTTTTATGACAGTTATCCAAAGCAATTATGAGATATTGACCGGACACAATTTTACATGGGCAGACAGACAAGTTGATTCCTATATACCCCCTCAAACTAGTAACAGGGGTGGGGGGTTGAGGTTTTATATAAAAATAAGACAAACTAGAACCTTTTTCAAATATTTGTTAATTACAACTTGGTAGACTTAACACTTGTTGCACATTTCTAAGAAAATGCAAATTTGTATTCTACATGTAAATCCATATTGTCAGAATGACAAAAAAAATATAACACCACAAAGAGAATTTCATACCTCTATCATAAACACTGTGTTTTATGGTATATCATATAAATGCCTGAAATTAAAATGTCCTGCAAGGCAGTTAATTTTACAATAACAACTTGTTGAATTTCTATAATCTTGTCAGTGTCATTTTGCCCATAGGTTGTGATGTTAAACTTTAAACCGCTCAGTGTCATCATGAAAATTAGATTTAATCTTAGTGTATTCCACAGTTGGTAGCTCCCCAGGCATAAAGTACCATCCTTTATAATCATTTCTGTTATCTTGCAATGTTTTAACTTTCCTTTGTAATAGTCTGAAATAAAAAACATAATTGGTATAGAATCTACTGTAGGAACCACTGTGACTGTGACAGTGAAATTCTCTTTATATCCATAGAAAATCAAATAAATTTGAATAAAGATCGATATTTTTCACTTACTTGTACCTAGTCGTAAAAGGAAATCTGTATGCGCATCCGCGATTAGCCCAAAATATATCTGCATAGGGAAAAACGTTGGTGCTGTGGGGATTTAACATGTTGAAAAACCATGCGAATGGCGACTTCTGATGCGCATATGACGTAAAACGTCACCAAGGACATCACTTCCGATGTAAACATCATCATTTTCGCATGTGTAAAATCCCCATACCGCCAACATTTTCCTTTCTACAGACATACTTTATGACAATCGCGGATGCGCATACAGATTTCCTGTTACGACTAGGTACAAGTAAGTGAAAAATATCAAACTTTATTCAAATTTATTTGATTTTCTATGGATATAAAGAGAATTTCACTGTCACAGTCACAGTGGTTCCTACAGTAGTCTCTGATTGATTAAGGTAATTGAATGGGTTTTTATGCCCAGTCAAAAATATTTCACTTATATTGAGACATAAACAGCTATAGGTGATGTGGCACAAGTTTTGACCTTTGCAGTGTGCTGAGGGAAATGTGCAGGGAGGTTTTTGATTGAATGGGGTTTTTATGCCCAGTCAAGAATATTTCACTTATATCGAGACATAAACAGCTATAGGTGACATGGCACAAATTTTGACCTTTGTCATTTGCTGAAGGAAATGTGCAGGGAGGTCTTTGATTGAATGAGGTTTTACTTCCCAGTCAAGAATATTTCACTTATATCGAGACATAAACAGCAATAGGTGACGTGGCACACGTTTTGACCTTTGCAGTGTGCTGAGGGAAATGTGCAGGGAGGTTTTTGATTAAATGGGGTTTTATGTCCCAGTCAAGAATATTTCACTTATGTCAACAGTTAAAGGTGAAGTGGCAGAAATTTTGACATTTGCAGTGTTCTCAGAGCAATGTGAAGGGAGGGTTCTTCAAGGTGCCTCAGGTCACCTGTGGTGACCTAGGTCATCAGTTTTTAAGGTCTCTCCCAAAGGACCCTGTGACTTCCATTTCTAAATTTCTAAATGTAAGTGCTTGGCCAAAGAACAGACACTACCTATGTTCAGATCTTGGACAGCCCCAACTGCTGTTCGAACCCATATCCTCCTACATATCAAGTGAGCACTCTACCAACTGAGCTACCATAGTGGTTACAATCCAGTCTCTGAGGAAGGATATTCAATTATCTGAAACTGGTCACATGGTAATGGTACTATCAAAATAAATATTAAAATGACAGTAATGGGGTTCACCGTTGTACCATGTGATACCTTCTAATGTGTCTGCGAAACGCTTGTTTCCAATAGACATAGAATAGCACAATTTGATGTTTTCCCGCAAAAACGACGTTATTCCAGAAATTTGTGACGTTGACGTTTTCTTAAACGTGTATTGATCATGTGGTACAGCGGCAAACCCCATTGGCCATAGTTTTGGCATACCCTCCCTTTATTGTATAGTTAGAGTTGTGTTGAGTAATGGTGTTTAACGTTCCAGTCAGGAATATTTCACTTATATTGAGATGTTGCCAACTATAGGTAAAGATGCAGAAGTTTTGCATGAGTGTTGCGCTGATGGCATTCTACAGTACTAGTAGGGTTCTTTATCATGCCAAATCTACCGTAACACAGGACCTTGTTTATTTTAAGTTCCCATTCAAAAAAACAGTGATTTTCATTTCTTAATGCCAAGTTCTTAGCCAATGAACAGTCACTACCCACTTTTAAGTCTTGGGTCGGACCCGACCAGGTTTGAACCCACAACCTCCCACTAATGGAGGGAGAACTCTACAAATTGAGCTACTGCAGTGGTCACAGTGTAGTAAAAGCTTTATATAAAATCTATACAGTGCCATGTGAAGTGGTTGGAAAGATGTTTTACCCATAATGCAAAGGTGCATTGTAAAATTTTGAATATTTTAGAAATAGGTTTTATTCTTTAAGATCAGAAAACCTGCAAAAAATGAACAGGTGATCAACACCTCTTAATGTTTGTGTGTGACATTTTTGAAAACATTTACATCACTAATCCCTGGAATAATGTTGTTTTAACAGGAAAATGTGAACTAGATATGATTCCATATAACTGGGTCACAAATCTTATGGATAATGGCCACAGCTGTTATGGTAGGTAGGGCATGGAAAATGGCCACAGATATGATAGGTGTTAAACTAGATATGATTCCATATCCAATGGAAATAATTGTTCGGCACAAGCATTAAGGGGTATCACATGATACAGCAGTGACCTAAAGTCGAAAGGTTCAAACCCCAGTGCTGCTTGACCCGTTCCTGGGACAATTTTTGTCACCTGGTCAAAGTTTGCTCCTTCTAACACGACTTTATTAAAACACGAAATCCCCAAACTGTTTTAGTGGGTATGGCATTGGAAAACAGGTCACAGCTCTTATGGTCGGTATGGCATAGAAAATGGATCTTAGCTGTTATAGAAGGTGTTGCATGGAAAACGGATCACAGCTCTTATGGTAGGTATGGCATGGAAAACGGGTCTTAGCTGTTATAGAAGGTGTTGCATGGAAAACCGGTCACAGCTCTTAAGGTAGGTATGACATGGAAAATGGACAAACCTGAAAGGTATTGCATGGAAAATGGCCCCAGCTGCTATGGTAAATGTTGCTTGTAAAATGGTCACAGCTGTTATGAAAAATGACACCGATTGTTAAATGTTATGGGAGGTATGGCATGGAAGACGACTTCAGCTGTAATGGTAGGTGTGGCATGGCAACCCCCCCCCCCCCCCCCCCCCACACACACACACATTATGGTTTTGTAGGTGTGGAATATGCCCCAGCTGTTATGGTAGGTATGCAATTGAGAATGACCACCAGCTGTTACGGTAGGAATGAGGAATGCTAACTCCTGTCGCCTCCCCTGCTGGTAAGGTAAGTAAGGATCTGTAAATCACCCCCAACCCATTATGGTAAGTGAAATAACTTTGACTTCATTTCCTTAATAAAGCATGGTTAATAATCTACTGTAAAATAGAGAAATGGAGATGGAATGGCAATGTATATAGAATGAAAAACAACAGGATCTGTACCACCGCAATAACATGGCACCCAGAACATGCAGAAGGAAAGAGGAAAATAGGTCGACCGAAAACAACATGGCACAGAACAACAGAGACAGAAAGAACACAACTGGGATGGAGGAGCTGGGCATCAGCAAGGACAGCTGCCAAAGACAGAGCATCTGGGAAAAGGTGTATTGGGGCCTTATGTGCCAGTGGGCACGAAGAGGATAGGTGAGGTGAGAGGTGAGAATAATCTACTGTGCTAACGCTTACCTAAATTCTTTTTTTTTCTGTTCCTCATATACTGCATGCAGAGATTTCTCGTATCTTTCCTGATAAGATGTTTGACATTTTGCAATGAATCTTTGAATAGGACCCTAGAATAGAAAAAATTAAGTATAAAGCATGGCACCTTGCTAAGGATGTAACAAAATGCCAAATATCATACCGCGATTAGGATATATTACAGAATTGCATAACTGTATTACAATATGTATTATGTATATTGCACTTGTACCAGTATACCTTTATTGGAATCATGTAGAAAGGGAAAAGACCTCGCGGAAGGCCAAAAACAACATAGCGGCGGACTGTAGAAGGTCAACTGAAAGATCTGCAGCTGACTTGGGGAGAGGCTGAGACGAAGGCAAAGAACAGATCTGAATGGTGAAATCTTGTATTGACCTTATGCTCCACCTGGAGCGAAGAGCTTAAGTAGGTAGGTAGGTAGAAAAAATTGAATTTACTCATATTCATAAATAAAATCCTCGAGTAGTTTTAAGCCTTTAGTTTTTGGGCCAGTGATTTTGTTATATTTTTTAAATTGCCTTCAACCTTTGAAATTGGGAAATTTGAAGTTCTGGCAAAAAGCAAATTGCATAATAGCATGCTTACAATAGCTTATGATCCTCAATACAAAGATGTTATATTGTGACAGCATTAGGGCTGTCACGTTTACAAAATTTTGTAAACGTTTACACAGACCAGTGTAACCGAAACGGTGCCGTTTAATCGTAACTTAATGTCAATTAGGGACTTCATTTGTTCATAATTTGTGTTGTACCTACTGTAGTAATACGGATTATACGGTAATGCAAACATAAAGACTGTGACAAAATCGTACTGTAATTAAAATATTTTAAAATGACATTTAGAATTGTGTAGAATTACCAGCAAGAACATTTGTTCTTTTAAATATCGTATCAAGCTATATGTACTGGTGTGTGCAGGGATTTCCACATATAATTATCATATGACGAAATACGAGGTGTTCAGAATGGCGTGTCACGGGGCATTTTAAGAACAGTCTTAAGACTCATACTATCTTGTAAAAGAAAAAGTATTGTATTTTTAAAATAATTTTATTCGACATTAACAAAAATATTGTACAAAAAAATAGTCAGTCTATTTCAATGAAGTCAAAATTTGCCGGGAGATTCGTGGACACTGTTTAATGCAGAAACGAACGCTTTGAAACCGTCACCTCAACAATATTTATAGGATGGAGATCTGGTGCACACATCCGGGCAAGTGTAATAGAAACTCTTTATCGGACATTAAATGTAGTGAGTGTTTGTCGTTAATATTGCGGTCTTGATCAGTACTACAGTGTTTATAGATTTATGCTTATGTTTCATGATTGTTCAAGGTACCGGTACCGCTACCGCCTCCATTATATGAATTTAGAATTGAGCATAAATTACATTTTACTTTTTGTGCATTTTGCCTGTTAGCTTCTACCCGGACCTCAAAACGATCAAACTTTTTATCAGCCAAGATGCAACCCTTGATAAATAAAAGAATCCCAAATTAATGAAAATGGGCGTTATTAGGGCTGTTTTAAGGGGCAATAATTACATCATCTATAAACGGTTCGAAAATTTGTAAACGTTTATGAGCTTGACATGAAACAGTAGCATGTACACGTTTAAATGTGACAGCCCTAGACAGCATCTGTTATTTTGTGGGCAAGGACAAAAAAATGCATCAAGCCCCTCCCTATTACAACTCATTCTATTTTGAACTTTGAATACGTTGAAATCAAATTAAATTCCAAAATCAAAAATATGTTCCTTGGATGGTCTTGTGCGGAAACTTGTTGAACATTGGAACTCTAGTGATTTATAGATGACAGTATAAGCACTATACCGTACCTTATAATATTCATGTTCTTGTGGTTCATAACCTTCAGGGATATCTCTTAACTCAGCCTGGCCTGAAAATATCAAAGATACGGAAACAAATTTTAAAACAACTAGATTCACAAGGAATTGATAATTGATTGATTGTTTGAATGAATAAAGTTTTATGCACTCATCAAACATATTTTGATTATATCAAGACATTACCATCTATAGGTGAAGTGGCAGGGATTTTTACCTTTGCAGTGCACTCAGGGCAATGTGCAGAGAGGTTTTTAAAACCGTTCTTTAACTCTGCATGCCTACCATGGCACAGGGCATAAGTCTTCCGAAGGACCCTATGACTTTTTCATTTCTAAATGCAGAGTGCTTGGTGAAAGAATAGCCACTCCCTATTTTCAAATCTTTGTCAGACCCTGGCTGGCATTCAAACGCCAATCTCCCACATACCAAGCTAGAATTTGACCGACTGAGCTACCCTAGTGGTAGATTCAGAAACAATGTATCATGCATTATCTATAAACCAAACTTCTTTTATTTATCTAATCTTTATTACAAATATTGACCAGACCTAGAACATTAGGGCAAACAAAAAAATATGTGTTTCAGGTTTCACCCCCCCCCCCCAAAATAGTCAGTGTTTCACTTTTTTTCTGAAAATTTTTGGTCATTGGGAATGCACATATTTTGCAATCTTAAGAGGAAATTTTGTAAAAAGAAAACTAATACAAAATCTACTAAAACTCATGTAAAAATCAGCTGGTAAAAACTTATACTAATTTATTATCTTTATCATTGTTGTGTTGCTGCATGCTTCTTTCAGAAACATTCTATAAATTTGTAAATTACAAATTACACATAAAATTGTTCAAGAGGGTGGAAAAAAGATTTAGGGTCAGCTGGAAAACAGTAAACACTTTTTAGTTTGGCCTTACAACCTTAATTGAGCTTCAATCATCATCATCATCCATCTGTAAACATTCATATTTTTATTTATTTCTCTGAATATACTATCCATAAATTCATTCTCTCTCTCTCTGTACATGTGTGTGCTAGGGCATGGGTGTGTACCTGTGGTAGGGTATGGATGGGTGATAGGGTGTGTATATGTGGAATGGGTAAGAAAGTTTGTATGTGTGTGTGCACTAAAAATTCTTGTATCCGTGTCAAAATACAGTCAAACCTGCCTTAAAGGCCACCTCAATATAAGGGTCACCTGCTTATAAAGGCCAGTAAAACGGTATACCAATTGTTCTTTATTCATAAGGTTTAAACCTGTATATAAGGGCCACCTGCCCATAAAGGCCACTTTTACTGGTTCCATTGGGTGGCCTTTATACACAGGTTTGACTGTATATAAATGTTGAATACTCCTCAAAATATACCATCATCAACAAGTTGTGAGAAAGACAAAAAGTATCTAGACTATACATCACCTACCTATGAATACGTTAGCACAAGTTACTGTTAAAACTATTGGTAAAATTCCCAAGCAAAAGAAAAAGTGCTGTAAAAAAGAAACAGAAAAATATAAATAAATATTACAATATACACAGTAAGTTTTGACAATCTACAAGCTATGTTACCTTTCCTGATAATCAAAATCACCAATACATACTTGCCTACCCTTTTCTGAGACTAGGAGTAAGTATGGGTAAATTTTGAGAGTCAGTTTTACAAAATCAGTTGTAAGAATCTGAATTATATTTTCTGATCCACGTCACTTTCATAACTTAACCACAACGTTGAGAAGTCATTTTTCAACAAACGTACAACACTGGATCAATGTATTGTGCTCTTTGACAGTACAAAAACATTGCTCTTCACTCGAATTGAATTGGAGGAAGTTGATATTTCAGTATAAGCTACCTTTTAAAGTTCTGTAGTTATTTAATACATTTAATACAAAATCTTTGGCACTAGACGGCAATTTCAAAATAAAATTTTAAGTTAATCTATACTTACACACTGGTCTAAAAATACATTATAAATATATTTGGCTGGCATAACAATCATCTTTCTGTTAGGTGTAAATGTACCAACGTTATCAAACATTTTAAAAAAGCTCCTTGAACCACCTGCAGGATAAAAAAAAGACAAATTAATAAAGTCATTAACAATAAGTCAATAACACCATATTTAAGAGAGGCTGCGGTGGCCTAATTGATAAGACATCAGTCTACAAATCCAGGGTCTCTCACTGCTGTGAGTTTGAGTCCCGCTCAGACCACATGTCGGAAAGTGAATTTTCCTTGCCATTAGCTAGGTTTCCATAAATTTAAAATAATTAATAGCCAAATTTCCAAAATTTGTGAAAATATAGTCCTTTTTGAAGTATTTTTCCACAAATTTGCTAAATTAAGTTACTTTTTGAAAGAATTCCTTAGAAATTAGTAGCCAATGGCGATTTTGGCTACCAGGAATGGAAACATTAGCCTTTACAGATTCACCTGATATCAGTATAATGGACAGGGGGAGTGATACGCTTGTCTGCGGCATACTGACTCTGTGAGCTAGCATGTTAAAGTCGCCCTCAGTGAGCACTAGTACTAGACAGACCATACAACACACTCACACTTCACATGCATACACAAAATTGTTCATAGATTAATCCATAGAGATTGATAAAATAGTTCTCGTCGCGAATAGCTTAAAAAATAGCTGGTGCAACGTTAAGCAGCATTTAACCAACCAACACCACATTTAAGGTTGGTTTGCAGAGTTGCTTTTAAATTGTATTGTTTAATACTACATCAGCAATTTATTGCCCAAGTCATTGTGTTTGTGACAGTGAATTATGCTTTATTACCATAGAAAACCCAATAAACTGGATTATTTCATTGATATTGTTCACTAACTTTGTGCCTAGCTATAACTGAAAATCTGTATGCGCATCAATGGTTGTCAAAAAAACAAAAAAAGCTTTTCTGTTGAAAGAAAAAAATGTAGGCACTATGGGGATTTTACACAGTGAAAAATGGTGATGTTTGCACTGGAAGTGATGTCCTTGGCAACACGCTACATCATATGCACAACTGGATCTGTGATTTGCCTTTTTTTTCAACATGTTAAATCCCCATAGTGCCAATGTTTTACTCTGTAGAGAGATATTCTACATTAATCACAGATTAGTGATTAAGATTATCAGGGGCCCAGTAGCCCATATCTCCTAAAAATAAGTCTGGGTCCCTAAAAATTATTTACAAATTTTACCTATTTATTACTATTACTACTTTTTTCTGAAGTGAGCTGGGCCCCTGACTCAAAATAATTAAGCTTCATCCCTGCAGATGTGCACACAGATTTACTATTATGGCTAGGCATAAGTGAGTGAAAAATATCAATCTTTTATTTAAGTTTATTTGATTTTCTATGGAAAGAGAGCGTACTTCACAGACACAAATACGGTGACTTGAACAGTAGGACAATGAGTTGAATTGAGTAATGGTGTTTAATGTCCAAGTCAAGAATATTTCACTTATATCAAGACGTCGTCAGCAATAGGAGAGGTGCAAAAATTTTGCCTGTGCATTGGAGAGATGGCACTATACAGCAGGGTTCTTTATTGTGCCAAGCCTACCATGACACAGGACCTCATTTATTTTAAGTTCCCATCCGAAAGAACCGTGACTTTCATTTCATAATGCTGAGTGCTTGGTGAAAGAACAGTCACTACCCACTTTCAAGTTAGACCTGATCGGGTTCGAACCGATGACCTCCCACTTACGGAGCGAGCAGTCTTCCAACTGAGCTACTGCAGTGTAGTTAGACCTTTAAATAAAATCTATATGGTGATATATGAAATGGTCAGTAGGACTGTAGCGGTCTGGGTAGCTCAGTGGTAGAGCAATCGCCTATAGTGCGGGAGGTCCCGGGTTCGATTCCGGTCCGACCCTGCATTTTTTCTTTTTCCTGTTACAATATTAGGGGCTCGTCCGACCCTGGGAAGTGGCCGACCAACAGGTTGGTCCCAGGGTGGAAGCTGGTGGTTTCGATTCAACTCCCTTGAATCGAAAAAAAAGGAAGGGAGGAATGTAGTGGTCTGGGTAGCTCAGTGGTAGAGCACTCGCCTATAGTGCGAGAGGTCTTGGGTTCGATCCCCGGTCCGACCCTGTATTTTTTCTCTTTCCTGTTACAGGACAATGGACGATACAACCATAGCATGGGGTCATGACTCGGTAAACTGATATGATTTGATTTTATCAGGATCTGACAATAAGGATAATGATTAAAATCATATGTTAAGCTTATCTTGAAATATGTCACCGTTATGTTAAACGAATAAAAATCTGAACGAACAGTTTATTTTCCGAGGGGGTGTCGCACAACTTCAAATGTGCTACCTTAAGAAACATTCACGAATTACCTTTTTGCATGTTCTTCACTACAAGGAACCCCTGTTGATTATTCCTTGTGACTATTAGAGTTGCTGCTCTCATATTCCTCTGTAACGAGGGACGCAGCAAACTAAAAACAGCCATCGTGTCCTTTCTCTCCGCAGAGGTCGGGACGTCTCACTCTAAACTTCCGGTTCAGGCGTACCCTACAAAAACGACACCTTATGAAAAATAACCGTTTTAAGTTCCGTTCCCTAAAACGACAGATACAACTTACCTGGACTTATTGTAACAAAGGAATACATCCTTCATACTTATGATTAAATTTTATGTAGTGGTGATATGCAGAACACAGGGTGGTGTCAACAGTATTAAACAATTCTAATGCATTGCAAACCGTAAAAGCTGACTTGAATAGGCAATAAAATCAATAATAATAATAATAATAATAATAATAATAATAATAATAATAATTTTATTTTCCCGAGTTTCGAAGTAAAGCGGGAAATGTTGTCTTAATAGACACATATATACTAGTATACAGAATGATTTCACAGGTGAATAACGCGGGTAGTATTAGCTTTCGTGAATGTTATCTTCATTCTACGCCAGGTATTCACCCTGTCTACATTATATCGAATTTTCAGTTACCGGTATTTACTTATTTTTTTATATAGCTCACCTGACGCAATGCACAATTTCGTCTTTTCTATTATGTATAAGTGGTGATTAGACTAATAATAAGCACATCACTATCATTTCCACTACATGTCAGGAATTTCTTGAGAAATTGACTGAATTGATTTTGTACTTTTAGATTCTCACAGTTCAATATACCGCCGGTATATAACAATATGAAATAAAGAGATACTTATACACATTACTATTGTCCGGTTGTAATTTTATATTTCTTGTGATTGTTTTAATGTTTATTGTGCATTAATTAAATTGCCATTACCGTCTTCCTGAGCACCCAGGCTCAGTACCCTGGAGGAAGTTCACGTGTTTAACTTAATTTGTCAGTTTTCAAAGTTTTTACAATGCTTTAGGGTTGTGATTTGAACATGGATTGATATTTTTGTTTTTGATTTTTTTTTACCATAACCGGATTTTTTGAGTAAACCCGGTGTATAAACTATCAATTTTTAAAAAAATTTCCAAAATTTCTCTACGTGCAGGAGAACCGAGTAACGATGCTTTCATTGAAAAATATAATTTGGTTAGGTCAGTGCATTTTAAATTCATTTTATTGATAGTTTTATGGAAACATTTTCAATTTCTGGAAAAAGAGTAATGTGAAACTGACCTAGGGGACGGTTGTTATACCAAACATGGGTAAATCTTGATAGGTACGGTTTACAACAACTACGACATACCACTATCACAAACAACAGTGGCAGAAATGACAGAACATTCACCATCTCCAACACCAGAGAGAGCTATATATGGATTTGTTTTGTACTTGATGGCGTTTGTTATATTTGGTAGGCTAGTTATCCTGTCAAAGACTGTTTACACTGGCACTTATTTCTGCCATTAAAACATCTCTTTATCATTATCCTTATAATAAAGTTTATTGCTCAAACTCAATTACATAAATTGGTTAAGGCAAATCAGTTGAGTTGAGTAATAATGTTTAACGTCCCAGTCAAGAATATTTCATTTAATTTTATATCGAGATGTCACCAGCTATCGGGCGAAGGTGCAGAAAGTTTGCCTGTGTGTTGCGCTGATGGTTATACAGCAGGGTTATTTATTGTGACAGGATACCTTGTTTATTGTAAGTTCCCATTGGAAAGAATCGTGACTTTAATTTCGTAATGCTGAGTGCCTGGTGAAAGAACAGTGACTACCCAATATTAAGTCGAGTGTGACCCGGTAAGGGTTCAAACCCACAACCTCTCACTTACGGAGCAAGCACTCTACCAACTGAGCTACCGCAGTGGTAGTTTATGGCAAATCATGATAAACAGAATTAACATAATGACCATGAAATCATAAACGAACATGTTAATGACACATACATATTTATCAAAGATATTTAATATAACACATAAAAGCATGGAGTGATATGTAGCAAGATAGCTGCATGGCATAATTGTTGACTCAGGGATATTGCAAGCCTAGGCTTATCAAGGCCCTCAAAAAGTTTGATGGCCTTTATCACAATATTGTTTATAAGTTTGATGTCTCTGTGTCCAGCATTGTCCTGGATATATTTGACGTCCCATAGTTCTATGTTCCTTTCACACAAATTTGATTACACACGTGGCGGTTGTAGCTAGCTAAACAGGAGGTGCTTACCCTTTTAGAACACCCGAGCTCACTTCCCTGGTGGAAGTTCACATGTCTAACCTAACTTGTCAGTTCCAAGTTTTTACTTTGCTTCTGGATTGTGATTTGGACATGGATTAGTATGTTTGTTATTGATGTATAGTATAAAATATGTACAGGTTAAGAGACGTTTTTACTGTCTCGCATATGGGATACCTTTTAGGCGAATGGATAGAGCACTCGCTTTACAAATGGCGTCCAGAAAAGGAAATTTTTCAGTGTAACTAGCTTTTACATTACAAATTGCGCCCACAACAGGACCCTGCCTTTGAATGGGGCACCCACCAAAGTAATAATTTTATAATAATATTTTTTGAGTACATAACAGATGCAAAATATAATATGTGCATGTGTAAACAACATTGACCTGTCCATTTGACCTTTCATTAGGAATATTTATATAGGAGGGTCCACCCACTACATAGGTAGCATTAGGATTCATAGTTAATACATATACACAATGTCTGTGATAAAAAATCACATCATGTAGATGAAATGTACATGCATGATTCCTATTACTTAAATGTACTCGTCCATAATGAATATTTAAATCAAAGGTCAAGTGGACAGGTCAATGTTGTTTGCCTATACCAATATTTAAAAATAAAAACATTTTGTTGACAACAATGAATTTTGAATGTCCCTGATAAAACACTAATGATTCTTAATGGTTTTGATTTTAGGTATTTATATAATTTGGGCATATGTACCTGATCAATGGCTTCATGCAGTTGGTTTAACATACTGGCCACAAAAGTAAGTATTATGTGTTAGATTTATCAGTATAGAAGGTCTAAGAGCTTTTTTGTCATACCCCTGCATTTGATCAGTAATCATTGTAAACCAATTTAAAATTTTCTTCTGCAAAACTGCAAAGTTAAGATTACCAAGGGGTTAGTTGTTTAAGACTTTTTATGTTGGTAGTAATTTTGTTACATTGTTTGAAAACTACCTTATGCCTTTTAAATTGGGAAAATTTAAAGTTCTGAAACACAACAAACTGCATAATGACTGACATGCTTACAATAGCTTAGAATCCTCATTGTAAAGATATTATATTGTGACAATATCTATTTTATCAGTGGGTAAAGACAACTAGATTTTATTTGCCAGTATATCACTGTCATTTTGGGAATTTTTTGTGGTGGCCAAACTGGAAAAATTTAGCCATTTCTTTAGGGAAACTACCTTTATCTGGTAGTAATTTTAGGCCAACAAAATCACTGGTTGTAAATTTGATAAAACTACTTTGTACAACATTACAAGAATTAGACATAAGACATATAAGACATAAAATATTTTATTTTTAAAAAATTATTGTATCAAATTAAACATAAAATGTTTGTTCTTAAAAATGGACTTAAAAACGGCATATCGCGACAAATCCCCCCCCCCCCCCCCCCCCCCATCATATTCTACGAATTTGGTACTTTTTTCTCTTCAGGTATTGTGTCATTACAAGTCCAATTTGGTATTTGTTTTTCTCTTCAGATATTGTGTCATTACAAGTCCAATTTGGTATTTGTTTTTCTCTTCAGGTATTGGGTCATTTCAAGTCCAATTTGGTATTTGTTTTCTCTTCAGATATTGTGTCATTACAAGTCCAATTTTGTATTTATGTTTTTCTCTTCAGGTATTGGGCTGTTGCTATGCCAGTTTACTTCTGTGTCAGTTTCTTGTTGGCATATCCTCTGTACATGGGAATAATATATCTGAATACAGCACCACTAACCTCTATAAATACCATTACAGGTGAGTAAGCTATTACATACTGTAGGAATTTTCAAGAAATAAATTAGATCTCAACACTAGTTACCAATATATTTCTACTTTTAAATCATCGACTAGTTTTGCCAAAACATTTCTGGCCTCTTCAGAAATACTCTGGCGAAACTACGGTAGTGATTTCCTTAAGAGCTGACAACAGGCATATTTGACTGCATAGAACTCCAAATTGGCCAGTTGGAATTCATAAAATTGCCTTAAGAAGAATTTTTTTTGGCCTAGGCGGCCCCCTTGACTCCTGGCGTGTTGATTTAGTCAATCTACCTCCTGCTAAAAATTTTAGGGAAATCACCGAATAATATTAGAACTCTGCTGATTACCGCTTGTATCCACTTTTTAACAACACCATTCTCCACTTTTCAGGATGGTGGTTTCTTGTATTTTTAACATACTGTATAAGAAGAGACCTTCCCATGGAAAAATATTCACAATTTTAGTGGTTACTCTTGAACCGCTAATGCATCTTCACAGCGAAAATTTCTTATGCCCCTTGGTACGCTTTTCTTAAGGTTGGAACCATGAAAATTTCTTGCCGCAAAATAGTTAAGAAGGTCAACATAGCAAAAGTTTCTTCCCATTAATGTTTGTTATTATACAGCGGTAGTAAAAGAAAGTTTGACTTAATCTATAGATAAGTTCATCAAGTCATTGCTTATCCTGGTGCCAGTGACTTATGTTAAGAGACTGACATTGGCAGTACATCCCCTCTCTCTGTCTCTGTCTCTCTCGCTCTCTCTCTCTCTCTCTCTCTCTCTCTCTCTCTCAGATTTGATTCCATGGTCAGCAGTCTTTACCACTATAGGTGTCCCCAACAGTCTTACTTGATTGATTGAATAGGATTTGACATTACAGTCAAGAACATTTCACTTATATCAGGATGTCACCAGCTATAAGTGAACTAACTGAAATTTTAACCTTTGTTTAGGGCATTGGCAGGAAGGGCTCTTTAATGTGCCATGCCTACCGTGACGGGGGACATTGGTTTTTAAAGAAGGACCCTGTGACTTTGATTTCGGTTTTCACATGTTTATGTAAAATGTTGTTTTTGAGATAAGCATTAAACTCTTGTATAAATATGACTTACCATTCTGTAATTTTAATTTTTCAGATTCCTATGCAATAAAACCAGGAGACAGAAAACTTGACAAGGAGAGTATACCCCCAATTACAGATATGTCCATTTCAGAGGTGAATAAACAACTGTACTTATAGACCCGCTATGTCACTGCTGAAACTGTCATATACACTGTGGTTGTCATGGCAATATTGGTGTCACTACTGAAAGGTCTGATACATGTACCATGGATACTGCAGTTGCCATGACAATATTTGTGTCACTACTGAAAGCACCGTTTACATGTACCATGGATACTGTGGTTGCCATAGAAATATTGGTGTCAACACTGAAAGCATCATAAGTACATGTACCATGGAAACTGTGGTTGCCTTGGCAGTATTGGTGTCACTACTAAAAGCTCTGTTTACATGTTCCATAGATACTGTAATTGCCATGGCCTATTGGTGTCTCATCTGAAAGCTTTGTATACATGTACCAAGGATACTGTGGTTACCATGGCAGTATTGGTGTCACTATTTAAAGAGTTGTATACATGTACTATGGATACTGTGATTGCCATGACAGTATTGGTGTCACCAAGAAAAGCATTATATACAATGGATAATGTGGTTGTCATGGCAAAATTGGTGACACTACTAAAAGCATCGTATATATGTACCATGGATACATGATTGATATGTCATAAGAAGAGTCTAGTGTATAACATTCTGCATTTAAACATATCGTTCTAAGAGATGCGAGATTATTATAAGAGCTAGAAGATGATGTGTTCAAATTTTTGTAAGAGTTAGAGAATAATGCTCAACATTCTATGCTAAAATATATCTCAAGAGATGTGGGATTATTCTAAGAGCAAGAAGGTGATGCCTAATACATGTATTCTGTGTTACAAGATATCATGGTAAGAGATGTGGGGCTATTCTGAGAAATAGAGGATGATGTGTTAAAGCATAGTGGTAAGAGCCAGAGGATAATAATTAACATTGTTTGCAATGAGACAAGTGCATTATTTTAAAAGTAAAATTTAAAACTTGATTATAGATCAATTTGTCCAGTTGGGTGTTATCGTCAATGTAAACAAGTTCCAGGATCGTTTTTTGTCGGTATAATTGATACAATGTTTGTAATAAATGAATTTCTAAAGTTGATATTCAAAATTAAAATCTGATTCAATAGTCAAAGTATGTAGTCAAATTTGTTTTAATTTATACACACACACACACAGTCAGTGATTTCAGTCACATGATTAAGATATATTACAAGATTTAAAATGAAAAATAAAGTTGCACTGAAATAATGTACAAGTCAGATAAGTTAATTTTGTGTCTGGACAAATTGAATATTTGTTTGAAATGTTTCTCTGTCCGAAAGGACAAATGCCAAAAAAAAGTTATTGTACTGCCTTGTTCATTGGTGTTGGAGGAGTAGGCCAAACTACTGTCAGAGCTGGTCTGTTTTTGACAGTGAAGTTACACTTTTTTCCATAGAAAATCAAATAAATCTGAATAAAAATTGATAATATTCACTTACTTGTACCTAGTTGTAACTGAAAATCTGTATGCGCATCCACAATTGTCAGAAAGTATTTTTGTAGAAAGGAAAATGTTGGCACTATTGGGATTTACATGATGAAAATGACGATGTTTACACCCAATGTGATGTCTTTGGTGACGTTTTACGTCACTATGCGCAACAGGGTCCGCCATTTGCCTAATTTTTCAACATGTTAGATCCCCATAGCACCAATGTTTTGCTCTGTGCAGAAATATTCTACGCTAATCACAGATGCACATACAGATGTCCTGTTATGACTAGGTACAGTGACGTGAATATTATAAATTTTTATTCAGATTCATTTGATTTTTTTATGGAAAAAAGTGTAACTTCACTGTCACAAAGAGACCGGCTCCGACAGTAATTATTATGGATGAACAGACAACACCTTACCATAACAGTTCTCGTTTCTAGAATAGGGTGTATAATATCCATAAAAGCCATCGAAATGGCCTTCTGAAATGGCCTTTTAAGTAAGGTTGGGATTTATATACAAAATTTAAAAACACAGGGACACAGAATAATTTGGAGAAAAGTTGTCTAAGTGCCAGTGAACTGATCAAAGTGTCACTTGCCATCTAGGTTTGAATACCACTAGGGCAGATCTTAGTTTGCAGTTCTGTTACAGAAGCCATTGGTTTTCTTTTGGCACTAGGTTTCCTTCCAGAACTGACTGCCTTCATACAAGTGAAATATTCTTGGATTGGGTGTAAAGCTCCTAGCTATTCCAACCGATTCAGCTTTCTTAGGGACATTCCATCTAGTCGGTGATAGGAAAAGTTTTCAATGAGAGGGACTTCAGTGGCCAAGTGGTTTTAGGCAAGTGCTTATTAATCAAAGGGCCTCTCAATGCTTATGTTTGAATCTCACTCTGGACAGATCCTTGCATGCCAAGTTTTCAGATCACTTGCTGGCGGTTTTCTTCAGACATTCCATTTTCTCCCAACATTCCTGAACTGACAACCTAGATACAGTTCACCCTGCCTTAAAGGCCACCTCTATAAAAGGGTCACCTGCTTATAAAGGCCAGTAGAACTTACCCTACTGTAGGAACCACTGTGACTGTGACAGTGAAATTCTCTTCATATCCATAGAAAATCAAATAAATTTGAATAAAGTTTGAGATTTTTCACTTACTTGTACCTAGTCATAATAGGAAATCTGTATGCGCATCCACGATTGTCATAAAGTATGTCTGTAGAAAGGAAAATGTTGGCGGCATGGGGATTTTACACATGCGAAAATGACGATGTTTACACCGGAAGTGATGTCCTTGGTGACGTTTTACGTCATATGTGCAACAGAATCCGCCATTTGCATGGTTTTTCAACATGTTAAATCCCCATAGCACCAACATTTTACCCTATGCAGATATATTGTGGGCTAATCGCAGATGTGCATACAGATTTGACTGGTATATAAAGGTCAACTTCCTATATAGACCACTTTTATTGGTTTTTTTGGGTGACCTTTATAGACAGGTTTGATTGGTATATAAAGGTCAACTTCCCATAACGACCACTTTTACTGGTTCCTTTGGGTGACCTTTATAGACAGGTTTGACTGGTATATAAAGGTCAACTTCCCATAAAGACCATTTTTACTGGTTTCTTTGGGTGACCTTTATAGGCAGGTTTGACTGGTATATAAAGGTCAACTTCCCATATAGACCACTTTTATTGGTTTTTTTGGGTGACCTTTATAGACAGGTTTGACTGGTATATAAAGGTCAACTTCCCATAACGACCACTTTTATTGGTTTCTTTGGGTGACCTTTATAGACAGGTTTGACTGGTATATTAAGGTCAACTTCCCATAAAGACCACTTTTACTGGTTCCTTTGGGTGACCTTTATAGACAGGTTTGACTGGTATATAAAGGTCAACTTCCCATAAAGACCATTTTTACTGGTTTCTTTGGGTGACCTTTATAGACAGGTTTGACTGGTATATAAAGGTCAACTTCCCATAAAGACCACTTTAACTGGTTTCTTTGGGTGACCTTTATAGACAGATTTGACTGGTATATAAAGGTCAACTTCCCATAAAGACCACTTTTACTGGTTCCTTTGGGTGACCTTTATATACAGGTTTGACTGTACAAGCAAAAGAATCTTGACAGGGATATAAATCTCCATTACTCCACTCCTATATGAATATAAAACAAACAAAATAAAGAACAGCAATTTAAATTTAGATATATATATATATATATATATGTTTTTATTTGCAAATTAATTTTAATGAAAAACAAATTTATAAAAGAAACAGAATTGTGTTTTATAGAATAAGTTACATGTATAATTATAAACATACCAGTAATGAAGGCAAACACATTTTCAACTAATTTTCACACTTATTAACATGTAATCTTTAAAAGCATACCAAAATACATATAACGAAAACAGTCCCAATGGTTTATGAAACTCACAAGCTTTACAGTCTCCTTTTATTGGCAAAGTTAAAAAGTTAAAGTCTGTCCCGAGCCATTAGGCCCATCAGGCCGGAGCCTATCCCGGTTTCTGTGGCGTTAAGCGACTGAGAGTACAAGACTCTCCCCTGAATCGGACGCCGGTCATCGCAGGGTTAACCCCCAGCATTTTGCTGGTACTCATTTATTTTTTAGCTGAGTGAACTGGAACAACGTGAAATTAAGTTCTTGCTCAAGGACACAACACATCGCCCGGTCCAGGGATCGAACCCACGACCTTCGAATCATGAGTCCAACGCCTTAACCACTAGGCCACGCGCTTCCCAATTTTTATTGGCAAAACCTGAATTAATACACAATCACAGGTGTTAACTTGAATTAAAAAAAAGAATTAGTAGATTTATAGCACCAGATTGGTTTAACACACGAATTCAGCATAATGGTTACTGCATTTACTGTAGATTACTTATTTATTAGGATTAGGAATTTAATTATGTGTAATTGCACAAGAAATCTTGGTGGTGAATTCATATATCACATGAACATTCCCAGAATTGCAAAAATTAAAAAGCCAATTTTAAAACATGCTGGCAATGACTGTTTAAACTATATATAACATGACAAGACTTAAGATATAATTGCCTATTGATTGTGAATTTTAATATTCACATGGATTGTGGATGCGAATTTATATATAAATATTGGTGACTTTGGGGTTGGCACATGGAATGCGATACTAGCGAATTCAAAGTAATCAACAGTAGTAAAATAATATTGCCTTTTGACCAGGTGAGCTAAATATTGACCGAAGTATATCATATTTTGAAAAAATTAATTTCAATCATTGTAAAATTTGAGTTTTATTTATTTTTTTGTAAATTCATGTACATGTACAGTCAAACCTGTCTATAAAGGACACCAAGGGAACCAGTAAAAGTGACCTTTATGGGCAGGTGGTCTTTATGTACAGGTTCAAATATACAATTAAAGAATAATTGGGATACATTTCTACCGGCCTTTAAAAGCTGGTGGCCTTTAAGGCAGGTTGGACTGTATAAGGTTAATGAGCTAAAACAGTCAGTTACAAGGTTGTATCACTATCACAGATGTCAGGAACATTAAGCACAGTATCAGCAAGAATTACTGTAAGCTAAAATTCACTTACTGTAAGCTAAAGTCAACTTTCTATAAGCTAAAGTTCAATTACTGTCAGCAAAAGACCACTTATTGTAAGCTAAAATTCACTTACTGTAAGCTAAAGACAACTTACTGAGAACGAAAGTTCAATTACTGTCAGCAAAAGCACATTTACTTTAAGTAAAAGTTTGCTTACATTCATCTAAAGCCCACTGACTGTAAGTAAAATTTTGCTTCCATGCAGCTAAAGCTAATTTACTATAAGCTAAAATCAACTTACTTTAAGCAAGCAATGTTAATCAACTGGGTTAAGTCTTTCCAATAAGGTGTTAACTACCATAATTATATATTAGTATTGTCATGTATCTGCTTAATAAAACAAGAATTGTGTCCACTACCCAAAACTGTTACAAAAGTGAACACTTGAAAGCCGATTGAAAACGAGGCTACATCGAAATGTGACATGTAAGTGAACTATTTAAAGGTACATACTATATATGAATCCAATATCTCAACAAATAAAGGAAAAAAGTCTAGAAAACTGAAACGGGTCCCCTTCTGGTTTCACAAGGAGTGGACAAATAATGAAGTTTTAGTCCCAGTCAAGATTCTATCACTTTAGAGGAGAAAACCAGAGTACCAAAAGAAAAACTACCAACCTTATGGAAGCAAACCAACAAACTTTCTGAAAAATTTTGCAGCTTGACTTCAAATATAACAAAAATAATATTAAGAGATAAATAAATAAATCATAATTATATAAATTAATAAATATAGAGAATTTAAAAGAAACACGCCTGGCACAGAACCAAGGTTTAAATCATCCAATATATAAGTAATTTTTAAGGCACAGAATACACATAGTGATTACTAAAGCTAAGCATTGTCTTCTATATAATTAGTATGGCACTGTTTTTACCAGCACAGAATAAGTGCATTCTAAAATCATTATGACAATGGAAGTTTGCAATGCGGCATTATGTAGACAAAAAAGTTATGCATGATGTTAAAAGTGATAAAGAGGGTGCTATGAATCAGAAATTTTCATGCAAATCTGTGAGAGTAATATAACTCAAAAAAAAAATAAAAATCAATCCAAAATATTGTATTTTATTTGTCTTGAGGATTGCGCAAAACATTCCCAAATTACAGTCCGTTAAGGAATAAAGGTGAAAAATGATTAAATTAAGTGTGTAAAATCAAAAGAAAACCATATGCATATATATATGAAAAATAAAGGTGATAACCTGTGAATCACATGATGCCCATCAAATTTCTGGAACCACAGTCATATTTCCACTGGCAATGGAATCTGATCATTGGATTTTCCCACATAATACCTATTTTGCTTATAGTCATTATATTTCATAAATCCAGTAAAAAAAGACATGGATGTCATTTAAATGTTGGGTACATATGAATAGCACAAGATCTGGCCATTCTCCATTCATGGAATTCAATTTGGTACTGTAGCTTAGTGGGTAGAGAGCTCAGCTCCCTTTGCATGTGGAAGCTGGGATTAGAATCCTAGCTGGGTCTGACCAAGCCTTCAAAATAAATAGCACTGTTCTATTGCCAAGCACTCAACATTTAAAAAAAATGGAAGTTATGTCGTTGTTTAGAAGAAACCTGTTGTATGTTATTGCCCAGTCTAAAAGTGCTTTTCAAAGGGGTAAGAATTTACACTGAATGCATCTGAAAAAAAGTCTTTTGTGTCATTACATGTATGAACACAAGTTTAGAGGTTTTTCTTCACTCACTCTATCACCACCCTCGTTATACCACCAAATTTTCCCGTGGTACCAAAGGTAGGATTATAATGAGGAGCTTTTGACATGTATCAACTAACAAGATGCCCATGGGCCTTAATGCTCACCTGACATAGATAATTACCACAACATGCATACATTAACATGGAAATATAAAGGTTGAAAATAGTGCATCATGAAAATATCCCTGTTCACATTTGGCCAGGTGAGCTAAAATGCGTTTTTAATTCACTGAATTTCCAGATATACCCAGTACACATGAAGTGTTTATTCTAGGATTTTTTCAGAGGGGGGATTTTAAATAAAGCTTTTCTCTAGAATGCCATAACATCAATATTTTTGCATTCATGTTATGTTAAATATGGCCGACTAAGGCCATGCCAAAGAATTCATTTGACAAAATAATGGATCAATGGCCACAAGGCCACTTCTAGAATGAAAACTGCATATGTACTGGTTCTTGATATAAATGCAAGGTTTCTTCAACCTGGCTTTACCAATCAATGAATTTTTGTCTTTCTTTTAGTTAAATAAAACTGCTGTCAACCAATGTCAACAAATGTCAACTGAAATCAACTGCTGTCAACAAATGTCAACTGAAGTCAACAATGTATTAACTGTTTAGTTGTACTTAATTATGTATTCTGGATAATACTGGTTTTTGTCAAAAACACAATAGATTTTTGGATTGGAAACATTGTCTACACAAGCATCATACAGATGGGAATGCTTATCATTAGGATTGATGGGTGGCGGTCGTTTGAGCTCCGAGTGCCCTAGGGAAACCTTTCCTGCTAACACCTTTGCCACAAACATATACTTATGTCTCTTCTCATCAGGCTTGGCATAAAGATCGGAATATTTCGATTCCACAGCAAAATAGGCTCCTCTTCCAAATAAAGTTCCGACACGATCGCCTGACAATCGGAAATCAAAATTTTCTTTGCAGATATTTTCGACAATCTCTGGAACAGTCCCATGATAAAGCTCCTGCTCATTAACAAACCCCGGACCCAATCTGTTTTCCATATTTCTTCTTGTTCTATAAAAAGACAACATCAAAATCACAATAACATCTGTTTTTAATCAGTAATCTTATTTGCTAAAGAACATCTCAGCAGGGTTCAAACTAGAAATGTGGTGGGTGGGGTCATCCTGGCCAAGGCCTGGGAAATGCAGGCCATGTTTTCCAAAATTTGATTGACAATTATAAAACTTAAGGAATTTTACTTCAAAACCTTGGTATTAAGTCAAAGAAAAAATGTTAATTAGAAATAGTCAAAATTGGATTTATTCAAAACTCAACTTTGACTTAAAAAAAGACGGGCCAGGTAGGCCCACAGACAGTTTTTGACGGGGATAATATTATTGTTTTGGGACAAAAGTGCAAGGCCCCTTTCTAAATTGTACATCTATTCAAGAAGAACAGCATACTATAAATTGGGAAATTTTCACCTCTGTTAATTTTCGTAAAAATCGTCATATTAATTAAGTACACATGTTTTTATCTTAGCAGTCAGGTCAAATGGAAATGAATTACAGTAAACCACAAATATAACAAACACACTCACACCGAATACATGGATAGTTCAAAGTCAAGTATTGGGCCTGACAGCTACTCTATATAAATTTATTTATTATAATACAGTCCAACCTGCCTTAAAGGCCACCTCTATATAAGTGCAACCTGCTTATAAAGGCCAGTAAAATTGTATCAAAATTGATCTTTTTTCATATTATTTGAACCTGTATATTAAGGCCACTTGCCTATAAAGGCCACTTTCACTGGTTCTCTAGAGTAGCTTTTATAGGTAGGTCTACTGTATAACATAGTTGCTTTACAACGAAGTTAGAGTCCCCAAGGCTTCGTTATAAACATGTTGTACTGTACATGAATATCAAAATGAAATATTCAAGAACGTTTTATTTTCCAAAAACTTAAATTTTGGATCGCTTAAGTGAATAGTTTTAAGTCCCAGTCAAGAATATTTCACTTACTAGTAAATCAAGACATTGTTAGCTATATAGGTGAAGTGGCAGAAATTTTTAACCTTTGCGGTGTGCTCAGGGCAAAGTGCAGGGAGGGTTCACCAATGTACATGTGCCACACCTGCCGTATATCAATGTTTAAGGTCTCTTCTTAAGGACCCTGTGACTTCCATTTTATTAATGCCAAGTGCTTGGTGAATGTATCATTTTCTGATTTAAGGGAACGATTTTAAAACCATACTTACAAGCAATAGACTTATATTGAGACATCAGCAGCTATAGGTGAAGTGGCAGAAATTTTTACCTTTGCAATGTGCAAAGAGGGTTCTTTAATGTGCCACACCTGTCAGGTATCAATGTTTTAGGTGTCTTCTTAAGGACCCTGTGACTTTCATTTTATAAATTTATGCAAAGTGCATCAATTTCTGATTTATGGCAACCATTTTAAAACAATACTTACAAGCAATACTTATATTGAGACATCACCAGATATACCAGTTATATACATGTAGGTCAAGTGGCAGAAATTTTTACCTTTGCAGTTTGCTCAGGGCAATGTGCAGGGAGGGTTCTTCAATGTGCCACACCTGCAGGGTATCGAATTTTAAAGTCTCTGTCAAAGGACCACATTACTTCCATTTTATAAATGCCAAGTGCTTGGTGAATGTATCATTCTCCGATTTACAGCTACCATTTTAAAACTAGAACTGTCTTTTGAGACCCAAATACACCCCGTCCCAAGCATTTAATGTTTTCCCATGACCTTGACCTTTCTGATATGACCTTGGTTCAAGGTCATGACACACCTTTGGACCATGAAGATTATTTGTGTGAAATTTTATGACAGTTGTCCAAAGCAGCTATGAGATATGGCCTGGACAGGATTTCACACAGATAGACAGACAGACGGATGGAAAGAGACAGACGGATGGACAGAGACAGACGGATGGACAGAGACAGACAGACATGGTGAATCCTAAATACTCCTCGGGGTATGACAATACTTACAAGCAATAGACTTCCCACAGATGCATATTCTGAACTCTCTCTATTTGTAGTATCTTCGCCTGTGGCAATGTTTTGTGAAATTTCTGCTCAATACTTTTGTATTCAATCTGTTCCATTCCGTTTGACATGTTTAGTTTAAAACACTGAAACTGGAGTGTTTTGTCCATCTGAGACCAATTGGACGGTATTTGTATTCCCTTTTGGGTTTTGCCAAAAGTATCTGGTCTTTTGGATTGGTCCGCTAATCTGCAAAACAGATAGGTATTAAATTACTGATTTTCAAATAATATTAGCATATTAAAAGGGCTTTGATTATCCACTCGCAGGGGTTGCTACCAATTTTGGGGTCCAAAAATATAGGCAAAGTAGGAATATGGGGGCCAAAATTATAGGAGTTTTATAGGAAGTTATAGGAGTTTTATAGGAAATTATAGGAGTTTTATAGGAAATTATAGGAGTTTTCAATAAAGTTATAGGAATATTTTTAAAGAGTTTACACATAAAATATGCATCCATGACCTTCTTTCCTCCCCTTCAGCGATTCCCTTTATTCCTTTTACTAATAAACATAAAACATTGGCAACTGCAATGTACACTTACTGCTTTAAAAATACATAAATGTTAATCTTGCTTCAGATATGTACTAAATACGGGAAAAATGTCCCAATTCTGAATTCATGAAGCTACCAGTAACAAAAATATAGGAAAATATAGCTAAAGCTCGTTCTGAACACGAAAATATTCATCCTCATTTGAGATATCTCTGTCTTACCCTGTTACCAGTGTAAGATTCTATATTACTACATGTATATGTGAGTGGATTGATTGATTGATTTGGTATTACATCCCAGTCAGGAATATTTCACTTATATTGAGATGTCACCAATGATAGGTGAAGTGATAGAAATTAGGGTTGTGTAAACCATGATTGGGTGGTAAATACGATGTTGCCATTAGCAGGGATAAAGCTCAACTTTTCTTAATTGGGAACCCAGATCATGTCAGAAAAGAAGTCAGAATAGTGATAACTAGCTGAAGTGAGTTCAGTTGAGTAATGGTGTTTAACATCCAAGTCAAGAATATTTCACTTATATCGAGACATCGCCAGCTATAGGCAAAAGGTACAGAAATTTTGCCTGGGCATTGCGCTGATGACAGGGTTCTTTATCGTGCCAAGCCCACCATGACACGGGACCTCATTTATTTTAAGTTCCCATCTAAAAGAACCGTGACTTTCATTTCGTAGTGTTTGGCGAAAGAACAGTCACTACCCACTTTCAAGTCTTGGGTCAGACCCGGCCAGAGATCGAACCCACGACCTCCCACTTACGAAGCGAGCACTCTACCAACTGAGATACCGCAGTGGTAGCTGAAGTGTAAAATTTAGAACCCCATACAGGAGAAATTGGCTACTTGGCCCCTGCTTATCTAAGTCTCTGATTAAAGTTCATGCTTAACTTACTTTTTCATAAACTCCTTGACCATATAATCCGGAGCCAAGTCAATGGGTGTTTCTCCTTTATTGTTCTTTGCATAGATGTCAGCTTGAGCCTCAATAAGACGACATATTATCTGTGTACTAACATCTTCATCTTGTTTGACTCCCATTAACTGTACAAGCTAAAAACAAAGGCAAATTTTAAGAAATGACATTCGGGTCATGTTATTTCAAGGGGTAATGCAAGATAGTGTGGTGCATGCCAAATTTGATCAGGGCAAAGCCCTTCATTTTAAATTTGACACATGCCACACTATCTTGCATTACCCCTTGAGGTACCATGAGCAGAAATGTCATTTCTTATATTTACAATCCTTTCTTTTAATAACTATTTTGTAACTTGGCACTATTTTCTCAATATCTGCTCGTGTTAGATAGGGTTTTCAGCCATGCAAGATCGGCGTATGACACACAAACATGTGACTCCCTGTGTGGAACATGATGTAATATTGCGGGAAAATTGAAACACATCAAGGGTCATGAGCCCAATTATCTGTCAGGGGAATTGCAATACAATTGCTTCTGCATGTTTCATCAAAGAGAGAAAAAATCGCTAAAATTAGTGCAGTGCCAAAATGTGTTTACAGTACTAAAACTGTCAGAAAAGCTTTACTACTGATTGGCTTTTTTGTACACTTATAGAGCGATGCAACAATGTGAAATTAGTATTGATGTTTGGAAGTAAATGCTTTAGAGACACAAAAGCAGATATGGCATCTCTGTCTAGTTTCCACCAAAGCTGTCTTTGTTAAATTTGTAAATATGATGGCCCAATATCAAAATCAATCACAAATGTTGATTTATTGCAAAATGAAAAATTCAAAATCTATCATCGATGAAATAAAGCAGAGAAGATTCAGCAGTTATAGGTAAAATTGCAAATTTTTTTACCTGTGCAATGTGAGGTGGGGTTCTTTAACGTGCCATGCCTGCAGTGACAGGGGACCTATATTTTTAAGGTCTGTAACGAAGGACCCTGTGAATACCTGTGGACCTTATAAATACCGAGTGCTTGACTAAAAAACTCATTTTCAAGTCTTGGTCAGACCTGGCCGGGGTTCAAACCCACAACCTCCCACATATAGAACGAGTGAGCATGCTACCACTGAGCTGTCATAGTGGTACATAGTGAGAGCGAAGATGATATGTAGGCAGACAGAGATGCCAAGGAATAAAATGTTATATTTTTACTTGTTTCGGAAGAGTCTGCTTCAGCTGTGCAATATGTAGAGCTGTGTTTCCATTTTCATCTTTAACATTCACATTACAAGCTGTAAAACAATAGTAAAGTTATTTCGATTTAGGTGAACCAAAAACTATACATGTATTTACATTTGTGATGTTTTATAATATGAAACTCTGTTTGTGACCAAATGTAATTACTGTAAACACATTTAATTTCGCGTGTATATATTTTCGCGGTATAGAAAATTTACACATATAATAGCGTAGTTATATTTTCGTGTGCACTATATTACTATAAGCATAATATAATTTTCGCTCTGTATTGATTTTTGCACAAAATAAATGCATGCGGAATAAGCAAAAATTAGTACACCGTGAAAGTAATTATTTTTACAGTATTGGACTATATTTACATTTCATCAGGGATTTTTCTGGGTATCCACAGGGTCCGGTAAAGGGACCCATTCCCAATGCAAAAAAACATACATTTTCCCCAATTCTGTAGTAAAAAATTCCCAATTAGCTATGTTTATCAATTTTTTGAGAAAAAAAATTTCACAAGATCATCAACATTATATTCGGAGGATATCTCGTTCTGATAACGATTTTAATCTATATTAACCCACATTTTGCTGGATGATTTATATAGAGACAAAAGACATCGCTATTTTGCTGTGAACACCGATATAATTTGTTCAATTACCAGTATTCTAGTGGTCTAGAATTTTTAATATGTTGTTGTGATTTTCCCAAAATTACATTTTTGTTGAGCATTTTCCCAATTTCATCCCAAGGTCCTTTTCCCAAAAAGGTCAGAAAAATCTCTGTTCATGCTTTTGTCTATACACATGATTGGCTAGCATGCGTTATTCAGTTTGCTTTGCATGGCAATGGAAGTTATAGCACTATTAACGCCATTTCTAGACAGTTCAAAGGTTAAATGTTTGTTTTAGAGGATATTATACCCATAATCAGTGTTCATTCTAGATGGGGCCATGGGGCCATAATTCCCATATATTGCCGAATGACCCAATTATTAAGGCCTCAGAGGGCCATATTAAACATTACAGTCAAACCTGTCTATAAAGGTCATCCAACGGAACCAGTAAAAGTGGTCTTTATTAGCAGGTGGCCTTCATATACAGGTTCAAATTATATGAATAAAGAATAATTTGGATACAATTCTACTGGCCTTTACAAACAGATGACCCTTATATAGAGGTGGCCTTTAAGGCAGGTAAGACTGTACATGAAAGTGATGTTACAGCGTTTTAGAAGTTTTTGAAAATAGCTCCTTCTGAATGAAACCAAGAATGAACACTGCCTAACATATAATCTGTAGAGGTGTCTTATTTATCTTAAATAAAAAAGAAATGTAAATGCATATTTTCTGAAGTAGTCACTCAGGTTTCCATGTTTACAAAAATTTATGTTTACACAATTGACGTATCGCCGGCCAGGCCCACAATGTTCCGACAAAGACCCGGCATGCTTGAATTACACACAAAAAGAATGAAAACTCGGCCGGAATTGTGCCATTTAATGACGTCACTGATACTAGTACATCGTTTATTGCTATGACGCTGCTTTGGTACTGTTTTAGCGTCCAGTGTCAGGACATAAAAGGCATGGCTGGCGATACATCTATTGTCATTAAATGAAACTGTTCCATTTACACAAAATGTTGTATAATCTAAAACAACACTGACCTGTCTGCTTGAACCTAATATATTTTACATGTGATTTTGTTACACTGTTTAAAA
The DNA here is from genome assembly GCA_021292105.1 of Anadara kagoshimensis. Classification (NCBI taxonomy): domain Eukaryota; kingdom Metazoa; phylum Mollusca; class Bivalvia; order Arcoida; family Arcidae; genus Anadara; species Anadara kagoshimensis. The sequence goes on along the minus strand of CM037870.1, from coordinate 19,522,934 downwards.
ACTGTCTTCTGCCTTAAAGATTGGAAAAATTAAAATTCTAAATTCTCGCTGACACTTGCAAGGCAGTGCAAAGAGAAAACAAGTCCATACAAGCCAAAGGATTACTAAAGGTGTCTTATATAATGAAGTTTAACCTGGAGAATATTTATGGTTCTACATTACAAAACTGAAGATGAATTCTTACCACATGTGATTAAAAATTCCACTGTACGCTTGTGTGTCTGTGATACGGCAACTATTAATGGTGTACGCTTATTGTCATCGAGAGCATTAATATCTGCCTGCCCCTGGGTAATATAAAATAAAAACAGTCATCAAACAACACTGTAGCTCACCTGACAACGTAATTTGAACTGTTTCATGCTTTTATAGAGGAATGAACAACTAGAACTGTCTCTTAAGAGCTAAATACCAATTTCCATGAATTTTTCACTGTTAAACGTAAAATTTGTTGAAGTTTTTCTTAAAAATAATTAGAAAAGGGAATTTCGTTGTTTTTAATAGATAAACATTTCAAATTCAACAGAAAATTTGTATAATTGAAATCTACTATAAAATCATGTTTCTTCACATGGCTATTAAAAATTTACAATGCTGTTAAACTTATGTTTTCTTGATTGTTATAAGACGGACAGTATTTTGAAAATTACTGGAAGAAACTACAAAAAATTTTAGATTTAAGGGTGAAAAATTCATGGAAATTGATCAAGAAATAAATTTTTGAGAATTTTTAAAAAATACATGTCTTCATATAAAAAAAAAAGAATTTTACAAAGTGTCCGAATATTTCTTGCACATCTCTGAAGGTCAGCCAAAAACAAAATTGTACAGAACAACAGAGAAAGAAAAGAACGCAATTCGGATGAAAGATCTGGGCATCAGCAAGGGCAACTGCCAAAGACAGAGCATCACAGAGAAGGTGTATTATAAGTTATTATATACAATCAAACTGGTCTATAAAGGCCACCCAAGGGAACCAGTAAAACTGGCTTTAAGGGCAGGTGGCTTTTCAAAGGTTCAAATAATATAAAATAAAGAACAATTGGGATACAAGTCTACTGGCCTTTATAAGCGGGTGACCCTTATTTAGAGGTGGTCTTTAAGGCAAGTTAAACTGTATATATTCTATAAGTGTATTTTGGGAGCACCGATTACAAAATAACCTAGAGGGGCAGGTGGGCCCATCAACAGGACATTAACCACACCACTGGATTTGACTTTGCTAATGTACCCATGCTCGTCCTTAGCCAGAGACAGCAAGATCTCCTCTATGTTTAGGATTTTGGAATGTGCCCTAACACCTTACCTTTGTCACAAGAATACTACATATTTCCACATAGTCATTTGCTGCAGCGACATGGAGGGCGGTAAAACCTTGGTTCATGTGATCATTTATAATTTTCTTATTTCTTCCTACAGCAACTTCTACAGCTCTGAAACGGATTAAAATGCAATTTAAGTAAAGGGGGAAATTTTCGCATGGGTAAAAATTTCGCTTATTTCTCGCTAAAGATATTACTGCTAAATTTTTCCCCGCGTGAAATTGACAACATAGTATACAGATTTTACACACACTTATATTGGTAATGTGGAAATTACACCCACCGGAAATGTCAGAATTCAGAAATCGCAAAATTTTCACCCCGTGAAAATAATACCCTTTACAGTAAGTAAAATACAATTGATGTATCGCCAGCCACGCCCACAATGTTCTGACAAAGGCCGCAACTAATGACGTACTAGTGTCAGTGATGTCATTAAATGGCGCTATTCAGGCCAAGTTTTTGTTCTTTTTGCGTGTAGTTCAAGCATGCCAGGCATTTGTCGAAACATTGTGGGCGTGGTCAGTGATACATCAATTCTTAACACTACTATTTACATTCACTGACTTTTTTCTTACATAAACTTATATTCAAGAATAATTAACATTTCAGTAAACTAGCATGACATGTCAACCTCTAGTCAAATCTGATTTTGGTTGAGGTTGTTTATTGTGACATCATAGAAGGAATGAAATAACATCAAAGAAGGCGGAGCTAAATTCTTGGCAGGGATAAATGGTATTCTTCTATTCACTGACACAATCAGCTAATGAGAAATGATGACCAGTATTTTGTCATACTAAAATGATTGGACTTTTGAAAATTCTAAACAGAAATGTCAATTGATATTGTAAATATAAGAAATAACTTTCAATATGTTGTGGTTTACTGGAAGCAATATCTCAAATTTTAGTCTGTTATGTAACCCTGCCAAGGTTTAAACCCACAATTTCCCTTTCTTGAGCCAGACGCTCTACCACTGAGCCATAGAGGCAAATTTGACTGTATAAATACTAACTGGTTATTATTTTTTAAAGTTGCCCACTGGAGAACATTGAAACCTTTGCCATTTAATGTACCAAAGTCGGCAGTTGGGGCAGTCAGAACGGCTGTCAATATGGCTGGTTGTCCTTCTGTTTGTACTATTGCATCATGCATTGCTGTGTCCTTGTCGCCATCCTGAAAAATTAAAATTTTACACAAATACAGTTTTTTAATTGGTTGAAATATTATTTCTTTACAGGTATAGGTAAAATCTTTAAACCATATTTAGTTGGTGTTTTTTTCTTCTTCTTTTTTCTGTCTTGTGTTTTTTTTTTTCTTTTTGTTTTTTTTACACGCCTCAGTCAAGATTTTTCACTTATATAGCAGTAGTCAGTTCAGAAATAGTGAAAGAAACCAGATTGCCCTGAGAAAACCACGGACCTTCGACAAGCAAATAAACTGATATGCATGTTTACTCTCACACTGGAACCAGCTCAGAATGTGTTTTATACCTAAGTGGTGAGGCACTTTAAGCTTTAGACCACTCAGCTGCCAATACTGAACTACTTGGCAACCTAAGGCAAACCACTTGGCCACCAATGCTGAACTACTTGGGAACCTAAGGCAAACCACTCAGCAGCCAATGCTGAACTACTTGGCAACCTAAGGCAAACCACTTGGCCACCAATGCTGAACTACTTGACAACCTAAACCAAACCACTTGGCCACCAATGCTGAACTACTTGAAAACCTAAACCAAACCACTTGGCTGCCAATGCTGAACTACTCAGCCACATAAAGCAAACCACTTGGCAACCAATGCTGAACTACTCGGCCACATAAGGCAAACCACTTGGCCACCAATGATGAACTACTCAGCCACATAAAGCAAACCACTTGGCCACCAATGCTGAACTACTTGGCAACCTAAGGCAAACCACTTGGCCACCAATGCTGAACTACTTGGCAACCTAAGGCAAACAACTTGGCTGCAAATGGCAAACTACTTGGCAACCTAAGGCAAACAACTTGGCCGCAAATGGCAAACTACTGGGAACCTAAGGCAATCTACTTGGCTGCCAATGCTGAACGACTTGGCCACCAATTCCGTACCAGATGCAAACAACCTACACATTGTTGTCAACATCAACAATGTGATGTCATTAGAAAGTGAAACAGCATAATTTTGATTCCTAATGAAACATCATTTAAATTCTACAGTTTCAAAGAATAGATTACAATTTCACAGTCGTCTTTCAGTGAATTCTGTAATTAATTACACTATTAGAATTGATTGAAAATTTTTTTCTGTCTATACAGAAATATACAAAAATTGTTTTGTGCATGGATTTCCATATCCCACACACAGTCAATTCATATTTACAAGACATCCCTCATAATGGTGTAGAGCCCTAAGAAAACCCATGTGACATCATAACCTATTGTTAATATCATATTAATTCACATTATAAACTTTTCTACCAACACTGCTGCAAAATTTAATTTGGCAGAAAGGAAGGTTAAAGGTCACCGGTCACCAAAAACCGAATTTTTTTTAGTATTATTTTCCGAAAGATTACATCATAAAAAGTCGATTTAGCCACAAATAACATTTTTTAATCATTTCTATCCTTTTCTACAGCGTAAATTAAAGTCCTGAAACTGTTGAAAAACTGTGTTATCTCCCTTTGGTAGTAAAAGGGCACAAAACCGGAAGTGACGCAGAAGGTGTTATCCCAGCTATTTAGTAAATGAAGCTTGTATAGTGAACTGCATTTATTACCCAGATTTATCGGAAATAACTTCTATTGTTTTTACATATTTATTTATTTTTAGCATTGGGTCTTTCAGTTGACTTCAGCAGAAAAAAATTAATAAAAAATAAACATAATAAGAAATAAATAAGGAAAAAAAAAACTATATTTGTGTTTGCTCTAAGTATGATATACTATTTACTAATACTTTTACAAAATATAATTTTACATTTCTTTTGATAATAATTTATTTATTTATTTATTATTTATTTATTTATTTTATTTATTTATATCCATTTATCACAACAAATAATAAAAGAACCCCAATTTCCATTTTTTATTTAAAATATTGTTCATATTAATTTTCATTAATATTTAATATCATTTTAATTATCTTTACATATCTCTGATTAATTAATTAATTAATTAAATTACTTATTTATTTATTTTTATCCGAAGGAATAATAAAAAGAACCCAATTTTTTGTTTTTTTTTTTAAAAAAATCTGTTCTCTCTAGTACAGCCATATTATGACCTCAAATTGATTTTAATATATATTTGTTTTAGAAAGTGTCCCATTTTTAATTTCATTCAAGTTAGATTAAAATCAATGATTTATTATTATTATTATTATTATTATTATTATTATTATTATTTACCCATGTAATTAATCAACAGGACACATTTCGGATAGAATCTAGATCCAAGACCTGCATTTTTTTGTACAGCGAAAATATCAAAATACAGGTTTAAAAAATAACTTCTTATTGTCTCTCAATTAAAATATTTCATCCCAGGATTACTTAAATATGAAAGTAATTTCAATTCAATAGCTTCTTATTCCTTATTTGCAGTAAGTTTAATAATAATAATAATAATAATAATAATAATAATGGAAATTGAAGTTTACGTCAGTGGGTAATTTAAAAAAAATATTTGTTGATATTTTCCGATGGAGTACTGATCAGAATTCTAATTCTCATTTATTTTCACTGTTTTCATGATGAAATACAAAAAATGATAAAAAAATTCATATAATAACTTTATTACGCTTTAATTTTAATGGGATGAAAAGAACTTTGTCAAAATGTAATACCAGTGAGATTATGCTCAACTAATTAAGGACTCAAAACTCGAGTGTAACTTTCTCTACTTTATTCACAATAAATTAATAGTATTCAAAGTGTGATTTACACCCCTCAGATACCAGTAATTAAGAGATTATCAATATGCTACAGTCCATTGGGAAGCATCCTGTTTAGAAGTAGACATCTACCACCTGTAATCAACAATTTACCTTACAATATGCAACATTAATTGACACGTGTGATTATCTTTATGATATACCCAGTAAATGCTATTTGTCATTTTTGATGGATTCTGAAAATCGAATAAATTAAAGTTAAATGAGATTGGTTAATTTGAACAGGGCATGAAGACTTTGTTTGAACGTGTGAACTGAATGAATTACGGAATTAAATTAATTTTGAAAATTAAAATTGTTTAAAATCTATTTATTTGACTGAATTGATTCATAATAAATCGAATTGTCTTAAATGATTATACCACTCCCATTTCCCTGACTTATCTCGTAATATTTAATCTGAATACATTCAAAACAATTAGAAAGCTGCATGAAGGACTTGTGTAAATCTGGCTTTAATTTGTTCTGAAATTTGTGGAAAAAACATGTTTATCGGTCATTGTGATTTATTATCTCCAAACGTCACAAAATATACCATTTTGACTTGAAATCAAACTTTAAAACCCGTCAAAACACCACACAAACCCATGTAATATATGGATACATATATAGGTAATGTGTCTTTCCTCAGCAGCTTAACACCATGTACGTCATCAATTAGGTCGCCGGAAAGTTACGAGCGGTGTCGGAAACTACCGAGTATAAGCAGTTCGTTTAGGTAAGGTTTTAGTGTATTACAGGTAAATCTAAGACATGGGAAACCGTCAGACACATCAATATTGACTATTCTACCCATTGGAATGCAAAATACAAAATTGATAAATTTGGTGACCGGTGACCTTTAAATAAAAAACATGTACCTGTATTGAAACATCACATCCATGTTCAACCAGGATTTTTGTACACTCCACGCTAGCTGTTCCCACGGCGATGTGGATAGCTGCTTGTCCTTTTTTATTCTTCACATCTTTCTTAGCTCCATTCTTTAGCAGAATATCAAGAATGGCATTTTCTTTTCTAAAATAAAAATTATTTGTTTTAAGTTTTCAAAGTACAGTCCAAACTGCCTTAAAGGCCACCTCTGTATAAGGGCCATCTGCTTATAAAGATCAGTAAAATTGTATCCCCATTGTTCTTTATTTATATTAGTTGAACCTGTATATAAAGGCCACCTGCCCATAAAGGCCACTTTTACTTTGTCTGTAACTTAAATATTCCTGACCCCAGATTATATTCTGCTTCACATTTTTGGTGCAAATTCAGCCATATTCCTAATGCAAAGTACAAGTACATGTATATGAATATTTACCAATTTTTGAGGCAATTTTACAAATATCCACTGGTTAATTTTTCACATTTGAAACCTCAGTAATATATAGAGGATCTTGCATGAGTGATCATATAATACAGTAAAACCACAATTCATCACCACCATTTGTTCAGTCAAATTTTGGCATTATAAAGGGGTTTGGAGATAAATTGGGGGAGGCCAATAAAGAAAAACATAAACAAAATGGATTTTGGGACTTCAAAATAGTGTGGTGATAAGGGAAGTGGTAAAGTTATGAAGGAGGGGCATTAATAAAAGGTTTTACTGTACTTAATTTATTGCACAAGTTGAATAAGTTTTTATGCAATGAGCTGAGTTGAGTTGAGTAATGGTGTTTAACGTCCCAGTCAAGAATATTTCACTTATATCGAGACGTCGCCAGCTATAGGCGAAAGTGCAGAAATTTTGCCTGTGCGTTGCGCTTATGGCATTATACAGCAGGGTTCTTTAGCGTGCCAAGCCCACCGTGACACGGGACCTCGTTTATTTTAAGTTCCCATCCGAAAGAACCATGACTTTCATTTCGTAATGCCGAGTGCTTGGCGAAAGAACAGTCACTACCCACTTTCAAGTCTTGGGTCAGACCCGGCTGGGTTCGAACCCACGACCTCCCACTTACGGAGCGAGCACTCTACCAACTGAGCTACCGTGGTTATTTTTTTTTTATGCAATGAGCTATGATTGTAAGATTCTGTTTATTGTATAATATAAGAAACCTTGATTCTTTTGTAGCTGTAAAGTGTTTTCTCAGATATAACAAGAACAGCCAAAAATGGCTACAAAACCACAAGTCATGCAAGCTAAAATACCGAAATCATAAAATGTTACGCTAAATGTATGACGTTATTAACCAAGGAAACATGAGTGATATTACATGTGTGTAATATGACTTTTATAACATGGCTTTATTGACTGCATGCGCCTGGTTGGAAAAGTCATATCACCAGACAGACCGGATACTCAGAACAAATAGATCTAATCACTGTATCAGTAAGAAAATCATCTGACGACATCCCTACGCCTTATAAAGGTTCACTTGGGAAGGAATATTATGCAAATGGAATTATTTGGAGGAATGAATTTTAGTTTATTTGTCGCCAAGTTGAAGTTTGTGTGATATTCTGAACAAATGTCTGTAATGCATGTATTTGTTCTAAATGGTAAAAATGCAAGTATATGACAAACAGAATAAAACATGGTGAAATCAATATCATATGCCATATCAGATCTCTATCAGAATTTTACTGAACTTATGCCGTCAGTATAAGTAAACAACATTGACCTGTCTGTTTGACCTTTAATTTAAATATTTATCTTAGATAAGTTCATTTATGTGTAGGAAACTCAGGTGTTCATTTCATCCGTTACATCATGAGTGGTACTCACTTCATAGAGTAGGCACATGGACTGTGTATGTATTAACTTGGAACTGAATCTTAACACTACCCATTTATTGAGTAGATCATCCTATATGAATATTCCTAATAAAAGGTCAAGGGGACAGGTCAATGTTGTTTGCCTATATGAATACCTTACCCAAATGTAGCATAATGAACAGGTGTGTCCCCTTCTAAATCAGTTTTGTTTACATTTGCTTTTTTGTCTAACAGGAAGTTGACAATGTCCTTGTGACCATAGTAACAGGCAATTTGTAGTGCTGATTTACCCTCCACTTCTTGGTCCACCTAAAATTTTAAATTTTGTAAAATTCTCTCAATTTTATTTTAGTGAATAAGAAAAAATCATCTGTATCCATTTTGATTGAAATGAACGACATTTGGCCATGCCCAATAATGCTGTTGCTGATCATCATGGCTGTCCATTGTAAAAGATTTATTTAATGCTTTTGGTCAGTTCAGTGGTTTTGTTACATTTCTTAAAACCTACCTTTTGCCTTTAAGATTGGGAAAATTAAACTTCTGACATACAGCAAACTGCATTATGAAATGCTTGAAATTGCTTCAATACTCATTGCAATGATGTTATATTGTAACAGTATCTGGACTTTGTGAATAAGGACAACTACCCATAGAATTGATTTGCTAGAATCAGTGTATTACTGTTGTTTTTTGTAATTTAAGTGGTCAAACTGGTAAATTTCAGCCATTTTTCCCAAGGGGAAACTACCTTTATTTGGTAGTACTTTTAAGCAAACAAAATCACTGTGATTATAAATTTTGTTTTTAAATGCTCTTATAATTCTGAAATATTAATAATAAGCATTAATTCTATTTTAAAACCATTTCCTTCAAAGGAATAGCAGTGGATTCAAGGCAATATGCAGGGAGGGTCTTTTAGCATGCCAAGCTACAATGTCACAATGGCAATTTTTTTTTTTTTCACACTAAAAATGTTTTCTACAGTTAAAATATAGTACGCTTACTTTATCGGGATTAGTTGCCAAGCTACAATGTCACAATGGCAATTTTATTTTTTTTCACACTAAAAATGTTTTCTACAGTTAAAATATGGTACACTTACTTTATCGGGATTAGCTTTCAATACAGCCTGAACAACAGCAAGTTCACCATTAGCGGCTGCCTGTACTATGTTCTCCTTCCCCTGGTCTACACCTGGTACACCTCTCAACATGTCTACAAACAGCTGAGCAATGGATTCCGCCACAGCTACAAGAAAAAAAATATAGTTTTTAATCTTGGATTTTTAGAAGGGGCCATTTTAAAACTAGAAAAACTGTGAGCCAGCCACAAGCTCACAAAAAATACCCCCTGTTCCCCCCACATAAAAAAAAAATCCATCGGATAAAATTTTTAAATAGAAGGTGCACATCTACATTATATCACAAAGATTGTGTGAAAGTTTCATGAAAATCCATTGAAGGGTTTAGGAGAAGTTGCGGATGAGAGATAGGTACCCTAAGGTGTAACGGAAGGACGGACGGACACCCCTATCACTATATACCCCCCATTTTTTAAGCGAGGGATATAAAAAATCTCTTAAGCACCATAACATCATTATTTTGTATTCATGTAATGTTAAATATTGCCTGTAGAACTGTATCCCAATTGTTCTTTATTCATATTTATGAAATCATTTGAACCTGTATATAAAAGCCAAATGTCCTTAAAGGCCACTTTAACTGGTTCCCTAGGGCTGCCTTTAAAGACAGGTTTGGCTGTAAATCAGTAATTAGACTGTTCTGTGCCAACAAGATATGCCAACTTTATTTATTTTATCTGTTTCATCAAGATTATGAAAAAATTTACTTTACAAAGTTTTAAAATAGGTTCTACATATAACTTTATCTGATTGACTATGATTTTATGATTTGTACATTACCCGATAGTGAGGTGAACCAACACCCTGATTGTGTTAATTTGTTTTTGGAGTGACATTAAGTCATGGTTGTGCTAATTTGTTGTTGGAGTGATATTAAGTCATGGTTGTGCTAATTTGTTGTTGGAGTGACATTAAGTCATGATTGTGCTAATTTGTTGTTGGAGTGACATTAAGTCATGGTTGTGCTAATTTGTTGTTGGAGTGACATTAAGTCATGGTTGTGCTAATTTGTTGTTGGAGTGACATTAAGTCATGGTTGTGCTAATTTGTTGTTGGAGTGACATTAAGTCATGGTTGTGCTAATTTGTTGTTGGAGTGACATTAAGTCATGGTTGTGCTAATTTGTTGTTGGAGTGACATTAAGTCAACCAACTTTTGCACCTTAGCTCTTATAACTTTATTGTAACTATCCTGATGACATAGGATCTTTACCGGCGAAACTAGTAGATCTAATAAAACCTCCACACACAGTCTGTTGATTGTTCTTTCCTATTATTTATAATTTATGATTTGTAAATAACCAAAAACAAACATACTAATCCATGTCCCAATCACAATCCAAAAAAAAAAACTTTGGAACTGACAACGCAGCTTAGACATGTGAACTTCCACCAAGGAAGTGAGGCTGGGTGCTCTGGAAGAGTAGTAGGTTAAAACAGTCAATTTGACTTTCCTAAGCTCAGTCCATGAACTGACAGTCTCGATATAAGTGAAAGAATCTTAAATGGGGTTGTTAAAACTCCATAAATCCACTCAATTCACTCCACTTTTATTTTTTTCAAACTAGGATTGCCACAGAATATCACTTCTTGCAGAAACATCTTACCATTCATTCCAGAGCCAACAGATCCACCCATTGACTCATCATCAGTGTCTTCATCAGATGCAGTTAACTGTGGAACTTTATCTGAAACTTTGGGGTCATCAACAGGCTGGCAACAAACAGGACTAAATATCCATGAATTGTCTTCTATTTTAACTCTTAAATCTCCATCAGGGTCCTTTTTGATGATACGGCCCATCTTGCCAATGACCTGTAGCAAAACACAATGAAAATACAGTACTATAAACCAAACTTTATTCACAGAATACTGTATAGTTATTTAATTCTACAGGGATAAAATTTCACAGTTCAGACACTAAAACTTATTCATGGCTATAAAATTTTTGCGGTACAGTGGCCGGTGTTAACACTTTTCTGTATGAATTATCAATATTAAATGGAAGTCAAATTTTAATGAATGCTACAAGAAAATATTCACTTGGTATTTAATTTCACGCTGTTAATCAAATCACAAATATAGTGAAATAAAATCTTCAGTGAATAAAAGCAACTATACAGTATTTACTTCCGGATATTTCGCTAGGACAGTAAAATCTCGGAAATATATTGATATTGTCACAAACCTTAAATAATAAAGATTTTAATGATTTCTTTGGTGTATTTAATTAAAACGTGAAAATTCATAGTCACATATTGTTTTATGATTGTGACGTGCGGAAATTAATAGCCATAAATAAAAGTTGGTTTACAGTAAAACCTTGTTATAATGTCCCTAAATAACTTTGCAGCCTCATTTGCCAACATTTTGTTTGTGACATCAGCTAGAACTAATAATTAATGAGATAAATAATATTTCTAGAACTTATTGAACTGTTGATGATTGAATGTTCATTTCCTATGTTTCTGTTACCATGGTTACATAATCAACTACTGACTACTAGTTACTTGCATAGTTATGACCATTGATTACAATTACAAGTGGAAGGGTGCGAGTAGAGTTGAGTTGAGTACACAGCATTTGACTTATGCAATCACATGATTATGAACTTACTTATACTAAAGTTAACATTGTTTAAAAGTCTATAGGCAGGTACATGTATTTTGCATATAGGAGTTGAGTTAAATAATGGTTTTTAATGTCCCAGGCAAGAATATTTAACTTACATCGAGACATCACCAGTTATAGGCTAAGGTGCAGAAATTTTGCTGGTGGCAATTATGTTTATTTTAAGTTCCCATCAGAAAAAATATGACTTTCATTTCATAATATTGAGGGCTTGGCAAAAGAACAATCACTACCCACTTTCAAGTCTTTGGTCAGACCCAGTAAGGGTTCAAACACATGACTTCCCATTTACGGAGCGAGCACTCTACCCACTGAGCTAATGCAGTGGTTGGAAGGGTGTGATATAGCAACTTTGTTGGCTTACAGATCATAGTACCTTTCATAACCTAATTAAAAATCCTATTCCGCTAGCAGATCCTAGTGTAAGAGAGTGTGTCAGTTTGCTTGCTGGCGTGGCTTTCTCCAAGTTCTCCCGCTTCCTTCACTGTTACAAAGCAAAATAATCTTAAATTTGGGCGTAAAACACCATCAAATCGGCTAATTAATAAATTGAGTTGGGTTTTATGTCCCAGTCAAGAATATTTAACTTATATCGAGATGCCACAGCTATAGGTGAAGTAGCAGAAATACTAGCTATAGGGTGCTCAGGGGAATGGTGTACAGGGAGGGTTTTTTAGTTTGCCATGTGTACCATGAAATGATACACAGGGTTATTTTTCTTTAAAGTGTCATGCCTACCATGGCACGGTACACAGGGTTATAAAGGTCTTTTCAGAAATACCCCATGACTGTTCATTTCAAAATGCAAGTGCTTGGCCAGAAAGCAGCCAATAATTTTTTGGCCTTAGAACATGGCAACATTAAAAAACTTACTGATTTCATATCGTCATTCCATCCACCATGTCCTTCTTGTAAATCTTTGACTGCATTGTAGCTACTTAATATTTTCACTACTTCCTTTTCTTTAAAGCTATGTTGCTGAAAAAAATTAAAACACATTTTTTTTTACCTCATAGAAATTTTTTTACTTTTGTTGGTCAATTTGTAATCATGTGAGATGAAACAATCATATTGTTTGAATTGCCATGTGATAATGCAAAATTCACCACTAAGCACTGAAGCTAATGGAAACTACAAAATACCGAGTGGTGCAATATATATTCGGACACTTTGAAAAATCCTTCTTTTTTTCATATAAAACCATATATTTTTAAAAATTCTCAAAAATTTATTTCTTGGTCAATTTCCATGATTTTTTCACTGTTAAATGTAAAATTTCTTGTAGTTTCTTCCAATAACTTCCAAAATATGTCCGTCTTTTAACAGTCAAGAAACCATAAGGTGAACAGCATGGTAAATTTTTAACAGCCATGGGAAGCATGAATATATATAATAGATTTCAATTTTAGAAATTTTCCGTTGAATTTGAAATGTTTATCTATTAAAAACAATGAAATTTTCTTTTCTTATTATTTTTAAGAAACACTTCAACAAATTGTACATTTAACAGTGAAAAATTCATGGAAACTGACCAAGAAATAAATTTATGAGAAATTTTTTTAAAATATGAGGTTTTATATGAAACAAAGAAGGATTTTACAAAGTGTCCAAATATATATTGCACATCTCTGTAATCCATAATCCCACTTCTGTCCCTGTATAGCCCTCAATTCTGATCAAGATTACGGTACCCAAAACATCCTTACCAATGTTATTCCTAGTCATTATTCCACAATGTTAAAATAAAAGATAAAAGAGAACGCTTTTTTCCATTTTTTAGTTTAGCCAATTGGCTTGGGAGACAATCCTCCATATTTGCCTCAAGCATGAGCACTATTTATATAATCTTAGAGTGTCGAGTCATAATCTCGAAATAGAAACGGGTAGAAGTGAAAAAATTATAAGGGAAAATAGGCTATGCAAATATTGTTTAACTCAGGATATAAACGAGGTAGAAAACGGAGTACATTTTTTATTTTTTGTCAACTTTATAAGGATATAAGGCATGAGTGTATGATTGATATATACTTGTCTAAATATCATGATTTCTATGAAATTATGAAAACACCCAATATGTCCATTATTTATGATATTGGAAAATATGCTTATTTGTCATTTATGTTGCGAGACAGATATATAAAAAGTTTGGTATAAAAGTTACTTAGAATGTATGATCAAGTGTAAACCCTGTATAATTACTACATTGAAGTCTGCCATCTTACACATGCAAAAATTGTATTAATTATTAAATGATTGTAACATGAGCCTCGAGCTAAAAATACTTATATGAATAAAGAATATATATATAATCTAACAATGGAATAAATAATAATATTAAAAAGAAGTAATTACTAAATTGGGATGTCATTTCAAAAGTGTCACCCAAATGAATGAACCCCAAATGGGAAATCCATTTTTTCCCGACCATTTGCATGATCAAAATACTAATAGCCAATGACATATCTACTCTACCCAAAGATTGACAGGTTTGACTGTAATTACATGAAGGATGAATTTATTGAAATATACCAGTGTTAGGGCTTGTCGGTTGAGTAGCCATATCTGTGTGTCTTCATACTGAACTCTTGCTGTCTTGTCCTGATACAACAACTGTAAAAGTGTCCCTGTTTCCTCCACACACTACAATAGAATCATGTATAAAAATTTTCATTTGGTTGGTGGGTTGAATGTTGCTTAACGTCGCATCAGCAATTTTTTAGCTATTCGCGATAAGAACTATTTTATTGATCTCTATGGATTAATCTATGAACAATTTTATGTATGCATGTGAAGTGCGAGTGTGTCGTATGGTCTGTCTAGTACTAGTGCACACTCAGGGCGACTTTACTGTGCCAGCTAACAGAGTCAGTACAATGCAGACAAGTGTACCACTCCCCCAGTCCATTAGACTGATACCAGGTGAATCAGTAAAGGCCAATGGCAAGGAAAATTCACTTTCCCACATGAGGTCCGAGTGGGACTCCAACTCACAGCGGTGAGAGACCCTGGATTTGAAGACTGACATCTTATCCATTAGGCCACAGCATAAAAATTTCAGTAATGATTGAATCAGTTAAAGGTCACCAAAAAAATCTTTTAGTAATTCTGTAAAAGGTTTCAACCACTACAGGAGCTCAGTTGGCATAGTGCTCGTTCTGTATGTGGGAGGTCATTGGTTTGAATCCTGGCCAGGCCCTGACCAAGAATTGAAAATAGGTAGCGACTGTTCTTTCACCAAGCAATTGGTATTTAGAAATGAAAGTCACAGGGTCCTTTGAAAGAGACTTCTGAAACCTAAGTCTTGTGTCACTGCAGGCATGGCATGTTAAAGAAACCTTCTTGCACATTGCCCTCAGTGCATTACAAAGGTCAAAATTTCTCCCACTTCACCTATAGCTGGTGACATCTCGATATGAGTCAAATATTCTTGACTAGGATGTAAAACCCCATTCAATCAACCAATCAAACAAAAACTTACATAGTAAAAAGTTAATTTTCCAACAAATTTTCAAAGAAATCAAAAATTTATCAGAAAATACAAAATTAGGATATAGAGGCAAAAACTCTCATATTGTATATACATGTATATACAATAGAGGCGTTTTGCCTCTATTTCTGAATTTTTGGTTGGTTTTGAAAATTTTTCCAATTCTTGTGAAATTACTGGTATGCTTTTAAATAAATTTTTGTTTTTAAACTGTAAAATAAAATTGTAAAACAGCAGCAAAAATGGTGTAAAACACCATTACTTCACTTCTTTTTAGAGTATTTGACAGCAATTTATAAAGGGGTTAGATGATATGTCACAAAATCGGCCTCCTTGGTGACAAGTGCATTTTAATTGTGGCAGACTAGTGTTAATAGGTGGATAGGTAGCTCAGTTGTTTAAGCATTCAGCTAGTATTGGAAATGTCCTGGATTTAGCTGCTGCATTTTTCCCATTCCTTTTACATTTTTGGGTTGGTGTGACCCTTAAAGTTGCCAATCTACAAGTTGGTCCCAGAGTTGAATCTGGTTGTTTCAATTCACGGTAGGTAAATAAAGAAAAGGGAAGGAAGAAAAGTGGAGGAGCAGGCTAAAAGGTGATCAAGTGGTGCAGGTCGATAGAGCATTCAATAAGTATTGAGAAGGTCACAGGTTCAAGTCATTGCATCTTTCCCTTTCCTGTTACAAAGGAGGGGAGGCTCAAAAGGTAACTGAAGTTAGTAGAACATCCCACTACTGTAGGAACCACTGTGACTGTGACAGTGAAATTCTCTTTATATCCATAGACAATCAAATAAATTTGAATAAAGATTGATATTTTTCACTTACTTGTACCTAGTCGTAACAGGAAATCTGTATGCGCATCCGCGATTGTCATAAAGTATGTCTGTAAAAAGGAAAATGTTGGCGGTATAGGGATTTAACACATGCGAAAATGGCGATGTTTACACCGGAAGTGATGTCCTTGGTGACGTTTTACGTCATATGCGCAACAGAAGCCGCCATTTGCATGACTTTTTAACAAGTTAAATCCCCATAGCACCAACGTTTTTCCCTATGCAGATATATTTTGGGCTAATCGCGGATGCGCATACAGATTTCCTGTTACGACTAGGTACAAGTAAGTGAAAAATATCAATCTTTATTCAAATTTATTTGATTTTCTATGGATATAAAGAGAATTTCACTGTCACAGTCACAGTGGTTCCTACAGTAGTAAATGTATTTGTAAGGGTCCTGGGTTCAAGTCCAAGTTTGGTCAATCCATTTTCCCCTTCCTGTTACTAAGGAAGGGAGGCTCAAAAGATAGTTCCTTCTAGCATTGGAAAGGACCTTTGTTCAAGTTCAAGTTTTGTCAATGTTTTCCCTTTCCTGTTACTATGGTTACATAATTACCTGTTTCTTTCCATCATCCCACCCACCATATAGATCATTATCTTGTAGCGTCTTTAAGTGATCTAAACTTAAATTTACTGTGACTTTGTCTCCTGGCTTCAGTGGTACAGTTCCTGGACTCACAACATCTGTAAAATGTTTAAATTGTTTTAATCATTCTCGCACCTTCATAATGTGAGCACAAAGTTATCTTTCAAAATTTTACCATTTTATTCTAAAAGGCCTTGGTGGTGCTAGTTTCCCTCATACTTATGGTTAGTTACAAGAGGTCAGTATGAAATTTCATAATTATATCTACATTCTTCTGAAAGTAGAAGGTCTATTCATGAAATATTCCGAACTATGTGTTTTGCAAACAGACAAATGACTGCAAAGCATAGTATGAAATACTAAGATTTGGTATATTTGATTTTATTATGATGATATTGTATAAATTTACAAATCAGAAATACTAATACACTAATGGGGTTCACTGCTGTACCACATGATACCTTCTAACATGTCTGTGAAACGCTTGTTTCCAATGGACATGGAATCGCACACTATGACGCTTTCCCTTAAAAACAACGTTATTCCGGGAATTTGTAATGTTGACGTTTTCCAAAATGTTCCGCACGCACGTTAAGAGGTATTGATCACGTGGTATGGTGGCGAACCCCATTGAATCCCATTCTGGCAGGTCCTTGTGTGAAAAAGTTTTTCAATCTATTTGCCAAAGGTATGTGGCTTCCTACAGGTCCTCTGGTTTCCTCTATCATCCCAGAACTGATCGTCTCCAAGTGAGTGAAAGAATTTTGACCGTTATGTTCAAAACTGGACTAAATTTTGAACCATATTTCATTAAAATCAGCATCAACTAGTGGTACCAGTATTGATTTTAAGGATCACAAACTGTTAGTATAGTTTTGCATTGTACATGTACTAACTTTCTTTCTTTGCTTTCAAAATTTTCCAAAAAAAATTGTATCACTGGTAAAAACCATACATAATATAAATTCTCTATCTTATAGTCAGTTTCATAAAAATAGTTTCCAATATTAAGACCCCATAAAAATGTCGGAAATTACAAAAACGCAAAAATTGGATCTGGTGAAATTAAGCACATTTACTGTACAGTAGAACTTTGATTACTCAAATTCCAGGGTATTTGAGGTATGGAAGTTTGTATTATGATTTTCTACATACCAACACGTGGAAGATGCTCGGGATAGTAATTGCCGCCTGAAGCGTTCTCCGTGACTCTAGTATAAATAACATCCACACATCCTTCCCCGCCAAGTCTGAACGTCTTAATATCTGACATAGATTTCCATTTTATCTGTACACCACCCCTGTATGAGTTGTTGTTCCATGTTACTAACTTAACAACTTTGCCGACTTCACCCTCACCTCCTGTTAGTATAAAAATGTGTAACATTAGCAAGCGTGCAACATTATAATCGATTAGTGGGAACATGTGGTCAAACACTGTAATGGGGTTCGCCAGTGTACCATGTAATACCCCATTTCCATTGGAATTGCAGCCATTCACATTTTCTCATAAAAATGACATAACTCCGGGAAATTTCGATGTAAAGGTTTTCCAAAAATGTTCCACATAAATATTAAAGGGTACTGATCACATGGTATGCTGGAAAACTCCATTGTGCAATGGTATAAGATGTAATGGCAAAATGATGACCAGTGGTGCGGTCAATGTCCCTATAGTGGGCCAATACCATGTCACATCTAAATATAAGTTGCAACTGATGGTCCCTTAATATAATCCATCAGAGCTTGGATAATTTTTTCAAAACTTCTTGCCAAGTACTCGGTGCCAATAAGTTGCAAATTAGCACATAGATACAATGTTTTATTTTATGTAAGTTTTTTTACTTTATTTTATTTTATTTTTATTCACATTTTGGCAACTTCACGAATTTAACCAGAATGAAGGGTGACGTCTGAAAAATAATCTACAATCTACTTGGCACTGGACAGAGTGTGAAAAAAATTCCACTCATCATTGAACTGTTTCATCTTGGTCAAGACTGGTGACTGAGTGCTGCTTTATCAGAGGCCTGTGCATGTTAAATTAGACCCCCCCCCCCCCCCCCCCATCTACAAAAACTAATGTTTTCATGCGACACTGACCTTTCCAATATGACACCTTTGGACCATGAAGATTATTCATGTGAAGTTTTAAGACGGTTGTCCAAAGCATTATGAGATGTGGTCTGGACATGATTTTACATGGACAGACAAACAGACAGATGGATGGACTTACATGATGAATCTTATATATCATAAAATTTAAAATACAGTTCAATCTGCCTGAAAGGCCACCTCTATATAAGGGTCACCTGCTTATAAAATCCAGTAAAAATGTATCCCAATTTTTCTTAATTCATATTATTTGAACCTGTATATAAAGGCCACCTGCCCATTAAGGTTACTTTTATTGGTTCTCTTGGGTGGTCTTTATAGACAGGTTTGACTGTAACTAATTCTAAATACCATCTTCATTTTTGTATTTCCAATGTGGTCCTCTCATCACTTCAGCATTTGGGAATACTCCTTTAGCTGTAGCCTTTTTTGTAGCTTTTGATCTAGGAGGAACTGGATATCTAAAATATTCAAAATTTTATTCTAAAAATTTAAATATTTTATTGCACTGTTTCAGTATGTAGTTCTGATATTTCACAGACATCTAATAGTACCACATCCAAAATGTGTAAAACTTGCTGAAAAATTTCGAACCGAAACATTGAAAAAAATGGATAATTTCATGGAAATCAAGATGCACATAGTAATTTTACAAAAACACAGTGAATCCAATAGTAAATTTACTGAAAGGACTACATAGACAGTTCAAATGTTTTTTGGCCCCAAACATTGAAAAAAACTGATAAATAAACAAGAGGACATAACTCCTTCATTTGTGCAAATCTTAAAGCCCTTCACTCAGGCATGATAGTCAGTAAGTTTCATCAAATTTGGCCCAGTAGTTTTGGAGGAAATGATTAAAATGTGAAATGTTAACATATTGTGGACAATGCACAACAGACGGTGAAAAAAAAAGGAAAAAAATAATAAATTTTAACTTACGCAGTTGATTGGTCCATTTCCATTCTTACAAAACCATGGTTTAAATCATGTTTTCCCTTCATATAACACACTGTACACAAATCAAAATCTACACAGACACAACACTTCCACCTCATACCTTTGATTGGTGTATCATTACACTCATCACACGTTATGTGTTTGTGAATGATTCCTGAAATATAAAACATAGAGGTGTAAGGATTTACCGACATACTGGTAAAACTGGTTTAATAGGCTTTCAATTAATTACTGTGATACAAATTTCAAATATCGTAATGTTCTGAAACTTCTGATACAATAAAATCGTGCAAATAGGATCTGATTTCACTATTAAATACATTTGTACTGCAAAATTAATCAATGTTTCTTTATAATTTGAATGTAAGTGTTTGTTCTAGAAACAAAAAAGATACACCTGTATACATAGTCATTACATATCTGCAGTACAGTTTAGAAATTCTGCTGTATATTGCAATATGATTTTTGGCATAGCGTTACACCCCTAATAAGGCATAGGAGAAACTATTACTATAGCTGTCAGGGGTTTTCAAAGTTGCATGTATGACACAACAAAGAATGCATGCGACTGGCATATTAAATTAGTGCATTTTGCATTTCCCTGCAATTTGACAAATCAAATTTTTTATAAATACATGACTTTCAACAGCGAAATCCAGAAATCTATTTCATTCATATTTTTCTTTATAATTTTACCTCAACTTACTGCCAAATCTCTTTATAACGCCAAAATCTGACTGAACAAATTGCAGCATAGAACTGAAGTTTACTGCATGCACTTATATAAATTTTGTCATCATTCTAAATAAATTTATGAAAGAATATGGGAGAAAATAATTTAAACATAAGCCAAAAGCTATTTTCATAAAAATATAAAAAAATTAGCAATTAGCTAAATTGATGAATTGCAGTGCTATACCTATATTTTCAAATTTTCAAATGTTGACCAAATTCAACCACCAAATACAATAAAATTGTCATCTGATCATATTAATTACCTGCAGGAGCAGAATCAAATACCCTGAGGTCACATTTTCCATCGTGGCCGGCACGATATCGAAGCTCCCTTCCAGAGTCCCATATTACAGTAACTTTGTTGTCACTGGATCCCTTTTTAGGTACAAATATGATGGTTCCTAAGAACCCTTCCCCGTTATCTTGCTTCTTTGAACTCCAGTCTGGTCCTCGGACCACTCTCATACCTGGTTTCATCTGAAATAAAATTTAACAAGAAAATTCAGTGATTTAGGATCACCCATCAGTTCATACCCTTTTCTGATTTGCAGATATGGTCAAAGGGCCATAACACACAGGAAATCAGCAAAACTTTGAAAAATGGTATACATGTACATCTCTGGCCAGTGTTGATGCTATCATCAAGTTTTGTAAAATGGTGTTTTATAATTTTGGAGACTTATCCTAGGACAAGAAGTGTCTGGAGGGACAGAAGCTGAACTTAATTTCCCTCTCTTTCTTAAAAGGCAGAAAATAAAAAATGCATTGCAATAGTTTATCATTATCCAATTTCTATAAATCTCAGCTCAATCAATTGAAACTTTTCACGAGAGAACAAAAGTCTGTAATATTCAGCTTTAAGAATGTATAAAATTTATTCTTTCCAAGCGGGGTGGGGTGGCAGTGTACTGCACCAACAAAACTTGTTCATTTATGAAAGTCCCTTTTCCAACAATGTCACTGGCACCAGTTTTTATTTGAACATTAACCAACTTTATTTCAGAAATAAACATGATAAAATATCACAGCCTAAAAACCAATAACAGTGGCATCTAACTTGGGTTGGCATCCCAACACACACTTAGGCCAAATGATTCTGTTATTTATTATTTTTAATACGATCAAATCACTATAAATCACTATGTGTTGTTTTATAATGATTCTATCGTACTTTTTGTTAAAACTGTTTCAGTTCCTTGTGTTCAGACTGACTTGGCACTTATTAATAAGTCACCTTCAGATATCAAGTTCAGATAGGCGACTTTTAAAATAATTTCGGTTTATGACAAATATATTACCTTCTCAGTCATTGTTCAACTCTGAAATTGAACATTAAAACCGCTAAAAGAAAAGAAAACTTATTTCACCATGACAAAATGCTGAAGTGGAGTTTCCGCTAAGGGACATAACTCTGTACCGAAAACGAAAGTAGAAATTCCGACATTGACCTAAGCTAAGGTGACGAGACGTGATCAATAAAATATTATCGCTTCCTATTTCTTCCCTATTTGAAACCGTACTTCCGATGTAGATTTAATTTAAACTGTTTTAGCCATTAAAAATTATAATATTACATATATAATAGAATTAAATACAAATAAAAACAATTTTAAACAAGATTTAAATTTCTTGATGGACTTTGAGCACATTTGCCCTGACTCCAAAAGTTTCGCCCACACTGGTCAATTAAAAAATCTTAACATTTGTTTAAAATCATATATTTACTTCTAAAATAAACGCAACATTCAACAGCAACAAAAAGTACAGTGACTGAGAATGGAAGGGAACACGGATCATTTGGCACATTGCCAATGGAGATGACCTATTAATCTGTTACTTGATAAAACTTTTACATGTTGAAATATAAAGAATGGTCTATATATTATTTTGAAAATCTATGAAAAAAAATAACAAAATGGTCCATAGTGAAAATCTCATTTCCAATAACTGTAGTGGTAGCGACGATGAAATAACAAAACCAATCAATCAATATATACTCAGTATGTTTAATCTGCTGACCGACCGTCGGAAAGTAAATTGTATTACATGTATTTCACAAATTTCTGAGCCTATTCAAATTTCCTGTGCAAACTTACCCATGCCATTTCAGTATCTGATCACCAAACTCTATGTTTCAGCGGGTTAACCATCAAAATGTAACAGCGGCTACTGTTAACATGAAATATTTGATCTGGACTGCAACATGACATAAACTGATTTTTACTTCCTGAACGAGCCTTCCGCGAAATCAATCTATTAATAGCATAGATAATAGCTAAAAACTATATAGAACATATTATCTGTTTTATTTTATTTTATTTTATTTATTTATTTTATTTATTTATTTATTTATTTATTTATTTATTTTGGTCTTAAAAGACATATTAAGAAGAAAACGGGGTAAAATACGGTAAATTCAATAATTAAATAAATAAATAATTTAAACAATATTTATCCATCAGTAAATAAAACAATACGAAACAAACCGTAAACTGGATTCAGGAACAAGCACAAGCTTATTTAAACCCGTCTCCAGAACAATTGTACAACATAATGTAAAACAATCTTTATTGTCAACTGTCAACCCCAAACCAATTCAATAAGACACTATCTCGCGATTTACACTTTGGATTAACAGTGAAACAATAAAGGTAGTACAGTAATTCAAAATATGATGGTCGTAATCAAAAACAAACATACTAATCCATTTCCGAATCACAATCCAGAAGCAAAGTAAAAACTTTGGAACTGACAAGTTAGGTTAGACACGTGAACTTCCACCAGGGAAGTGAGGCCGGGTGCTCCGGAAGGGTAAGCACCTCCTGTTGTAACATAGCTACACCCACCACGTGTGTAATCAAAATTGTGTGAAAGGAACATGGAACTATGAGATGTCAAATATCCAAGGCAATCCTGGACACAGAGACATCAAACTTATCAACAATACTGTGATGACGGCCATAAAACTTTTTGAGGGCCTTGATAAGCCTAAGCTTGCAATATCCCTGAGTCAACAATTTATTTGCAAGCAGCCTACTTCGTTGTACAAAGTTCCCGTAGTGGGAACAAGCTCTACCATAGCGTATTAGTTGGGAACTAACTAAGGAAAAGTACAGAAGTTTATCAGTAAGTAGGTTAATTGATAATTAAATTGCTAAGAAACTATAATTAAAACAAAGAAAAAAGAAAACGGTGACTGCCCATCAAACACATGTTATGATATAACTACTAACAAATAAATACATAAAAAATTATATTAGCCCTCGCAAAACCAAAACTGTAGTTACATTGTTCATTGTAAGTGTACTTTTTATTTAATAGATAATAATTTTAACACTAATTCAAAGCCCAAAGTGCAGTACACTAGTTGTCGGGCAATAAACCTCTGATAAAACTTAATAAATGAAACGACACATGTACGTGTAATTCGGGGTGTGTGAGTGGTTCGAAAACAATTGAGCAAAGTGCACAATTTTGTGTTCTATCTGGGGAAGCCGCACGGTAGCTCGGTCCTGGTCATACGTCGCACCCCTCTATGCGGTAGCTCAGTCGGTAGAGTGCTCGCTCCGTAAGTGGGACGTCTTGGGTTCGAGCTCCGATCAAGTCTGGCCCAAGATTCAAAGTGGGTAGTGACTGTTTTTTTCTATGCACTCGGCATTACGAAATGAAAGCCACGAAATAAACGAGGTCCCGTGTCACGTTAGGCTTGGCACGGTCATATATGACTTTTTGAATTAAATCAGCATAAAATACATTCAAAAAGTTGTATATGACATCACGATAAAGAACTCTGCTTTAAAAGCCTGTAGCTGTGGACGTCTCGATGTAAGTGAAATATTCTTGACTGGGACGTTAAACACCATAACTCTTTTATGCAAAATACCTGCCTACGGACTCGGAAACATTGTAACTTACTTTAGTTTTAGAAGTTCATAAATTAGACACAGTTCGTATGATTGCGTAAGTTAAAAATGTTGTGCAACATAATTTAGTTGCTAAAGTAATTCTAGACAGAAATCTAACCCGTAAACAATGGTAAATGAGATTGCCACTACGATGATAGCAAAATAAAAAAGAGTATTTTTCCATCTTTAAGGCAGAAAGTTCGGTCTAGTTTTGATAAAACGGTTCTCTGTGAGCTCATGCACCATCACCCGTTTCAACACTTAGTGCCAGTCCAAAGTCGGGGAGTGCTATAATCGCCGATTCCTAATATGCGTTTTACTAATACTTTTGTTAATAGTTTCCTGTTCTGAGTTGCTATTTCAAGTATGCAACTTTTAGCAAATTACAACGGTAAAGACCTGTTGGAAGTTTAACAATAAGCTAACTTGACGAAAAGGAGTCGATGCTGGACTGCCTAGTGGCCGAGATACCCAGAGTAACCACTGATCTTCAGCAAGCGAACTGACAAGCTTTCTCAAACTATTGTCGTCAAACATATAGGAAATGAGTAGTGCTGTCATTCGTAAGCCAGCGATCTAGCCTGTCATCGGCCATGACCTCGATATAAGTCCGGAACGAATCTTGACTGGGGCGTAAACACCCGAAAATGTTACACGGTTAAAATACACTATTATTTTGATCTTATCGCTAAGTACATGAGTGACTTCAGTTTATTTGTAAACAAGATAAATCTACAGTGATACAGACCTGTCGAAAGTTTAACACTGAGCTAACGAAAATGAGGCGAAGCTCGGGCGCTGAGATATGGATGGCTACTAGTGGCCGAAAATCTGCCAAGACTGGTGGTGGCTGCCAAAAGGTGCCGAGATATAAGATATAGCTAACTGGGAACCGAGATGACTGTCGATTGGGCACTAATTCGAAACCTTAGTTTTATTTTTCGACGAGTCTGTAATGTCTATTTATATATATATACTACTTGTTTTGAATGATGAAATCTATCTGTGTTGATTGAAATTGTCACGTGGCCATATTATTATAATAAATACATTTCATCTTTAAAGATCTGTTATTTTTAATTTACTACAGGTAAGGCAATACACAGCGAGTCCAATAATTAAAATCTGAAATTTTTAATCAATTTTCAAATTTTAAAACATTGGATAAATTTATAAGATGCGTGGTGACTTCATATTTTAAAAGCAAATAAATCACAGCCATTTCAAATGATTTTATTTTATTTTTCATCGCCTGAAAAGCGAGTTCCAATTATTTGTAACTTTAATTTTATGCAGTTGTTATTGATATTAATTTTCGTCATAATATTCTTGTTACCGTTTTATTCGTGGGTTACCAACAGTGACAACATTAAACATTGCTGTTTATTTATTTATTTTTTTATTTATTTACTTATTTATTTTTGTTGGGGAGGGACATTAGTGTTTACTTCATTTCTTTCGCCAACACATTGTCCACAGTTTTTCTCGATAACTATTTCACAGATCTTTATGAAACTTCGCAAGAACAATCTTTGTGTGGAGTTGAAGTGTGCAATGATTGGCTATTCATATTTTGATCATGCAGATGCTTGGGAAAACATGGATTTCCTGTGCCTGTTTGTTTAGAGACACTTTTGAAATGACATCCATTTTAGTTATATCGATATTTTCATATTTTGCAGGTAAATCCAAAACTACAAAGCGGGAAGCATATTATATTGCATTGCAAAAATGTTTAGCATGTTTGCAAACAATTACATTTCTGGCGGAAACAGTATCTGGAACCAATGGTTACAGTGCATTATGGGAAAATCCAAACTGGTACTAACCGAAGCAGTACTGCTACGCGAGAACGGCGAGAGAGCTGCCGGGTCCAAGGGTTTCGATATTTCCAAAACGGATTTTAGAGTAAGTCTATGGATTTTCACGAAAAGCAATCGAATCGTGGCATCACGTTTCCGTAAATAAAATCTAAAGAACAATCATGAAATTACAAAGAGACAAAGGTTTGCCTTGCTTCACACTACGGGTTGAAAAAATATAAATAAAATGAAAAAAAGGGTTAATTTAAAACTACATGGAATACACAGTTTTTAACTTTTTGATAAACTGATAATAATAATAATAATGAATAAATAAATATAACTAATTTTTTTCGAATCATATTCTATTGCTAGCCAGCGAAAAATGCGGGAAATGTTTGTTGGACAATCTAAATTAACGGCGCATAAATGTTAACAATCCATGTCTTTTACTTTTATATCAGTATGAAGTGTTTTCTAAAAGTAGATTAAAATTTGAAATTTGACTTTGAACTTTTAGAAGACAACAACAGAAAGTTACCGCTGAGAAGGAAAATTTTCCCTCAGCAAGTGTCCTACGTCATAGAACATGTATGGCCGGCTTTATCATCGTGATTTGAGATAAATTATCTATGTAAATATTTTAAGTGATAAGTACCTGTTTGATGTGTAATCTGAATATCAATATGATCACGAGTTAATCGCACGTGTCTTAATTTTTTTTTGTACCGGTATCATGATCATGCCATGTGCGAATTCAGTTTAATGTCACATGCTACTATTAAATGCATTATTTCATAATCAATATTAGAATTTGTTAAAAAATAAATACTACTGAATTAATTTTCATTAAGTTATGAAAAAACTAATCATTTTACAATATCTATTTACAGTAAAATAGTTCAAATAAAATTAGCGTGCACGTGTATTTCTAGCATTATAGAATTTTCATATAAATACTAGTATCTGAAAATAGCATTTGACCAAACTAATGCTTGTTTACCATATGCAGTGGGTTTATAATAATAATATAATAATAATAATAATAATAATAATAATAATAATGCACTTAACAATTTAGCCAACGTCATCAACACGGTGACAGAGTTTCAATCTCACCATGACCGATTTTTATTTTTATGTCGACAATATCGCTTAAGTTTATCTATTTATTAGTACTTAACAAGAAATGTGATATTTTTAATACGTGACCCTAATGTACTACATGTACTTATAATATTAGGCTACATTGATTTATTCATTATTGAACAATAAATATTCAGAAGTCCATAAATACTTGAAGTCAGCAACTTGGTCTTTTACTTTTACTCTACAGTTTACTGATCTGACGTCACGGGTTTGAACCGTTTCTGATTAGCGTTCCTCCTGCATGAAAACGGATTAACAGTATAGATCCGTCGAAAGTTTAACAATAAGCTATCGAATCAGAATCTCATTTCAGGCCCGCTAGTTAGCTATAACTCGTCAGGAATTCGCTATCAATCTCTCGGGCCTTTTCGGTCACCAGTTATCAATATTTCGGCCATTCTGCGGCCGAGTTTCGACTCCAGTGTTGACTTTTTACAGGTCGAAAATGTTTAGTTTTTATGGACTTTTGACTTAAATAGTTCATCATAGGGACCATTGGTTGAAAAAAGAAAACTTGCATTTGCCTGGACTGGTAAACTGTTTACGACTACGGACCAACCTACTTGTTTACGCCCAATTGTCTGTTTATTTAACTTTTTACGCATCTTTGTGTCAGGCACTGGTTTCGACCAAGTTGACCCTTTAAAATTATCAGTACATTTAACACTTGTCTTATTTACTTATATACGTTGAGGGTCATTTTATTGACCTTTTCTTATCTTGTTTATGATATTCCCGTGTTTTGTAAACAGTTATTTTGCGGTTTGTTTCATTAAATATTTACACTTATGGACTATGTTTATTTATTTATTTTATACCGTGATTGATATGATAATGGCTTAATATTTGAACTCAGTGGACTGGCAATATATACTGTCCCGAAATTAGTGCACTATTCTTGGCTAGGAATGAATGATTGAATGAATGAATGAATGAATGAATGAATGAATCAATCAATCAATCAATCAATCAGAATTTTAATCAGTTTATCTTACTTTTTATTTCAGTGGATCGAGGCCTGTTTTCGGGACAGAACACGGCAGACGATGGTGTTCCATGACGTGACTTATTGTATTAAAAGTTGTACCGATTCACAAATTGTTGCTTTTAATGGAGGAACTTACATCATTATAAATAAAACTAAGTGCATGTATATCGTGGCTATCTGTAAATCCCGAAAAATGAGTAGTCCTGCTGCAGATTGGATTGGTAAAATTGCCGATAAGCTCAGATCTAAACAATGTTGATAAAAGTAGGTCACAGCATCCTTATCCAAAAAGGAGGAAATAAAGACAGTGGTTTCCAAATGTCTAGAACACATGTCTATTAAGGCTACCTAAGGGAACTGTATGGGTAGCCTAGGCGACCCTTGTATGCAATAGGGAGAAAATTTGACTGGCTTTTAACGCCATGTGTCCCTTATATAGAGGTGGTCTTTAAGGAAAGTTTTACTGTAGACGACTTTCTTCAGTGAGAGTGTTTTAACTTTGTCTTTTAAAAGATACCACTGTTCAGACAATGAAAAAGACAAACTGACTTCGTATAACGCTATGCGTGTGTGAAAGGATGGTTTCTTAAAGCAGTGTTGATGAAAGGATGTTTTCTTGAAGCGGTGTTGATGAAATGATGTTGTCTTGAAGTAGTGTTGATGAAATGAACCCAGGAGCATGATGAGTGATACATAAAGTATGTCATTTGTTATAGATAGATTTTAATTACAGTACAGACCTGCCGATTTTTTAACACTGAGCTAGCAAAAAGTAGTGGACGACCGGGTCCCGAGTGACCGAGGAATGGGAAGCTTCTGACGGAAAAGCTGCGAGAGGCCTAATTCGTTCGCTTAGTGTTAAACTTTCAACCGGTCTGTGCTGTCATGTGCTACTTTTGATTTTTATGAAATAATACATTCAAAAGTAGCACATGACATTTAGTAATTTGCGCATTATTGAGTGTATATATAGGTAAATGAGCAGTACTTATATAGGTAAATGCCCAGTGTATATATAGGTAAATGCGCATTATCTGTGAGTGTATATATAGGTAAATGCGCATTATCAGTGATTGTACAGATAGGTCAATGCGCATTATCGGTGATTGTATAGATAGGTCAATGCGCATTATCAGTGAGTGTATATATATAGGTAAATGCGCATTATCAGTGATTGAATAGATAGGTAAATGCGCATTATCAGTGATTGTATAGATAGGTAAATGCGTTTTAGTGAGTGTATATATAGGTAAATGCGCACCAATGAGTGTATATGAAAATGCTTATTATTGAATGTTTATATATTGAATGTATATATAGGTAAATGCGCATCAGTGAGTGTATGATATGTAAATGCGCATTATTGAATGTTTATATATTGAATGTATATATAGGTAAATGCGCATCAGTGAGTGTATGATATGTAAATGCGCATTATTAAATGTTTATATATTGAATGTACGCATTATCAGTAAGTGCATAATAGATAAATGCGTATTATATATACGTGTGCAAATGTACGGTGCGTGTATTCTATCTAGCGATAGTACTTTTAGTAATTTACGCATTAATTGTCTGCATTGCGAATGAGAGATATTTGTATATTAGATGCTAAATGAACTGTGAAAAATACTTTATATCGCAATCATAGAGTTTAATTTTAAATAAAATTTATTTTGAGTCTTTTTTTGTCGATGTTTTATATATCTCTATATATACTTTTTATGAAAAAACGTAGTACATAGATGTCGAAAGTTTAACACCGAGTTAACCGAAAGAAGTCGAAACTCGGCTGTTTAATCAGTGTGGATAGCTATAATGATCGAAAAGAATGTCGATACATGAATACTGTGGCAGTAACCGAAAAGCGGCTGTCGAGAAACAGCTATAACGAAGTGCCGAGATGACTAGATGTCGATAGTTAGGGGACTTATTCGTTAGCGCTACGGGACATTTCGACCCATAACAAAATCAGCCTATGACCATATCGGCCTATACAAAATCGGCCTACATTCAATATAATTTGATTTTTAGACAGACTGAAAAATTTTGTCATTATAATAGATTATTATAATTTAACAAGAACAAACTTATTTACTAGTGTTTTATCATAGTGGCCAGATTCATAATGAAATTATAAATAAAATTATTTTATGATATCCGGCATGATATATGGGTATTTTCTTTTAAAATTGTGAACCTGAACTTTGTCTTGAAGTCTGAACCCTGTGCGTTTAATCATGAAATTTGGCAGAAATCGGTTTTTATTTGAAAAATCACCCAGGAGGAATATTGTGATGAACGCATGTTTTGAATCACATTACACCATGGGCCGATTTGGTTACAGGCCGATTTTGTTATGGGCCGAAATCATAAATCATTCGTTAGCCCTGTTAGGTTGTCAGTTTATTGTTGGAGTTGAGTAATGGTGTTTAACGTCCCAGTTCCAGTCAAGAATATTTCACTTAAATTGAGAAGTCGCCAGCTATAAGCGAAGGTGCAGAAATTTTCCCAGTGCCTTGTGCTGATGGCATTTTACAGCAGGGTTCTTCATCGTGCCAAGCCCACAATGACACGGGACCTTGTTGGTTTAAGTTCCCATCCGAAAGAACCGCAACTTTCCATTTGGCGTAGTGCTGAGTGCTTGGCAAAACAGGCACTGCCCACTTTCAAGTCTTGGGCAAGACCTTCTTCTTGAGATTAGATGATTATCGGATTTTAAGTCCCGACTGACATTTGGCGGGAAATTGTCTGATTCGATTTAGATGAAGAAAATTATTGTAGATTATAATTCTAAATTTCTGTCAGCTGGCTATCAATATTTCTGTAAGTTTCACAATCAACGTTCGTTTTTAGTGTATATGAACAATCTGTTAAAAACAACCGAAGAAACTGGCGTTAAATATACTAAGTCAAAATTATCCCTTCTGTACCTTCTTACTTGGACAGGGGCGGATCCAGGATTTTTTGAAAAGGGGGGGGGGTGATAATTATCCAGTTCTTTTAGGGGGGGGGGGGTGATAATTATCCGACAGGATTTTTTTGAAGGGGGGGGGGGGGTGGGTAGGAATTTTATTAATGCTAGGAGCAAGCGCCGAAGGCGCGAGCTTCCAAAGACGAGGGGTCTAGGACAGAGCCCCGATGGGGGCCAAGAAATTTTTAATCTCTCTCTCTCTTTCTCTCTTTTTTTAATTTTTCAAAGGGGGGGGGTTGCAACCCTCGCAACCCCCCCCCTTAAATCCGCCACTGCTTGGAGCAACTATAATGTTATGTCATAATTGGATTATTCATGATAATCACACCTGGAAAAACCCGAACAACAATGACCTACATGACCCTAAATGCCCTGATGTAATTTTGAATGAGGCCCAATTGGTGTATATCCAAAATTTTCGCAAAATTTCTCGGGCTATGTACAGGAGAACTGAACAATATTGTTTTTAATTAAAAATATAATTTGGTTAGGTCAGTGCATTTTAAATGTATTTTATTGATAGTTTAATGGAAACATTTTTTCAATTAAAATAAATAAATAATGAAAACCATGTGCACTCAATTTATGGAAATAAGGTAATCACAAGGTACCTGGGATCGGCGCTGGAACTAATAGGAGGAAACTACATTTAAGGAACAAGAAGAAAAATATTACGCCGCATTTAGTATCGCCTAGATTATTTCTATAGCCTATACTAAGTATAAGTAACAGCAAAAAGTAACGTAACGAATTATTAAATAATTATTACATCTAATACTAATTGAACCACTAGTTATATGAAAGAATTCAAAATTACCTTTACATTCGAAACTAAACAACCCTCAAATCAAGCATGGCCGAAGTGGAAGAAAAAGAAGAACCGACGTCTGAATTTTTGCCCAATTTTCCCGATGTTAACTCGTATACACAGGTTGTACATCGGTCTAGTATCATCTAGTGTTAAAATATGTTCCGTACATTCGCAACAATCTTGATCAATAGATCATATATGACTTTTTGTCCATTTAGTTTTGGTGGAACGGGGAAAATGTTATGTTTTAGAGTAAGTTCTGGTGATATAAATACGGACACTGACTACAGGAATCGGGCACGAATGACTGCTTGTTTTGTCTTGTTTAGACATAGAAATGCTCTTGTTTTTAGCGATGGTAATAATATGACTGACTGTGACCGTTAAGAAAACGCAGCAGACCACGATGGACAGTGGCTGAATTTTTTCATTCTATTTTTTGCAATATGCCTACTGTCGGAGCCGGTCTGTTTGTGACAGTGCAGTTACGATTTTTCCATAAAGAAACAAATAAATCTGAATAAAAATTCAGACGTAACAGAAAATCTGTATGTGCATCCGTGATTAGCGTAGAATAATTCTGCATAGAGCAAAATGTTGACACTATATGGGTATTTAATCATGTTGAAAAACCAGGCAAATGGCGGACCCTGTTGCGCATATGACGTAAAATGTCACCAAGGACATCATATCCGGTGTTAACATCGTCATTTTCACCATGTAAAATCCCTGTAGTGCCAACATTTTCCTTTCTACAGAAATGCTTTATGACAATCGCAGATGCGCATACAGTTTTTCAGTTATGACTAGGCACAAGTAAGTGAATAATACCCATTTTTATTTAGATTTATTTGATTTTCTATGGAAAAAAGCATAACTTCACTGTCACAAACAGACTGACTCTGACAGTAATTTCAGCATGGGCTAAATGCAGATTATTTACTAGGTCAAACTTTCGAAACTCTTATCTTCTTTTTTAAATTTCCTTGGAAAATTCCGAAACAATATGAAAATTTTAGTTACAGACAGTATTTGCATTCTCTGTTTTTACACTGTTAATAGTGGTGCGCCAGACAGTGGCAGGATCTCCGGAACGAAAGAATGATCTCCCAATATCTCGTTTCGTTTAAGTTTCAATATGGCCACGTATTGCAGAAAAATTCTTGTGAATTTGACACAAATTTTTCATCTCACAAATATATGGATTGTTGTGTTGAGTTATTGGACTTTTTGTAATGTGATTGTTTTAAGAATTATATACACATATTGTCTATAGTGAAAGCTTTGATTTTGCGGCTTAGAAAAAGCTGCACTTTCTAAAACCCTGTTTTTCAGAGATTGTAGCCACATTTTACAAAAAATAACATTTTTACCTATGACATAATTGTAGAATTTCAGTCTCTGCTCAAAATATTATTTCAAAAAATCTGCACACTCCATAAGATTTTCCATTTCACTTTGCACTGAAAAATTTCCATGTCCAACAACTCCACCTTTTTATCCATAAAAGGAATGATTGATAACTGGTTATATTGCAGGAAATTCCATATGACTTTGACACAAATTTTTAACTAACAAATTTACGGATTGTTGTGTTGGACTAATACACTTTTTGTGTGTTGATTGGTTTTAGAATTTTGTACACACATTGTCTATGGTAACGACATTCTTTGGTATCAGGTCAATTCGCCCCACGGTAAATTCGCCCCCGTCAATTCGCCCCCACTTTCATCAAATTCGCCCCCATGTCAAAATCGCCCCCGTTTAAAATCGCCCCCACCTATTGCAAATTCGCCCCCACTGTCAATTCACCCCCAATTTTTGAAAATCATATTCTTTTATTTAGATTGTAAAAGTAACATGAATATTTTTTACGACCTCAGATATGCCAAATTATTTGTAAATATGTATTGTTTTTATTGCAATGTTTTTTTTTGTCGCGCATTCATATCAAAAGTCCTTTGTAAGACTATGATATAATCATAACAATGGGTACAGTAAAAAGAAAATACTTAGAGTTCATTAAAGAATAACATTAGAGTATTGATAGATTACATCATTGAGAGAAATCATTAAAAACGTCTTTTTCAACATACCAGGCGCTCCTTACTAAATAATTTTTGTACAGCGTGAACGAAGTGAACGCGTACATTGCCATCACTTTCTTCCAAGATATCGAGCTTCTTTGCTATGAAATTATAAGATACGAGTACACCTGGAAATAGTGCGCCTGGTAAATGAACGTAAAAGAAGTATATCTGTTTTATCGTGAGATATATATTCTGAGACGGGTAATGCATTTGGTTACATATGCACATTTGGAATAAATTTTCGGAATACATTTCGGAATCTAGTAAAATATTGCGACGGGATGCATCTAATAATTTCTGCAATTTGGCGAACTGATCTCATGTTTACAATAAAAGTAGTTCGAGAAGTTTGCGTCCTACGATGTAAAATCATAACTTTTTATGAAATGAACAGCAACGGCAGGTTGTTTAATTAATTCTTCGTGAAATCTACGGAAATTTAAACTTATTTTGAAGGTTATGATAACGTATTTTAATGTTGAGGCAATTGTGTCATATTTTAAAATGTTTATCGATTAGATTTTACTTTCGTGAAAGGGAGATAATTCGTACATTTGTTGTGTGCAAATTTTAAATACAGTCGTTTTACCAGGGTTTCATATAAGCGCTGCTGCAGACGTCATCCACAAGCAGAGGAAATAAAATTTATGTGGTGTTATAATACAAATGTTTACTGATTCCAAAATATCGACACCTGTCCTCAAAAAACGTGGTATGTTTTCTTGAAAAAAGCATTTCCGTGATCACGATTTGTTTACATCGTTAAACTAGGTCACCAACAATCTATCGACCTGTCCTGCACATACATTTAGGAAGCGGTTGAAGTTTATATTATTTAAACAATTAATGCCCATACATTCAAGTAGAAGCAAATTTAGAAAGTTATTTTGTGATTCCTTTAATTGAACGGATTGAAATTTTAGATTATTCGGTAGTAAAAATTCGGAACTGGTAAAACAACTGTACTTCACCATTAACATGAAACGGGAATATTGTGAGTGATAATCAGCAGTAAATTAAAACCCAGATTAACAGCAAATGATCCAGTTACATACAAACGCTAGAATGTACCCCCTCATAGCGACGGTAGGATCTGCAAAACTCTACTTTCTCTCTATCCGAAATGACAAAATGATCGGGTACAACTTTTTTAAATTTTAATTACCGATTGTCTTTTTCATATATTTATGAAATTATTATTTTCTTCCATTTAATTCAGCAATACATGGTTTGGTACATTGTTTCTTTTTCAAAAAAAAAAAAAAAAAAAAAAACATCCGTCGGACTATGCATAGATCGACCCCCCCCCCCCCCCCCCCCCCTGAATTTTCGGTTATATTCTGTCTTGCCACAACACAATTTCCCCAACTACGCTGTACAACAGCACGCCAGTGCTATGTTTCTGTTCCTGGTAACATCATATGCATTGGGCACTTGAACGCTATTACTATGTCGGTATTTTATAAATAAAAATTATTTTGTCAAAAGCAACATTCAATAATACAATTAAATATAAAAGTTAAATCCATTATTAAATGGATGCACTGATATGTTTCATTTCTAAAGTAGCATTATTTTTTATTTGATTTTTTATTAAAAAAAAAATAAAAATAAAAAATTATGTTGTGATATGTATATTGGAAAAAATGGGGGCGAATTTGCAAGAAGTGGGGGCGATTTTGAAAGGGGGCGATTTTGACATGGGGGCGAATTTGTTGAAAGTGGGGGCGAATTTGACGGGGACGAATTTACCGTGGGGCGAATTGACTTGAATTCCATTCTTTTCACTGCCTTTAGCTGCAAAAAAGCTGCACTTTGTACCACTGAAAATCATTTTTAGGTAAAAATTACATTTCTTACTAAAATACACTGTAAAGCAAAACCATTATTATTCTTTTTTGTTTTAGTGGTACTTTTTCTGCATTTAGAAATGAAAGTCATAGGTTTCTTCAGATGAGACTTTTAAAACACTCTAGGAGTGGCACATAAAAGAAGCCTCCCTGCACATTGCAAAGGTATAAATTTTTGCCACTTCATCTATGGCTGGTGACATCTCAATATAATTAAAATATTCTTATGACAGTATGACACACGTTTCCAGGAGAAATCTACAAGGAATTCAGAATTTTGTAAATATACCATTTCAGTTCCACTTTTATTATAATCTTAAGTGCAAAGATGACATTTTTCTTTGAGTGTCTGTATTTTTCTTCCGTCCGTATTTATCATGTTTACCAGAACTTACCCTATCAGGTTAGGGCCATATGTCTAATAATTTGCATTACATTTTATGCAAAAATATTGATGTTATGGTGTTTTAGAGGAAAGTTTTTGAAAATGCCCCCTCTGAAAAATCCTTGATTGAACATTAATGTCCCATGTTCCTTCCATTCTTAATTTTGAGCACACAGTTGGTGGCAGTAGTTAGCTAAGCAGGAGGTGCTTGTCCTTTTTGAGAATCTGGCCTCGCTTCCCTGGCGGAAGTTCGCTTGTTCAACTTTAATTTGCCAGTTCTTTGCTTTGGTTTTGTGATTAGGGCATGGATTGGTAATTTATTTTTTATTATACCTGACTCCGATTACATCTACCGGTATATCTTTTGTTGATCTTATCACTCTCGATGATTATTCAATGTATGGTGTTTGTCAAAAGAGTATACTATAGATTACTTTAATATCGCGAGTATCAAATTTCGCATACTTACATCTTAGCTTTATTTCGCGAATACATGTATTCGCATCCACAATTTAGGTTCATATTTAATTTCGCATCCCTTTCATGGCGGGTATATAGTTATCTACCTTTCTTTAGGGTCCTTGTTTTGTTGATTGTTTCTTAATTTTCCATAATCATTGTAAACGGTTGTAAGGAATTTTTAATTCAGCCGTCAGTCAGTGTTTAAAGGGAAAATTCAATAGAACCTTGCAAGTTATAGCGAAGTTTAAGATTAACTTTATTGCATCTACCGGTAATATGAAATAATTTGACTTAATAATTTTCGCGATTCTGGGAATATTCGCGAGATATTTGAATTCGTGACTGAGAGTCCTCACAAAATTACGCGTTAATAAATCTCTCGCAATAAAAAAGTAATCTACAGTACATGAAAAATAGCTGTGGTTTCACACCCTCAACCTAGTATACAGACTGTTCCATACATTGATCATCCCGGGAAAGATTGATTGATTGAATAAATTTTTACGACCCAGTCAAGAATATTTCACTTATGGAAAAAACGCAGTGCCTGATCGATTTATCTGAATTAGGAGGGTTTGTTTTTCAATAGAGGGCACCGACAATGATGTCTGTCTAGAATTTTCAATAAAATATTTTATGAAATTTTTTTCAGAATGCCTTAAGGTCTGTCTTACAAGCTACAAAATGTTCCAATGAATTACCAGCCACCGGGGATGATTATGATTATTATTCAAGTTTCCAAGGTGTACGAGATGTGCTAGACATTGAAGGCAAAAGAATTCTTCACATGTAAGTAACTGGGTTTTATATAATAATGATTTTTGTAGTTTACCATTTACATGTGGCTGTTGACCAATTTGCAGATCCAAGAACAAGGTGTGAGTGTGTTTAATGGTCTGCCTTGTTTAAAGGTGCACTCAGGGTGACTTCTGTGTGCTAGCTCACAAAGTCAGTAAGTGACAGACAAGTATACCCGTACCCCACCCACCGCCCCATCACATTATTCTGGCTCTGGGTGAACCAGTCTTCTGAATTCCAAGCAACAAGGCAGTATCTCAAATTTTGAGGTCTTGCGTACATGTATGACCCCGCCATGGTTCAAACCCACAACCTCCCGCTTTTGAAGTGGACACTCAACCATTGAGCTACTGAGGTAGTTCGGTTTTATATACAGGTAATATATAATTTATATTACAGCTTATCAAAAGTTTGGGTTTTATGGGATACCAATAAGAAAACATACTTCTGGGGTGTCTAAGTCTATTACACGCATTAGGATTTAGAAATGTGTTTAATCTGATAACAAGTGACGCTAATGATCTCTAATCAGGGATTTTGTTACTTTTTTTTTAAAACTACCTTCTGCCATTATGATTAGAAAAAATGGAAATTCTGAAATCTAGCAAACTGCAATAGCTAATGTGTTCATTGCAAAGGTACTATATTGTGGTCCTATCTGATATTTTGTGGGCAACAACATCTACATGGATGTAAATTTTCAGTATGTCACTGTTAGTGAAATTTTAGTCAGTTTTCCTTAGGGAAAACTACCTTTATTAGGTAGTAATTTTACACAAACAAAATACTGCTCATGAATGAATGAATGAATGAATGAATGAATGAAGGAAGGAAGAGAGGAATGAATGAATGTTATTTCCAATAGTTAGTTAATTGAGCATTTCTGATTACCAATTATGAAACAACTTGTCATCTGTATTTAATATTTGTCTTTTATGTTTACATGTAGTATACAAAGCGTGTTGAAATATCAGAATGTGAAAGGTAATTTATCGGAGAACTCTGATGCCGTGGAAGTCGAGGATAAGTTTGATGTTTTAATTGATGCTAATGATCAGATCCTGGAAAGGGTGGTAAGTTAAAGTAATGGGGTTAAATAGAGTTCATTGTGACCTAGCCTTGGAAAAAGGACCTTAATTATATCCCCGCAAATGAATTTTAGAGGGGGGAGGGGCAGTTACATAGGAATCACCCTGTCCACCTGGCTGTCTGTCCCATTATCATCCAACATAAAGCAAATTTAAATATACAAACTGTCAAAAATGTCATGCTAGTATCAGAACATGCCATTTAGCTGCAAACTTAAATGATAAAACATTATGAATTATATGATTAGTTAGGGTGAAAATCTAGTAAGCTTGAATGATTAAGTGGGTTGCTTTATTAAGTAGCTCAGTTGGTAGAGTACTCGCTCCATAAGTGGGAGTTTGTTGGTTTGAACCCAGACTGGGTCTGACTCAAGACTTAAAAGTGGGTAGTGACTGTTCTGTCAGAAATGAAAGTCACGGTTCTTCTGGATGGGAACTTAAAATAAAAGAGGTCCAGTGTCGGTAGGCTTGGCACAATAAGGAACCCTGCTGTACAATGCCATCAGTGCAACGCACAGGCAAAATTTCTGCACCGTCGTCTATAGCTGGCAACATCTCAATATAAGTGAAATATTCTTGACTTGGACGTTAAAAACCATTACTCAACTCAGCTTAACTCTATTAAGTAGTGAATCTTAAAACTAAATTATATAACTGACTTATATTGCCTCTCACTGCCTATATTTTAATATAACTTGGGCAGGTTGTAGAATGAGAAAGTTTGTCAGTTAGCTTGCCAAAGGTCCATGCTTTTATCAAGCCACTTCGGTTTCATCCACGATCTCACCTGACCACCTTGATATAAATCAAATATTCTTGACAAGGTCATAAAACACTACTATTTCCC
Source organism: Anadara kagoshimensis (assembly GCA_021292105.1). Classification (NCBI taxonomy): domain Eukaryota; kingdom Metazoa; phylum Mollusca; class Bivalvia; order Arcoida; family Arcidae; genus Anadara; species Anadara kagoshimensis. The sequence continues at coordinate 19,483,320 of CM037870.1, read as the reverse complement.
TTTGATATTAATTCTCTTGTTGCATCATTTTATCCACAAAAATCTATGTTCTCTGCAAAGGGTCCAAAATCTAAAGTTAAGAGTTATTAATTTATTTTCAAATTTTAGGATAACAATTTATTTTCATATTTAGGGTAATTGGTTAGATGAAGCGTCAGGAGTTAAAAAAGATGACACTACATTGGTCATTGCCACAGCAACACCAAAACATGGTGCCACTGCCAGCTGGAACAAAAAGGTAATTTGCATATGAAAAAACAGTATTTTTTAAAATTTCAAAGACTGGTATAACTTTAAATGTCTTGAACTGTTATACTCTTTACAATCAAATTTGAAGGGGGGGATGTAAGAATTACCATGTCCATCTTGCTATCCATGTGTTGCATACCAAATTTAGTGTCCACCCGTCTGTCAGTCAATTATAAGTTTTCCACACATTTTTTCTAAACACTTGCAGATATTGAGCTGTGTAATGGCATATGGTTCAACCACAATGAGTTACAGATCAAGTTTAAGTTTCGTCCCATTGTGGTGCTTTTTATGGAAATTATGCTCTTTGCCTTTGAAAATTTCATTAAAATAACAGTTTTCTACCCTTTTTCCTAATTTTGCATCTTTTGAACTGAATTTCGGTATGTAAGTCTACCACAGCTCGCTAACTCAGGTTCTTTCATTTTGGAAATTTGGCTATTGGTAAATTTAAATTTATAGAAACCTAGCGTAACCCTATATTAATGATCTTTTATCAGAGTCCTGCTGGAGTCCAGAGTAAAAGTATGACTAGCTACAGACTGCTAGCAGCTCGGAATATACAGAGACCGCAGTTAAAATTCAAAGATAAAATAGACAATAGTAACAGACCATTTGTACCGATTATCAAACATAAACCTAATGCCCTCAAATCATTAGAAGGTTAGTATGTCATTTTAAATATTTATTGTGGGGAAGGTTAAGGTGGTGGGGGAGAGGGAGGAGAGGTAGGAACCTTATGCCATCAAATCATTAGAAGGTTAGTATGTCAGGGCTCAAAGTGACTTTTTGATTCTAGGAGCCAGCCTGGCTCCTTATATGAAAATATTAGGTGCCAGTTAAAACTTTTAGGCGCTAATTGAGACTTTTAGCAGTTTTGGCACCAGTAATAAAATTAATGTGATTTTATCCTTAAATAATCTAAAACACATTGTATACTGTATAATATCAAACATTTATTATCAATCAATCAACAGGCATTTGATATATTGTCTGCTTTTTGGGAGCATCACATGTACTTGCCTTAAAAAGGCTATCAATACACATTGACAGCCACTTCCCAGCCATTATTACTGTTCTATTCGGCACACTTTTGACTTTTCGTATATATACATACAGAAAGATTCCCTCTTTAAGTCACAAAGCCAGCCGAGGAGTGCCAGAAAAACTTTGTCAAGATGTAAAACACAAATATAAAATGGAACCTGCTATGACCGAGAATTTTGAACCTCCGAAAAAGCAGTCGCCAAATTGTCGACTTATGAGTAAAATTTGGTCGCCAATGGAAAAACGTGGTCGCCATGGCTCCTAATTTAGTCGCAACTTTGAGCCCTGTATGTCGTTTTAAATTTTTCTGTATTATGGGGAAGGTTGAAGGGGGGGGTTGAGGGATGGGGTAACCTAATGCAACCAAATCATTAGAAGGTTAGTATATTATTTTAAATGTTTTCTCATACTGTAAACATACTTATTTTCGCAGTGTACTAATTTTCACTTATTTTGCAGTCATTTGTTCTGCGCAAAAAATTAATACAGAGGGAAAATTAAATTATGCTAATTGTGTTATAGTGGATAGTTTAAAAACATGGAAACATAACTACACAGAAATGTCTAAATTTCATATACCTCGAAAATAAATATACACAAAATTAAATATGTTTACAGTAGGCGAGGAAGGGTGCGGTGGTGGTGGGGGTTGGTGATCTAAACCATAAACATACACTGCACAGTGCCTCATAGGACCTAGGTTTATATCCTACTCTGGCACATCCTAGTATAAAAAGGCTTGTCGGGTCACTTGCCAAAGGTTTGTGATTTTCCGCAGTTTCCTCCACTATCTTTGAAATGACTGTCTCAATATAAATGAAAGATTCTTAACTTGGGCATAAAAATCCACTACTCCACTCCACTTCCTAGGTTCATATTTCACTCCAGCAAACCCTATGTATGAGAAATTTGGTCTGGTCATATGCCCAAGGTTGGTGTTTTCTAAAGTTCTCGAATCCCACTCCTAATATAAGAAAATCTGTTAGTTCTCTTGCTGAAAGGTTGGTGGTTTTTTCTCTAGGCACTCTGGTTTCATCCATCATCACTGAACTGAATGCTTCAATATAAGTGAAAGTATACTGACTTGTACATTAAATTACTCCACTCTACTGGACGGGGTAAAAAAAAAATACCATCCACACATGTTACCTTATTATAGGTTATGCAACATATTATATGGCTGAACACAAAGCTAATAATTTAATGGTACAATTTTGTAATTTCAGAGAGCCTTCAGCTACCAGTATTTGCTACAGATGAAGTACTGGAAAGTCCTGAGTTTCAGTAAGGTTTTATTATGTGTTACTGTAAATTGGATTCTGTTAGAACATTTTTCGCTACCAGAACATTATGTTGTTTGAAACTTGTTTCTCTGTAATCAGTTGGAAAGCCATTGCTCCTCCAATATGTAGAGATATTTCATGGAGGTTTCAGCTTTGAACAAGCTACCGTTTGTATATTATGCCTTACATATTTTTTCTCTCTGAAAAAGATTTTTTTTTATAAAAAATATTTTGCTACACAATATCATAATTTTATGAATTTGATTTTATGCAATTTACAAGATACAATAAAATGAATTTTATTCTTGAGCTGAAGTATTTCATCGAGCCATTGTTCATCAGGTGAGTGTATCAAGCCCAGAAAAGCTCTGGTTAATTTTCATGATGGATTGCTGAGATGGCTGTAGTAAACCAAACCATACTCAATTATTTAAATTTGTGGCAGAGATATCTAAAGCACTGCCTATGGATCAGACCACCTCTCATCACTTTAATGCTATATCTCACTTGGGTTAGTTCCTAGTTTGTCAGTTTACTGGGCCAAAGGTTTGTACAAAATGTACTCTTCTCCAGGAACTCCAGTTTCCTCCATCTTTCTAGGATTGACTACCTTGATGAAATTGAAATAATCTTGGCTGAGACATAAAACTCCATTACTTTTACTCCTACTCCATCAATTATTGGGATCAGTTGGAACACCATTAATATTTTAATAATTCAGTACTGGTTCATGTATGAGTGCCGTGTGAACAAAACGTCTCTATTATGATATCCACCAATCAAAGTTGGGGACATATAGTGTTTACTCCATTTCATTCTACAATATTTTGTCTGCCATTTTTTCTCGAAAACGATTTAAACAGATATTTATGAAACTTTACACTACTTTAGGTGGAGTAGATGCATCATTAGCTTATCATATTTTGCTCGTACACATAGTTGGGAAAATACTCATTTCCCAGTTGGAGTTTTTTAGGGAACACCTTTTAAATCGAATCCCATTTCATTATACTCCACTCCCGCCCAAACTAGTTTGAAGGGATTATAGGGGTGTAACTAGCTTAACAGGAGGTACTTACCCCTTTTAGAGCACCCAGCCTCACTTCCCTGGTGGAAGTTCACATGTCTAACCTGACTTGTCAGTTCCAAAGTTTTTACTTTGCTTCTGGATTGTTATTTGGACATTGATTTGTTTGTTTGTTTTTGATAGAAATCACAATGTCTGTCTGTCCATCCATCCCTCTGTCTGTCCAGGTAAAATAGTGTCTGGTCCATATCTCATAATTGCTATGGACAACTGTCATAAAACTTCACATGAATAATCTTTATGGTTCAAAGGTCATGACCTTGAACCACATGACCTTGAACCAAGGTCTTATCTGAAAGGTCAAGGTTGTAGGAAAACATTAAATGTTGGGGGCAGGGTTTGGTGGGTGTTTGGCTTTCAAGAAAAAGTTCTAGTATATAACTTGTTATTTTTGTGTTTTGCAGGTATCCACACCCTTACCAGTTTGAGATTGAGGATTTAACACCTTCAGATGAAACTTTGTCATCAGCGATACCTCAGGTAGGCTTTATTAAATGTTTTAAAATTCTTAACATGAAACAAGGTACAGTAAAACCTCGTTATAATGCCCCTCGATAACTTTGCCACCTCACTTATCGCCACACTATTTTGAAGTCCCAAAATCTATTTTGTATATGTTTTTGTTTATCTGCCTCCCCCTATTTATCGCCAAACCCCTTTATAACGCCAAAAGTTGACTGAACAAATGGTGGCGATGAATCGAGGTTTTACTGTATAATAAAACATATGTAAAGTTTGTTTCCATTATAGTTGTTAAAACTGAGCATTTACAAATCACATCATCTCTAATTCAGCAATGTTTTCGAAGTTTTTACTTTACTTTTGGGGTTGTGATTTACACTGTATGTTTGTTTTTTATTTTCCTTAGATGACCCTTATGAACAGGTTTGATAGTAATTTCATTGTATGAAATATCTTGTTATCTTATTTATTTTTTCAGATGCCAAAGCCATTAAATGATACTCCAGTAACTATCATAAACAAAGTATCAGATTTAGTAGAATTGTGTGAAACTTTAAGAAAGTCAAAGGAAATAGCCATAGATCTTGAGGTACGTGTAATTTTGTGATAAATTTATATTGGTACATATTTTGTTATCATAAAATTTCAAACATTATTCACAAGGTGGTAGATTTGCTCAAAATTCTTCCACATGTGGCACATATTTTTATAAGCCCGTTTCTAGAAATACCTTGCCTGTCTGTCTGTCTGTCTGTAATGGTTTATTCAGCCAACAATATTTTCATTAAACTTGGAATACATGATTACCATGATATGACATTGTGTGTGGCACAAGAGTTGAGTTGAGTAAGTGTGTTTAACATTCCATGAAGGTGCAGAAATTTTGCCTTTGTGTTGCACTGATGGCATTATACAGCAGGGTTCTTTATTGTGCCACGCCTACCATGACACAGGACCTCGTTTATTATAAGTTTTCATCCAAAAGAACTGTGGCCTTCATTTTGTAATCCTGAGTGCTTGGCGAAAGAACTTGTGTGGCCGAAGAGGAGGTAACTCTGTGTAAATTTTATTTAAGTAAAACTTAAAAATAAAAACATAGAGGAAATTAATTATGGGATTTCCCAATTATGTGGCAGTAAGCATAATGGCAAAGTTATCAAGTGGACACTTGAATTCTTTAATTATATTTTGGCTTGACAATAAATCGTAGGAGACTTATGAAAGAAAAACATACATGTAGAAGAAATAAATTTGGGGATCTTAATATGTCAATTAATGAGGCCACACATTTATTGATGGGTATTATAAGGTTTCTGTCAGATTTTGGCATTTCGAAGGGGCTTGACAATCCAGTATTGGCCCAGTATTGACAGATCGCGGACCACGCCCAACAATGTTCTTACAAAAGCCTGACATGCTTGAATTACACACAAAAAGAATGAAAACTCTGCCTGAATTGTGCGGTTTAATGACGTCACTGACATTAGTAGTCATTAGTTGCCGTGACGCTGCTTTGGTACTGTGATGGCGGCCAGTGTCTGAACATAAAAGGTGTGGCGGGCGATATGTCAATTCTTCACCAGGAGAGATGGAATTATGTCAAGTGGCAATATAGTAAGCTTTTGAAAAATATGGCTCCAATTTTCTCATTTCTTGAATGTTCACTGATAGTCATTGCTCAACCTACATATGTATGTTTTGTAGCATCATTCATATAGGACGTACCAGGGTGTTACCTGCTTGACGCAGATATCCACACGAGAGGAAGACTTCCTGATAGATACGTTAGATCTCCGCAGTGATATGTACTTGTTAAACGATGTTTTCACTGATCCTTCTATAGTCAAGGTAAGCCTAGTGTGTGTGGGGGCGGGTAAGTCTGATGTGTGGGGTGGGTATCGGTTGTGGGAATGGGGGTTGAGGGGGATTGATGCAAGCATCTACACAAGATGTAGACTTTCTGATTTAATACTTTAGACAACATGACACTTACGTATACAAGTCATATGTATCCACATTCTAGGGATAAATCTAGGTACTGTGATATGTATGTTTTAGATAACATTTTTGTCTTTTTTGATGTTTACTTGAAATGCCTTCCAAATGGGGTCAAGATCAAAGGTCATGGTCATGAACTTTACTTGAAATGCCTTTCAAAATGGGGTCAAGATCAAAGGCCATGGTCAGGAACTTTACCTGAAATGCCTTTTAAAATGTGGTCAAAATCAAAGGTCAAGGTCATGAACTTTTAAACTTTTGTACTTTTGTTATTTTTCAGCTTTTTTTAAATGCAGATTTTAGTTTTTGATATTTTGTTGCACTGTTTTTCTGTATGAACCCAAGGTCAGAAGCAAGGGTCTCGACCTCCTATATGCAGTGTGCATGTGAATGTGTTGGTACTAAACTTCAATGTTCAGACTGATGGCTAATTTTTTCATGTTACTGTTTAGGTACTTCATGGTGCTGAGATGGATGTTTGTTGGTTACAGAGAGACTTTGGTCTGTACATTGTTAACATGTTTGACACGGGACAGGCTGCCAGAGTGATGAACTTTTCCCGGTTTTCCTTGTCACATCTACTGAAGCAGTACTGTAATGTGGATGCTGACAAACAGTATCAGTTAGCTGACTGGAGAATAAGGTAAGTTTAATTATTAATCATGGCTGCTGAATTTGGCACCGAAAATGGGTACCATTTCCAAGTTTCAAATCCAATTTTAATATATTTTTTTTTTTATAAAATCAAATAAGTGAAAAATGCCAAAGTTTTTTCAAGTTTATGAATTTTATATAATTTTACTTTTATTGTAAATGGACTCCAGAGCCTAAAAATCTGTCAGTCTTATAAATAGAAAAATGTTGAAATTTATCATTTTAATTTTTGAGAATCATTGGTGCCTTAGTGGCCTAAAGTCCACAATTACAGATCACAATTCCTCTCACCACTTAGACTCGAAACCCACACAAGCAGATCTTAGAGTGCGAAAGTTTCTCAGTTCGCTTGCCGAAAGTGAGTGGTTTTTACAGGCACTCTGATTTGATCCACCATTCCTAAACTGACTTCCTTGGTTTAAGTGAAAGAATTTTGACTGGGGTGTTCAATACCATTATTTAAATTCAAATTAAGTATAAAGTTTTCAAATAGGGTGTCCAGCTGTACCCCTAACATTCGTTTGAAACAGTGATTTTCATTGGATATGGAATCATATCAGTTCACATTTCCCATTTCAAAAGTACTGTTATTGCAGAAAATTGTGATGTTTATGTTTTAGAAAATGTCCCAGGCATTCATAAAGGGGTGTTGATCACATGGTACCAGGGCAAACCCCATTACATTCCCCTACCTTACCATCTAGACTAATAATTACCATAAAACTATTTCTTCATTTATTTTTTTCAGACCTTTACCTGAAGAACTTGTAAAATATGCCAGAGAGGACACACATTATCTACTCTATATATATGATAAAATGAAGAATGAACTGATAGACAGAGGAAACGAACAGAAAAATTTACTGAAATCTGTCATACAAAGAAGCAATGAAGTGACCTTGAAGGTAGGTAGGAACAGGATCATATATCAGTAATAGAAAGTATAATTGATTGTTAGAGCTCAGGATGGTGATTTCACCTTGTTTATCCTTGTGGCAAGTGGAGGGCGCGGTGGCCTAATGGATAAGATGTCAGTCTTCAAATCCAGGGTCTCTCACCGCTGTGAGTTCGAGTCCCGCTCGGACCACATGTGGGAAAGTGAATTTTCCTTGCCGTTGGCCTTTACTGATTCACCTGGTATCAGTATAATGGACTGGGGGAGTGGTACGCTTGTCTGCGGCGTACTGACTCTGTGAGCTAGCACGGTAAAGTCGCCCTGAGTGTGCGCTAGTACAAGGCAGACCATACAACACACTCGCACTTCACATGCATACACAAAATTGTTCATAGATTAATCCAAAGAGATTAATTAAATAGTTCTTGTCGCGAAAATAGCTGAAAAATTGCTGATGCGACGTTAAGCAACATTCAATCAACCAACCTTGTGGCAAGTTCCAAATTTTTTTTTACCTTACGTTTGTCTTTAAGTCATAAATCCACAAAAATCCACTTTTCTATCTTAAAATTCACTATTGAAAAAAATGTGCAGTTGTTTTTTTATTAATGGACACAAGTGACTGAAGTGGAAACATGTTTCAACTCATGTGACCCCTATTACTATGTGTAATAAAATAGAATTAATGGGTGGTGAGACACAGATACAAAAAGAACCTTCCTTGTATGTATCTCGTATTTGTTACATACGCTGTTATTTGACATCAGATAGTTAAGAATTACGATTTTTCAGTTAAATGTAATTTAAACATGAACTTTGTAAAAATCAATAAAAAATGCCTTATACATAACTGTATTACTGTCATTGCCTATTTTGATCATGCTTATAGATGGACAAACATGAATTTGCCAGTTAAGTTTTTTTCCGGACACTTTTGAATAATAGAATCTATCACTACTGCTTATATGAGATAGGGGAATCTCAACCCAAGGTTATATGAGATAGGGAAATCTCAACCCAAGGTCTTATATATCTCAACCCAAGGTCTTGTGTATTTGGTTCAGAACGAGGCTTGGATTGAGTTTTCCCTATCTCATATGACCGGTAGCAATTGATTCTTTTTTTCTCACATCTTATTCCTTTAAAAATCCATTAAAAGCTTCTAGGATCACAGAAAACAGCCGTTTATCCAGGCGTAGCATGTAGCCTGTCTCAACCCTAGGATGAGACAAAGAAATCCCACATGGGTAAAAACAAGGTCACAGGTGCGAGAAATGGCATTCCGTATCAGTTATAACTTGTTTGTTATAGGTGTACAAGAAGGCAGTATTCAAAGAAGAGGAAGATTATTTAGAGCTGTACAGAAAGACAAAGAAGATATTTAACTCACAACAGTTATCTTGTCTGAAGAAATTATTCTCCTGGAGAGACAAGGTGGCCAGAATGGAAGATGAAAGTACAGGGTACAGAAATTATTTTTTTGCCAATTCTTATCTTAAATCTGAACTCTTAGTTTCCTATACCATTTCAATCTTACTGACTGCAATATAAATGAAAACCAAAACCGACCCCAGTTTCACATAATTTTGTCAATAGTTAGGATATTGGAGAATTAAAGGTGTCATTTTAAAGATTATATCAAGCTTATGATGTGCATTTAGTTTTGACAATAGTATTTATTCATAGTTAAAAAAAATGGCCAAAATAGCTAAATTTTAGTTATGTAAAAACGGAGCCTGCATCTTACAGAAACCATTCCATACTGTCATGTGTTTTGTAATACATGTATTTAGATTGATTGATTGAATGGGGTTTTATATATTGAATGGGGTTTTATATATTGAATGGGGTTTTATATATTGAATGGGGTTTTATATCCCAGTCAAGAATAATTCACTTATATTCACTTATTTTGAGACATCACCAACTATAAGTGAAGTATTAGAAAAACCTTTGCAGTGCACTCAATTTGCCTGGAGTGTTTTTGATGAAAAATGTTTTATATTTGCAAGTAGTTGTAACTAAGTGCTACAAAAAGATATAATTTTATTTTTTCATTTTGACAAGTTAATACTTATCAGTTTGACAAGTGATTCACTTGACACTGGGCCTAGTGTGAATTAATGCCACTCTTCACCGAGCTGTTTCAACTTGGTCAGGACAAATAGCTGAGTGCTTTATCTGAAGACTGAATTTATAGAACACCGAATAAAAGGAATATGTTTTATTGAAATATCAAATTTTTTTTTAATTAATTTATAATATTTGTAGGTATGTGTTACCGAATCACATGTTGATGCAAATAGCAGAGATATTACCCCGTGAGCGACAGGGCGTGTTTGCGTGTTGTAACCCCATACCACCACTTGTACGACAATATCTTATAGAGATACATGATATAGTGAAAGAATCCAGAGAAACACCATTAGTCAAGGTGAATATATATATATATGAGCTAGTTTAATATACAGTCCAACCTGCCTTAAAGGCCACTTCTATATAAAAGCCACCCGCTTATAAAGGTAAGTAGAATTGTATCCCAATTGTTCTTTACTGGTATTGTTCGAACCTGTATATAAAGGCCACCTGTCCATAAAGGTCACTTTTACTTGTTCCCTTGTGTGGCCTTTATAGACAGGTTTGACTGTACAGTAAAACCTTGTTACTGTAAACCAACTTTAATTCGTGTACAATTTACTTTTGTGCGTTTCGCGAGGAAAAATAATGGTGACAGTTAATCAACAAGAAACTTGTTTTTGAAAAAAGTATATTCAGCTAAAGTCAATATTGCCAAAGTTGATAGTTGCAAAATGGTTTGGGCAAGAGAATCGTGAGAGTTAATATCCGCGAATAAAAGTTGGTTTGCAGTATATATACAGTAATCAATAATTTTTCCACCTCATGTATCACCAAACTCCTTTCTATTATCTCCAAAATCATACTTTGAACCCAAAAATAGGTTTAAAATGAAATTTGCCTAAAATAAAGTCCATATAGCTATCCCCTTGACTTCCTTACAGCCAAACTCTACTGTATTTTGAAGTCTCAAAATCTGTTTTTTTTGTCGTTATTTGTCTCTCTTGATTTATTGACAAACTCATTTACTCTAAACCAACCTTTATTCCTGTGTGATTAACTTTTGCGTGCTTCATGAGGACAAAATTATTGCGGAAGTTAATCGCCATGAATTTGTTTCCGAAAATGTTTTTATTTATACCAAATATTCAGCTAAAGTCCATATCATGAAAGTAAACACTCGAGAAATGGTTTTTTTGGTAAAAAAAATTGCGAAAGTTAATATCCACAAATAAATATTGGTTTACAGTATAACGTCACAACTTGAACAAATGGTGACACTGAATTGAGATTTTACTGTACTTTACGATCCAAATATTAGCTCTACCATCAGGGTTCAAAATGTGTCCAGTTTGCCAGGATGAGGCAGATTTTAAAAGTATTTAGCTGGGCCTGTAATATTTTTTTTAATTCTCTTGCATGTTCATATAAAAAATACTGAAATTATAGCTATTTCAATCTTAATTTATATCATGAACTGGTCATATAATCTTCATATCACTATCACCATGTAGGTTTTAATGTTAAAAATTCTGGGTTTATTTTTAGGTTGAACCTCTTAAACAAGTGAAGCAGCCATCTTCTCATCACCATCCAAAGTATGACCCTGATAGCATGTTAAACTGCCCTCATGACCTGTCACACCAGAGTGATAAAACAGTGGCCGAATCAACACTGCTTGGTAAGGAGTAATAGAGCCTATTACCTTTGTATTGTAGTGGAGACAGAAATGTCGACCTGAGGGATGAGATTCTTTATTTTACAGACTGAGGCTTGTCTTCACTACAAAACAAGGGTTGATTCTTTTTCTACCATATCCAATGGCCCCATAACCCCTTTTAATATGAACAATCAGGGTTTTTCCTTGCATCCTTCATTTGGGAGCCCTTAGGACTCACAGGATAATTTTGCAGGAGTCCTTGGCCAAGATTTGGGAGTCCCATTTATATCCGTCATTTTCCGACATTACATTTTCGTGTGTTAGATCAAATTGTTTGTTTAATTAACAGGAACCTTGGTTTTTATTCTCATCTGAAAGTCGCAGGAAATTGGCTTTTCAGTTTCATACCACTTTCTGATGATGATCATTATTAATTACAGGATTGTCGAAGAAGGAAAAAGTTTTCCGCTGCGCTGCCATGTGGTTAATAACAATGATATAAGGTCACAAAAAGGTTTAATACTTAAAATGAAAGTAGGACAGTCCAAAACAAAACAGGTGTTTGTTGACTATAAATAGCATTCAAAAATTACCGCCGATATAGATCTGTTCGGACTAAAACAATATTGGTTTATTTTTTGCATTCTATGGGAGGCACAGAAATATTTCTGGGGGTCCATTAAGAAAAACTTGTGTCAGATACGCAGGAAACTTGGGTCCAGGAAAACCCTGAACAATGATAGTGGATTTGCTGCTGGTTTAACAGAATCTACCCCTGCTTTGTAGTGGGGACATAGAAATGTCAACCTGAGGGGTGAGATTCTTTATCCTGAAGGTTGAGATTTCTATGTCTTTACTACAGAACAAGGGACTGATTCTTTTTCTTAAATTTTCAATATATTCCTGTTTTGTAAAGCTTTTATAGTAAAAATTATCCTAAACTATGCAGAAAGTATGTTGTCTGCATTTGCAACCAATGATGTCACAATCTTAATTGTTGAAGGAGGTGCTGTCTGTAGATAAATTGTTTCTGGGTTTTAGTGTTGCACAAGCACATACAACAAAGAAATATGTCTCAGTGTAAATGAGGAGTTACCTTTCACAGGAGTCTCTCTCAATGTGTACACATGTACATGTAGTTTAAACAAATACATGTATTTTTGCAGATTCTAACCTGATAGCAACAAGTTCTTCCATGTTTGGGTCCAATGGAATTCCAATAAAACAACAACCTTCTCTAGGTATATTCAGCCAAGGCAAAGTAAGTGTTATATGTAATGTTAAGGTGATGACCTGACAGAAGAGAGAGAGAGAGAGAGAGAGAGAGAGCAAGCAAGCGATTTAAAAAAAAAAACTATTGTCACAACTTTTGATTGGCACCAGACATTATGATATAGTGACAGTATGTAGAAAGGTAACAAACATCAATATTAAATAAACAATATACATATAAAGAATTTATTCCATGTGGCTGGTGGTCTGACCAAGCTTTCACCATTTGTGTGTCTTTATCTTTTTTGAAAAACCTTGGTAATCTTCCTAAGAATATAAATTTTATATGGGAAATTGCTTTAGTATATTCAGCATTTATCATTAAATTAAAAAAGTGTTTCTTATACTTTCATGATATTTGTAGTCTAAGGGAAATAATTCACCAAATCTGTCACGCTAGATTAATTGATAGCCTCCCTTACACCAAATACTTTATTAATTAAAGATAAATAGCAACGTAAAGGCTATAGAAGTACAGAAATTCACTGACATTGAAAAAAAGTTTTGAAAATGAAAATAAATAAATTTGGCAATGAGAATAACAGTTGCAAACATAATAAAATCAGTGGTGGGCTGATAATTTTATCTATCTTATGCTTACACTTGTATAGTTTCACACCTTTAATGCAGTCTGAACATCGTTAATATTTAAAGAACCCTTACTTAGGCACCCATCCTAGAATCCAACCCGATAAATGTGTAGCCTGAACATTGTTAATATTTAATGAACCCTTACTTAGGACCCATCCTCAACACTATCTCCTACCACCTGAGGGAATAAAAACCTGAAGAAATTATAAATTTGACAATATTGATTTATTACATGTAACTCTTTTTTGTTTTTAAGAGAGAGAAAAATGGTTTAACAGCTGCACAGAGGTTAGCTGCTGTTTTAAAGGCCACATTCTGCAGTCCTTTTGAACAAGTAAGTTTTATCTAGGATTTTTTTCAAATGGGGTTATTTTCAAAAAGAAAAACAAAAAATATCGAACCAACATCCCATCGTAATGTTGACTACTGTTTCAAACATTATGAATTGTTTCATACCACATGAAATGAAATTGACCAATCATTGTTTAACAATTTTCTGTATGGTATAATAATGATAAATATGACCCACTAAGGCTTTAACTGTGGGATTAATGGCCCCACTGTCCTCTTTCTGGAATGAACACTGCAGAATGTACATGTTATATGTAGGGGTACAAAAGGAAGTCCTACCTTCCCTAGTGGTGTGCGGTTTTATCGGTATACCGGTATATCACAATACAGTCTCATAATACATACGTATCGCCATATGACAGATCTGATCCGGTAATACCGGTATTTTTGAAAAGTCAAGTAACCTATCTTTTTATAGCTTAAATGAACGCACAAACTGCCGTAGAGCCGTCCAATTTGTTTATAACTCAACTGACTGGAATTTATATAAATATTACGTCATACTATAGGTAAAGCTATCAACCAGATACGAAACAGCCGAAACAAAACTTGTTCCATAACAACGTGTTATTAACAACATGGCCGACAGCGACGAATTCAACATTGTAAAAGGCTCTTTACCTTCCTCAGTTTTAAAATAATATATTATGATATGTATCGCGATACAGCATCTGCGTATCATAATATATCGTGATACAAAAATTTTGATAATACCCATCCCTAACCTTCCCTGCTGTAGATTACTGGCATGTTTATTATTACCATTTGGAGATAGATTATTACTTTTCTTTTATGTCCCGTGACTTTATTGGTGGACATGGCCGAATGGTACTTTCACTGGCTTTCGAAGTCAAGGGTTGTGGGTTCGAACCTCACTCAGGACTTGGAAATTTTCTGAGATGATTTTCATCTCCTGTCTATACTGGAGCTGTAAAAAGCTTGGCTTGATACTAGAATAGTCTTTTGGATGAGACTCAAAACGGAGGTCCTGTGTCTTAGTGCATGCTAAAGACACCTCTGTAGAGTTCGAAAAAAGAGTAGGCCACAGGTGGTTATTACAAAGGATGCTTACAACTTACAAGCAATTGAAATAGACTGAGCAGAGTAAGAGTTTAATGGGAAAATAAAGGAAGAAAAAACAATTGGATATATGTATGAATTTTTTTATATTTACAGTCCAACCTGCCTTAAAGGCCATCTCTATATAAGAGCCACCTGCTTATAAAGGCCAGTATAATTGTATCCCAATTGTTCTTTATTCATATTATTTGAACTTGTATATAAAGGCCACCTGCCCATAAAGACCACTTTTACTGGTTCCCTTAGGTGGCCTTTATAGACAGGTTTGACTGTAATTAGTTTCACAACATTCAACTTCTTGTATCTTGTATGCTTGTGTTTATTGTTACTATTATTTTTTTTTTGGTAGTATTTTCCTTCGGAAGAGATATCCAACAAGAAGAATTCTAAAATACAACAAAAAACTTTGAATAATGTGTCAGCTGATGAAACTGACATGGTAAGTATTTACTATGTTTCCATTTCTGGTAGCCAGCCAATATCACCATTAAATAAAATGATATATTTCCAGGCAAAGTTCATTGAGTTTGATGTTGAAGTTTCTCTGTTAATAATAAAATTATAATTATTTTTATGTCCAACAACTGTATAATTGCTGATAAAAAATTATCAGTCGATATGAAGAGAATCGGTAAATATGAATTTGTAATTTCTATGATTATAGCCAGCAATAAGTTGGAAGTTGTTGAAAAATACTGTAAAAAGAAAAGAGAGAGAGCCTAGTCCCCCATCAGAAACAGCACCTGTTCAAGGTAAGATTGGTAGTTTACATGTGAATGATTAATAACTAAAACAAGAGAACCTTCATAATTATTTATTGTTAAATGATGTTGTTTGATAAATATAACTATTATAACAGGGACATTGATTTCTCAAAACATTGGGGACTTCAAAAGCCATTATGTTGTCCCAACTGTTTTGTTTGTCTTCCAGGGATTTCAGACCACTCGCTACATAATAATCCATATCTAGGTATACAGTGATGTGTTTTCAAGTAACTATTACAGTCCAACCTGCCTTAAAGGTCACTTCTATATGAGGGTCATCTGCTTATAAAGGCCAGTAAAATTGTATCCCAATTTTATTTATTCAAATGAAGTTTATGGGGGTTTATAGAAATCATCCTGTCTGTCTGTCCGTCTGGTTGTCTGTCCTAATATTGTGTCCACTACATAGATCTTCCATGTCTGTGGATGGATTTTGATCAAACTTGGCACAAATGTAAACCAGTATGAGACGATGTGTCACATACCAAATTTATGTACATAAGTTAAACTCCTGGATAATCTGCTGTAATTTGCATTGAATTTTTTTCTACAATTTTATTTCAGAACCTCCACCTAAGCGACAAAAAGTAGAAGTTCGAGACACAGGTCAACCTCTGATATCTGTAGGAAAAGTGTGTATCTTTTTCAACATATTTATTGATAATAACCAACATTTTTGGAGTTGGAATATTTAAAATTGGTATAGAGATATTTGTTTTGAAATTTGACATTTGTAGATTTTATATGAAGGTTGATTTCATTAAAGTTTATAAAAGGCAACAGTCTATGTTGTCACCCTTGCAAATTCATTGTGAATCAAGGAGAAAATTGTCACGCTATAAATGTAAACTGGTGTATCTTGCTGTACCTAGCAGCACTCTAGCTATATCTGCCTTGCTTCAATTTATACCTAAGAAGAATTGTCACAAAACGACCATATCTCTGGTCACTTTTTAGCTCACCTGAGCCAAAGGCTCAGATGAGCTATTGCAATCTATCACCGTCCGTCGTGCGTCGTCCGTCGTGCGTCGTGCGTCGTCCGTCGTCCGTCGTGTGTAAACTTTACATTTTAATCTTCTCCTCCAAAACTACTGGGCCATATTTGATGAAACTTAGTGATTATCATTCCTGGGTAGCAGCCTTTCAAAATTGTGTTCGGAGTTTGGCCACGCCCAACAAGATGGCCGCTGTTACTAAAAATAGCAAAAAGACAAAAAAATCTTCTTCTCTGAAACCAAAAGGTGCAGGCAAATTTTGATTGGATATTTGGATTCAGCATACCTGGGAACATTAAAATTGTGTTTTTCATGAAAATTAGACGAAAAATAGGTTACGCATTTTTTGCGTAAAATTACGTAATTTTTAAAATGAGACATTTATTTTTATAACTTCATAACGGCTGAAGATAATTGTATGGAGTTTTCACTGTTGATCTTGTCTTGCAATTTTCTTCCAATTGATGTCAAGGTCGAAGGTCAAGGTCATGTCCCAGTTTTTGACCTTTGATAAAAAATGCTATTTTTTTAACATTTCTCGTGAAAATGGCGTAGGATTTTCAGTTATTTGTAGGTATTAACATGACGATCATTTTGATACATAGATCAGGGTCATGGGTTCAAAGGTCAAGGTCACAGATGTCCAAGAATACCCAAATAGTTAATTATCTCAAAAACTATAAACTTTTTGTATAGGCATGTATATTGGAATATTGTAGGTATTGGCCTAACGATAATTTTGATATATAGATAAAGGTCATAGGTTCAAAGGTCAAGGTCATAGACGCGAACGAATACTTAAATGGTTAATTATCTCAAAAACTATAAACTTTTGTATAGGCATGTATATTGGAATATTGTAGGTATTGGCCTAATGATCATTTTGATATATGAATGAAGGTCATAGATTCAAAGGTCAAGGTCATAGAATTGAACGAATACTTAAATGGTTAATTATCTCAAAAACTATAAACTTTTTGTTTTTATAGGCATATATATTGGAATATTGTAGGTATTGGTCTAACGATCATTTTGATATATGAATGAAGGTCATAGGTTCAAAGGTCAAGGTCATAGCTACGAACGAATATTTAAATGGTTAATTATCTCAAAAACTATAAACTTTTTGTATAGGCATGTATATTAGAATATTGTAGGCATTTGCACAACAATCATTTTGATATATAAATGAAGTTCATAGATTCAAAGGTCAAGGTCATAGATGCAAACTAATACTTAAATGGTTAATTATCTCAGAAACTATAAACTATTTGTATAGGCATGTATATTAGAATATTGTAGGTATTGGCATATCGATCATTTTGATATATGAATGAAGGTCATAGGTTTAAAGGTCAAGGTCATAGATGCAAATGAATACTTAAAAGGTTAATTATCTCAAAAACTATAAACTTTTTGTATAGGCATGTATATTGGAATAAGGTATGTATTGGCCTAACGATCATTTTGATATATGAATGAAGGTCATAGGTTCAAAGGTCAAGGTTATAGATGCAAATGAATATTTAAATGGTTAATTATCTCAAAAACTATAAACTTTTTGTATAGGCATGTACATTGGAATATTGTAGGCATTTGCACAACAATCATTTTGATATATGAATGAAGGTCATAGGTTTAAAGGTCAAGGTCATAGATGCAAACGAATACTTAAATGGTTAATTATCTCAAAAACTATAAACTCTTTGTATAGGCATGTATATTGGAATACTGTAGGTATTGGCCTAATGCACATTTTAATATACAGATGTTTTAGCTGTTTATAAATAATATATTGTAGCTAGACTTTAAATATGTTATATATAGCATACTTATATAATAATTATTATAATTAATTTGCAAAAATACTTGCATATTATTGGCCCTTACTGCTGAAAATTTTGATATTCTCTTTTATTAATGTCATTGACCATTGAACCTCTGCATAAGATATGTACTCTTCTTCAGGTGAGCGTTAAGGCCCATGGGCCTCTTGTCATGTTATATAGTGCTCTTTTTGAGGCCTTGGTGGTCGAGTGATCCAAAGTGTGCACTTAAGAATCACCAAGCCTCTCACTGCCTAGGATTGAATCCTTATTGGGACAGATCCTAGAGTGAGAAAGTTTGTCAGTTCTTTTGTAGAATGTCTATCTCTACTTCATTTTCCCCCACCATCCAAATTATGAATTGACAACTTTGATATATATGTGAAAGGATCTTGACTAGGGTGTAAAATTCCATTACTCCATTTCAACCTAATATCTTGTATTTCAGTTAAAAGGAAAAGCTTATGGGAAGAGAAAGACGGGGGATAGATTTGGGATGGTGGCTGATACATCACAAACAGAGTCACAAAGCAACAAGGGACAGAAGAGAAAATTAGATAATGTCGAAGAAGACCAATTTAAGGATTTTAAACCATATGATTACAGCAAAGCAGATATGAAAATGTTTCAAGGTACAATCGGGAAATTTTTTATTATATCCCCCAAACAAGTTAAAGGGGTATCGGGAAATTTTTTATTATATCCCCCAAACAAGTTAAAGGGGTTAATATAGTATTTACTTATTTCTTCCACCAACTTTTTGTCTGAACTTTCTTGAAAACTATTTTACAGATTTTGATGAAACAAGAGTTGTTGTCCTTTTTGAATAAAGTCAAAATTTGACATGTCTGTAAAGATCATGCAGATTATACATGTATTATAATTTTTATACCTCCCCCTGCAAACTAGTTAGAGGGGTATATAGGAATCACTGTGTCCGTCTGTCTGTCCTTGTAAAATCATGTCCCGGCCGTATCTCAAAGCTGTGTTAGACAACTGTCATAGAACTTCACATGAATAATTTTCATGGTCCAAAGTTGTGTCATTACCTTGAACCAAGGTAATATAGGAAAGGTCGAGGTTGTGGGAAAACATTAAATGATGGGGGTGGGGGGTATTTGGCCCTCAAGAGACAGTTCTAGTTTTAATTGGTGTTTTGGTAAAATTTAAAATCATTAATCTAGGCTAATATTGTCGTTTTGAATGAAAAACCACTCTCAATGAAAAGTGTTTTTAGTTTTCTTTTTGCCTAGTAAAGGACTTTGTGTTGCCAGAGCAAAACTTTTAACATGATTGTTTACTTATCATATGATATTTTTAACAGGTGACAACTCACAGAAAAATAAAAATGTTTTTGATCCTGGAGCAGAGTTGAGACAAAAAGGTAAAGGTCATAAGGTTAGTAACTTACGTAAATTTCATACACCCATTTCTAGAAATGTGACATACATGTATTAAGGCGAGACATCTTGTGTTTTGAATGCTGTTGTCATAGCAACTTGGTCATTGTGGCCCCCATAAAATATTCCATGATAAATTTATACTCTTTGAGAATACTTATAGCATTACCCAAACATGAACAGCTTATGTAATGATTTTTCAAATAAGATTGTTGGAGTGGAGTGGGTAAATTGTGTTTATGATGCAGTCAAGATTCTTTCACTTATGCCTAGGTGGTCATTTCTGGGATAGCCTGGAGGAAATCATCAACCTTTAAGAAGCAAACTGACAAATTTTTTCACACTTGACTCTATCCTGAGTAGGATTTGAACCTAGGCAATAAGGGCCACTGTGATCAGTATGTGTGTGCTTATGACCACTCGGCCATAAAGGTGAGTTTAGTTGAGTAATGGTGTTTCACGTCCCAGACAAAAAATATTTCACTTATATCGAGACATCAGCAATAAGCAAAATTTTGCCTGTATGTTGCGCTGATGGCATTATACAGCAGGGTTCTTTATTGTGCAAAGCCCACCATGACGCGGGACCTCGTTTATTTTAAGTTACAATCTGAAAGAACCATGGCTTTCATATGTAATGCCGAGTGCTTGGCGAAAAAACAGTCACTACTCACTTTTAAGCCTTTGGTCAGACCCCGTTGGGGCTGGAACCCAGGATCTTCCACTTACAGAGCGATCACTTTACCAACATAAAGGTCCTGCAAAATCTAAACAACTTTCAAAAAATATTGTTGTTGAATTTCTCAATAGATGTTATATGTCATTATATTATTCCTTTTTACAGGGTCATAAACCAGGATCCTCTAAGTCAAAGAAGAGTTATTACGGCGGTCAAGGAAGTTCATCTCATGCATGGCCCAAAAAATGACATGGGTCACTGTTGGACATTGGACACTCGAATGATGGCCTAAAAATGATAAGGGCAATTCATGGTCATTGGACACTCAGGTCCATACTAACCCTTTTTATAAAAGGGGCTTAACTCTTCCTTATGACATTGTTAAAATGACATGGACACTCACAGTCAGATGGGTAAGGACCATTTTTATAATATGTGCTTAATTCTTCCTTGTGACAGGAATATTATGACATTAAAATTGTCTTTAAATGAACCACAAATTGGCTTATGAGCCACAAATTGGACAAAACTTTGTTGAAGGAGTTTAGTAAGGGAAACATCATCAGATCTTGTTGATATTGTTGTTACAAGATAATAAAATTGTAAAACTGATTTTAAATATGATTTGTTATTATTGCCATATCCAAAATACTGGTACTGTAAACATATTAAATTTAGCATGTGCAAATTTTAGCCCAAATTACAATTTGCCTAAATTCACTTGAACCCTCATGAATCATCTTGTGCCCCTTGTGGGGCCCAAGCAGGCATAACCCCTTCATTTGTTCAAATCTGAAACCCCTTCAATCAAGCACAACAGTCAGTAAGTTTGATCAAATTTGGCGTGGTAGTATTAGGGGAGATGATTAAAATGTGAAATTTTAATGCACAACAGAAAGTGAAACCATCGCAATAGCTCATCTGAACTTAAAATCTTGACTGAGGTGTAAAGCATCATTACTCAATGCATTCTTTACTTAAAATCAGAAGAAACCAACTGCACAAATAAAAAACATGACTGTTATAGGGAAAAGCTGATTAAAATTAAAAGTATCAACAGACAAATTGCCCCTCTAACATCACTAAGTTGGTTATTGCCTACCTAAATTTGGTGTGTGACACATCATTTCATGTTGGTTGCATGTATACATTTGTAGCCAGTTTGATCAAAATCCATTCATAGATGTAGAAGTTATGTAGCAGACAGTTTTTGGACCAAGTGATTCCTTTATACTGGTACCCTCTAAACTTCTTTAGGGGGGCATATAGGAATAACCCTGTCTGTCTGGTTGTCTATCCCAATACCGTGTCCGCTCCATATCTTTCATGTCTGTGGATGGATTTTGATCAAACTTGGAACAAATTTAAACCAACTCGAGACGATGTGTCCACAAGTCAAAGGTCAAGAACAGGAGGCCAATGTTGGTGGAGGGGGTGTATTTGGCTCTCAAGAGAAATTGTAGTGTATATTAATGCTCAAGTCAAGATTATCTTGGGAATATAAAAAGTAAATTACATGGGAGTTAATACAAAAGAAAGGTATAAACACATGTATATGTTTTATGAAAATATTTATTATTAGTAATAAATATGTGTACATCTTATGTATATATACAAACATAATATACAAGCATCTAAAATCTTCTAAAAATAGATCACAGCATTATTTCAGATTCGTATACATGCATGTGTCTATATCCACGCCTGTCATTTAATAATTGGTATAGGTAAACAACATTGACCTGTCTACTTGACCTTTAGTTTAAATATTTATTGTGAACAAATGCATTTATATATAAAAATCGGAAGTATTTTTCATCTGTATCATGGGAAACATGCATTGTTTATTACTTTGAATCCTAAAAACTATTCATGTATTGGGTTAAGCATAGTATATTTGAATATTCCTAATGAAAAGCTCAAGTGGATGGGTCAAAGTTGTTTGTCTATGCCAGTTATACTTTTCCAAAACCTTATCCAACACATGTATAGCATCTACATTCTTTTAGAATGCCAGCTACACATATATACAGTAAGACTTTGATTACCACCATTTCTTTTGGCACTCCAGTTTCCTCCAGCATCCCAGAACTTACTACCTCAATATAAGTGAAATGCTCTCTGACTGGGGCATAAAAAATTTCATTACTCCACGCTAATCTACTTGATAACAAAACATAACTTTTGTACCAGCAAGACCATAACATAACAACCAACCAGTCCATGTCCAAATCACAATCCCAAAAGTAAAGTAAAATTTGAGAACTGGCAAATTAAATTACAGTAATAAGGTGAACTTTTACCAGGGAAATGAGGCCACGTGCTCCAGCAGGGTAAGCACCTGCTGTCACAACTGGATCCTTAATACAAGAGCATTTTAGAGAAAATAAGTCATTTACATGTACATTTAACATACCAGTAAAAGAATCTACACCAGCTACACATATATACAGTAAGACTTTGATTACCACCATTTCTTTTGGCACTCCAGTTTCCTCCAGCATCCCAGAACTTACTACCTCAATATAAGTGAAATGCTCTCTGACTGGGGCATAAAAAATTTCATTACTCCACGCTAATCTACTTGATAACAAAACATAACTTTTGTACCAGCAAGACCATAACATAACAACCAACCAGTCCATGTCCAAATCACAATCCCAAAAGTAAAGTAAAATTTGAAAACTGGCAAATTAAATTGCAGTAATAAGGTGAACTTTTACCAGGGAAATGAGACCACATGCTATGGAAGGGTAAGCATCTTCTGTCACAACTGGGAGCATTTTAGAAAATAAAAGTCATTTACATTAACTTATACATGTATATAGTTCAACATAAAAGAATCTATAAAAGCACTATGATATGTGGATTAGTGGATTTCTTTCACCCCAGTTAAGATTCTTTACTAATACCAAGGCTTTCAGGGATGGTGGAGGAAACCAGAGTTTCCAGAGAAAACTGAAGACTTTTGACAAGTGATTTGACAAACTTTTACGCACTAAAATCTGTTCCGAGTGGAATTTGGAACCTAGATGGTGAAAGAGATTATCATCTGTAAATGCACTCTTTAGACCACTCAGCCCCAGGTCCCCTACATGTGAAGGAAAAGTTTCCTCAAACATATACCAAGTTCATATTAGCATAAATGCCATTTTATTGGATTTTCTCTCACTATCCACATTATACATGTATTTACAATTTTAAAAATTTCTATTTCAATTAAAAGTTTTAAAAAAAGGTCTATCATATTGTATGTAGTACTTTCTATAAATACGGTAACTAAGGTAAACAATTACTAAGCAACACGTCCTAGTCTCCTTGGCTCTCTGTATTCCCTATCTTTTCTAATTTTTTCCATTTCATACATCAATGAATAAGTTGAGTTCAACAAATCATCGGTCGCTTTTTTCAGTTTAACACTTTCTTCACCAACTCCGGGAATGTTTGACCTCATGCTTGTTGGCAAGGTCATATCCATATAAGATTTGTAAAAGGATTCGTCTCTTATTGTAGCTGGCTGTTTAAAATCAGAGCCGGAGGATGTCCAGGGGTAGGGATAGCACGCTGCAGCCTTCTCAGCATCTGCGAGCGTCTGAAAGAAAAAAAATAGAAAATGATATACAAATATGTTTATACAGAGAAACTTCTTTTTTAAGATGATGAATAAACAATATTGTACTTTGCAATATGATCTGTTGACAAATCTAGCATCTATATAGCATAAATTCAGTGATTTTTTTGGGTTAAATTTACTTCAGAATAAAGATAGTTTCCTCGACACACCTAAATTTGGTTTGTGACACACTGTCTCATGTTGGTATGCATTTGTGTCAAGTTAAATAAAAATCAATCCATAGATGTAAAAGTTATGGAGCAGACATGATACTGGGACAGAGGGACATGGACAGGGCGATTCCTCTTTACCCCCTAAATTTTGTTTACTGTCGTCTAAAATGAAATGTAGAAGCATTATGACAGGATTTCATTAATTCACAAGATGAATTGACTTGTGAAATGGCATTTTACTTCCAGGTCAATATTATTTCACTTATATCAAGATGTCCCCAGCTATAAATGGCGAAACCTCTCTAGAGGTGTGTTGTATGGGTATGAAACGAAAGTACCACTCTGCACAACAAGATAATTACATTTTACATTTTGCATAATTACATTTTTTGGCATCATACTGTTGTTCGAAATAACAAAAAGAACGTGATTAAAATTCAAAGGGGCATAGCTCTTGAGAAATTTGCAATGAGTTATAACCTTTTCTGGTGCACACAAAGTTATATCCAGGCAAAAGTATCTTACTATAATAAGACCAACTTCTAGAAATTGAATACTCAATTGGCATTCATTCAATTAACATAGACAAAGAATAATAATACATGTACATTAATAAACCAATATACAGTAAAACCTGTTTAGGGACACCTCTATATAAAGACCACCAGTCCAATAAGATCAAATGTACTTCATATTTCAACCAAAAATACCTGCACAGACCACCTGTTTAAAGTCAATATTTGTTGGATCATTTGGGCAGTCTTTACATATACAAGTTTTACTGTGATCAAACAAAATAAATTTTTATGGTCGAATGTAAAATGGTCATGAACCACACCATATTTAAGATAACAAATCAACAAGAGGCTTATAGGCCTTAATGCTCACCTGGCATTTGATTACTACAACATGCACTTGTATCATGATAAATTATAATATATATAAGCTTAAATTATTGTGTGTGATGGAGATATTATTGTAAAAATCCCCAATCAAATTTTAGAATGTACATTTGTGAATGTATTGAATGTTTATCACTTAAATAACCAGGTGAGCTAAAATGTATCATGCCATATAGATCTCCTCATGCAAAGTAAAAATATTCTTTGTTCCCTAAAATCCAATTGTTTTCATGCTTGTGTGCACTTGTTTATTTTTGCAGATTCATGGATAATTGGTTTGAAGTTGTGATTTAGACAAATCTGAACCTAGGTAGCCCTTGTAATTGTAATTGGGGAAATTTATGCAGCAGTTTACAATCTGACCAAAATAAATAAATAATAATCAAAGCCAACAGTCTGGTGTCAAAAGTAGTTCAAATTATGTAACTTTCCCATTGATTTCTACATTAAATTGAATAATTTCAAAAATCTGACTGGACAGATTTTCATGATGTTTTCATTATTAGAATCAATAAAAATCAAACAAAGTAGTACTTAAATAACCACATGAAATTCAGAATTCATAGGGACATAACTTACAGAACAATCATTTGAATTATCTGTCCTTTACACAGACACAATAGGGTTTGCTGATAAACATGTGTGCAAAAGAAGAATAATTTATCATATATACTTTTAATAGGAGAAGAAGGCAACACAATATTCTGTACACTTTCCTACCTAGGGACATCCAACCAATAGCCGAGTGGACAATAGAATTAAAAATACTTTTGACACCACATTTAAGATAACTAACATGTAATCAAAATGTAACAGAAACAAAATGTATGTCTGTAATTTGTATAAAATACCATTAGAAACATCTTGTTACATGGTGGCTGAAACAGAAGTTATAATCATACATGATAAAGTCAAATTTCAATCATTCGAACATCAATAATGTAATTGGTAATTCACCATTTTTTCTTTGAAACATTTTTTTTTATCAAAAAATGCAAATAAAAACAAGAGGTGCCAGAAGAGCAGTGTAGCTCACCTGCATATTTAATCAAACAAAATCTTGTGACCAGAAACTTTAATATTGGATAAATAATGCAAGAGCTTTTCTGTAATTTGTACTAGGTGTGACTATGTCGTCATGAAATCCCTCAATTTGCGAGTTTCTAATTCAAAATTAAATTAATATCTGTGTAAAACTAAAAACAACAAATTTCAGGAAAAATTTATGAAGAATTAGATGGGTCTGTCCAGAGGCTTTAGATTCATCAGACAAAAGTTTTTCAAATTTTTAATGACATGAAGCAACAAGACTCCCTGGGATAGGACACCGGTCTTATATCAGGAAATCTTCAATCTTTACCAATAAGCCACAGGTCTCCACAAAAATAATCGATACAGAAAGGTGAATACTGATTAAATTTCAGTTGATTATGATTGATTGATTGATTAAATGGGATTTTACATCCCAGTAAATATCATCCCATTCCATCTAATATCTGGATGTCACCAGCTATAGGTGAAGTGGCAGAAAATTTTAACTTTGCAGTGTGCACAGGGCAATGTGCAGGGAGGGCATTGCTTCTAATGGTCTGGAGGTTCCCATGATTTTCACATCTAAATGCTAGGCGTTTGGCAAAAGACCAGTTACTATCTTTTATCAAGTATTGATCACATCCAGCTAGGGTTTGATTCCTGACCACCCACATAAGGAGTGATCACTCTACCGTTGATTATGAGTCTAGTTGCATAAAATATATAGAAAAAGAAATATATCATACATACTGTTTGCATTTTTGATTTGATTCCAAGTGTTGAATCTCGCAGACATACATTGGAAGCCTGCGGAAGCATAGATGGTACAGAATTTTCGTAGCCCTTCACACAGTGTTTTGATAATGAGTATGTATCCAAGTCATCAAAACTGTTTCTTCGGTGTGGTTTTACACGATGGGGTGATAAAAGTGTTGATCTAGGTATGCTGACTCTGTAAGGATTAAAAGCAAAGAAATAATAAATGGACTATTGTAGCCCTCAATATATAAAAATGGAGTGTTAACAAGCAAAAGCTGACACATGACGAACGAAACACCACAGGTTATCACCATTACACAACTCTACTCACTTTATATAAAAGATATAAGAATGTACTGGTAAATGGCTTTATGATGCATTAACATTTTCCTTAAACATTTTAGGAAAACTGAAATGAACATTTTTTTCTATCATTTTTGTGAAAAATTTCCAAGTCAGACACCTAACACAATCAAAGGATAAAACAGAGACCGAGTAGAATTACGTACCTGACAAATCTTGGTTGTTCAAAGGTTGGTTCTTTTTCTTTTCTGTTTTTGCCTTCTTTTTCTTCATCAGAGTCGTACTGAATTGAGCCAGCAAAGAGTGATTTCTTGACTGGTGTAGTAAATAAACGCTCATTCACTTTATAAGGCTTAACTCCTATTAATACAAAACATTAATTATAAAAATAACAAGGAATTTTGATAAGCTGAATTTGTTACCATGGTAACTTGTGGTCATTTAAGTCTCAATAATTCCTCTGTTCATACACATTATCATAAATTTCAAATATTGTTGTTGTTTTTATGTAACTCCCTCATCTGTAGGAGAACCTTCATTCTGATAAGCTGTATTTGTTACAATGGTAACTTGTAGTCATTTGGCCTCAATAATTCCCCTCATCACATATGAATATGTCAATTTCCAGTATTATTGTTGTTGTTGTTGTTGTTATATAACTCCCTCATCTTTAGGAGAACCTTTTTTCCCTCATAAGATGAGTTTGTTGCAATAGTAAATTAACTTATAATGAAATAGTCTCAATAATTTCCACACATGACACAGTGATGTTAATTTCCCAGTATTGTTGGTGTTGTTGTGTAACTCCCTCATCTGTTGGAGAACCTTCTTTTTTATGAATTTGTTACCATGGTAAGTTAAC
The DNA here is from genome assembly GCA_021292105.1 of Anadara kagoshimensis. Taxonomy (NCBI): domain Eukaryota; kingdom Metazoa; phylum Mollusca; class Bivalvia; order Arcoida; family Arcidae; genus Anadara; species Anadara kagoshimensis. The sequence goes on along the minus strand of CM037870.1, from coordinate 19,455,304 downwards.
TTACAATCATTTGGTCTCAATAATTTCCTCTATTACACACATCAATGTCAATTTCAAATATTGATGTTGTTTTTATTTAACTCCCTCATCTGTAGGAGAACCTTTTTCTGATAAGCTGAATTTGTCACTATATGGTAAATGAATTTGTAGTCATTTAGTTTCAGTAATTCTCTTTTTCAACCTTCTGATTTCTTCCACCATTTCAGAACTGGCTATCTCAATATAAGTGAAAGAATATTGACTTGGTCATAATATGCCAATAATCTGCTGTTTATTTAAATTTTTAATTTTTTCATTACTTACTTGTTTCTTCCAAAGCTTTGGCTACTGGTGAGGAGTCTTTCTGTCTAAAGTCACTGATAGCATCTGGTGAACTGAAAATAGACAAAGTGGTATAATACTACTTGGTAAATGCCATTTTCTCATCATTATTTTGTCATGCTGTCCAATGTGATGGTAAGGTGTGGTAACAATGTAACAAGAGGTTGATGGGGTTTATTGCTTAACTGGCATATAAATTATACATAAAATATGCACTGAATAATGTGCATAACATATTAAGATCAGTTTGCTTATACCACTATAAAAGTATAAACAATGTAAACATCATTTATAGATAATTCAATGTTTATATTTACTAGGGCTGTGACGAGTACCCGGGTACCCGTTCACGGTTAGGGTAATGACTGTACCCGGGTAACAGATTGTTTACCCGTTACCCGTTAAAACATGTATCATTGTTGTAGACCTAAAATAAAATGTATATAAGTTCAATTAAACTCTTGACTTGCATTCAAAATGACACGACATGTCAGTAATCGTGAACATTGTTTGTACTTCTGTCAGTTTGTGACACACGAGGTAAGTATCGGAACACCTTGAGGAACTACATTCAACCCAATAATACGATATATGGTTCCGAATGGTGATATTGGTTATCGGGGAACCACTATAAGCAACTTTAAACATGACCGAAAGAAAATCGGAAATTTTTGAAATTACTTTATTTAATAACATTAACAAAACAATGACAGTTATTGATTCTATTTGCAAGACAAGACCTTTGAAGTGTAACTCGTAAAGGCATTGCGCATGCATAGTTAAGGTTTCATCATGGAGAGCTGGGATTCACGATAGGTTACTATATTGATTTATCGGATTTATTTGCAATTTACGGCATTTGTTTACGGTAAAATTATCTATATAGAGTAATAATCATTTATTTAATAATATTTGTTTATTCTGGTTACTTATTCACGGTTTGTGAAATAGATTCTTAATTGAAATGTGTGGAAGTTGAAAAGCATCGGGTACTCGGTAACGGGTCGGGTACAAGATTTCGGGTACCCGGGTACAGAATTCTCTACCCGTCACAGCCCTAATATTTACATACATAAACATTTCACGTTTTTGACATTCTTGTTTTCGGTTTTTAATCCTGAAAGAAATTTTAAACAAGGCTGTCTCATCATACATGCATCCAGAAACTGAAACAGACAATAAAAGATGAAAATAAAATAAAAGTGACATACATCCGTCCATCGTAAAACATAAGCGATATCCATCCATTCATCTATCTCTCTATCTCTTTCCATACTGCATCACCTCTTCCAAATGCAATGTGCAGCAGCAATTATGAATGGTTTTATAGATAAAAACATTGCAAAATTAACATTCTATAATATAACTATATAAATACCTACTCCATATAATAATCATTACAACAGTGTTCTCTATTTATCCTTCTAAACTCTTTTAATTCCTCGAAATATCCCTCAGATCTATCAACTGCTGATTGGTCATTGTCTAATAAAGCTGCTATCCAATCGTATCCAAGTAAATTGTGGTCATGTGTTTGTTGATATGATTGGCTATTGGTCGTGCTTCTTCCTAGACTTGTGGAGTCTTTTGATGTAAGGAAACTAACCTTGTTCAAAGACTGTGGATTAGAAGGAAATCACATAATAATCATAAAAATATTTTTCAAATTCATTCAATGATCACTTTTTTTATTATGGTTTAAGAACATTGAAATTATATAAAATTGACAGTGAAGCTGACTTATATCCCAGAATAGGTTTTTGTCATTGGGTCATGAGAATCTCATATCATCACCAAACAACTACAGGATAATTCCAAAAATTAATTCTGACCAACTTTGGTTATTTTTTAATTCCCTTGAACAATTTTGGTCCAAGCACTGCCAATGAAGAATTGTATTCCGAAATGCCTTCAAATGGCCATCTAGTGTAAAAATAACACTGGTATAATATGTAAATTATAATGAGAGACGCATAGGTTCTTATCATATGAGTGAACCTCCATCAAAATAATGTCTACAGACAGATTGCCAGACAAAATGATTCCATTATACATCTTACTTCAAAGAAAGGGGGGGTAAAACAAGTAACAATCAACAGATTGACTATGACAATTGACGGATTGCCGCCCACAATGTTCAGACAAATGGTTGGCATGCATGATTTTATTGATTTACATGCAAAAAGAATAAATTGTGCCATTTCATGACATCACAGACACTAGTACATCATTTGTTGCTTTGGTACCGTGATGGCGGCCAGTGTCAGAACATACCGTAATGGGCATGGCCAGCAATATGTCAATTAGATGCTATCAGATTGACACAAGTGGAAACTAGCAAAATGACAAGTTTTAAATTCATTGAGTTGGGACTACAAATTACATACCAGTATGTGCTAACAAAAAATCAACCCATATACATGTATTTTTCTCACAAATTTGCTTAGGTAGGTTACTTTTCGAAATAAAAATAGTTAGATTTCACAATTTTGGTCCAAGCCCTTATGATGAGGAATTGTATTCTGAAACAGCCATCTAGTGCTGTAAAATTAACACTTGAATAATATGTACTGGTAAATCGAAATTATTATTAGTAGCCAACGATGAATTTGGCTACCAGAAATGAAAACATACTGTACAGTTGTTTAATTCTGCGGGGAATAAATTTCGCTATTCTGACACTGACACTTAATCACGGGTATAAAATTTCACGATGCAATAGACAGTGTTAACGGATTATCTTGGTCTACGTTTAATCAATGCTTCATGAAAATATTCACTTTGTATTTTAATTCCGCACCATAAATAATAAAGTTATATCGTCAATATAGTGAAATTAAATCCCCAGTGAATAAAAGCAACATTACAGTAGACTATATTTACCTTTTGTAATGTTTTAGGTCCAGTAGCCAATAAAGCCGACTTTGGTTTACTGGTTGTATCGCGAATAAAGTTTGCAACTTTTCTGTCATTCCCTGCATCATGTAATCTATCGGTATACCCTAAAGCATCCTCTTCAGATCTGTGACCACCATTCACTACTTTTTCTGGTGTATCATCTTCATCAGATGATTGTCTAAGTCTTGATTTTAAGAAATTGAGATCACTTTCATCAAATTTTGAGTAACTATAATTCAATCTAGTTCTATCATCAGCAATATCAGTTTCATTCAAGTCTGTTCCAACATGAACATTCTTATCAATAATTCTCCTATTTCGTACTGCTGCCGGGGTCTCGCTTGGAACCGATTTTGAATTCCGCGGCATCCAATCTTCTCTTACACTGTCCTCAAGAGTATTAGCAGAGCTAAATAACTTTTGTTTCTCGTCCAGACTAGATTTGTCATTAATATCAAATTTTTTAGTTTTTTCCTTCCCTTTATTACTTTTTGACAGTCTATCTTGATTCTGAACTTCTTTTTTCTGTCTGGTTTCATTTTCTAATGATTCGGTGTCTCTACTTTCACATCCATCTTTGCTTTTCGATGGTATAGATTTCTGTTTTAGGCTTGTTTTTGTGTATGTATCATTCATATTTTCTTTATTTTCATTGTCTAACTGTTGTGACTTGGACAGTTTTTCCCTGGCTTTTGCAGTTACAGCTTCAATCTGTTTGTAGACTGTAGTTGACGTATCAAGCTGGGTTTCATCTTCGGAATATTTTCTTCTGTAGGATGTCAAGGTTTCATCAGGTGATGGTTGATAATTTACAATATTTTGTAATTTTCCCTGCCTTGCCTTTAGTTTTTGCAGTAGTGCTTTACTTTGAGCACGGAGCTGTTCATCTACATCCATGTCTGTAAATATAAAATTTTAGTAAACTTAACATTAGAATTTAGAAGCAATTGAGAACAAGTTTGACCTAAAATAGGATGAAATTTCAAGAGCCCCAAAATGAACTTCAACTGGGAAACCCATATTTTCGCGACAATGTGCATGATCAAAATACACATACCCAATGGCATGTCAACTCAACACAAAGATTGTTAAGTACCGTGACAACTGGGAAACCAAAATTTTCCCAGCAATGTGTGTATGATGAAAATATGAATAGCCAATGTTACATCAATACCTCCAAAGGATTATAACTGTGTATGAAGTTTCACAAAAATCTGTTAAAAGTGTTCAAGAAAAGTGGTGGACAAAATGGTCTGTATGCTTTTATTATCAATCTTCCCCCTCCTCCTGTGGTGATAACCAAAGTAATATAAATGCAACAAAGAATATTTGATGCATGCAGTTGACAGCAAATCTGATTGCGATTATCGGACAGTTAACAGCAAATCTGTTAGTGATTATCAGAAGCTTTAAACATGGAAAGTGTGGCAGGCCAGACTCGATAGGTGACTGGGTAGCTCAGCGGGTAGAGTGCCCTACTAGTATTGGAAAGGTCACAGGTTCGATTCCCAATTTGGCCACTGCATTTTTCCCCTTTCCTGTTACATTTTGTGGCTCATCCTACCCTGGGAAGTGAAAGACCAACAGGTTGGTCTCAGGGTGGAACCTGGTGGTTTCAAGGGAGTTGAATCTAAATGGAAGGAATGTGGCTGCCGGACTCAACAGGTGGCCGGGCAGCTCAGTGGGTATAGTGCCACTCTAGTATTGGGAAGGTCCCAGGTTCAAGTCCCAGTTTGGCCGCTGCATTTTTCCCTTTCTTGTTACAGACAGTATGGTACATCTATATCTAGTGTTGACTCCATCACTCTTGATAAATATGCAACATATTGGTGCTGGTCAGAAAAGTATGAGTAGATAGGACAGAGAAAAGATAAAAAGGATATCCACATGGGGGGGGGGGGGGGGGGGGGGGGGGGGGGGTGAGAATTACTAGTATATCAATGCTAGGAGCGAGCGCCAAAAGACCTTGGAGACAAGTTCGTGCAAGTCTCATGACAAAGCGTTCTTGGTTACCTGTCATATTTTACTCATTTGCATCGAAATTTAGAGCAAACAAACAATTAAAAATATGTAAACCTTACCAATATTTTCAGAAATTAATGCATTTAATTGTTTGTTGATAAAATGTAGGATTTTTCAAAGACTAAAATATCTTTCTTATTTCATCCGTTCATCTCTTCCACCATTTTGGCCGCTTCAAGAAAATTTATCACATGACAATATTTCCGCAAATTCGATTGGTTGAATAAGAAATCAAACCCATCGCGGGAATGCCTAATCCGAAATCGTAGTCGTAATCTTGTAAAGGGGCGATAACCATCTCATAATTTTTGGACAATGGCACTTGGCAAAATTTTCAGATTTATTCAAAATTCTACAATTTGTCATATAACAATATTTTGCTTTATTGTGATTTTGATTTATGGAGCTTACAACTATGGAAAGATTTCAATATTTTCGGATGGCAACAACAGATTCTACCACACAGAAATTCTTGACAACAAAGTAAAACAAAGCAGACAGTTGAATAAAGACAAAACGAAAGTAGAAACAGTGAAAACAGAACCCAACACGGATAATGATCAAGGAGAGGACGTTAGACCGGAATTTAAAGTAGAAGATGCTTCAGAAGATATAAATGTCATTATAACGTTTACTAAAGCCCAGAAAAACCAAAATTTACAGTCAAAATTTAGGACCACTATGGAATCCATGGTGCATTTTTTGTCGGTTCCAGTTACTTTATACATTATAGGGGACAATGAAAGCCAAGTAATAGCTGCCCAGATAGTTGATACTATTCTACAAGGAAAAGCTAAGAAAATTAAGGTAAGAAAAATCATAAGATTTGTAAAGATGTAGGAGAAAAGAAGCAGGTTCAGAGCAGGGATTGAACACAGGACCTCCCACACTAACCAAGTACCTATCAATACTTAAAAGCTACCCAGACATCTACATTCCTGTCATTATTTTTGAATGTCCCATGGGAAATCTAGCCGATATTTCTTCAGATGGACTTTTATATGGCCACAGTTCACAACTTCCAGGAGCAATACTGGTCACCAAAGTAAGAGGAAGGAGAAAAATGCAGAGCTGCGTTGGGGAAAGAACCCATGACCTCCCGTATTATATGCAAGTGCTCTATCAAATAAGCTACAGATTATTAATCTAGCTAGTAAGTGGAAATATTGCATTTCAACATATGTATCCCATCTTTATTCTTGTGTAGCCAATTGTCCAACCATTTTGGAAGACACGGGCACATGTATGAAACATCAATATACATGTATATCCAAAGCGCCTGGGTTGATCAGTGGTAGAGTTAGCAACTGGAAAGTGGGAGGTCATGGGTTTAAACCCTGGGTCATACATTAGACTTTAAAATTTGAGATACTGCTTCCCGATCTTGAAGATTGAATAAACTGCTTTACCCAATGTCAATATAGGGTGACGGGGGTGGGGTGAGTAGTATTTATATGCTTGTCTTTGGCATACTGACTCTTTGAGCTAGCAACTTAAAGTCACCTAGCTTGCATGCTAGTACAAAGCAGACCATAAAACACACTTATGCACAAACTTGTTCTTAGATTAATCCTTAGAGATTAATAAATTTCATCTTTTGATAGAAAATTGCTAACGCATCATTAAACATGACAACCAACCTGCCCAACCAGTGCAGTGGCTGGTCACGAAGCACCAATCTATGTGACGTGGTAACAATACTGTAGAAGATAACTAGGAAGGCTAACTGGTGGTTCTGGTTGTTTATTCCGGATGTGGGTGTCTATGTGTAGATGTGTGTGTGTGTGTGGAATGAAACCTGCGACAACCCTTTATACTCTTCTGTTAGGTAACAGAAGGTTAGAGCATGACCTGAACCTTTTACCAAATATCATGATTTGTAAGGTCAATTGGACAAAGGTGCATACATCATGTAATGTCCAGGCTGTACGTTATTGAATAATTGTCTAGAGGTAAAGGCTTGCCTGACCATTGACCTGAGGATGACCTGAGTAATTAACCTTATATAAAATATAGCCGAAAGTACAATTTTGAAAACCAGAAAATATTTGGGTTTATTTTTATATAATTTCTTATATCATTACAGCAGTGAAGTATGGCACATATCATGTTTATACAGGCCTCGTAAAAGATAAAGCACTTGGCCACACTTACTACCTGGGTTTGAATCCCACTTTGAAAAGATCCTAGTGTGTTTAAGTTTGTGAGTTTACTTATCAAAGGTTTGCGGTTTTCTTCAAGTACTTCAGTTTCCTCTACCATTTCAGAACTGACCATCTTGATATAGGTGAAAGAATCTTAACTAAGTCATAAACACTATTTCTCAACTCACTCAGAAACTGACTAGTTCTTCCCAAAGGTTACTAGTCCCAGGCTGTTATTTTCAACAGTTAAACTCTGTGTTTATGTTTTATCTGTGCCTTAACATATCTTTGTTTTATTTTACAGATTGTGAAGTTAGATATAGAGACTCTTGTAGAGAAGTTACATGAAATTGTTAAAGAAATGCAAAAACATTTTAGTTTCAAACCGGGAACCTATTACAGTGATTCTTTGTTCTTCCTGTCCATAGCCATTCAGCGTGTGATGCCAAGTACGATGAAAAAAGTCATAATGCTGGACGCAGATCTGAAATTTAATAATGACATACACCATCTTTATAATTTGTTTAAACAGTTTTCTTCGGAAAATATTATCGGAATTGCTAGAGAAAATCAACCCGTTTATCGCCACACATTTCATATGTATCGTAATAAAAACCCCGGAACCCGCGTCGGAGGACCGCCCCCAAATGGTTTGACAGGATTTAATAGTGGCGTTTTGTTACTCGATTTAGACAAAATGAGACAATCGTCTTTATATAATTTTGTAATAACAACGGAATATGTTCAGAATGCGTCTTCTAAATATATGTTTAAAGGACACCTGGGTGACCAAGACTTTTTTACGCTGGTCTCATTAGAACATGAAAATTTATTTTTTATTTTACCTTGTACATGGAACAGACAGTTGTGTATATGGTGGAAAGACAAAGGTTATGAATCAGTTTTTGACCAATATTATAATTGTGACGGCCATATTAATATTTACCATGGTAACTGTAATACAAAAATACCAGTTTTGGAATGGGAAAAAACTGATAAACGCTGATTTATCATATTTAAACTTATCCAACTATACATATAATTTTTATTAGGCTACACCAAATTAATCTATAGTTCTAAAGTTTTTTGGTTTTTTTTTTTAAAAATTGAGTGGAACAGCCATTTGAAATTGAATACAATCTTTTCCTTAAAAAATTCTCCAGACAGCCTGTTACGAACCCAAATTCGAACTATTTTTATCATATTAAGTGGTGCCCATATTAATATACCAGTTTTGGAATGGGAAAAAAACTTTAACTAATTTTTCATTTGGATGATAAATATTTAAATTTATCTCACCATAAGTTAGGAGATAATTTGAGGGTAATTGTATATTTTTTATGCTTCTCATGTTTGTCTATCATGCCTCCCAACATTGTTTTCCCTTATTTAGTGAAGGCTCTATATCATAGTGGTCTAAAGTGCACATTTACAGATCACAGTATCTCATCACTTAGGTGCAAATCTCACTTGGGACTGATACTAGTGTTAGAAAGTTTGTCAGTTTGCATGTCAAAAGGCAGTGGTTTTCTCTGGACACTCTGGTTTCCTCTACCATCTATGAACTGAATGCCTCAATGTGGGTGAAAAAAATCTTGATTGGAGCCTTAGACTCCATTATTCAACTCCACTCTTAACTGATTTTTTCACCTAATTTTATTTTCTATTTCACAAATTCAGAAGAAAAGGCATTACAGTCCAACCTGCCTTAAAGGCACTTATAAAGACCAGTAGAATTGTATTCCAATTTTTCTTTATTCATATTATTTTAACCTGCATATAAAGGTCACCTGCCCATGAAGGTAACTTTTCCTGGTTCCCTTGGGTGGCATTTATAGACAGGTTTTACTGTATTTTTTCCCAATTGTATATTTGATTGTTTATATAGATTGATTATATGTATCTTAAGTTAAACATTCCAAGGTTTTGGGCTTTCATTCATATTTGTAACCCTGTCATCATCAAAATACCATACATAAAATCCATTACAACATGTGTGATTGATAATAAAGTTCACCAGTGTAACATTTAATACCCCATCAGTGTTGAATCATGAAAGAGCCTGGTTCCATTACCTGAAAATAATGAATGTCCTACAAATACTATCTGTATGCCAACTCTAGCCATCTTTTTAGTCTTAGAATAGAGTTTTGAATAAATTAAATTTCATATTTTTTTATTCTTTGACTCAAATACACATTTTTTTCAAATAAAAAGATTCAATGTACTGTATTTAATAATATTGGACCATTTTTTGGAAGCGTGGTCCTAATTTTTCAAGGCCAGTGCCAGTATGGCATTTCTATATGTCCTTGAGCACTGCCCCATAATATTTGTATGGAACAATTCTGAAATATTAATACATGTATTTGTAGGGTTAAAATTTAGAATTGTGTTGTGTAAAATGAAAGTCTTATCATTTGTCATTAAATTTAGTGGTATTTACCACTCACAAAAAGGTTTAGTCTCACTTAGCATACATTTTAAAAAACCATAGTCTCACTTAGCATACATTTTAAAATCACCAAATTTTACCTGAGACATGTACACCTGGCTATAGTCAATAAATAGAAAAAAATAAATTAATAAATTTGTTTTATGAACGGAAATGTGGTCAAGTTTTAGAAAAACAAAAGCAATTTCTAAGAGAAATGTAATTCCATTAAGATATTCACTTTTGTGCTTTATTTAAAAAATGTTTTAGTTTTGTTTTTCTGCCATTAAAATTTCCCTTATGTAATGAGATTTATGGACTTTGTGAAAAATTAATATTATTGTCTATTTAAAGTATTCCGTACTTTTTCTTTATTGGTAAATGAATTCAGATCTTTTTAATTAATAACCTGCTAATTATAGTGAAAATTCTGTCTTTTTTCACAATTTGAAAATGTGATTATTATTTTTAATTTTGATTATATTATTATTATAAATTTTTTTATAAAGAAATTGGCTAACATCTTCACTGTGACAGTTTTCAGTATTCGGATTAAAATAGAAATGAACACATTTAATTCTTGTGAATTTTAATTTGCATTAATATCATTTTATGTTGAAACAGACTTTAGTTTACCTGTAATTAATTTCTATTGTTCTCTCCATGGTCCACAACCATGTTCCAGTCTCACTTAGCATACATAAAAATCCTACCTTTTTACCTTGAAATTCCAAATGTATGCTAAGTGAGACTACAGGCACAAAAATAGTGAGATCCTTCAATACACATCCACAGTTTCCACACACCCACATCCACCCATCCCATTACATTTAGTGGTATTGTAAACACTATAATAGTGAAATAAACCTCCCATATTTGTGATTTTTAGCTCACCTGAGCCAAAGGCTCAGATGAGCTATTGCAATCTATCACCGTCCGTCGTCCGTCGTGCGTCGTGCGTCGTCCGTCGTCCGTCGTGCGTAAACTTTACATTTTAATCTTCTCCTCCAAATCTACTGGGCCATATTTGATGAAACTTAGTGATTTTCATGCCTAGGTTACAGCCTTTCAAAATTGTGTTCGGGGTTTGGCCACGCCCAACAAGATGGCCACTGTTACTAAAAATAGCAAAAAAAAACAAAAAAATCTTCTTCTCTGAAACCAAAAGGTGCAGGCAAATTTTGATTGGATATTTGGATTCAGCATACCTGGGAACATTAAAATTGTGTTTTTCATGAAAATTGAACGAAAAATAGGTTACGCGTTTTTTGCGTAAAGTTGCGTAATTTTTAAAATGAGACATTTATTGTTATAACTTCATAACGGCTGAAGATAATTGTATGGAGTTTTCACTGTTGATCTTGTCTTGCAATTTTCTTCCAATTGATGTCAAGGTCGAAGGTCAAGGTCATGTCCCAGTTTTGACCTTGATAAAAAATGCTATTTTTTTAACATTTCTTGTGATAATGGCATAGGATTTTCAGTTATTTGTAGGTATTGACATGACGATCATTTTGATACATAGATCAAGGTCATGGGTTCAAAGGTCAAGGTCACAGATATCCAAGAATACCAATTAGTTAATTATCTGCAAAACTATGAATTTTTTGTATAGGCATGTATATCAGAATATTGTAGGTAATGGCACAATGGTCATTTTGATATATGAATAAAGGTCATGGGTTCAAAGGTCAGGTCACAGATGTAAACAAGTACTGAAATGGTTAATTATCTCAAAAACTATAAACTTTTTGATAGGCATGTATATTGGAATATTGTAGGTATTGGCCTAACGATCATTTTGATATATGAATGAAGGTCATAGGTTCAAAGGTCAAGGTCAAAGACATGAACAAATACTTAAATAATTAATTATCTCAAAAACTATAAACTTTTTGTATAGGCATGTATATTGGAACATTGTAGGTATTGGCCTAATGATCATTTTGATATATGAATGAAGGTCATAGGTTCAAAGGTCAAGGTCATAAAAATGAACGAATACTTAAATGGTTAATTATCTCAAAAACTATAAACTTTTTGTATAGGCATGTATATTGGAATATTGTAGGCATTGGCCTAACGATCATTTTCATATATGAATGAAGGTCATAGGTTCAAAGGTCAAGGTCATAGCTGCGAACGAATATTTAAATGGTTAATTATCTCAAAAACTATAAACTTTTTGTATTGGCATGTATATGGAATTTGTAGGTATTGGCCTAATGCACATTTTAATTTACAGATGTTTTAGCTTTTTATAATAATATTAGCTAGACTTTAAATATGTTATATAGCATACTTATATAATAATTATTAACACTAATTTGCAAAAAATACTTGCATATTATTGGCCCTACTGCTAAAACTTTAATATTCTCTTTTATTAATGTCATTGACCATTGAACCTCTGCATAAGATATGTACTCTTCCTCAGGTGAGCGTTAAGGCCCATGGGCCTCTTGTTAAAAGTTATTTATAGTGAATATTTTCTTAAAAACTTAGTTATTCATAGAATTTTAACATCAACTTTTCCTAACACATTTCACACAAATGTTTTGGGTTTTGATTTTGAGGTAAGCTGATGAACTGTTGTACTCAATAATAAAGGCAATCATTCTTTTGTTAAAACTTATAAAGGAAGGAGTTTTAAGTTAAGCTGTCATTGATTAGAATTTGATTATCAATATATCAACTGAAAATATATCCATAAACCAATATATTGAAATATCGGAAAATGATAAAAGTAGTTTATTTTTTGTTGAATCTTTTATAGACAGATTATTTTTCACCAATATCTGGCATGTCTGGTGTCATCTCATAAATGTTTCAAAAATTATATGTACTCTGTTTTGTATGTCAGTTAGTTTTGAGATACATTAAAATGACAGGTTGTAATTATAATACATCTACAACCAGTTTAATCTATGTGTCATTGATTACTCCAACATCAGCCATGAACTGAAGGCCCTTTTTGTTGATATCGATACTCAAAAAATGTATCAATGGCTTTTATCGATGATATAGATCTATTAATGACAGTTGTAGTTTTAAGACATTTTTTATTGTACATTATTGATGTACAGTATGTGGATTTTTAATTAATTTTGCTGAATGCTGCTTTGATAATTTTTTATTTTGTTGTTGATTATGGGTATTTGTTTATTTTTTATAATAAAAAATATATATCCCTTTTTCAAAATCTTAAGAATGTTTTATCTTAAAAAAACCCCATTTCAGATGTCAGATTTGAATTGAGTAATGGTGTTAAAAGTCCCAGTGAAGAGTATTTGACTTACATTAAGATGTCGCCAGCTATAGGCGAAGGTGCAGAAATTTACCTGTGCATTGCGCTGATGGCATTATACAGCAGGGTTCTTAATAATGTCCACTGTGACATGGGACCTTGTTTATTTTAAGTTTCCATCTGAAACTGTGACTTGGCAAAAGAAATGTCTTCAGCCAGACCCAGTCAGGTTTGAACCCACAACCTTCCAATTAATGGAGGAAGTATTCTAGCAACTGAGCTACTGCAGTGGCCAGACATTGATGGTAGAGTTGTCTAAAGAACATGCTTGTGGATCATAGAACCCCTAACCTCCTACGTTCAGAACCCTCTTAGGACAGATCATAGTGTGTGGATGTTTGTGAGTTTGTTTGCCAGAGGTGGGTGGTTTTCTCTGGGCATATCAGTTTCCTGAACTGAGTGCTTTGATAAAAGTGAAAAAATCTTAGCTTTGCCATGAAACTCCATTAAAAAAAGAAAAAAATAGATGCTATTGTAAATCAGTTTGCTTGGTTGAAACTACCAGTATCTGTTGAGTAGATGTTCAAAATGATGTTTTCAGTATTATTTTCACTTATATCGAGGCAGCACCAGTCAAATGTATAGCAACGTCACAACCCCTATGTGAAGTTTCAGGAATTCATATTTTACAAATCAATTATGGCAGTGATTTAGCATTAAGGACTGTTTTGGACGTGAATTTATTTTTTTAGGTTAAGATTTTAAATTAAATTACTTGTTCAAGATTTATGTAGCTAGCAAGAAGCTATGTGGTTACTCTTCCATAGCATTCTGCCTCACTTCCCTTGTGGAAGTTCAGGTGTGTCTGTTAATATGCCAGTTTTCAAATGATTGACTTGCTTTTTGGATGGGAATTTAAACCTTAACTGGCATTATTACTGCCATTTACATTTTAGCTACATCTACATGATGTGTAAAAAAGCTATTTTCACATTCCATGTATCTATGTTGGCATCCAGTTAAATTTATTGGACAAATTTATAAAATGCCATTCACACAGATGAGCTAACTGGTTTCATTTGTCACTCTGTTATTAATTTGTTTATTCAGTGGTCCAAATTTAGAGACTTGACAAATACAATCATTGGTCCCTATATATTGTTAGGTCTTTTCTTTTTTTTTTTTTTTTTTTTTTTTTTTTTTTTTTTTTTGACGGTTTCTTTATTTAGGTCTTGCTGGTCAAGAGGTCTAAAGTGTGAGCTCTACTTATCACAGTGTGTTCCACTGTATAGGATCCTTATTATTAAATTATATTGTTAATAAGAAAAGGTGCATCCAGAATTTATGTCATGTTCCATAAAAAGAACAGTTAAAACTTATCCAAAAGAAGGAACAGTTAAAGCTAACCAAAAGGTAGGAACAGTTAAACCTAACCAAAAGGAGGAACAGTTAAAACCTACCCAAAAGGTAGGAACAGTTAAAACCTACCCAAAAGGTAGGAACAGTTAAAACCTACCCAAAAGTAGGAACACTTAAAACCTACCCAAAAGAAGGAACAGTTAAAGCTAACCAAAAGGTAGGAACAGTTAAACCTAACCAAAAGTAGGAACAGTTAAAACCTACCCAAAAGGTAGGAACAGTTAAAACCTACCCAAAAGTAGGAACACTTAAAACCTACCCAAAAGAAGGAACAGTTAAAACCTACCCAAAAGTAGGAACAGTTAAACCTACCCAAAAGGAGGAACAGTAAAACCTTCCCAAAGGGAGGAACAGTTAAACTTACCTAAAAGTAGGAGTAGCTAAAATACCCAAAGGGAGGAACATTTAAACCTAACCAAAACGAGTAGCAGTTACACCTACCCAAAAGGAGGGACAGTTAAACCTATCTAAAAAGTAGGAACAGTTAAAGCTTACCTAAAGGAGGAACAGTTAAACCTAACTAAGACGAAAAACAGTCAAACCTACCCAAAAGCAGAAACAGTTCAACCTACTCAAAAAGAAGAAGAGTTAAGTCTCACCAAAAGGAGGAACAGTGGAACCTACCAAAAGGACAAGCAGTTCAACCTTCTCAAAAGAGTGAACAGTGAATCTTACCCAAAAGGAGGAACAGTTAAACCTAACCAAAATGAGAAACAGTTAAATCTAACCAAAATGAGAAACAGTTAAATCAAACCAAAATAAAAACAGTTAAACCTAATTAAAAGGAGGAACAGTTAAACCTAACCAAAATGAGAAACAGTTAAATCTAACCAAAATGAGAAACAGTTAAATCAAACCAAAATAAAAACAGTTAAATCTAATTAAAAGGAGGAACAGTTAAACCTAACCAAAATGAGAAACAGTTAAATCTAACCAAAATGAGAAACAGTTAAATCTAACCAAAATGAGAAACAGTTAAATCTAACCAAAATAAAAACAGTTAAACCTAACCAAAAGGAGGAACAGTTAAACCTAACCAAAATGAGAAACAGTTAAATCTAACCAAAATGAGAAACAGTTAAATCTAACCAAAATGAGAAACAGTTAAATCAAACCAAAATAAAAACAGTTAAACCTAATTAAAAGGAGGAACAGTTAAACCTAACCAAAATGAGAAACAGTTAAATCTAACCAAAATGAGAAACAGTTAAATCTAACCAAAATAAAAACGGTTAAACCTAACCAAAAGGAGGAACAGTTCAACCTACTCAAAAAGAATAACAATTAAACCTACCAAAAAGGAGGAACAGTTAAACCTAACCAAAAGGAGGAACAGTTAAACCTAACCAAAAGGAGGAACAGTTAAACCTAACCAAAAAGGAGGAACAGTTAAACCTTACCAAAAGGAGGAACAGTTAAACCTAACCAAAAGGAGGAGCAGTTAAACCTAACTAAAAGGAGCAGCAGTTAAACCTAACCAAAAGGAGGAACAGTTGAACCTAACCAAAAGGAGGAACAGTTAAACCTAACCAAAAGGAGGAACAGTTAAACCTAACCAAAAGGAGGAACAGTTAAACCTAACCAAAAGGAGGAGCAGTTAAACCTAACCAAAAGGAGGAACAGTTAAACCTAACCAAAAGGAGGAACAGTTAAACCTAACCAAAAGGAGGAACAGTTAAACCTAACCAAAAGGAGGAACAGTTAAACCTAACCAAAAGGAGGAGCAGTTAAACCTAACCAAAAAGAGGAGCAGTTAAACCTAACCAAAAGGAGGAGCAGTTAAACCTAACCAAAAGGAGGAACAGTTAAACCTAACCAAAAGGAGGAACAGTTAAACCTATCCGAAAGGAGGAACAGTTAAACCTATCCGAAAGGAAGACCAAAAGGAGGACAGTTAAACCTATCCGAAAGGAGGAACAGTTAAACCTATCCGAAAGGAAGACCAAAAGTAGGAACAGTTAAAACCTACCCAAAAGGTAGGAACAGTTAAAACCTACCCAAAAGTAGGAACACTTAAAACCTACCCAAAAGAAGGAACAGTTAAAACCTACCCAAAAGTAGGAACAGTTAAACCTACCCAAAAGGAGGAACAGTAAAACCTTCCCAAAGGGAGGAACAGTTAAACTTACCTAAAAGTAGGAGTAGCTAAAATACCCAAAGGGAGGAACATTTAAACCTAACCAAAACGAGTAGCAGTTACAAAAGGAGGGACAGTTAAACCTATCTAAAAAGTAGGAACAGTTAAAGCTTACCTAAAGGAGGAACAGTTAAACCTAACTAAGACGAAAAACAGTCAAACCTACCCAAAAGCAGAAACAGTTCAACCTACTCAAAAAGAAGAAGAGTTAAGTCTCACCAAAAGGAGGAACAGTGGAACCTACCAAAAGGACAAGCAGTTCAACCTTCTCAAAAGAGTGAACAGTGAATCTTACCCAAAAGGAGGAACAGTTAAACCTAACCAAAATGAGAAACAGTTAAATCTAACCAAAATGAGAAACAGTTAAATCAAACCAAAATAAAAACAGTTAAACCTAATTAAAAGGAGGAACAGTTAAACCTAACCAAAATGAGAAACAGTTAAATCTAACCAAAATGAGAAACAGTTAAATCTAACCAAAATGAGAAACAGTTAAATCAAACCAAAATAAAAACAGTTAAACCTAATTAAAAGGAGGAACAGTTAAACCTAACCAAAATGAGAAACAGTTAAATCTAACCAAAATGAGAAACAGTTAAATCTAACCAAAATAAAAACGGTTAAACCTAACCAAAAGGAGGAACAGTTCAACCTACTAAAAAAGAATAACAATTAAACCTACCAAAAAGGAGGAACAGTTAAACCTAACCAAAAGGAGGAACAGTTAAACCTAACCAAAAGGAGGAACAGTTAAACCTAACCAAAAGGAGGAACAGTTAAACCTTACCAAAAGGAGGAACAGTTAAACCTAACCAAAAGGAGGAGCAGTTAAACCTAACTAAAAGGAGCAGCAGTTAAACCTAACCAAAAGGAGGAACAGTTGAACCTAACCAAAAGGAGGAACAGTTAAACCTAACCAAAAGGAGGAACAGTTAAACCTAACCAAAAGGAGGAACAGTTAAACCTAACCAAAAGGAGGAGCAGTTAAACCTAACCAAAAGGAGGAACAGTTAAACCTAACCAAAAGGAGGAACAGTTAAACCTAACCAAAAGGAGGAACAGTTAAACCTAACCAAAAGGAGGAACAGTTAAACCTAACCAAAAGGAGGAGCAGTTAAACCTAACCAAAAAGAGGAGCAGTTAAACCTAACCAAAAGGAGGAGCAGTTAAACCTAACCAAAAGGAGGAACAGTTAAACCTAACCAAAAGGAGGAACAGTTAAACCTATCCGAAAGGAAGACCAAAAGGAGGACAGTTAAACCTATCCGAAAGGAGGAACAGTTAAACCTATCCGAAAGGAAGACCAAAAGGAGGAACAGTTAAACCTATCTGAAAGGAATACCAAAAGGAGGAACAGTTAAACCTAACCAACAGGAGGAGCAGTTAAACCTAACCAAAAGGAGGAACAGTTAAACCTAACCAAAAGGAGGAACAGTTAAACCTAACCAAAAGGAGGAGCAGTTAAACCTAACCAAAAGGAGGAACAGTTAAACCTAACCAAAAGGAGGAACAGTTAAACCTAACCAAAAGGAGGAACAATTAAACCTATCCAAAAGGAGGAACAGTTAAACCTAACCAAAAGGAGGAACAGTTAAACCTAACCAAAAGGAGGAACAGTTAAACCTAACCAAAAGGAGGAGCAGTTAAACCTAACCAAAAGGAGGAACAGTTAAACCTAACCAAAAGGAGGAGCAGTTAAACCTAACCAAAAGGAGGAACAATTAAACCTATCCAAAAGGAGGAACAGTTAAACCTAACCAGTGAGTGTATTGGAAAGCAGCAGTGTTTTAAATGTACTTTTCCCCCAAAGAAAATACAAATATAACAACTTCACTGTCTAAAAATGGCGTTTATAGTGCAAGCGCGCGGTATTCAGTTTACTTTGCACGGTAATTGAACTCATTTCTATACAGTTTTAGGGATTGACCTCTCAACCTCACCCAATGAACAAGCATGTTTAAAACATTTTTCTGCACTTATATGTATATATATATAGCGAAGGTAAATAATATATATACATAAAAGCAAATAAACAAGTATATTACCTATTGATTTCTTTACAATAACTTTTTCTTAGCCCGTTTCTTGCAAAAAATACATTTATATCTATGGCCCGATTATGTGAAAGTAAGTTACCGTTAGGTAAATATTTATTTTTTAAAGTCAAAAATATTAGTACACATGCAAGTATTCACTGCTTTAAAATACTACTATAGACATAGACAATGTGTAAAACATATTCTGTTTTTTATACGACTGAAGAAAGA
Source organism: Anadara kagoshimensis (assembly GCA_021292105.1). NCBI lineage: Eukaryota > Metazoa > Mollusca > Bivalvia > Arcoida > Arcidae > Anadara > Anadara kagoshimensis. The sequence goes on along the minus strand of CM037870.1, from coordinate 19,436,415 downwards.
TATGGCTTCGACCGAATTTTACGCTGAGAAGTTTTTTCTAGGAGTTTTATTTTTTATAATTTTTATGTTAGACTACGGGAAATGGTAAGTAATTCAAATATAATTACTGTAGTGATTCATATATTCATGGTTTAAAATTTCGTGGTTTTGTGATTTTATATATAAAAACCATTAGCAAAAATTTTCACAGAACGCCAAGTGTTTTGTGGAAATAAATCCCATTTAGAGGTCATGATTACCGAGCCAGTAAGGTGACATGAATAAAAAAAAGTTATTATGTGTATTAGCAATAGTTATTTCGTATTTTCGAAATACATGCCAGCTAAACATTTTCGTTGACAATTTCGTGGCAATTAATAACCCACGAAAAATAGTGAAATATAACACCCACGAATATTTGTGATTTTGCATAGGTGTAAAGAGCGATAGGATTTTATCCTAAATGAACCGTTTTGACTTCTGAAGAATAAATGTCTAAATACCCGGCATTTGAACATTTAAGTTCAAACGTGTATTTAAATGAAAAAATAATATCATGGCTTATTCGAATTTTCAGATTTGGGCTTATAAAAAGGTAACATTTTATTGATTGTTTTACAAAGTCGATCTTTATGTTTTCCAATGTCAAAATATGAAAATGAGGTTTTTAATTTTATCTTTGAAAAATTGTTCTCGGAGGAGGGCCAATTTTTTAACGTTGAGTACTGCCTCTGAATGAAACCTTTTTTGGTATATTTAAACTGAGCACAGGACATATAATTCATGTTGTACATGTACGTAAGTGTAAGGCCAGGTCCCAATTTCCCCAATTAAAGGAAAATCTTGGTTAAATAATAATAGTGAAAATCGCATATCAAATCAGTCGGACATCTTATTATCTCCTATTTTAAAACATTGAAATGTTAACTCATTGTCAGGGCCGTAACTAGGATTGATTTGTGGGCGAGGCAAGCCGGACGCGTCAAAGCGCGTCGAGCTAGGGGGTCCGAGGGCATGCCCCCTGAAAATGCTTCGAAAAATGTACAACATTTTGATTACGTCGTTGGCTCTTATATATTTAGTGACTCACTGGATTAACAATCCCCAAGGAAACAGGAAATGATAATCTTTCAGAAATTATTATGGTTCATACTGAATAATTCTGTAAAGTAGAGAGATAGACAGACAGTCGGATGCAGCAAAAACTATATAACCCGTTCTTTATGCTGTGTTTGGCAAGTGGGAACTATCACAGCTTCAGAATTGATATTTCCACTAGCAGAATCCGATAGTGTGCATGTAGTTGCAGGTTCTGAGCGTTTCGTAAAGAAGTTGTCGAGTTTAGATTGCTTTGGCAGTGCCGCATATTTTCACAAATGATGTGCAAACTGGAAGTTGCAATTTGTGTATAAAATTCCAAACGAAACACAAAAAGATCTGGAAAGATAGTTCATAGAGGGCAAAAAGAAAACCTTTTACCTGTTAAAGCTTCAACAAAGATTTACAAATTAACAAACTCATAGGTTTTTATCAGTAATTTATTTGGATATAATGGATTTAATTACCCAGAATTTAAGAAAATCCTGGACGAGGCAACTGCCTCGTCTGCCTCTGTAGTAGTTACGGCTCCGATTGTCTCAATATGTGTTTTTATATTACGACTGATTGTTTATGTTTTCTTTGTATCATTGTGTTTCAAAAATTTTGAAACTGACAAAATAAGTTAAACCTGTGAATTTCCGCCAGCGATGTGAGGTCAAGTGTTTCGGAAAGGCAAGCATCTCTTGTTTAGCTAGCTACAACCGCAATGTGTGTAATCAAAATTGAAAGGACCATGGAACTATTGGACGTCAAACATATCCAGGGTAAGCCTGGAAACAAGCACATCATACTTATCAACAATATAGTGATGACGACCATAAACCTTTTTTCGAGGGCCTTGATATGCCTAGGCTTGCAATAGCTTTGCGTCAACAAATTATTTATAAGCAGCTTGCATTGTTATGTAAAGTGCCCATAGCGGAAACAAGCTATACCATAGCGTAAATTAATTGTGAAACAAATACACCACAGACAGAAAAAACAGTTACATTGCTGCATAGAAAAAGAAAAAAGACGATAGAAAATTTAAAGTTATCACCTGTGCTATACAGCTTCAAATGAAGCATTTCGTTGGCGTCATAATTTAGGTATAAGTTTAAATATAAAGCAGAACTTGAAGAATCAGCCGTATCTTTAATTTCAAGCTCACAAGGACAGATAGCATTTACAGTCACATAGTCTCCCTTTAGGCTATGGAGAAATAAAACGTCATCTATATATCTGTATGTGGATTCGAATAATTTGGCTACAGTATTCACTCTAGATTTAACCAGAACTGTCTCTTGAGAGCAAAATACCCCCAACCCAAAAATCTACAAGGGTTTAATGTTTTTCCGCGACCTTGACCTTTCCGATATGACTTTGATTCAAGGCCATACCACACCTTTAGACCATGAAGATTATTCATGTGAAGTTTTATGACAGTCGTTCAAAGCAATCATGAGATATGGCCCGGGCACGATCAAACAGACACGGCGATTCCTATACAACCCCCAGAAACTAGTTTGCGGGGAGGTATAACAATGTTCTGCATAAATTCTGCTTGGTACGAGTAAAAAAAAACAAATCGGCAAACATTTTCAATTTTAGCTTCAACAGTGAATTTTGTTTGGATAAGACAGATGGTTACCATGAGGATGCCACAGATTGTGCCAGCTACTATCATTGTACTTTTGGAAGTACCTTTCACTACACCTGTCCAGTGGGTACCACCTGGGACCAGCTTCTCGTCAATTGTAACTACGCCGCCACCACATGTGCACCACAGATAGAACAGGTACCACCAACACCATCATCAGGTAAGGAGGATTACAGAACAGGCTTACCAATTCGACGGATTTGTTTCATAAAAAACGCATAAAGAGACGGATGAAATGAAAAGGTCAAAATAGACATATTTGTCCAATTTTGACGTTTTTTTTAAATTAAAAGTACTAAAAATTCGGACATTTGTATGAAAATTTACCAAAATCAAACACTTAACGATAAAAACGTATCCGTAAATGGCAACCTTGTGCACTAAAAATGTACCGATCTGGACAAATACATGAATTTGATTGGCCAGCCTGACGGGGACCACATTCATTATTCGACTTAAGTACCCATTTAGAAAGTAGTATATATCTGACGATACAAAAATATTGCTTATCGAGTTTGTTTTTCCCCCTTCCATTTTGATGTTTGGCTTCAAACATGATTTATAAGATTGTAAAACCTAACTTTGTTATTTAACGTTTTGCATCACAGGAACCAGTTTCATAATAACTTATAGTTACGCCATGTGCTACTTTTGAATTTTATGAAATAATGCATTCAAAAGTAGCACATGACATTTATAAAAATTCAAAAGTAGCACATTACAGTTCTATAAAAGTACTCTTTTTATATACTTATGTTTTTTTTTTTTTTTAAATTATTATGAAACTGGTCCCTGTGTTTTGTATTAAAATAAATACATATATGGCCATCGGAAATAAGGTGCCTAATTTTGGCTAAACTTTATAACAAGGTTATTCATTGTCCTAACCTCTTAGGATTAACATTTGAAACGCATTGTAAGTAAAGTTCCACGGTTAATGATGCTGCGTATACGAATTTGGCATTTCACCTTAATTTAACATACTGTACAGACCTGACAAAAGTTTACCAATAAGCTAACATATTAGTGTCGGGTCCGTAGTTCAACTCGTCCCCTCTTTAGCTATACAGTCCAACCTGTCTTAAACGCCACCTCTATATAAGGGCGACCTGCTTATAAAGGCCAGTAGAATTGTATCCCGATTGTTGTTTATTCATATCATTTGGACCTGTATATAAAGGTCACCTGTTCATAAAGGCCACTTTTACCAGTTCCCTTGGGTAGCCTTTATAAACAGGGTTGACTGTATATCAACAGCTTTTTGTCAACTGCTATCTCTCTCTCGGTATATTTCGACCACCCGACAGCCGAATCGTGATTACTTTTCGTTAGCTCAGTGTTAAACTTTCGACAGGTCTATGTACCGTACTGTCCGATAATTAGGACAATGTGGTGATAATGACACAGCACAGAACTGTCGAAACATGAACACTGAGTAACTAATTATTTAAGGATCGACAGCTCATTTCGAGCCCTAGTTAGCTATACAGTCAAACCTGTCTATAAAGGTCACCCAAAGGGAACCCGTGAAAGTGGCCATTATGGACAGGTGGCCTTTATATATAGGTTCAAACATATGAATAAAGAACAATTGGAATACATTTCTACTGGCCTTTATAAGCAGATGACCCTTATATAAAGGCGACCTTTAAGGCAGGCTGGACTGTAGAACGACAGTTGCCACTATCTATCTCTCGGTCAGTTGCTATCCATATCTCGGCCACTCGATTGTCGAGCTCACTTTTTTGTTAGCTCAGTGTTCAACTTTCGGCAGGTCTGTAAACCTACTGTCCGATAATTAGGACATGCGGTGACAATGGTATGTTATACATGTACTATGTTACTCTCTTCTCAAGATTGATTAAAAAAACCAGCTGTCGCAGTCTTTTGTCATTTAATTTTGAGTAATACCTATATTACCATTTAACAAGTATAAGATTGATAAAGTTTCATAGGCAAACACCATTGACCTGTCCGGTTGACATTTTGTTAAGAATATTCAAATGTACGATGATCCGCCCAATGGGTAGTGTTAGGATTCAAGTTTATACATAAACAATGCATATTTCCAATGAAAGAGGAAATAAACGCATTTAATATCATATAAGTAGATCAACTGGTCCATCACGATAAATAAAATTAAAGGTCAAGCGGACAGGTAAATGTTGTTTGCCTATATAATCGAAAATATAATTCTATACATGAGTTTAATTTATTGTTATGCATTGTCAATAAGCGTTAATTTTTTATTAATTATTTCATCCTTCTATAGTTACGCGACCTTTATTATATTAGTTGAGTATACTATCTATCGAGCTATTTACCCGCAAGTTCCTTTATAAATGTCATTTGTCCTCGGCAAATGACATAAAGAAACTTGCGGGTAAATAGCTCATTTGCCGAGGTTTAAGCTTTGGGGATTTTTTGAAATACTTACTTTTATTATTTTTTTTATTTGTTTATTATTTATTTATTTAAAACTGTTTGTGTACTGTAAAATGGGAAATTTTCGCGATTTACAACCAGAGCCATTTCGAGTTATTCGCGTATTTCTATTTTCGTTGCTAGTTTAATATATATTTATTTATTATTCGCGAAATTTTTATTTTAGCGTCTTTGCTACTTTCGCAAAGGTACGCGAAAATGTAACAAACGCAAAATTTTTCCTATTTAAGGTATTTTCGACTTCGTTGTCTTAAAATTCTCAGCCGCGTTTTTGTTAATTATATATAATTTCTGTTGAATTATGACGCTTTTTCGAGGCTCTGGATTTTCCATATATTTATAATTTTTACTTTCAGGTAACAACAACAGCAGATTTATTTCAAACCACTACACCGTGACAAAAAACAAACAGCATCTACAGACGCCAATAGAAACCACTCAAGCGAAAAGTATAATCAACTGCGCAAATATATGTACCTCAAGAGGCCCTCAAAACTGCCTATCTTTTAATTTCATTAAAAATTCAGCTCTGTCTGCATCTATTTGTGAATTATATGATGTGAAACCAAATATTGAGACTCTTGGAGACAATGCGCAGTCTAGGTTTGGTGTCGCTGATTAAATTCATACTATGTGTAACTGTGATAATGTGCTGAATGAAGCACTGGAAATGATGACAGTTTGAGATTAAATATAGGAGTTTAATGGTTACTTTTGCCATGTGTTACTTTTGAAATTTTATAAAACAATGCATCACAAGGGATACTAATCCGCTCGCAATAGAGCACTGTCAGAAATACGAGTGACACCGACGGTTTTTAGCTCACCTGACCGAAGGTCATGTGAGCTTATGGCATAGCGCAGCGTGTGTATGTGCGTGTGTGCGTGTGTGCGTCGTTAACACCTATTTTCGACTTCTCCTCTGAAACTACTGGACAGTTTTTGATGAAACTTTGTCAGAAGTATATATGGGCCGGTGCAATTCAGATTTGTTCGTGGCGTTGCTATGGCTACCATAACTAGGTCAAGGTGACCTAGGGGTGCAAAAATCTTAAAAAATCTTCTTCTCGGAAAGTACTAATTGGAGAAAAATTCTGATGTGATATTTGGCTTCTCTAGGGTCTTAAGCCTATAGTTTGTTCATTTTGTGAAATTCGGATAAAAAATAGGTTACGCGTTTTTGCGTTTAATTTTGAAAAAATCGTAAAATAGCTTCAAATTGTTATAACTTGACTATTTGACCAGATAATGACATGGGGTTTTCAGTTTTGACATCTTCTTGTTAGTATCTTCAAAATGAGGTCAAGGTCGATTGTGAAGGTCGTGACCTAATTTTTTTTACCTCTGATTATAATTATTATCTCGAAAACTATAAACTTTTGTATAGGCATGTATATTAGAATGTTGTAGATATCTATACAACGATCATTTTGATGTATAGAAAAAGGTCATGGGTTCAAAGGTCAAGGTCACAGATGCGAAACAATACCAAAATGGTTAATTATCTCGAAAACTATAAACATTTTGCATAGGCATGTATATTAGAATGTTGTAGGTATTGATACAACGATCATTCTGATGTATAGAAAAAGGTCATGTGTTCAAAGGTCAAGGTCACAGATGTGAAACAATACCTAAATGGTTAATTATCTCGAAAACTATAAACTTTTTGTATAGGCATGTATATTAGAATGTTGTAGGTATTGATACAATGATCATTTTGTTGTATAGAAAAAGGTCATAGGTTCAAAGGTCAAGGTCACGGATGTGAAACAATACTGAAATGGTTAAATTTCTTGAAAACTATAAACTTTTTGTATAGGCATGTACATTAGAATGTTGTAGGTATTGATACAACGATCATTTTGATGTATAGAAAAAGGTCATGGGTTCAAAGGTCAAGGTCACAGATGCAAAACAATACCGAAATGGTTAATTATCTCGAAAGCTATAAACATTTTGTATAGGCATGTATATTAGAATGTTGTAGGTATCGATACAACGATCATTTTGATGTCTAGAAAAAGGTCATGGGTTCAAAGGTCAAGGTCACAGATGCGAAACAATACCGAAATGGTTAATTATCTCGAAAACTATAAACATTTTGTATAGGCATGTATATTAGAATGTTGTAGGTATGGACACAACAATCATTTCGATGTATAGAAAAAGGGCATGGGTTCAAAGGTCAAGGTCACAGATGTGAAACAATACTGAAATGGTTAATTATCTAAAAAACTATAAACTTTTTGTATAGGCATGTATATTAGAATGTTGTAGGTATTGATACAACGATCATTTTGATGTATAGAAAAAGGTCATGGGTTCAAAGGTCAAGGTCACAGATGCGAAACAATACCGAAATGGTTAATTATCTCGAAAACTACATGTATAAACATTTTGTATAGGCATGTATATTAGAATGTTGTAGGTATGGACACAACAATCATTTCGCTGTATAGAAAAAGGGCATGGGTTCAAAGGTCAAGGTCACAGATGTGAAACAATACTGAAATGGTTAATTATCTAAAAAACTATAAACTTTTTGTATAGGCATGTATATTAGAATGTTGTAGGTATTGATACAACGATCATTTTGATGTATAGAAAAAGGTCATGGGTTCAAAGGTCAAGGTCACAGATGCGAAACAATACCGAAATGGTTAATTATCTCGAAAACTATAAACTTTTTGTATAGGCATGTATATTAGAATGTTGTAGGTATGGACACAACAATCATTTCGCTGTATAGAAAAAGGGCATGGGTTCAAAGGTCAAGGTCATAGATGTGAAACAATACTGAAATGGTTAATTATCTAAAAAACTATAAACTTTTTGTATAGGCATGTATATTAGAATGTTGTAGGTATTGATACAACGATCATTTTGATGTATAGAAAAAGGTCATGGGTTCAAAGGTCAAGGTCACAGATGTGAAACAATACCAAAATGGTTAATTATCTCAAAAACTATAAACTTTTTGTATAGGCATATATATTAGAATGTTGTAGGTATTGATACAACGATCATTTTGATGTATAAAAAAAGGTCATGAGTTCAAAGGTCAAGGTCACAGATGCGAAACAATACCGAAATGGTTAATTATCTCGAAAACTATAAACTTTTTGTATAGGCATTTATATTAGAATGTTGTAGGTATTGATACAACGATCATTTTGATGTATAGAAAAAGGTCATGGGTTTAAAGGTCAAGGTCACATATGCGAAACAATACGGAAATGTTTAATTATCTCGAAAACTATAAACTTTTTGTATAGGCATGTATATTAGAATGTTGTAGGTATCGATACAACAATCATTTTGATGTATAGAAAAAGGTCATGGGTTCAAAGGTCAAGGTCACAGATGCAAAACAATACCAAAATGGTTAATTATCTCGAATACTATAAATTTTTTGTATAGGCATGTATATTAGAATGTTGTAGGTATTGATACACTGGTTATCATGATGTAAAGAAAAAAGTCTTGGGGGTTTAGTATTTATGTGTTCTTTAAATCTATCAGCTAGCCATTAGTTATCAGGTGAGCGTATCAGGCCCATGGGCCTCTTGTTTTCAAGTTCCGACCCGCGGCCAACATTCGTATCTCTTTTACCTTGCGACATACGGAGCTAGGAGGTGGGCGCTGTTTCGGAGCTTGGTTTTTTTTTTATTTTTCCCTTAACGTATTTTGGCATTTAAATTTTCAGCTTTACAAGCTTTTTCGCGTGACATTTTTTCGCATTTGAGTTTTACGTTGTGGTGACATGTCATCTTTTCGCCATGTCAATCTGACAGGTGAATAACAAAGAGTCAAATGGCACAAGTGAGCAATGTAGCAACTCCTAATGAAGTCCGGGCTTTATTGTGAGTTGTTATAGAGCCACTAAATCTCAGGTGAGCTCAAACCAGAAAGTGATAGTTAAAAAAACATGCAAAGTACAGACGTGTCTCAAGTTTCACATTAAGCTCAGGTAGTTACCGTAATCCGAAGGTCCAAGGTTTTAATCGTTTGTGACCGAAAAATGCCGTAAGATGTAAAGCACTTGCGAAAATATAGCTAACGAAGGCTCAATTCGGCACTTATTCCAAAGCTAAATGTTAAACTTTCGACAGCCTTCACTGTATATTGGTGTTAAATTTTTAATTTTTAAAAATATTTAAAATTCGTTAAATTTTCTGAAAAATATTAAAATTTTATGTCATGACAAAATGCAAACATACGTGACATTGGGCAGGCAAAAAACAACTATCGAGAAAAGGATTATAGCAATCTATCACAGAAAAAAATGATTTTGTTGATCATTTTGAGAATCATTTCGATTAGATTAACAATGAAAATGAAATATTTAGATGGCTGTGTTAAATTAATTTCCTTATGAGTTTCCCGATTATTCTGAAAATACATCATGCTTCTTTAAAATGAAATAACAACAAAAACTTGAGGGTTATATTACAATGGAATTAATTTAAGGATGCGCTTAGAGTTTGTGAAACCACAGTCCAACCTGCCTTAAAGACCATCTCTATATAAGGGCCATCTGCTTATAAAGGCCAGTAGAATTGTATCCAATTGTTCTTTATTCGAGATATTTTAACCTGTATATAAAGGCTACCCTTTACTGGTTCCATTGGGTGACTATGTTGACAGGTTTGACTGTATTCATATCCTGATTGATGAAATATTTTTCTGGTTTTATAACATTTGTTTTACACATTATACCGTTTTTAATATTACAACACTGGTCTTAGACGACTGTTTCGGAATACAATTCCTCATCAGTAGTGCATATGGTAATTTTTGTAAATGTAATGTTCTTGAAACGAGGCCACACACACACACTCGCAGAGAGAGAGAGAGAGAGAGAGAGAGAGAGAGAGAGAGAGAGAGAGATTTTCTCGGTAAAAGTGAGAAAAATCAAAATTTTCACATATTTTTAACGAGATGTTCATTTCACTCGACAAAATAAATTTCATATTTATTTTTCACTTTAGTTGTTTAAGTTATTTTACATAACTATTGTAATAGATTGCGCAATACGGAAAAAACCTGAAACACCCAAATGTGGCAAGGACTGTTGTTTGCAAAACTGAAAGAGGTGCCTGTTAACAAAAACTACAAACGGCACGCGAAAGACATCGGAATAAAATACATACATGTATATTTTTACCTGTGGAAATATATGTATTTCAATGCTGTTATTATGTGCGTTTTATCAGTTAAACATTTTTATTATCAAACACAAACATACTGGTCCATGTAAAAATCACAGTCTCAAAAGGCAAAGTAAAAACTGACAAATTAACTTCAACAAGTCAGGGGGTCCGAGTACTCAGGATGGTTATGTACTTGCTGTCTATCTAATTGAATCCACCACCTGTAAAATCAAAATTGAAAATGAAAAGAACATGGGGCTATAGAACGTCAAATATATCCAGGATAATCTTGGAAACAGAAACATCATATCAACAATATTGTGATGACGACCATAATACTGTTCGGGGCACTAATATAGTTGTAATTGATTTGTTAGAAGCTTGCTTGGTGTATAAAGCTTCCGTTGTGATCTATCATAGCGCATTAAATGTAAAACAAAATTATTATATGCAGGAGAAACAGGTATGTTGCCACCAGATGTTAACCAAATTGCTTTTCTATCTCAGATTCGATCGTAGTCGATCATTGTCAAAATTTCAACACACCCTTGCATGTGCATTCTACAGAATTCGACTGAAAAGGTTGAAAGTGTTGTAAGCATGGATGAAGATATGTATGTATAATTGGTAATTATAAAATCTTAAATGCGCCCAAATGCATACGATAACAAGCGGGAAGACTCCTACTAGACTTGTAAAGCTGAACAATGGAAACTTTTATTTAGTTGCTAATTATGAAATCTTCAATTTACCTTAATGTATTCGATAGCAATTGACCTCAAGTTAAACAGTGTTGTAAGTGAAAAGTGAAAACACTTATGCATGTCTTGAAAACCCTTTTGTACAATTCAGAATCAGAATTTAAGTGGCAGTATTATACTAACACCACAGGAACTTGTAATTAATGTTTAAAAACTATACTATCCTGACTTTCTATACTAGCCAGCACCATTTTGGTGACCAAGAAAAATAACAAGGACAGACACTCGATCTACCCCCCGCCCGCTTCATACGAGTTTTTCCACACAGTTTGGTGTCCCATCCCAACTAAACCTGGTTTTTCTCAACTCAAAACATATTTTTCTATCGTTTCGTGACCAAAATTATTTCAAACAACTTGTGTATTCAACGAAATTTCAGCCAAATCGCCGTACGAGGCAAACATGTCAATCTTCCTCGGACACTTGACCCGGAAGTGATTTTTTGGCATTAGATTAATTGTTGAGCAAAACTTTTAAAATGCAAGAATTATTAAATAAAACATAAACAAACAATAAATATCTTACTTTGATACTGAAAAATAATCCTATTTCATCACTTTATCCACAGTTTCTTTCCCAAAGTTTTCAAAATTGCCGCGAGTAACGTCTCTGACAAAGACGTCTCGAATGTTCATTCAATTACTGATGGTAAACATCCGAGAACTTCCGGGGTCACTTCCGGGTCAAGTGTCCGAGGGAGATTGCCATGCTCGCCTCATACAGCAATTTGGCCGAAATTCCGTTGAATAAACCAGTTGCTCGAAAAAATTGGTCACGAAACGAAAGAAAAATATGTTCTGAGTTGAGAAAAACCAGGTTTAGTTGGGAAGGGAGACCAAACTGTGTGAAAAACTTGTCTGAAGCGGGTGGGGGGTAGGTCGAGTGTCTGTTCTTGTTATTTTTCTTGGTGCTGGATAGTATAGAAGGTCAGGATAGTATAGTTTTTAAACATTAATTACAAGTTCCTGTGCTATCACTGGGAATTTTGATAACGGACTTCATATATGCAGCGATATACCTGCCTTTGATAATAATGGTAAATTTGTATCACAATTAATTGGAAATGGTAGAGCTTGTTCTCGCTTTTGGAACTTTATAGTCCGACTAATCAGACCACTAAACCCCCATTTTAATTTTTGACTTGTTGGAGGTTTGTGGTATGACAGCTTCCATTATTGAATTCTTAAAAATTCTGGCGAAAACATCAGAAACGAAAACACGCGTCGATAACTTCCAGTATTACCTTACCGCGCTCTTGCTGACAACATGGAACACTTCCTAAAACATTATTCTACCGATCCATGCTTAACTTTTAATTAAAATCCATCGATATCGGTAGAAATACAAGGTATTCTGATGTTTCTTCAGCTCTCTGTCACTTTCGCATCGTGAAGACATTACTAATCTGCATTGACCAATCAGATCGCGCGTTGCATTTGGATGGTGAAACCCGCAGTTCTATCTTTAGAAAACACATGGCGATGTTTATTTACTAGGAACTTTATACAACGAAGCAGTCTTCTAACAAATATATTGATGGCTCAGGGTTACTGCAAGTTTTGGATACACATGACGCCCCATAGTTCCATTTCTTTCCATTTTCAATTTTAATTTCACTCGTAGCGGGTTTGTGATTTGAACATGAACCGATTTGTTTTTGTTTGGTTTTAGTATCATCTTTATCGCTACTTAATCAAACAAAATGTTTGAATAATGACAAAACACACCCAAACTATTGATTGTTTACTTAGAGCTCTTACTAAGTATTATTATGTTTTGCTTTTCTAATCAACATTCTATTGTTGTTTCTTTAAAGACTTTTAGGTGCAAAAAAACAAAATGCTTCATTAATTCATTTTAAGCGCTTCATTTAATGCCTACACGAATGCTTTTTACATCGAAAGTTATGTATTATACATGTATTAAGTCAATATATATAAATCAAATTGAACAACAATTGTATCAATACAAATGAAATATTTTTGAGAACACGAAATCAAATAGCTGATATTATTTATATAAGTTTTTTTGTAGAGAAAAGTTTTGCCAATTATATAAAGAGGAATGTAATATCTCAAAGTGATAAAGATTTAAATGTCAAAAAATTAAATTAATAAAAGGAGATTTTATTATACAAAACCTTGCATTTCATGTAAAACTCTCCAAAATACAAGTAAGGAGATACACAATTAAGTGTTTCACAACGATCTTGCACAAAAATATACCGGTCCATATCCTTATCACAATCTAAAAACTGACAAATTAAGTTAAATGCGTGACATTCCACCAAGAAAATGAGACCGAATACACCCGAAGAGTAAGCCTCTCCTGTATAGCTTGTAACACATGCCACATGTAAAATCAAAATTGAGATACAACTATTAGACGTCAAATATTTTCAGGGTAATATTAATAACAAAGACATGGTACTTTTCAACAATACTGCGATGGCGGTCATGAAACCTTGGCTTGCAATATTCCTGAGCGGTCATGAGACCTTGGCTTGCAATATTCCTGAGCGGTCATGAAACCTTGGCTTGCAATATTCCTGAGCGGCCATGAAACCTTGGCTTGCAATATTCCTGAGCGGTCATGAAACCTTGGCTTGCAATATTCCTGAGCGAACAATTACTTTGTTAGCAGCTCTCTCCGTTGTATAAAACTGCTGTAATGGGAACAAAGCTTACAATAGCGTATAAACTGAGCTAAAACAAGTACACTGTTTGACGTCTTACAAAACCGGCACTTTATTTTTATAGGCTAAATTTTAAGGCATATTGTTCACCATTTTGACTAAAAGTGGTAAATACCAACCCTTTACTTTTATATATATCACGCGTCACTAATTCGCATGTAAAAGTCAAATATCTGTTACCATGGCATAGTGTTTTACAAAGTAAATGTTAATAAATTGCATAATTTTTTAAAATAAATTTTAAAATGTTTATTCTGTTCGACAAAGAACTGCATCCGGGAGCAAATTAAAATTAAGTGTAAAGATTGCATCAGAATAAAGCAGCAAATTCATATTTTTTCAGTAAAATGCTAAAATCATTTTACTCGCTATATACTAGTATGTAGGCTAAATGTATAATATTTTTACTTTAAAGTCGGATCATTGTTTCAACTTTTTAGCTTTTATAAAATATTATAAAATAAAATCACATATAGTGTGTACTAATAAAAAACAAACATACTTATCCATGTCCGAATCACAATCCAGAAGCAAAGTAAAAACTTTGGAACTGACAAGTCAGGTTAGACGCATAAACTTCCACCAGGGAAGTGAGGCCGGGTGCTTCGGAAGGGTAAACATTCAAAACTACTTTCATACAAATATCGGTTACCATGGGAACCTAAACCATAACAAATCTGCTGGAAATTCACGTTCAATTTTTGAAATCAAAGATATACATCAAAGATTGCATAAATTATCAAAATTATACTGAAAATGTTAAAGTCGACAGATATTGTAATTATTACTATATCTTTGCTCGTGGACTAAGCAAACCTCAGGATATCGTTTACCCAATATCGCGGCAATGCATTGTATTGGCAGATAAATAATGTTTATAAAATTATTTGCCTCAAAATACCAAAAAACCTAAGCTAAACTTAATTGTTCAAAGCATTGCTGTATTTGGAATTTATAAAATACATTTTCGATCCTTCCATTCTTCTCATTTTAGCATACAGTCCAATTTACCTTAAAAGCCGCCTCTATATAAGAACCACCTTTTGATAAAGGCCGACAGAATTGTATCCCAATTGCTCTTTATTCATATAACTTAAACCAGTATATAAAAGTCACCTGCCCATAAAGGCCACTTTTACTGGTTCCATTGGATGGCCTTTAGAGACAGATTTGTATACCAATAGCTCTTTATTCATATTACTTAAACCTGTATATAATAGTCACGGTTTTTTCGGATGGGAACTTAAAATAAACGAGGTCTCGTATCATGGTGGGCTTGGCACGTGAAATATTCTTGACTGGGACGTTAAACACCATTATTTAACTCAACTCATAATGTTTGTCTAATGCTGCAAAATTAAAACATATTCATTAATTATGAGTATAATTTTCGTGTAGCTCAAAAATAAAAGAAACACATAAAGAATATATAAAAACAAGAGTTACTGATGCAGTCAAACAAGCTTCAAATTTCTTGAACAAAGAGACACGTTTCACAAAAAAAAGTTTAAGTACAAATTCAATATTGCAAGTAAAACCCTTTGAATTGAAAGGGCATCTTGAAATTAACACGTTAGAACTGAATTACGAAGATGTCAATAGAAAAGCATGTTTGGACATTTTATATTTATCTCTAAGGAAATAAATACATTTTAAATGGATGTTTGGTTCTAAATGAACTACTCACAAGACTAATAACATATTATACCAGTTTTATATTTACAGCACTAGACGATCGTTTCGGAATACAATTCCTCATCAGTAGTGCTTGAACCAAAATTATGAAACCAAAAAGCATTGTTGAAGATGTTGAAAAGCTACCCAAAAGGACCAAAATATATTTTACTAAATTAAGCTAAGGAAATACTTTGCATGAGGGAGTAAGTACGTTTTGAAAGAAAGTAACATATTATTCAAACGTAGAGGTAATAAAATCCGAGACACATTTTAAATTGTATTCTGATAATTATAGATAATTCTACATATAAGTAAATAGAATATCAACCTTAGTTTTCGACTGCTTGCAAATAAATTTGTGAGCCAGGACTTGTCAAGACCCTAAAAAGTTTTATGGCCATCATCACAGTATTGTTAATAAGTTTGATGGTCTCTGTATCCAGGATTGTCCTGGATATAATTGACGTCCATAGTTCCATGTTCCTCTAACACAATTTTGATTATACACGTGTAGCTAGCTAAACAGGAGGTGCTTACCTTTCCGGAGTGCCCGGCCCCACTTCCCTGGTGGAAGTTTACATGTTTAACTTAACTTGTCAGTTCCAAAGTTTTTACTTTGCTTCTGAACTGTGACGAACATGGATAAGTATATTTGTTTGTTTTTTTTTTTTATTAAAACCGACATTTCGAACCAATAACCATAACAGGAAAAGCGATATCACAAGATACCATGTTGACAAAGAAGTTTTTATGTTCCCTGGTGGAATCTCATGCGTTTAACTAAATTTGTCATTTGTTTTCTTTGTTTTGAGATGGTGGTTTAGACATTGGCTGCTATGTATTTGAATTGTTAGAATTCAGATAATAAAAGATGGTTCTTCTAGGACTGTATATAACTGCCAAATACAAAAGATACTTGGCCAGACACTTATTTCAAGAATAATTTTATGAATCAGTCAGACATTGGATAACCTAACTTGTAAGTTCCTAAGTTTTTACTTTGCTTCTGGATTGTGATTCGGACATAGATTAGTATGTTTTGTTTTTGATTTTTCAAATCGATCTGAAATGGAGTGAATGGACAGTTACTAAAACTGAAGACATGAGACCCTTCATATTCTAAAAATATGTTTGTCTTTTTGACTTGACTTATGTCCATCTCTCCTTGTGGAGAATTGGGCCAGTTGGTGGGGTTGGTGAAATGCGTTTTTGTTCGTTTCGGCATCTTAACGATGTTTGGACTTCCACAAGTGTGGTCTGAGTACTACAGATAAGAAATTTTATCCCAAAACGGCTGTTTAGTGTTGTAAAATTAAAACAGGTATGGCGATAATCTGAACATTTGATATATTGATGTTGTTTTTTATTTTTAATTTTAGTTGTGTATTTCACAAGTGTTATGCGCCTCCTTTCATATTTCCGGGATGTTTCGTTTTCCAACTTCTTGACTTAGTTTTCTTCATCTGGGTTTTCTTGTTAGAAAAAAAGTTACTAAACGCTGAAGTTGGAATTTTCATCAAACAGATTTCATACACAGAAACTTTGAATTATAGAACATTACAAGTGCGTATAGGGTATGTTTTAATGTGTTATTATGTTTTTATATGCTTTTACGCTTGTTTATTCGTTGATTTAAATTATTCGCTGTTTAATTTGTACTTAATTTTCAGTCAGTATATTTCATGTTTACTTTTGCGCTGTTATTTATGCAGTTTTAAATATTGGGTATTTATGTAATGTGTGATAATTTTAAATGCCTAATTGATACTCATTTTCAGCTGATGTCGAATTTGTCTATTATATTGATATTATGTATGATTTATTTGTTATTTCCCGTAATTTTGTAGTTCTTACTCTGTTTGTCCGCCAAACAGTGTTTGCAATAAAGATGATTAGCAACAAAGTCAGCGATGTTAGTTATTTTCCTGCACAATAAGTGTGTATGTGTAAAGCTTATATTACTTTACATCAAGTTAATAAGATAACAAAGGTTCAAAATATTATAGTAATACATCTCAATTTATCGTATTTTTCCATATACGTAAAGATATTGAATAACGGGCTCAGGCTCTAATCTTTGATTGGCTGTTCCTCGTATAGAGTAAAACAGAGATTTGACCAATCGCTGCGAATGACTATAGATGTTGATGATATTTAAGCCATCACTGAAAAAACTAAATACCACTCATCGCTAGTTTAACAGAAAACACACCCGGAAACATATTGTTGAAAATCAGAAATCGCTGACAGATAACATGGAATTACATTACTTAATTTTAAAGTTATTAATTTTATATCATAACTCTGGGGAAACTAGCATCTCAAATAAATACCTAAACCAGAGTTATTTTAACGCATCAAGTGAGATTATTTTTAAACCATATCCAGAATATTATTCGCCTCCGGCTAAAGTTAATCAAAATCAGGACAAGTATGCACTCAATAGCTTGGACAAAGATACTGGCGTGCAAGGAAATATAGAACAGGGAGCACAAGTAGGCAAGACTTGGCGTTTGTCATTTATGGCGGCTTCCAACATAATGAATAGAAATGATCATGCTTCAATGAGAAGATATCACAAAAACGATTCGCCAAATATATCAATTACAACTAATATCGATAATGAAACCAAATTCCATGCTAAAGAAACAAAACGAAAATCACCTGCAACACCAACGATATCAAATTATATGTATGGGAATATTTCCAGAAAACGCCGAAATGTTAAAGACTGTTTTAAAGAGGGGTTATGTATCAATAATAAGAATCAAGACATCCCAGTTTGTTATTGCGATTTGAATTGCAGAATCTACAATGATTGTTGCCATGACAACCAGGACGGTTTGAGTCTGAGGAGCAACGAAGAAGCTAAATCTGTGTCAAAATTAAATTACACATCATGTGTTCTGAACATAATTCCAGATTATTTGGGAAGCAGTGACCGGGGATATATGCTTGTTTCTTTTTGTCCACGAAATGAGACGACAACAGCAATAAGAAAAAATTGCGAGAACAAAGAAATAAAAGAATATGGTGTTCCAGTTACCAGTGAGGATGGTATAGCTTACAAGAACGAGTATTGCGCTAACTGTCATGGCGTGACAAATTTTATGAGATGGGATCTCCAATATAAATTTTTCTGTGAGATTTCCTTATACGATTTACTGAATGTTACCTTATATGACTTAATAAACCTGTTAAAAAGTAAATCATGCATGTTTGATGTCTTTCCACCCAAAATTTCACCAAGACCAAGGGTATGTTGGAATACTCAACAGGCGAGCTTAAAAAATGATGCTGAAAATAACACAGATTGTCTACGATACCAGAATCCAGCTTTCGTCATAAACTCAGGTGACAAATTCGTTTTAGTAAGAAATCCGTCATGTGTACATAACAGTGATGTTATTTTGTCCTGCGCATCTCCTATGAACGATTCCCCCAGAGTTTCTGCTTATAGTATGTCAGCACTCTTCAGTTTTAATGTACCGAGAAAAACAGGTGGAGACAAATGCAATGAAAATCAAAAGGTAAGTTCAACTACAAAACATTTACGAAACCTGCTTTAATGTTTTTGCTGTGTTTGACAATCGTTCGCAATAATTCGCTATAGAAGAGCTTGTTCCCACTACGGGGAATTTGTACAACGAAGCATGCTGCTTGCAAATAAATTGTTGACCCAGGGATATTGCAGGCTTAGGCTTATCAAGGCCCTCAAAAAGTTTTATGGCCGTCATCACAGAATTGTTGATATGTTTGATGTATCCGTGTCCAGGATTGCCCTGGATATATTTGACGTCCCATAGGTCCATGTTCCTTTCACACAATTTTAATTACACATGTGGCGGTTGTAGCTAGCTAAACCGGAGATGCTTACCCTTCCGGAGCACCCGGTCTCACTTCCCTGGTGAAAGTTCACGTGTCTAACCTGACTTCTCAGTTCCAAAGGTTTTACTTCTGGATTGTGATTAAGACATGGATTAGTATGTTTGTTTTCGATTGTTCTTATTACAAAACCGGTTGTAATTTTGCATCACTAGACGACCGTTTGTGAACAAAATTAAATTTAGGTATTTAAAGCAACGGTGACGATAAGATAAGCCAGCATTTTTATTTTCGGGAGAACGAAAAAATATTGCTCAGAACAATAGATGGATATTATATAGTGGTGTGGTTTAAGTATTGTTAAAGGGTCACAAAACATTATATTGTCAAAAAAAAAAACGTGAACATTATTTATTAAGTTTGTCTGATTCTTAATTTTTTAAAAATTCTGAAAAATTGCATATTATACCAGTGCTAATTTTAAAGCGCTAGACAACCCTTATGGAATGCAATTCCTCATCAGTTCTCGGACGAAAATTGTGAAACCAAGAAAAAAATATTTAACCGAATATATGTAACGAAATAATTTTCATTAGGGAATATACCTTAGTAATTTTTCAGATTTTAACAAGCAGAAAATTAACACAGTAGTATATTTCTGACAATGTTAAAGTATTGCCTACTGAGTCTATAATATTCTCGTTGATGTTTGGTTCACCAGCAGAGATACCGGTCCAGTGGTTAAATCTAAACCAAACAGACTAATCTGTCCGAATCACAATCCAGAAGCAAAGTAAAAACTTTGGTACTGAACTGAACTGAAGTTAGGTTAGACACGTGAACTTCCACCAGAGAAGTGAGGCAGGATGCTCGGGAAGCATAAGCACATTTTGTTTAGCTAGCTACACCCGCCACGTGTGTAATCAAAATTGTGGGAAAGGAACATTGACCTTTAGGACGTCAAATATGTCCAGGGCAATACTGGGTACAGAGACATCAAACCTAACAACAATACTGTGATGGCGGCCATAAAACCTTTTGAGGGCCTTGCTAAGCATGGGCTTGCAAAGTCCTTGAGTCAACATTTATTTGCGAGCAGCCTCCTTCGTTGTACAAAGTCCCCGTAATGGGAACAAGCTATACTATAGCGTATTAATTGACAAAAAGTTTCAGTTATCGAACGTGCAAATAAACTAAAACAACATTTCCAATAGTCAAAATCAAAATATCCGTCAAAATACAGGTTTAAAGCGCAATAACTCTAAGTCGTTGTCACAGAATACGCCACACGAAATTAATTGCTTAGTTTACATGTACTAATAATAACAACCGCTGGACTGGTTTTTCTTTTAGTGGACTAAGCATTTCCGAAGAACTCATTGACCCAAGAGGCAGTACGTTTTATTGTCAGATCAACATTGTTAACTTTGTACAACGAAGTAGGCTGATTGCAAATAAATTGTTGACTCAGGGATATTGCAAGCCTAGGCTTATCAAGGCCCTCAAAAAGTTTTATGGCCATCATCACAGTATTGTTGATAAGTTTGATGTTTCTGTGTCCAAGATTGCCCTGGACATATTTGACGTCTCATAGTTCCATGTTCCTTTCACACAATTTTGATTACACACGTGGCTGGTGTAGCTAGCTAAACAGGAGGTGCTTACCCTTCCGGAGCACCCGGCCTCACTTCCCTGGTGGAAGTTCAAGTGTCTAACCTAACTTGTCAGATCCAAAGTGTTTACTTTGCTTCTGGATTGTGATTCGGACATGGATTAGTATGCTTGTTTTTGATTAATAAAAATAATAAGCATTTTAAATATTTAAATTTCCCATAGAACTTTAGTTACATTTTATTGTTCGAAGTATTGCCTCACGTGGAACTGTTACAATCAAGTTTGTTTCTTCTATTTTTCTCATTTAAACATCTTAAAACTTGGATTACAACAATATTTGTCGTAGCACTCACTTTAGCCTTAGCCTTTATACATTTATTGCCTTTGTGTGAGAGATATGAACATTTGTTCACCCGCAACAAGTCAAATTTCCCGAGGGCGTTTATTTTACCGAAAGATAACCATGGTAATAAGAAAAACAGAAAAGAAGAAAATGTTAAAAAAAGACAGCTCGAAAACACCAGTCTTTTTCCGATTCATTGTTTTTTCTCATATCGGAACTCATCGGAGGCAAACGCTAGAACGTCGTCACTGATTTTCGATCGATTACGTCATATCATTGTGACGTCATGGTGTGTTCCGAAGAGGTGGGATATGATGTTTTCAGAGGGATACACGATGTGTTCTCCACCCTGATCACATGATCCAACGATCCAATCAAATTACAGATAGTATCATATTTTTCTAATGAGGTATAATAAAATGCTTTCCTCGCCAGAAGGCACATAAGGCCGTAACGCTATCTTTCCATGCCTTTTGCGACTGTTTTTGCCTTGTTCAAGCTGGTTCATCCGGCGGCATTTCGTTCCTTTTCGGTCGTTTTCCTCTATGTGGTCTTCCCCTTTTTATTTGTCGTAGCACTACTGATGAGGAATGCTATTCTGAAAAGGTCGTCTAGTACTGCAAAATTAATTTTGTAATAATGATGAACGTTTAATTGATAAATATATAAATGTTTTATGCTCATAATGTTCTACTGAATACTTTACTTTATTGTTTGTATATAATGCCATGTTTTATAAATTGGTATACATGTATTATAGATGCACAGAAAACTGGTTAATATGAGTTTTACTCCTGTATTGTTCCAGGTTCCTGATTTGTAAAATTGTTTCATTACATTATTCCTTTTGATTTTCAAATAAATATTGTTTAAGCTAAACTAAATGTTTCACATCTGTTTATTTATCAGTGTTTTAGTTTGTATTAACACAATCCGTAAAATTACGTTGTTTAACAATTATGAACTTTGATCAAAATAGACAATTCATTGCTTGTTTTCTCTTTGAAGTATTTGCCTTCTCAAAATACATTAATGAAGAGTGATAGGTACATAAAACTACGAACCTATAAAATTTGTCCACAGAAAATGAGAGAATGATAAAACAGCGGGAAATAGATTTTAGAAGGAAAAATCATAAATAATCCTTAAACATCATATTGGTTTACAAACGCAGAGCCCTGATATACTTAAATGATTTTGTCAATTGGTAAAATAATCTATTATGATTTTTGGTCTACTTTCACAGCAAACACTTTCAATTAAACTTTAAGTTTCAAAGAATTTTCATTTTAATTACAATTTTATGTTTTCTATTGCATTGACTTTTCCGACAGCGATGGAGTTATTGCGCTTTACACCTGTTTGTTAAAGTTTTGATTATATGATCAAAAACAAACATACTAATCCATTTCCGAATCACAATCCAGAAGCAAAGTAAAAACTTTGGAACTGACAAGTTAGGTTAGACACTTGAACTTCCACCAGGGAAGTGAGGCCGGTGCTCCGGAAGGGTAAGCTTCCTTATCAAGAAATACATGTTCATCTTTTGTTTATGAATTCTTCTATAAAAGACATTTCCCTTATTCCCTTTTCCGCCAAAGCAATGTACACAATTATACTAGTGTTACTCAGGTATATATAAGACTACAAACACAAGATCCTCAAAAAATTTATGCTCGTGGCTACAATATTGTTAAGAAGTATAATGTACAAACAACTGTGGTGGTTTAGTTGATAATGTGCTCGCGTCATAAGTGGGAGGTCGTGGGTTCGAACCCCGACCGGATCTGACCAAAGTCGGTAGTGACTGTTCTTCCTCCAAACACTTCGCATTACGAAATTAAAGTCACAGTTCTCTCGGATGGGAACTTAAAATAAACGAGGTCCTGTGTCTTGGTAGGCTTGGCACGAACCCTGCTGTATAATGCCATCAGCGCAACACACAGGCAAAATTTCTGCACCTTCGCTTACAGTTGGCGACGTCTCGATATAAGTGAAATATTCTTGCATGAGACGTTAAACACCATTACTCAACTCAACTCTCTGTTACAAAAATTATCCAGAATATAGTTTCGACATGGGTTTTACTTCTAAAAAAGATATTGATATCAATACTGCAATACTGAGAGGAAACTACATTTGCGCCACTATACAACTCTTTTATAAAATTGTGTTTATATTTACATATCACTAGTGAAAAAATAGATATTTCGATATGGTTTTTTTATAATCATTCTTTAATCGTCATATCATTCCAAAACTTAGGTTGAGAATCAAGGTAAATTCAGGGATATTTTGGACTTCAAAGAAGGATACATCCTTTAAATATATTACTTAGAATTCATTGCATTAACAGATAGTATTTTCTTTTCTTTTTTTCTTGCAGGGGTCGTGCAGTTTTGATGCTGTGATTGGAAATAGTGAGCTAGAAGTAAATTTGAAGCTATTAACGAATGCCTCTTTAATTAACGATATATCGTTCAGAGTGATGGGTTTGGCTAATGTACTTATTAATCTATTCATACCTTGGGAGAAGTTGATCAAAGCTATGAAGCACAGAGACACAGGTTTTAACGGGCAGTGCCACTATAAGCGTATTTACGATACAAATACATCTTTTCCTTGCTCGAATTCATCTATTTGTCATATTATAAATCTTGTTTACTTTTTCTCAATTAACGAAACTGTATCTCTACAGGAGTTGTCACTTTTTTATCAAGATCTTAAACGTATGAATTGGACTTACATTGAGAAAGATAAATCAGACCCCAGAAATACAGTATGACAACATTTAAATATGACCCAACCTTGGTTCAGAGGCCACCAAGTGTTACATTTACAAATTGTCTTTCGCAGATACGATATATCATCAAAGCCAAACAATTTGAAATCAAAGTGCGGGAAGAACTGAGAGAAGTTAAACCAAAAGTAAAAAGAATACCCGATTTCTTAGAAGTAATTGCATCCTCTGTACAGAATGAAAGTGATGCTCTAGATAAAATCAACAGTTTTAAACTCTTAAGTATTTCATATTCCGTAAATACAACCGTATGGAAGCGATTCTATAAAGAAACAGACAATGGTGACTTGCAAAACATTCAAATTATTTTGTCTTTTGTTACCATGGGCTTTTCCTCCCTTTTCCTCCTTGCTACATTGATACTTCATAAATGTTTAAATTTGTCAAACAATGTTGCTGGAAAAGTGTGCGAACATTTTATGATAAGTATGCTCTTTTCACATCTGTTTTTCATGTTTGGTTTTGGCGCCAATGATTATCACATGGTTTGTCTCATTGTGGGAATTTTATCTCATTATGTTTGGTTATGTTGTTTTACTTGGATGACCACATATACAATTACACTTTTAAAAGCAATGATGAAGCTTAACAAAAATCCAAATATGCAGTCGGCAAGTCATGTCCCCATTTATAACTACGTTATAGGTTATGGCATCCCCTTTATTATTGTGATTCCATCTGCAATCTTAGACATAACCAACAGCTATCAAATAGGATATGCTACTAACGTTTGTTTTCCGTCTATTTTCCCAGTAAATATTGTGGTTTTCATTGGTCCTATTTCCATATCAATCCTTGTCAATGTCTTTGTTTTGCTCGTTGCAGGATGTAAAATATATACATTTCAACAAAGCATCGAAGGTCATTCAGCAGAAATCGGAACCCATTCTTATTGGCCAGTATATATCAGATTTTGTATATTCTCGGGCTTGTCATGGCTGTTAGGAATAATTGCAGAGGCAACAGACCAAGATATACTTCGAATTGTATTTATTTTCTTGGCAGGTTCTCATGGGTTTTTGTTTAGCGTATCTCTCCTCATTTCAAGACAAGTAAAATATAAATTTAAAGTATTAAAACAGAGCAAAACCCTAAGTACTGTTTCTACAATTGACTCTCTTTTTCGGCATAACCAAGTAAAGCGAAATTCAAATACAGATTTATCTGATACACAGTGAAAATTAAATCGGTTTGCAAAACTAAACTTGGGATTTTGTTTTCTATCAATTTCGAGAAATCAGATTGCTTAAGGTAAACCTACGACATGTTAATCAAAACTAATTTTGGGATTTTATTATTCCATCAAATTGTAACTGCTTTCATCAACATAATATGATATACATTTACTATTTTATAATCAATTTACTATAATAACCATTTATATTTACAAAATAGCTGCTTTTTCTCGAAATTTTGTCCTCAAGCGTTTTATTGGTAATATGTACATAATTTCATTAATATTCTTGATAACGATATAAACGCGTTAACGAAGAACGATTTCGTTTGTAGATTTAGATCTCCTTTTCATTAACATCGATAAGTTTGTTATATCTTTACAATATATATTTTGCGATTATGACCTTTAATTTCATTTCATGATCTAAAAGATTAGACAGTTTTCGACTGAAATCTTTGAAAGTCTCAATTTAAAAATATTTAGAAATATTGCAAGGAACGTTGAACGTTTTTCGTAACAAAAATGTGATACATTTGAACCAAATAATACTAGTAATAATAAATTGCTTCTCACTTGGTAACTTATAGACACTAATATAACTTATGAGAGAATAAGTGCACTTACATATTGAAACTCATATGAATTACTCGAGTCCATTGGAGTCGAAGAAATCTAAAGAAAAGTGACATTTTAGATGATTTATCTATTGTATAATTACGTGTTTTTTGTTACGGTAGTAACACAGTAGTAAAACAGTAGTTCCTTAATAAATCAAGTGTTATAAATTCTTTTACACGTGATCGTTTTCCGTTTTAATGCGTTTTTCAGAAATTTTCTCATAAAATCAACCACAAACGTAGGTTTAAAAATCCATTCTAAAATCGCAAATCTAATATGCGAAAGTAAAACTTATTTTGCTGTCATTTGCGCGAAAATTAATACAAAGCGAATATTATATTGTACTTATAATGTTATAGAGCATATTTAAAAATGCGAAAATTCGACTACGCGAATGTCTAAATATTCAATACAGCGAAAAAAATACACGCGAAATGAGATACATTTACAGTAACCACCAATTCCGTGTTATGTGTTAAAGTTTTCAGATGATTTGCAAGATAGTTACACATATGTTGTGAATTGTACGTTATATTTTCAAGTAAATGTTTTCCAATATCTGTTATATTGATGTGAAATTCTTTAAATCTAGTGTATACCATGTGTGAAATATTTGTAGTGATGCTGGAAGTAAATTTGAAATCTAGGCAATGACTGTTCGGCTGTTTCATGTCTAGATAACATCATTCGTAAATGTCTTTTTGGAAACATAAAAAATTCGTATATCGATTTGAAATATAAGAATTGACTGTCTTTTCTCTCGGGTTATCAAGTAATAAACCAGGCAAAATCGGCAGTCAACTCTGAAAAGATTCATTATGTATTATATGTTAAATATTTAAACGGCTAACTGTTTTAGACATCCATTGCCATTGTTTATCACGTGTCAATTATTCAAATCATAGCTGTTGATGTATTGTGCTATATGGTTAAATATCTATTATATATCATTTTTTACAGTTCTAAATGCTGGTTTTATTTTTGTGAAATGTTTAAGGATTAAATGTAAAGATTATGTTTCTATATTATTTCAAAATGTTAACGTTGTTGAAAAAATGCGTTTGATTTATTATTATTCACAACGTACAGTTTATGTTCATTTTTCATAATGGTAGCTGTATGTTTCTTCCAATGTTTTACCATTCATTGTATATTATACATGAGGTAGTGTATTTACACTTGAGTGTTGAACATCCACTAATTACTAATGAGTGCTCTTGCATTGTTGGTTAGGTTGTAAATTTCCAATTGTATATCATGTGCTGAATGTCACGAATGCTACTATTTAATTTGTGTTAACCCCATTGACTTCATATATGATGTGTTAAATATTTCGAATGTTACTGTATTTGTTTACAATCTACTGTACACCATTTTTTAAGTTCCAAATGATTGTTTTATTTTTGTGAAATGTTTAAGGATTAAATGTATAGATTCTGCTAATTTTTATAATGGTAGTTATTTTTCTTCAAATGCTTTACCATCCATTGTAAATATTGCTGTTATATATAAGGTAGTGTGGGTGTTGAATATCCAATGTTTATTATGTGAATAAATATCAGAGTAATATTGCTATTGCTCAAAAGTTGTAAAATACCCATTGTATATCATGAATGCTAGCTGTATTTTTTTATGTTTTAACTCAATTGACTTCATATATGATGTGTTAAATATTTCGAATGTTTCTGCATTTGTGTTGTAACACGGCTTACACTTTAGTGTATATTATATAGTTATACATGCAATGTGTAAAGCGTGGTAAATATTTTAAATGTTAGCTGTTTTTTCTTCACTTTATTGGCTAATGATCTATTGTATAATATATGTTAATCAAAAATAAACATACAATCAATTTTCAGTTCATTATTAAAACAAAAAACAAACAAATTAATAAAAAAAAACATTAAAAACGTAAAAACTTTGTAAACTTGAAAATTTAGGCAAAACACGCGAACTTCCACCAAGAAAATGAGGTGGGGTGCTCCAGAAGGGTAAGCGCATCCTGTTTTTGGCCTATACCCGCCATGTGTGAAATAAAAATTAGAATAAAAGGGACATGGAAGTATAGGATATCATATATATCACATAACCCTCCTGTTTATTGATGGAATAAAACGGTGTAATATTTTTCGTACTACGCAGGTACCCATGTAATATCAGTTGATTGTGACGTAATCAGTTATCACGTTTCTGATTTACGTAGTGGTCGTGCCTAATGACGTCATATGAAAACTGTGTGAGTCTGTTGTTTATTTTTAGACTTTTGAAGACTTTCCGATTCTTTGAAAAATAATTTTGTTGCACTCGAAAAAATATTATGATTTAAACTTACATACTGATTATGTCTTTTTTTCTAGGTGATTAATTTACTTTTACTGTAACCAGAATATAGAACTATATTCTTACTTGCGCAGTTAATTTGGAGGTGATTTGTCTGACCTAGATAGAAATCGTCTGTTTCTATATGGCATCAAATAATATGTACATGTCATTATGCCTCGGTATTTTGAGTTATGTGATATATAGAATCTTAGACTCGCAAGGGTTTAATATGAAATTTATTAAACTCGTTCAATAATTAAATATGCCAGAGCCAAGGCTCGTGGCATATTTAATTATTAAACTCATTTAATAAATTTCATATTAAACCCCACTCGTCTAAGATCCTCTATATTTCCAAGAATACCATATTTTTTGTAATCTTGAACCCTAGGCTTGGAATATCCCTGAACCATAATGTACTATAAATATACAATAAAGGAGAAGCAGATATATTGTTACATACAAAAGTAAGTTGAAAATAGAAAAATTGAAGTCATCACGTTTTATCATCATAGCTTGTATTATTAAATGGTAATCTTATTTCAAATACATATCATATATAATGTGCAAATGGTTGAATCGTAAATCTGTTCGTTTACGATTACATGTAATTCATTGCAGATATATATTGCATATAATATCTGTTATATTTTCAAATGTTGGCTGTTATTGTTAAATGTTTATTTTATTTGTTCATTGTAAGTATTAAAATAGTGTAGTAAATATTTCAAACACAAGGTTAATTTTCTTTGAAACCAACACTTGGACAATGTAGAATTGCTTACTTAAGAAGGCATTTGTTTGCAATGCAAGTATTGAGACAAGAAGAATTTTATTTGGAATGTTATTCATAAAACATAACGTCATTGGTAACCCAGTGATCTTGTGTGCGTATAGATCACAATGTCTCTCACAGCCTAGTTTCAAATACCACATGGGCAGATAATGTGAGTTTGCTTGCGGAAGTCAGTGGTTTCTCTTCACACTTTGGTGTCCTCATTCATCCAAAAACTGACCGCCCAGGTGAAACAATCTTAACTAAGGCGTGCAACAGCATTAATATAAAATACTGCACTTAGTAAAACATCATATTTTTACTTCTCAGAAACCATGTGTCCGCTTTGTACTGCTAGAGATTTCAAATGTACATTTGAACTCCTTGACTTAAAAAATAAGGTTTGCAAAATTATTTTATCCGCTTGTAATGCTCAAAAATCATACTTCAGCAATCATATACTTGGGCATCTTTGTCCAAAGTAAATCTTTTGATGGTCAACTTTAAAATTTTATTTAGTTGTAAAAGCGGGGTATAGGCAAACAACATTGACCTGTCTGTTTGACCTTTCATTAGGAATATTCATATGGGTCATTATAAAAAAATGCAACCCTTTGTGTCAGTAGTGTGTGGTAGACAGTAAATACGTTATTTCAGACCAAACCCAGTCTTGTTGCATGTTTTAGTAGCTCAGCTATATTATACAATATAAAACTTCCATAGATAATTGTATTTTAGAAAAAAAATCACCCGGTTTTGATAAAAAACCAGCATATTTACCATGTCAATAAAATTGAACACCTGCTTTAGTATGAAATATTTTCAGTTAAAAAACTTAAATCAGTCTTTGTGAATAAAATTTACGACCCGAGATAGCCATGTATGAAAAAAGTTGGTCAATGGTGTAACGGATAACAATTTCTATAAATACAGTTGCAGAGGTCTGGGTTTTCCACAGACTAGAATGACATCACTTCCTGTTGTTTTGAACAAAGTTAATAACAGCCAAAATTTAAACATATGGAACACATGTCATAAAGAGAAGTACAGTTGGGATAATACAAATTAGTGTATTTCAATTGTGTAACATGATTTTCATATGTTTAATGTATAAATAGAAAGACATGCCATCAAAGAAAGATTAGAAAAAGAATTCACTTTACACACATCACTTGCCAGTAAGTCCCTGACAGTCCATAACGCCTCAATGCAAGTTTTACATCCAATACGTTAGTGGTGTAACTGTCAATGGTGTAGCAAAAGGAAAAAGTTACACCACTGATGAAAAATGTTACATTCCATAGTTCCATGTTCCTTTCACAATTTCGATTATAGCTTTAAGATGAACTCATCATTGTCTATATAAAACTATACAGCGTTGGAATGCAAGTATATAGGCTACTTAAATAGAGGATTGTCATAATAAAAAACGAACATACTAATCCATGTCCGAATCACAATCAAGAAGCAAAGTAAAAACTTTGGAACTGACAATTCGGGTTAGATACGTGAACTTCCACCAGTAAAATGAGGTCGGGTGCTGCGGAAGGGTAAGCACCTCCTGTTTAGCTAGCTACACCCGTTACGTGTGTAAAAGGAACATGGAACTATGTTACGTCAAATATATCCAGGGCAATCCTGAACACAGAGGCATCAAACTTATCAACAATACTGTGATGACGCTCATAAAACTTTTTCAGGGTTTTGCTAAGCCTAAGCTTGCAATATACCCGAGTCAACAATTTATTGCAAGCAATACCTTCTTGTGGCACATATAGTGTTAAATTACGTTCTATCTTTGGTTTCATTAGTTTCCATGTAATTTCTAGTTAATGACAATTTTATCAATTTTGAGAAAAGCAAACTCACCAACAATAAAACACAAACGTACCTTTCCTTTTTTTAATCACATTCCCGAAAGCCAAGTTTAAACTTTGAAAACTGACAGAACAAGTTAAAAACATAAACTTCCACTAGGAAAGAACATTAAGATGTTAGATTTCCCATTTAAGACATGGATCAGAAGAAAGGAATGCTTGCAAAAGTTTGAATATCCTTTTTGTTATACATTGCTTTACGTTGTACACAAAAACTTAGTATTAAATCTAAAATTTTCAAACTTTTAGCGATACATAAAATCACTCGGTTAAATTTTACGTATGTTAAAATTGACTAAGCATTGTCCTGGATATATTTGACGTCTCATAGTTCCATGTTCCATTCATACAATTTTGATTACACACGTGGCAGGTGTAGCTAGCTAAACAGGAGGTGCTTACCCTTCCAGAGCACCCGGCCTCACTTCCCTGGTGGAAGTTCACATGTCTAACCTAACTTGTCAGTTCCAAAGTTTTTACTTTGCATCTGGATTGTGATTCAGACATGGATTAGTATGTTTGTTTTTGATTACATATAATGTGATTTTTAAAAAAAAAAAAACTACCTCCCGCCTTTAAAATTTGAAAGTTTTAAGTTCTGGAAAAACAGCAAATTGCATTATGACATGCTTGCAATAGCTTAGGATCCCAAATACAAAGATGTAAAGTTGTTTCAACATCTAATATTTTGTGGGTAAGGACAACTAAATTTAATTTACTAGTATATCGGTGTTGTTTTGGAATTTTAATGGTGAAATTAGGAAAATTTAGTCATTTTTCACCAGGGGAAACTACCTGTATAAGGTTGTAATTTTAAGCAAACAAAACCACTAATATATTAAACTCATGATTTATCATTTACATTAGTTTTTCACTTTTATCTTAACAGTCAGTGTAAGAAACTGCTAAGATAAACGACAATATGCAATAAGCTTGAAAATTATGTATGAGCTATAAATGTTTTTCAGCTTTACAATTAAGTGTAATATTGCTAGGCAAAATCTTGTTTTAAATTACAAAAATATAATCTATCGCTGCACATTTATGTATCAAATTGACTTTTTACTATCAAACCATTGTGGTATAATATAAAATAGAACTGTATAATAATTATTGAAATTCAACACACGTGAAAATGTCAATTTCTTTATTGTTTCTACAAAAAAATCAAAATTAATTTCATTTCTTGGAATAAAAATTCACTGTATTATTATTTTTAAATTTACAACGTAAAAATGTGAAATTCTTTACTTTTTCTGTAACAAAAATCAAAATTAATTTCATTTATTAGAATAAAAATTGTAATTCATTTTTATTTTTATTTATTATTAAAATAAAAAAGCACGTAAAATTTATCAACCTTTAAATTGTCTGTAACAAAAATCTAAATTTATTTTATTTCTTAAAATAAAATAACATTTCATTATTATTATAGAAATTTAACAAAGATACATAATGTCATTTCTTTAATTTATCTGTAACAAAAATCAAAATTAATCTAATTTTTATAATTCAATTTACATTCTTTGAAAATAACAAATCAGTGCATTTGATGCTTTTCCATTGAACAAATATAATTACCATAGTTATGGCAAAGTAAAACAAATATTTATGTTTCAATAGCAACAAGACGAAAGAGCCAATCAGTTAATTCAAGGTCTGACCAATCAAAATCCTTGAACCATTAGAGATTTAAATTATCTAACGCTGTCCTAAAATCAAACAGTAATACAAGGAATTTTTTGGCACAAAAGATTCAAAATGAAGATCTGATGAAGAAACGCAAATGCCAGCCCATTGCAATAAAATTAAAAAGAAGACGATTCAGATGGCTAGGACATGTACTGAGGATGCCACAAAAACGCATTCCTAAATTAGCACTACCTTGGACACCACCTGGTAAGAGAAAACCTGGCAGACCTCTGACCACCTGGAGAAACCATCGTATCTGAACTGCAAGAGCAGGTATACAGCCCAGGTCAAGCCCAGCATATAGCACAGGACAAAGGTAAGTGGAGGGAACTAGTTATGGCCTTATGTACCAACAGAGATAAAGAGGATAGGTAGGTAGGTAAAATCAAACAGTTGATCGATTCATAAGTACAACAGCAAAGGTAGTGAGTGAGTAATGGTGTTTAACATCCCAGTCAAGAATATTTCACTTATACCTAGACTTCACTAGCTATAGGCGAAGGTGCAGAAATTTTTCTGTGGGTTACGCTGATGGCATTGGACAGCAGGGTTCTATATCGTGCCAAGCCTACCATGACATGGAACCTCGTTTATTTTAAGTTCCCATCTTAAAGAACCGTGACTTTCATTTCGTAATGAGTGATTGGCAACAGAACAGTCACTACCCACTTTCAAGTCATGGACCCGGTTAGGGTTCGAACCGACAACCTCCCACTTATGGAGCAAGCACTCCACCAACTGAGCTACCGCAGTGGTTACAAAGGCAAAGGAAAAGGGTAATTGACAAATAAATTTACTTTTAGGAGATTATCTAGGAAATGGTGATGATTCCTAATCAAAAATTGTAGCTGGCATCATATTCCTGGCAAAAGATAATGCAATTAGAAAAAAGAAACACTTATTTTGTTAAAGACATTGTTGTATATCCTACCTCTCACTAGTTTCTGTGAATTTCATTCGACGATGCTGGTCACGTGGTGACCTAATATAAGCCATATCGGGTCAGGCCATTTCATATCTAGTCAGTATGAGAGTTATTTCCCCTGACTAACGTCAATGGCGCCCGCCAAAGATAAAAGTGCAATTGATTTCTTTCACTGAAGTTGCTAGTAAGTCAAATTCATTATTATTTTCAATATTTTGTCAGACAGAATGCCAAACGACGGTATTTCTAACTCTGTCACAATTCACATGTCGCTGTATGGATACATTCAAATTGGTTTTTGAAATGATTTATTGATGTAATCGGTATAATATAATCGTTACACAGTGTTTTAGTGACATAATATGATATATAAAGGGTTAGTTTGACAGCTATAGGTTACTAAAACATACAGCAATGTCTCATCCTGAACTTCTCTCTCGTCTCCGTATCCGTGTATGTTTGTTTACAGGTATCTACTGTGGTTCTTCAGGGTGATCGGTAGGATATAATCGTTACACAGTATGTTGGTGACTTAATGTGGTTTATACAGGGTCAGTAAATTCCATATCTGGTATCAGGTTTCCCCCTCGTACGATATAGAATTTACTGACCCTGTATAAACCATATTAGGTCACCAACAGACTGTGTAACTAATAATACCTCACTTACTGCATATAGTTGTATAGTTCACACTAGCATGTGATGACTGCAAAATAAATACAACACTAGCAGGTGGAGGTCAATTTTTAATAATAATAAAAAAATTAACAATAGTAACCTATAAGTCGATTACAATTCTTGCAGGCAACACAACCAATGAAGATGGTTTAAACCTTTTACAGAATCCAAAAATAGCACCATACGAGGGGAAGTCAGAAAGTTCATAGAACAGTGTATTGAGCCAAACGTATCACACATTTTCTTTACTTATTTACACAACACAACATTCCGTCATTTTAAACATATCAAGTTTAATTGTCATAACATTTTTGTGTAATTCTCAAAAGCATTCAAAGTTGGTGACCATCAAGCAATGATGGAAAATCAAAATGTTGAGATTAGGACAGTAATAAAGTTCCTCACAGTAGAGGAATCAAATGCCAAAGAAATTCACCGGCGAATGGCCGAGGTGTACGGTGACAGTGGTCCTGCCTATTCCACAGTGGCAAAATTGTCAGCTGAATTTAAACGTGGGCGCACCTCACTGAAGGATGACCCACGGTCAGGTCGGCCAGCTGATGCCATCATATAGGAAATTGTCACGTCTGTAGAGACCCTCATCATGCATGATCGTCGAATTAGGATTGATGACATAGCTAGAGAGTGTGACATTTCACATGGAAGTGTATACACAGTTATCTACGAGCATCTTGGGATGTCAAAAGTATCCGCAAGATGGGTCCCCAGAAACCTTAATGTGCAGGATTGCTTTCAAAGACTCCAGTCAAGTCATGAGCTTCTTGGCATTTATAATGATAACCCCGAAAGCTTCTATTTACGTTTAGTAACTGGTGATGAAACATGGATTCATCATTAAGACCCAGAAACCACAAAAGAGTCTATGCAATGGAAGCACCCTGGCTCACCCCCACCAAAGAAATTCAAAATCCATCCATCAGCTGGCAAATTTATTGCCCTGTGTTTTGAGATTCTAAGGATATTATAAACCTGCTGGAATCTCTATCACTTGGGCTTACTATGCTGATCTTATGAAGCAGCTGAAAGCTTCTATTAAATCAAAAAGGAGGGGAAAGTTGAGCTGAGGGGTATTGCTCCTACACGACAATGCTCCTGTGCACAAGTCAAGGATTGCACAAGTAGTGATTTGTGAATGCAAGTTCGAACAATTTAATCACCCACCCTACAATCCCGATTTGGCACCCAGTGATTATTTCCTATCTAAAAATTTGAAATCCCATTTACGCAGAATCAGATTTCTTGATGATGATGGACTTAAGGCTGCCACAGAGGCATGGTTTCAGGACCAAACCGAAGACTTCTATTTCAAAGATATAGACAGTCTGAAAGAAAAGTGGGCTAAGTGCATTGGGGTAAATGAGGACTATATTGAAAAATAATAATAAAATGTATGGTTTGTTGCGGCAATATATACCCGTTTTTATGATTTTTTTGACCTCCTCTTGTATTTGAAGGTTGATCAATAGTGATTCATAAATTTATGAAATAAGCTGAAATATGTGATTAAATTTGATGCCAGTGATTATGCTTCAATGCAAAAATCCAACAAATGGCGTTTATTGGCGCGTCTACCGACAATTTCCTCATGATAATGAGTCGCTGTGACTCTAGGAAATGCTGCAGCACATGATGTTAACTTGGATTTATATATTTCAACACATTCTGATGGTATTTTATCTATAAAACCAGACTTCAACCTGTTTAGATCCATATTCAAATAATTTTTCTTCAAATCTGAGGAAAAATCCTGTAGTGTATACCATCCAAAGAATAATGATGCAAGATTCTGGTATTTCAAATGACCGCGGTTTTAAAAATAAATTAGTGCTGCTGCTTCTGTAAAGAATATCATTTTCAGCATCATACATTAAATTTTTTTAATTTAGTTGATGAGATAACAATGGTTGGTATCAGGAAGATTCCAAATTCTGGATGTCTTTGTTTTTGTAACAATGAAAACCCTATAGCCTGGGCAACAGTTTGATCATCTGTGTCCCTGTCATCTTCTAAATTTTCATCGGGCAAATGTTCATTTTAGTCACTACAAGGCTCACATTTTTTTTGGTCTGGGGCTAAAATTAAAACAAAAGTAGTGAAAATAAAATAATAGAGAATATTAAAAAGTTTTTATTTTTTATATTTACAATTGCAATATCTTTGCTTCAATTAGGTATTTGACATTGACTTTACTTGAGACATTGCTCCACGTGCTGACATCAGATGTCAAATGCTCTC
Source organism: Anadara kagoshimensis (assembly GCA_021292105.1). NCBI lineage: Eukaryota > Metazoa > Mollusca > Bivalvia > Arcoida > Arcidae > Anadara > Anadara kagoshimensis. Next base: position 19,400,060 of record CM037870.1, on the reverse strand, counting down.
GTTGACTGACAGGAGAATACCCATTTTTATGTGAAGGCGCACTAACATTATATTTCAAAATTGTTTTCAAATTAACACGGAAAATGTGAGACGGCAAAAAATTAGTTTTTATAAATATTGTAAATATAAGAAATAAGGTAATTTTCTAATGTCTTTATGAACTCGTCTTTTTTGCAATTTGAGACAGCCCATTTTACTTTGCAACTTCATAAAGACATTAGAAAATTACCTTATTTCTTAAATAAACAAGGACATTGGGGAACCAACCAAGCTGAAAAGTATTGATCCTTCATTATCAAAACATGCCTAACTTGCCAAAATAATGAGCAAAGAGATGCAAGGAAAAAACTTCAGCAAAAATAACTTCAACTCTTGGGTCAATTCCCATATATTGACATCATCTTGATGATAACTGATAGAGATATAAACTTTAAATATTTATATTTTAAAATGGCTGTCAGTGGCTATAGTAGAAATCAAATCTAGCTCAAACTTTGGCATGCAAAACTACTTCACATGCATATCCTGTCATAAAAGTTTCATCAAAATACCGGCTTTGGTTTAAGAACAGACAGGCAAACAAACTGTCAGTTTTTAAAATCTTAAAATCTTAAATGTATTGGACTGCCAGCAGCCTAATTGGAAATTTGATCAAGCTCAAAATGTAGACTCTCTATGTTTCATCAAAATCCCTGCAGTGGTTAAAGGGGAGATAGGGATACAAAGATTCATTTTAAAAAGGACATAATGATTTAATTTGCTTAAACTTTTTCTCTTTCTCTCCACAGCCCTTCACTGTGCTCAATACAATGAAGATTAATCATGTTAAGTTTTATGACAATCGTCAAAAGCAGCTATGAGATATTGCTTGATTACATTTTAAAACATGCTTTTCCAACAACCTTGACCTTTCTGATGACCTTAGTTCAAGGTCATGACACACCTTTGGATGATGAAGACTATTCATTTGAAATTTTATGACAGTCGTTCAAAGCAGCTATGAGATATTGCTTGGATACATTTTAAAACATACTTTCCGAACAACCTTTCTGACCTTTCTGATGGGTGCATGACAAAACGTACCCTACCAGAACGTACCCATTTTTGGACAAAACGTACACACGTTTTTACCTAAAAAGGACCCATACCACGTAACCACCACAACGTACCCACCAAAACATCAACATATGTTATATACATCGTGTCACAATGGGTTCGACACGTTTAAGGACACTGCCGCATCAGCGCAACACACAGGCAAAATTTCTGCACCTTCGCCTATAGCTGGCGACGGCTCGATATAAGTGAAATATTCTTGACTGGGACGTTAAACATCATACTCAACTCTGTTTATTAGAAAAATAGGCCTATAGAACTTATAATGTTCAGGAAGTATAGTAGTTAAAAACAAGCATACTTGTTAATCCATATCCAAATCAAACGTGCACTTATACCAGGGACGTGAGGTAGGTTGCCCTTGATGGGTTGGCAACTCATGTTGAAGAAACATTGAACCATGAAACGCGAAATATATCCAGGATAATTTGGAAACCATCATATTGAAATATTGAACTCAATTTTTGATGGATGCAATAAGCCTTGGCTTGCAATATCCCTGGGACATCAATTTATTTTAAAACAGCTTGCTTCGTTGTATAGAGTTCCCAGGATAAATGACAGGGGGTTCACATAATATAGAACATGCGCTCAAACACAAAAATTCTCTCGAAGGGATACTCATTCACTCAACATTTACGAGAGTATAAAAACAGATCAATTCATGTCGAGACAACAATCCCAAATTAAAGTAAACACTTGAAACTGGCATATGAAGTAAATAACGTAAAAGTGAGATCGGGTTCTACGGCGGTATAAGCACCTCCTCTTAAGCTAGCTACATCCGTCACGCGTGCAATCTTTTAATTAGAAGTTAAAAGAACAATAAACTGTGGAATGTCAAACATATCCAAGATAATTTTGGATTCAGAGACATGATACTTATCAACAATATTGTAATTAAAGTAGGTGTACATACTATGGAACATACGTGCAATTAAAAAAATATGGCCGTCATCACAGTTTTGTTGATAAGTTGATAAGTTTGATAAATGTGTTTCAGTCATAAAAATACTTTCCTTCACTTAAAATTTTGAATTGGATTTGAAGGATTCATGTACTTATAAGTTTTATGTCTATAAGATTTGAACAAAACCATTTGAAGCAGTTCAATAATTAAGCTAAAACATAAACAATTAATTTCAATCCGAAATAGTTGATTTTTGGTGTCGTATATAGGATAAGTAAAAAAACAAACATAAAATTGCATAATATGTGGAAAGTGATATGCAATACCATTTATCAAGTAATTTTATATTACAATATATGACTTGTAAGAACAATTGAGACTCTTATTTCATAAAAGTCGACATGGAAGGAGAAAAACTAGAGAAAAATGAATAATGTACTTGTTCTTGTTTTTCTACTGATTATTCAAGAATCTTAAATCGCAGATACAAAATATCTATATATCACATGCTACAGGTCTTATATATCATGTTATGATATTAGGAACTGCTTTTTTTAACGAGTTTGGTCTTAACAAAAATAATCTGCATTACGCACAAGTTACACAACACGGTAACCGGAGCTTTTACTAACGCCCATGTTTAAATCCTAACAGGGTATAATATTTTAGAAAATAAATACGTTTTTTGTCGAAGATCGATTGTTTAACCCGGAGACCCGGAGACCCGGTTTCCTCAAACATGTGAAAGAAACGCAAAACTACGATGACCGATATCAGCCGTCTTAATTAATTTCTTGTGGAAGAGAAGTGTATCTTACCATTGACAATTTTCTATTATCAGTTTCCTAATTCTCCAACGTTATTCTCGCTATTTTAGAAAGTCGACAACATAATTATCACTTTTCTAACTTTTCTAACACGAAAGGCTACATTTGAAACTTTATGACAAACGTGATGACTTCAATTTTTCTATTGTCAACTTTTCTTTTTTATGCAACAATATACCTGCTTCTCCTGCTTATGGTGTATTTGTTTCCCAATTAATACGTTATGGTAGAGTTTGTTCCCACTACGGAGACTTTGTACAACAAAGTAAGCTGCTTGCAAATAAATTTTTGACTCAGGGATATTGCAAGCCTAGCCTTATCAAGGCCCTCAAAAAGTTTTATGGCCGTCATCACAATATTGTTGATAATATAAGTTTGATGTCTCTGTGTCCAGGATTGCCTTGGATATATTTGACATCTCATAGTTCCATGTTCTTTTCACACAATTTTGATTACACACGTGGCGGGTGTAGATAGCTAAACAGGAGGTCCTTACCTTTCCGGAGCACCCGGCCTCACTTCCCTGGTGGAAGTTCGCGTGTCTAACCTAACTTGTCAGTTCCAAAAATTTTACTTTGTTTCTGGATTGTGATTCGGACATGAATTAGTATGTTTGTTTTTGATTACATTCCTTTCTTAAATAACATATCTAATTAATTAGTAAACTTTTTATAAAGGAGTGTGACAATAAGAAATAAACGTTGTTGTCAACTTTCTATAATAGCTAGAGCGTTGAATTTTAACGTAGGCCAATTTGAAGGTCACTTGTACATATGGCACATTTAAACCTATTTCATTAAAGTGCATAAGCCTGAACTCTGCTTTTGGATTTTCGTGGAAAAAAAATAATTCTTCAAAATTACAAAAATTAAGACATTGACCAAAAACAGTAGTAATAACACAAAGGCAGAAACCTCTAGTCCTGACCTTGGCATTTAACCCAATGTTGAATATCATATTATGATCAAGAAAATGTCAAAATTGGAAGGTTATCTTCCATTCAAATAGTCAAGTTATAACAATTTGAAGCCATTTTACAAATTATTAAATAAAGCAAGGAAAAAAAACAGACCCTAGAGAAGCCATATAAGATATTGTATATCATATTTCTTCTCACAGGAGAGGATTTGTAAAGATCTTTGTATGCCTGGATCCCCTTGACCTACAGTTTGGTACACATGACAATGCTACGAAAAATCTAAATTACAACGGGAAATTTATTATTCTGACCAAGACAGTGTCATTGAAATCTGTCCAGTAGTTTCAGAGAAGAAGTTGCATAATGTGTTAATGATGAACATCGTTCATATATGCCATTTTCTCTTAGGATGAGCTAGAAACAAGACATTTACATGAAGTAAAATGTGAACGTGATATATTAAACATTTTAAAATGTCACTTCATTAAATTAAACTTTTTATTTCATATCAGAATCAGAAAACATTTGTTTTATACAGATTTTAGTGAAGAACTTTAATCAAATTTTAATATCGGAATGAGAAAAAAGCTGATTTCTTTATATACGTTAAAGGAAAGAATTTTAATTTGAATAGTTTTTAAAATCGTAGGTAATGGTATACAGTTTTGCACCGATCTTACTTTGTGGGATAAGTTTTTGATTTATATCACTTGGAGTAAAGCAATGTAATGAAGTTTTTACTGGTAAATGTAATGTTCTTGAAACGAGGCCACACACACGCGCGGAGAGAGAGAGAGAGAGAGAGAGAGAGAGAGAGAGAGAGAGAGAGAGAGAGAGAGAGAGAGAGTGGGAGAGATTTAATAGTGGATATGAATTTTCTCGGTTGAAGTGAGAAAAATCAATATTTTCACATATTTTTAACGAGATGTTCACCTTCACTCGACAAAATAAATTTCATATTTATTCTTCACTTTAGTTGTTTAATTTATTTTACATAACTATTGTAATAGATTGCGCAATACGGAAAAACCTGAAACACCCAAATGTGGCAAGGACTGTTGTTTGCAAAACTGAAAGAGGTGCCTGTTAACAAAAACTACAAACGGCACGCGAAAGACATCGGAATAAAATACATACATGTATATTTTTACCTGTGGAAATATACTGTATTTCAATGCTGTATGCATTTTATGAGTTAAACAATTTTTATTATCAAACACAAACATACTGGTCCATGTTAAAATCACAGTCTCAAAAGGCAAAGTAAAAACTGACAAATTTACTTCAACAAGTCAGGGGGTCCGAGTACTCAGGATGGGTATGCACTTGCTGTCTATCTAGTTGAATCCACCACCTGTAAAATCAAAATTGAAAATGAAAAGAACATGGGGCTATAGAACGTCAAATATATCCAGGATAATCTTGGAAACAGAAACATCATATCAACAATATTGTGATGACGACCATAATACTGTTGGGGCACTGATATAGTTGCAATTGATTTGTTAGAAGCTTGCTTGGTGTATAAAGCTTCCGTTGTGATCTATCATAGCGCATTAAATGTAAAACAAAATTATTATATGCAGGAGAAACAGGTATGTTGCCACCAAATGTTAACCAAATTGCTTTTATCTCAGATTCGATCGTAGTCGATCATTGTCAAAATTTCAATACACCCCACCCCTTGCATGTGCATTCTACAGAATTCGAGTGAAAAGGTTGAAAGTGTTGTAAGCATGGATGAAGATATGTATGTATAATTGGTAATTATAAAATCTTAAATGCGCCCAAATGCATACGATAACAAGAGGGAAGACTGCTACTAGACTTGTAAAGCTGAACAATGGAAACTTTCCTTTAGTTGCTAATTATGAAATCTTCAATTTACCTTAATGTATTTGATATCAATTAACCTCAAGTTAAACAGTGTTGTAAGTGAAAAGTGAAAACACTTATGCATGTCTTGAAAATCCTTTTGTACAATTCAGAATCAGAATTTAAGTGGCAGTATTATACCAGGGTTCGTACAGACATGTGGACTCCAAATTTAAGGACTTTTTAGTGTCTTATTTTGAAATTTAAGGCCCAATCAGCAGGACAATTTTAGCAAAAAAATATTGGTGCAAAGGCAATAAAACAATTACTTACGTGTCCATAGTAACGACACTTGTAGTGGAGGTTGAAGTTAGGCTTTCGAGTGGGCCAGGTACCTTTAAATTGCTCATTACAACATAATTTATTTATTAATTTATTAATTTATATTTATCAGTCTATTTGCAACCACTTAATATCAAAATATAGACACTCAACTGGCCAAATTCAAGGGCTTTTTAGGTCCTTCAGGATAAATTCAAGGGCTTTTTAGGGTCAGACTTGTTTTTAGGGTCTTTTTAGGGCAAACCTAAAAATTTAAGGACTTTTCCAGGCCTGTACTTACCCTGTATACTAACACTGGGAATTTTGATAACGGACTCCATATATGCAGCGATATACCTGCCATTGATAATAATAGTAAATTTGTTTCACAATTAATTCGAAATAATAGAGCTTGTTCTCGCATTTGGAACTTTATAGTCCGACTAATCAGACCACTAAACCCCCATTTTAATTTTTGACTTGTTGGAGGTTTGTGGTCTGACAGCTTCCATTATTGAATTCTTGAAAGTTCTGGCGAAAACGGCAGAAACAAAAACACGCGTCGATAACTTGAAGTATTACCTTACCTCGCTCTTGCTGACAACATGGAACACTTCCTAAAACATTATTCTACCCATCCATGCTTAACTTTTAATTAAAATCCATCGATATTGGTAGAAATACAAGGTATTCTAATGTCTCTTCAGCTCTCTGCCACCTTGGCATCGTGAAGACATTACTAATCTGCATTGACCAATCAGATCGCGCGTTGCATTTGGATGGTGAATCTCGCAGTTCTATCTTTAGAAAACACATGGCGATGTTTATTTACTAGGAACTTTATACAACGAAGCAGTCTTCTAACAAATATATTGATGGCTCAGGGTTACTGCAAGTTTTGGATACACATGACGCCCCATAGTTCCATGTTCTTTCCATTTTCAATTTTAATTTCACTCGTAGCGGGTTTGTGATTTGAACATGAACCGATTTGTTTTTGTTTGGTTTTAGTATCATCTTTATCGCTACTTAATCAAACAAAATGTTTGAATAATGACAAAACACACCCAAACTATTGATTGTTTACTTAGAGCTCTTACTAAGTATTATTATGTTTTGCTTTTCTAATCAACATTCTATTGTTGTTTCTTTAAAGACTTTTAGGTGCAAAAAAACAAAATGCTTGATTAATTCATTTTAAGCGCTTCATTTAATGCCTACATGAATGCTTTTTACATCGAAAGTTATGTATTATATTAAGTCAATATATATAAATCAAATTGAACAACAATTGTATTAATAAAAATGAAATATTTTTGAGAACACGAAATCAAATAGCTGATATTATTTATATAAGTTTTTTTGTAGAGAAAAGTTTTGCCAATTATATAAAGAGGAATGTAATATCTCAAAGTGATAAAGATTTAAATGTCAAAAAAAAAATAAATTATTAAAAGGAGATTTAATTATACAAAACCTTGCATTTCATGTAAAACTCTCCAAAATACAAGTAAGGAGATACACAACTAAGTGTTTCACAACGATCTTGCACAAAAAATACCGGTCCATATCCTTAGCAGAATCTAAAAACTGACAAATTAAGTTAAATGTGTGACATTTGACCAATAAAATGAAACCGAATACACCCGAAGAGTAAGCCTCTCCTGTATAGCTTGTAACACATGCCACATGTAAAATCAAAATTGAGATACAACTATTAGACGTCAAATATTTCAGGGTAATATTAATTACAAAGACATGGTACTTTTCAACAATACTGTGATGGCGGTCATGAAACCTTGGCTTGCAATATTCCTGAGCGGTCATTAAACCTTGGCTTGCAATATTCCTGAGCGGTCATGAAACCTTGGCTTGCAATATTCCTGAGCGGTCATGAAACCTTGGCTTGCAATATTCCTGAGCGGTCATGAAACCTTGGCTTGCAATATTCCTGAGCGAACAATTGCTTTGTAAGCAGCTCTCTCCGTTGTATAAAACTGCTGTAATGGGAACAAAACTTACAATAGCGTATAAACTGAACTTAAACAAGTACACTGTTTGACGTTTTACAAAACAGGCACTTTATTTTTATAGGCTAAATTTTAAGGCATATTGTTCACCATTTTGACTAAAAGTGGTAAATACCAACCCCTTTACTTTTATATATCATGCGTCACTAATACGCATGTAAAAGTCAAATATCTGTTACCATGGCATAGTGTTTTACAAAGTAAATGTTAATAAATTGCATGATTTTTAAAAATAAATTTTAAAATGTTTATTCTGTTCGACAAAGAACTGTATCCAGGAGCAAATTAAAATTAAGTGTAAAGACTGCATCAGAATAAAGCAGCAAATTCATATTTTTCAGTAAAATGCTAAAATCATTTTACTCGCTATATACTAGTATGTAGGCTAAATGTATAATATTTTTACTTGAAAGTTGGATCATTGTTTCAACTTTTTAGCTATTATAAAATATTATAAAATAAAATCACATATATTATGTACTAATAAAAAACAAACATTGTTTAATAAAAAAACAAACATACTTATTCATGTCCGAATCACAATCCAGAAGCATAGTATAAACTTTGGAACTGACAAGTCAGGTTAGACTCATGAACATCCACCAGGGAAGTGAGGCCGGGTGCTTCGGATGGGTAAGCATTCAAAACTACTTTCAAACAAATATCGGTTACCATGGGAACCTAAACCATAACAAATCTGGTGGAAATTTACGTTCAATTTTCGAAATCAAAGATATACATCAAAGATTGCATAAATTATCAAAATTTTACTAAAAATGTTAAAGTCGACAGATATTGTAATTATAAATATATCTTTGCTCGTGGACTAAGGAAACCCCCGGATATCGTTTACCCAATATCGCGGCAATGCATTGTATTGGCAGATAAATATTGTTTATAAAATTATTTGCCTCAAAATACCAAAAAACCTAAGCTAAACTTAATTGTTCAAAGCATTGCTGTATTTGGATTTAATAAAATACATTTTCGATCCTTCTATTCTTCTCATTTCAGCATACAGTCCAACCTACCTTAAAAGCCGCCTCTATATAAGAACGACCTTTTGATAAAGGCCGACAGAATCGTATCCCAATTGCTCTTTATTCATATTACTTAAACCTGTATATAAAAGTCACCTGCCCATAAAGATCATTTTTACTGGTTCCATTGGATGGCCTTTATAGACAGATTTGTATCCCAATTGCTCTTTATTCATATAACTTAAACCTGTATATAAAAGTCATCTGCCCATAAAGGCCACTTTTACTGGTTCCATTGGATGGCCTTTGTAGACAGGTTTGACTGTATTTATATATATTTGAATTTCCATAATTTTGGTCTGAGCACTACAGATGAGGAATTTTGTTTCATAATGTTTGAACCACTGCGGTAGCTCAGTTGGTAGAGTGCTCGCTCCGTAAGTGGAAGATCGTGGGTTCGATCCCCGGCCGGGTCTGACCCAAGACTTGAAAGTCAGTAGTGACTGTTCTTTCGCCAAGCACTCGGCATTACGAAATGAAAATCACGGTTCTTTTGGATGGGAACTTAAAATAAACAAGGTCCTGTGTCACGGTGGGCTTGGCACGCTAAAGAACCCTGCTGTATAATGCCATCAGCGCAACGCACAGGCAAAAATTTTGCACCTTTGCCTATAGCTGACGACGTCTCGATATAAGTGAAATATTCTTGACTGGGACGTTAAACACCATTACTTAACTCAACTCATAATGTTTGTCTAATGCTGCAAAATTAAAACAGATTCATTTATTATGAGTATAATTTTTGTGTAGCTCAAAAATAATAGAAACACATAAAGAATATATAAAAACAAGAGTTACTGATGCAGTCAAACAAGCTTCAAATTTCTTGAACAAAGAGACAAGTTTCACAAAAAACTTTTAAGTACAAGTTCAATATTGCAAGTAAATCCCGGCATCTTGAAATCAACACGTTAGAACTGAATTACAAAGATGTCAATGGAAAAGCATGTTTGGACATTTTATATTTATCTCTGAGGAAATAAATACTTTTTAAATGGATGTTTGGTTTTAAATGAACTACTCACAAGGCTAATAAGATATTATACCAGTTTTATATTTACAGCACTAGACGGTCGTTTCAGAATACAATTCCTCATCAGTAGTGCTTGGACCAAAATTATGAAACCAAAAAGCATTTTGAAGATGTTAAAAAGCTACCCAAAAGGATCGAAATATATTTCACTAAATTTAAGCTAAGGAAATACTTTGCATGAGGGAGTAAGTACATTTTGAAAGAAAGTAACATATTATTCAAACGTAGAGGTAATAAAATCGGAGACAAGTACACATTTTAAATTTTATTCTGATAATTATAGAGAATTCTACATAAGTAAATAGAACATCAACCTTAGTTTTCGACTGCTTGCAAATAAATTGTTGAGCCAGGGCTTGTCAAGGCCCTCAAAATGTTTTATGGCCATCATCACAGTATTGTTAATAAGTTTGATGGTCTCTGTGTCAAGGATTATTCTGGATATAATTGACGTCCCATAGTTCCATGTTCCTCTAACACAAGTTTTTACTTTGCTTCTGAATTGTGACGAACATGGATAAGTATATTTGTTTTTTTATTAAAACCTACATTTCGAACCAATAACCATAACAGGAAAACCGATATCACATAACTATGTTGAATAAGAAGTTTTTATGTTCCCTGGTGAAATCTCTTGCGTTTAACTTAATTTGTCAATTTTTCTTTGCTTTGAGATGGTGGTTTAGACATTGACTGCTATGTACTTGAATTGCTTCTTCTAGGACTGTATATAACTGTCAAATAAAAAAGATACTTGGCCAGACACTTATTTCAAGCATAATTTTATGAATCAGTCAGACATTGGATAACCTAACTTGTAAGTTCCTAAGTTTTTACTTTGCTACTGGATTGTGATTCGGACATAGATTAGTATGTTTTGTTTTTGATTTTTCAAATCGATCTGAAATGGAGTGAATGAACAGTTACTAAAACTGAAGACATAAGACTCTTCATATTCTAAAAATATGTTTGTCTTTTAAAAACTATTTATTGATATGTTGGTGGGGTTGGTGAAATGCGTTTTTGTTCGTTTCGGTATTTTAAGGATGTTTGGACTTCCACAAGTGTGGTCTGAGTACTACAGATAAGAAATTTTATCCCAAAACGACTGTTAGTGTTGTAAAATTAAAACAGGTATGGCGATAATCTGAACATTTGATATATTGATGTTGTTTCTTATTTTTAATTTTAGTTGTGTATTTCACAAGTGTTATGCGCATCCTTTCATATTTCCGGGATGTTTCGTTTTCCAACTTCGTGACTTAGTTTTCTTCATCTGGGTTTTCTTGTTAGAAAAAAGTTACTGAACGCTGAAGTTGGAATTTTCATCAAACAGATTTCATACACAGAAACTTTGAATTATAGAACATTACAAGTGCGCATAGGGTATGTTTTAATGTGTTCTTATTTATTATATGCTTTTACGCTTGTTTATTCGTTGATTTGAATTATTCGCTGTTTAATTTGTACTTAATTTTCAGTCAGTATATTTCATGTTTACTTTTGCGCTGTTATTTATGCAGTTGTAAATATTGGGTATTTATGTAATGTGTGATAATTGTAAATGCCTAATTGATACTCATTTTCAGCTGATGTCGAATTTGTCTATTATATTGATATTATGTATGATTTATTTGTTATTTCCCGTAATTTTGTAGTTCTTACTCTGTTTGTCCGCCAAACAGTATTTGCAATAAAGATGATTAGCAACAAAGTCAGCGATGTTAGTTATTTTCCTGCACAACAAGTGTGTATGTGTGATGCTTATATTACTTTATATCAAGTTAATAAGATAACAAATGTTTAAAATATTATAGTAATACATCTCAATTTATCGTATTTTTCCATATACGTAAAGATATTGAATAACGGGCTCAGGCTCTAATCTTTAATTGGCTGTTCCTCGTATAGAGTAAAACAGAGATTCGACCAATCGCTGCGAATGACTATAGATGTTGATGATATTTAAGCCATTACTGAAAAAACTAAATACCACTCATCGCTAGTTGAACAGAAAACACACCCGGAAACATATTGTTGGAAATCAGAAATCGCTGACAGATAACATGGAATTACATTACTTAATTTTAAAGTTATTAATTTTATATCATAACTCTGGGGAAACTAGCATCTCAAATAAATACCTAAACCAGAGTTATTTTAACGCATCAAGTGAGATTATTTTTAAACCATATCCAGAATATTATTCGGCTCCGGCTAAAGTTAATCAAGATCAGGACAAGTATGCACTCAATAGCTTGGACAAAGATACTGGCGTGCAAGGAAATATAGAACAGGGAGCACAAGTAGGCAAGACTTGGCGTTTGTCATTTATGGCGGCTTCCAACATAATGAATAGAAATGATCATGCTTCAATGAGAAGATATCACAAAAACGATTCGCCAAATATATTCATTACAACTAGTATCGATAATGAAACCAAATTCCATGCTAAAGAAACAAAACGAAAATCACCTGCAACACCAACGATATCAAATAATATGTATGGGAATATTTCCAGAAAACGCCGAAATGTTAAAGACTGTTTTAAAGAGGGGTTATGTATCAATAATAAGAATCAAGACATCCCAGTTTGTTATTGCGATTTGAATTGCAGAATCTACAATGATTGTTGCCATGACAACCAGGACGCTTTCAGTCTGAGGAGCAACGAAGAAGCTAAATCTGTGTCAAAATTAAATTACACATCATGTGTTCTGAACATAATTCCAGATTATTTGGGAAGCAGTGACCGGGGATATATGCTTGTTTCTTTTTGTCCACGAAATCAGACGACAACAGCAATAAGAAATAAGTGCGAGAACAAAGAAATAAAAGAATATGGTGTTCCAGTTACCAGTGAGGATGGTATAGCTTACAAGAACGAGTATTGCGCTAACTGTCATGGCGTGACGAATTTTATGAGATGGGATCTCCAATATAAATTTTTCTGTGAGATTTCCTTATACGATTTACTGAATGTTACCTTCTACGATGACTTAATAAACCTGTTAAAAAGTAAATCATGCATGTTTGATGTCTTTCCACCCAAAATGTTACCAAGACCAAGGGTATGCTGGAATACTCAACAGGCGAGCTTAAAAAATGATGCTGAAAATGACACAGATTGTCTACGATACCAGAATCCAGCTTTTGTCATAAACTCAGGTAACAAATTCGTTTTAGTAAGAAATCCGTCATGTGTACGTAACAGTGATGTTATTTTGTCCTGCGCATCTCCTATGAACGATTCCCCCAGAGTTTCTGCTTATAGTATGTCAGCACTCTTCAATTTTAATGTACCGAGAAAAACAGGTGGAGACAAATGCAATGAAAATCAAAAGGTAAGTTCAACTACAAAACATTTACGAAACCTGCTTTAATGTTTTTGCTGTGTTTGACAATCGTTCGCAATAATTCGCTATAGAAGAGCTTGTTCCCACTACGGGGAATTTGTACAACGAAGCATGCTGCTTGCAAATAAATTGTTGACCCAGGATATTGCAGGCTTAGGCTTATCAAGGCCCTCAAAAAGTTTTATGGCCGTCATCACAGAATTGTTGATATGTTTGATGTATCCGTGTCCAGGATTGCCCTGGATATATTTGACGTCCCATAGGTCCATGTTCCTTTCACACAATTTTAATTACACATGTGGCGGTTGTAGCTAGCTAAACCGGAGATGCTTACCCTTCCGGAGCACCCGGTCGCACTTCCCTGGTGAAAGTTCACGTGTCTAACCTGACTTCTCAGTTCCAAAGGTTTTACTTCTGGATTGTGATTAAGACATGGATTAGTATGTTTGTTTTTGATTGTTCTTATTACAAAACCGGTTGTAATTTTGCATCACTAGACGACCGTTTGTGAACAAAATTAAATTTAGGTATTTAAAGCAACGGTGACGATAAGATAAGCCAGCATTTTTATTTTCCGGAGAACGAAAAAATATTGCTCAGAACAATAGATGGATATTATATAGTATTAAGTGGTGTGGTTTAAGTATTGTTAAAGGGTCACAAAACATTATATTGTCAAAAAAAACGTGAACATTATTTATTAAGTTTGTCTGATTCTTAATTTTTTAAAAATTCTGAAAAATTGCATATTATACCAGTGCTAATTTTAAAGCGCTAGACAACCCTTATGGAATGCAATTCCTCATCAGTAGTTCTCGGACGAAAATTGTGAAACCAAGAAAAAAATATTTAACCGAATATATGTAACGAAATAATTTTCATTAGGGAATATACCTTAGTAATTTTTCAGATTTTAACAAGCAGAAAATTAACACAGTAGTATATTTCTGACAATGTTAAAGTATTGCCTACTGAGTCTATAATATTCTCGTTGATGTTTGGTTCACCAGCAGAGATACCGGTCCAGTGGTTAAATCTAAACCAAACAGACTAATCTGTCCGAATCACAATCCAGAAGCAAAGTAAAAACTTTGGTACTGAACTGAACTGAAGTTAGGTTAGACACGTGAACTTCCACCAGAGAAGCGAGGCGGATGCTCGGGAAGCATAAGCACATTTTGTTTAGCTAGCTACACCCGCCACGTGTAATCAAAATTGTGGGAAAGGAACATTGACCTTTAGGACGTCAAATATGTCCAGGGCAATACTGGGTACAGAGACATCAAACCTAACAACAATACTGTGATGGCGGCCATAAAACCTTTTGAGGGCCTTGCTAAGCATGGGCTTGCAAAGTCCTTGAGTCAACATTTATTTGCGAGCAGCCTCCTTCGTTGTACAAAGTCCCCGTAATGGGAACAAGCTATACTATAGCGTATTAATTGACAAAAAGTTTCAGTTATCGAACGTGCAAATAAACTAAAACAACAGTTTCCAATAGTCAAAATCAAAATATCCGTCAAAATACAGGTTTATAGCGCAATAACTCTAAGTCGTTGTCACAGAATTCGCCAGACGAAATTAATTGCTTAGTTTACATGTACTAATAATAACAACCGCTGGACTGGTTTTTCTTTTAGTGGACTAAGCATTTCCGAAGAACTCATTGACCCAAGAGGCAGTACGTTTTATTGTCAGATCAACATTGTTAACTTTGTACAACGAAGTAGGCTGATTGCAAATAAATTGTTGACTCAGGGATATTGCAAGTCTAGGCTTATCAAGGCCCTCAAAAAGTTTTATGGCCGTCATCACAGTATTGTTGATAAGTTTGATGTTTCTGTGTCCAAGATTGCCCTGGACATATTTGACGTCATAGTTCCATGTTCCTTTCACACAATTTTGATTACACACGTGGCTGGTTAGCTAGCTAAACAGGAGGTGCTTACCCTTCCGGAGCACCCGGCCTCACTTCCCTGGTGGAAGTTCAAGTGTCTAACCTAACTTGTCAGATCCAAAGTGTTTACTTTGCTTCTGGATTGTGATTCGGACATGGATTAGTATTTGTTTTTGATTAATAAAAATAATAAGCATTTTAAATATTTAAATTTCCCAAAGAACTTTAGTTACATTTTATTGTTCGAAGTATTGCCTTACGTGGAACTGTTACAATCAAGTTTGTTTCTTCTATTTTTCTCATTTAAACATCTTAAAACTTGGATTACAACAATATTTGTCGTAGCACTCACTTTAGCCTTAGCCTTTATACATTTATTGCCTTTGTGTGAGAGATATGAACATTTGTTCACCCGCAACAAGTCAAATTTCCCGAGGGCGTTTATTTTACCGAAAGATAACCATGGTAATAAGAAAAACAGAAAATATTAAAAAAAGACAGCTCAAAAACACCAGTCTTTTTCCGATTCATTGTTTTTTCTCATATCGGAACTCATCGGAGGCAAACGCTAGAACGTCGTCACTGATTTTCGATCGATTACGTCATATCATTGTGACGTCATGGTGTGTTCCGAAGAGGTGGGATATGATGTTTTCAGAGGGATACACGATGTGTTCTCCACCCTGATCACATGATCCAACGATCCAATCAAATTACAGATAGTATCATATTTTTCTAATGAGGTATAATAAAATGCTTTCCTCGCCAGAAGGCACATAAGGCCGTAACGCTATCTTTCCATGCCTTTTGCGACTGTTTTTGCCTTGTTCAAGCTGGTTCATCCGGCGGCATTTCGTTCCTTTTCGGTCGTTTTCCTCTATGTGGTCTTCCCCTTTTTATTTGTCGTAGCACTACTGATGAGGAATGCTATTCTGAAAAGGTCGTCTAGTACTGCAAAATTAATTTTGTAATAATGATGAACGTTTAATTGATAAATATATAAATGTTTTATGCTCATAATGTTCTACTGAATACTTTACTTTATTGTTTGTATATAATGCCATGTTTTATAAATTGGTATACATGTATTATAGATGCACAGAAAACTGGTTAATATGAGTTTTACTCCTGTATTGTTCCAGGTTCCTGATTTGTAAAATTGTTTCATTACATTATTCCTTTTGATTTTCAAATAAATATTGTTTAAGCTAAACTAAATGTTTCACATCTGTTTATTTATCAGTGTTTTAGTTTGTATTAACACAATCCGTAAAATTACGTTGTTTAACAATTATGAACTTTGATCAAAATAGACAATTCATTGCTTGTTTTCTCTTTGAAGTATTTGCCTTCTCAAAATACATTAATGAAGAGTGATAGGTACATAAAACTACGAACCTATAAAATTTGTCCACAGAAAATGAGAGAATGATAAAACAGCGGGAAATAGATTTTAGAAGGAAAAATCATAAATAATCCTTAAACATCATATTGGTTTACAAACGCAGAGCCCTGATATACTTAAATGATTTTTGTCAATTGGTAAAATAATCTATTATGATTTTTGGTCTACTTTCACAGCAAACACTTTCAATTAAACTTTAAGTTTCAAAGAATTTTCATTTTAATTACAATTTTATGTTTTCTATTGCATTGACTTTTCCGACAGCGATGGAGTTATTGCGCTTTACACCTGTTTGTTAAAGTTTTGATTATATGATCAAAAACAAACATACTAATCCATTTCCGAATCACAATCCAGAAGCAAAGTAAAAACTTTGGAACTGACAAGTTAGGTTAGACACTTGAACTTCCACCAGGGAAGTGAGGCCGGTGCTCCGGAAGGGTAAGCTTCCTTATCAAGAAATACATGTTCATCTTTTGTTTATGAATTCTTCTATAAAAGACATTTCCCTTATTCCCTTTTCCGCCAAAGCAATGTACACAATTATACTAGTGTTACTCAGGTATATATAAGACTACAAACACAAGATCCTCAAAAAATTTATGCTCGTGGCTACAATATTGTTAAGAAGTATAATGTACAAACAACTGTGGTGGTTTAGTTGATAATGTGCTCGCGTCATAAGTGGGAGGTCGTGGGTTCGAACCCCGACCGGATCTGACCAAAGTCGGTAGTGACTGTTCTTCCTCCAAACACTTCGCATTACGAAATTAAAGTCACAGTTCTTTCGGATGGGAACTTAAAATAAACGAGGTCCTGTGTCTTGGTAGGCTTGGCACGAACCCTGCTGTATAATGCCATCAGCGCAACACACAGGCAAAATTTCTGCACCTTCGCTTACAGTTGGCGACGTCTCGATATAAGTGAAATATTCTTGCATGAGACGTTAAACACCATTACTCAACTCAACTCTCTGTTACAAAAATTATCCAGAATATAGTTTCGACATGGGTTTTACTTCTAAAAAAGATATTGATATCAATACTGCAATACTGAGAGGAAACTACATTTGCGCCACTATACAACTCTTTTATAAAATTGTGTTTATATTTACATATCACTAGTGAAAAAATAGATATTTCGATATGGTTTTCTTTATAATCATTCTTTAATCGTCATATCATTCCAAAACTTAGGTTGAGAATCAAGGTAAATTCAGGGATATTTTGGACTTCAAAGAAGGATACATCCTTTAAATATATATACTTAGAATTCATTGCATTAACAGATAGTATTTTCTTTTCTTTTTTTCTTGCAGGGGTCGTGCAGTTTTGATGCTGTGATTGGAAATAGTGAGCTAGAAGTAAATTTGAAGCTATTAACGAATGCCTCTTTAATTAACGATATATCGTTCAGAGTGATGGGTTT
Organism: Anadara kagoshimensis; assembly: GCA_021292105.1. Lineage (NCBI taxonomy): Eukaryota > Metazoa > Mollusca > Bivalvia > Arcoida > Arcidae > Anadara > Anadara kagoshimensis. Next base: position 19,381,963 of record CM037870.1, on the reverse strand, counting down.
GGCTAATGTACTTATTAATCTATTCATACCTTGGGAGAAGTTGATCAAAGCTATGAAGCACAGAGACACAGGTTTTAACGGGCAGTGCCACTATAAGCGTATTTACGATACAAATACATCTTTTCCTTGCTCGAATTCATCTATTTGTCATATTATAAATCTTGTTTACTTTTTCTCAATTAACGAAACTGTATCTCTACAGGAGTTGTCACTTTTTTATCAAGATCTTAAACGTATGAATTGGACTTACATTGAGAAAGATAAATCAGACCCCCAGAAATACAGTATGACAACATTTAAATATGACCCAACCTTGGTTCAGAGGCCACCAAGTGTTACATTTACAAATTGTCTTTCGCAGATACGATATATCATCAAAGCCAAACAATTTGAAATCAAAGTGCGGGAAGAACTGAGAGAAGTTAAACCAAAAGTAAAAAGAATACCCGATTTCTTAGAAGTAATTGCATCCTCTGTACAGAATGAAAGTGATGCTCTAGATAAAATCAACAGTTTTAAACTCTTAAGTATTTCATATTCCGTAAATACAACCGTATGGAAGCGATTCTATAAAGAAACAGACAATGGTGACTTGCAAAACATTCAAATTATTTTGTCTTTTGTTACCATGGGCTTTTCCTCCCTTTTCCTCCTTGCTACATTGATACTTCATAAATGTTTAAATTTGTCAAACAATGTTGCTGGAAAAGTGTGCGAACATTTTATGATAAGTATGCTCTTTTCACATCTGTTTTTCATGTTTGGTTTTGGCGCCAATGATTATCACATGGTTTGTCTCATTGTGGGAATTTTATCTCATTATGTTTGGTTATGTTGTTTCACTTGGATGACCACATATACAATCACACTTTTAAAAGCAATGATGAAGCTTAACCAAAATCCAAATATGCAGTCGGCAAGTCATGTCCCCATTTATAACTACGTTATAGGTTATGGCATCCCCTTTATTATTGTGATTCCATCTGCAATCTTAGACATAACCAACAGCTATCAAATAGGATATGCACTAACGTTTGTTTCCGTCTATTTTCCCAGTAAATATTGTGGTTTTCATTGGTCCTATTTCCATATCAATTCTTGTCAATGTGTTTGTTTTGCTCGTTGCAGGATGTAAAATATATACATTGCAACAAAGCATCGAAGGTCATTCAGCAGAAATCGGAACCCATTCTTATTGGCCAGTATATATCAGATTTTGTTTATTCTCGGGCTTGTCATGGCTGTTAGGAATAATTGCAGAGGCAACAGACCAAGATATACTTCGAATTGTATTTATTTTTTTGGCAGGTTCTCATGGGTTTTTGTTTAGTGTATCTCTTCTCATTTCAAGACAAGTAAAATATAAATTTAAAGTATTAAAACAGAGCAAAACCCTAAGTACTGTTTCTACAATTGACTCTCTTTTTCGGCATAACCAAGTAAAGCAAAATTCAAATATAGACAGTGAAAATTAAATTGGTTTGCAATTTTGACTACTAATAAGAGAAATCGATTAATTTAAGGTACGCCTAAAAGTGTAAATCAAAACTTAACTTGGGATTTTGTTTTTCTAGCAATTTCGGGAAATCAGATTACTTAAGGTAAACCTACGACATGTTAATCAAAACTAATTTGGGATTTTATTTTTCCTTTAAATTGTAACTGATTTCATCAACATAATATGATATACATGTACTATGTTTTAAAATCAAGTTACTATAATAACCATTTATATTTACAAAATAGCAGCTTTTTCTCGAAATTTTGTCCTAAAGCGTTTTATTGGTATATGTACATAATTTCATTAATATTCTTGATAACGATATCAAACGCGTTAACGAAGAACGATTTCGTTTGTAGAGTTAGATCTCCTTTTCATTAACATCGATAAGTTTGTTATAGCTTTACAATATATATTTTGCGATTATGACCTTTAATTTCATTTCATGATCTAAAAGATTAGACAGTTTTCGACTGAAATCTTTGAAAGTCTCAATTTAAAAATATTTAGAAATATTACAAGAGACGTTGAACGTTTTTCGTAACAAAAATGTGATACATTTCCAAATAATACTAGTAAATAAATTGCTTCTCACTTGGTAACTTATAGACACTAATATAACTTATGAGAGAATAAGTGCACTTAAATATTGAAACTCATATGAATTACTCGAGTCCATTGGAGTCGAAAAAATCTAAAGAAAAGTAACATTTTAGATGATTTATCTATTGTAGAATTACGTGTTTTTTGTTACGGTAGTAACACAGTTCCTTAATAAATCAAGTGTTATAAATTCTTTTACACGTGATCGTTTTCCGTTTTAATGCGTTTTTCAGAAAGTTTCTCATAAAATGAACCACAAACGTACTCATCCATTCTAAAATCGCAAATCTAATATGCGAAAGTAAAACTTATTTCGCTGTCATTTATTTTGCGCGAAAATTAATACAAAGCAAATATTATATTGTACTTATAATGTTATAGAGCATATTTAAAAATGCGAAAATTCGACTACGCGAATGTCTAAATATTCAATACAGCGAAAAAAAATACACGCGAAATGAAATACATTTACAGTAACCACCAATTCCGTGTTATGTGTTAAAGTTTTCAGATGATTTTCAAGATAGTTACACATATGTTGTGAATTGTACGTTATATTTTCAAGTAAATGTTTTCCAATATCTGTTATATTGATGTGAAATTCTTTAAATCTAGTGTATACCATGTGTGAAATATTTGTAGTGATGCTTGAAGTAAATTTGAAATCTAGGCAATGACTGTTCGGCTGTTTTATGTCTAGATCACATCATTCGTAAATGTCTTTTTGGAAACATAAAAAATTCGTATATTGATTTTAAATATAAGAATTGACTGTCTTTTCTCTCGGGTTATCAAGTAATAAACCAGGCAAAATCGGCAGTCAACTCTGAAAAGATTCATTATGTATTATATGTTAAATATTTAAACGGCTAACTGTGTTAGACATCCATTGCCATTGTTTATCACGTGTCAATCATTCAAATCATAGCTGTTGATGTATTGTGCTATATGGTTAAATATCTATTATATATCATTTTTTTACAGTTCTAAATGCTGGTTTTATTTTTGTGAAATGTTTAAGGATTAAATGTAAAGATTATGTTTCTATATTATTTCAAAATGTTAACGTTGTTGAAAAAATGCGTTTGATTTATTATTATTCACAACGTACAGTTTATGTTCATTTTTCATAATGGTAGCTGTATGTTTCTTCCAATGTTTTACCATTCATTGTATATTATACATGAGGTAGTGTATTTACACTTGAGTGTTGAAGATTCACTAATTACTAATGAGTGCTCTTGCATTGTTGGTTAAATTGTAAATTTCCAATTGTATATCATGTGCTGAATGTCACGAATGCTACTATTTAATTTGTGTTAACCCCATTGACTTCATATATGATGTGTTAAATATTTCTAATGTTACTGTATTTGTTTACAATCTACTGTACACCATTTTTTAAGTTCCAAATGATTGTTTTATTTTTGTGAAATGTTTAAGGATTAAATGTATAGATTCTGCTAATTTTTTATAATGGTAGTTGTATTTTTCTTCAAATGCTTTACCATCCATTGTAAATATTGCTGTTATATATAAGGTAGTGTGGGTGTTGAATATCCAATGTTTATTATGTGAATAAATATCAGAGTAATATTGCTATTGCTCAAAAGTTGTAAAATACCCATTGTATATCATGAATGCTAGCTGTAATTTTTTTATGTTTTAACTCAATTGACTTCATATATGATGTGTTAAATATTTCGAATGTTTCTGCATTTGTGTTGTAACACGGCTTACACTTTAGTGTATATTATATAGTTATACATGCAATGTGTAAAGCGTGGTAAATATTTTAAATGTTAGCTGTTTTTTCTTCACTTTATTGGCTAATGAGCTATTGTATAATATATGTTAATCAAAAATAAACATACCAATCAATTTTCAGTTCATTATTCAAAAAACAAACAAATTAATAAAAAACATATTAAAAACGTAAAAACTTAGTAAATTTGAAAATTTAGACAAAACACGCGAACTTCCACCAAGAAAATGAGGTGGGGTGCTCCAGAAGGGTAAGCGCATCCTGTTTTCGGCCTATACCCGCCATGTGTGAAATAAAGATTAGAATGAAAGGGACATGGAAGTATAGGATATCATATATATCACATAACCCTCCTGTTTATTGATGGAATTAAACGGTGTAATATTTTTCGTATTACGCAGGTACCCATGTAATATCAGTTGATTGTGACGTAATCAGTTATCACGTTTCTGATTTACGTAGTGGTCGTGCCTAATGACGTCATATGAAAACTGTGTGAGTCTGTTGTTTATTTTTAGACTTTTGAAGACTTTCCGATTCTTTGAAAATAATTTTGTTGCACTCGGAAAAATATTATGATTTAAACTTACATACTGATTATGTCTTTTTTTCTAGGTGATTAATTTACTTTTACTGTAACCAGAATATAGAACTATATTCTTACTTGCGCAGTTAATTTGGAGGTGATTTGTCTGACCTAGATAGAAATCGTCTGTTTCTATATGACATCAAATAATATGTACATGTCATTATGCCTCGGTATTTTGAGTTATGTGATATATAGAATCTTAGACTCGCGAGGGTTTAATATAAAATTTATTAAACTCGTTCAATAATTAAATATGCCAGTCGCCAAGGCTCGTGGCATATTTAATTATTAAACTCATTTAATAAATTTCATATTAAACCCCCACTCGTCTAAGATCCTCTATATTTCCAAGAATACCATATTTTTTTGTAAATCTTGATAACCCTAGGCTTGGAATATCCCTGAACCATAATGTACTATAAATATACAATAAACCGGAGAAGCAGATATATTGTTACATACAAAAGGTAAGTTGAAAATAGAAAAATTGAAGTCATCACGTTTTATCATCATAGCTTGTATTATTAAATGGTGATCTTATTTCAAATACATATCATATATAATGTGCAAATGTTTGAATCGTAAATCTGTTCGTTTACGATATACATGTAATTCATTGCAGATATATATTGCATATAATATCTGTTATATTTTCAAATGTTGGTTGTTATTGTTAAATGTTTAAATGTATTTGCTCATTGTATTAAAATCATGCACTAAATATTTCAAACACTACTGTAGGTGTTTTTCTTTGAAGCCAACAAGTTAACTCTGTTTTCTTGTGTAACGGTTGGACGATGTAGAATTGCTTACTTAAGAAGGCTTTTGTTTGCAGTGCATGTATTGAGACAAGAAGAATTTTATTTGGAATGTTATTCATAAAACATCAGGGCATTGGTAGCCCAGTGATCTTGTGTGCGTATAGATCACAATGTCTCTCACAGCCTAGTTTCAAATACCACATGGGCAGAGAATGTTCGAAGACGTTTGTGAGTTTGCTTGCGGAAGTCAGTGGTTTCTCTTCACTCTTTGGTGTCCTCCATCATCCAAAAACTGACCGCCCAGATGAAACAATCTTAACTAAGGCGTGCAACAGCATTAATATAAAATACTGCACTTAGTAAAACATCATATATTTACTTCTCAGAAACCATGTGTCCGCTTTCTACTGCTAGAGATTTCAAATGTGCATTTGAACTCCTTGACTTAAAAAATAAGGTTTGCAAAATTATTTTATCCGCTTGTAATGCTCAAAAATCATACTCCAGCAATCATATACTTGGGCATCTTTGTTCAAAATAAATCTTTTGATGGTCAACTATAAAATTTTATTAAGTTGTAATAGCGGGGTATAGGCAAACAACATTGACCTGTCTGTTTGACCTTTCATTAGGAATATTCATATGGGTTATTATAAAAAAAATGCAACCCTTTGTGTCAGTAGTGTGTGGTAGACAGTAAATACGTTATTTCAGACCAAACCCAGTCTTGTTGCATGTTTTAGTAGCTCAGCTATATTATACAATATAAAACTACCATAGATAATTGTATTTTAGAAAAAAAAATCACCCGGTTTTGATAAAAAACCAGCATATTTGCCATGTCAATAAAATTGAACACCTGCTTTAGTATGAAATATTTTCAGTTAAAAAACTTAAATCAGTCTTTGTGAATAAAATTTACGACCCGAGATAGCCATGTATGAAAAAAGTTGGTCAATGGTGTAACGGATAACAATTTCTATAAATACAGTTGCAGAGGTCTGGGTTTTCCACAGACTAGAATGACATCACTTCCTGTTGTTTTGAACAAAGTTAATAACAGCCAAAATTTAAACATATGGAACACATGTCATAAAGAGAAGTACAGTTGGGATAATACAAATTATTGTATTTCAATTGTGTAACATGATTTTCATATGTTTAATGTATAAATAGAAAGACATGCCATCAAAGAAAGATTAGAAAAAGAATTCACTTTACACACATCACTTGCCAGTAAGTCCCTGACAGTCCATAACGCCTCAATTCAAGTTTTACATCCAATACGTTAGTGGTGTAACTGTCAATGGTGTAGCAAAAGGAAATCGTTACACCACTGATGAAAAATGTTACATCCCATAGTTCCATGTTCCTTTCACAATTTCGATTATAGCTTTAAGATGGACTCATCATTGTCTATATAAAACTATACAGCGTCGAAATGCAAGTATATAGGCTACTTAAATAGAGGATTGTCATAATAAAAAACGAACATACTAATTCATGTCCGAATCACAATCAAGAAGCAAAGTAAAAACTTTGGAACTGACAATTCGGGTTAGATACGTGAACTTCCACCAGTAAAATGAGGTCGGGTGCTGCGGAAGGGTAAGCACCTCCTGTTTAGCTAGCTACACCCGTTACGTGTGTAAAAGGAACATGGAACTATGTTACGTCAAATATATCCAGGGCAATCCTGAACACAGAGGCATCAAACTTATCAACAATACTGTGATGACGCTCATAAAACTTTTTCAGGGTTTTGCTAAGCCTAAGCTTGCAATATACCCGAGTCAACAATTTATTGCAAGCAATACCTTCTTGTGGCACATATAGTGTTAAATTACGTTCTATCTTTGGTTTCATTAGTTTCCATGTAATTTCTAGTTAATGACAATTTTATCAATTTTGAGAAAAGCAAACTCACCAACAATAAAACACAAACGTACCTTTCCTTTTTTTAATCACATTCCCGAAAGCCAAGTTTAAACTTTGAAAACTGACAGAACAAGTTAAAAACATAAACTTCCACTAGGAAAGAACATTAAGATGTTAGATTTCCCATTTAAGACATGGATCAGAAGAAAGGAATGCTTGCAAAAGTTTGAATATCCTTTTTGTTATACATTGCTTTACGTTGTACACAAAAACTTAGTATTAAATCTAAAATTTTCAAACTTTTAGCGATACATAAAATCACTCGGTTAAATTTTACGTATGTTAAAATTGACTAAGCATTGTCCTGGATATATTTGACGTCTCATAGTTCCATGTTCCATTCATACAATTTTGATTACACACAGGTGTAGCTAGCTAAACAGGAGGTGCTTACCCTTCCAGAGCACCCGGCCTCACTTCCCTGGTGGAAGTTCACGTGTCTAACCTAACTTGTCAGTTCCAAAGTTTTTACTTTGCATCTGGATTGTGATTCAGACATGGATTAGTATGTTTGTTTTTGATTACATATAATGTGATTTAAAAAAAAAAAACTACCTCCCGCCTTTAAAATTTTGAAAGTTTGAAGTTCTGGAAAAACAGCAAATTGCATTATGACATGCTTGCAATAGCTTAGGATCCCAAATACAAAGATGTAAAGTTGTTTCAACATCTAATATTTTGTGGGTAAGGACAACTAAATTTAATTTACTAGTATATCGGTGTTGTTTTTGGAATTTTAATGGTGAAATTAGGAAAATTTATTCATTTTTCACCAGGGGAAACTACCTGTATAAGGTTGTAATTTTAAGCAAACAAAACCACTAATATATTAAACTCATGATTTATCATTTACATTAGTTTTTCACTTTTATCTTAACAGTCAGTGTAAGAAACTGCTAAGATAAACGGCAATATGCAATAAGCTTGAAAATTATGTATGAGCTATAAATGTTTTTCAGCTTTACAATTAAGTGTAATATTGCTAGGCAAAATCTTGTTTTAAATTACAAAAAATATAATTTATCGCTGCACATTTATGTATCAAATTGACTTTTTACTATCAAACCATTGTGGGTATAATATAAAATAGCACTGTATTATAATTACTGAAATTCAACACACGTGAAAATGTCAATTTCTTTACTGTTTCTATAACAAAAATCAAAATTAATTTCATTTCTTGAAATAAAAATTCACTGTATTATTATTTTTAAAATTTAAAACGTAAAAATGTGAAATTCTTTACTTTTTCTATAACAAAAATCAAAATTAATTTCATTTATTAGAATAAAAATTGTAATTCATTTTTATTTTTATTTATTATTAAAATAAAAAAGCACGTGAAAATGTCCAACTCTTTAAATTGTCTGTAACAAAAATCTAAATTTATTTTATTTCTTAAAATAAAAATAACATTTCATTATTATTATAGAAATTTAACAAAGATACATAATGTCATTTCTTTAATTTATCTGTAACAAAAATCAAAATTAATCTAATTTTTTATAATTCAATTTACATTCTTTGAAAATAACAAATCAGTGCATTTGATGCTTTTCCATTGAACAAATATAATTACCATAGTTATGGCAAAATAAAACAAATATTTATGTTCAACGTCAATAGCAACAAGACGAAAGAGCCAATCAGTTATTTCAAGGTCTGACCAATCAAAATCCTTGAACCATTACAGATTTAAATTATCTAACGCTGTCCTAAAATCAAACATTAATACAAGGAATTTTTGGGCCACAAAAGATTCAAAATGAAGATCTGATGAAGAAACACAAATGCCAGCCCATTGCAATAATATTGAAAAGAAGACGATTCAGTTGGCTAGGACATGAACTAAGGATGCCACAAAAACGCATTCCTAAATTAGCACTACCTTGGACACCACCTGGAAAGAGAAAACCTGGCAGACCTCTGACCACCTGGAGAAGAACCATCCTATCTGAACTGCAAGAGCAGGTATACAGCCTAGGTCAAGCCCAGCATATAGCACAGGACAAAGGTAAGTGGAGGGAACTAGTTATGGCCTTATGTACCAACAGAGATGAAGAGGATAGGTAGGTAGGTAAAATCAAACAGTTGATCGATTCATAAGTACAACAGCAAAGGTAGTGAGTGAGTAATAGTGTTTAACATCCCAGTCAAGAATATTTCAATTATACCTAGACTTCACTAGCTATAGGCGAAGGTGCAGAAATTTTTCTGTGGGTTACGCTGATGGCATAATACAGCAGGGTTCTATATCGTGCCAAGCCTACCATGACATGGAACCTCGTTTATTTTAAGTTCCCATCTTAAAGAACCGTGACTTTCATTTCATAATGCGTAATGAGTGATTGGCAACAGAACAGTCACTACCCACTTTCAAGTCATGGACCCGGTTAGGGTTCGAACCCACAACCTCCCACTTATGGAGCAAGCACTCCACCAACTGAGCTACCGCAGTGGTTACAAAGGCAAAGGAAAAGGGTAATTGACAAATAAATTTACTTTAAGTAGGTTATCTAGGAAATGGTGATGATTCCTAATCAAAAATTGTAGCTGGCATCATATTCCTGGCAAAAGATAATGCAATTAGAAAAAAACCACTTATTTTGTTAAAGACATTGTTGTATATCCTACCTCTCACTAGTTTCTGTGAATTTCATTCGACGATGCTGGTCACGTGGTGACCTAATATAAGCCATATCGGGTCAGGCCTTTTCATATCTAGTCAGTATGAGAGTTATTTCCCTGACCAACGTTAATGGCGACCGCCAAGGATGAAAGTGCAATTGATTTCTTTGATGGAAGTTGCTAGTAAGTCAAATTCATTATTCTTTTCAATATTTTGTCAGACAGAATGCCAAACGACGGTATTTCTAACTCGGTCACAATTCACATGTCGCTGTGTGGATACATTCAAATTAATTTTGTAAATGGTTTATTGATGTGATCGGTATAATATAATCGTTACACAGTGTTTTAGTGACATAATATGATATATAAAGGGTAAGCTTGACAGCTATAGGTTACTAAAACATACAGCAATGTCTCATCCTGAACCTCTCTCTCGTCTCCGTATCCGTATATGTTTGTTTACAGGTATCTACCGTGGTTCTTCAGGGTGATCGGTAGGATATAATCGTTACACAGTCTGTTGGTGACTTAATGTGGTTTATACAGGGTCAGTAAATTCCATATCAGGTCTCAGGCTTCCCCCTTGCCCGATATGGAATTTACTGACCCTGTATAAACCATATTAGGTCACCAACAGACTGTGTAACTAATAATATCTCACTTAATGCATATAGTTGTATAATGTATATACATTTGGCACCAAATTGTCATGAAGATTATTCATGTTAAGTTTTATGACAGTCCTCTAAAGCAGCTATGAGATATGGCCTGGACATGATTTAAAAACATACTTTTCCCATGATCTTGACCTTTCCGATATGACATTGGTTCAAGGTCATGACACACCTTTGGACAATGAAGATTGTTCATGTGAAGTTTTATGACAGTCGTCCAAAGCAGCTATGAGATATTGCTTGGATACATTTTAAAACATGCTTTTCCAACAACCTTGACCTTTCTGATAACCTTAGTTCGAGGTCATGACACACGTTTGGATGATGAAGACTATTCATAAATTTTGAAGTTTTATGACAGTCGTCCAAAGCAGCTATGAGATATTGCTTGGATACATTTTAAAGCATACTTTCCCAACAACCTTGACCTTTCTGATGACCTTAGTTCAAGGTCATGACACACCTGTGGATGATGAAGACTATTCATTTGAAGTTTTATGACAGTTGTTCAAAGCAGCTATGAGATATGTCCTGTACATAATTTTTACACTGACAGATGGACAGACAGACATGGTAATTCCTATATAACCCTCTCGAAAAGAGCAAAAAGAGTAAAGCTTAAGCACATGTTTTGTTCTTCTTTGAATCCAACCTGCATAGTAATCAACGGCTTCAATGCAATATGATTTGCCATCATAAATATATCTAACAATGGACAAACCAAATTAATTTTAATCAATTTTAAAGAAGCTATTTCTAATACAAAATCAAAGTACTGATAGTACTGAAAACATGCTGTCTGGAATATGCTGAACACGATTAAGTTATGCAATAGAACGGAAATGAAGTCACTTTGCATTTCAATAAAGTATTGAAATTTAAAACCCAACATGAATTTTTAAAATATATTGATGGTATAGCAAAACAGGTTTCTCTAAAAAAAACCTGGATTCTTGAGGTTAAATGATTTAAGGATAGTAACCTGAAACTCTCATGTAAATATCTTTACATACAGTCAAGATTGAAAGCTTTTTCCAAATAATTAACCATTTTAGAAATGTTTCACATATGTACCCTAGATCTTTGAACCAATGTCCTTCATCTATATATCAAAATGTCTATTATTTTTAAGATAATTGACAATTTCAGTATTCTGTTGTATCTGTGACCTTCAGCTTTGAGTCCATAACTTTTATCTTAATATCAAAATGATTTTGTATCAATACTTACAATATTTTAATATATCTGCATTTACAAACAATAATAGATTTCCAAATAATGAACCATTTCAGTATTCTAACACATGTGACCTTGACCTTTGAACCCATGACTTCCATCTATGAATCAATACCAACAATATTCTAATATATGTGAGGAAAATGCCTATATAAAAAGTTTATAGTTTACAAGACTATTAACTATTTTAGTATAATTTTGCATCTGTGACCTTGACCTTTGAACCCATGACCGTCATCTATTTTGTTGTTGGTGTTTTAATATTACTTTTTCAAACATTTGATTCCATCAAAACCAAGCTGCCTTAAGACACACTCGTGGGAAATGAGATTGATTACCAGAGAATTGTTAGAAGAAGAGAACACAGTGTTTATCATTCTAATAAAAGAAAAGAAGAGTTGGTGGTCCTTTGTCTACAGACGGCGATCGAGATTTAACATACTGGTTAGACAGGATATGACGACTATTGCATCCAGAACACCAGGTGACAAACATTTAACAATGCGGGACAGAGAAATTTTGGAACCTCAGAGATTTATCAAGGGCCTATTTAGGGCCGAAATTCAGCCCCATTCCCAATGGAAAAAACATTGATTTTTCCCTAAATTGGGCTGAGAAAATTCCCAATTAGAAAATTGTACCAGATACATAGCTGAAGTCTGGCCATAGATGTGGCTGCTTTTCTCAATCTTCAATTAACACAATACAGTAAAAGCATTAGATTTAATCATTAATGGCATCAAAATGAGCCAAAAGTTGATAATTTTTCCCAATTTTTAGTTTTGGGCCTTTTCCCAAAAGACCCTGATAAATCACCGAACCTTTTCAATGAGTTTACAATGGTCCAGCGATTTACAAGTTTTACAAGTGTGACAGGACTATATATATAATATATAGTTAATTAATTAAGTATTAATTAAGTTAATTAGTTTTTAATTAAGTTAGTTTAAGTAATGTGGTGTCATGTAAATTTGTCTTTTTTATGTCATGTCTATTGTGTATGTCTGTCTTTTCATTACTTACATTTTACACTTTAGTACTTGTACACTTTGGTATACCTGTCTGACCATGACCTGGTATGACCCGGTCTATATCTTGACCTTTCCTATTCACTCTTGTGTAGTGGACTTCCTTCTTTCTTAACTGTTTTCTGATTGGCTGCTTTTTAAGAAACCTGTTAGACACACTTGCTTGAATGCATGTGCAGGGTCCTGGGTTTAGGTGCCACTCCTTATATGATTGTCACAGAGGACACATCTGTAATTCTGAACATCTATATCAACATTTTACTTACTTCTGGTAAGTCAGTTCCATTATCTTAAATTTGGTTTATATGGTTCTATACTTTTTCTGGGTTTTCTTTAGATTTGGTATTTCAGTTTTCTGGACTTTTTACATTAACTTATTAATATATTTAAAAGCAAATAAAAAGAATGAATGAAAAAGTAAAAGAGAATTGAAACTAAAATACACAACACTTATATATTTAAAATTGGGTAAAATTATTATTAAAATGGGTATTTTAAAGAAAAAGGATTAAAAAGATATATTTTTGTATGAAAATGGTATTTAAAAGCCCACGCTTTCAGAAGTATATTATTTATATTTAGATTGGACCATAATATCTGGGAATAGCTCCATAACAAGGTCACCTTGATCCCATAGATGAGGTATATAACATTATTATTGTTATTATTATTTATAGTTATTATTATTATTATTATTATTTATTATTATTATTATTATTATTATTATCTTTTTTTTCATATAAGTTGTTTTGGAATACTTTTGAAAAGACTAGAGTAAATATATATAATGCTTATCTGAATCACTTCAGAGGTGATTAGGAATTATGTTTACATTATTTTATAAGTTAGTAAAGCTTTTGGTATTTTCCATTCAAAATCATTTAGGTATTTTTATATATTTCTTTTCTTATATTTCATGTTTTTATATTAAATATCACATTTTCTTGTTATAAGTATTTTTATTAGGAAAATCTGGGTAAAAGTACAATTTGATTTACTCCCTTGAATCATTATGTTTTATGCATTGAATTTCAATGTTTGCCACCACAACGTACCCACCATAACATCTACAAATGATATTTGTATGATGAATCTTTGATGATAAATTTTGGAATATGAATCACCAGCGTCTTATGCGTGAACAGAAGCATACCATAGGTTTAATCCCCTTCTGTTTTAAAAAACCGTCGTGTGTACATGGTGTGTTTGTGTCACACAGTCAGGCCTAATTGTTTTATTATGGGTGGATAAGTAAGTATGTATGTTTTTTGCAACTTTATAGCAAACCACAGGGCCAGACACTGACACCATCAGTCACAGTAGAATCTGTGAAAGGCCCATTAACCACTGTAGCAAGAAACGGTCATTGTTGAACACAATGTAGGAGAATATTTCATCTAAGTAATTACACTAGTATGTACAAAAAATGTACCTAGTACTGCGGAATCTGTGCAGATAGGAAATGATAGATAGAAATCTGTTACTGAATAAAATGTACTTATATGTACATGGCAATGACTAGACATATCGTAACAAATAGAAAAGGCATTTACATGTGATATAGAAGAATGATTGAACATACACAAGTCATACTTAAACATATATTCGGACCACCTGATACCTAACTGCTGTGGCTTGAGATGAGCATTTTGGCATGGCAAACATGAGATCCGGTGGTGTGGTTGATGTACTTTACAGAGCTAATTCTTTCCATCCTACTTTTTAAAATTGGTATATGTATATTGACTTCGGGCCCCAATATAACAGTGAAAGTCTCGTTTTGAATCTGCTGTATGCTAGTATTTATTTATTAAAACTTGGTCATTCTCAACCCAACATACCAATACATGTCATCTCATTATATGAGTGATTATATAAAATACATGTATATATTATACCAGTTTTAATTTTACAGCACTAGACGACCCTTTCGGAATACAATTCCTCATCAGTAGTGCTTGGGTCAAACATTATGAAACCAAAATTGTTATCAAGATGTTGAAAAGATACCCAAAGGACCAGAATATATTTTACCAAATTTAGCTAAGGAAATACTTTGCTTGAGGAATATCCCTTAGTTTTTGAGGAACTTTAAATTTTAACTAGCAGCAAACCTTTCCGTTCTTACAGAATGCACATGTCATTTTCAAATCTGTGACACTTTCTTTTAGGTGGTTGGGACAGGAATGTCAAATTATACAGGTAGTTTTAATCAATAGCAGGCTGCTTGTAAATAAATTGTTGACTCAGGGATATTGCAAGCCTAGGCTTATCAAGGCCCCAAAAGAGTTTTATGGCCGTCATCACAGTATTGTTGATAAGTTTTATGTCTGTGTCCGGGATTGCCCTGGATTGACGTCCCAAGGTCTTATGTTTCTTTCACTCAATTTTGATTACACGTTGCGGGTGTAGTTTGCTAAACAGGAGGTGCTTACCTTTTCGGAGCACCCGGTCTCGCTTCCCTGGTGGAAGTTCACGTGTCTAACCTAACTTGTCAGTTCTAAAGCTTTTACTTTCCTTCTGATTTGTGATTAGGACATGGATTAGTATGTTTGTTAATGATACATCCTCTTGAAGGGATACTTATTAACTCAATAAACGTTTAGTCATTAATTAATACAAATTGCATAAATAATTTTTCAAAGAATAAGGCAACTATGGGTTCCCATTCTTTTTGTTGTACCTATGTAATAAGCTCGGAGTCGCCTTTTGCAGATATTCAATATTGTGTTTTTGTTTAGAATTTCAGATCGTAATTATAAAAACTATTTATTGAATAAATAAATGACAAATAAATACACTTTAGTCATAAAAATACTTTCCTTCACTTAAAATTTTAAATTGTATTTGAAGGATTTATATACGTTTTATGTCTTTAAGATTTGAACAAAACAATTTGCAGTCATTTAATAATACGCCAAAACAAAATCAATTTCAATCCGAAAAAAATAATATTAGGTGTGGTATATAGGAAGAATACAAAGCAAATGTAGAATTGCATAATATGTGGAGAGCGACATACAACACCACGTATGAAAAAATTTTAGAACACAATATATGACTTGTAAGAACAATTTAAACTCTTATTTCATAAAAGTCGATATGGGAGGAGAAAACTGGAGAAAAATTAATTTTGCACTTGTTCTTGGTTTTTCTACTGAATATATGAGAATCTTAAATTGCAAATACAAAACATTTATACATCACATGCTACAGGTGTTACATATCATGTTATGATCCTAGAAAGAGCAGTGCTTTTTCTGTAACGAATTTGGTCTTTTTTATCAGAGAATAACTAATGATTCGCATTACGCACAAGTTACGCAACACGGTAACCGGAGCTTTTACTAACGCCCATGTTCAAATCCTAACATGGCAGAACGTTTTAGAAAACTAATACGTTTGTTTGTCGAAGATCGATTGTTTAACCCGGAGACCCGGTTTCCTCGAACATGTGAAAGAATCTTGACTGGGCGCAAAACTACGAATGCCGATATAAGATGTGTTAATTAATTTCTTGTAGAAGAGAAGTGTATTTTACTATTATCAAGCTTCTATTATCAGTTTTCATAATTCCCTAACATAACATAACGCCATTTAAGAAAATCGACAACATGATTGCCAGTTTTCTAACGGTTACATTCTTATTCAACTAATTTGTAAACGTTTTATAAAGGAGTGTGACAATAAGATATAAACTTTGTTGTCAATTTTCTATAATGGCTAGAGCGTTGACTTTTAACGTGGACCTATTTTGAAGGTCACTTTATGAAAACATCGAGACTTTAAGATCACATGACAAAATCTGTAAATATGACACATTTAAGCTTATTTCATTAAAAGTACATAAGCCTGAACTATGCTATTAGATTTTCATGGAAAACAAATTATTGCTTCAAAATTACAAAAATTAAGACTTTGATCAAAAATAGCTAAAATAGTAGCAAAAGCACAAAGGCCGAAACCTTAAGTTCTGACCTTGGCATTTGACCCAATATTGAATATCATATCAAGAAAATGTGAAATTGAAAGGTTATCTTCTGTTCAAATAGTCAAGTTTTAACAATTTGAAGCCATTTTTAAATAAAGCAAGGAGAGGTTTTGGAGGAGAGGATTTTTAAAGATCTTTGTACGCCTGGATGATCTTGACCTACAGTTTGGTACCCATGGCAATGCCACGAAAAAATTAAATAACAACGGGAAATTTATGATTCTGGCCAAGACAGTGTCATTGAAATCTCTCCAGGAAATTCAGAGAAGAAGTCGCAAAAGAAGTGAATGATTCACACACGCGAGTACGTATATGCCATTTTTTGAAGGTAAGCTAGAAACAAGACATTTACATGAAGTAAAATGAGAAAGTGATATATGAACCATTTTAAAATGTCACTTCATTAAACTTTTTATTTCATATCAGAATCAGAAAACATTTGTTTTATACAGCTTATAGTGAAGAACTTTAATCAAATTTTCATATCGGAATGAGAAAAAAGCTGATTTCTTTATATACGTTAAAGGAAAGAATTTTAATTTGAATAGTTTTTAAAATCGTAGGTAATGATATACAGTTTTGTACCGATCTTACTTTGTGGGATAAGTTTTTGATTTATATCACTTGGAGTAAAGCAATGTAATGAAGTTTTTACTGGTAAATGTAATGTTCTTGAAACGAGGCCACACACACGCGCGGAGAGAGAGAGAGAGAGAGAGAGATTAAATAGTGGATATGAATTTTCTCGGTTGAAGTGAGAAAAATCAATATTTTCACATATTTTTAACGAGATGTTCACCTTCACTCGACAAAATAAATTTCATATTTATTCTTCACTTTAGTTGTTTAATTTATTTTACATAACTATTGTAATAGATTGCGCAATACGGAAAAACCTGAAACACCCAAATGTGGCAAGGACTGTTGTTTGCAAAACTGAAAGAGGTGCCTGTTAACAAAAACTACAAACGGCACGCGAAAGACATCGGAATAAAATACATACATGTATATTTTTACCTGTGGAAATATACTGTATTTCAATGCTATATGCATTTTATGAGTTAAACATTTTTATTATCAAACAACAAACATACTGGTCCATGTCAAAATCACAGTCTCAAAAGGCAAAGTAAAAACTGACAAATTGAGCTTCAACAAGTCAGGGGCTTCGAGTACTCAGGATGGGTATGTACTTGCTGTCTAGTTGAATACATGTACACCATCTGTAAAATTAAAATTGAAAATGAAAGGAACATAGGGCTATAGAACGTCAAATATATCCAGGATAAGCTTGGAAACAGAAACATCATATCAACAATATTGTGATGACGACCATAATTTTGTTCGGGGCACTGAAATAGTTGCAATTGATTTGTTAGAAGCTTGCTTTGGTGTATAAAGCTTCCGTTGTGCTCTATCATAGCGCAATAAATGTAAAACAAAATTATAATATGCAGGAGAAACAGGCATGTTGTCACCAAATGTTAACCAAATTGCTTTTCTATCTCAGATTCGATCGTAGTCGATCATTGTCAAAATTTCAATACACCCCTTGCATGTGCATTCTACAGAATTCGAGTGAAAAGGTTGAAAGTGTTGTAAGCATGGATGAAGATATGTATGTATAATTGGTAATTATAAAATCTTAAATGCGCCCAAATGCATACGATAACAAGCGGGAAGACTCCTACTAGACTTGTAAAGCTGAACAATGGAAACTTTCCTTTAGTTGCTAATTATGAAATCTTCAATTTACCTTAATGTATTTGATATCAATTAACCTCAAGTTAAACAGTGTTGTAAGTGAAAAGTGAAAACACTTATGCATGTCTTGAAAATCCTTTTGTACAATTCAGAATCAGAATTTAAGTGGCAGTATTATACCAGGGTTCGTACAGACATGTGGACTCCAAATTTAAGGACTTTTTAGTGTCTTATTTTGAAATTTAAGGCCCAATCAGCGGGACAATTTTAGCAAAAAAATATTGGTGCAAAGGCAATAAAACAATTACTTACGTGTCCATAGTAACGACACTTGTAGTGGAGGTTGAAGTTAGGCTTTCGAGTGGGCCAGGTACCTTTAAATTGCTCATTACAACATAATTTATTTATTAATTTATTAATTTATATTTATCAGTCTATTTGCAACCACTTAATATCAAAATATAGACACTCAACTGGCCAAATTCAAGGGCTTTTTAGGGCCTTCAGGATAAATTCAAGGGCTTTTTAGGGTCAGACTTGTTTTTAGGGTCTTTTTAGGGCAAACCTAAAAATTTAAGGACTTTTCCAGGCCTGTACTTACCCTGTATACTAACACTGGGAATTTTGATAACGGACTCCATATATGCAGCGATATACCTGCCATTGATAATAATAGTAAATTTGTTTCACAATTAATTCGAAATAATAGAGCTTGTTCTCGCATTTGAAACTTTATAGTCCGACTAATCAGACCACTAAACCCCCATTTTAATTTTTGACTTGTTGGAGGTTTGTGGTCTGACAGCTTCCATTATTGAATTCTTGAAATTTCTGGCGAAAACGGCAGAAACAAAAACACGCGTCGATAACTTGAAGTATTACCTTACCTCGCTCTTGCTGACAACATGGAACACTTCCTAAAACATTATTCTACCCATCCATGCTTAACTTTTAATTAAAATCCATCGATATTGGTAGAAATACAAGGTATTCTGATGTCTCTTCAGCTCTCTGCCACCTTGGCATCGTGAAGACATTACTAATCTGCATTGACCAATCAGATCGCGCGTTGCATTTGGATGGTGAATCTCGCAGTTCTATCTTTAGAAAACACATGGCGATGTTTATTTACTAGGAACGTTATACAACGAAGCAGTCTTCTAACAAATATATTGATGGCTCAGGGTTACTGCAAGTTTTGGATACACATGACGCCCCATAGTTCCATGTTCTTTCCATTTTCAATTTTAATTTCACTCGTAGCGGGTTTGTGATTTGAACATGAACCGATTTGTTTTTGTTTGGTTTTAGTATCATCTTTATCGCTACTTAATCAAACAAAATGTTTGAATAATGACAGAACACACCCAAACTATTGATTGTTTACTTAGAGCTCTTACTAAGTATTATTATGTTTTGCTTTTCTAATCAACATTCTATTGTTGTTTCTTTAAAGACTTTTAGGTGCAAAAAAACAAAATGCTTCATTAATTCATTTTAAGCGCTTCATTTAGTGCCTACACGAATGCTTTTTACATCGAAAGTTATGTATTATATTAAGTCAATATATATAAATCAAATTGAACAACAATTGTATTAATAAAAATGAAATATTTTTGAGAACACGAAATCAAATAGCTGATATTATTTATATAAGTTTTTTTGTAGAGAAAAGTTTTGCCAATTATATAAAGAGGAATGTAATATCTCAAAGTGATAAAGATTTAAATGTCAAAAAAATAAATTAATAAAAGGAGATTTTATTATACAAAACCTTGCATTTCATGTAAAACTCTCCAAAATACAAGTAAGGAGATACACAATTAAGTGTTTCACAACGATCTTGCACAAAAATACCGGTCCATATCCTTATCACAATCTGCAAACTAACAAATTAAGTTAAATGCGCGACATTCCACCAAGAAAATGAGACCGAATACACCCGAAGAGTAAGCCTCTCCTGTATAGCTTGTAACACATGCCACATGTAAAATCAAAATTGAGATACAACTATTAGACGTCAAATATTTTCAGGGTAATATAATTACAAAGACATGGTACTTTTCAACAATACTGTGATGGCGGTCATGAAACCTTGGCTTGCAATATTCCTGAGCGTTCATGAGACCTTGGCTTGCAATATTCCTGAGCGGTCATGAAACCTTGGCTTGCAATATTCCTGAGCGGTCATGAAACCTTGGCTTGCAATATTCCTGAGCGAACAATTACTTTGTAAGCAGCTCTCTCTGTTGTATAAAACTGCTGTAATGGGAACAAAGCTTACAATAGCTTATAAACTGAACTTAAACAAGTACACTGTTTGACGTCTTACAAAACCGGCACTTTATTTTTATAGGCTAAATTTTAAGGCATATTGTTCACCATTTTGACTAAAAAGTGGTAAATACCAACCCCTTTACTTTTATATATCATGCGTCACGAATACGCATGTAAAAGTCAAATATCTGTTACCATGGCACAGTGTTTTACAAAGTAAATGTTAATAAATTGCATAATTTTTTAAAATAAATTTAAAAATGTTTATTCTGTTCGACAAAGAACTGTATCCGGGAGCAAATTAAAATTAAGTGCAAAGATTGCATCAGAATAAAGCAGCAAATTCATATTTTTTCAGTAAAATGCTAAAATCATTTTACTCGCTATATACTAGTATGTAGGCTAAATGTATAATATTTTTACTTTAAAGTTGGATCATTGTTTCAACTTTTTAGCTATTATAAAATATTATAAAATAAAATCACATATAGTATGTACTAATAAAAAACAAACATTCTTTAATAAAAAAACAAACATACTTATCCATGTCCGAATCACAATCCAGAAGCAAAGTAAAAACTTTGGAACTGACAAGTCAGGTTAGACGCATGAACTTCCACCAGGGAAGTGAGGCCGGGTGCTTCGGATGGGTAAGCATTCAAAACTACTTTCAAACAGATATCGGTTACCATGGGAACCTAAACCATAACAAATCTGGTGGAATTTCACGTTCAATTTTTGAAATCAAAGATTGCATAAATTATCAAAATTATACTGAAAATGTTAAAGTCGACAGATATTGTAATTATAAATATATCTTTGCTCGTGGACTAAGCAAACACCCGGATATCGTTTACCCAATATCGCGGCAATGCATTGTATTGGCAGATAAATATTGTTTATAAAATTATTTGCCTCAAAATACCAAAAAACCTACGCTAAACTTAATTGTTCAAAGCATTGCTGTATTTGGATTTAATAAAATACATTTTCGATCCTTCCATTCTTCTCATTTCAGCATACAGTCCAACCTACCTTAAAAGCCGCCTCTATATAAGAACCACCTTTTGATAAAGGCCGACAGAATCGTATCCCAATTGCTCTTTATTCATATTACTTAAACCTGTATATAAAAGTCACCTGCCCATAAAGGCCACTTTTACTGGTTCCATTGGATGGCCTTTATAGACAGATTTTTATCCCAATTGCTCTTTATTCATATTACTTAAACCTGTATATAAAAGTCACCTGCCCATAAAGGTTTTACTGGTTCCATTGGATGGCCTTTGTAGACAGGTTTGACTGTATTGATATATATTTGAATTTCCACAATTTTGGTCTGAGCACTACAGATGAGGGATTTTGTTTCATAATGTTTGAACCACTGCGGTAGCTTAGTTGGTAGAGTGCTCGCTCCGTAAGTGGAAGATCGTGGGTTCGATCCCCGGCCGGGTCTGACCCAAGACTTGAAAGTGGGAGTGACTGTTCTTTCGCCAAGCACTCGGCATTACGAAATGAAAATCACGGTTCTTTCGGATGGGAACTTAAAATAAACAAAGGTCCTGTGTCACGGTGGGCTTGGCACGCTAAAGAACCCTGCTGTATAATGCCATCAGCTCAACGCACAGGCAAATATTTTGCACCTTCGCCTATAGCTGACGACGTCTCGATATAAGTGAAATATTCTTGACTGGGACGTTAAACACCATTACTTAACTCAACTCATAATGTTTGTCTAATGCTGCAAAATTAAAACAGATTCATTAATTATGAGGATAATTTTTGTGTAGCTCAAAAATAATAGAAACACATAAAGAATATATAAAAACAAGAGTTACTGATGCAGTCAAATAAGCTTCAAATTTCTTGAACAAAGAGACACGTTTCACAAAAAACTTTTAAGTACAAATTCAATATTGCAAGTAAAACCCGGCATCTTGAAATCAACACGTTAGAACTGAATTACGAAGATGTCAATAGAAAAGCATGTTTGGACATTTTATATTTATCTCTGAGGAAATAAATACATTTTAAATGGATGTTTGGTTCTAAATGAACTACTCACAAGCTAATAACATATTATACCAGTTTTATATTTACAGCACTAGACGTCGTTTCGGAATACAATTCCTCATCAGTAGTGCTTGACCAAAATTATGAAACCAAAAAGCATTTTGAAGATGTTGAAAAGCTACCCAAAAGGATCGAAACATATTTAAAATTTAAGCTAAGGAAATACTTTGCATGAGGGAGAGTATTTTGAAAGAAAGTAACATATTATTCAAACGTAGAGGTAATAAAATCCGAGACAAGACACATTTTAAATTGTATTCTGATAATTATAGAGAATTCTACATAAGTAAATAGAATATCAACCTTAGTTTTTGACTGCTTGCAAATAAATTGTGAGCCAGGCTTGTCAAGGCCCTAAAAAGTTTTATGGCCATCATCACAGTATTGTTAATAAGTTTGATGGTCTCTGTCAGGATTGTCCTGGATATAATTGACGTCATAGTTCCATGTTCCTCTAACACAATTTTGATTATACACGTGTAGCTAGCTAAACAGGAGGTGCTTACCTTTCCGAGTGCCCGGCCCACTTCCCTGTGGAAGTTTACATGTTTACTTAACTTGTCAGTTCCAAAGTTTTTACTTTGCTTCTGAACTGTGACGAACATGGATAAGTATATTTGTTTTTTTATTAAAACCGACATTTCGAACCAATAACCATAACAGGAAAAGCGATATCACATAACTATGTTGAAAAGAAGTTGGTGGAATCTCATGCGTTTAACTAATTTGTCATTTTTCTTTGCTTTGAGATGGTGGTTTAGACATTGGCTGCTATGTATTTGAATGTTAGAATTCAGATAATAAAAGATGTTCTTCTAGGACTGTAATAACTGCCAAATAAAAAGATACTTGGCCAGACACTTATTTCAAGAATAATTTTATGAATCAGTCAGACATTGGATAACCTAACTTGTAAGTTCCTAAGTTTTTACTTTGCTCTGGATTGTGATTCGGACATAGATTAGTATGTTTTGTTTTTGATTTTTCAAATCGATCTGAAATGGAGTGAATGACAGTTACTAAAACTGAAGACAGACCTTCATATTCTAAAAATATGTTTGTCTTTTAAAACTATTTATTGATATGTTGGTGGGGTTGGTGAAATGCGTTTTTGTTCGTTTCGGCATATTAACGATGTTTGGACTTCCACAAGTGTGGTCTGAGTACTACAGATAAGAAATTTTATCCCAAAACGCTGTTTAGTGTTGTAAAATTAAAACAGGTATGGCGATAATCTGAACATTTGATATATGTTGTTTTTATTTTTAATTTTAGTTGTGTATTTCACAAGTGTTATGCACCTCCTTTCATATTTCCGGGATGTTTCGTTTTCCAACTTCGTGACTTAGTTTTCTTCATCTGGGTTTTCTTGTTAGAAAATAAAGTTACTGAACGCTGAAGTTGGAATTTTTCATACACAGAAACTTTGAATTATAGAACATTACAAGTGTGCATAGGGTATGTTTTAATGTGTTCTTATGTTTTATATGCTTTTACGCTTGTTTATTCGTTGATTTGAATTATTCGCTGTTTAATTTGTACTTAATTTTCAGTCAGTATATTTCATGTTTACTTTTGCGCTGTTATTTATGCAGTTGTAAATATTGGGTACTTATGTAATGTTTAGATAATTTTAAATGCCTAATTGATACTCATTTTCAGCTGATGTCGAATTTGTCTATTATATTGATATTATGTATGATTTATTTGTTATTTCCCGTAATTTTGTAGTTCTTACTCTGTTTGTCCGCCAAACAGTGTTTGCAATAAAGATGATTAGCAACAAAGTCAGCGATGTTAGTTATTTTCCTGCACAACAAGTGTGTATGTGTGATGCTTATATTACTTTATATCAAGTTAATAAGATAACAAATGTGCAAAATATTATAGTAATACATCTCAATTTATCGTATTTTTCCATATACGTAAAGATATTGAATAACGGGCTCAGGCTCTAATCTTTGATTGGCTGTTCCTCGTATAGAGTAAAACAGAGATTTGACCAATCGCTGCGAATGACTATAGATGTTGATGATATTTAAGCCATTACTGAAAAAGCTAAATACCACTCATCGCTAGTTGAACAGAAAACACACCCGGAAACATATTGTTGAAAATCAGAAATCGCTGACAGATAACATGGAATTACATTACTTAATTTTAAAGCTATTCATTTTATATCTTAACTCTGGGGAAACTAGCATCTCAAATAAATACCTAAACCAGAGTTATTTTAACGCATCAAGTGAGATTATTTTTAAACCATATCCAGAATATTATTCGGCTCCGGCTAAAGTTAATCAAATCAGGACAAGTATGCACTCAATAGCTTGGACAAAGATACTGGCGTGCAAGGAAATATAGAACAGGGAGCACAAGTAGGCAAGACTTGGCGTTTGTCATTTATGGCGGCTTCCAACATAATGAATAGAAATGATCATGCTTCAATGAGAAGATATCACAAAAACGATTCGCCAAATATATCAATTACAACTATATCGATAATGAAACCAAATTCCATGCTAAAGAAACAAAACGAAAATCACCTGCAACACCAACGATATCAAATTATATGTATGGGAATATTTCCAGAAAACGCCGAAATGTTAAAGACTGTTTTAAAGAGGGGTTATGTATCAATAATAAGAATCAAGACATCCCAGTTTGTTATTGCGATTTGAATTGCAGAATCTACAATGATTGTTGCCATGACAACCAGGACGGTTTGAGTCTGAGGAGCAACGAAGAAGCTAAATCTGTGTCAAAATTAAATTACACATCATGTGTTCTGAACATAATTCCAGATTATTTGGGAAGCAGTGAGGGGATATATGCTTGTTTCTTTTTGTCCACGAAATGAGACGACAACAGCAATAAGAAAAAGTGCGAGAACAAAGAAATAAAAGAATATGGTGTTCCAGTTACCAGTGAGGATGGTATAGCTTACAAGAACGAGTATTGCGCTAACTGTCATGGCGTGACAAATTTTATGAGATGGGATCTCCAATATAAATTTTTCTGTGAGATTTCCTTATACGATTTACTGAATGTTACCTTCTACGATGACTTAATAAACCTGTTAAAAAGTAAATCATGCATGTTTGATGTCTTTCCACCCAAAATTTACCAAGACCAAGGGTATGCTGGAATACTCAACAGGCGAGCTTAAAAAATGATGCTGAAAATGACACAGATTGTCTACGATACCAGAATCCAGCTTTCTCATAAACTCAGGTAACAAATTCGTTTTAGTAAGAAATCCGTCATGTGTACGTAACAGTGATGTTATTTTGTCCTGCGCATCTCCTATGAACGATTCCCCCAGAGTTTCTGCTTATAGTATGTCAGCACTCTTCATTTTAATGTACCGAGAAAAACAGGTGGAGACAAATGCAATGAAAATCAAAAGGTAAGTTCAACTACAAAACATTTACGAAACCTGCTTTAATGTTTTTGCTGTGTTTGACAATCGTTCGCAATAATTCGCTATAGAAGAGCTTGTTCCCACTACGGGGAATTTGTACAACGAAGCATGCTGCTTGCAAATAAATTGTTGACCAGGGATATTGCAGGCTTAGGCTTATCAAGGCCCTCAAAAAGTTTTATGGCCGTCATCACAGAATTGTTGATATGTTTGATGTATCCGTGTCCGATTGCCCTGGATATATTTGACGTCCCATAGGTCCATGTTCCTTTCACACAATTTTAATTACACATGTGGCGGTTGTAGCTAGCTAAACCGGAGATGCTTACCCTTCCGGAGCACCGGTCTCACTTCCCTGGTGAAAGTTCACGTGTCTAACCTGACTTCTCAGTTCCAAAGGTTTTACTTCTGGATTGTGATTAAGACATGGATTAGTATGTTTGTTTTGATTGTTCTTATTACAAAACCGGTTGTAATTTTGCATCACTAGACGACCGTTTGTGAACAAAATTAAATTTAGGTATTTAAAGCAACGGTGACGATAAGATAAGCCAGCATTTTTATTTTCGGGAGAACGAAAAAATATTGCTCAGAACAATAGATGGATATTATAGTATAGTGGTGTGGTTTAAGTATTGTTAAAGGGTCACAAAACATTATATTGTCAAAAAAAAAACGTGAACATTATTTATTAAGTTTGTCTGATTCTTAATTTTTTAAAAATTCTGAAAAATTGCATATTATACCAGTGCTAATTTTAAAGCGCTAGACAACCCTTATGGAATGCAATTCCTCATCAGTAGTTATCGGACGAAAATTGTAAAACCAAGAAAAAAATATTTAACCGAATATATGTAACGAAATAATTTTCATTAGGGAATATACCTTAGTAATTTTTCAGATTTTAACAAGCAGAAAATTAACACAGTAGTATATTTCTGACAATGTTAAAGTATTGCCTACTGAGTCTATAATATTCTCGTTGATGTTTGGTTCACCAGCAGAGATACCGGTCCAGTGTTAAATCTAAAACAAACAGACTAATCTGTCCGAATCACAATCCAGAAGCAAAGTAAAAACTTTGGTACTGAACTGAACTGAAGTTAGGTTAGACACGTGAACTTCCACCAGAGAAGCGAGGCCGGATGCTCGGGAAGCATAAGCACATTTTGTTTAGCTAGCTACACCCGCCACGTGTGTAATCAAAATTGTGGGAAAGGAACATTGACCTATAGGACGTCAAATACATCTAGGGTTTATACTGGACACAGAGACATCAAACCTAACAACAATACTGTGATGGCGGCCATAAAACCTTTTGAGGGCCTTGCTAAGCATGGGCTTGCAAAGTCCTTGAGTCAACATTTATTTGCGAGCAGCCTCCTTCGTTGTACAAAGTCCCCGTAATGGGAACAAGCTATACTATAGCGTATTAATTGACAAAAAGTTTCAGTTATCGAACGTGCAAATAAACTAAAACAACATTTCCAATAGTCAAAATCAAAATATCCGTCAAAATACAGGTTTAAAGCGCAATAACTCTAAGTCGTTGTCACAGAATACGCCACACGAAATTAATTGCTTAGTTTACATGTACTAATAATAACAACCGCTGGACTGGTTTTTCTTTTAGTGGACTAAGCATTTCCGAAGAACTCATTGACCCAAGAGGCAGTACGTTTTATTGTCAGATCAACATTGTTAACTTTGTACAACGAAGTAGGCTGATTGCAAATAAATTGTTGACTCAGGGATATTGCAAGCCTAGGCTTATCAAGGCCCTCAAAAAGTTTTATGGCCGTCATCACAGTATTGTTGATAAGTTTGATGTTTCTGTGTCCAAGATTGCCCTGGACATATTTGACGTCTCATAGTTCCATGTTCCTTTCACACAATTTTGATTACACACGTGGCTGGTTTAGGTAGCTAAACAGGAGGTGCTTACCCTTCCGGAGCACCCTACCTCACTTCCCTGGTGGAAGTTCAAGTGTCTAACCTAACTTGTCAGATCCAAAGTGTTTACTTTGCTTCTGGATTGTGATTCGGACATGGATTAGTATGTTTGTTTTTGATTAATAAAAATAATAAGCATTTTAAATATTTAAATTTCCCAAGAACTTTAGTTACATTTTATTGTTCGAAGTATTGCCTACGTGGAACTGTTACAATCAAGTTTGTTTCTTCTATTTTTCTCATTTAAACATCTTAAAACTTGGATTACAACAATATTTGTCGTAGCACTCACTTTAGCCTTAGCCTTTATACATTTATTGCCTTTGTGTGAGAGATATGAACATTTGTTCACCCGCAACAAGTCAAATTTCCCGAGGGCGTTTATTTTACCGAAAGATAACCATGGTAATAAGAAAAACAGAAAAGAAGAAAATAAAAAAAGACAGCTCGAAAACACCAGTCTTTTTCCGATTCATTGTTTTTTCTCATATCGGAACTCATCGGAGGCAAACGCTAAACGTCGTCACTGATTTTCGATCGATTACGTCATATCATTGTGACGTCATGGTGTGTTCCGAAGAGGTGGGATATGATGTTTTCAGAGGGATACACGATGTGTTCTCCACCCTGATCACATGATCCAACGATCCAATCAAATTACAGATAGTATCATATTTTTCTAATGAGGTATAATAAATGCTTTCCTCGCCAGAAGGCACATAAGGCCGTAACGCTATCTTTCCATGCCTTTTGCGACTGTTTTTTTGTTCAAGCTGGTTCATCCGGCGGCATTTCGTTCCTTTTCGGTCGTTTTCCTCTATGTGGTCTTCCCCTTTTTATTTGTCGTAGCACTACTGATGAGGAATGCTATTCTGAAAAGGTCGTCTAGTACTGCAAAATTAATTTTGTAATAATGATGAACGTTTAATTGATAAATATATAAATGTTTTATGCTCATAATGTTCTACTGAATACTTTACTTTATTGTTTGTATATAATGCCATGTTTTATAAATTGGTATACATGTATTATAGATGCACAGAAAACTGGTTAATATGAGTTTTACTCCTGTATTGTTCCAGGTTCCTGATTTGTAAAATTGTTTCATTACATTATTCCTTTTGATTTTCAAATAAATATTGTTTAAGCTAAACTAAATGTTTCACATCTGTTTATTTATCAGTGTTTTAGTTTGTATTAACACAATCCGTAAAATTACGTTGTTTAACAATTATGAACTTTGATCAAAATAGACAATTCATTGCTTGTTTTCTCTTTGAAGTATTTGCCTTCTCAAAATACATTAATGAAGAGTGATAGGTACATAAAACTACGAACCTATAAAATTTGTCCACAGAAAATGAGAGAATGATAAAACAGCGGGAAATAGATTTTAGAAGGAAAAATCATAAATAATCCTTAAACATCATATTGGTTTACAAACGCAGAGCCCTGATATACTTAAATGATTTTGTCAATTGGTAAAATAATCTATTATGATTTTTGGTCTACTTTCACAGCAAACACTTTCAATTAAACTTTAAGTTTCAAAGAATTTTCATTTTAATTACAATTTTATGTTTTCTATTGCATTGACTTTTCCGACAGCGATGGAGTTATTGCGCTTTACACCTGTTTGTTAAAGTTTTGATTATATGATCAAAAACAAACATACTAATCCATTTCCGAATCACAATCCAGAAGCAAAGTAAAAACTTTGGAACT
Organism: Anadara kagoshimensis; assembly: GCA_021292105.1. Classification (NCBI taxonomy): domain Eukaryota; kingdom Metazoa; phylum Mollusca; class Bivalvia; order Arcoida; family Arcidae; genus Anadara; species Anadara kagoshimensis. The sequence goes on along the minus strand of CM037870.1, from coordinate 19,352,090 downwards.
GACAAGTTAGGTTAGACACTTGAACTTCCACCAGGGAAGTGAGGCCGGATGCTCCGGAAGGGTAAGCTTCCTTATCAAGAAATACATGTTCATCTTTTGTTTATGAATTCTTCTATAAAAGACATTTCCCTTATTCCCTTTTCCGCCAAAGCAATGTACACAATTATACTAGTGTTACTCAGGTATATATAAGCTACAAACACAAGATCCTCAAAAAATTTATGCTCGTGGCTACAATATTGTTAAGAAGTATAATGTACAAACAACTGTGGTGGTTTAGTTGATAATGTGCTCGCGTCATAAGTGGGAGGTCGTGGGTTCGAACCCCGACCGGATCTGACCAAAGTCGGTAGTGACTGTTCTTCCTCCAAACACTTCGCATTACGAAATTAAAGTCACAGTTCTCTCGGATGGGAACTTAAAATAAACGAGGTCCTGTGTCTTGGTAGGCTTGGCACAAACCCTGCTGTATAATGCCATCAGCGCAACACACAGGCAAAATTTCTGTACCTTCGCTTACAGTTGGCGACGTCTCGATATAAGTGAAATATTCTTGCATGAGACGTTAAACACCATTACTCAACTCAATTCTCTGTTACAAAAATTATCCAGAATATAGTTTCGACATGGGTTTTACTTCAAAAAAAATATTGATATCAATACTGCAATACTGAGAGGAAACTACATTTGCGCCACTATACAACTCTTTTATAAAATTGTGTTTATATTTACATATCACTAGTGAAAAATAGATATTTCGATATGGTTTTTTTTATAATCATTCTTTAATCGTCATATCATTCGAAAACTTAGGTTGAGAATCAAGGTAAAATTCAGGAATATTTTGGACTTTAAAGAAGGATATATCCTTTAAATATTTATACTTAGAATTCATTGCATTAACAGATAGTATTTTCTTTCCTTTTATCTTGCAGGGGTCGTGCAGTTTTGATGCTGTGATTGGAAATAGTGAGCTAGAAGTAAATTTGAAGCTATTAACGAATGCCTCTTTAATTAACGATATATCGTTCAGAGTGATGGGTTTGGCTAATGTACTTATTAACATATTCATACCTTGGGAGAAGTTGATCAAAGCTATGAAGCACAGAGATACAGGTTTTAACGGTCGGTGCCACTATAAGCGCATTTACGATACAAATACATCTTTTCCTTGCTCGAATTCATCTATTTGTCATATTATAAATCTTGTTTACTTTTTCTCAATTAACGAAACTGTATCTCTACAGGAGTTGTCACTTTTTTATCAAGATCTTAATCGTATGAATTGGACTTACATTGAGAAAGATAAATCAGACCCTCAGAAATACAGTATGACAACATTTAAATATGACCCAACCTTGGTTCAGAGGTCACCAAGTGTTACATTTACAAATTGTCTTTCGCAGATACGATATATCATCAAAGCCAAACAATTTGAAATCAAAGTGCGGGAAGAACTGAGAGAAGTTAAACCAAAAGTAAAAAGAATACCCGATTTCTTAGAAGTAATTGCATCCTCTGTACAGAATGAAAGTGATGCTCTAAATGAAATCAACAGTTTTAAACTCTTAAGTATTTCATATTCCGTAGATACAACCGTATGGAAGGGATTCTATAAAGAAACAGACAATGGTGACTTGCAAAACATTCAAATTATTTTGTCTTTTGTTACAATGGGCTTTTCCTCCCTTTTCCTCCTTCCTACATTGATACTTCATAAATGTTTAAATTTGTCAAACAATGTTGCTGGAAAAGTGTGCGAAAATTTTATGATAAGTATGCTCTTTTCACATCTGTTTTTCATGTTTGGTTTTGGCGCCAATGATTATCACATGGTTTGTCTCATTGTGGGAATTTTATCTCATTATGTTTGGTTATGTTGTTTCACTTGGATGACCACATATACAATCACACTTTTAAAAGCAATGATGAAGCTTAACCAAAATCCAAATATGCAGTCGGCAAGTCATGTCCCCATTTATAACTACGTTATAGGTTATGGCATCCCCTTTATTATTGTGATTCCATCTGCAATCTTAGACATAACCAACAGCTATCAAATAGGATATGCCACTAACGTTTGTTTCCCGTCTATTTTCCCAGTAAATATTGTGGTTTTCATTGGTCCTATTTCCATATCAATTCTTGTCAATGTGTTTGTTTTGCTCGTTGCAGGATGTAAAATATATACATTGCAACAAAGCATCGAAGGTCATTCAGCAGAAATCGGAACCCATTCTTATTGGCCTATATATCAGATTTTGTTTATTCTCGGGCTTGTCATGGCTGTTAGGAATAATTGCAGAGGCAACAGACCAAGATATACTTCGAATTGTATTTATTTTTTTGGCAGGTTCTCATGGGTTTTTGTTTAGCGTATCTCTTCTCATTTCAAGACAAGTAAAATATAAATTTAAAGTATTAAAACAGAACAAAACCCTAAGTACTGTTTCTGCAATTGACTCTCTTTTTCGGCATAATTCAAATATAGACAGTGAAAATTAAATTGGTTTGCAATTTTGACTACTAATAAGAGAAATCGATTAATTTAAGGTACGCCTAAAAGTGTAAATCAAAACTCAACTTGGGATTTTGTTTTTCTAGCAATTTCGAGAAATCAGATTACTTAAGGTAAACCTACGACATGTTCATCAAAACTAATTTTGGGATTTTATTTTTCCATCAAATTGTAACTGATTTCATCAACATAATATGATATACATGTACTATGTTTTAAAATCAAGTTACTATAATAACCATTTATATTTACAAAATAGCTGCTTTTTCCTCGAAATTTTGTCCTAAAGCGTTTTATTGGTATATGTACATAATTTCTTTAATATTCTTGATAACGATATCAAACGCGTTAACGAAGAACGATTTCGTTTGTAAATTTAGATTTCCTTTTCATTAATATCGATAAGTTTGTTATAGCTTTACTATATATATTATGCGATTATGACCTTTAATTTCATTTCATGATCTAAAAGATTAAACAGTTTTCGACTGAAATCTTTGAAAGTCTCAATTTAAAAATATTTAGAAATATTACAAGGGACGTTGAACGTTTTTCGTAACAAAAATGTGATACATTTCGAAATAATACTAGTAAATAAATTGCTTCTCACTTGGTAACTTATTAACACTAATATAACTTATGAGAGAATAAGTGCACTTAAATGTTGAAACTCATATGAATTACTCGAGTCCATTGGAGTCGAAAAAATCTAAAGAAAAGTAACATTTTAGATGATTTATCTATTGTAGAATTACGTGTTTTTTGTTACGGTAGTAACACATTAGTAAAACAGTAGTTCCTTAATAAATCAAGTGTTATAAATCCTTTACACGTGATCGTTTTCCGTTTTAATGCGTTTTTCAGAAATTTTGTTATAAAATCAACCACAAACGTACTCATCCATTCTAAAATCGCAAATCTAACATGCGAAAGTAAAACTTATTTCGCTGTTATGTATTTTGCGCGAAAATTTATACAAAGCGAATATTATATTGTACTTATAATGTTGTAGAGCATATTTAAAAATGCGAAAATTCGACCACGCGAATGTCTAAATATTCAATACAGCGAAACAAAAATACACGCGAAATGAAATACATTTACAATAACCACCAATTCCGTGTTATGTGTTAAAATTTTCAGATGATTTGCAAGGTAGTTACACATATGTTGTGAATTGTACGTTATATTTTCAAATAAATGTTTTCCAACATCTGTTATATTGATGTAGAATTCTTTAAATCTAGTCTGTTTACATTACAAATGCATTGCCTTATTTGAATCTCTTTGGAACCATTGCGTTAATTTTTCGATGACAGCAGTGTGTCACGCGCTCTGTGTAAAGCGCTACGTCAGTTAATATCTTCAGCCAATCCGCTTTCGATGTACAGCGGAGGAATACATACCACCAAGGAACTACTTATTCACTCATAATTTCCTGAGGGTTCATTCATAAATCTATCCGGCGACTGCCGGGACGCTCTTTACGAGCGGTAACAAACGTAGAAATTTGTCATACTGCACCAATTTTAAAAATGATTTGAAAATAAAAAAGAATTATAAAAACCAATATTTGTTGTCTTTTTATATCAAAGTAATTTTTTAATGATTTATGACTATTTCCCATGGCCTATGAAGATACGAAGTGAAAAAATTAGTGAGTCCGAAGACACCACATTTAAATTATGAACAACTGTTTGTTATTCGACTAAATAATTATATTCATAGTAATATCTTGCCAAACAGATTATTGTTTATTGAAAAAAAGGAGAAATAGAATTTCATTTTTAAAAGTGTTTTACCAAACTATATTTTACGATCGCCAAGCAACGAGACAAATCAACATGGCTGTTCTCTTTATGTGGTTCTACAATAAGAGTTATCTCGCTTTAAGTGTTCCAACCACATTAATACACCGACTTTCGGAAAATTAATAATACCTTTTTGTGGGTAAAAATAATGTAAACATAAGGATTGAATTTCACTTTGAATGCTGTCATCGAGGTATGACTGCATCAGCTCACGTTCAAAGTTAACATGAATCTCTTCGCGATTCATTTACTTTGAACGTGAGCTGATGCAGTCATACCTCGATGACAGCATTCAAAGTGAAATTCAATCCTTAAGTATAACATGTGTGAAATATTTGTACTGATGCTTGAAGTAAATTTGAAATCTAGGCAATGACTGTTCGGCTGTTTTATGTCTAGATAACATCATTCGTAAATGTCTTTTTGGAAACATAAAAAATTCATATATTGATTTTAAATATAAGAATTGACTGTCTTTTCTCTCGGGTTATCAAGTAATGAACCAGGCAAAATCGGCAGTAAACTCTGAAAAGATTCATTATGTATTTAAACGGCTAACTGTGTTTTTGTTAAATTGTTAAGCATCCATTGCCATTGTTTATCACGTGTCAATCATTCAAATCATAGTTGATGTATTGTGCTATATGGTTGAATATCTATTATATATATATATATATATATATATATATATATATATATATATATTATATGTTATTTTTTTACAGTTCTAAATGCTGGTTTTATTTTTGTGAAATGTTTAAGGATTAAATGTAAAGATTATGATTTTATATTATTTCAAAATGTTCTTGAAATAAAATGCGTTTGATTTATTATTATTCATAACGTACAGTTTATGTTCATTTTTCATAATAACAGCTGTATTTTTCTTCCAATGTTTTATCATTCATTGTATATTATGCATTAGTTATGCATATATTAAGCACTTGAGTGTTAAACATCCACTCATCACTAATTAGAATACATATTTAAGTGCATGTTTCTTCCAAGCATTGTTGGTTCAATTGTAAAATTTCCAATTGTATATTATGTGGTAAATGTTTCGAATGCTAGATGTATTTTTGATGATTTAACCCCATTGACTTCATATATTATGCGTTAAATATTTCGAATGTTACTGTATTTGTTAACAAACTACTGTACACCATTTCTTTAAAGTTTCAAATGATTGTTTCTTTGTGAAATGTTTAAGGATTAAATGTATAGATAATGCTTAATTTTCATAATGATAGCTGTATTTTTCTTCAAATGCTTTACCATCCATTGTAAATATTGTCGGTATATATAAGGTAGTGTGAATGTTGAATATCCACTGTTTATTAATGTGAATAAATATCAGAGTAATATTGCTATTGCTCAAAAGTTGTAAAATATCCATTGTATATCATGTATTAAGTATTTTGAATGCTAGCTGTAATTTTTTGATGTTTTAACTCAATTGACTTCATATATGATGTGTTAAATTTTTCGATGGTCACTGTATTTATGTAACACGGCTTACCATTAATTGTGTATTATATAGTTATACATGCAATGTATAAAGCGTGGTAAATATTTTAAATGTTAGCTGTTATTTCTTCAATTTATTGGCTAATGATCTATTGTATAATATATTTTAATAAAAAATAAAAATACCAATCAATTTTCAGTTCATTATTCAAAACAAAAAAACAATCAAAATTAATAAAAAAAAAAATTAAAAAACGTAAAAAACTTTGTAAACTTAAAAATTTAGGCAAAACACGCCAACTTCCACCAAGAAAATGAGGTGGGGTGCTCCAGAAGGGTAAGCGCATCCTATTTATCGGCCTATACCCGCCACGTGTGAAATAAAAATTGAGAATGGAAGGGACATGGAAGTATGGGATATCATATATATCCATGCTCAATTTGGATACAAAGACATCACACTTATCAACAATAATTTGAAGAATGCTATAAATATTTTTGTAAATCTTGATAAGCCAGCCTAGGCTTGGAATATCCCTGAGCAATAATATACTATATAATATACTATAAATGTAATATAAGCAGGAGAACAGATATATTGTTGCATACAAAAGGAAAGTTGACAATAGAAAAATTGAAGTCATCACGTTTTATCATATAGCTTCTATTATTAAATAGTGTACATATTATACATAATGTGCAAGTGGTTGAATTACGAATCTGTCCATTTATGATATAATGCAGATAATATATGTAATATTTTCAAATGTTCGCTGTTATTGTTAAATGTTAATTGTATTTGTTTATTGCAAGTTTTAAAAATCGTGTAGTTAATGTTTTAAATACAAAGTTAATTTTCTTTGAAGCCAACAAAATTAATCATCTGTTTATCGTGTAACGCTTGGACAATGTAGAATTGCTTACTTAAGAAGGCTTTTGTTTGCAATGTATGTATTGAGACAAGAAGAATTTTATTTGGAATGTTATTCATAAAAAATCAGGGGCATTGGTAGTCCAGTGATCTTGTGTGTCCGTACAGATCACAGCGCCTGTCACCGCCTAGTTATAAAAACCACATGGGCAGATATTGTTCGAAGTTATTTAGTTCGCTTGTGGAAAGTCATTGGTTTCTCTTCACACTTCGGTTTCCTCCACCATCCAAAAACTGACCGCCCAGATTAAACAATCTTGACTAAAGCGTACAACGGCACTACTATAAACCCTTTGTCAACTCTGTACTGTTAGATGTATCAAATGTGCATTTGAACTCCTAGGTTTCAAAAGAATAGGATTTGTCGAGTTAATCTGCTTGTGATGCCGAAAAAACATACTCCTGCAAGCATTCACAGTTTTTGATGGTCAACTATAAAATTTTATTTTGTTTTATTAAGACTTGATGGAAGAACGAGGTAAGAACTTTTAACAATGCTTGTTTGTTTCCTTTGTTTATGAATAGCATTTATAATCACAGGTTTCAATTTAATCTTCTGAAATAGCTGAAAGAAAATTTTTTAAAATTATTTTTTTATTTTGAAATTATGAAGTTTACCTAACCATTTTTTTCCAATCGGTTTATACATCTATTTATCGTCCAAGTGGTGAGTGAAGCATGTCATACAGAGGTGTTAGAAATGCCTAAATACATGAATAATATTTTGAATTTTACCTATACAATACTGCTCAACCTGAAGGTTACAGAGCGTCTAGTTTCTAGTAAGTTACTATCGGTTGTACCTTACGTGTATTGAAAGTTTTTGAGTGACCGACAATCAAATCGGAAATTGTAGGCAAAAACGTTCTCAATTTTTTATTGCGTTCATTTTATAAGTATTCTGAGATTTTAATTTTTATCACTTTAATATAGTGTATATCAAAAACAAACATACTAAACCATGTCCGAATCACAATCCAGAAGCAAAGTAAAAACTTTAGAACTGAAAAGTCAGGTTAGACACGTGTACTTCCACCAGCAAAGCGGGCCAGCTGTTGGAAGGGTAACATCTCTTGTTCAGCTAGTTACATCCGCCACATGTGAAACCAAAATTGTGTGAAAGGAACATGGAACTATGGGACGTCAAATATATCCAGGGCAATCCTGAACACAGAGGCATCAAACTTATCAACAATACTGTGTTGACGGCCATATAACTTTTTAGGGCCTTTATAAGCCTAGGCTTGCAATATCCTCGAGTCAGCAATTTATTTGCAAGCAATACCTTCTTGTAGCACAAATAGTTTTAAATTACGTTCTATACATGGTTTAATGAGAGTCCATGTTATTTCTAGTAATTGACAGTTTTATCAGTTTTGAGAAGCAAGCTCACCAAAAACTAAACACAAAACACACTTTTCCATTTTTCGAATCACATTCCCAAAAGCCATGTTAAAACTTTGAAAACTGACAAAACAAGTTAAATACATAAACTTCCACTAGGAAAGAACATTAAGATGTTAGATTTCCCGTTTAAGACATGGATCAGAAGAAAGGAATGCTTGCAAAAGTTTTGTATATCATTTTTGTTATACATTGCTTTACGTTGTACACAAAAACTTAGTATTAAATCTAAAATTTTCAAACTTGTTAAAAAGAATTCATGTAGCGATACATAAAATCACTCGGTTAAATTTTACGTATGTTAAAATTGCCTAAGCATTGTCCTGGATATATTTGACGTCTCATAGTTCCATGTTATTTTCACACAATTTTGATTACATACGTGGCGGGTGTAGCTAGCTAAACAGGGAGTGCTTACCCTTCCGGAGCACCCGGCCTCACTTCTCTGGTGGAAGTTCACGTGTCTAACCTAACTTGTCAGTTCCAAAGTTTTTACTTTGCTTCTGGATTGTGACTCGGATATGGATTAGTATGTTTTTGATTATATATAAAGTGATTTTTAATAAACTACCTCCTGCCTTTAAAATTTGAAAGTGTGAATTTCTGAAATACAGCAAACTGCATTATGACATGTTTGCAGTAGCGTAGGATCCCCAATACAAAGATGTAAAGTTGTTACAAAATCTAACATTTCGTGGATAAGGACAACTAGATTTAATTTACTAGTATATCATTGTTGTTTTTGAATTTAAATGGTGAAATTAGGAAATTTTAGTCATTTTTCATCAGGGGAAACTACCTTTATATGGTTGTAATTTTAAGCAAACAAAATCACTAATATATTAAACTCATGATTTATCATTTACATTAGTTTTTCACTTTTATCTTAACATCCAGTGTAAGAAACTGCTAAGATAAACGACAATATGCAATAAGCTTGAAAATTATGTATGAGCTATAAATGTTTTTCAGCTTTACAATTAGGTGTAATATTGCTAGGCAAAATCTTGTTTTAAATTACAAAAATATAATTTATCGCTGCACATTTATGTATCAAATTGACTTTTTACTATCAACCATTGTGAGTAGAATATAAAATGGCATTGTATAATAATTATTGAAATTCAACACACGTGAAAATGTCAAATTCTTTACTGTTTCTATAACAAAAATCAAAATTAATATCATTTCTTGGAATAAAAATTCACTGTATTATTATTTTTAAAATTTAAAACGTGAAAATGTGAAATTCTTTACCTTTTCTATAACAAAAATCAAAATTAATTTCATTTATTAGAATAAAAATTGTAATTCATTTTTATTTTTATTTATTATTAAAATAAAAAAGCACGTGAAAATGTCCAACTCTTTAAATTGTCTGTAACAAAAAATCTAAATTTATTTTATTTCTTAAAATAAAAATAACATTTCATTATTATTATAGAAATTTAACAAAGATACATAATGTCAATTCTTTAATTTATCTGTTACAAAAATCAAAATTAATCTAATTTTTTATAATTCAATTTACATTCTTTGAAAATAACAAATCAGTGCATTTGATGCTTTTCCATTGAACAAATATAATTACCACAGTTATGGCAAAGTAAAACAAATATTTATGTTCATCGTCAATAGCAACAAGACGAAAGAGCCAATCAGTTAATTCAAGGTCTGACCAATCAAAATCCTTGAACCATTAGAGATTTAAATTATCTAACGCTGTCCTAAAATCAAACAGTAATACAAGGAATTTTTTGGCCACAAAAGATTCAAAATGAAGATCTGATGAAGAAACGCAAATGCCAGCCCATTGCAATAAAATTGAAAAGAAGACGATTCAGATGACAAGGACATGTACTGAGGATGCCACAAAAACGCATTCCTAAATTAGCACTACCTTTGACACCACCTGGAAAGAGAAAACCTGGCAGACCTCTGACCATCTGGAAAAGAACCATCCTATCTGAACTGCAAGAGCAGTTATACAGCCTAGGTCAAGCCCAGCATATAGCACAGGACAAAGGTAAGTGGAGGGAACTAGTTATGGCCTTATGTACCAACAGAGATAAAGAGGATAGGTAGGTAGGTAAAATCAAACAGTTGATCGATTCATAAGTACAACAGCAAAGGTAGTGAGTGAGTAATGGTGTTTAACATCCCAGTCAAGAATATTTCACTTATACCTAGACTTCACTAGCTATAGGCGAAGGTGCAGAAATTTTTCTGTGGGTTACGCTGATGGCATTGAAAGGCAGGGTTCTATATCGTGCCAAGCCTACCATGACATGGAACCTCGTTTATTTTAAGTTCCCATCTTAAAGAACCGTGACTTTCATTTCGTAATGCGTAATGAGTGATTGGCAACAGAACAGTCACTACCCACTTTCAAGTCATGGACCCGGCCAGGGTTCGAGTCCACAACCTCCCACTTATGGAGCAAGCACTCCACCAACTGAACTACCGCAGTGGTTACAAAGGCAAAGAAAAACGGTAATTGACAAATAAATTTACTTTTAGTAGATTATCTAGGAAATGGTGATGATTCCTAATCAAAAATTGTAGCTGGCATCATATTCCTGGCAAAAGATAATGCAATTAGAAAAAAGAAACACTTATTTTGTTAAAGACATTGTTGTATATCCTACCTCTCACTAGTTTCTGTGAATTTCATTCGACGATGCTGGTCACGTGTCGACCTAATATAAGCCATATCGGGTCAGGCCTTTTCATATCTAGTCAGTATGAGAGTTATTTCCCCTGACCAACGTCAATGGCGCCCGCCATAGATGAAAGTGCAATTGATTTCTTTGACGGAAGATGCTAGTAAGTCAAATTCATTATTATTTTCAATATTTTGTCAGACAGAATGCCAAACGACGGTATTTATAACTCTGTCACAATCCACATGTCGCTGTATGGATACATTCAAATTGGTTTTTGAAATGATTTATTGATGTTATCGGTATAATATAATCAATACATAGTGTTTTAGTGACATAATATGATATATAAAGGGTAAGTTTGACAGCTATAGGTTACTAAAACATACAGCAGTGTCTCATCCTGAACTTCCCTCTCGTCTCCGTATCCTTGTATGTTTGTTTACAGGTATCTACCGTGGTTCTTCAGGGTGATCGGTAGGATATAATCGTTACACAGTCTGTTGGTGACTTAATGTGGTTTATACAGGGTCAGTAAATTCTATATCTGGTATCAGGCTTCGCCCTCGCCCGATATGGAATTTACTGACCTTGTATAAACCATATTAGGTCACCAACAGACTGTGTAACTAATGACAACTCGCTTACTGCATATAGTTGTATAGTTCACACTAGCATGTAATGACTGCAAAATAAATACAACACCAGCAGGTGGAGGTCAATTTTTAATAATAATAAAAAAATTAACAATAGTAACCTATTAGTCGATTACAATTCTTGCAGGCAACACAACCAATGAAGATGGTTTAAACCATTTTACAGAATCACCAAAAATAGCACCATACGAGGGGAAGTCAGAAAGTTCATAGAACAGTGTATTCAGCCAAGCGTAACACAAATTTTCTTTACTTATTTAGACAACACAACATTCCGTCATTTTAAACATATCAAGTTTATTTGTCACAACATATTTGTGTAATTCTCAAAAGCATTCAAAGTTAGTGACCATCAAGCCATGATGGAAAATCAAAATGTTGAGATTAGGACAGTAATAAAGTTCCTCACAGTAGAGGGATCAAATGCCAAAGAAATTCACCGGCGAATAGCCGAGATGTACGGTGACAGTGGTCCTGCCTATTCCACAGTGACAAAACTGATGCCATCATATAGGAAATTGTCACGTCTGTGGAGACCCTCATCATGCATGATCGTCTAATTAGGATTAATGACATAGCTAGAGAGTGTGACATTTCACATGGAAGTGTATACACGGTTATCTACGAGCATCTTGGGATGTCAAAAGTATCCGCAAGATGGGTCCCCAGAAACCTTAATATGCAGGATTGCTTCCAAAGACTCCAGTCAAGTCAAGAGCTTCTTGGCATTTATAATGATAACCCCGAGAGCTTCCATTTACGTTTAGTAACTGGTGATGAAACATGAATTCATCATTAGAACCTAGAAACCACAAAAGAGTCTATGCAATTGAAGCACCCAGGCTCACCCCCACCAAAGAAATTCAAAATCCATCCATCAGCTGGCAAAGTCATGGCCACTGCGTTTTGGGATTCTAAGGATATTAGGAATCTCTATCACTGGGGCTTACTATGCTGATATTATAAAGCAGATGAAAGCTGCTATTCAATTTAAAAGGAGGGGAAAGTTGAGCTGAGGGGTATTGCTTCTTCACGACAATGCTCATGTGCACAAATCAAGAATTGTACAAGTAGCGATTTGTGAATGCAAGCTCGAACAACTTAATCACCCAACCTACAATCCCGCTTTGGCACCCAGTGATTATTTTCTATTTAGAATTTTGAAATCCCATTTACGTAGAATCAGATTTCTTGATGATGATTGACTTAAGACTGCCACAGAGGCATGGTTTCAGGACCAAACCGAAGACTTCTATTTCAAAGGTAAAGACAGTCTGAAAGAAAAGTGAGCTAAGTGCATTGGGGTAAATGAGGACTATATTGAAAAATAATAATTTAATGTATGGTTTGTTGCGGCAATATATATACCCGTTTTTATGAACTTTTTGACCTCCCCTCGTATTTGTAGGTTGATCACTAGTGATTCATAAATTTTCACTAACACATTTATGAAATAAGCTGAAATATGTGATTAAATTTGATGCCAGTGATTATGCTTCAGTGCCAAAATCCAACAAATGGCGTTTATTGGCGCGTCTACCTACGATTTCCTCATGATAATGAGTTGAGTTGAGTTGAGTAATGGTGTTTAACGTCCCAGTCAAGAATATTTCACTTATATCGAGACGTCGCCAGCTATAGGCGAAGGTGCAGAAATTTTGCCTGTGCGTTGCGCTGATGGCATTATACAGCAGGGTTCTTTATCGTGCCAAGCCTACCAAGACACGGGACCTCCTTTATTTTAAGTTCCCATCCGAAAGAACCGTGACTTTCATTTCGTAATGCCGAGTGCTTGGCGAAAGAACAGTCACTACCCATTTTTAAGTCTTGGGTCAGACGCGGCTGGGGTTCGAACCCACGACCTTCCACTTACGGAGCGCGCACTCTACCAACTAAGCTACGCAATGAGTCGCTGTGACTCTAGGAAATGCTGCCACACATGATTTTAACTTGGATTTGTATATTTTAACACATTCTGGTGGTATTTTATCTATAAAACCAGACTTCAACTTGTTTAGATCTATATTCAAATCATTTTTCTTCAAATCTGAGGAAAATATCCTGTAGTGTAATACCATCCAAAGAATAATAATGCAAGATTCTGGTATTTCAATTGCAAATGACCCCGGTTTTAAAACAAATTAGTGCTGCTGCTTCTGTAAAGAATATCATTTCAGCATCATTCATTAAAATTTTGAATTTAGTTGATGAGATAACAATGGTTGGTATCAGGAAGATTTCAAATTCTGGATGTCTTTGTTTTTGTAACAATGAAAATACTATAGCCTGGGCAACAGTTTGATCATCTGTGTCGCCAACATCTTCTGAATTTTCATCAGATGAATCTTTTTTTGTTAATGCAAGGCTCATTTTCCTTTTGGTCTGGGGCTAAAATAAAAACAAAAGTAGTGAAAATAAAATAATAGAGAATATTAAAAAGTTTTTATTTTTTATATTTACAATTGCAATATCTTTGCTTCAATAAAGTATTTGACATTGACTTTACTTTGCAACTTCATAGAGACATTGCTCCACGTGCTCACATCAGATGTCAAATGCTCTCGTTGACTGACAGGAGACGACCCATTTTTATGAGAAGGTGCACCTACATTATATTTCAAATTTGTTTTCAAATTAACATGGAAAATGTGAGACGGCAATAAAATTAAATTTTATAAATATTGTAAATATAAGAAATAAGGCAATGTTCTAATGTCTTTATGAACTCGCCTTTTAAGCAATTTGAGAGAGTCCATTATACTTTGCAACTTCATAAAGACATTAGAAAATTACCCTATTTCTTAAATAAACAAGGACATAGGGGAACTAGCCAAGCTGAAAAGTCTTGATCCTTCATTATCATAACATGCATAACTTGACAAAATAATGAGCAAAGAGATGCAAGGGAAAAAATTCAGCAAAAATAACTTAAACTCTTGGGTCATATCCATCTTGATGATAACTGATGGGATATACACTCTAAATATTCATATTTTAAAATGGCTGTCAGTGGCTATATTAAAAATCAAATCTAGCTCAAACTGTGGCATGCAAAACTAGCTCACATGCATATCCTGTCAAGAAAGTTTCATCAAAATACCTGTTTGGTTTTGGAACAGACAGGCATACAGACTGTCCTTTTTCAAAAAAGATATCTTGGACTGCCAGCAGCCTTATTGGAAATTTGATCAAGCTCAAAATGTAGAATGTCTAAGTTTCGTCAAAATCCCTGCAATGGTTAAAGAGGAGATAGGGATACAAAGATTCATTTTAACAAGGACATAATAATTTAATTTGCTTAAACTTTTTCTCTTTCTCTCCCCAGTCCTTCACTATGTTCAGAGAATACAATGAAGATTATTCAAGTTTTATGACATTCAAAAGCAGCTATGAGATATGGCCTGGACACAATTTTAAAACATACTATTTCCACGATCTTGGCTTTTCTGATATGACATTGGTTCAAGGTCATGACACACCTTTGGACAATGAAGATTGTTCATGTGAAGTTTTATGACAGTCATCCAAAGTGGCTATAAGATATGGCTGTGCACGATTTTTACACGGAGAAATGGACAGCCAGTCAGACAGACAACATGGTGATTCCTATATACCAGACCTCAAAGTTGGTTTCAAAACCAAGTGACCAGCTGGCCACCAATTTAAATTTTTAGGTGACCAGTGGAAATTCCATGTGGCCAGGTGATCTTTTCTTGCAAATGACAGAAAATTAAGGCATCCTTTAGGCATGGAAAACAAAAGCGCTCTTTTTTAAAACTGACTAACAATTACTTACATACATCAGTGTTAATAATATCAAATATTATAATGTGAAGTGTCCATTAAATTGCCTGAATTGGTAACAGTATGATGAAAATTGTGTGAAAAGCAGAAATAATATCTGTTCAAATTTAAAGTGGACAAACTGGCCTCCATTTACAAATTTTAGGTCGCCAGACACAATTACTGGTCGATTTGTCCACCATGTTAATAAACAAATTAATTTGCAGGGCTATAAAATTACCAAAGGGCAAAATGCTTTTAAAGTTATGGTACACTGCATTTCTCTCTATCAAGATCTTTCTTCCTATAAAGTATTATGTTGCTACCAACGCCAAAACAAAATTATTTCAATCTGAAATACTTGATTTTTGGTGTCGTATATAGGATGAATAAAAAAGCAAACATAAAATTGCATAATAATTGGAAAGTGACATAAAATACCACGTATCAAGTAATTTTAAGAACACAATATATGACTTGTAAGAACAACTTAAACTCTTATTTCATAAAAGTCGATATGGAAGGAGAAAAACTAGAGAAAAATGAATTATGTACTTGTTCTTGGTTTTTGTACTGATTATTTACGAATCTTAAATCGCAAATACAAAACATTTATATATCACATGCTACAGGTGCTATATATCATGTTATGATCCTAGACAGTGCTCTTTTTGTAACGAGTTTGGTCCTTTTTATCAGAGAATAAATGTTTTTTCTACTGATTATATAAGAATCTTAAATCAAAAATACAAAACATTTAGTCATCACATATTACAGGTGCTATATCTTATGTTATGATCCTAGAAAGAGCAGTGCTATTTCTGTAACGAGTTTGGTCTTTTTTATCAGAGAATAACAAAATGATCCGCATTACGCACAAATTACGCAACACGGTAACCGGAGCTTTTACTAACGCCCATGTTCAAATCCTAACAGGGCAAAACGTTTTAGAAAACTAATACGTTTGTTTGTCGAAGATCAATTGTCTAACCCGGAGACCCGGTTTCCTCGAATTTGTGAAAGAATCTTGACTGGGCGATTGCCGATATCAGCTGTCCTAATTAATTTCTTGTGGAAGAAAAGTGTATCTTACCATTGACAATTTTCTATTATCAGTTTTCAAATTCTCCAACGTTATTTCCGCCATTTTAGAGTTCAAGTCCCGCTCGGAACACATATGGGAAAGCGAATTTTCCTTGCCGTTGGCTTTTACTGATTCACCTGGCATCAGTATAATGGACTGGGGGAGTGGTACGCTCGTCTGCGGCGTACTGACTCTGTGAGCTAGCACGGTAAAGTCGCCCGGAGTGCGCGCTAGTACAAGGCAGACCATACAACACACTCGCACTTCACATACATCCACAAAATTGTTCAAAGATTAATCCATAAAGATTAATTAAATAGTTCTCGTCGCGAATAGCTGAAAAATTGCTGATGCGACGTTAAGCAACATTCAACCAACCAACCAACCAACCGCCATTTTAGAAAGTCGACAACATAATTGCCACTTTTCTAACGTTTACATTCCTTTCTGAAACAACATATCCAATTAATTTGTATACGTTTTATAAAGGAGTGTGACAAAAAGATATAAACTTTGTTGTCAACTTTCTTTAATGGCTAGAGCGTTGACTTTTAACGTGGACCTATTTTGAAGGTCTCGAAACTTTAAAATCACATGACAAAATCTGTAAATATGGCACATTTAAGCTTATTACTTTAAAAGTGAATAAGCCTGAACTCTGCTTTTGGATTTTCGTGGAAAACAAATTAATGCTTCAAAATCACAAAAATAAAGACATTGATCAAAACAGCTAAAATAGTAGCAAAAGCACAAAGGCCGAAACCTCAAGTCCTGACCTTGGCATTTGACCCAATATTGAATATCATATCATGATAAAAAAATGTCAAAATTATAAGGTTATCTTCTTTTCAAATAGTCAAGTTATAACAGTTTGAAACCGTTTTACAATTTTTTTAATAAAGCAGGGGGGGGCTAGAAAAGCCATATTGTATTTCAGAATTTTTCTCACATCATCGGTTTCGGAGGAGAGGATTTTGAAAGATATTTGTACGTGCGGATGACCTTGACCTACAGTTTGGTACCCATAGCAATGCCACGAAAAATCTAAATTACAACGGGAAATTTATTATTCTGGCCAAGACAGTGTCATTGAAATCTGTCCAGTAGTTTCAAAGAAGAAGTCGCAAAAGAAGTAAATGATTCACACACGCGAGTACGTATATGCCATTTTCTGAAGGTGAGCTAGAAACAAGACATTTACATGAAGTAAAATGTGAAAGTAATATATGAACCATTTTAAAATGTCACTTCATTAAACTTTTTATTTCATATCAGAATCAGAAAACATTTGTTTTATACAGCTTATAGTGAAGAACTTTAATCAAATTTTCAGATCGGAATGAGAAAAAAAGCTGATTTATTTATATGTTATAGGAAAGAAATTTAATTGGAATAATTTTTAAAATTGTAAGTAATAATATACAGTTTTGCACCGATCTTACTTTATGGGATAAGTTTTTGATTTATATCACTTGGAGTAAAGCAATGTAATGAAATCTTGTTGTATTGAAATAAAAACGCAAGTGAATTCTGAAGAGCCAATCATATACAGTTACGTGTTTACAAATTTTTGTCAGAATAGTATAGGTTATTCAACCATAACCAGAATTGCCTTACACTTACCTTTATGCATTAAAAACAAACGTACTAATCCATGTCCAAATCACAATCATAAAGCAAAGAAAATATTTTGAAACTGAAAAATTAAACACGTGAACTTCCAACAGGGAAGTGAGGCCGGGTGCTCCGGAAGGATACTCACCTCCTGTTTAGCTAGCTACACCCGCCACGTGTGTAATCAAAATTATGTAAAAGGAACATGAAACTATTGGACGTCAAATATTTCAAGGGTAATCCTGGACACAGAGACATCACACTTATCAACAATACTGTAATGACGGCCAGAATACTTTTTATACGCGTAGTGTTGCAATATCCCTTGATCAACGATTTATTTGTAAGCAGCTTGCTTCGTTGTATAAAGTTTCCGTAGAGGGAACAAGCTGTGCCATGGCGTATTAATTGTGAAACAAATACACCATACGCAGAATCAGATAAATTGCTGCATAGAAAAGGAAAGTTGACAATAGACAAATTAAAGTCATCACGATTTGCGTCATGATTGATGAATAAGTTTAAATATGAAGCAGAACTTGAACAATCTGGTCTTCTCTTCAGATTAACAAGGCTGTACATAAAATCTGCTTCAAAAGAATAAAAAACTCAGCAAGCACAGTTTGTAGTTTGTGTCCATTGGTATACGGATAGTATTTCAAATTACGAAATAACTTTAACGAGAGAACGAATGAACTATTTTGAAATAACTACTGTTAACAGAGAAAATACTATTTCGAAAATTACAAATATTTTTGTTAATGTGTCGCCCTACGGGCTCCTTGTTTTTAAATAATAGACTTCAAAAGTATTTGTTTTCAATAATATTTTTCTTCATCAAAATACTTAATGGCATGGTACTATACACAAACAATTACATTTTATCTTTGAACCTCAAATTACTCAACGGTAAACACTAAGATATTTATTTCTGATAGCAATCCAAACTACAAAATGCTGTCGCAGTAACAAAAACAAGAAATATTTTAATATTTGTAATTTGTAATGAACGTCGGAATTGAAATTCCCAACATTTTTTAGGTAGTACCTCGTGGCTTCAAAGTCCAAATTACTAAAGTAAACACAAATGCAAACAAGCTGTGAATTTTAGCAATAATTTCAGTAAATCCAAAAATAACAAAGGTTGTTATTATTACAGAAAATACAATATATAAAACCAAAAACAAACCATGTCGATAAATCTCTCAATTACTCTTGCAAGATATTCTCCGTCTCAGATTTCAGTTATAAAATATTCAGAAATGATTTCAGTAACGCAGCTGGACAAAGGATGGTCCTGGGTCGTCATGGTTTCATCCTTCATGGTTCATATGTGTCTTTCTATCTTCTTGGTTTTGGTTTTTAAAACCATCTTCGCAAAGATATTTTCTATATTTTATACAAAATTTTCCATTATATATTTATTTTAAATGCAGAGTGGGAAAGACCTAGTAAACTGAATGATCAGCGAACCCAGTGGCAGACCATATGGGGAAAAAGTGCGACCTCTGGACGAAGCACTAAAATACTTTAAACAATGCATCTGACTTTAATGTACAGTGTCATAATTTTGTCTGAAATGACAGTCAAGATAGACAAAACAAATAATAATCCATGCATCTTGTTAGCTGTGGCCACAGACACTCTCGAAAAACATAAAATCCTGGAAATATAAAAAAATGAAAATAGAAGTAAGAAATTCGCAAAATGAAAGGGCAACAGCCAATACAACATAACACAATACAAGTAAATGATAAATGATGAGATAAAATAAATGCCAAAAGTAATAAAAGTAATAAGCAGTGATGTGATCTTGATTATTGTATTAAGTAGTACAATTTTTCAGATACAATTGTTTTTTAAAAAAGGAAAAAGTTGTTCAAAAGAAAAAAACAAATATTGACAAAAGCTCGGGCATTTTACTTCTTTTTTTACTTCTTATTCAAATTGTTTTGAATGGTAACTCAAAAATGCTTTGGCATCATAGCTGTTGCAGCTAACCTCACTGGATTTGTTTACCCTTCCGGCCTCACTTCACTTCCTTGTAGAAATCTAAGTGTTTAACCTAATTTTCTTGCTCCAAATTAAAGTTTTTACTTTGCTTCGAGATTTTGGTTTGTACATTTTTCGGTATGTTTGTTTTTGGGCCATAGTAAGTAGTTACATGTAATGAAATATTCAGCAAATTCTTACAATAGCATGTTTTTATCTTTCTACATACTGTTTGTTATAAATATGTTTAAAAAAACTCTATGGACAACTGTAATTTGTATGATTAATTATGCATGTTGTTTTTATTATTCATTTTTTAGGTTATCAATTATTTTAATTTCGCTTAGTTTGCAGTAGCCGGTCTGCAACATTTTCGATCAAGATGTTAGAAATCCTCATCTTTAAAAAATATGACAAGAATCATATGCGCAATATCCGATACTAGGCAAACTTGTGACCTTGTTTGGAACAAGGCTATGGAGCACCAGGAATTCGCAGTTGCAATTTAGGATAATTAGAAATGCGTGTAAAATTTCTACAAAGAGGCCGTGGTGGTCTAATGGATAAGATGCCAGTCTACAAATCCAGGGTCTCTCAACGCTGTGAGTTCGAGGCCCGATAAGACCAAATATGGAAAAGTGAATTTTCCTTGGCCTTTACTGGTTCATCTGTTGTCAGCATAATGTAAATGGGGGGTGGTAGGCTTGTCTGCTACGTACTGACTCGGCGACCTTGCACTTTAATGTCGCTCTGAGTGCGCGCTGGTACAAGGTAGACCATAAAACACGTTCACACTTCACATGCATACACGATCTTGTTCATATAGATTAATCCAGGTATAAATAAAGCAGTTCAGTGCTCGTCGCGAATAGCTGAAAAATTGCTGGTGTAACGTTAAGCAACATTCAACAACAACAACAACAACCGAATTTGTGCGAAAATGTTTTTAAAATTTTGTATCATTTATCTGGTCGATGTGACGGAAATAACAGGCAACCTACCGACAAAATTTCGGACAACTTACCAACATTATGGCAACCCCAAGCGTAGTAAACTTCATATAAACATCAAGATCTGCAGGATCTAACAATAAAATTATATCACATTAGTATCCTAATTATATATTTTACCAGCACTAGACGACCGTTTCCGAATACAATTTCTCATCAGTAGTGCTTGGAAAAAATTGTGAAACAAAAAATTCTTGAAGGGGTTGAAAAAATATCCAAAGGGCCAAAATATATTTAACCAAATTTATTAAGTAATTATACTTTGCATGATGAAATATACCTTAAGTAGTATTTTTTAGAATTTTCATATTTTATCTAGCAGGAAATTAAGAAAATTGTACATATCTTACAATACAAAAGTATTTGCCTACGCCGTCTATTATGACATTGCAACTCCCATAACATAAACCAATTTATTCCAACTCTTTAAGTGAAAGAGAGTGTCAAATCAGCCAGTAAAATTTTCTGAATGATAGTTTTAACTAGTGATTTAGTTACAAACAATAAATCCACAAGTGATTTCTTCGCTGCAAATACTTGGTAAAATTACTAGTGATTTCTACTCCGTTTACATACTTGGTGGAAGATCATTACTAGAGCTTTCATATTATTTGAAACTATTTTTGGTCGGATCAAAATTACGTTTACATTATAGAAATTATGGTTTCTTTTTTGCTATGGAAATATCGGAGCATGAAAAGCAAGGATATTTTGCACATTGCAAAATTTTATTTCTTATAATTCAATTTCTGGAATCTTTCGACAACAAAAAATAGAGAGATTTAAACATCAATACAGCCGTAACAATTAAACTACATGTTGTATTAGCATTTTATGACAGAATTAAAACGTCTGTTCGTCGTCCATTATAACATGACGTCATTGAGAGCCAATCCTGTTATGCACGAGAGCCAATCCTTTCATATACGAGAGTCAATTTTTTTGATGCAGAAATATTAGTAAAGATCTGACCAATCAAAATACTTCAGACAAAAAATGATTGAATTATAAGTTTGTAACTTACAATATACACAAAATTTGTCTGTGTTTGAACAATATTCCCGTCCTGCACCGCTCCAAACTTTTGCTATCTTTATCCCAGTGAATAATCCCTCCGGGGAGTTGAACTAAAATATATAAATAAATATTTAGTGTATTTGCTAATTTCTTACATTTTAATGAACAACAATATATGTACAAATTAGATGTGAATAAAAAAATGAAAAATAAGTAATGGAACATATTATACACATTTTAGTCCCATTCTTGTCGTCCATGCTCACGATATCATATCACTGCGTGGAACAGATAAAATAAGACATCTATGGTATCCAGAACAAACCAATTACGATAGCTGCCATATTTTAAATTTTTTAATTGTCTGAATGTTGTCCTATTATAATTTTTTCATGTTTCATTCAGAAAATTAAAAAATTTATAATATGACATTTCCATTAAACTTGGATTTCTTAAAAGTTCAAACAAACGAATAATAATAATTATTATAATAATAGCAATGCGTTTTAATGATATAATGGATGCATCATTACAAATAATAAGGCGCCCGAACGAATGATGTTAGTCTTACAGAAGAAGATTCTGTAAGAGTTATCACTTTTTGTACATATTGGGAATATGTTTCACTCAATTTGGAGTACTTTTGATTTTCAATGGCAACGGTCGCCATTTTTACATGCATGGCCCCTCTTGGGATGGGGATCTACCTTCGTCTGAGGTTTGGTTAAGATTGGACCAACGGTCTTCGAGAAATTGGTTGGACACGTTCATGAGAGGAAGAAGAGGAATAATAATAATAAGAAGAAGAAACGGTGCAAAGACAATAAGTCGAAAACTTCGTTTGGGCGCCATAATAATAATATTATAAAGATATATTTGATACTAGTATTTTGATATATAGACGGAGACTTGAATTATTTGTCATTTAATTAACAACCAGTTGCTTATAAACACGTACAATAGACAATTTAACAGACACATACCGGATATTCTACGTCTTCCATGCAGCAAGGATCTTGACATGAACATGATGGACCACCAACAATAAATCTGTGGTCCCAGTCGGCATCATAGACATTTAGATACGGGACACACGTCGATTTCCTGTATTAAAAAATACGGATCTAGATGAATATTTTGGCATGATTGTAGTCGAATAAAAAGAAGTCATTTTAGAAGAATCAGGCAACAAAATTTTATCTTTTATCTCCCGAGTCTCCTAATAAAATCTCTACATAACTTCAAATGATTCACTCGTCTCTCTAAACAGCTCGTGTTTTTGTAAGATATTGTGATATATTAAGGTTTCATAATTTTGGTCCAAGAAGAATAGTTAAAATCTTTTGGCCAAATAAAATCTCAAATGATGAGCTTCTTAGAAGATGCCAGTCAGAAGACCTGTATACAACAATAAGGAAAAGAAGATGAAGATGGATTGGACATGTCCTAAGAAAAGAACCACACAATATCACTAAAACTGCCCTACACTGGACA
Source organism: Anadara kagoshimensis (assembly GCA_021292105.1). NCBI lineage: Eukaryota > Metazoa > Mollusca > Bivalvia > Arcoida > Arcidae > Anadara > Anadara kagoshimensis. The sequence goes on along the minus strand of CM037870.1, from coordinate 19,328,646 downwards.
CCTGAGGGTACAAGATGTAAAGGAAGACCAAAGATTACATGGAGGCGCACTGTTGAAGCAGAAATGAACGATCTACACCATTCATGGGGAAATCTGCAAAAACTGGCCTACGACAGACAAAAGTGGAAATACTTCGTTGCTGCCCCACACGCCAGAGGGCGTAATGGGCACTAAGTAATTTTGGTCCAAGCACTACTGATGAGGAATTGTATTCCGAAACGGCTGTCTAGTCCTGTAAAATTAAAACTGTTGTAATATGTAATGCAAGATTTGATACGATATTGATATTTAATTCACGTTGTCATACATTGTATTTGTTGCGAATTACAGTACGTAATATGCAATTCATATTTTGTCTTGGTCATCAAGTAATGAATCAGATTTTAAAGTCAGAAAATCTAATAGGAACTGATCCCCAGTCATCAATTTTGTTTGTTTTTAAATCTGGTGTATTACTTGACGATCCTGGAAAAACGACCGTCAATTCTTATATATGTTTTGCAAGTTATAATACATGATAAAATTCATAATCCTATGTGCGTTGCATGTGTCTGCTTGCAAGTCAGGCATCTAGTTGTCAAACTTAATGTGTGTCTTTGCTAACTAGCAAAGTGTCCATATTATGTGGTTTGCTTACATGTTTTATAATTGATCGAAAGTCACCACGTTTTCCCAACCATACAAGAATACAAATAGTCAATGACAAATCTACTCCACCCAAAGATTGTTATTACTGTGAAGTTTCATACAAAGTGACGAACAAATTGTCGAAAAAAGAAATGGAATTCACACTATATGCCCCACACACTTCCTTTGGGGGCATAATTACAAAAAATATTGCAAGAAACCGATAGTTCTTTGAAATATCGAAATTAAAGACTTACTGTTGTATTACATGACCTATGACCTCTCCAACTGGTGCTTCTATGGTAAGCTCCAATACACAACCTTCACGGTCTGCGCAGACTGAACATCCGGAACAAGATTTAAATTCTCTGGTTATTCGACCAACTTCCTGTAAATAAACTTAATGTAATTAACTTTACTACGCAATGGATCATGAGCGTGTGTTGACAAAAGGGAAATGGCGTATATATACAAGGGTACAAAACATGTAGATTTAAGATTTGTAAAGAGTGTAGTAACGCCCCCGTCAAGGATATTCACTTACATCAAGGCGTCATCTAATGTATAGGAAGTGGCAGAGATCTTGACCTTTGCAGTGCGCTCAGGGAGGGGCATCGTTTTTAAGGTCTTTTTTGTAGGACCCCGTGGTTTCAAAATGCCGAGTGCTTGGTGAAGGATTAATCAATACCTTTATAAGTTTGGTCAGACTCTGGCCGAGGTTCAAACCCAGACTTCCCACATACGAAGCGTGCAACTCTACCAATTGAGTTACCGTTATATTCCCGACCAATTAAGAGGGAAGAAAGAGGAAAACTATATGGTTCTTAGTGATTGTTTACAAAGCAAATACCTCCTTTTGAAAGTCGTAGACATGAATTGCAAAACCTCTGCATGGCTGACAACAAACTCTTTGCAGGAGTTCCATTGGTGTAGTTTCTGTAATGAGATAAAGAAAGATGTACTTTACAATATTCGAAGTCATCAACAACAAGTTACAATGAACGAATAAACGGGGGATGTTGCAAAACTATATAAACGGGCATTTACTGAAGCTTGAGCGGATACCTAACAAAACATGATATAATGTGATACTTTTGAAGACATTATGCTATAGTGGTAACCTTGTACGATGACTGATCCCATTATATCACGATTTCACTATCTGAAGTGTTTCATGCGTATAAAATTTGTAGCGCCCTCATTCACAACTTTACAAATAGGGCGTCGCGTCGATGCACGAATTTCCCGACAAATATTGTAAACCCCCCCCTATTGCCCGGACTTAAATCCCACTCGAGCAGACGGGTACTATATCTACTATATATATAGTATGGGCACCTCGGTTTTCGCCGCCGTCCCAGAACTTGTCCTTTCATAATATGTGAAAGAATTTTGACTTATGTTTAAAATAAAAGATGCTTAATACGATTAGCGATGAAAATAACATTTAATTTGCTGATAGCTAATTAAGTACACATTTTGGGGTTTTCCCATTTCTATATATAAATTGAATGGATTTTCGGAAATGGTGTCACACAATTTGCAAAAGCATCTTCCAGACAGACAAACAGACAGACAGACAGACAGACAGATAGATAGATAGATAGATAGATAGATAGATAGATAGATAGATATTTTAATTGTTTAAATGATTAATTGAAGGAATGGAGTTTCAAGTCCCATTAAAAATATTTCACTTATCTCAAGTATAGACGTAACCAGCTAAACAGGTGAAGTAGTGCGCTCATGACAGTGAAGGGAGGGGTCTTGAGCGTGCCGAGCCTACCGTGACATGTTGTATCGGTATCATTACTTTCATTTCTAAATGTCGAAAGGAGAGTCACTAGGGCATACATATTTTCAAGTCTTAGTCATACCTGGCCCGGTATCGAACCCCGATCTCACATATACTATAATTATGAGAAATATTATGTCAAAATTGCGATATGTACCTTCTGCCAATGTGAACATGTTCTCTTTATCCCAGTTCATTACGTCATACTTATTTCTTACTTTGAACGGAGTTAAAACTATAATATAAAACTCATTTTATTATACATGTATTATATTGAACAGTTCAAACTGTGTTTAAATTTAATGTAGAACACAGTAAAATCTCTTATAAAAGATCAACTTCAATTAAGAGCAGTGTGAAATGCCATTTTGCTATCCAAGTTTTTTCTTTGACGACAAATTCTGTTACGTCATCACACCAAGGGCGTCAAATCAGATTGCACTGCGCCTGCGTGACCAGTCAGTGCGTTGCAGCCTGACGAAGTGATGGTGGGAAAAATTGAACTCCAAAATATTTTGTCATCGTCTTGTGAAGACAGATTAGAAGGAAAGAGAGTGCAGTGTAAAATGTTCTTTTGCTATCCAGCGACAAAGTAATTAACATAAACGATGCATTTTCTACGTTTCGACAAAATCCGAAGAACTGAAAAACAAATATATGAGCATAGCGCTTAAAGTTTCCATTCTAACTTAACACTATTATTGTTTAATTGCAAAACCATTCTGAAAGACATTACCATGTTGTCATGAGAAGTGAAATTTAACATAGGCTTTTGAATTTGTGCCTAACATTTATAGCGAAAAATGCTCTTCAGCAGCGTTTCATACATCCGGTATCTCTGCTGGTGAATGTTGTCTCGAGGATATCACAAACTCAGTAGGCAATGATAGTGCATTATTGTCAGAAATATACTATTGTCTAAATTTGCTGCTTGTTAAAAGTTGAAATTCCTCAAAAACTAAGGTATACTCCCTCATGCAAAGCATTTCTTTAACTAAATGTGGTAAATATATTTTGGTCCTTTTGGGTATCTTTTTAACATCTTGATAAAATTTTGGTTTCATAATTTTGTCCAAGCACTACTGATGAGGAATTGTATTCGGAAACGACCGTCTAGTGATGTAAAATTAAAACTGGCATAATATGTAATTTGAAAAAAATTGTCCTAAAAAGCCTGACAAATGTTCTCCAGTTGTTTAACAATGGTGGAGCCAATTCCTGTTCAAGCGCAACTAACGATTCAGTGGATGAAACAAGCGTCAACATACAAGATATATTCTGTTTGCTTTTCCGTATATGGAGGCCAGAATATATATATATTTACTTACTGTCTAGATAGTCTGAACGTTGTTCAACGATGAATGCGTTTTCCATGGTCAATATTTCCAGTCCTTGTGGACACCCAAAAACGGATTTTGGCCTTTCTTTAAATACATTGTCCAGATCTGAAAAAATTACATTGAATCATTGGAAATCCCGACAATAAAAATGGTGCCCATCTAGTAGCTTTTTGCATGCTGATGTTATTTGTATTACATATAATACATTTGCTCCAAAATTGTTTAACTTATAGAATTATATACCAGACAATATGTGCAAGAAATATACTTTTTACGAGGACTTTGTACAACAAAGCAGGCTGCTTGCAAATAAATTGTTGACTCGGGGATATTGCAAACCTAGGCTTATCAAGAGTTTATGGCCGTCATCACAGTATTGTTGATAAGTTGGATTTTTCTCTGTCAAGGATTGCCCTGGATATATTTGACGTCTCATAGTTTCATGTTCCTTTCATACACAATTTTGTTTCTACACGTGGTGGGTGCAGCTAGCTAAACAGGAGGTGCTTACCCTTCCGAAGCACCCGACCTCACTTCCCCGGTAGAAGTTCACGTTCACGTGTCTAATATAACCTTACTTGTCAGTTCCAAAGTTTTTACTTTGCGTCTGGGTTGTGATTCGGACATGGGTAAGTATGTTTGTTTTTGTTTATCACATTTATTCGGCGGATATCATTTGAAGCTTATTTCTTTTATTCACGCATAATATTTGCATTTCGGTATGTTCTCTCCGACCTTTAGATTAACCAAAAAGACGCCAAAACTAGAGAGGAATGTAGCAATGGTTTCTTATGCCCCAGTGTCAATTTTCACTTATACAGGACTCGAAGCGGTCAGTTCTGGGCTGGTGGGGGAATATCGAGTACACGAAGAAAACCACCGACCTGCTGCAAGAGAACCGGCAATACAATGTAGGTTCAAGGTATTCACAGTTTGTTTGGTCAGCTTTATCCAGGTCAAAGTTTACATAAATAATGAAGCAGGAATACCTCAAATAAAGTCAAACTTGTCTATAAAGGCCACCCGAGGGAACCAATAAAAGTGGCCTTTATGGGCAGATGGCCTTTATATACAGCCTCAAATAATATTCATAAAGAACAATTGGGATTAAATTTTACCGCCCTTTATAAGCAGGTGGCCCTTGTATAGAGATGACCTTTAAGGCAGGTTGGACTGTATGTAATTTGACATGCATAGTTTCTGATAAAAACCTTCTATCCAAGACTTTGGCTTTTAGACATACCATTAGTGCTTAATATAATATGCAGGAGAAAATGGTTAAAAGTTGTGTTGTGTCTATGTTAAACTAGCTGTTTTGCGGATGTAGCTAGCTAAACAAGAGGTGCTTACCCTTCCGGAGCACCCGACCTCACTTCCCCGGTGGAAGTTCACGTGTCTTACCTAACTTGTCAGTTCTAAAGTTTTTACGTTGCTTCTGGATTGTGATTCGGACATGGACAAGTATGTTTGTTTTTGATTATGAAAGCAACATATGGCATACAAACATGTGCAAGTTTATATATGTAGCTGAGATTTCAATACAAACCTGCTGTTGGTTGTCTTGAAATAGGGGCTATCATTCTGTCATAAATTTTATATCTCGTTCAAGCTGCAATATTAAGTCATCACGCTGAAAAAAACAAAACGTTATAAAAAATTTATAATTTGTAATGTATTATGAATATTTCCGTACAGTAAAACCTCGTTATAATGCCCCTTGATAACTTAGTCGACCCACAATTATCGCTACACTATTTTCAAGTCCCAAAATTATTTTTTTTGTTTTTATAAGCTTCTCTGATTTATTGATAAACTCTTTGTAACACCGAAATTAGACTTAATAAATGATAGCTATGAATCAAGATATAGTTACAACCAAACCTGTCCATAAAGACAACCCAATGGAACCGGTAAAAGTGGTTCTTTATAGACAGGTGGTGTTACATACAGGTTCAAACAATATGAGTAAAAACAATTGGGATACGATTCTACAGTCCTTTATAAGAAGGTGGATCATATATAGAAGTGGCCTCTAAAGCAGGTTATACTATATTACTAAAAACAAGAGTCTGCGTCTGCACAAAACTTTAAAGGGAGGGCAGAAATTCCATTTGTACCCTCCAACAAGATTTTCGACCGAAAAAACCTAAAATGGCGGAATTGGGCCATTATGAACATTTCCATGAAAAAATTAAAAGTTTTAAAAAATAGGAAGTGTTACAATTATTGTGATTAAATAAATAATAAATACCTTTTTTCTGTCCACCTTCACAACACAGGTGCCACATATATGTTGCCACTTAATACGATGAAATATGTGAAGTAATTGTCATACTGGTTTTCAAATTTTTAAAAAGTTAGAATTCGTTTTTATATAACTCTTCTTTAACGTTGCATTGGAATACAATAGAATTCACACTACATATAGATCACAATCCTGTCGAAAGTTTAATAGACACTGAGCTAACGAAAAGTAGCCAAAGCTCAACTGTCGAGTGACCAAGATATGGATAGCCAGTGGCCGAAGAGCTGCCGAGAGATAGAGGACATCCGCGGAAAAGCTCACACGATATAGGTAATGAGGGACCGAGGCAAGGTGTCGATTCGGCACGATTCGTCGGTAGCTTAGTGTTAACTCTTCGTAGCTTAGTGTTAAACTTTCGAGGGTTCGGTCGTATCGTTATACCAAATCGAAAGTATCTCCTTCAGTTCAGATACCCTGCATGGCGCGATAGGTCGAATAATAATTTTAAAAAAAATTCAAATCCGATGGGTAACTTACAGAGGGAGATTAAGAGTTTAGGTTGTAAGAAAACAATGAAGAACTGTATTAATCCCAAAAGTAGTCTTAAAAGTCCGATATACTTAAAGGCGTCGGGTCATATATGAACGAATTTTTAGTTCGTTTAAACTGTTAGATCTATTACCCCCCCCCCCCCCACCCCCAACACACACACACACACACCAACAGAGAGGAGAGAGAGTGAGAGAGAGAGAGATGTATCCCGATTTCTGCTCGCGATACTTTTCTTATAACTTTAAGCAATAATATTCTTTTTTTGGTGAATTTAGATCGTGAAAGACAACTTTGTCGTTATTCCTTGGTAGAATTTATTACATTTTAATATGTTTTTATTTAGAAAACCTGTAGAATTTATTTTTTGTATCGCATCGAGAAGTATCGATTCAGGCCTTAAATTATGATACAGATAGGTGTATCGTTTTAGTCCTCTCCCGCCTGTCTTCATCACCAACGTAGTATGGTGGTTAGCGTCGTAACAAAGTTGGTGTAGAGGTTAGGATCCTATTTCAAGTTGGGTCATACCCAAAATGTATTCAGAACCACTAGTTTCTCATTACGGGCACATAAACTATATGGTTACTATATATAATTTTTGTTTTTACTCTGTCATACTATCAGCTGTAGAATGTCCGGAATATGAGTTGAGTTGAGTAATGGTGTTTAACGTCCAAGTCAAGAATATTTCACTTATATCGAGACGTCGCCAGCTATAGGCAAAGGTGCAAAAATTTTGCCTGTGAGTTGCGCTGATGGCATTATACAGCAGGGTTCTTTATCGTGCCACCCATACCGGGACACGGGACCTCGTTTTATTTTAAGTTCCCATTTGAAAAAACCGTGACTTTCATTTCGTAATGCCGAGTGCTTGGCGAAAGAACAGTCACTACCCACTTTCAAGTCTTGGGCCAGACCCGGCCGGGGATCGAACCCACGACCTTCCACTTACGGAGCGAGCACTCTACCAACTGAGCTACCGCAGTGGTCTCCGGAATATGGATAGCTAGTGGCACAAAAACCTACCGAGAGATAGATAGCAGCTGTCGAAAATCTGATAAGATGATAGTATTAGTCCGGGATTAGCTGTCAATGCGGCACTAATTCTTGAATTTAATTACAGAAGCTTGTAATTGTATGCTTAAAAAATTATAAAAAATATCGCTATATGTACATACTCCTTAAAATAAACAAAGAATTTTTAGAAGTATGCACAGCGATAGTTTTATAACTTTTTAATTAACAATTACAAGCTTTTGTGATTTAATAACCAATGTGGTAGCTTAGGTAAAGTGCTCGCTCCGTAAGTTGGAGGTTGTGGGTTCGAACCCCGGCCGGGTCTGACCCAAGACTTAAAAGTAGGTAGTGACTGTTCTTTCGCCAAGCACTCGGCATTACGAAATAAAAGTTACGGTTCTTTCGGATGGGAACTTAAAATAAACGAGGTCCCGTGTCACGGTTGACTTGGCACGCTAAAGAACCCTGCTGTATAATGCCATCAGCGCAACGCACAGACAATTTCTACCCTTTCGCCTATAGCTGGCGACGTCTCGATATAAGTGAAATATGCTTGACTGGGGCGTGAAACACCATTACTCAACTCTCGTGATTTAATGTTAAACTCTCGACAGGTCTGTACTGTATCTATATTTAGAATATATTTTATTATCAATTTAGCTTAAAATTCCTCTTTTCAATATTCTATTATTTGAAAATTGTTATATCAGCAGCATTTGATAAATAAAATATGATGTCGCAAACCGGAAGTTTACTATACAAGATACAAGATATTTTATTAAACCAATTAAGGGCCCACAGAGGGGCAATACAATTACTGAGAGGCAACTCCTCTCTAAACTAAAACTAATTAAGACTGATTAGCAAATAAGGAAGTGCAATTATATATACATACATGCAAGTATTGAATATTGCCTTAATATGTGTAAGGGCCCACAGAGGGGCAATACAATGAATGAGAGGCAACTCCTCTCTTAACTTAAACAACATCATATATACATACATGCAAGTATTGAATTACCTTAATATGTGTATACATACATTGTGATATAGGTATATTATTTGGACCGCAGGGGTGGGGGTGGTGTTCAGAGCCTCAGCGAAGATGCTTACAGAGGAAATTACCTAGTTCAAGTAAGATTTCTGTAGTTTCACAGTTTAAAATCCAAAATAATTTATCGAATGAAGACAACAGGCTGAAATGCTGGTTGGTTTTGTCTATAATATTAAAAAATTTAATTCTATCATTAGTGTAAGCACTGCAATCTATTAAGAAATGAGTTTCGTCTTCTATACAGTTACTTTCACACATCTTGCAGATTCTTTTATTCCTTTCTAATCTGTTGGCAGAATATCTGCCAGTTTCAATTTTCAGTCTATGAGCTGAAATTCTCAACCTACATATATGTCGTCTATACTGTGGATTACTAAGAATTGTCAAATATTTTTCACATCTAAAGCTTGTTTTAATTTTACAATATGTATCCAATTTACCAACAGAATTATTTTTTCGATCTTTATACCATGTATTTATGTATGCATCTTCACAGAGACTCTTTACATATCTTTTAAAGCTAGTTTCAGACAATAGAAGTGCATGATTCTTATCAATGTCTAATATAGAACATAACTGATCAATACTACTATACCATGTATTTTTGTTTGCAAAATGTGCATCTTTAGATTCTTTAAGAGCATTAAAAAGCAAAGAATCATTTGGCAATTGTTCTAGACGATGCCAATATGTAAGCATAGACACAATAATGTTAACATAATAGGGAATTCTTCCAAGTTCAGAGAAAACTGCGAAATTGGTACTTTTCTTATGTACTCCTAGCAATCTCTTGCAAAACTTACTATGAAGATTTTCTTGTTCAAGTTTATCATATATCTTTTCTAGTAAAATACCATTTCTAAATTTTGAACTTGAGGTGTTAAATGCACCCCATACTTCACTGGCATATAACATAATTGGTTTTACAGTGTGATCAAAAATATACTATATATATATTCGAGGCTGTCACTTTACATACACGAATTCCTGGTCATAAGTGTAAATGTATGGGTACATGCATCATGCATATAGAAAACAAGGTCTTGAAATGGTTTTTAATGGCTGTATGGGTGCATGCATCACGCATATAAGGAACAAGGTCTTTGAGTGTTTTCTTATCTCTTAGGACTTTATCATCGCCTACAAATTTTTAATTTTGAGGCCCCTAACAGGTCTTGAAAGGTCTTAAGTTTGAAATACGAATTTCAGGCTCTTACTCGCAATGTTATACTCACCCATGAACAATGGGATCATCAGGGGAACGATGGAGGTTATATAAGCAATTTTGGACAGGATGTATTTTCACTGCCACCATCAGTAGCCCCTCTAAGATCCTTGTTAATATGGATTTGACTAGAATAATCTTGTTCCTTTTACCTAATTTGCTTGACATTGAATAGGCCGAACTATCTGCTTTAACGATGGTAAGTTACTTTTTGATATCGGTTCCATCTTACCATAACAATATACAAAAAGTAACCTACCGTCGATAAGGCAAATACTTCGGCCTTCTTTTTAAATAGAGTTTGTGGGACAAAAATTAAGACCATTTTATCTTTGCGGTTTAACCAGACAAGATGAAACTTACGATTGTTGTGCTTTTCTTGTGTGCTTTTGTGGGTATGTAAAAAGATTATTTTTACTTACTTTGCTCATTTTGTTTGTTTGTAAGCGTCCTATGTAGCTAGCCTACCACAGGTGGCCTAGCCTTTTTCGAATCTATTCAGGTGGCTTTAGTGTGCAAAAAAGATTATTTTTTACTTTGCTGCTATTTTTAGTTGTAAGCGTCCTCTGTAGCTGCCACAGGTGGCCTACCCTTTTTCGAACTCTACAGAGGTGGCTTTAGTGTGCAAAAAAGATTATTTTTTACTTTGCTGAGTCTGTTTCAATCGCTATTTTTAGTTGTAAGCGTCCTATGTAGCTGTCACAGATGGCTTATCTTTTTCGAACTCTACATAGGTGGCTTTAGTGTGCAAAAAAGATTATTTCTTACTTTGCTGAGTCTGTTTCAATCGCTATTTTAGTTGTAAGCGTCCTCTGTAGCTGCCACAGGTGGCCTAATCTTTTTCGATCTCTACAGGGTGGCAGTAGCGTGCACTGAGACACAGGGTCTCGGTTTTTTCGATGCATTGCAATCATTATTGATTTTTTTATATGTCTTTCCGGCTTTAATTATTTCTAAACTATATTGCATGCAATTCAAAAGTAGCACCTGTCATTTATAACTTATGTTTTTTGTTATTGCTGGGATAAAATTGAGAAAAAAAAATAATCAAAAACAAATATACTAACCAATGCCCATATCACAATTCCGAAGAAAAGTAAAAACTTTAAAGTCAAAAAGTGAAATTCCTTGTTCAGTAAATTAAGGTCAGGTTCTACATAAGTCATAGCAAGTCCAAGTAAGCCATTCCGGAGCACCCGTTCTCACTTACCTGGCGGAAGTTTACGTGTTAAAATTAATGTGCCAGTTATCAAAGTTTTTCTTTGCTCCTTGGATTGTGATTTGGCATGAACCCGAATGCTTGTGCTTTGTGAATAAAAAAATATTTTTCAGTTTTGATTATGGTGATTGATTATTATGTTTTTATCAATTTTCAGTTGCTTTTATTTCTCGTTTTCACGCTGTTGGGTTCCATTTTCTGCTGTCATCGATGTTTATTTGTTTGCATGTTATAAAACAAGAAATTTTCGCGTTCGGTTTTTTTCCTGCGTAAATAGACTTTAAAAACACGAAAATAAAACATTTAAGAAAATTTTATTTTATTTATTATTTTCACTTTCTTTTATACAGACCAACAGTTAGCAACAACGCTCAAATAAAATACGCGAAATGACTACTGTAAACGCATTAATTTCGCGGTGTACTAATTTTCGCTTATTTCGCGGTCGTTATTCCGCGCGAAAATTAATACAAAAAAATTATAATTTACTTATTATGTTATAGAGCATATTTAAAAATGCGACAGTTTGACTACGCGGATATGTCTAATTATTCTATGCCGCAAAAATAAATACACGCGAAATTAAATACATTTAGAGTATTTTCGCGAAAGTAAGGTAACACGAAATTTTCCGATTAACACTAATATTGTCTTTATTGCTCTTTTTTCCTCTTTTGTTGCATTATTGTTATTTTTTATTTATTTACTTTTTTTATTTTTAGCTGTCAGTGTAGCAAACACATATTGCACCATCCGTGGAGCCCCGCATTTATGCCACTGTAATCATTGCCAGGAAGCAACATGTGGAGACAACGGTTGTCACTGTGTACAACGTCATTGTACCCATGCATGTGGTGGTGGCTGTACATGCCACAATGGAGTTTGCCAATAAGGTATTAACCCTTGATGTCTGCCACAATTCATTATTATCAGTGTAGTCTACTCAATGTCGATATAAATATACTCGATGTGTATGGCCAACACAAATTTCTGCGATAAAAAATGAGCAGATTTGACTCGTCATCAACACGGTAGTTAAATCTGAACCCGTCGTTGGGTATAAGTAATCCAACCATTGGATTGTCTAGAAATGACGTTTATAGTTCTACAACGGCAATTGCCAGGCAAAGCAAATTGGATAGTATACCAATTTCTAGATAGTTCAATGATTATATTTACATTTTGCATTTCACTTTAGTTTTTTAGCCCTGACTAAAATTTAGAAAATTACATCTCGAAACACGCAGGTCCAGTCGCGATCATTGGACAAGCCAGTTACTTACGTCTTCCAAGGCAAAGGTCGCCTTTTTGGAAATTTTCAGCCTTAAAAAAGTTAGATGCTTATATCATTTGAATTAAGTTCCTAAAAGGGTTTCCAAAATGCATAATTCAATTATATATAATTAAGGAAATCTTAGTTAAGATTATGACCAGGCCCCGGTTTCACAATCATTCCTTAACTTAAGAATTTCCTTATCCTAATTTCTATATTTTCGTCCTTAGCTAAGAATTTCCTTAAATCGCGTTTCACAATGTTTCCTTAAATTTTCCTTAAATATTTAAGGAAAATCTTAACTAAGGAAATTTTTTCAAGCATACGAGCGGCCTCTTTGGAAATCTTTTGCGTTTAAAACATATAAAGTATTATAAAAACCTGCCGCGAGTTCTTCATCTTGGATTCGGATTTTCCTCGATTATTTTTAGCACCACTGTTAAGTGTTAGGAATACGTTTACGAGGTATACAATCTTGAATAATAAAAGTCTACAATTATGTTTACACAAACAGTCCTAAATGTAATAAAATAAAGGTTCAGTGGAGAATGATTATAAATAATATATTTATATAAAAAATATATATATAAATAAATAAAATAGTTTTTAAAGAAAGGCTAACTGGGCGAAATCCCTTGTAGAATAAAATACAGAATGAGGGAGAATTTTTCGGCAATTGTAAAGGTCCGGTAGAAATAAAAGAGGAAGGCCGAAATTACCATGCAATGAACAATCTGTGAATAGTGTAAGCTGCATACTCAGTATTTTTTATCATTTATTTTTTATGATCTGTTATTGCTTTTTAGATCATACAGACGTATAACAAAATAACTGCGATTGTTTTTTTAGCTCAGGTGAGCTATTGCGGTCACTCCCGTCCGACATGCGTTGTTTGCCATGTGTCGTGCGTTTTCCGTCGTGTGTAAACTTTACATTTTAATCTTCTCCAAAACTACTGGACCAATTTGATGATATAAGTCAGCTATCATGCTTTCGAAATTGCACAGATGAAGGGGTATGCCCTCCTGGGGCCTGCACAGTCTCAGCTGTTAGGACCCAAAAATGGAAAATGACAAGGCACTTAAGGGGAAAATTGCTGAAATTAGTGATATCATCAGTCAATATATCTGAAAAACTTCATGTTATAACATTTTGTATAGGCAAGTATATTGAGGCCTTACATGAGTGGTTATTTAATATTAAATACATTAAATGAGTTAAATAATTTTTTATGCAACCAGACTAATGAATTCTTAATATTACATAAACTCGAGTGTAAGAATCTATTTAAGATATAATCCAGGAAAAACAGGGTTTTTTTCTCGTGAAAATACAATCCGTTTCCACTATAAGAAAGGACAATTGACCGAAATTCAGAGAAGTCACGTAAACGTGTCACATACGCCCGAAGAGTACAGCTAACATTTTATGGTATGTCAAAAACATAATGTTGACTTATCCATAATAAATAAATAAATAAATAAATAAATAAATAAATAAAATAATAAATAAAAAATCGACGTATTGGAATGTTACCACGGTTGCGTAAACGATATCGCACTTTTTTAAAATTAGATTTATTTATTTATTTTTGCTGTTTATAAATATATATATATATATATATATATATATATATATATATATATATAGTATATATATACTGCATGTAGACTTTAGATATGTGTATATTAAGCATTCTCAAGACATAATTAATTTGCAAATATTCTTATTATTGGTCCAACTCCTGAAAATTAGGATTTTTTGTAATTAATTGGCCGTTTAATATGGGCAATACTGCTCGGGTGAGTGTTTAAGGCCCATTGACCTCCTTTTTCACTTAGACATACAGAGATCTACAGGTGAAAGCCGGTGAAAAAATCACGCTTGTTTAATTCATCTAGTAATGAAAGCCGGCGAAAAACTTTCTCTTTTCTCCTCCTCGGCGTTTAAAGGCAATGATCAGTAATAGATAATAAATATTTGTCTCAGGCGTCTGAAACACGCCATTTTGTTTTCCTACGGCGATTTCCTTAAATATTTAAGAAAATGATTTTGCATCCTTAAATATTTAAAGAAAAAATCTTAAGTTAAGGAAACATTTAAGTAAGGAAAATATTGTGAAACGCTTTTTTCCTTAACTTTAGAAAAAATCTTAAATTTAAGGAAAAACATAAGTTAAGAATGATTGTGAAACCGGGCCAGGTGTAATCGCTCTGACAGGTAAAAGGAAAGTTGACAATAGAAAAATTGAAGTCATCGCGTTTGTCAAATTAACTTTGAACTTTAAAACGAATAATCGATTTTTAAAGATTGAATAAATGGGTACTGGGTTTTTTAAATAGTTAACTAAAATCATATATGTGCAAATTGGGAAATATTTGACTTATTAATAACAAATTAAAAGTATCCTTATTCTTGTTTCAGGTATCAAGGACAAAGACTTGAATGAAATAGTTAATATTAATGTTATATGACCAACAATAAAACACTTAAATAGCATATGAATCCTTATTATTATTCGTATCGTTGAACAAAGGAAAATATGATTATTGTCACTGCGGATTTCTAAGGCAAAAGACGAAAGTTTAGAGAGGAAAATGCTACTTGAGAAAACGGAACTTTCATTCAGTCAGTTTCGTCCTTTTCTTGAAATGTTTCAAAAACTACCCCCTCATGCAATATATTTCCTTAGAAAAATTTGGTTTCGTAATTTTTGTCCTTTGGGTAGCTTTTCAACATCTTAACACAATTTTGGTTTCATAATTTTGGTCCAAGCACTATTGATGAGGAATTGTATTCCGAAACGGCCGTCTAGTGCTGTAAAATTAAAACTGGTATAATAAGTAAGGAAGCAGTGAACTATTATAACTAATCCTTATTCCCAAGCGCAATTTGAACGTGACACGGGCTCGTTTATTTTTAGTTCCCATCCGAAAGAACCGTGACTTTAATTTCGCAATGCCGAGTGCTTGGTGAAAGAACAGTCATTACCCTCTTTCAAATCTTGTGTCAAACCCGGTACATTCCGCAGAAGAGAGAAAAAGAAAAGTAAAAAATAGAACAGGTATCGGTACATTAATGTGGCAATGACATGACCCATATAACAGGTTTACCTACAAACTATAATCGAAGACGAATATTATGTAAAGGCAAGTAAACGGATACAAAATGGAATGCTGTAAACGTATTTGATTTCGTGTGTATTTGTTTTCGTGTGTATTTATTTTCGTGTGTATTTATTTTCGCGGTAGAGGATATTTAGACATTTCCGCGTAGTTAAATTTTCGCGTTTTGAAATATGCGCAATAACACAATAAGCATAATATAATTTTCGTTGGTATGAATTTTCGCGCAAAACAAACTACTGCCAAATAAGCGAAAAATTAGTACACCGCGAAAATAAATAAATTTACGGTATAGAATTTAGTCCAACTAATCAGCCCAATAAACCCCCATTTTTAATTGTTGACTTGTTGAGGTTTTGTATAGAATGGGGGTTTAGTGGGCTGATTAGTCGGACTAAGTAGAATTTAACCCCGTTTGAATTTCCCTAAACAACATATTGTCCCCATTTATCACTTTGACTGATTCGTCGGACTATGTAGAATTAAACCCCGTTTGAAGGTCCCTCAACAACATAACGTCCCCATTTATCACTTTGACTGATTCGTCGGACTAAGTAGAGTTTAACCCCGTTTGAATGTCCCTCAACAACGTAACGTCCCCATTTATCACTTTGACTGATTCGTCGGACTAAGTAGAATTTAACCCCGTTTGAATGTCCCTCAACAACGTAACGTCCCCATTTATCACTTTGACTGATTCGTCGGACTAAGTAGAATTTAACCCCGTTTGAAGGTCCCTCAACAACATAACGTCCCCATTTATCACTTTGGCTGATTCGTCGGACTAAGTAGAATTGAACCCCGTTTGAATGTCCCTCAACAACATAACGTCCCCATTTATCACTTTGGCTGATTAGTCGGACTAAGTAGAATTTAACCCCGTTTTGAAGGTCCCTCAACAACGTAAACGTCCCCCATTTATCACTTTGGCTGATTAGTCGGACTAAGTAGAATTTAACCCGTTTGAAGGTCCTCAACAACATAACGTCCCCATTTATCACTTTGGCTGATTAGTCGGACTAAGTAGAAGTTAATACCCGTTTGAATGTCCCTCAACAACATAACGTCCCCATTTATCACTTTGGCTGATTAGTCGGACTAAGTAGAATTTAACCCCGTTTCAATGTCTCTCAACAACGTAACGTCCCCATTTATCACTTTGGCTGATTAGTCGGACTAAGTAGAATTTAACCCCGTTTGAATGTCTCTCAACAACGTAACGTCCCCATTTATCACTTTGGCTGATTAGTCGGACTAAGTAGAATTTAACCCCGTTTGAATGTCCCTCAACAACGTAACGTCCCCATTTATCACTTTGGCTGATTAGTCGGACTAAGTAGAATTTAACCCGTTTGAATGCCCTCAACAACGTAACGTCCCCATTTATCACTTTGGCTGATTAGTTGGACTAAGTAGAATTTAACCCCGTTTGAATGTCTCTCAACAACGTAACGTCCCCATTTATCACTTTGGCTGATTAGTCGGACTAAGTAGAATTTAACCCCGTTTGAATGTCCCTCAACAACATAACGTCCCCATTTATCACTTTGGCTGATTAGTCGGACTAAGTAGAATTTAACCCCGTTTCAATGTCTCTCAACAACGTAACGTCCCCATTTATCACTTTGGCTGATTAGTTGGACTAAGTAGAATTTAACCCCGTTTGAATGTCTCTCAACAACGTAACGTCCCCATTTATCACTTTGGCTGATTAGTCGGACTTAGTAGAATTTAACCCCGTTTGAATGTCCCTCAACAATAACGTCTCCATTTATCACTTTGGCTGATTAGTCGGACTAAGTAGAATTTAACCCCGTTTGAAGGTCCCTCAACAACATAACGTCCCCATTTATCACTTTGGCTGATTAGTCGGACTAAGTAGAATTTAACCCCGTTTGAAGGTCCCTCAACAACATAACGTCCCCATTTATCACTTTGGCTGATTAGTCGGACTAAGTAGAATTTAACCCCGTTTCAATGTCTCTCAACAACGTAACGTCCCCATTTATCACTTTGGCTGATTAGTCGGACTAAGTAGAGTTTAACCTCGTTTGAATGTCTCTCAACAACGTAACGTCCCCATTTATCACTTTGGCTGATTAGTCGGACTAAGTAGAATTTAACCTCGTTTGAATGTCCCTCAACAACATAACGTCCCCATTTATCACTTTGGCTGATTAGTCGGACTAAGTAGAATTTAATCCCGTTTGATTGTCTCTCAACAACGTAACGTCCCCATTTATCACTTTGGCTGATTAGTCGGACTAAGAAGAATTTAACCCCGTTTGAATGTCCCTCAACAACATAACGTCCCAATTTATCACTTTGGCTGATTAGTCGGACTAAGTAGAATTTAATCCCGTTTGATTGTCTCTCAACAACGTAACGTCCCCATTTATCACTTTGGCTGATTAGTCGGACTAATTAGAATTTAACCTCGTTTGAATGTCCCTCAACAACGTAACGTCCCCATTTATCACTTTGGCTGATTAGTCGGACTAAGTAGAATTTAACCCCGTTTGAAGGTCCCTCAACAACATAACGTCCCCATTTATCACTTTGGCTGATTAGTCGGACTAAGTAGAATTTAACCCCGTTTCAAGGTCCCTCAACAACATAACGTCCCCATTTATCACTTTGGCTGATTAGTCGGACTAAGTAGAATTTAACCCCGTTTGAATGTCCCTCAACAACATAACGTCCCCATTTATCACTTTGGCTGATTAGTCGGACTAGTTAGAATTTAACCTCGTTTGAATGTCCCTCAACAACGTAACGTCCCCATTTATCACTTTGGCTGATTAGTCGGACTAGTTAGAATTTAACCTCGTTTGAATGTCCCTCAACAACATAACGTCCCCATTTATCACTTTGGCTGATTAGTCGGACTAGTTAGAATTTAACCTCGTTTGAATGTCCCTCAACAACATAACGTCCCCATTTATCACTTTGGCTGATTAGTCGGACTAAGTAGAATTTAACCCCGTTTGAATGTCTCTCAACAACGTAACGTCCCCATTTATCACTTTGGCTGATTAGTCGGACTAGTTAGAATTTAACCTCGTTTGAATGTCCCTCAACAACGTAACGTCCCCATTTATCACTTTGGCTGATTAGTCGGACTAGTTAGAATTTAACCTCGTTTGAATGTCCCTCAACAACATAACGTCCCCATTTATCACTTTGGCTGATTAGTCGGACTAGTTAGAATTTAACCTCGTTTGAATGTCCCTCAACAACGTAACGTCCCCATTTATCACTTTGGCTGATTAGTTGGACTAAGTAGAATTTAACCCCGTTTGAATGTCCCTCAACAACATAACGTCCCCATTTATCACTTTGGCTGATTAGTCGGACTAGTTAGAATTTAACCTCGTTTGAATGTCCCTCAACAACATAACGTCCCCATTTATCACTTTGGCTGATTAGTCGGACTAGTTAGAATTTAACCTCGTTTGAATGTCCCTCAACAACGTAACGTCCCCATTTATCACTTTGGCTGATTAGTTGGACTAAAGTAGAATTTAACCCCGTTTGAATGTCCCTCAACAACATAACGTCCCCATTTATCAATTTGGCTGATTAGTCGGACTAATTAGATTTAACCCTCGTTTGAATGTCCCCAACAATATACGTCCCCATTTATCACTTTGGCTGATTAGTCGACTAAGTAGATTTACCCCGTTGAATGTCTCTCAACAACGTAACGTCCCATTTTCACTTTTGCTGATTAGTCGGACTAAGTAGAATTTAACCCCGTTTGAATGTCCCTCAACAACCTAACGTCCCCATTTTCACTTTGGCTGATTAGTTGGACTAAGTAGAATTTACCCCGTTTGAATTCCCTCAACACATAACGTCCCATTTATCAATTTGGCTGATTAGTCGGACTAATTGAATTTACCCTCGTTTGAATGTCCCCCAACATATAGCGTCCCATTTATCAATTTGGCTGATTAGTCGACTAAGTAGAATTAACCCCGGTTGAATGTCTCTCAACAACGTAACGTCCCATTTATCCTTTGGGCTGATTAGTCGACTAAGTAGAATTTAACCCCGTTTGAAGGTCCCTCAACAACATAACGTCCCCATTTATCACTTTGGCTGATTAGTTGGATTAAGTAGAATTTAACCCGTTTGAAGGTACATCAACAACATAACGCCCCATTTATCACTTTGGCTGATTAGTCGGACTAAGTAGAATTTAACCTCGTTTGAATGTCCTCAACAACGTAACGTCCCATTTATCACTTTGGCTGATTAGTCGACTAAGTAGAATTTAACCCGTTTGAAGGTACCTCAACACATAACGCCCCCATTTATCACTTGGCTGTTAGTCGGACTAATAAAATTTAACCCCGTTTGAATGTCCCTCAACACATAACGCCCCCATTTATCACTTGGCTGATTAGTCGGACTAAGTAGAATTTAACCCCGTTTGAATGTCCTCAACACATAACGTCCCCATTTATCACTTTTGGCTGATTAGTCGGACTAAGTAGAATTTAACCCCGTTTGATGTCCCTCAACAACATACGTCTCCATTTATCACTTTGGCTGATTAGTCGGACTAAGTAGAATTTAACCCCGTTTTGAAGGTCCCTCAACAACATAACGCCCCCATTTATCACTTTGGCTGATTAGTCGGACTAAGTAATTTAACCCGTTTGAATGTCCCCTCAAACATACGTCCCCATTTATCACTTGGCTGATTAGTCGGACTAAGAAGAATTTAACCCGTTTTGAATGTCCCTCAACAACATACGTCCCCATTTATCACTTTGGCTGATTATCGGACTAAGTAGAATTAACCCGTTTGAATGTCCCTCACAACATAACGTCCCCATTTATCACTTTGGCTGATTTCGGACTAGAAGAATTTAACCCCGTTTGAATGTCCCTCAACAACATAACGTCCCCATTTATCACTTTGGCTATTATCGGACAAGTCGAATTTAACCCCGTTTGAATGTCCCTCAACAACATAACGTCTCCATTTATCACTTTGGCTGATTAGTCGGACTAAGTAGAAATTTAAACCCCGTTTGAAGGTCCCTCACAACATAACGCCCCATTTATCACTTTGGCTGATTAGTCGGACTAAGTAGAATTTAACCCCGTTTGAATGTCCCTCAACAACATAACGTCCCCATTTATCACTTTTGGCTGATTAGTCGGACTAAGAAGAATTTAACCCCGTTTGAATGTCCCTCAACAACATAACGTCCCCATTTATCACTTTGGCTGATTAGTCGGACTAAGAGAATTTAACCCCGTTTGAATGTCCCTCAACACATAACGTCCCCTTTATCACTTTGGCTGATTAGTCGGACTAAGTAAATTTAACCCCGTTTGAATGTCCCTCAACAACATAACGTCCCCATTTATCACTTGGCTGATTAGTCGGACTAAGTAGAATTTAACCCGTTTGAATGTCCCTCAACACATAACGTCTCCATTTATCACTTTGGCTGATTTTGGACTAGTAGATTTAACCCCGTTTGAATGTCCCTCAACATATAACGCCCCCATTTATCACTTTGGCTGATTAGTCGGACTAAGTAGAATTTAACCCGTTTGAATGTCCTCAACACATAACGTCCCCCTTTATCACTTTGGCTGATTAGTCGGACTAAGTAGATTTAACCCCGTTTGAATGTCCCTTAACACAAAAACGTCTCCATTTATCACTTTGGCTGAGTGTCGGACTAAGTAGAATTTAACCCGTTTGAATGTCCCTTAACAACATAACGTCCTCCATTTATCACTTTGGCTGATTAGTCGGACTAAGTAGATTTAACCCCGTTTGAAGGTCCTCAACAACGTACGTCCCATTTATCACTTTGGCTGATTAGTTGGACTAGTAGAATTTAACCCGTTTGAATGTCCCTCAACAACATAACGTCCCCATTTATCACTTTGGCTGATTAGTCGGACTAAGTAGATTTACCCCGTTTGAATGTCCCTTAACAACAAACGTCTCCATTATCACTTTGGCTGATTGTCGGACTAAGTAGATTTAACCCGTTTGAATGTCCCTCACAACATACGTCTCCATTTATCACTTTGGCTGATTAGTTGGACTAAGTAGAATTTAACCCCGTTTGAATGTCCCTCAACATACGCCCCCATTTATCACTTTGGCTGATTAGTCGGACTAAGTAGAATTTAAACCCCGTTTGAATGTCCCTCAACATTATCGTCCCCCTTTATCACTTTGGCTGATTAGTCGGACTAAGTAGAATTTAACCCCGTTTGAATGTCCCTTAACAACAAAACGTCTCCATTTTCAATTGGCTGATTAGTCGGACTAGTAGAATTTAACCCGTTTGAATGTCCCTTAACAACATAACGTCTCCATTTATCACTTTGGCTGATTAGTCGACTAAGTAGAATTTAACCCCTTTTGAAGTCCCTCAACAACGTAACGTCCCCATTTATCACTTTGGCTGATTATTTTGGACTAAGTAATAATTTAACCCCGTTTTGAAGTCCCTCAACAACATAACGTCCCCATTTATCACTTTGGCTGATTAGTCGGACTAGTAGAATTTAAACCCCGTTTGAATGTCCCTTAACAACAAACGTCTCCATTTATCACTTTGGCTGATTAGTCGGACTAAGTAGATTTAACCCCGTTTGAATGTCCTTAACAACATAACGTCTCCATTTATCACTTTGGCTGATTAGTCGGACTAAGTAGAATTTAACCCCGTTTGAAGGTCCCTCAACAACGTAAACGTCCCCATTTATCACTTTGGCTGATTAGTTCGGACTAAGTAGAATTTAACCCCGTTTGAATGTCCCTCAACAACATAACGTCCCCATTTATCACTTTGGTTGATTAGTCGGCTAAGTAGAATTTAACCCCGTTTGAATGTCCCTCAACAACATAACGTCCCATTTATCACTTTGGCTGATTAGTCGGACTAAGTAGAATTTAACCCCCGTTTGAATGTCCCTTAACAACATAACGTCTGAATTTATCACTTTGGCCTGATTAGTCGGACTAAGTAGAATTTAACCCCGTTTGAATGTCCCTCAACAACATAACGTCTCCATTTATCACTTTGGCTGATTAGTCGGACTAAGTAGAATTTAACCCCGTTTGAATGTCCCTCAACAACGTAACGTCCCCATTTATCACTTTGGCTGATTAGTTGGACTAAGTAGAATTTAACCCCGTTTGAATGTCCCTCAACAACATAACGTCCCCATTTATCACTTTGGCTGATTAGTCGGACTAAGTAGAATTTAACCCCGTTTGAATGTCCCTTAACAACAAAACGTCTCCATTTATCACTTTGGCTGATTAGTCGGACTAAGTAGAATTTAACCCCGTTTGAATGTCCCTTAACAACATAACGTCTCCATTTATCACTTTGGCTGATTAGTCGGACTAAGTAGAATTTAACCCCGTTTGAAGGTCCCTCAACAACGTAACGTCCCCATTTATCACTTTGGCTGATTAGTCGGACTAAGTAGAATTTAACCCCGTTTGAATGTCCCTCAACAACATAACGTCCCCATTTATCACTTTGGTTGATTAGTCGGACTAAGTAGAATTTAACCCCGTTTGAATGTCCCTCAACAACATAACGTCCCCATTTATCACTTTGGCTGATTAGTCGGACTAAGTAGAATTTAACCCCGTTTGAATGTCCCTTAACAACATAACGTCTGAATTTATCACTTTGGCTGATTAGTCGGACTAAGTAGAATTTAACCCCGTTTGAATGTCCCTCAACAACATAACGTCTCCATTTATCACTTTGGCTGATTAGTCGGACTAAGTAGAATATAACCCCGTTTGAAGGTCCCTCAACAACATAACGTCTCCATTTATCACTTTGGCTGATTAGTCGGACTAAGTAGAATTTAACCCCGTTTGAATGTCCCTCAACAACATAACGTCTCCATTTATCACTTTGGCTGATTAGTCGGACTAAGTAGAATATAACCCCGTTTGAAGGTCCCTCAACAACATAACGTCTCCATTTATCACTTTGGCTGATTAGTCGGACTAAGTAGAATATAACCCCGTTTGAAGTCCCTCACAACATAACGTCTCCATTTATCACTTTGGCTGATTAGTCGGACTAAGTAGAATATAACCCCGTTTGAAGGTACCTCAACAACATAACGTCCCCATTTATCACTTTGGCTGATTAGTCGGACTAAGTAGAATTTAACCTCGTTTGAATGTCCCTCAACAACATAACGTCCCCATTTATCACTTTGGCTGATTAGTCGGACTAAGTAGAATTTAACCCCGTTTGAATGTCCCTCAACAACATAACGTCTCCATTTATCACTTTGGCTGATTAGTCGGACTAAGTAGAATTTAACCCCGTTTGAATGTCCCTCAACAACATAACGTCCCCATTTATCACTTTGGCTGATTAGTCGGACTAAGTAGAATTTAACCCCGTTTGAATGTCCCTCAACAACATAACGTCTCCATTTATCACTTTGGCTGATTAGTCGGACTAAGTAGAATTTAACCCCGTTTGAATGTCCCTCAACACATAACGTCTCCATTTATCACTTTGGCTGATTAGTCGGACTAAGTAGAATTTAACCCCGTTTGAATGTCCCTCAACAACATAACGTCCCCATTTATCACTTTGGCTGATTAGTCGGACTAAGTAGAATTTAACCCCGTTTGAATGTCCCTCAACAACATAACGTCCCCATTTATCACTTTGGCTGATTAGTCGGACTAAGTAGAATTTAACCCCGTTTGAAGGTCCCTCAACAACATAACGTCCCCATTTATCACTTTGGCTGATTAGTCGGACTAAGTAGAATTACCCCGTTTGAATGTCCCTCAACGTAACGTCCCATTTATCACTTTGGCTGATTAGTCGGACTAAGTAGAATTAAACCCCGTTTTAATGTCCCCCAATTACATAACGTCCCCATTTATATTATCACCAGCCTGTTCCTTGATGTATCGCAAAAATCCAATATTACATTAAGTTTTTAAGTTTCAACTAAACAAATAGTGGCAATAGATCTAGTTGTACTGCAATTACCAATTCAATACACAAGAACAAAAGAACGTATAAAAGCAAAATAAACCTGTTTTCTTTTGTCAACATAATTGAGCCTTGTTTGCAACTAAAAATCGTTATGTGTTATGCTCAAAATACAGTAATTTTATTGAATAATGAAAATGTTGCCGCTATGAAAATATTTAAATGCTGAAAAGTGCATTTTTATATCGGAAACGATGTTCTCGATGGCGTAGTACATTGCCGCGATTGGCAAATTCACATAGCGACAATCTATTAATTAATGCATTTTGTGTTAATCTCGTCTGTACAGCAATTTCTTGCTAATAGGCCCAAGTGAAAAATATCAAACTTTACTCCAAGTTTTTGTATCCTGCGGACAGACTATTGTTTACTTTTACGCATGTACAGTTACGTGAGCTTGTTGTGTTTCGGTCAATCAGCTGTTTTCTTATAATGAGAAGACAAGTTTTAAATCCACGAAAAACCCGTTTTTATGGGATTATATAATAAATAGAATCTTGCATTCGTGTTTATGCAATATTAAATTTATTAAACTCGTTGAATAATGTTTTATGCAACTCGCCAAGGCTCGTTGCATAAAAAATTATTCAACTCGTTTAATAAATTCAATATTACATAAACACTCATGTAAGATCCTCTATTTATTGGATGTTCTATGAATTTGAACACAATCATGTCGTTCCATTATCATAAAATAATTCTGTAAAAAGGTAACGTTGCTGTCATGGTAGTGTTCAATATGAGATTTTTAAAAAGGAACCATTTTCAAAAATCTTCCTTTATAACACACCTACACCAATATTTTTGCAATCATTTAATGTTAAATATGGCCCGCTAAGGCATTGATAAGGGGTCTTTTTGGCAAAATAAATGGACCAATTGCTCCATGGCTTATTCTAGAATGGGGATATTGCATGTCGAAAAAGCTTATATTTACACAGGAATTTGTGTTCTCGAAATTAGAGCGCAACTAACCGTTGCAAAAACAGCGACCTTGATAGCTATGTTACCGGCATTCCTGTTGGGCCGCAGCAAAATCGTCATTGGCTTCTAGAAAATTATTTCAAAAAGTAACATACAATTGTTTTAAAAAATACCTTAAAAGGGAACATTTTCAGTTCACAAGTTTTAGAAATTTGACAACTTATAATTTTAAATAGATAGTTAACAATCTTGATTAACTTGCCGGGTATTGTCGTTGTCGTAACAATTGTATAAACCTAATTTCCGGCATGAACATGAGATCACAGTCGGATTTCGTCACAGTGAATCTGCCGCCACATTTATCAACTATTTCTAATATGTCTTCTTTTCTTCTCCGATGTGTAATACAAAACATTTCAGTTTTAGATCTTACATATTTGAATCGTCGCAATTCCTCATGAAAATCACTCTCTTGTTTTATTCGCTCCTGCAAACGTTTCACAAAATAGTCATACAGGGCGTAGTCTAAAGTAGCGAATTTTCGATGGAGTCGTCGATCGTGGTTTTGGTATCGATATTTTTGTTTCCGACGAACGTTAAATCGAACATATAATATATCCTTAAGACTCCAATTGAGATATCGACGAAGTAAAATCAGCGACTCGTCAAAATATTCGGTAATTACGACGAGCTTGAATTCCTTGTCTAACTTGTTCAAATATCGTTTTAAAATTTCATCATTTCTATTTTTAAATAAAGACGATGGAAAATTGAACTCAAACGCCATCCTGTTATTGACTAGGGAATACTTAGGGTTTCCTATGACATATTTTTCCGTTTGGTGTAAGAAACTTGTAATTGGACGTGTAAAATTTCTACCCAAAACCTCGACTGGTCGGAAGTACTCGACCGTTGAGATGAACTGCCGCCATGGATCGCGCACTATGCCAATATAAGACGTGTCCTTTGGCATGACGGAACTGAAAGCCCGTTTTGAGTAAACCACGTGACAGCATAAAATGTCAAATGACTTTCCTGGTGGGCTTGGTAATATATTTTTCTTGTTGATAGAATCAATTAAACTGATAATGTTAGGAAAGCCCGCGTTGGGATTTTCTGGAATGACAAAGGTCAAGTTTCTTACACTCCCAAAGCGGAGGAATATGTTTTGTAAGGTAGTACTTCCGGTTTTGTGAACTTTGAGATAAGCTATATGTTTAGCAGCCGCTCCGTTCCTTTTGCTTGAACATTTCGCCGGTTCCTGCTCTAGAACAAGTTGTGTTCCTCTGATTGTTTTTGTTTCTTTAAATTTGTTGGTTTTTACTTCGTAATAAAATGGGTCACGATTCGGTTGATTGATTACAGATGTCCATTTCAATTTTCGCAGATTTATAGATATCTCTTGATTCTGTTGCAGCCAATAATAATAACCAAAAACGGTTGCCACGGTTACTCCAATTATAAATCCAAGTACAACCTGTAAACTAACAAGAAGGGAAGAAAATTAGTGTGAAAAATATTGGGTAATGGATCTTGAACTATGCACTTAAAGTTGGTATACGGCACATCCTCTCATGTTGGTATACATTTGTTCCAAGTTGCATCAAAATCCTTCCATAGACATATAAAAGATATGGAGTGTTAACAATATTATGACTGACGACTAGACAGACATGCGGACAGAGTGATTCCTATACCCCCTCTTAACATCAATTGCGGGGTGGGACATATGCAACACATAGTGGTACAAGATTACATTTTCGCTATTATTAGACTGTTGAGAAAGATTTAAAATAACAATAAAAAACTTAAACTTCAAAAAAGTACAATTTTGTAAACACCCCCGCAGCCTACCGCGCCGCCGGTAAGCACCATAACAAACCAACAAAAATAACGGAACTTATATTCTTAAGGGGCAAACTGTGGTAAAAAAATAACGGGCCTTGTGGGTAAACTGTGGTAAAAAAAATAATAACGAGTGTTGGGCGTAAACAGTAGCAAAAATTCTAGATACAAACCTTTTATAAATTCCGTTTGTAACTGTGTGCTTTTTACGAGTTTTATAATTTCCAACTCCCATTTTACAGCGGATGTATCTCCAATACCATACATACACATTTTAAACTATCTTGGTATACAATGTAAATTTCAGACAGAAAAACCCCTATCATAATTGATTTTAGCCATTTTCAATTTTCACAAAATTAAAAAAAAATTCTTCAAAATCGATTACGACAGAGTTTTTGGTCTGGATACACATTTTATGAACCAATAGCTAGAAACAACTTCGCGTTGTTACAAAAAACTTAAGCCTTCTATTTCTACTTTTGTGTATTCATATTGACTTTTGTCAAAGTATATTTAGTTAGACAAAGTTTTTCACGTGGGTGGGTGGTTTAGGTCTTTTTAAATATTGAGTATCTGAAAATGAAAGTAAGTAGGTCTTTATTCATATTTGATCATACTTAACATACACATTTATTGATAAAGACATTCTTGGTTATTTAATTGCAACTTGTTCGACGCAGACTACAACAATTGTTTTTATTCTACACATTTAAATTAAATAAAGAACGGGTAATACAGACCTGCTGAAAATTTAACACCAATCTTGCGAAAAGGGATCCAAGCTCGACTGTCGAATGCTCAAGATTTGAATAGCTGCGGCCGAACAGCTACCGTGAGATAGAGAACAGCTGCTTTTGAAATATAGCTAACGAGGGGCCCAGATGAGCATATGAATCGGCGCGGTGGCCTAATGGATAAGACGTCAGTCTTCAAATCCAGGGCCTCTCACCGCTGTGAGTTCGAGTCCCGCTCGGACCACATGTGGGAAAGTGAATTTTCCCTACCGTTGGCCTTTACTGATTCACCTGGTATCAGTATAATGGACTGGGGGGGGGGGGTACGCTTGTCTGCGGCGTACTGACTCTGTGAGCTAGCACGGTAAAGTCGCCCTGAGTGCGCGCTAGTACAAGGCAGACCATACAACACACTCGCACTTCACATGCATACACAAAAATTGTCCATAGAGATTAATTAAATAGTTCTCGTCGCGAATAGCTGAAAAATTGCTGATGCGACATTAAGCAACATTCAACCAACCAATGAATCGGCGCTAATTCGTTGGCTTATATATGTTTAACTTTTGACAGATCTGTATTGTATTTCTATGGTTACTTTAAGTGACTGCTGCCTCATTGTTTCCGATCGATGTATTATGTAATTGAAATTAAAATTTCTTCTTATTTTATTGACACATGCATTTAATTATTGTCGTATACTATGTTTCTAATGTATTTAATCATAAAATTTTAAAAAAAATGGTACAAGACATAATGGAAAATTGAAATTGGGCCATTTTTACACACATCTTAATTAGGGTATATATAGCAAATTATACATATGTACACGATTTATGGTACCTTGCCCTGGTTTCACAATCATTCCTTAGCTAAGATTCTTAGCAAATTTTGGTAATCTTTTATGGGGACTACTGATGAATATTTTTGTCAAAATCAAATGCCATTGTCTTAATAAAGAAGTGGTCTTAAAAATGGCATATTAAATTCCTAAATATCTTGAAAATTAACAAAATTATTAAGATTTGAAATTTTTATATATTTAAGTTAAGGAAAATCTTAGCTAAGGAATGATTGTGAAACTGGAGTCTGAGCAAAAATGTCAAATTCTTTCATTTTTCCGTAACAAAAATAAAAACTATTTAAATTTCTAATATTTAAACAATAAACGTTTAATGTTCATTATTGCATCTATAGCAAATAAACAATTGGCATCACCATAGCGTAGAGATGTACATGTATGCGCATACAATTATTCTACTTCTAAAATGCTAATGGTTTTTTCCGTTGCAAAAATAAAAATTATTTAAATTTCTTATTTATAACATAATTTATAGTTTTCAAACAACAAACCACACGTTCACTACTTTTATTGCTTATTATTACTTCAATAGCAAATAAACAATCGGCATCAAAATATCGTAGAGAGTAGAGAATGGTGTTTAACGTCCCAGTCAAGAATATTTCACTTACATCGAGACGTCGCCAGCTATATGCGAAGGTGTAGAAATTGCCTGTGCGTTGCGCTGATGGCATTATACAGCAGGGTTCTTTAATTAGCGTGTCAAGCTCACCGTGGCACGGGACCTCGTTTATTTTAAGTTCCCATCCGAAATTTAGTAATGCCGAATGCTTGGCGAAAGAACAGTCACTAACCACTTTCAAGTCTTGGGTCAGACCCGGCCAGAGATCGAACCCACGACCTCCCACTATCGTATATATCTACATATCGAAGAGATATACATGTATGTGCACATGCATATAAAGCATTCCACTTTACTCTTTCAGATTAAAAATGCTATGCAATATGCGCAGTACGCACAATTCAGTTTACATCAACTATTCGTACTAATTTGAGACCACTGCGGTAGCTCAGTTGGTAGAGTGTTCGCTCCGTAAGCGGCATGTTGTGGGTTCGAATCCCGACCGAGTCTGACCCAAGACTTAAAAGTGGGTAGTGACTCTTCTTTTACCAAGTACTCGGCATTACGAAATGAAAGTCATGGATCTTTCGGATGGGAACTTAAAATAAACCAGGTCCCGTGTCATGGTAGGCGTGACACGATAAAGAACCCTGCTGTATAATGCCATCAGCGCAATATACAGGTGAAATTTCTGCACCTTCGCCTCTAGCTAGCAACGTCTCGATGTAAGTGAAATATTATTGATTGGGACGTTAAACTCCATCACTCAGGTCACAATGTTTGCTCTTACCTATGCATTTTGGTTGTTTTTTCGGATACTGAAACATTTCCATCTTCCATTCTCTCTTCGAACATAGCAGCAAGCAGGCAATGGCGATCTTAAAGTTTCCATGGTTTTACTGGCAAAAACTGTAGGGCCCTGTATAGGCAGAACCCATCTGTAGGCAATGCGTATAAATACTAATTACAAATCCATACTACAATTGCCATATACCATTTTTAAAGTATTTTATAAGATTAAATTTAAAAAATGACATATGACTATATTATTTTAAGCTTGTTTTCCAATGTCCTTTCTATGAAGCCATCTTGAATTCCGATCTCCGTCTCTTCTCGTCCATGCGAAAATTTTATTCATACCAAGAGGTACATTAATAATATAAATTATTGATTTAATAATTAAGACCTTGCGAGTAAACAACTTTCACCTTTCCGCTAGACCTTTTTTAATTAATTTTAATGTGAACCAATACATTTTTATGTAGGAAACAAAAGTATTTATTTGTCTTCATCGCGGAGATCACAAATTTCAAAACGCATATTCATAAGTAAAATCAGTGGCCGAGTGGTCAAGATTGTAAGAGAAATATTAACCCTAAGACAGTTATTATAAAGGTGTAATTTCGTCCTTTGTGTATACTGTCCTAACTGCGTGTCCTGACACAACCCGTGAATTCCCATGTGGATATACTGCTATATGAATATTCCTAATGAGAAGCGGGCAGGTCAATGTTGGCTGTCTTTTACCGTAATTGCAACATTCAATACAATAATTATTTATACTGCGAAATCATCTATTTTATTGGTGTCAAATGTTCATGGTTCTAAAAAAAATGTTATTGCGCTGTGTGGTTAATTCGTGTTTTGTGATTGTCATATACCTTTTTTTTTAATTTTATCATAAAATACATTCAAAAATGGAATACTGTTTTTATGTACCAGTGAAGATAATTAGTGATCAGACTGAAAATAATTAAGAAAACAGGAGTGTCTTAAGAAAACCACTGGCAGTTGAACTGATATACAGAATTGGTCAAAGTATGGTTTACAGGCAATGTAAAGTTTGTAACCAGTGCTTTTGGCAATGTCATTACGAGGTTTCTATAATTTGGAACCGAGAGTTTAAATCAAGCACAAACATACCGACCCATTTCCAAATTACAATAGCAAAAACAAAGTAAAAATTTTGAAAAATGGCAAGTAAAGTTTTACCAGGGAAGCGAGTCCAGGTGATCCGGGAGGGTAAGCACCTTTCTGACAAGCTAGACTCAACCGCCATGTGTGAAATCAAAGTTTAGAATTATAAGATCGTGGACTCTATGCTATGGGATGCCAACTTGATGTATCTATTTACAGAGATGTACTGTGATGGCGGTCATTTAACTTTTGAGGGTTTTGTATGTCTGGCCCCAGTTTACAATCATTCTTAGCTAAGATTTTCCTTAACTTAAATCTTGCAAAATTTCAAATCTTCATAATTTGTTAATTTTTAAGATATTCAGGAATAAGGTGTCATTTCTAAGATCACTTCTAGATTAAAACATTTGCATTTAGTTTTGAAAAAATATTCATCAGTAGTTCCAAAAGAGATTACGAAAATTTCCTAAATTTAAGTTAAGGAAAATCTTAGCTAGGGATGATTTGTGAAACCGGGGCCTGGACTGCAATATCTCTGACTCATCAATTTATTTGTAATCAGCTTGCTTTGTTCTTTAATGGTTAGCAATGAAACTGCCAAATTTCTCATACTAGGATCTGCCCAAAGTGCGGTTCGAACCAGGGGTTAAGAGGCGCTGTGCAGGTACTATAGAAAGTTCCATTACGAAGTCCCTATGCCGGAACAGAAATTATTTAAAAAAATAAATTCGTGTGCAAATCACAATCTTAAAAAGTAAAAACTTTTGAAAAATCTGTAATTGTAAATAAAGTTAATCATGTGAACTTCCATCAAGGAAGTGAAGCCGGGTGCTCCGGAAGGATAATTGACGGATCGCCGGCCACGCCCACTATGTTCCGACAAAGGGTCGAGATGCTTGAATTACCCGCAAAAAGAATGAAAACTCGGTCAGAATTGTGCGGTTTAATGACGTCATTGACACTAGAACGTCATTAGTTGCCGTGACGCTGCTTTGGTCCTCTTGTCTAGCTGTTCGAAATGAAAAGAACGTGAAACTATGGGACGTCAAATACATGTTATATGATACAGAGGCATCACACTTATCAATAAAATTGTAATGAGATTTAAGGTTAAAGTAAAGATTGCTAAAACATAGACTAAAATAATTTCCCTTTAGTTTATATAAATACACGATCGTAATTATGGAAAGTCGCGTCTTTTTTAAGAAAGCTCTATTGATTCTAGTGATTAACAGAATCTATAAATATATCTAGACCGAAAAACCTTTCCTTATCGATTTTAACCAATGTTTTATTCTGTAATATTGGAATAGTGAAAGTCTTAAAATCGATTTGCACAGTTCTTCGGTCACGATTGATAAAAAAGTGGACCTAGTGACTTTACCACGTGTACGGTGTCGATATATACAAGGTATATGCATGTCATTTGAATAAATATTAAAAGGTATAATCGAGAAAAAAATACAATAAAACTGTTACTGTAACCGTGTTATCTCGTCTGTTATGTTCTACTTTGAATCAAACACAAACATAGCGGTTCATGTTCAAATAACAATTTGAAAAGCAATGTAAAAACTTTGAAAAGTGGCACATAAATTTAGTTAAACCAGGGAAGTAAGGTTGTTTGGGTTCTCCGGAAAGGTACGAGTACTACATAGCTACACCCACCATGATATTACCCAGTCCATGTTAAATTCACAATGCTAAAAGGAAAGTAAAAGCTTTGAGAACTAGGAACTTGTCAAATACGTGAACTTTTACAAAAAAGGTGAGGCCTGGTGCTCCGGAAAGGTAAGCGCCTACTGTAAAACTCGCTATATATAGCTACAAACACCACGATATTATCCAGTCCATGTTAAAATCACAATGCTAAAACGAAAGTAACAGCTTTGAGAACTGGGTACTTGTAAAACACGCGAACTTCTACAAAAAGGTGAGGCCAGGTACTCCGGAAAGCTAAGCATCTAGAGTATAAACTGGCTATAACCACCATGATATTATCCAGTCCATGTTAAAATCACAATGCTCAAAGCAAAGAAAAGGCTTTGAAAACTGGGAACTTAAGTTAAACACGGGAACTTCTAGCATGCAGGGAAGTCAGGCCTGGTGTTCCGGAAAGAAAACACCTACTACCGGTATCTAGCTAGCTACATCCACCATAAAATTGCCCAGTCTTTGTTCAAATCATAATGTCAAAAACAAAGTAAAAGGATTTGAAAACGGAGAACTTAAAGCAAACATTTGAACTTCTACAGAAAGGTGAGACCAGTTGCCCCGTAAAGCTAAAACCTAGTGTATAAACTAGTTATACTCACCAAGAAATTGCACACTCCATGTTAAAAGCTTAATGCCACAAGCACGGTAAAGGCTTTGAAAACTGGGAACTTAAGTCAAACATGTGAACTTCTATCAGAAATGTGAGGCCAGGTGTTCCAGACAGGAAAGCACCAAATTTATACGCCCACCATGAAATTACCCACTCTATGTTAAAACCACAATGCCAAAAGCACGGTAAAAGCTTTTAAAACTGGGAACTTAATTCAAATACGCGAACTTCTACCAGAAAAGTGAGGTCAGGTGCTCCGGAAAGCTAAGCACCTAGTGTATAAACTAGCTACGCCCACCATGAAACTGTCCAGTCCACGTTCAAATCACAATGCCAGAGACAATGTAAAAAAATGAAAAATGACAACTTAGGCCAAACACGTGAACTTCTACCAGTAAAGTGAGACCGGGTGCTCCGGAAAGGTGAGCACCTCCTTCCTAACTAGCTTAGTACAACAACTATGAAATTGCTCACTCCATGTTCAAATCACAATCCTAAAAAAAACACAAAGTAAAAACTTTGAAAACTGGCAATTTGAGTCAAACACGTGACCTTCTTTCAGAAAATTGAGGCCATGTGTTCTGGAAAGCTAAGCGCCTGGGTATAAACTAGCTACTCCCGCCATGAAATTGCCTACCCAGTGTTCAAATCACAATGTCATAAAAACAAAGTAAAAACTTTGAAAACTAGCAACTCTATTCAAACACGTGAACTTCTATCACGCAGGGAAGCGAGGTCTGGTGTCTCGGAAAGAGCGCACCTTTTATCTAGCTAGCTACATCCACCATGAAATTGTCCACTCCATGTTCAAATCACAATGCCAGAACCAATGTAAAGATTTTGAAAATTGGCAACTTAGATCAAACACGTGAACTTCTACTAGGGAAGTGAGGTCGGGTGCTCCGGAAAGATACGCACTAGCTATACCCCCAGGAAATTGTCCAGTCAATGTTAACATCACACTGATGCCAAAAGCACGGTAAAGCCTTTGAAAACTGGCAACTTAAGTCAAACACGTGAACTTTTACCCATGAAGGAAAGTGAAGTCTGGTGCTTCGGAAAGGCCGTAATCACCTCCTGTCTAGCTAGTATTGTGTTCTGTTAGGGTCAAATTGGCATTATCGCTCCTTCGACTTGAATGCGAATAAGCGAAGGTACTATGGCGAAGGAGAGACATTCCAGATAAGATGGTGAAGGAGTGATAATGACCATTTGGTCCTAACACTGAGAACATCAAAGCTAGCTACTCGCGTGTAAAATCAAGATTGAGAATGCAAGGAACAACATAAGATTACGTGATATCAAGTACAAATTATATAGTATGCAGAATAATGGACCAAGGAAAAGACAAACAAGTTAATGATAATTTAAACAGTCAAACAAGATTGGTCGGTTGTTTGAATGTTGCTTAACGTCGCATCAGCAATTTCAGTATTTCAGTAAAATTTCAGAAGTAGCACATGACATCTCAGTTAAATTTAATTTATATGGAAAATAACTCTTAGTGAACTCAGTGGAATAACAGTCATGAACTGGAGATAAATCAAGTTTTTCTCACTAAATTTTTGTGACTGACAAATCGCATCAAGTTAACCACGGTTAATTATATAAGATGAATTGTGCAGTTCATCTAGGATTTATACACTAATTTAATTAATTGTATGAACTGCAGTTCCGACACAAGTTACTTTTCAGTTCATACAAGGTATTTTCCAGTTCATTGAGATAAATAAATATTTTCTCCAGATAAGTTAAATTACTTTATATTTTCTCAGATAAAATAAGATATTCTGCAATTCTCAGTTAAAATTAACTTATCTAATAAATGTGACTTCTGAATTCCATATACAATGTATATATATATATGACGTTTTTTTCAAGTAACATGTACTTCTAGTAGATCTATCAGAGATAATCTCTGGATCTATATTCAGCTGATAATTATAAAACGGTTACTACTGAATGTGAAAAGCAAAACAATTTAAATTTGTTTATAAATATTTTATCACGATGTAAAAGTCTTATGCTTATAAAAGTGCATATAACGACCACTGGAGTGATAGTATAATGACCTCTGATGTTAAGCAACTTCACCTCAAATAACCGATGCAGCTGAATGAATTTTGGGTCAAGGGGAAACAACTCGACCTTGAACTAGGCGAGAAGGAAAACAACAAAAACAAACGATGTCGTCCTTCCGAGTTAGTAAATGTTTGCAACAGCTTGTGACTAGGTCGATCTTTAAAAATGTGCAAAGAACTTTGTATCTGTATTCTCCGGAACCGATCCACCCGCTCCCAGACAGACAGCCGGACTGGAAAACGGCTGAGGAAGCTGTGCAAGCGATCCAGTCAGGTGAGTGTTCTACTTCGGCTTCCATTTCACAAAATTTTGTGCATTCAAGTGATGCTGCATTTCATCTACATTTTGGTGATAAAGAAATCATCATTTACCTAAAATTGGAATAAATATGTTGCTTAATAAATATTTTTGAGATTCTGTTTTTATTGTTGTTGTTGTTTTATTAATTTCGTCTTGTACTGTTTGTCCCTCTTTGGAGAAGGAGAACCCATGTTAAAATGATTATTATAACCATTTGTTGAATTTTATTAGTCCCCTACCGGCGAAAGCCGAAGGGGACTTTAGGTTTGGGCTCTGTCCGTCTGTCCGTCCGTCCGTCTGTCACGCCTCAGTTTTCCACACTTATTTTCTAAAATCTTTAAGATAATGAACTGATTTTTGGTATGTGAGTCAACCATGATGGGTTGCAGATCAAGTTAGCGTTTCATTCTGGTTCGCAAATTTTTACATGAGTTATGGCTCTTTGAACTTTGAAAATTCACTGAAATTTCAGTTTTCCGCTCTTTTTTTCTAAATGCTTTAAGATAATGAACTATTTTTGGTATATGATTCTACCATGATGAGTTACAGATTAAGTTTACATTTCGTTTCCATCTGCTAATTTTTACCAGAGTTATGGCCCTTTGATCTTTGAAAATTCACAGAAATTTTAGTTTTCCGCACTTTTTTCTACACTCTTGCAGAAATAGAACTCATGTTTGGTATGTGACTCTACCACGCTGAGTTACAGATCAAGTTTATGTTTCGTTTTCATCTGCTAATTTGTACGGGAGTTATGGCCCTTTGAACTTTGAAAATTCACTGAAATTTCAGTTTTCCGCTCTTTTTTTCTACACGCTTGCAGTTAATGAATTGTTTTTTTTTGGTATGCAGGTCAACCATGATGAGTTACAGATCAAGTTTACGTTTCGTTTCATTCCACTAGTTTTTATGGGAATTATGGCCCTTTGAACTTTGAAAATTCAATAAAATTTCAGTTTTTTGCACTTTTTTCTACATGCTTGCAGATAATGAATTTTTGAGAACTCCATTGCTGGTTTCTGATTTTACTATGATCAAGTTTTGCTTTACATCTTGAACAACACGTATAATTTATAACTATAAATCTTTGTACCATATAATAAGGTACATTTTACCTAAAACTTTGGGATTAGTGAAATATGCGATCGGTAGGGGACTATGTATTGTTTTGCAATACTTTCAGAATGCTTGTTTTGTATAACTTTAGCAAAGGAACTGTCTATAAAGATAAATAAATGTGAAGTGTGATTTTCAAGAATGTGACAAACAAATGAAAAGTTCAAACGTATAAAAAAACTCAAAACCTCCCTCTCGGCCAGGGGCAGCATCATCAGTGGCAGAGTGCACTAAAGTGGCACTACAGGAATTGAGATTAACAGGGGCCCAGTAGCCCATTACCCCCAGAAATTTGTCTGGGCTCCCAAAATTTAAAAAAAAATTATATGTATTGCTACTGCAAATTCTCTTCAAAAGTGAGCTGGGCCCCCTACTCAAAACTGTTAAGCTTTATCCCTGCACTAAATACACACTTACAAATCACAGCCCCTCTCACTGCGTAGGTTAAAATCCTACCAATGTCAGATTCTAGTGTAAAAAAGGTTGTTGGTTTTTTCTTTCTAGATGGCTCAGTGTTTCTCCACCATCCCAAAACTGAACATCTCAATGTAAGTGAAATAATTTTGATTTGAGCTTAAAAGAACTTCACTGCACCTTACTGACCACTTTCAGCCTAGATGACTGAGTGGCCATAAGCAGCACATATGGTTACCCATTGCTTTCTTGTCACTATCAGTCTTGCCTTTTCTTGATAAGACCGAGCTAGGACTCAGACTCCCAAGTTAATGGCAACATGAGTTAGAACTTAGGTCAGGCACTCTATAACCTGAGCCACATTGATAATGTTGCTATTATGATGATCTATAAGGCATTATTATATTTTGTACTATATGATTCATGTTGCAGGTCAAAGAGTGTATATCCATGGAGGAGCAGCGTCACCACGGAAACATTTTTGCTATGACAATGCATGGAAAAGAGGCAGGTTTGAAGAATGTAGAAGTAATGCAAGCACCTGTTGAGGGTGAATCTGAGTACTGCAAGCCAGAATATGAAGGTACTAAACTGAAACTAACAATTAGTATCACCTTGGTAGCAGTGGGAGAGCTTCCGCCTAATGAGTGGGAGGTCATAGGTTCGAATCCAAACCAGGTCAAAACATAAGATTTTAAAATTTGAGATATTGCTTCCAGTTGATATTCTGTACGCTGAATACCCAGCACCAGACGAGGTGAGTAAGTGAGTGATTTATGTGGTTTTAAGCAATAAGTCACTCACTCACTCGCTTCTCACCTGATGCTTGGTACTAAGAGGACAGAGTATTGATTGATTCACCCAGTGTCAGTATAATGTGACTCTGTGAGTGATATGTTTGTTTACAGTGCACTGACTCTGTGAGCCAGCACTTAAAAGTCACTTGAATGGCCACTAGAACAAGGCAGACCATAAAACTCTCTTGCACATCTCAAACATACACAAACATGTTCTAAGATTAATACATACTAACATAGAGATTAATAAACTTGATCTCATTGTTAGGGGTGTGCTGTATTACAGATATACCGGTATATTGCGGTATGGCAGGATCCGTACAACATAAAGGTGCACAAAATATGAAAACCGGTATACTGTTGAAAAAAAAATCAGTAGATTAAAGACCATTAACACTCAACAGGTTATAATATAATCTTTATCTCATAAGCATTTGTCATCCACATACATATGCTGACCCAGATTAAAGCACCTCTGAGATACAGTCGCTTTGTTTATATCATATATCACCAGCCAGTGAAGTCAAACTTGTTAAAAAGAAACAGACAAAGGCAAAAATGTCTGTGCATTTTAAATTTACAGGGACTAGAAATGAAAATATAACAATGTGTACTGTCTGTAATGCAGACATTAAATATGCTTGGGGCATGAGTGATCTGACTTCACACACTCGCCGTCATCACCCAAACTTGCATGACAGTTACATTTATACATAAAAAATGCACAATTTTTAAGCATTGAGTAACTTGGCAATATATTGCAATACATATTGCAATATGTTTTTCTTCTCAATACCCATCCCTACTCATTGTGAATACCTGAAGCTGAAAAGTTGCTGATGCTATGTTAAACAACATGATAATAACAATAATAATAAGTGTTTAAAATTCAAGCCAGTTCAAAGTCTAAAAGACTTTAAAACTTTAACTTATGTTAATTTCATATTCACATTTGTTCCAGTTGAACATGTAATTTAAAAACTATTTAAACTCAATATTATGAATGGAAATAAAACAATTTAATTTCATTTACTAATATACAAAATTTCATAAAATTGTATGTCAGACTTAGAAACCTTTTTCAAAAATTAAAATTGTTCCAATTGTGTCGAAAAAGAAACATAAATTGAACTACACTAAATGAGTGTTTGAAAGCCAAAATAAATCTTTAAAATTTAATTAACAGTCAAACTGAATGTTTAAAAACAAATTAGGTCATATTTTAATACTTTGACATTATATACAAGCAATAAATGAAAATAAAGGTCATCAGTTCAGATATTTAAAACACTGCATGGTTAATATTTGAATTTCATAGCTATCATAGCATACATGTATACATATAGATGGCTATGTTTCCATTCCTGGTAGCCAAAATCGCCATTGGCTACTAATTTCTGAGGAATTCTTTCAAAAAGTAACCTATTTTAGCTAATTTGTTGAAAAATACTTTAAAAAGGACTATATTTTCACAAATTTTGGAAATTTGGCTACTAATTATTTCAAATTTGTGGAAACCTAGAGATGGGGCGCATTACATTTGTGCAAAATTTTCATACCGCTAACCCCTATATGTCATTTGCGCAAAGGGTGGATACTATTGCGCAAATCTTAATTACTCATGTTAAACACTGCCTGACAAGTTTAAGTTCATGGATTGGAAACATGGGCCACAGGAACAAAGAGAAAATGGACTTTGACTTGTTGTCTGGCAGTATGAATTGTACACAAGAGGTGATATTAGTTGGTCACAGTATGTTAGAACAAGCGCATATAAATATTCAGCCAGAGTCAACTTGTAAAGAGATACTTTTCATAAATAATTGTTTTGTAATATGACCAATCATGACAATGGTGTTTATCACCATATTTTCATGTTTTTTATTACATAGTGTAAGAAATTGTCTTTTACTTGTTTCAATGTTACATCACATAAAGTCGCATGTGTTTTTACGCGGTGGAAATTGCCCATTGTAACGTCACATAACGTTGCTTACATTTCTACATGGTGGACATTTTCCATTGTTATATAAATGTCACATGTGTTATTGCGCAGTGGACATATCAGTTTATCAGGCTCGCCAAAGATATCAGTTTATCAGTCAATTAGAAAAGGGCAAAATCATTGGCCATATAATAAATGATCTTATTGTGTAGCTTTTTTGTATGGTTTTTTGGGAATGATTATACAGTTATGTAATCCTTATAATATTACTTAAATTTGAATTTCAGGTATGTTTCGGTCCAATGCCTTATTCATAGGCCCTCATTCCAGGAAGGCTGTTGCAGAAGGACGTGCGGATTGTATTCCAATATTTTTGGGTGAAATTCCGTTGCTGTTTAGAAGAAACATATTTAAAGTTGATGTAGCTTTAATCTCACTTAGTCCACCAGATCAACATGGGTTTTGTTCATTAGGTCCAGGAGTCGACTGTACCAGAGCAGCTGTACAGAACGCCAGATATATAATTGGTTTGTTAAACTTTTTTTGGCCTAAAAAAATTTAAATGTGTTTTTGATAGACCCTATATGTTTTGATTGTTTTTATACGTACCTGTTTCTGATTGACCCTTAGTTTAATACTTACCTGTTTCTGATCGATCCTTAGTCTTAATACTTACCCTAAAGTTTTAATGAAATGTTTAGATAAGCAGTTAAAGTTGGCATCCTTGTCCCATGTGGTCAAGTAAAAAAGGAAAAATTAAAATAAATAAAAATTGCCTACAGACAACGAATTGATCAATGTAAAGAATTTTGTTTTAAATTGCCTACCTATAGACCCTAATACAGTTGAATCTTGTTATCTCGAACTCGGATATCTCGAACTACCGGATATCTCGAACTTTTTTAAAAAGTCCGAACAGAGTTGTTCTTTATTAAACCAAAATAACTCTGGTTATCTCGAACTCGGATATCTCGAATTATCGGATATGTCGAACAATATTTTCGTCCCCTTGAATGAAAATCCTAGGAAAATTACACTCGTTAACTCGACCAAAAAATTTAGGAAAATTAAAATTGCTAACTCGAACAAAAAATTTTGAGAAATCAAATTTGTCAGCGCCTACAGATTATTTGGTA
Organism: Anadara kagoshimensis; assembly: GCA_021292105.1. Classification (NCBI taxonomy): domain Eukaryota; kingdom Metazoa; phylum Mollusca; class Bivalvia; order Arcoida; family Arcidae; genus Anadara; species Anadara kagoshimensis. Next base: position 19,287,170 of record CM037870.1, on the reverse strand, counting down.
GAAAAAACACATTCCGACACAAATAAAATATTTGACTGTCGGCCTCGTGTTGATTTTAAAATTACAACATTGCACTGACCTCCCAATTTCCTTAAGCCCTTAATTATTACCCCCTGCATAAGCAATTAAACCATCCAGGTGATTATCAGGTGTTATAATTACTGCCAAGCTGAACATGGCTTCCGAAAGCGTGTGATGTGAACATTACTAAATACCACCGGAAGCTTGGGGTGATTAAAGTACACAAAGCGAAACTGGTATGGAGACCAAAGCCGACTCCACCATTTGTCGGCTAATAACAAGTAACAGATAATCTCCTGATTTTTTATATACTACATTCTCAATTATAAATACAAATAATAAATAATGCAGTTTTTATATATCATGTTTGAATACATACAATATAGGAGAAAACGGCAATATACAGTTTGACAAGATAAAACCGGAAGCGACTTCCGGTAGGCATGTACGAGTTACTTCCCTTTTGTTGTCGTTTTTAACATCGGTTATCTCGAAATTCCGGATTCGAACTTTTTGCATTTCCCCGTCGAGTTCGAGATAACGAGAGTCAACTGTATTTCAAAGAGCATTAGCAGAAACACATTTAGTTTTAAGGCCTTAATTGACATATTGCCGGCCACGCCAACAATGTTCCGACACTGGTCGCTATCACGGTACCAAAGCAGGGTCAAGACAACTAATGACGTACTAGTATCAGTGACGTCATTAAATGGCACAATTCAGGTCGAGCTCCCATTTTTTGTGTGTAATTCAAGCATGCCGGGCCTTTGTCGAAACATGGTGGGCGTGGCCGGCGATTCCTCAATTGATATTACAGTAGAACCTGTGTAAGCTGAACTCTTTGTTCTGTCCAATTACACAGAGTTTCAGTTTACACAGGTTGATACAGTGTTCAATTAAGAAAGAGTAGCCTAAAGGAGTAATGTTGTTTTACAACCCATTCCAAATTCTTTCACTTATATTGAGACAGCCAGTTTCAGGATGGTGTGGGAAACAGAAGTACCCAAAGAAAACCACACACCATTTGCAAATGAACTTTTTCACATTAGGATCAATGTCCCAAGTGGGATTTCATCATTTGACCTATTTTATTTGGTTCAATGATTCTTCTTGTTTGGGATGGTGGTGCTCATCACAAGTTGTAACTCGAGAATTTGATTATTTTCCTTAAAAAAGCTTAGGGGCCAGAGGGATATAATGTTTACTCCGTTTCTTCCACCAACATTTTGTCTTCCATATTTTCTTGAAAATTATATTTATGAAACAGGCTGACCAATTTTATCTGTTTTTGACGAATTTGTACCATAAAATCGGATAAATGGACGGATAAAATTAAAAGGTCAAATTAGACGGATTTTTCCCATTTTGACAGTTTTTTTTTAAATTAAAAGTACTCAAAATTAGGACTTTTTGTATGGAAATTGTACCATTGTGGACCAAAATCAAACGCTTAATGATAAAAATGAACCTAAACGGATACCTTGCACATTAAAAAAGTACGGATCTGGACAAATTAATAAATTTGATTAGTCAGCCTGTTAAAACTTCACAGGAAAATAGATACTTCATTTGCTATTCGTATTTCGATCATGTACATGCTTTGGAAAACATGGATTTCCCAGTTGGGGTTTCATTTAGGGGGCACTTTTGAAATGGCAACCTATTTCAGTTAAATAACTTATTAATATTTCATTCCATTTTCAGGTTTAGTTAATAAACAGATGCCTAGAACATTTGGAGATGGACTTCTTCACTCGTCTCATGTTGATGTTATGGTCGAAGCAGACGAACAGCTACCAGAATTACCAGCAACTAAAATCACACCAGAGTTACAGAAAATCGCTAGTTTAATCGCCGACAACCTTGTTGAAGATGGTGCTACAATACAGACTGGTAAGATTAATGTGTAAATTATATTTGAAGCAATGACTCCATATTTTAAATGTCTTTCCAACTGAAGTACAGTCTAACCTGCCTTAGCCGCCACCTCTATATAAGGGTCACTTGCTGATAAAGGCCAGTAGAATTGTATCTCAATTGTTCTTTATTCGTATAATTTGGACCTGTATATAAAGGTCACCTGCCCATAAAGGCCATTTTTACTTGTTCTCTTGGGTGGCCTTTATAGACAGGTTTGAATTTAGGTCCAAAGCATTTTATACCCCCAAAAACAAAGCTTTTGGGTTCTTTATTCATATAATTTGGACCTGTATATAAAGGCCACCTGCCCATAAAGGCCACTTTTACTGGTTTTCTTGTGTGGCCTTTATAGACAGGTTTGACTTTTGGTCCTAAGCATTTTTATACCCCCAAAAACAAAGCTTTTGGGGTTTGTGGGGGTATATAGGAATCACCCTGTTCGTCTGGTTGTCCACCCAAATATATTGTCCGCTTTATATCATCCATGTCTTTGGATGAATTTTGATCAAACTTGAACAAAATTAATGTAAACTATGTGTTGCATATCACACTTAGATGCAAAGGTCAAGTTCACATCATATATATATATATAGGATGGGGTGTATTCATCTCTCAAAAGACTGCTCTAGTTTTAATTATGTTTTACTTCATATGCACTTATTATATTTTGATAATTATTTTTTATTTCAGGTATTGGTACTCTGCCTAACACTGTGTTACATAAGTTGTACAATCATAAGGATTTGGGAATACATACGGAGACATTTAGCGATATGGTCGTAGATCTTGTGGAACGAGGAGCCATAACTAATGCTAAGAAAACTATACAAACTGGCAAAATTGTCAGTAGTTTCTGTATAGGTACAAAGAGAGTATACGACTTTATAGATGATAACGCATTTGTAGGTAAGAGCTAAATAGCTAAAAGGGCTGTCACATCCCGCTTTGGTAATGGGTCTAGGGTCCTTTGAATTTGGAAAATAATGGGTCATTTAATATGAGTTCAAAGAAAATCTTGTTGGAGATTGTTGGACATCGCTGAGTGGTACTGTCACTGGCTTTTGAATCAAGGGTTGTGGGTTCAAACCTCACTCGGGACTTGCAATTTTCTGAGATGATTTTCATCTGTACATACTAGAGCTGTAAAAAGCTCAATACTAGGATATTCTTTCGGATGAGATTCAAAAGTTACATTTTTGTACTTATTTTATTAAAATTGTGGAAAAAGTATAAAAATATTTTGAGAAAATATATAGTGTTGAACATTTGAATTGGGGCCAATGTTTTGGCCCCAAAGTAGGAAGAGCAGCTATTTTTGATAACACCAGTATCTACCAAGCATGTTCACTTTCAGTATGTCATTCATCTCTATGTCAAGAGGGACACCTTTGCTAGAGCCGGGTTAATATGTACCTGATGGGTTAATTCAACTAGAGTATTTGAAAGTGAAAGCAATTTTTAATGCCCATTGTCTGTCATCTGTCATTTGTCATCAGCTGTGTATCATCCATTCCCATTTTACATTTTAATCAACTCCTCTAAAACTACTCAGTCAAATTTGATGAAACTTCTTGATTATTATGTCTTAGTGAACATCTTTCAGATTTGCACAAATGAAAGATTTATGTTGCACTGGGACTTGGTATGTACCTTAGAAATACATGTACTTGTTTGAGATGTTTCATTTGAATTTTTTCTTTTATTTTTCAGCAATGTGTGATTGTTCTTTCACGAATAATATTTCTATAATTTGTCAAAATCCTCGAGTTACAGCCATCAACACATGTTTAGAAATTGATCTAACAGGACAAGTGTGTTCCGACTCCATAGGAACATATATGTATTCAGGTAAGTGTGTCATAACTTTATTTTAAGAACACAGCAAGTGTGTTCTGAGAACAGAACAGGTGTGTTCTGACTCTTTCAGAACACATATATTCAGGTTTGTGTATCTTGACTTTATTTTAAGAACAGGACAGGTGTGTTTGGACTTGATAGGAACATATAAGGATGTATTCCTCCTTTTTTATTTGCTACTTAAATATCACAGCCAGCAAGATCCGGTGATTTACCAGTAACATTTGACTCTTATCCTGACAGGTACATTCAATGAAGACACATTTATGTCTTTTTGCAATGAAATGAACACAGTTCTCATAGAGTAGTCTCATAGAGTTGCCATACAACCATACCATTAAACAGTCTTGTAATGATTTTCATCAAAGTTGTAGTGAGAAAAGGAATCTTGCTCTGCTATGAGTGTGAAATCTATTTTCCTGAACAAAAATGTTCAAATAGCAGCATGAGATTAGTAGTTATTGTTTATTTTGGCTACCAGGAATGGTTAATAGCTTAATGGTAAACATTACGAATATACAGCCATCAATATTTAGTTCTCTCTTAGACCTTAAAAACAGATGCCCTATGTAATGGCAGGCCTGGCATGAAAAAGGACTCTCCTTTCACATGGCCTGAGTGCACTGCATGTCTGTAAAAGTAAAAATTTCTGCCACTTCACCTATAGCTGGTGATGCCTCAATATAAGAAAAAAATTCTTTACTGAAATGTAAAACCTCATTCAATCAATCAATCACTCTCTCTCTCTCTCTCTCTCTCTCTCTCTCTCTCTCTCTCTCTCTCTCTCTCTCTCTGTTAATAACTTCTATTGTAACATGTTCTTTTGTTGCAGCGACTGAATGACTGTTGCCAATTATGCAATTTTTTGCAGTCGTAAATTTCCTTGTTCTATTTAAAGGTTTTGGAGGACAGATTGACTTCATTCGGGGAGCTGCTTGCGGCCTTGATGGAGAAGGAAAACCAATTATAGCATGTACATCTTAGCTAAAGTAGGGGATGAATATGTATCTCGGATTGTGCCATCTTTAATGCCTGGTAAGTAAATCTCACTCCTTATGTGGGAGGTTGTGGGTTCAAAACCCATCCAAGGTCTAACCAAGACTAGAAAATGCAATGTAGGTAGTGACTGTTCTTGCGCCAAGCACTTGGCATATAGAAATGAAAGTAAGTTGGTCCTTCCGAAAAGACCTTTAAAACCAATGCCCTGTGTCATGGCAGGTGTGGCATGTTAAAGAACCCCCTGCACGTTGGCTGAGCGCACTGCAAAGGTAAAAATTTCTGCCACTTCACCAAAAGATGGTGCCATCTTGATATAAGTGAAATATTCTTGACTGGGACATTAAAACCCATTAAAAATTAAATAAATTTACAGACTCCTGTTAATAAGAGTTAAGTGGTGTGGAGTAAAAGTGTTTTACGCCCCAGTCATGATTTTTTCACCTTCACCTATATTTAGATGCTCAGTTCTTTTGTAGTGGAGGAAATCAGAATACCAAAAAAAAAAAAAAAAAAACCCACCTACCTTCGGCAAGTGAATTGACAAACTTTCTCAAATAGAATCTGCCCAGGTGAGAATCCAACCAACTAGGTAGTGAGGGCGATTTTGTTCATAATCGACAATCTTTATAGGCAGGTGGTCTTTTTATAGAGGTTATTTTGGTTAAAATTTGTTGCAGAAGGACTTCAAAACAGAAGTCTTCATGGACAAGGGGTCTTTATATAGAGTTGTTGGCTATAGCATGTTTTACTTAATTTTTTCGTTGTTGATTTATTTCAGGTGCCGGTGTAGTTACAACAAGAGCGCATGTCCATTATATCGTAACAGAACATGGTATTGCATACCTGTTTGGTAAAAACTTACGACAGCGAGCATATGAACTTATAAAAATAGCTCATCCAAAACATCGTGCGAGTCTTGAAAAAGCAGCCTATGATAGATTAAAATGCATGCCCTCACCCTGATTCTGACACTGTTATTATTTTAAGAGAGATTATGTAACTTTTATATGTACATGGAAATGGGGCATTTTTTTGCCTTGAATACATTTTCTTAATGCTTGTTACATAAATGTATACATGTATATTTATACATAGTTTTTGCTTACAAAATTAAGTCCTCTCACTGGTTGATATAATTAAGTTTTAAATGTGGTGCTAGGAAAACCACTGTTCTTTGGCAGGGCATTCTGGTTTTCTCGGAACTTAATGCCTTGCCATTAATTAATCTTGACTAGCACAGGTGATATTATTAACTATTCAAGCACAAAAATAAGATTAATTAAATGATATTAAGTTTTTGAATCTGTTAAAAGTAGCTCTGAGGACAGCAGTTTTGGTCTAAGGTGGAAGTTGGTGATGAATTTGGCTGCCCAAGCTTACTTGATGCAGTTGTTAGGCATTAGTCTGTTTGCTTGATGCAGTTCTAAGTCATTGTGAAAATAAATAATTTTACAATATTAACAGGACTGTTTATTTTTATATGAAAAGTGTTTGGAAACTTATAATAGGAAAGTAACCAAAGTTTAAATATTGATTAAAGTACAAAATCCATGAGTAAACCTGAGTGCCATATTAATTAAATTTAACCTACAGATTTTGTCTCGTGTGTTGATGTACTTTTTGGTACATATCTTGTCATGTGTGTATATAGACTGTAGACACAGATTTATTGTGTGAATGTACAAACTTTTCCATCTACTTGAGTGCTATTATAACCAGTGAAACCAGGTCCTTTAATTGTACAGGTTCTTACTTACACTAACTTACTTTGCTCAGCCTGTTTTAATCCCTTTTAGTTGTAAGCATCCTCTGTAGCAGCCACAGGTGGCCTACTCTTTTTCGAACTCTACAGAAGGGTCTTTAGAGTGCAAAAAGTCACTTGGACCTCGGTTTGTTAGTCTCATCTGAAAGACTATTCTAGTATTGAGCTTTTTATGGCTCTAGTATGGGCAAGAGATGAAAATCATCTCAGAAAGTTTCTAAGTCCTGAGCGAGGTTCGAACCCACAACCCTTGACTCCGAGAGCCAATGACAGTACCACTAGGCCATGTCCACCACTAGGGCTGAAACAATATGTACTGGGTTATCAAAAAATTAAATTAATTTTTAGCATTTTATATATTTTTTTTTAAATTAGTAAGGGTAATATTGTACACATTATACCCTGTTTTCAGCTCTTCTTATATTTCGGAGAGATTTTTTTCCTTTGACCTGCAATCTTTGTTATTAGTTTATAAATGTTTATGTTTTCTTAGCTGCAAATCATGTTATACACCAGGTATGTGTTTATATGTTCGTTCTTTGTCTTTTTATAGCATTTAATGTCAACTTTTTAGATATAACTTTGAGATTATATATTCTGTCAGATATTAACCAGATTTTAGTGTGTTAAAGAGATTTTGAGTGGATATACCAACCTTCCAACAAATCGATAACATTTGTTGGAAAATAATTAATTTTTTTTAAAGAAAATGTTTTATTCAAGAAGAACTTGAATAGAGCTGGACAGTAGGCATTGCCTAATTAGGTCTTCTCCTAAATAATAACATGCCTTTTGTTTTTGTATATAAAGACCACCAAAGGATATGGCTTTTATAAACAGGTTGCTTCTGTATAATAATAGAGGGCTAATTTGGCTGAAATATGAAGCAATGGTCCTTAAAATGCTCTTCTTATTGGGCGGTTGGTTTTCATATAATAAAGGGCATTTTAACTAAAATATGAAGTAGTGACCATAAATCATTTGTCTTTAAAGACAGGTGATCTTTATATACTTAGATGATATTTTGGTTAAAATATGAAGAAATGAGACAGTTAAACACAGCTCGTAGTCGACAGGTGTTTTCTGTATAGAGGTGGTCACTGTAGAAAGTTTTAATGCAATCTATCCCTCATAAAAATTCAGGGTTATTAAAATTTTGTTTGTCTCCTCATTATATGCAGGTTTTTCTTTAATCAATAGCAAAATGATATTTTTATTGCTGTTTAATTTAATAAAATCTGTAAAATTAAAATGATGTGAAAGTGAACCAATGGAAACATTTGAAACAATAGTTAAGATTTACACAGGGACTTATTTTTGTACCATGTAATACCTGCTAAAAATTATCATCTTGTTGTTTGAGTGGAGTGGAGTAATGGTGTTTTATACCCCAGTCAAAATTTTCTTCACTGGTATCAAAGACAGATCAAGGATGGTAGAGAAAACCAGAGTACTTGGATAAAACCACTAATTTTTGGCTGACAACATGATCTGACCCAGATGGGAGTTCAGCCTAGGTGGTGAGAGAAGCTGTGGTAAGTAAGCATGTCCTTTAGACCACTTGCAATTGGCCACCGTCAACCACCCCCACCTCCCACTCATCCTTTTGTCGTCTACTTTAAAATTTACTGAAAGGGTTGGGGTATAATAACAAGGTTTTACTATTCAAGATTACTTTTTCAACGGAAGTAACAGTCTGATTATGGAATTGACGTATCACCGGCCACGCCCACAATGTTCCATCAAAATGGCCGGATGCTTGATTTACACCCTAAAAGAATGAAAACTCGGCCTGAATAGCGCCATTTAATGACGCCACTGACACTAGTACGTCATTAGTTGCCATGACGCTGCTTTGGTACCGTGATGGCAGCCAGTGTCGGAACATTGTGGGCGTGGGCGGCGAAACATCAATTCTGTTATTGAAAGAAGTTATTGTCCACCCGTAACCATGGTAACATTAGAAGGTATTACACAGTACATAAATAGAATCCACCATTATTAGTTGTTTATGTTTGTAAGTGTTTACTATTTGTTGATTTTACCGTAGTTGTGTAATAGATGTATTTTTGTTAGCCTTAAAGGCTATTTATTATATATAAATATAATTAAGGTTATTATAACTGCTTGTTAGATAATAGTACATACATTATAATGATATTTGAATAAATACTCAGATTGAGTAAACACCTCTCTTTTGTTATCATTATATTCCATGAACTCGCATGCACAGTGTTCATTCTAGGATTTTTCAGCGGAATGGGTGGGATAACAAAAAAAACACACACACACACAACCACAACATCAGTGTTTTTGCATTTGTTAAATATGGCACCCTAAAACCTTAAAAATTGGGGTCGTTTAGAAAAGTAAGGGCTCAAGTTCCCCATAACAACTTTCTAGAATGAACATTGCACATGTGTTACAAGAAAGGGGAAAAAATGCAATAGCCAAACTGGGACTTGAACCCAGGACCTTCTTAATATTAGTGAGGCTCTACGAACTGGGCTACTCATCCAACTATTGAGCCTGGTCCACCACTTTAATCCTTCTTTATGAATTTACTTGCTTTAATTGAAACCACCAGGCCCCATCCTGGAACTGTGTTGGTCTGCCACTAGTCAGGGTTGGACAAGCCCCCAAATGAAACATGAAATTGACTGGAACCTGATATGTTCCCAATCCTAGTGGGACGCTCTACTGACTGAGCTATACTGCCATTTTATATGACTGGTCTGCCACACGCATTTTTATGTTAAATACTGTCATTTAGAAATAAAAGTTTTTGTCCCAGTTGAGATTCTTTCATTTGTACTTAACTTGTCAATTATTTGATGGTGGAGGAAGCCAGAGTGGCCAGAGGCTTTCAGCAAGTGAACTTACCAATGCTAGTACATGTTACCTGTCTAACTGGAATTTGAACCTAGTTGTTGAGAGGTCCTAAATTCTGCATAAGCTTTAAACAATTTGCACAGATTCTTATAATAGGGTTGGAACAGAAATCCCTTTGCTCATCATGCAATACATAGGTATAAATGCTGCCAATTCACATATAGGTGATGATCTTTCTAGATAAGTGAAATAGTGTTTACAGTAGCATAAAACCTGAATTTATCTCATTCAGTCATACACTTTCATAATCAATTGGATACAAATGTTTCGCTTTTGTTTTTAGGATTATTGGCACTATGGAAATGCAAGATGGTTGGAGTTATTATTGCCCAACCATTGATCCACATTCAGGGCTATGATGACCTGAAGTAGTAAAACCTTATACATAATGCACATCTTTGTCATAAACTGAAAGAGGCTTTGGAAGCATGAAACTTCAAATTTGTGAAGCTAGTTGACAATTACTTTCATTCAAGGTTACCTAGGCTAATGTTGTGAAACTTGAACATCTTTTTATGAAGGGAAAGATCTAGAAACTTGACACTACATAAACAGCGTCAAAATAGTTTGTGAAGCTGGTTGGCCTTGACCCTCATTCAACGTCACAGTGATCTGAAGAAAAAAACGATCATAATATCTTCCCATGAACCATAAAGACTGAAGTTTGAATGTTCATCTATAGCATCAGCACTTAAAGCATGCACAATATATATCAATCTGGCCGATTTTGACTAACAATCAAGGTCACAGTGACCTGAAGTATTAAAAACTTAAAAGCATTGTGTCATATATAATAACCAAAGGTCTTGAAGCTTGAAATTTAATATGTGTATTTAGCATCGGTCCATTGAACTCTATCAAGTTTGTAAAGTTGGTTGACCTTGACCAACATTTACACATTAATGCTTACAAGGACCTAAAGTATTAAAAGCTTTAAACATTTCACTAACCAAAAGGCATGGAAACTGCAAACTTTATATGTAGTTTCAGTCCATGAAGCCTTTTTAAATAAGTAAAATTTGTTGACCTTGACCTGCATTCAAGTACAATCTGAAATGAAGTTTCAAAGAAGTAAAATCTTTAAGCACCTTCTCACCATGAATCTCAAGGCATTGAGGCTTGAAACTTCATAAAAACCTTCAGGGTCAGGGCATGCATTTCTACCAATTTTGGGAAGATGGTTGACCTTGACCCAAATTAGCAATGACCTGAAGTATTAAAACTTTTTAATAACATCTTAGCACTTTTAAACCACTAAGAACCATCACAGTCAAGATTAACTACATGTAACTTGATATGTAGCATCACTATATGAAGTACATCTATGAGAAAATGGTGGACCTTGACTTTCAAATGCTACTAAGCCAGCTTTTTTTTAGATCATAAGGTCATTTCATTTCAGATTCCTCAGGTGAACGTTTCAAGGCCCATAGAGTTTTATTGTAATTTACTCAAAGGCCTAGAAACATGCAACTTATATGTATAACAGATTGCATGAAATATGGTCAAGATTGTGACGTTGGTTGACCTTGACCTTCAATTAAGATCACAGTAGCCTTATATAAATGTATGTGTAGTGTTGGAGCTATATAGCACAACGTGTTGAGGTTCATTAACTTTGTTGATGGAAGTTTTAGCTATTCCACAAACTTAAGCAATAGGTTTAAAAGAATGAAATCTCACAGAGAATATAAAATTTAGAGATATCTTTCATTAGAGAGAGAGAGTTTAGTTGAGTAATGGTGTTTAAAGTCCCAGTCAAGAACATTTCACTTATATCAATACGTTGCCACCTATAGGCAAAGGTGCTGAAATTGTGTCTGTGCATTGTCGTTGATGGCATTATACCAATGTACTAGTATACAGCAGGGTTCTTTATGGTACCAAGCATGCCGTGACACAGGACCTCGTCCCATCCGAAAGAACCGTGACTTTCATTTCGTAATGCTGAGTGCTTGGCGAAAGAACAATTACTACTCACTTTCAAGTTTTGAGTCAGACCCGGCCAGGAATCAAACCCACAACCTCCCACTTATGGAGTGAGCACTCTACCAACTGAGCTACCACAGTGGTTAATTAGAGATCGATATCACTAATTTGATTAGATATACTGTATCTAAATATTGAATCCAATTAATTATTGATATTTTTCCAATAATAAGAGATATCTCTTGATAATTTATTTAGAGAGACATCTTTAATTCTTTAGAATTAAAAATATCTTATTGAAATTAAAGATATTTCATGTCTTATTATACATATTCTTTTGGCAAAAATTTTAAAAAAAATAAAATTTTGTTTTTTTATTTAGAAATGTAGTAATATTTTAAAAATAAAACACAATGTTTTCTCGGAAAATCTAAGTATGATATAGATCTATACATAATTGCCCGGTATTGTTTTAAATACCTTTAAATCTTTTTTGGATAAAGCTTGTACTTGTGGGATGTGACGTCACGAGCACCCAGCAACGATAAACAATATGGCGGCTACTAATGGATAGAAAGTTTTTTTAACTGAGAGAGAAACCCCCACTTTTGGAACATTTATTAATTTATGGTGAATTTTTGGGGGGATGGGAACAAAGTAATTGTAAAGTTGATTTTGTCTTCAGTGTTTACAGACATTTGAAGATTTAAAAAGTGATTTATTTACAATTTCCCGTCGTGAAAACGTAAACATGGCGGGAGCCAGCAGTGCACTTAATTTATCCCTACTTAGTCGGGGTATAGGGGAAGTTTCCAAAAATGGGCATGAAAAAATCGACGTTGTCTTTGAACCACAGGTATGTTGAATTTATTTTTTATATATAATTATTTTCTTGTAATAAATGGGAGGTATATTCCCTATGTAAATGTCCCACTGTTATGATAACAAGGGGCACCTGTTTCATAAACAAGCACCTGTTGTTAATATTGTATATCAGTTGTGTTGTTATTTTATTTCTGTTTTGAAACATTGTTGCAAAATAAGACGTTACCCTATGAATTTTAAGATAAAATGCTAAAGATTTCCAATGGTAATTTTATCATGCTAGAATTAATAAACCACTTTCGATGACATTTAAATGAGCTGTGAGTACAAGATCCTATACAAATTTGATACCAAGTCCACTGCAAGTAATTGTTTCATTTCCAAGTAAATGGTTAAAGTAAAGTGTGGTATTTCTTTTCAAACTAAGGCAAATCATACCATTACCATAATTAAACTGTTGGACCAAGATTTACATCGACAACTTTTTTAAGACTTCCTTCCCTACCTCCCCCCCCCCCCCCCCCCCCTTCATTAAATCTATGGTAAATCTAAGATTCTTCAAAATGGCTTGAATCTGTTATTTTTTAACCTTTTTGGTCATGATTAAAATATCAAATGTCATTGATGCCTTTAAAGAATGGAATAAAGATAAGAAAAAAGAAAATATTCAGTGGAATAAACCTTTGGAATTCGGTTGAATAAAAATCAGTTGTTTTAAGAGCCTGAAAAATGTTTATTTTCTATATCTTTTAGCACTCAATGTTATAAGAAAATACTCAGTAATATAAATAAAATGTTACTTTTTTAACCTGTTGACTAAATAACTTTCCTAGTTGCCATTTATGATTGTTTTCATATCGTTTTCTTTAAAGTGTATTTAAATGTTATATTAATGTACTGTTCATATAAAAATGAAAATACATATTTTCATTTATAGTATATAGTTCATATCTTTTAATGTATCCACACTTTATATATAATTTATTGTCTTGGGTCACAAGTTATAAAATCGATAGGTTGTGACAGGTTTTTGAATGATTAAATTAATTTTTGTAATGTTAATTTCAAATACCTGTATATTAAAACTGAAAATTTAATAAAATTTATGCCATTAAAAGTTTAAAAAATTATTACCGGTAATGCTAAATTTAGTGCTTAAATTGGATTGACTGAATTTAAAGTTCTTCTAAAAGCTATTGTTGAAAAATATTTTTTATCTTTATATAAAATATTGCCACCCCAAACACCCTATATCATCATTAGTTATTGAAAACAAAGAAAAAAAGATACCGGATAATGTCAAATCTCAATTACCAATAGCAAAGTAAAAATGAGAAAACAAATATGAAAAATAATTTCTTCAATTTTCTATTTCAGGATTATTTCAATTTTGCGGGAGGATCTAGAAGTTTGTATCTGCCACCGATTTCAACTCATTATTCATTCGATGGACTTAAACATTCTCCCGTACCAAGAATTAAAAGTGAAGTCCCAATTCCAAAAACATTTACAACACGGAAAGGAGCTCTTCTTTTATATTCAGAGGATATGGCACAGAAGCGCTATCACCAGCACACCATTCGACGGCATCGACGACCTGTACATTTTCTTGATGATGCTTCATCAACTAGCTCACAAAGTGATGACGAAAATGACCTGAGGACAGTTGATGATCTTGCTAAGTCTATTCTCTCATATGGAAGTCAGGTTGGTATTCAATTTTCATGATGTAAAATGTGACTATTGTCACTGAAATTTATTGAAAGGGGAATTTTAATGTCTCCAAACAAAGTAGGGAACTTATAGTATTTCCTCCATTTCTTCCACCAACATTTTGTTTTCCACTTGTAACTTTTTAACAGATCCTTATAAAACATCATAGGAACAATCTTTGGATGGGGTAAATGTGCCATTGGCTATTCATATTTTTATTGTGCACATGGCTGGACTTTTCCCAGTCGGATGTTGCTTGGTGGACACTTTTGAAATGGCCACATCCCATTTCAGTTATAACTTGCTTAATAATAAGATTTAAAATAAAGTATTTCAAAACAGTTTTTAAGACAATTTCATTGAAATGCTGATTAAATGTTGATGAAAAAGTAATTAAGACCAGTACATATGGTTCTTTCTTATAAGATCATTTTCAAAATTCCACAAAAAAACAATTTTGAGCAATATTATTGAATAAACACCATTCTATAAAAAAGATATACTGTACATGTATGTACCAATGTGAATCAGTAATTTTCATGTTTATTTCATTTGCGAGAGAGCAACAAGATCCTAATCATGCTAATTGAGATAACACTGTCATTAAAATATTAAAATTTATATAATTTACGTAAAGTAATTGTCATTGTTGCCATGACAACATAAAAATAAATAAATGCAAATTAATTGAAATGTCTGTTCTTATAATTTTATTAAATTTACAGTATTGATTTTGTTGGATAAAAATCGAAAGTTGGATAATGCAAGTAAGCTAGTTTCACAACTTACTACATGTACCAAAAATATTTTTTGGAAGCCCTCAGCCCACCTGTATAAGTTACAGAAGGGGTTGTACCATGCCCTTTGCATGAGGTATATGCCCAATTAGTTAATGGTTTAATGTTAGTTTTTGGTTTATTAAAACAAAATGCTGCCTTTTTTTAGACAATCTATGGTTGATTCCTGCGGGTTTGAATGTATTAAGTTGTTGGTTTATTTTATTATTTATTTCATACATGTGCAGGCCAGCCATGCCATTCTTCTGAAAGTTCTGTGGGTTTAGGCATATGTAATCATTGGTTTAATTATTTATTTCATACATGTGCAGGCCAGCCACGCCATTCTTCTGAAAGTTCAACAGGTTTTGGCATATGTAGCCATTGGTTTATTTTTTTAATTTATACATGTGCGGGCATACCATGATTCATACCATTCTTATGGCAGCTTTTGTTGAAGTATATTTTAACACATTTTTTATAAATATTGTTCATTTATAGCTTGTTGAGCACATGACTCCTATTAACAGGCAGTTTTAATTTGAATTAAAACAATTCTTTATCTGATGGACTTAATGAGGTCGAAAATATTTTTAATTTGTCCTCATGCTTAAAATTATCTGATAATCTTGTTTTACACACATTTATGAGTAATGCTTCTTATAAGTTAAACTTTAAAAACTAATTAAAATTTAAATGTTGAATAACGGACTGTTTATAATGTTGTATTTTTAGATACTTTACCTATGTTAACATATGATATTGCAGTCCGATGATAAGAACAATTTAAATTTATACAAATGTTATACAAGAATTGACTTCTGAGTAGATGAATTATATACAGTTATTGTCTTTTGATGAGGTGGATATGGGATTATACAGACCTGATCAAAGTAATATTATTTAGTCAGGTCCGTATAATCCCATATCCACCAATATCAAAAGACAGTATTTGTTTTATTATATAACATTCAAAATGACATTTAAAAATTCAGAATTTAGTGTATTCAGCAAAATGATCAAAACTTTGGCATTACTGGAGACGTTCATCGAGTCGGTAAAGCCTTTTAAATACTTTCTTGTTAGTTTAACTGTGAATTTCTTTGTGTTAATGTGGCATTAAGATGCCAAAATCGCCTCAAACCCTGAGGTTTGTACAGACGTAAATGTTTACCCTGCTCATCGTCGGATATTTTATTTTATCGTGTCAATGGCGTCAGCGTGTGCTATCTTTTTGACGTCTTTTAATTATGACATCATGATTTCCCTTTTCTATTTTTGATCGAAAAGTGGTCCATCAACTTCTGTAGACATTTTTTATTGAATATTGCTATATGTATCATTGAAATTGACCAATCAGAGAAAAGAAAATCACTCAGTCATATAATAACATGTAATATTGACTGTAAAGTAGAAAAAATATTGACTAAGACAACAACTATGATAGCATATGATATTGCAGTCCAATAATAAGAGCAATTTTAATTTATACATTTTATGCACTGAATTATGGACTTCTGCATGGACAAATCCAAAGTAATATTGACTGAAAAAGAACAAATAATGACTGAAGTGACATTCAAGGCCAATATTTTGTTTTTTACAATTATTGATAATGTTGCAGAATTACTCTATATTTTCCTACTGAAAAGTCCATAGATGTTTTATTGTAATATTAACTGTAAAAAAGAAAAATATTGAACAAGGCAAAAGCCGAGGTCTATAATGTTTTTTCAGTCAATAGGACACCACATAAGTGTTGATAATCCATCTGATGTAAAAGCGATGACAATTTTTTGTCTCTATAACAACTCCTGTAGTTTTTACATTATACAATAATTTCCCTCTTGGTATATTGACATTCAAAATTGTCACTCAAGGATAATCCTAAAATAAAAAAATGAAGGGTGAATTTTCATTGAAGTGTGAAAATTTTGAATTTCCACAAACCAAGAGGGCAATCATTATTTTGTTAAACTGAACAAACCTTGTGAGTTATCTCCCTTGTAATGGGTTCTCACAGGGTAACAATAGTATTATCACATGGCTGTGCTGAGATGGGAGAGATTGTCACACACTGACAGTAATTTTGTGAGAAATATCTCATTTCTTACATTCATGTGATTGAAAAACATCAAATAAAATGTGTTGGTCTTATAATTGTAGCCTCAGCATAGTATATATGGATCGCCATTATTCAATAATTATTTGGAGGTAGTATTTTGTATATAGAATCAATGCTTTATTAATACAAATGTTTTATAGCATTTAATTTTTGTGATTTAATTACAATTGATTGTGATAGATAGATCCATGTATTTATTATATGCTCTCTTGAAACATTTGCATGGTGATATGTGACATAAATGCAAATTAATTACTGTGATTTGATTTAATTTATGCGTTTATTAACAGCAATGGACGAATCGCCGCCCATGCCCGCAATATTCCAACAAAAGCCCTTCATGCTTGAAATAGACACAAAAAGAATGAAAACTCTGCCTGAATTGTGTCGTTTAATGACATCACTGACACTAATACGTCATTAGTTGCCGTGACGATGCCGTGGAACCGCAATGGCATCCAGTGTCGGAACATAATAGGCATGGTTGGTGATACGTCAATTGCTAATTATGTTGAAAGTTTATTAATGAAATGTACAAGGCCTAAACATCTAATCTTGCTGATTTGTAAAGATATAAAGTGTGCTGTTACATTATACTGTTTCAGGAGTGAGTGAGTAAGTGAGTGAGCGAGTTCTGTTAAGTTGAGTAAAGTAATTCCTAATGATGTTGAAAATTAATGTGTGTTAATCTTGCTAATTTGTATATAAAGTGTGTTGTTAACATAATTGGTTTCATATTTGATTATAATGTAAGTGGTTGATTGGTTGATTGCATGGGTTTTTTATTTTAAAATTATTTCATTTACCTTCGAGACATCAGTTTGCAACTTTGCAGACCATGGCACCTCTTACCGCAAAGGTTCAAATCCCACTTGGGACAGATCCTAGTGTGAAAAATTTGTCAGTTTGCTTGCTTAAGGTCAGCAGTTTTTAAGGGCACTCTGGTTTCCTCCACCATTTCATGAACTGACTGCTTCAGTATAGATGAAAGAACCATGACTGAGGCCTAAAAAAGCATTACTATACTGACCATCTTGATATAAATGAAAGAAATTTTATTGGGGTGTAAAATTGCATTACTTCACTTCACACTCAACTTTACATTTTATCCATAAATGCTAAGAAAGCTTCGAGTTACCCAACACTGAGTAGTACATTATAGCCACATTTTAAATACCTTGATCACAGATACCAGAGAAATTATATGGTTTATTATCACAATAAAAAACAAACATACCAGTTCATGTTCAAATCGCAATCCAGAAAGCAAAGTAAAAACTTTGAAAACTGGCAAATTTTGTTAAACATGTAAACTTTCACCAGGGAAGTGAGGCTAGGTGCTTGGGAAGAGTAAATGCCTCCTGGCAACCTAGCTACACTCGCCATGTGTCAAAATCAAAATTGGAAATAAAAGGAACATGGAACAATGAGACTAAGGTGATGAAAAAATATGAAAATTACGACCTTTTCAGATTGCACATTTAAATTGGAAACATTTCCATGTTGTAGAAATTAGTGGAAAAGTATTTATAATTTAATTCAGTTTCACATAGACTTTCTAGGAGGTACATTACATTCTTTACTTTTGTTCAACTTATAAACTTTTACACACTTGGAGTTCAAATAAAGAAAAAACTTATAACAGATTATAATTTTTATTAAAATTTTTATTGACAACTTAATCTATATAAATTGATAAAACGATAAAAATTGACATTTGTACTTAACCAATTTTAAAATTAATACATTTTTGTACATGGGTTTTAAAAATGGCACCTTATACAATAACATATACCGGTACATGTTCATGTATACTGGCATTTATTGAAAGTCAGTTTATATTAAAATTGAACTTATAAATTTTCATTGTTGGTTTGGTTAAGTTTGATTAATTGTTTGTATGCATGTAATAATTTGGGTTTTATTTATTTACTTATTTATTAATTTTTTTTTTATTCATATAAATTTATTTTTATATATATTTTTTATTCATTTTTCACTTATATCGAGACATTGCCAGTTATGGGCGAAGGTGAAGAAATTTTGCCTGTGCATTGCACTGATGGCATTATACAGGAGGGTTCTATTGTGCCACACCTTCCGTAACACAGACCCATTTATTTTATGTTTCCATCGGAAAGAACATATTACTTTCATTTTGTAATGCCTAGTGTCTGGCAAAATAACAGTCACTACCCACTTTCAAGTCTTGGGTAAGACTTGGTCCGGGATCGAACCCACAATCTCACTTACTGAGCAAGCACTCTACCAACTGAGCTACTGCATTGGTTGCTTCATAAATGACTTATAGCCACTGTTATAAGCCAAAAAAGGGTCCATATTTTGGACTTGAATGTTGTTGGAGTCCTATGCATGTAATGTGTTTTCTTTTGTATAAAATTATTCAGATTATATTTTTCTCATAATCAATACTTTTACTTATTTTAGTAACTTTTTATATTTATTCAGCCTGAGCAACATGACTCAAATGGAGTATACCTCAAATTTTTACATGGAAGACGGAAAAGAGACTACTTTGAGCGCCAAATTAGACCTGGATTTTCTGCAAAAAGATATTTATCCTCCTGGACTAAGTCCTGGGATGATTCGGTCCTGGAGAAAGTCATTAGTAAAGGTAAACTATTGTTGAATTTTTGTGATGGAGCATAGCCTAGTGGTTAAGTTTGTGAACTCATGATTCAAGGATGTAGGTTCAAACCCCAGCTGGACCACTTGGTATATCTTGGAAAAAGTAATTCAATTTCACATTTTTTCAGTCCATGCATCTAAAAATAAAAACACCATCAGAAGTAGACTGCTGTCACATCTAAGGGAGTGGAGTTGGGGATAGGGCTGGGTTTTACTCTCAGCTACCCACTGAATTTTGTGGTAAAAACTGTCCTTCTATAGGCTCAGAATAAACCTTAACTTTGATTTAGGTTTTTAGTTTGAAGGGGGGGGGGGTTGAGGTATGTTTTGGCCTAGCTTTTTGTTTTAATATTTTCAAAGAAATTTTCAATGAAGAGCAATAAATGCATATTAAATTTATAAGTATCCATTTACCGGTAATTGATTGCTAATCCCCTGCCATTGCTCCAAAATTTGATTGTATTCTTTTATACATTATATGACATGATCTTTTAAGTTTCTAACAATTTCAACTGTTGTATGTTTGGGATACTAAGGAAATGGACCATCCATTTTAGACATAGTTACATACATTCTCATGCCAGAAGTTTGTCAACTTATTATAAGGCTAAACCTATTTTATGAATAACTGACTATTTATCTATCAGTCATTTTGTAAGTTTTATAAATATATGTACATGTATGTATAAAACATTTAACAAATATTTTTTTTAATTTTCAGGTTATTTGACAGAGAAATCTTTATTTTATTACAATCCATTGATGCCTCACTTGAACAGACGCCTGAATGATGATATGTCCCATTATCCGACGCCTTACAGATTGATGCGCAGTATGTTGTCCTCACCAGGAAGTCTGTCTGGATATACCTTCTACAGAGTGAGACCAGAATCAGCCGAAACTATACGTAAGATTTCTTTTTACAATGCAATTGTCTTTTTTATCTCCTAAGGACAAAGAGGTCTCTGCATGTTGCCAAGTGGTTACCAAGTATCACACCACCTAGGTAAATACGGGGCCTCGTTGGTCAGGTGGTCTAAGGTGTATGTTTACAGATCACAGTGCTTCTTCCCACATACATTTTAAAATTCCACCTGGGCAGATCTTAGTGTGAGAAGGTTTGTCATTTTTGCTTGCCAATGGTCTGTGATTTTTCCAGGACACTCCAGATTTCTCTAACATCTGAAAATGTAACTGGTATACAAAATACCATACCTTATAAGAATCTATGTTTAGTCATTTCAAAATATATTTATTAGTTTCAGGTCATATTTGCCTTATAGAAAAATGTTAATAATTTAGATGAGAAAGGTTAAATAATTTCTAAGTAAATTAATCATATTTTAATCCCCTGCCTTTCAAAGAAAGAGGGGATATTAAATTTGAGTTTCCGTCCTTCCTTCCGTCCATCAGAACTTCTTGTCTGCAGCAATTTTCTAAAACTATGAAGCACTTTTTCAGGAAACTTTGTGCAACGTATTAACATAACTAGGAGATGAGCAAATCATTTACCCGAGTTTGTTTGCTAATTTTCCTCAGAGTTATAGACCTTTGAACATTAGTGTAAATCACATAAAAGAACCTGCTGGCAGGGGATCCTAATTTACTGAATTTGCTTGTTAATATTTAAGTATATATAAAATTTATTTTATACAGTGACTCAAGAGATTGAAATGCATGTACCTCCTGCCAGTCGGGGAGCTTCGATTAAAGTAATTAGTACCAAAGATGGTGTTCAAAGGGAAGTAACTTATGCTAGTCTGGATAAGAAAGCTCAAGAAGAGGTACTGACAGACTTACTGGTGAAGAGTGCTGTACATTATGCCATCAAAAAACAACAGGTAATTAAATATTTTAAAATCTGTTGAAAATTCCAAAAATGCAATTAAGATACAGTATATCGAGAAATTTTGGTGTAACATTCACCAGAATAACAAGACACCAAAGTAAAATTTTCATACATTAAATATTGACATCTGACCAAATTGAAAATAGAATCATGCAAAAAAAATTGAAATCTCGCTTCTTATGAAAATTAGCTGATTTGTAATTTCCCAAATTACATATTGTATTAAATGCTTGTATTAAATTATGGATGAAAAGACATTTATTCATTTAAAACAACCTACACAACAGCTGAAATGTTTTTGTATGAGATTTTATGCCTCGTCTTTTCAAAACATTTTGGTGGTTATGTGGTGTAACACCCCAACCTACAGATAAGTGCTTATCATCTAGATGTGAATCCTACTGGTGGATCTAATTGAGTGTCAGAAAATGTGTCAGTTCACTTGCCTAAGTTGATGGTTTTTTCTAGGTTCTAAGGTTTTCTCCCATTCCAGAACTAACCACCTCGATATAAGCAAAAGAATCATGATATGGTGAGAATAGGTATACAGCGAGAATATCAATATCGAGATTCATTATAATGGTTGATCAGCTAAAATTGGTAAAGCAATATGGATTTGTTTGTTTTTTTAGGAATATTTTGAAGATTCACTGGCAAGAGTCATGGATTCCAGCAGAGATGTACCAAGTAGAAAGGAAGAACTTTCACCAGTTCCAAGATTTGACATGAAAGATGCAGTGGAGGTAAGAATCAGATTAGAGTTATTTCCCTTCTCACATTTACAGATAATACATATATGGTGAACTCACAAGCTTTTTGCAGTACTAGCACCCATTTCTTTTTATCTCTTTATCTAAGGATGATCATTTATGATAGAAGTAACCTTTTCTTTCCAGATGACCAATTATGAGAAAATATGATCAATTGATCAATAATCCTAAATTGTAATTAGGGGGCTTCAACACACTGTTAATTCATTCTTTCCCATTAGCGCTTCATCATGACTTCCGAGTAAGAAAATTCTTATGTGAGATCATTTACTATATTACAGAAACTTGCAAAAAATTGGGAGTATTTGTAAAATCTTTTATTTTTAAAAAAAACAACTTTTTTTTCTAACCATGATAAGTCTAAATTATGTAACTGCCTATGTTCAAATCCCCCTTGAACAGATCCTATAAAGCGTTCTCTTGCTGAAAGTCAATGATTTTCTAAGTGTTCTGGTTTCCTCCACCATCTTAAACTGACCCCCCCCATATAAGTGAAAGAATCTTGACTAAGGTGTAAAACACCAATACTCCACTTCATTTCTCTTTCAATCATCTTTCTGTTTACTGTGCACAATGGACAGTTGCATGCATTTTCAATAAAATTGTGTTATTTTCAATGAAAAGAAAAATTAATAGATTCTAGACACATAAGGGTTTTTATCTTTGATCTATGGGACAAAATCCCAAACTTGTGTTGGATGAGGGGGATTCTCTGAAATGAAGCCCAAAAGTCACGTGCCGGTAGATTGAACTATTGCAAAGTTAACTCGAACAGCCTGAAGCGTGAAATGGAAAGAGAATTTTAATTTAATGATATATGGGGCAAATTTTAAATTTGAATTAACATTGTTTCTTATTTTATATCCTGTTTAAAAGGTATTATGGTGTACTCCTGTTGTAAGTCTTTTTGGTTAAACATTTTAAATGTTTTGCATTTTTTTATGTTTTGTCCTTGGGTAAAGTTGTTTGTTAAGACATGATTTAGACAATTTAAACTTTGAAGATGGATGGGTAATGAATGGTAAAGGTTATTGTACTCATATTCGTTGCTTTTTGTTTATATAAAAACTGTTTTATTAACATCCAGCTAATGTAGTCATTGTTATTGTGTGAGGACAACATATTGCTGCTTATATACTGTAACTCTTGGAAATTTTCTTGTCAGTTCATTTTTGCAAGCTCCTTTATTTCAAGATTACACAATACACATAGATTAATTCTCTGTCATCAGATGATCGTCAGCGCAAATACAAGTGCATTATATCAAAATAAAATATTTGGGATAGTTTTAAATTTGTGTCTTAGGTGGTGCTATCTTTCCCTAGTGAGCACCAGGCCTCACTTCCCTTGTGGAAGTTAAATTGTCTAACTGAATTTGTCAGTTTCAAAGTTTTTACTCTGATTGTGATTTGAACATGGATTGGTATGTGTGTGTTGTTCGATTTGATATTAAAATTAATATTTTTAAACTAACTCTGAGTTGTTCTGATGATATATAAGTTAAAATATTATTATGATATTATAATATACCTGCTTTAAATGGAACTAATCAGATGTATATGTAGATATATATTTTAACTATGTGTTAACTATGTATGTATTGATCTGACAATGAATTCTCCCGGGCGTGTAATTATAAAATAATGGACGTTTAACGGAACACGGCAGACCAAAACAAGGCATAAATCAACCTAGTAATTGACCTGTCACCGGAGCACGACATTCCAATTAATCTTTAAAATACAGTTAATTACAGGTGTTTGATTCCGCAGGTTTTTAGTCACGGTCGCTGAAATTCTTGATTTAATTCATCGGATTTCTGGTCACAGTTGATGAAATTTTGATTTAATTTCACGATTATTATTTTTTTTAGAACTTTAAAACTAAAAAATATTTTAATCCAATAGTTAGTATAGATGAAATCTATGATTAAATTTTGTGATAAAATTATTTTAAGAACCAAAAAAAAATCAAAATTCATGAAACAAACGATAGAATTCATTTCATGACTGATTGAGTAAGCTGGTTAGCTACTAGAATTTCCGAATTCGCAAATGGCTGTAGTAACACAATGGAGTATTATGAAGTTTACTCTTCTTTTATTTGATAAGGTTTTGGACAACTGACCATTTAATCCATTATTATTTCTGTATCATTGATTTATAGTTCTCACCACCATTCCAATTTTGGACGGCCACACTAGGTCAGCTGGTATAGTGCTTGCTCCATATGTTGGGGATTGAGGTTCCAACCCCATCTGGGTCTCACCAAGGCTTGAAATTTGGAAGTGACTGTTCTTTTATCAATCACTTAACATTTAGAAATGAAAGTAAATTGATCCTTCAGCAGAGACCTCCTTAATAGCTGACACCCCATCTTGCCATCTCCCCTCCCTCGCTAAAATTAATACATTTACTATACCAGTATATTTGTAATGTTTAGAAGTAAAAAAAACAGCCATATGGATTCTCTTATGATTGAAATCGGGATGAAAAAACAGTTTAGTTTTAATGTTTGGCCTTAATCTTAAAAAATGCAAGATTTTGCATATGTTCTTTATTGTGTTTTAACCCATTATGTCAAAAAATGAATTTATGTTAAGTAGGTCAAAGGTCACAGATGGGTAAAATGTCAAGGTCACTAGGACAAAAAAGTTTTGATAATAATGGACAGGTCTAATAACATATACATGTGTATTGTGCCAAATGTAAAATAAATGTCAAGGATAGAGTTGTCAACCAAAAAAGACACCAGACAGGGCAGACAATGCATGGGCAAAAGAAAAAAAAGCACAGACACAACAAAACATTAAAAAACAATATGTCCGCTATTTTGTTTCAATTTATGGGGCATAAAAATGATGCCTTGACATTATGTAATATCTCATTTGAATTGTCACAACTGATAACATCATTGATGTTTTTTTTTTTTAGGTTTTATGTTTCATTTACATTTATAAACATGACAAGAGTTTTGAAAACATGTTTACGAAAATCTGTCAGAATTGGACCAGGAGTTGTTAGATAAATTAATTGATAAAGGGTAACCCATCATATGGATTTGACCTGGTATTGCCCCTACTCATAGTCTAGTTTGTTGTATGTCAAGTTATTTGTTTGGTTATTATTTAGAGGGTTACTTTTTTGCTCATCGGTGTTCATTCTTTTATTGATTAATTAATTGATAAAGGGTTACCCATCATATGGATTTGGCATAGTATTGCCTCTAAATTGTTGTTTGTCAATTTAGAGGTTTTTTTTTTGTTTTTTGTTTTTTTTGTTTTTTTGAAAATATTGCATGTTCATTATTGTTTATCAATTAATAAATTTATAAAAGGTTACCCATGTATCATTTTGATGTGGCCTGGTATGATCCCTAGTTTGCTGTCAACAAACTTGGAGGTTCATCAGTGTTTGTTCATTCATTGATTAATTTTTTTATAAAAGGCTTATACTTCATATTGACAGGACCTGGTATTGTTTCTAGTTTGTTGTGTGTCAACTGTTTGGTTATTATTCAGGGGCTTTTTTTCCTTTAGTTCATCTGCAGTGTTCATTCATTCATTGATTATTTATTTGATAAAGGCTTACCCATCAAATTGACACGACCTAGTATTTTTTCTAGTTTGTTGTGTGTCAACTTTTGGGTTATTATACAGGGG
Source organism: Anadara kagoshimensis (assembly GCA_021292105.1). Lineage (NCBI taxonomy): Eukaryota > Metazoa > Mollusca > Bivalvia > Arcoida > Arcidae > Anadara > Anadara kagoshimensis. The sequence continues at coordinate 19,261,422 of CM037870.1, read as the reverse complement.
TTGTTTTTTTCTTTTAGTTATCTGCAGTGTTCATTCATTGATTGACCAATTAGTTGATAAAGGGTTGCTCATGCATCATTTGGACACAAACCATATAGGCAAACAACATTGACCTGTCCATTTGACCTTTCATTAGAAATATTCATACAGGAGGTCCACCCAATAAATGGGTAGTGTCAAGATACAAGTTAATACATATACAGTGCAGGGGGGTTTGCTCTATGATGTGAGTAAATCTCATGATGTATACAAAATAAACACCTGTTTTTCCTATACACAGATGTACTTGGTCCATGATAAACATTTAAATGAAAGGTCAAGCAGACAGGTCAAGGTTGTTTGCCTATATACCCTTAGTTTGGTGTTTGTCAGCTTTTTGGTTGTTATTAGTTTGAGTCTTTTTTTTCTTTAGTTCATTAGTGATTATTGATTGATTAATTACTTGATAACGAGTTTATCATGTATGATTTGACTTGACCTGGTATGATCCCTAGTTTGTTGTTTGTCAAATTTTTGGTTATTATTTCAAGGTATTTTTTTCTCTTAGTTCATCAGTGTTCATTCATTTATCGATTAATTATTTGATAAAGGCTTACCCATCATTTTGACACAACCTGGTATACCCCTAGTTCGTTGTTTGTCAACTTGTTGGTTATTATTTTTTTGTTTTTTGATGAATTAACTGATAAAGGGTTACCTATCATATTGGTGAGACCTGGTATTGCCCCCAATTTTTTGTTTGTCAACTTTTAATTGTTGGGCCTATTTAATTTTTTTAAGTTATTTTTTTAAATTTATTATTGTTTTATTATGTTTTCTCAGTGTTTATTGATTAATTAATCATATTATTTTTTTTTTACTTATATTGCTTATCAGTGATCATCTATTGATTAATTAATTGATAAAGTGCTACCCATCATATGTACTTGACCCCTAACCTTCCTTTTTTGATCGTGAATGTCTCGGTTATTATTTAGAAATGGCCTGTTTATGTTCCGTCCCTGTTCATTTGTCGATGTTTAGTCTGTATAGGGCTATCTTATCAAATCTCTTAAGACGCGAGATATCATACAAGATTTGGCCGCATTATCAGATCAAATCAACGATTGATTATTTAAAAAGACAACGAGTATTCATTTGTTCTGCTGACATTGAATGGATTTTAAAAATAATACAACTAGCACCTTAAACACATTTCTCAAGGAGAGATATCGGAAAAAAACTTAAGATTTTAAGCTAGGGAAGGATAGGTGAAAAACTTGCATTGATAGATTACACGGCTAAAAAAATACAACGAACACCTTAAATTCATTTCTCAAGGAGAGATATCGGAAAACTTAAGATTCTAAGCCAGGGAAGGATAGGGAAAAGTTTGCATAGATAGATCACACAGCTATTGATTTTGAGGATTATTGATATTAAATGTATCTGTTTTTATGCCAGGCCTCAGTTTCACAATCATTCCTTAGCTAAGATTTTCATTAACTTATATTTAGCCAATTTTTGTAATCTCTTTTTGAAACTACTGGTGAATATTTTTGTCAAAACTAAATGCAAATGTTTTAACCTAGAAGTGATCTAAAAAATGACACTTTAAATTCCTCAATATCTTAAAAATTAACAAAATTATAAAGATTTGAATTTTGCAAGATTTAAGTTGGGGAAATTTTTAGCTAAGGAATGATTGTGAAACCGGGGCCAGTATTGCTACAGTAACTCTAAGTCTGTAGAGTGCTTGGTCCCTATGTGGGTGAATCCCACCCTGGACATATATCCTAGTATAAGAAAGTTTGTCAGTTTGCTTCAAGTAAGTCTGGGCTACTTCTCCAGACACTCCAGTTTTCTCCACCATTCCAGACTCTAAGTCTGTAGAGTGCTTGGTCCCTATGTGGGTGAATCCCACCTTGGACAGATATCCTAGTATAAGATAGTTTGTCACTTTGCTTCAAGTAAGTCTGGGCTATTTCTCCAGACACTCCAGTTTTCTCCAGCATTCCAGACTCTAAATCTGTAGAGTGCTTGGTCCCTATGAGGGTGAATCCCACCTTGGACAGATATCCTAGTATAAGATAGTTTGTATGTTTGCTTCCCGTAAGTCTGGACTATTTCTCCAGACACTCCAGTTTTCTCCAGCATTCCAGACTCTAAATCTGTAGAGTGCTTGGTCCCTATGTGGGTGAATCCCACCTTGGACAGATATCCTAGTATAAGATAGTTTGTATGTTTGCTTCCCGTAAGTCTGGACTATTTCTCCAGACACTCCCGTTTTCTCCAGTATTCCAGACTCTAAGTCTGTAGAGTGCTTGGTCCCAATGTGGGTGAATCCCACCCTGGACAGATATCCTAATATAAGAAAGTTTGTCACTTTGCTTCCCGTAAGTCTGGGCTATTTCTCCAGACACTCCAGTTTTCTCCAGCATTCCAGACTCTAAGTCTGTAGAGTGACCACTCCATATGTGGGTGAATCCCACCCTGGACAGATATCCTAGTATAAGAAAGTTTGTCAGTTTGCTTCAAGTAAGTCTGGGCTACTTCTCCAGATACTCCAGTTTTCTCCACCATTCCAGACTCTAAATCTGTAGAGTGCTTGGTCCCTATGTGGGTGAATCCCACCTTGGACAGATATCCTAGTATAAGATAGTTTGTCACTTTGCTTCAATTAAGTCTAGGGTTTTTCTCAAGACACTCCAGTTTTCCACAGCATTTCTGAAGTGACTATCTCAATATAAGTGAAAGAATCTTGACTTCTCTCCATCATGCTTATGGGAGATAGGGGCTCAAATCCTCTTGTCATCTCATCTATTGTTTGTGAAGTTTCATTATTGACATAATGAAACCCCATTCAATGAAATCAGTTAAAGTTTTTGTGCCACATTTCCATGTTGACTGACTTTAAAACAACAGCAGCCATTTTTCAGGGTTTTGTTTTTTGGAAAAAATTCCAGGTGGCATATTTGTTCTTCACTATTGTTACTTTGGTTTCATCCACCATTCCAGTACAGGTTGACTCAATATAATTAAAAGAATCTTGACTGGGGCACAAAAAAATATTATTCTATTCTACTCTCCTCTACTCTTATTCTTAAAAGTCACAGGGATGAAGATTAGCAGGGGCCCTGGTGAGTGAGTGAGTAGCCATGTGGCTACTAAAAATCAGTCTGGACCCATTAATGTTTATACATATTAGCTATTTATTACTATTACAACTTCTTTTCTGGAGTGAGCTGGGCCCGTAACTCAAAATAGTTCAGCTTCATTCCTGATTAGTCTACAAGCACACCTAACTTTCTGGTCCAAATAATTTTTAAAAAAAAACACTATTCTGATGCTAATTTAAAATCAGTGTTACAATACACTGAATACATGTGGCAATTAAGCCTGTTGTCATTGATTAAAATGGAAAAAAATTCTGTTTGGGACTTAAAAGGGGACCCAGGTACAAAAAATTTTATCATTGTAAAATATTGGCCAAAAACTATGGATTTTTTTTCTGTTCAGGACTACAAAATGGGGGCAAAATGGGACCCCTGGTACAGAAATTTGTATCATTGTCTAACACATTGTTCAATAATAGACAAAACCTGTGACAATGCAATTTTAAAATTCAAATATTTATTTTCTGTAAAGGTTATCTGATATACATAATTATAACCATTCCAGATCTGATATGCATAATTATTGTAATTATTATTATTATTACAGAGTAATTGTGTTGTCTGTCATGCAATATTATAGATAATAATTTATTTTTTCTCCATTATTCTTTTTTTCACACTAATTATCAACATTGCACCTGACAAAAATTTTAACAGGTTAATCATTTCTGAAGACAGTAGGGTACTTTTATTTTAAAATCACTTTCTTATGTTATGCTTATTCATTTTCTTTTCTTGATGGTATTTTGTTCTCTACCCTGGCAGAAATAGAATACTGTACATTACAATTTTTTTTTTTTTGATTGCTGATGAGGCCAAAAAAATAATGTATGTGTTTTTGCTGCTTTTAGCAAAATAATAGGGTAGGCAGGTTGGCGTTTTTATGTACATTTCATCTAGAAGCAGATTTTCGTATTTTTATGGTTCCTGTCCAAAATTGGGAATAAAAACTTTAGGTTGGGCCAAAATATTTTCTTTATCTATGTAGCAGCGTTCATTCGTGACATCAAATTCCTGATGTCTTTGTATCCAAAAATATCCTTGATATATGCCATGTTCTTTTACTTTTTAATTTTTATTATTTTACGTGTGGCAGATGTAGCAAGCTAAACAAAAGGCCCTAACTCTTCCTGAGCACCCCTCCTCACATACCTGATGGAAATGCAGACATTTAATTAAATTTGTTTCAGTATTGTGGGTTGGACTTGGATCAGTATGTTTGTGTCAACATTTCAATTCAACAGCACTTGTCCTAAATTGGCAATAAATATTTTCTTTAGGCCAAAAATTGGAGTAGTTTGATCAACAGGAATTATACAATTTCTTCTTGGCCTGATTTTAAATTAAAATCTGTTAAAATCTGTTTTATAATTCATACAAAAAAAATATACAAACATACAATTTTTTTTGGCCAGATTGTTATTAAAATTTGATTATAATAACAGGAAGCAAACAATTTTTTTCTTGGCCTGATTGTTAATTAAAATCTGTTTTATAATTCTAAAAGAAATAGAAAAGACAAAATATTTAGTTTAAATAACTATGGTATATGAAATACTTATATATATATATATTTAAATATTTGAATAGAATATTGTTGTCATTCAATAAAGTGTTACACACTTAATAGAAACTCGACACTGTAGTATTATAAGGATTGTTTTTTCAAGACATTTTAATTGCCTTCCGAAGACGTCACTAAAATCAATCAAAAGTAAATTTAAAATCGAAAAACAAAATAACTGGGTTGTCCTGACTTTTCAAACCAATTCACAATCTGAAAGATCAACAAAACTCATTTGCATGTCAATAAATTTTCTTGACTTCTAAAAGTCTAGTCATTCCATAGTACAGGCCTGTCGAAAGTTCAACACTATGACAGCGAATTAGTGCTACATCGCCAATTAATCTTGGCTATATCTTGACAGTTCTTTAGTAGCTGTTTTCTATTTGTTTGCAGCTTTTCTGTATACTATTTATACATATCTAAGCCACTTAGCAGCCGAGCTTCAACTACTTTTAGTTAAGTTCAGTGTTAAATTTTCGACAGGTCTGTACTGTAGATGTTCTATAGACTCGAGTCAGAAATCATAGTTTGCATGCTAGTGAGTTTTCTTTACATATTTAAAAATCGGATAATTCTTAAAATAAATTAACAATTTTCTTTATACATATATCAAATATTTATCGTTGATCTGAGCGACCAATGAACCATGACATCTATATTGCATTTATATGTATCCGTCAACTCGGAGATCTACCTGATATTAAGCGATATCATCTTTTAATCAATATTTCTCGTATTAATAAGCCTGTATAGATTTTTAATCATTTGTGTAACAAAATTGCCTTAAACAGTAGCATAACGGAAATATTATTTTAAAATACATGTATGTTCTATCATGAATGGAAATGTGAAACCGTGGATTTAAAGGTGGAAATTATACATAAAATTCTGGTTGAGGATGAGGATGGATTCATATTATTAATGGTTTTATAATGTTCCTAAACAGATGGATACCGATTTGAGATTCAGTTCTGACCGATAATTGTGAATGGATATATAATGTTTGTACATTGAAAATGCATGCAGGTGATTGCAGTTTCAGGTGTTAAAATGATGCGTGGATTTCAGATAGGAAAATAGATTTGGAATGGATATTCAATTTTTGTTTCATACAGGGTTTTGTTATTTTCAATTTTATTCATGAATATTGTCAATTAAATATAAATTTTTCATAGGTTTTTCATTTGAAAGTTTAAATGAGACGGATTTTAACAGTTGATTGATATAACATTTTACTCAGTTTTCATGAATTAAAAATCATTTGTAGCCAGAATTTGTGAAAATATAGTCCTTTTAAAATATATTTTTTACAAAATTTTGAAAAGGGGCTGCTAAAATGTTACTTTTTCAGAGAGTATCTCAGAAATTATAATAGCCAATGGCAGTTTGGGCTATCAGGAATGGAAATACAATTTAGATTAATTTTTTCTCAATTGTTTAGTAAATATTTATTTCTTTTTACTACAAACATTTTTTATTATATGGTAATATTTTTGGAGCAGATATGTTAAATGAGTTGACAAATGGACAGAAAATTTTAATTAACAGTATATTTAAATATTTCAGAAAGATTTAATATTAGAATTAACAAGCCCAGGTGAATCTATCCAGATATAAAAATCAGTGTTGCATTTAAAACTTTACAACCAGTTGATGTTAATTAAAAATTTTTGGCAATTTTATTACACTTGTATAATGTTTCATTCTTTTCTTTCATCTGCAGACGACCCCCCCCCCCTATCAATGCCATTGATATCAAATTATTACACCCTTAAATAAATTAAATGAATATTGTGTCATTAATTCTCAAACCATTATCTTTTTGTAATAGATACACACTTTTGTGTTATGTTTTGATGTTTTGGTCTCATCTCTGGATATGCATTTTTGACTGGCCCCAACCATCCCCCCCTAGCCCAACTCTGAAGTGAATCCCATATAATAAATTGCTGCTGATTTTCAAACCATTAATATTTATTTATTTATTTATTTATTATTTATTTATTTATTTATTTATTTATTTATTTTTATTTATTTATTTATTTATTTATTTATTTGATACTCACTATTATCTAACATTAGACTAGTTTTTATCTGATTTGACGAAATACAAGTTTTATAGAACACGTATGATACAGAATCTTGTATCACCACAGTGTGGTGATACAACATTGGCGGTAAAGCGCACGTGCACTTTCTCATTGTTACGTCATCAGGGAGTCTTGGATTTGTCGGTCAAAACATATATAGTTCAGTGGTTTTCTGTGGTAAAATGTAATTTTTCACATAAAGTATTGTTTTTTCATAATTTTAAATAACCTAATTGGAAATGTTAGATAAAAATTATATACTCAGTGTGTATGTACAACCCTTCGTATCAGGTCTCGTCCTTTTTTCGTAGCTGTATCACTACTCGTCGCGCAAGCGCGACTCATTGTGATACGGCTACGAAAAAAGGACTCGACCTGATACTGAGTGTTGTACATACACACTGTGTATATAATATGTATTTATATAATGATTTGGTCTTTTTCATTTATGGATTTTCATTTTATCCCCACCCCCTTCCAGGTCATTATAAATTTCACAAGTTATTAAACTCTCAAATAAATCTGATGTCATGAATATATATTTTTTTGTAATTGATAAATAAACTTAAATACAACAATAAACATTAAACATACCAATTTCAAAGTTTTGAGAGATGCTTAAGTAAATTGTTACTTTTCTTTAATCTTTTCATCTTTGGCTTTGAATTTTTCTCATGCTATTTATCAAATTATACATTTTAAAAAATTATAAATAATTTCAGAGTTTGAGCCTTTTTGGTGTTTTTATTACTTTCAATATTATATGTGACTTTTTCTTTCATCTTAAAAATTCAAAATTTTTACACACCATTGATGATTATAATAAATTCATGCGAGTTTTAAAAAATCATTAAAAAATTCAGAATTTTTGAAAAAAAAAATTATGGTATCATTAAACTAAAATGAACTCCTTCAAAATTGATTTATGATAAAACCTCAAGTCTTTAACTGTTACTAAAAAGCACTTTAGTTTTAAAAGAAAAATATTTGTTTATATACTGTTTTGCCCGAACTGAAACTTATTTGATAAAGTAAATATTTAAATATTAAAAAGTTAAATGTCTCCACCATAAAAATCTAGAAGCACCTGCCCATTTAAATTGAATTTCGAGTATTACTTAAAGTGTTTTTCTTTCATTTAATTTACACTAGGGACTTTATTCAGCAATTAATTGGTACTTTGAGTAATGTAAGCAAATATAAACATTACTGTAAACTTTAATGTTTGTGGCTACTTGATTTGAACTGTAGGGTAAATTGGCTAAATTAAACAAAACTGTTTGTCCGTCATGTTGCCATTGGGTTTGTTTTTGTTAGTCTTTTTTAGAAAGAGGCCTCAGTGCCCAAGTGATCTAAAGTACGTACGTAGCCATGAATCATAGTCCCATTCATTGCCTAGGTTTGAATCCCATTGGAGAATATTCTAGTATGAGAAAGTTTGTCAGTTTACTTGCCTAAGGTCTATTGCTTTCTCTGGACACTCCAGTTTCCTCCACCATCTCTGAAATGACTGCCTTGATGAGTGAAAAAAATATGACTAGTGTCTTAAACTTCATTACTTCTTTCTAGTTTTACTCCTTTTAAAAAAATCTTTGCTTTTAACGTGGAATTGGAATGAGTTCAATTCAATTAAAATGGTCTCATTGATAAGTTTCAATCTTTGAAACAAATCTAAAATTTAAAGAATGATTGAATAACACACATATTAAATTATTGGTTACCAGCATTGGAGAATAATTTTATAAGAATTATTTTTAATTTTTCACTGTTTGTGCAAAGGGATTTCTGTTGTAAGAATGGTTATACATCTGTAAAAATATTTTTTAAAAAACTTGTAAAAGTGCATTGTAAGCATCATCCAATTAATCTGAATAACTTGGGTTAGATTGTCAAATGGAGTCTGTCAGTGTATCATGTGATCAGTGCTTCTTAACATTTGTGTAAAGCAATATGGAAAATGTTTGTGGAAATTCCTGGAATAACTTAATTTTTCTACAGGGAAAAATTTAACTTTATGCGATTCCATATCCATTGGAAATTATGTTGTGCTGATGAATCCCATTATTTCTGTTGGATATGAAATCACATTAGCAGACATTTTCTGGGTAAAACTGACATTGTTCTAGGAGTTTGCAATGTAAACATTTTCCAAAAAGTCCTGAAAAAATTTGAGGGGTATTAATCATGTGAAACAATGATAAACCCCATTGAGATCACTGATGACATAATTGTCAGCATTGGACAGACACCAATCATAACTGCAATATTGTTTAACGTTCAAATTTGGTGTGTTGTCACCTGCATGCATTTTCACATTTATTTGGAACAATTTTCAGAGTCTGATATATTTTATGGAATTGAGATGGTAAAAAATGCCAATTGTGTCAAAGTAAAAATGACAGCAAGTTTAAACAGACGAAATTAATAAGTTCAAGTGCGCACATGTAAAATGACAAACACTATATTACCTCCCTTGAAAGGGAAGGTATTTTTGTGCCACCATCAACCAAGAGCATTAGTCTCTTCGAAATATCGACTAAATCAGAAGCGTTCAAATTATAGACGATTACGTCATGTTAAAAGTGTGGGCGATCGCCCTAGACTACATAGGCTTGGATCAGGACTCCTACCTCCAATTTTATTGGACAGTTTGATCTTGTCAGAATATGTGGTAAATATGATATACTCTTTAATTATAGATCCCTTAAAAAAGGCTATGAGAGTATTGTAAAACCTGGTTATAATGCTCCCCAATAACTTTGCCACCGTATGATGGCCACACAACTTTGAAGTCTAAAAGCAATTTTTTCTATGCTTTTCTTTATAAACTTCCCTCAATTTATTGCCAAACCCTTTATAACACCAAAATCTGATTTAACAGTGGTTGCAATGAATCAAGATTTTACTGTAATTCAATCTTCAGTGGTAGATTCTTGACATGAGGCTATAGGAGTATTTATTAGAGTATTTATTTGACAACAGCTCAAAGTTAACCATCTCCAGTTTGATTGGAAATATTCATCTAGTCAGTAATTATGAAATATAACCATCAATTTTAGGTGGGGGCCTTGGTTGCCAAGTGTGTGCTTCAAGATCGCAGTGTCTCTCACCACTTACCGTGACCCCCTTCTCCACCTAGGTTAGAATTCCACATTGTTAATTTGTTTGCCAAAAGATTTGGTGGGTTTTATTAAGGGTTCTACAGCTTTCTCAAGCATCCCAGAACTATTGTCATAGATCAAAGTGAAAGAATCTTGACTGGGTGTAAAACACCAATATTCCACTCCATCAAGTTTGACAAAACAAGATGCATATAATTATGACAAATGTTTATATAATGGACAGTGTTCATTCTAGAGGGGCCCATATGGTCATTGGACCCTTATTTTGCCAAATCACCCAATTTTTAGACCATAGTGGGTTATTATACCTAATATTACATGAATGCAAAATTTTTTGATGTTATGATATTTTAAACAAAAGTACAAAATGTATTGGAAAATGAACCCTCTGAAAAATCCTGGATTGAATACTAAGTGGATGTTGTAAAGCATCAGATTGACAAAGATTATAAATGTCATACACGTGCACCTGTATGTTTACATGTGTATTTGATTATCTTTAATACTATTGGTATAATAAAAAAAAAAGTTTGAGGGGATTATAGTTATTTTCTAATGTCAAGTTCCCACAGTTTTAAATCTCACGAAAACAGAACAAATAATTGAATACACAGATATAACAAAAGCATAATATTAAAATTTTTTGCTCACACATATATATGCATCTTTCGACTCGGAATTAATTACAGATGACCAAATATATAAATTAAAATCTTCGTGACAAAAGAATTTCATATGACTTTAGTGAAAGTTATCGGTAATACCGAAATCTGCCCCACCTTATTCTATATTTTTTGTCAAAGTACAAAATACATGTACAAGTTTTTGTAATTTTGTTATTCAGATCCGGAAAGGTTTAAAATTAATTTTGATTTCTTTTTTGTATTTGATATTTATTTATATCAACACATAAAAACACTGTCTTTTTGATGAAAGTTTATTTATTTATTATACCCCACTAACATATATTTCAAATTATCTTATAAAAATGAAAAATAACACAATGAAATTTACTCCCCTCACCCTTATTCTAAAATCTTTTAAATCACTCATACAACAAAACCTCATCGTTAAGCCGCTCAATAACTTTTCCATCTCCCTTATTGCCACACTATTTTGCCGTCCCTGAAAACCATTCCTTTCTTAATTTATCACCAAACCCCTATAGGTACCCCCCTATATAATGCCAAACTTAGCATCAACAAATGGTAGCAATGAATTGAATCTTTGCTATATTTACAGTGTGCAATGAAACACTTGATTTTTCTCCATGTTCACCAAAAAATGTAAAAATACATGCATAGGTGACGATGAATAGAGGTTTTACTGTATTTACATCTATATTTGTTTCTAGTACAATACATGGGCAATACACAACCATTCACTTCTTAAGTTCAAATGTACCTGTTATGAAATTCCTAAACAAATGGGTATTGTGTGGCTTTTATGCTTTTAAAGTTTTTACTCATTGCCAGGTGGTCAGGGTTTAAATATTTTTATTATGATAAGTAATTTTTCAAATCTATGGACAGATCTTAACTAGAAAATTAACTGCCAAAATCACTTTAAAATAATATTTACCCTATAGGGCAATCATGTGTATATTTACAAGTTCATTTAAAAGAAAAGTCTAAATGCTAGCCTTAACTTTTTGAGTTAAGTGAATAAGGGACAATTAATTGTGTGTATTTTATTTGGGAAATATAACCGTGTATAGCCCTAAAAGTGCTTCACACAAAATAATGTGTTTGTTGTGGGGCTGGGTTAGTCATGGTATAATTGTGTTGTATATAGGAGATATAATAGAGTGATTTACTGCAAGACTTTCTGGTGCGGATCTTTTAGACTTGTGGTAAAATGCTCCCTTTTTTACCCGTGAGGGACGGGTTTGATGCTCAGATGGGTGTTTCCTCCCTCCTGTTACATGTTGAAGTTTTCCCACAATAGTCATGCATGTGTTCTTCTTGGCTGTTCTATACTCCAAAATTGACATAAAATTTGTAGGATTTTTCTAAGAATTTCATGCTTGGCGCTTTTACCTGTATGTATGTCAAAGTATGGATTGAAATAAAAAGGACATCCATAAACGTGCATGTATAGAAAAACGTGTTAAAATGCAACTCTTTTTACATATATTTTTTCAAATATCTTTATTGCAATAAACAAACATACAAATGCTGTTTGCCACATATTTTATATGAGTTGAGTTGAGCTGAGTAATGATGTTTAACGTCCCAGTCAAGAATATTTCACTTATATCAAGATGTCGCCAGCTATGGACAAAGGTACAAAAAATTTGCCTGTGTGTTGCGCTGATGGCATTATACAGCAGGGTTCTTTACAGTGCCAAGCCTACTGTTACACTGGACCTTGTTTATTTGTTACCATACGAATGAACCATGACTTTCATTTTGTAATTCCGATTGCATGGCAAAAGAACAGTCACTACCCACTTTCAAGTCTTGGGTCAGACCTGGTCAAGGCTCAAATCCAGGACCTCCCACTTACAGAGCGAGCACTCTAGCAACTGGGCTACTGCAGTGGTCTATTAATATATGAACACACATTTACATGTATGTGTACAAGTATATATCAGAAGGATGGTTTCTAATTATCATCATTACCGGGAAGTAATCTCCAATATTGATCAGGCTCTTCTTTTGATTGTCAATGGTGATTGATACCATAGTTTTGTATATCAGTTTCTATTAACAACTCGGTGGATGGATTAGCTTTATCCTTTATACAATAAGGCCATAATGAATTAATTTTTAGATTTTCATCCTTGTCCCATGTAATTTATATGTTTTTAAGATCTGGTTAAGTTTGATATGTGATTTGTATTTATAATATACCAGAATTTGTATTTGGTCTCTTTAAAAATAGAGCTTTATTATGGGAAAAGTGGTCTTGTGTGTAAGCTTACAGATCAGAGTGCCTGTGTATGCCTAGCTTTGAATCCAACTTCTTCACTTCAGATCCTAGTATGAAATTTTGTCTATTTGCCAAAGGTTGATGGTTTTCTCTAGACACTCTGGTTTCTACCACCTAGGTTCAAATCCTATTCAAACTATACCTAATATGAGAAAGTTTGCCTAAGGGTTAATGATTTTCTCTGGGCACTCATTTTTCCTCCACTCTCTTAGAACTGACTGTCTTGATATGAGTGAAAGAATCTTAACTGGGGCGTTAAGCGTGTTAACCACCATTACTCAACTCTCGCTCTTTGAAAATTAAAAAATTATCTTGATCCAAATTTATCACTTGGACTGAAAATCTAAGATTTAATTTATAATGGCCTTAATGTACCTTTAATGGCACTAAGTGAAAATCTTAATTGATTTTGCAGGTATTTCTCTTACCTCATTAAGTTCATTTATTACCTGATGTTTATGATGATACACATCGGTTATACTGAATTAAGTTAGGAATACGCAATCACATGAAACTCGCTTACATTGTCACTTTGAACATGTACTCGGTATTTAATTAATTGTCACATCATAACTTTGAAACATGTACTTGATATTAATTAAATCTTTGTAGTTTCTGTAATAGAAACCGGTAATAGTCTCAGACTTGGACGTAAAACTCTGTTGATCAACTGATACCGGTATTTGAATTTAATGTTAATTTTTTAAATAAGATGAAAGAGTGTGTTTTTACTAGTATTTATTTTTGTTTAGAGTGATTACTTGTTAATTAAAGCTCTTGGAAAACTTTAATTAATTTCTCCAGTTTATGGCATGTGAGATAGGCTATAATGTTTTGGCTCTTTGAATAATAGGCCTTGATCAGTGACCCAGTGGTCTAAAATGTGTGCTTATGGATCACAGTATCTCACTGCCTAGGTTTGAATCCCACTTGGGACAGATCCTAGTGTGAGACAGTTTGCCAGATCTCTTACCAAAGGTTAATAGTTGTGTCCAGGCACTCCAGTTTCCTTTTACCATGTCTGAAGTGACCCCTTTGGAAATAATAAAAAAATATGTGGCGTAAAAATCTTAAATTCTCCATTTCACCCCACCCCAACTTGCTCCACTCATCTCTACTCCAACCAATAAGACGAAAGTATGCATACCTATTGCTGTTCCATTTTGCCTGTCTGTCTGTTCATCTGTCCAATTAATGTACTTGGCCATGTTCTCCTAAGAGGTAGTTATATTAAATTACCCAATATCAAGTGATTTACATCATTTTGTGTTAAAATCTCTTTTACTTGTCCTGTGTCTCTGTCGCAGTATTTATGCTGCTACTGTCGCTAAATCTAAAGCATTTTACTGAAAAACAGAAGGTTTGGGTTTGAACCCTGGCCAGTACATGTTTCCAAATCTGGTGCTCTCTATTAAAAGACAGAGTACTGACTGGTTTGCTCAGTGTCAGTATAATGTGACTATAGAGTAGTATGGTTGTCTATGATGTACTGATTCTGTGAGCAGCATACAGTCCCCCTGAGTGTGTGCTAGTACAGGGCAGACCATAAAAAACATATTTTTTTAAAATTTATAATGTTGCAAATATGCAAATACATGTAACTCCACAGGTAAAGAGCTCTAGCACAGATCAGTTTATGGTTTTCTGACATATCTAAGGTGCAAGAAAATTGAACAATGTACATTTGTATTAATTAAAGGATTTGGATATGGTATATTAAGAAAACTCTTTCCTTATATTTTCCAGACATTGCTGGATGCACAAAAAGGAAACAGAGTATTGGATACAGACTTTCCTGATGACAGATCACAGCAGTCAGGCTCATTTAAAGGGAAAGCCATTCATCGTAAACGGAAATCAGGGACCAAGGAAAAAGGTAAATTTTCATCATGTAGTAATGGGATTTGCCATCATATAATGTGACAACCCATGACGTTTGTGATGAACATTATTTCCATTGAATATGGAATCATATAAGATGACGTTTACCAGTTAAATCAACTTTATTCTGGGATTTTTCGATGTAAAAATTTTCCAAAATGTCTGCATAAATGTTAAGGGGTTTTGATCACATGGTATGCCAGCGAACCCTATTAAGGATGCTTACCTGCGAAAATGCAATTTACAAGTTGTAATACAATAATCATAGTGTATAGAAAAAGAAGAAAATTGAGTAATGTTTGCACAAAAGATAAATTTTATTTCTGGACTTGTTAAGCGAGGGATACAATGTTCTCAATGAAAGATATTTCATCAATATTGCCCTTAGCCAAGAGTATATTATCTATGGGAACCAGCCTATTCTTGTTCAATAGGAACCATAATCTGTAACTTTAACTTTAAACTTGTGTTCTTATTTGAATTGATATTAATGTCTTAAAACACATTTGTGCAGCAATTTGTGTATACATAAAGTATAATAAGGAATATCATATTTTCGGTTTTGTGTACAACTTATAAAATAAAATAAGAGCATCTTATTTTTGTTTTTTTTCCCAGGATCCCATTCAGTATCTCCAGCATCAGATGATCGGGAGTATGTTGGCAATGTACCTGTTGTTTCATTTAGAGCCTCAGAGCCAGAACACATGGCTAATATCTCATCATTACCCAGAATTCCAGGAGTTTTACCACTGCCACCTATTGGAGAAGCGAGTCGAGAGGGTACTAAAACTCAAGGCTTTGTAGTTACACTGCCATCTATTGGAAAAGAAGGTAAATTAATATATGTATTATTCTGAAAGATTACCATATATTAAAACCTCGTTATTTTGCTCCTCAATAACTTTGCTATCTTATCTGCTGTCAAAGCACTTTGAGATTCCAAAGTATTTTTCTGTATACCGGTAAATCTTCAGATGGAAGCCTTTTTTAGCTCAAATCACTGAAGGTCACCTTAACCTCGAAATTGGACAAGAGTTCCAGGAGTTATGGGTCTTTTTAAAAAAAAAAAAAAAAGAATGGTGGTCTACAGTTTCAAAGATTTATGCTATTTAACTCCAACTCTTAGCTAATTATTAAGGAAAAATATAAGGACTTTTGTTTAGAAAATGGAGATAAAGTAAATATTACATTGATTTACAATTTTTAGGACCTTTGGTGAATGTAGAACCTCCAACACCACAGCACACAGTCCTGTCTGCCGGTGGAGCCAAAGAACCAGGATTTACTTCACAGCTAGAGACACCAGAAGGTAATAGAAATAAATTAAATAAATGATTGAATAAATAAATCATTATAGGCCTAGTAAAACCTGTATATAAAGACCACACACAGGACCTAACAAATACAGTAAAACCTTTGTACATAAAGACACCCAAAGGACCTGAGAAAATTAAAGACCACTCATGGAACCTAAAAAATACAGTATAATCTCTATATAAAGACCATCCATGGGACTTAAGAGTGGAAAGGAATATTGACGTTTTATGTCCCCAGTCAAGTGCTTTTCTTTTATATTGAGGTTTTCAGTTGAGATGGAGGAGGAAACTAGAGTAACTTTGACAATAATTTTCTACACTAAGATCTGTCCAAGTGGAGATTAAGCCTACTGTAGGAACCACTGTGACTGTGACAGTGAAATTCTCTTTATATCCATAGAAAATCAAATAAATTTGAATAAAATTGATATTTTTCACTTACTTGTACCTAGTCGTAACAGGAAATTTGTATGCGCATCCGCCATTAGCCCAAAATATATCTGCATAGGGAAAAACGTTGGTGCTATGGGGATTTAACATGTTGAAAAACCATGCAAATGGCAGATTATGTTGCGCATATGACGTAAAACGTCACCAAGGACATCACTTCCGGTGTAAACATCGTCATTTTGGCATGTGTAAAATCCCCATACAGTCAACATTTTCCTTTCTACAGACATACCTTATGACAATTGCGGATGCGCATACAGATTTCCTATTACGACTAGGTACCAGTAAGTGAAAAATATCAAACTTTATTCAAATTTATTTGATTTTCTATGGATATAAAGAAAATTTCACTGTCACAGTCACAGTGGTTCCTACAGTAGGCAGTGAGCTAGAGAGGTGCTGTGATCTGGGTGTGCACTTTAGACCACTTGGCCATGTTCCCACCTTGACCCATATAAATGATTTTCCTATTACAAGGTTAATAATGATGTATTCTGGCCAATCATTGCAAAGAATTTCAGAGGTGGTAAGATGATGTGAGATATACATTTCTTGCACCACAGATTTAAAATTCCTTAAAAAGTGGGGTGAAAGATATCTCAATCCTGCACCACCACCCCTTTTGCAATATAAGCTACACATTCAATTTCCAACCAAAATTTATCTACGAAATCAGAAGTATATTCATGGTTGAGGACATGTTCATGTATTTTGTGGTGCAAGAAAAAGAATTCATCACTGCTTGTGGTTCCAGAAATCGAAATCTTGACCCTTGTGCTAATTATATTGTCCAGAACAAGGCTTGATGAGTTTTTAACCAAATATATCAGAATTATGGTTGAAATCTTGTACCCCAGATAGTGATTGATTTTGTAATTATGTCATTTTGTAAAAAAAAAATTACAGTGAACATTTCCCTCCAAATAAAATTTTGACTTTTACTCAAATTTCAGAATATGAAGGCTGGGCAACTGATGAAGAAACAAGGTCAGAAACAGATAAAAGAAAACGAAGGAGAAAACTAAGAGCTGAAGGAGGTATAAAACATAGGAGTTATGTATTCTCTAATTTGAGATGACCAACTCTAAACCATTATCAATATTTATTTACACTCAGTGTTTCCTTGAAAACTTTTATACCATAAGAATTTAAAAACAAAATAAAAAATGGCGAAATTTGTTTAACTAGTAATTGCCTTATCTGCATACATTTTCTGTACTAAAAAACCTGTGTACATAAATATACTTTAATGGTTGGTCTTTTTATTCCAGTTTTTTCTCCAAATAGATCTTTTCAATGTGCAGATTATGAAGTGGTTACATTTTATATCATTACCAAGTTTTCTTTACAGTAAAACCTTGATACATTGCCACAATTTGTTCTGTCAAATTTTGGTGTTATAAAGAGGTGGCAATAAATTGAGAAAGGCTTATAGAAAAACATAGAAGAAATAGATTTTGAGACTTGAAAATGATGTATAATCAAAGTAGTAAAGTTATCGGAGCATTATAATGAGGTTTTACTGTATTGCATTTGATTTTGAGTTACCTCTTTAATTGGCTTACTGATACTATTCTAGGTCCTGTGGTATCCGGAGGTGCTTGGTTGCAAAGCAGCAGTGAGAGTTTAGGTGCAGCAAGCATGCATTCAATGCCGGACAGGAAACCAGTCAGGGTACAATGGAAAGGAAGTACTCAGAGTATCAAAAGCAAAGGTTCCAAAGGGGGAGGTAGGTTATAATTATAAAGTAACACCTTTCTACCCTATAGACACATTAGACTCTCCCCAAATGAAATAAACATGATGTCTGAGGAGTTTGAGCATATATTTTTAGGGTCTTACTTCCTGTTAATGTTTATTAAATTCCTTGAACTATTTATGATATGCAACAAGCCATGAATTTTTTTCTACATATTAAATGGAAAACACTATTTTCAGAAAGTAAACATATGTATTAATGCCAATCCTAATGCTATCCATCTTTTGGGTGGATCCTCCTATACGCATATTTTTGATGAAAGGTCAAGTGGACATGTCAATGTTGTTAGACTAGAAGTGAAAGTTCATATAGGATCCTGTATATAGTTTAGTTTAATACCTGATAGTTATTGACTAGAAGGGAATTTGTTGCCTAGTTTTATCCCTTTTTTAGTTTTGTTCCAAAACATTACTATTTTAGATGCATACTTTCTCATAAGAATTTGTAGTTTGGTCCTAGATTGCTGGTATTTTAGATTTCTCATAAGATTTTGAAGTTTGGTCCTAGAATGTTTGCATTTTAGATGCATACCTATCCATAGTGTTTGCTTTTTCATAGGTAAAAGTTTTGAAGCTATTATTGTTAATGCATAGAATTGTTTATTTTTAGGAAATTGTTTTTAGAATATTTTCATTTTAATGAAATTTCATACATGTAAATAAGCTAGATTAATAGTTCAATAGTGTAACACACATGTGTAAACACACACATACACACAGAAATGCATATACATATACACACTCATATAGTTTGTAACCATTACAGTAGCTCATTTGATAGTGCTCACTTCATATGTGGTTGTCAGGGTTTGAACTTCTGCTGGGTCTGACCAAGACTTGAAAATAGGTAGTGACTGTTCTTTTGCCAAGCACTTGGCATTTAGAAATGAAACTCATGGAGTCCTTCAGAAGAGACCTAAAAACCCATTGCCCCACATCAAGGTAGTTGTGACACTTTTAAGAACGCTCTCTGCACATTGCTCTGAGCATACTGCGAAATTTCTGTCACTTCACCTAAAGCTGGTGACATCTTAATATAAGTGAAACATTCTTAACTGGAATGTAAAACCCCATTCAATCAATCAGTTAGAAAATCTGATAACCCCAATCACAGTAGGTGTATCACATTGAAGAACTCTCCTTGCATGCATGTTGCCTTGAGCACACTGCAAAGTTCACTTCACCTATAGCTGGTGACATCCTGATATAAGTGAAATATTCTTAACTGGGATGTAAAACTCCATTCAATCAATCAATGATATATTTTTACTACAGCAGTTTCAGCTAGATCTAATCAAAGCAGTACAGGTATTTTGCTATATAAATACATGCATGCTTAGTTCGTTTCTATCAAGAAACTTGTGGATCAGATACATGATATTAACTTTAATTTAAAAAAAAAAATTTAAAAAAATTGTGTCAAAAAAATTTGTGTCAGTGGATGATTATGAAAGCCAAGATTTACATTTATTCTTGCATAACTAAAAAAAAAGACATTTTTATGATTCCCCACCACCGAAGGTGGGGAATCATATTGTTTTCGTTCTGTTTCTTCTTCTTATTATTATTTTATTTTTTATTTTTATTATTATTATTATTCCGTCAGGACCATATGCTGTAGCATATCTCGGGAACGGCTTGATGGATTTAGATGAAATTTGGTACCAATAATCTGTTGTCTGTGTAGATAATCAAGACATGTTCATTTTCGTTATCTTGAAGGTGGGTGGGTGTACATTGCTTAATTTAATACGTAGTTAAATATTCGGGGAAACTAATTCTGAATGGACATAAGCTGGTTACGACACTTTAATCATACCAAGCAAATGCTTTCACCTATGAGTTAATCCGATTAGTGACCATCAAAAACTTCGCGATTTTTAAAACCACAGCTTGTCACGTCACACGCCTGTTATTAAAACCTTACACAATGAGCTGAATGGTGTATACAATTTGCCTTGATAGATCGTAGAAGGTTAAGCGTGTCGAAATGGCTTCGGGGTATTCTGTTAATCACTGACTGTGGAAGTAGAAGACTGCCCACTTTTTAAGTTAACACCAATGAAATTTCTCCTTTACTGACCGACACTTTCCTAATGACTGGTATGTCGTTTTGACCCTTTAACCGGACTTTATATACTGTGTTGAAATATATTGGAAAATTGACGCTATGGTGATGCATAAGATAAGAATTATATTAAAATTTGAAATGAAATTTAGAACATTTTTTGAAAAACTATTTTGTTCCCTTAGTCGTGATCACAATTTATGAGGCACCAATATTTATTTTTCCCGAAATCATACTCGTAAAATTAAGGCAAAAATTGTAAATAAAATTAAGTTATTATAACTACCATTTTGTATATTATAGGATAATTATTTTGTTGTAAACATTTCAAATTGATGTACCATTTCCATGAACATTGCCAAAATATTGTACTATATTGTATATACACTCATAATATATATATATATAATATATATATATATATATATATATATACACGGAAAATGAGGAATATTCTTGACCGAACGAAATATTCTTAACTAGGGTTACAAAAATTCATATATTTTGACTGAGTAGATATATCGTTATGATCATGAACCTCAAACATATAGGAATAACCGATATAAGTCGCGAAATTAAAATACGATGTGTATTGCGCATTGAATCACGATTATTAATCAATAAACTTTTTTAAAAAAATTAAATAAACATCACAAAGGGTAACTTTTATTATATTTTATTTTGGATTTTACAATAATCCCGAGTCCATCTGTGTTTATACTGTCTGACGACATCGGGAGGGCACCTGGGTATATCCTCATGCAATGTCGACACCCTCCTATATTACCTGGATCTACCTGCCCATAATTAGAAGGTCTTACATTCACACCTAAGACAACGATCTTAATCAACTCATTCTTTAAGACCAGTCGTTAATTACTGTGTTTATTCAGTGACACTCGCCAAGCCGTCACTGGCTTCAATGTGTTATCACCTGTTAATTACTGGTGACCAAGATACCGGTGAACTTTGAAAACTTGTGGCCAGAAAAATCGCAAAGCGCCGTTTTTTGTCGCCAGTTAAAGAAAAAAAATCGCAATTGGCGATGTTGGCGATGCCCAGCGCAAACCCTCCCATACGTGTTCATTCATTGTAACACGCGGCGACGCCGAATCAGAGGCCTGAGAGGGGTTCTTCGAGTTTTCTTATTCAATGAAATTCATTGAAAACGTCACTTGCTATGCCGAGAAGGCCTTCCAATGTACGATTTTTCTCAGCCGAAAACTTTAATTTAAATCTACTTTAACTTTCAAAGAAATCTAAAAAAGTAATCAAGGTATGATTTTTTTTAGTTTACCAGGTCGGCGCTGTACAAATGTACTTCAAACACAACTGCCTTTAGAATGTAACCGTTCATCAAGGCAATATATACACAACATTAAAAACGCATGTGAAGCGAAAATCACAAAATTTACCTGTTGATTAATAACTAAACAACAACATCTCATCTCTTGTTCATTTATTGTTTTATTCAATCTTGTAATTCATATATGAAGGGCCGTAACTTTGATGTAAGACTATCTGCACATGCAGGTACCCGACTCGACTAGTGTATTACGTCAAATGTTGTATGTGTCAAAAAGTATCCTTTTTGGCGACACAGTAATGAAATTGTCAACCAAATTTTACAACTGGCGATTTGCTTAGCGACAGACTTTTCCAACCCAGCGCTAACCTTGCTAGGGTCTTTTCACCAGATATATGCCATAAATTATTTATGGATGGTGGGGAATCATACGTAACTGGTATCCCAGTTACAATCTCTAGTTATGTTTATTTTTGTGAAATTTTCAAGATGCAAGAATAAAAATTTCATGAATTTTGTTATTATTCTCTTACACATGCTCTGACCGTTACCCCTTATGACATGAAAATGAAAGTATGCAAATATCTTGACATGATGAATCTCATGAGAATTAACCGCTGGCAAAAGTTTTCTGATTTTCAATATTTTGTGCAACTAAATTACAAGTGTATAATAAATTCGATATGTATCTCGCAGCAAAAATGTTAAATACTTTCAGAAAAAAATCATTTTTCTGGGTATATTTGTTTGTATTTCTAGTATGATAATCATGTATGATCCACAGCTTCTTCCAGGATTCTTAATTTCTTGATTATTATTTTAGCTCAGATGCATGGCATACATTATTTTAATTAAATGCTTTACTTTTGTGTAGGACTTGTTCTTCCTTGTAGAGTAGTCCCACTTCTGTGGATTTAATTGAGAAATTAAACTATATGATCTATCTGACATTTTTCTGAAAAACTATCTATACTCCATTGTTTACATAAATGCATCTCTCTCTCTCTCTCTCTCTCTCTCTGGTTCAATACTGCTAAACTTAATTTTTTAAAATTAATGTCCTAAATATAATTCAAAAGCACAAGCAGTATCTGATTCTTCTGAATATTTTAAGTCCTTATTTAAATTTCTTAATTAGTATGAAGGTTTCTGACTGCTTTTATAAAAATGAGTAATGCTTTTACTATCTAATATTCTCTCTAAATCATTTTCATTCTTTTTCTTCTTTTTTTTCATGTTTGCATGTATGCATGAAAAATTTTTCAACGTCTGATTTTTAGAATTTTACCATAATGCTTCTAATGTCTCTCGCTTACTTCTTGCCTTATTTTACAGATTACAGTACTTTACTATTTTTATTTCTTCATTTGTGCTTATTTCTGTTATAGTTTTAATTATTTTTCCAATTTATTGTACAAATTAAAAAAGGACTTTGGGAACTTTTGGCTATTCATGTTGTTCTGTCAAGAAACCAACTTCATTCGTAAAACAGACTGTCCGTTAATGCAACATACCAATTTGAAATATGTCACAAAAAAATTTAAAATAGATTTTAATAAGAAGAATAAACTGGAAAAAACTGGATAAATTGACCTTGGTATTTATAATTCTGAAGTTACCTTTTTTTATTCTGATTTTAAAAGCCACCTGCTAAGAAAAAATGGTTTTCCTAAGCAAACTTAGTAGATTTGCCTTGACTATGTGAATATGAAATGTAAATTCCATCAATCACAGATTCCCAAAAATATGGGGTTTTTTGACAGGTTTGAATGTATAAACAAATACCTTTAATTATTTTATAATTTTTTTTAGCCGGAAGTGGATTGGAGGATTCTGTCAGAGGCAGTGTTATTATTGGTCCAGGTGGAGAGATGATGAATGTGGGCGGAGCTATACACCCAATACCTCGTCAAGATGTGTCTGCCACAGTTATTGACCATGTCCATGATGCTAACAAAGATAAAGGTAAAACATTACTATGACACCTAATGTAGTTCAAATCTCTAGTTAAATGTACCACTGTGGTAGCTCAGTTGGTAGAGTGCTCGCTCCGTAAGTGGAAGGCCGTGGGTTCGATCCCCGGCCGGGTCTGACCCAAGACTTGAAAAGTGGGTAGTGACTGTTCTTTCGCCAAGCACTCGGCATAACGAAATGAAAGTCACAGCTCTTTCGGATGGGAACTTAAAATAAACGAGGTCCCGTGTCAAGGTGAGCTTGGCACGCTAAAGAACCCTGCTGTATAATGCCATCAGCGCAACGCACAGGCAAAATTTCTGCACCTTCGCCTATAACTGGTGACGTCCTGATATAAGTGAAATATTCTTGACTGGGACGTTAAACATCATTACTTAACTGAACTCAACTCAACTCTAGTTAAATGTTCTTTGATTAAACACTCATTTCTAGAAACAGAACAGATAGTAAAACATTGTCTATCTGTCCATACATACTTATGTGCCTCTGTAATAGTGTGTCCAGACTACTCTTTCACCACTGTTGGTGATATTTTTACTACATTTGGTATGTTTGTTCACCAGAATATAACATCATTAAAGCTAGAAGGAGAGCAAATTCTGTGCAATTTTCTCAGAGTAATTTTCCCTTTTGAAATTTTAATTATGTTTTTGCAATCTTAACCAACAGTTTATTATGAAAAATGTAAATCTTACTACAACTTAGTGCTGTTCATGTTTAAAATACTACTATTCTCATGGTGTAAGTTTTCTTCATCAACATTTTTAAAAATTTTTTTTAGCATATTAAGTTTTTGACTTCTGGTTTCCCCTTTGAATGTTTACATCAGAAACGTGTGTCAGTCAACAGTTAACAGAAGGGGGAAAAATTGAAAAATGATCTACTCATGTAATTTACGCACCCCCCAAACTACAACTTTATTTTTACTTAAAAAAACTGCACAAATTACATGGGTTTTTACGGTACTCATACAAATTAAAGTTACAATAGAGCTCATTGTAAGAATTAAGGAATAATCATGAAATAACTCATAAATATGACTTATACAGAGACGTGCAAAAAGCATTCGGTCACTTTGTAAAATCCTTCTTTATTTCATATAAAACCATGTGTTTTTAAAAAATTGTCAAAAATTTATTTCTTTGTCAATTTCCATGATTTTTTCACTGTTAAATGTAAAATTAGTTGAAGTTTGTTCTAAAAATAATTAGAAAGGTAATTTCGTTGTTTTCAATAGTTAAACATTTTAAATTTAACAGACTTGTTTTAAAAAAATGAAATCTACTACATGTATATAATCATACTTTATATCTCAGTTGAATATTTAGCATGCTGTTCACCTTATGTTTTCTTGAATGTTATAAGATGGACAATAATTTGAAAATTAGTGAAAGAAACTACAACTAATTTTTGATTTATCAGTGAAAATTTTTTAAAAATTGACAATGAAATAAATTTTGAGAATTTTTTATGTACATACAGTTTTATATGAAATAAAGAAGGATTTTACAAAGTGACCAAATACTTTTTGCACGGGTCTCTATGTCCTATTAATGGTGATTTTTTCCCCTCTAAAATTCAGAAATGGCAAGTGAAGAATCTGATGTTGATGAACCAGATGAGTGGAAACAGAACATACGACCTCGTCACACAGAAAAATATGCCAATAGAAGAGGTAGATATCTAGTTTTTCGTATCAAAATATCTGCTTTGCTAAACCATTTTAGAAGTGTGAAATTTGTAGTAGAATTTGATAAAAAAAAATATATAATCTTAAGTTATATTATTTCTAAATCTGGTACAATTTAATTAATAAGTTTACTATTTCAGCAAATACATGTATATTCAAGATATTTTAATTGTAATAGATTATGAAGTATTTATTGTGTGGATATATTTTTGTATTTTAACGAACCATTGATTACATTTTTATATAGATATTTGAAGTTGAATATGAATTTTTTTTCTAGATACTCTCTGCTGTGTGCAGAAGTCATTTTGTTTTGCTTACTTTTATTGAAATTTGTGACTGTTTTGCTTTCCTTTTGAATTTTAAAATATTTCTTGATATTAAGACAGGTTTTTAAATACTTGCTTAGAACAGCTTAATAATTTCTATGTATATTTTCATTCAGAAAATGGAAAATTATCAGTAAGACTTTTGTTCAATTTTGTTTATTTATTTATTTATTTTTTTTTTTGTTTCACAAGTACTTTATTTATTTTATTTTATTTTTTACAATTTTTGTTGCAAAGCAACAACATGTATTTTAAATCTTTTTAAATTTAATTCAAGATGAAACAAATATTCAATGTTTTGTTTTTTTTTTTTAATATTTCAATTATGCATGTTGAACATTTCTTGATCAATATTTTAATTATTATAATTTCACAATATAATTTATTTATTTTCTTATGATATATATTTTTACAAATACCTTTTTATATTTCATAATTTAAATGATAAAATGTCCAGTTATTGTATATTTCAAGTGTCTCTTAATGCCTGTTTTCTCATTGGTGAATTAGAAACTTTAATGTCTCTCAATACCTGATTTCTCATATGTCAATCAAATTTTAAATGTCTTAATATCTGTTCTTTCATTGGTCAATCAGAAATTTCAAATTACTCAATATCGGTTTTCTCATTGTCCAGTCAGAAATTGTACATGACTCTCAATAACTCATTGGTCAATCAGAAATTTTAAATGCCCGTCATTATCTTTTTCTCTTTGGTCAATCAGAAACTTTAATGTTTCTCAATATCTGTCAATCAGAAATTTTAAACATCTTTCAATTTTTTCATTGGTTGATCAGAAATCGATTACACGAGTGGTGATATTGACGCGACTATGTCAATGCATTCATGGAGTTACCTTGCTCATGACGATCCTGAGTTAAAATTAACCATGATGAAAGGTAGATCCCGCAGTGTACCAGGATATCCAATAGATGCAGGTAGACAGTGTTACCATGGAAACACATCCCACATTATCAGATGTCATATTACACGATTGATGCACTGTACATCATGTTTTGGGCCTGCAGAATATATAAAGATTTTAACATGAATGTATTCATGTTACACAAGTGTTGCACCACTCATTATTCATGTGTTGGTGACCAATGAACATTTAAATGTTTTAACATGGATGTATACTAACAGGATTATGTTAACAGGACATTTCTTTCATTAGTGAATGCATCTAAAACTGATTTTTGGACTGTGTATGATACAGTGCATATGTAAGACCAAAACAGAAATTTTCAAATTTTAAGTTATAGAACAGCCTTTCTCTTGAGGGGCCTCAATGGCCAAGTGGTCTAAATGCAACAATCTGAATTGCCTCTGTGAGTCTCACTACCTAGGTTGGAATTCCACTCTAGCAGATCCTAGTGTGAAAAAGGTTGTCAGTTTGTTTATCCATTAGGCCTTGAAGGACTTCAGTGGCTCTAAAATGGCTTCTTACAAACCACAGCAAATCTCATCTCTTAGATTTGAATTCCACTCCACCAGATCCTAGTGTGAGAAAATTTGTTAGATTTCTTACTTATGGTTTTCTATGGACACTCTATGCTCTTCCCCCCCCCCCCCCTGGAAAACTGATTAGTAGTAAAAGGGTCACTAATGGTTTTCTCTGAGCTCTGCTCCATCCAGAAACTGATCTCAGTATTAATTAAAGAATCCTGAGTATGACACGGCATTATTACTCCTCTCCACTACATTTTGCCCGTAGACATTATGCTGCCAACTGTTCTAGTTGCATTTTCAAAACAAAAGAATACCATCAAAGGGAACTAATTACCTATTAACTATCAATGGATTTTGTCAAGATTTATTACTCTGTTTAATTTCTTCTGAACATTTTATTTTTATTAATTTAGCCCTTACATTACAGATCACAGTACCTCTCACTGATAAGGTGGCCCAGTGGTCTAAAGGGTGTGCTTTCCAATCACAGGGCCTAACCCCATGGGCTTGAATCCCAATTTGGTAGTTTCTAGTGTGAGAAAATTTGTCAATATGCAGAAGATCAGCAGTTTTTTTCCACCCTTTCTGAAACTGACCATATTAATATTGGTGAAAAGAATCTTCAAAGGGGCATAAAACTCTACTACTCATTCAACTCTTACAAACGTCTGTCAAACCAAGTGTGGAATGGGAACCTGCAACCATCTGCTTCTGGAATAAGCATATATCAATACATGTTTGCTAACTGGTTATTTGATCAGAATCTAACTCTTGCACTTGTATGCAACACAGCACTGAGTTAGACTGCCAATATTAGCACTAAGTGGGACAGGATTGAAGCACTGAACTGTCCACTCATCACATTTAAATTAATGCATCGGTGTTTGTTTTAGGAGAAATAATTGGCAATTTGTTGATTTTCTTATTCAATATTTCATGTTTAAAGTAGCTATTTTTTATTTCTTTTAGTTCTAGTTTTGACACAATAAAATCAATGCATCAGTGATAATTATATAAGAAATAATTGGCAATTTGTTGATCTCTAGTATTCAATATTTCAATTTAATATTAATTTTCAATTTTTTTTCTCCAAAGATGTATGTAAATAAATTTTATCAAACCATTCTAGTTCTTATGATAATATAAATAAAACTAAGTAACATTTTTATATATTATACTATGTGTATTATCAAAGATGTTCTATGATTATATATGAAGTCTCATGGTTGTCTTTTTGTCATGTGACTAATTTTAGATATTTATTTGTACAATTCATTGGGTAGATTTAGATTTATACAATTTATACAACTTATAATGTTTACTCACTGCTAGTTTTCTCAATGTATGAAGCAGATCTTTATGTCACTTCACAGGAACAATCTTTTATTGGAGTAAACATGGTAAATCTGTCATTAGCTATCCGTATTTTGGTCATGAACATGGTTGGGAAAACATGAGTTCCCATTTGAATTACAGTTTTGAAATGGCATCCCATTTCAGTTATAACTTGTTGCTATTCGTTTACTGATAAGTGAAAGTGAATGTATTTTTATCTTTTATTATTATTTGGTATGTATTTTCTTAATATTTTGTAATAATAAAAATTATATGTTTAGATTACAGTACTTTAACTTTGGGATGATATACATTTTCATTACAGCCTATTTCCCACAAGAAATGACAATTCTAAGTCGGGCAACAGAAAAGACCGAAGAAGGTCTTGAGACAGACAGAACGAAGGATGAAATTGTTCAAGATATAGGGTCGGTACATATCCCAGCACAGCCATCTCCGAGTGAGAATACTCTTCAACCAGAAAGCTCAATGGAGGGAGGAAAAATGAGCCGCCAAACTACTGGAGATACACCACAGAAAACGTTGTCTGACCTACATGCTGATCTAAATGGAGGTCAAAATGTTGAAAAGAGAGATGACCGTATTTCTGAAGAAGGGGACACAATTACCACAGAGAAAGGTCGAAGTGAGATAACTGGAGGAGATTATCAGCACACTACTGACCTTGAGAATATTTTGTCTGAATCAAGTGGTCAAATTGATAGCACAGAGCCAGAAGGTGGCCGTAGATCAAGACGAGCCTCAATTCAGAAGCAGAATTCTAGAACAAGTGTTAGAGGTGAAAGTTCAAGGGCTTCCATTCACAAACGTTTATCAAGACAGGAAAGTATTTCTAGTATTACTATTCAACAGAGAGACACAACATCTGACACTAGAAGGGCGTCCGTTACACCATCTATGAGCAGACGACAGACTAGAGCATCCCTCCATATTGATGGAGAGCCTTTACTAACCCCTGTAGAACCAGAGCCAGAAACAGAACCAGAAAAAGAAGAATCTCAAATTGATGGTTCTCCTGAAGTCGTTGATGTGGAAAGAAGCACTGACGGGTCACCAAAAGAACTTGAACCAGCAGATGGGTCGACAAAGGAATCTGAACCAGCAGATGTATTCGAGTCAGAAAAGGCATCTCCAGTTGAGGAGGCAAAGCCAGAAGAAGGTGGAGAAGATTTAACAATTGAGAATGAAATTACCTCCCCTACTACTACTCCTCCTGCTGCTACCACCCAAAACCTACCTCCCCAAGAACCTGAACTTACCCCAGAACCTGTGCTTGTACCAACAGGCCAAGGTCTGTGAATTTATTATATATATTCGACAGCACAGAATTAACAAAGCAGTGTAACGAATAACCTTTGACCTTGAGCATTGGATATGATGCACAGACTTGGTGTTATTAACCTTTGACCTTTGATTTATGGATACCATGCACAGAATTTTAACCTTTGAGTTTGAGCAGTGGGATATGATGCACAGACTTTGGTGTTATTAACCTTTGACCTTTGAGTTATGGATTCCATCATGCACAGAATGGTGTGTTAATTGATACCAAGAGGAAAGGTCTAACACTGTTATTTTTTCCTCAAATTATCACTGTTTTGATTTTTTATGAACATTTATCACATTTATGCATTTTAATATTGTTTGTTGTGGTTATTTTAACTTTAATTAAAATCACGGATTTGTTAAGATTTTCACCTTTGTTTTTCAGAAAATTTTACCATTTTGCTTTCTTTATTTATTATTATTGTTTCTCTCATAAGAAAGCCGTCAGGAAATATGTCAAATGACACAATATCAATGTCACATGATACAGTATCAATGTCACATGATACAGTATCAATGTCACATGATACAATGTCAATGTCACATGATACCATTTCAATGTCACATGATATATTATTAAAAGTCAATTGAATGCCAAAGTTTTTGGCCTTTGTTTTGCTGCCATATTTGGGGTACTTCACTGTTTTTGGGAAAAAAACATCAATGTGCTTATTTTGTTTCTAATTTCACAGAAAAGCTTAGTTAAGTGTCTTTGATTTTTTTGGGGAAATTTCTAAGTTTTGGTATAAAAAAAGAAAATTCAATTTGAAAGAAGAATGCAGAATGGTCAAATTTACACAATTGTTTATTGAATTTTTAAAAATTTTTGCATGTCAAGTTATGTTTAAACTATTACATGGGTTTAATTAATAATTTTCACTTTCAGAAAATGGTTCTTTATGAACATTTTTAGCACATTTACTTAATATGGTTCTTGAATATTTTTAAAGCAGATAATATCTCATAATTTTCACAAGAACTTATTGGAATTTTGAACAGTCACTACTTATTTTCAAGTCTTGGTCATACCTGGCCTGGGTTTGAACCATGACCTCCCACATATAGAGTGAGCATTTTACAAACTGGTCTACATTATAGACCTGAGAAAATGTAAGAAATTGAACCTCAAGTTTGTTTTTATTACCGGGTACATTTTATTGTTGTAAAATTGTGAAATATTTTCTGTAGCCATTAATGAGGACCCAATTTCAGGAAAATTTAATGCACTAAAAAATACTCAAGTTCTATTTATTTGATCTTCTAGTCTGAAATACTAGTACATATATATATTTTCAAAATCAGTTTTTAATGCATGTTAGTGTTTTATTCAGCCTATTTAAGTTGTATGGTCCTGAGGTTAAACTCAAAATATTTGACTTTTTCTCTTGATTTTTATTGTAATTTTCCATGTACATGAACTTTCATTTTTTTTTGATTTTTAAGAAATTATTGTATTTTAATATTTGCTGATTCTGTATAAAGTATCTGTGAATTGATCAAAAAAAAAATTTTTTTACTTTCTTATTGTTTAATACTATTACTTTTGTTTAATACTATTACTTACATTTATTTTTATTTTTTTTAATATTTTTTCATTTAGCAACATTGTACAGCCTGTTTTAGGTATTCCTAATCAGCAATTTGTTGAGTAAGAGACACCTAAACTTTGTCAAGTTTTTTTGAAATTTCTTTACATTTAATATATTTAATTGATGAAAGTTTCATATTGTCCAAACAGCTTTGGAAATTTGACCACCAGTTCCTAGAGTTTTGTTATTTTTTATGATGTAACATTTTTATAATTACAGAGTCTGTCAAATCTGAGTTATCGGAAGAGGAAATTGTTGGCGCTTTGACTGAACATGCTCAGAAGATTGCCACAAGTGTTTTGAGTCAGGAGGAATCTGGTGCTAATCTAGAAGCAGACGTCAGGGTAAACTTATTTTAATGGCATTCATTTGTGTGCCATGCCATATAAATACTGATGTAGCAAAAAAAATCTTGCTCCAAAACTTTTTAAAATACTTTTGATCCTGGTCTTATATTTTTGTCCAAGAAGAAATTCTGGTGATTTATTGGGTCTGTTTGTTCTGATTACAAGCAATTAGGTCTAGGCAAATGTCATAGTTTTGTAAGCATCAATCATAGCACCAAATGAATGCAGTGGAACATTGGTGATTTGTGTCCCAGTCAAAATATACTTATATCGAGGTGGTCAGTTCATGGATCTTTGAGGGAACCCGAGTTTTAAGAGAGAACCATAGGCCTTCAGCTTGTTAACTGACAATTAAACTGGGATATGCCGGTAGAATTCATTTTCTAATAGCCAAGGCTACTAAAATATTGCCAGCATGATATTCATGTGTTATATGTTGCCAACTCATAAAGACAAATCCTTGTCCAACACATTTTAGCTCACCTGCATGTGGCAGCCTTCAGAAATGATTTATTGTATATATAAAGGCCCTGGTTTCACAATCATTCCTTGGCTAAGATTTTCCTTAACTTAAATCTAGCAAATTTTGGCAAGCTCTGTTTGGAACTACGAACAAATATTTTTGTAAAAACTAAATGCAGATGTCATAAGCTTGATATAATCTTTAAAATGACACCTTAAATTTCCTAATATCTGAACAATTAACAAAATTATAAAGGTTCTTAATTTGCCAGATTTAAGTTAAGGAAAATCTGAAGTTAAGAAATGATTGTGAAACTGGGGCCTGGAAAGCTACCTGAGCAATGCCACCCTCTGCTTGAAAATATGTATGGTGTATCTCTTGTTGTTGGGCCTACAAAGATTTCAAAATAAAGTACCATTGCTTATAAATAAGTAATGATGATGAATTTTAGCTTTACTGTATGTGTAAAGCATTCTTAACGTGGTCATAGTTTATCTAGAGAAATTTTTATTTAATTTTAGCGTGCAGCTGAGTTATGGATGGAGCTACATCCACCACGACAAATTTCAAGATGTCAATCGATGCAGGAACTTGCCAACAGAGTAGTATGGAGATTTAAAAAATGACTGTAAAAATACTTCAAGTTTTGTTGGTGTCTGAATTTGTAGGAATGTGTAGTGGTTTTGAAAAATAGTTTTAAAATAACTGATTGAAGTTTCTAGGGCAGTTTCTTAAAAAAAGGAAATTCAACAGGGTCTGTATACGTGATCAATATTCAATGTACTGTTAATCAATGAGTTGAAAATTGGCAAAAAAAGATTATTTCTGGCAGAGAAAAAACAAAACGAGAAACAAAGATTTTAGACAACCCCCCCCCCCCCAAAAAAAAAAAAAAAAAACAAGAACAAAGTTTCAGGCTAAACAGAAAACAAGAAACAAAGATTTCCAGCCAAACAAAAAATATAAGTTGAAAAGAAACACAAATACTTCAAGTAAAAAAAAAAAAAAACAAATAAAACAACGAAGAAGTTCAGGTGAAATAACCCCAAAACAAAAACATAGATTTCATGTGAGACAAACAGACCCTGTTATTTTCTTTAAAAAAAAAAATGACAAAGATGTTGATTTTGATAACGTTGTTAAACACATGTATTAACATTTTGTTGTGTGGACTGTCTTAATAAGTTTGCTCTTTGTCAAATTATTATTGTATGAATACACTTTGGATAATTATGTCACTTCTTAATCACAATTTCAGAGCTTCAGTGAAAAGAGTGCTTCGGTAGGAAAACAAAATTGTTCTTAAATTTTCCTCTTCTTACATTCTATACCATTCTGCCCTTCTTTTTAATGCATATTCTGTATAAATGGAAATATTGACTGGATGGGTTTTAATTGTATGCATGTTTGGACAAATATGTGAAACAAACTCTCAATACCAAAACTTTTGACACCAAAAACTGCAAAATGAGTTCTTGATACCAAGCCGTAAAAGTTTATACCAGTCAATATTTCTATTTGTACAGCATCAATCTCTAGTAAACCTGCCTACCTTCTAATCTAACTTTTGTTTCATATGGTAACCATAGCAACCATATTTTGTTTCATATGGTAACCATAGCCAACCATATTTTAAGTCTTAGGTTTAATTTGTCTAATGACAAGGGGGGGGGGGGTCTTTGATGTTTTCTATGAATATCAAACTGCGTGGTGTAATATTGTTTTACATTTCAGTAAAGAATTCTTTCACTTATATCAAGGCAATGAGATTTAAGATGGTGGAGGAAACAGGAGTCCTCAGAGAAAACCACAGACTTTCGGAATGCTAAAACTTTTATATATTAGTGTACAAACATTCTCACACTAGGATTTGTCCCAGTGGTATTCAAATCTTGATTCTAGGATTCATTGTGATTGGTAACCCAATGCGTAAGACCACTTGCCAAGGCCTCATTGAAAATGAAAGTTATACCTTTAAGTCAGTTTCGAAACCTAATATTAACCTTATGATAAATATAAGTGCCGAGCATCACATGGAATTCCATCTAACTCATATTAAATGGATTCTGTTAAATTAATATTCAATGGATTCCATGGAACTCATATACATTTTAGTAATTTTTATTTCTCTCTGGATCTTCATCTTAATTAAAATATTCTCTCTATTGCTTCCTTTTCTAGTTTAGATTTCATTCATTTTCTTGATAACACCATCACCCAAGTTTTTAAATACTACCTATTGCATGTTGTTTAGTTACTGGTGTAAGGTTTAAATTAGATGAATCGTAGACTTACCCTTCTTTTTCAGATCTTTGTTCAGTGGAAAACCCATGTTTCTACTTTCACTTTAAATAAACTTTGTTTCAGCTGTTATTTCTGTGTCGTTCATACTAACAATATGTCTAGTCTTAGACTACTAGCTGTATTTCAAAAGCATGTTGAAAACAAAACTTTATTACATGTATTATGAAATGTTTAAATTTTTTGTTGAAGTTTTCTAAAATATTTTATGGACAGGCAAGCTACATTACTTTTGACAGTTTCTTATTTCTCTTAAATATCTTCTTTTCTAAACACACACATGTCTTTCTTGTACTTCATATTCAGAACTTGCTTTTCTTCAGACGTGTGAGTTTTTTTGTGTCTAAATATATCCTCTTTTCTTTCTTTTTTGTCTTAATATATTTCTAGATCTTGTTATTCTTGTCAATATATCTTGTCTTTCCATCTTCTTTTTTGTCTTTTTATACATACTTCTAGAATTTGTTTTTTGTTTTTATTAAAAAAAATGAGTTTATTAGATGTGTATATTTTTATTTTGTTCACAGTGTGCATATTACTTGGTAAATAAAGATAGGTTTGATAGTAGAATTTATTAGAAAAATATTTTTAATTTTATGGTATTCAGCATATCTTCCAAAAAAAAATTTTAACTGAGTCAATGGTATTTATAGGATTCTTGTTAGTTTCCATTAAAAATTCCACTATGGTAGCTTAGTTCATAGAGTGCTCACACTATGTTGGGGAAATCAGGGCTCAAATTCTGGTCAGGTCTTACCAAGACTTTGAATAGGTACTGACTATTCTTTCACCAATTTCCGGTACATGGCACTTAGAAATGAAAGTCAGAGTCCCTCAGAAGAGACCTCAAAAACTGGTGATTGGTGTCACAGTAGACATGGTAAGCTAAAGAACTGTCCTTAGTACACTGCAAAGGTGAAAATTTCTGTCTAGTTTAAAAATGGAACTAAATTGGAAGACATGCTGATACCATTTATTTTCCAGGCTAGTACATGTTTGAAATATAGATTTTTGAATTTTACCAACTTTTATTTAAATATTTTGGCATTTTTGAAAATTTTTGGCATGGCAGCCATTTATTTAGTGTAAGATTCGATCAGTGTTGTAAGTTTTGCTAGGGTAAATTTTGTAGCTAGCGTACATACCCCAATTAGAATTTTAATATTTTAATTATGGCCTGTGTTTTTGGCATTTTTAAAAATTTTGATATTGTTAATTGGCATTGCATCCATTTATTATTTGTGAGATTTTTTTTTACATTTTGCTATTTTGCTAGGGTGAGTTTTTAGGTAGCATATCCCAATTAGAATTTTAATATTTTTTTATTATGCTAAGTCTTTTAGCATTTTTTTTTTAAATTGATATTGTGGCCATTTACTATTCATAAGATTTCATAAATGTTTTTATGTTTTTGCTAGGGTGAGTTAATAGCTGACATTATTAAAAGATGATAAATGGTTTGGCATTTTTGAAATTTTGGTATAGTTAGTGTTTTACTATTTTTATGAAATTTTGTCAATTTTATATTCATTTTGTATGTTTGTAGCTAGTATATCCTGATTTTAAAATTTGATTGTGGTGCCATGTTAATTACCACTCGTTATGTACTTCTTTGAAGTACCCAAATGTGTCATTGAAACTAGCTCATTTATATCATAATTAATTGCCACTGAACTAACAAAAAGTTAAAATATGTAACTTAAATAAATCAATGTAGTTTTCCAAAAATTTTCAATATTGCAGTAGAAAAAAATAAATTTTTACATGACATCATTTGATGTGGTTTCTATTATTATTCCAATTGTTCTTGTAGCAGAAAGTTGCAAATTTTTGCTAGTCACATTAGAAGACTTGCCAAATGTATTGTTGACATGATTAAATTAATTTATTTGTCAATTTATTTGTTATTTAATAAACTGTTTTTAGGTTTATGCATTAGCAGCGGTAATGTTTACATTGAATTTTCAATATTTTACACAAAATTGCACAACTATGGAGATTTTAGACATAAAAAATGACACTTTTAAAATTTTAATATAAATATCCAAATCATATACCATGTGATACCCCATAACATTGTGAAGAATTTATATATAATGAGGTTTGCTGGCATACAGCCTGATATTCCAAAACCTTTGTTCGGAGCAATTTTTTAAGTTGGATATGAAATCGTATCAGTCCATGTTTTCCCTTAAAAACATCAATTTTTCGGAAAATTAAGAAGTTAACATTTTTCAAAACGTCCCACATTTAAACATTTATGGTTGTTGATCATGTGGTACATTGGGGAACCCCCTTGCTTAAAAATCCATTGTAGCTACCGGTAGTTGAAAATTGTCATTTGCACAAAACTTGGCATAATTCCTTGAAATTGCTTCATAATGTTATATCAGTTTCTAGTAGAAGCAGTAACTCCAAACATATGTAATTGGATATCATGTGGTATACATTGTTATATGATTGAATTTCATTGGTGAATGGTCAGTAAGTTAAGGGGTAAATTTCATTTCATTGGTGGTTGGTTAGAAAGTTAAAGTGTATGCACTGTATTTGGAAATAGATCTTTTTCAAGGGTTGAAAGACATATGAGTATCTATGACACCTCTTGGGAGTACAGTTTTAGTTTTATAAAAAATGTGAATAAAAATTACATAATTTTGACACTCGTAAAGCAC
Source organism: Anadara kagoshimensis (assembly GCA_021292105.1). Taxonomy (NCBI): domain Eukaryota; kingdom Metazoa; phylum Mollusca; class Bivalvia; order Arcoida; family Arcidae; genus Anadara; species Anadara kagoshimensis. Next base: position 19,224,269 of record CM037870.1, on the reverse strand, counting down.
ATACAACTGGTGTCTAGAATATATTAGTTTGGAAGAGGTAGGGCTAACAATAGTATGGTAAGGTTGTAGAAACTGCAGGGATAAGTGGTGATGGAGAACTTTACAATTTATTTCAAATAATTTTATTTTCAATTAAAGTTTAAAAAAAAAATAAAAAAAAAAAATAAAAAAAAAACTATTGATAGGATTATCAATTTTATTAAAATATGACAATTAAGTAACAAAAGAAAAAAAAACCAAGGTATTTATATACAGTAAAACCTCATTGTAACCCACCTACCTACCTACCTCCAAAAGCTTCATAACAAATTTCAAAGCCCTTGATATTTTCAAGGTTTAGGCAATCATTGGAGCATAAATTACTTAGATTTTTAGCTCACCTGAGCCGAAAGGCTCAGATGAGCTATTGCTATCTATCACCGTCCGTCGTCCGTCGTTCGTCGTTCGTCGTCCGTGGTTCGTCGTCCGTCGTCCGTCGTGCGTCGTGGGTAAACTTTACATTTTAATCTTCTCCTCCAAAACTACTGAGTCAAATTTGATGAAACTTGGTGATTATTATGCCTGGGTAACAGGCTTTTAAAATTGTGTTCGGGGTTTGACCACGCCCAACAATATGGCTGCCGTTACTATAAATAGCCAAAAGACAAAAAAATCTTCTTCTCTGAAACCAAAAGGTGCAGGCAAATTTTGATTGGATATTTGGATTCAGGATACCTAGATACACTATAATTGTGTTTTTCATGAAAATTGAATGAAAAATAGTTTACGCGTTTTTTGCGTAAAATTATGTAATTTTTAAAATGAGACATTTATTGTTATAACTTCATAATGGCTGAAGATAATTGTATGGAGTTTTCACTGTTGATCTTGTCTTGCGATTTTCTTCTGATTGATGTCAAGGTCAAAGGTCAAGGTCATGTCCCAGTTTTTTACCTTTGATAAAAAATGCTATTTTTTAAACATTTCTGGTGATAATGATGTAGGATTTTTGGTTAATTGTAGGTATTGACATGACGATCATTTTGATATATCGATTAAGTTCATGGGTTCAAAGGTCAAGGTCACAGATGTACGAGTTTACCAAAATAGTTAATTATCTGCAAAACTATGAACTTTTTGTATAGGCATGCATATTAGAATATTGTAGGTAATGGCCCAATGGTCATTTTGATATATGAATAAAGGTCATGAGTTCAAAGGTCAAGGTCACAGATGTGAATGAATACCTGAATGGTTAATTATGTTGAAAACTGTTAACTTTTTGTATATGCATGTATATTAGAATATTGTAGGTATTAGCCTAACAACCATTTTGATATATGAATGAAGGTTATGGGTTCAAAGGTCAAGGTCACAGATGTGAACAAGGTCTGAAATGATTATTTATCTCAAAAACTATAAACCTTTTGTATAGGCATGTATATTAGAATATTTAGGTATTATCCTAATGATCATTTTGATATATGAATGAAGGTCATGGGTTCACAGGTCAAGGTCACAGATGCGAATGAATACCTAAATTGTTAATTATCTTGAAAACTATTAACTTTTTGTATAGGCATGTATATTAGAATATTGTTGGTACTGGCACAGTGGTCACTTTGATATATGAATGAAGAGCATGGGTTCAAATTTCAAGATCACAGATACAAACAAGTACTGAGATGTTTATTTATCTCAAAAACTATAAACTTTTTGTATAGGGATGTATATTAGAATATTGGCCGAATTATCATTTTGATATTTGAATGAAGCTCATGGGTGTAAAGATCACAGGTGAGCGTTAAGGCCCATGGGCCTCTTGTTTTTTTTTTTTTTCCAGATTTAAAACTTTTCTAATTCAACAGGTCAAACTTAAATAATTACTGCATCATTATTATAATTTTATTATAATTTAGAAACAAAGTATTTAAGAATAAAAATGAATTATGATAGTTATTGGCCTCCATAGATTTTTGATTTTAATCATCATGTGTGTTTTATTTTGACAGTCTGTTATTGATGAAGTTATTAAGTCTCAGAAACTCAAGAGTGCAGGACCAACTGCTGGAGAATACAGAGAACTTATCAGAGAATCCCTGAAAACTGCAAGTAAGTCAAAAACAGTTTATACTTTACTCTCATGACTGATGAAAGCCTCAGTCAGCCTGTGCCTATCCAAGTTCGCTTCATACTCCAGCCCGACCGGCCAAGCCCTTAGAGCCAATCCTTTTCCTGAAGTTACGGATCTAATTTGCCGACTTCCCTTACCTACATTGTTCCATTGACTAGAGGCTGAGCACCTTGGAGACCTGTTATGAATATTGATAGGGTCTGGCACACTGTTTTCCTTCACCTTACTCCCACCCAAAAACTGAAGAATGGTGGAACTTGTCCAAATCCATTACATCTGCAGGTCAAAACATAGTCTTTCAACCTTATCCCATCATACCACAGCCCAACCGTCATAGAAAACTGAAGAGCACATGACTGCAGGAGAATTTATCAGAATCCTTTGAAAACTGCAAGTTAAAACATAGTCTTTAAACCCTACAATTGCTTGCTCCAAAAGGTGGATATCTTTCAGTTTTGCTACAATAATTTTTTGTATTTTATAACTTTCAGTTGTAATGTCGGGCGAGGATCTCCCAGCAGACACAGAAGTCAGTCCAGAACTTATGGAAATGTTAAAGTCCAAGTCGGTCAGTCCTGAAGACATCGAAGTGGTCCAAGACGAGGATGGAAAAGCTCTCATCAGAACTAAAAGCCAGATGAAAATTGCTATGGGCGGTGTCAAGGAAGGACATATATTTGTCGCAGGAGATAAAAGTAAGATCCATTATTTTTTATCTGAATATGGATTTCTGTCCTAGATATTTGTTACCATAGTTACAATTAATCAAATTACACATTAGGTTAAATTTTTCTGCACAAAATAGATATTTTGTTTAATATATAATTTTCTAAAACAATAAATTTTGTAATGTAGTTGTTTATACACATGTGTAGTTGAATATTCACATGTGTAGTTGAATATTCACATGTGTAGTTATAATATACACACACAGTTGTTACAATGCAAATATATAACATGTACACATGACCAGGGTAAGATGAAAAAAAATCCATTTCATGTCCCTATGCCTTACATCCATTTCACCCGGTAACATGGGTAAGTAGTCTTAGAACTGGCCACAAAATTATAGATAAATTATACAACTTATGTAAGTTTAATTATTCATAATAACTTATTTTAAAACAAAATCTGTAAGATTACCATTAATATTCAGTTAATCCCACTTGCATGAAATTAATCAATCCATAATCAATCCATAATTTTAACATAACTTTAAACTCCTCCCCTTCTTTTTATATGTGAAATATTCTTAACTGGAAAGTTAAACACCATTTCTCAACTCCTTCTTTTTAACTTGGAAGTTATTTAATCAAATTGAATTCTTCATATGGTTCTTTTAGAAATAAAGTTTAGGTTCAATAAGTTTAGAGGTGACGAATTATTAAGTCCAGAAAACCTACTCCAGGAACATTTGAGGTTGATGACAGCACTTGTTTTTTTTTTTAACGATGTACAATCTAGCAGCATATAACATTAAATGTTGTCAAAGAATTTCTGCACCTTTCATCTATAGCTGGCAACATCTCAATATAAGTGAAATATTCTTAACTGGGACGTTAAACACCATTACTTAACTCAAGTGGACTCTTCCATTGTATGAGTACAGAAGACCATATGCATGGCCTGTTTTTAAATTAATTTTTAAACACATAAACATATAATTATTTTATCACCTTGCTGAAACATATTGGTTGAAAGTCCCAAAATCGACACAAAATGTACATGAGTTACCAATGGTTTTAATTGAAAAACTGGTCCTGAAAACCAAAACATGAAAACACCATTCCAACTTGCACTTTGTAGTAGTAAAATATTTATTTGCTTTATAAATTTTATTTGCTAATTTATGTCAATTTTCAATTTAATTTTTTAGGAATTATTTTTGCTTTTGCAAAATATTTTATATCCCCATTAATTATTTCAGAGAACAGCATAGATGGCGCTTCAGTGTCCCAAAATAGAAATATACCCGGTAACCAATTGATTCGTTATGCTGTTCCTAGCAAAAATGCATGTCCTTGATTTTCCAACCTGCAGTGTATTTTTAGATTCTTTTGACCCTTGCTTCATATACAACTTTGAATATATAATCATGACCTTTAAACTTTGACCTTGTCATGACCTTCAAAATTTGCATGTGCTTTTTTCTTGACCTGTAATTTATGCATGATTTATAATATCATGGCTGTGCCATTTTAACATATCATATGCAAGGAGAAAACTGGAAACAGGTTTCAGTATTAAGAATTCATTTTTTAAAAATCTGAATCTTTAACAATTTTATCATTGATTTTATAGAAATATACATTTTTATACAGTAGCACCTCACTGTAATGCCCCTTAATAACTTTGCCTAATTGCCACACTGTTTCTTAATCCAAAAAAAAATCATTGCCACCACTTGTTCAGTCAAAGTATTATAAAGTGGTTTGGCAAAAACTCAAGGGAGGCTTATAGAGAAATACATAAAAGAAAGCAATTTTTGTGTGGCGTGAGCAAGGTGGCAAAGCTATTGAGGTCATTATATCAAGGTTTTACTGCATTAACATATGATTTTGATACTCAGACCTGTTACATTATAATGCATGTTTACCCTGCAACATACAACTATCAGATAACCTTATCTATTGGGATAAATTGTGGCGCCACATGGCCATGTGGTTAAAGTCCCAGACTCATGAATCAAGGGCCATACTTTTAACCCCCAGCTGGTCTATGTGGTTTGGCCTTGAGATAACAGTCTAACAAGACAGGACAAGACAAAAAGTGACAAATACATATTGAGATCACTGATTATAGAATTCCTTACTTTGGACAGGCACTAGACTAAATGCTTAGCTGTGTGGCAATATACTATGTCAGGGTCATGAACCTTTTATTTTACAAGTGGGCCATAAACAAAATAACTTGATCTGTCATAATTTATCATTATATGCATGTAAAACCCTATATATTATTTCTATTTTTCTGCAATTTTGTGTGATTCTTAATATGCATGTTTTCAGGATCATAAATACATTTATATTGTTACTTTTGTTGAAATATGTTTTTGAAAGGGGCATAACTCTCTAAATAGGGCTGAGGGAGAAGTTTAGAAAGGCTTTTATGATCAGTCAAGATTCTTTTACTTTCTTATCAAGTTAGTCATTTCTGAGTGTGGAAGAAACTATGGCCAACCTTTGGCAAGGGAATTGACAAGTTTCCTTACATTAGGATTTGTCTGAAGGGGGATCAGAGAGGCAATGTGACCCTAAAGCTGACACATTAAATCCCTTGGTCACCAAGGGCCCTCAGGGCTGAGGGAGAGGATGGGTCTTTAAAATAACATTTGTGTACATATGTATAAAAGTAATGAAAGTAATGAAAGCTGATTTATAACTGACATTGGAAAAGGGGAAATTTACATTACTAAAATCTAAAAAGTAACCACATATGGTCAGGGATTTAACAGATTAATTTGGAATATTGTCTGTTAATCCTAGATCACTAAATCAATGGTGGGGGGTTTTGTCTAACATTCCATTACATTTTCATAACAAAACCCACAACTAGCTTAGGTTCAGAATATTAGCGCTAAATAAGAAACTTTAGCATCAAATTTTTATTTTATATTGAAAATGGTGTAATTCCATGGTAAAAATTCTGAAAGTTAAGGTAAGGCCGAATCTGCAAATGTATGTTATGTCTGCAATTTGTTGCTAGCACCATGTTGTTGCTATACCATGTTTAATTGTGCCACAAGCGAATTTTGGCTTATGCTTTGTGTTTAAATCTGCAAGGTTATTTTGCTTTGTGTGACATCAGAGGTGATGTAAGTCCCCACTCCCAGGTATCAGGCTCTCCCTTATCTCATGAGATTGCACTTCAAATATACTTCATGTTAAACGGTGCTCAACAACAGGGATCACCAGGGTAACATATGAAGCCCCATAATGCTTATGCATAAGGGAAATGTAATTGCACAAGGTGATAGCTTCCTATAAAAATAATGATCAGGGGTTCAAAATTATGTTTTGTAATGGAAGGTCCAGGACCTTTTGTCTCTATATTTAGCAAGTCCCACATAAAGTTTTGAAAGTCCAATAACAACATTGAAATAAGGTGGTTAAAAGAGGACTTTTTCAGTTTAAATACCAAGGGTCCGAATATAAAATCAGTTGGTCCAGGACCTCAGACCCAGGGAATTTTTAACCCCTGATGATATTTTAGGAATTTGAGACATAAACATTTTCCATATTGTTCTATCCACTCAAAAGTTTAGAGGTATTGATCACATGGTATGTGGGGCAAAATCTCTTTGGTCTCTTATAAAATGGAAAAGTGTTTTAGAGGACTCCAGCTGAGTACCAATGAATCCAATACTAAGACAGTTTTCATGTCATGATTTTTTAAATCACAAAATCCTAATTTAAAGTTTAATTATATCAGAGTTTTAGTATTGTTTATGCATTTTTATGCAAAATAGAATTTTGAAATATCATTTGGATATTATAGAGATGTATTTACACAGATGCAGCAATTTTTGCATTAAAAAATGCTAGCCGAAGGTTGTTAGATTTTTAATTTCAATTTTTTTTTATTTTCAAAATAATAATAATTTTATAGTGCTAGTTTAATAAAATGGTAATTGTGCTAGTTAAACTTTTGTGCATTGATGCAAAATTCAATATTTTTTTGAACATGCAGCATTTTCCATAATACTTCATTTAAGCATTGTTGCCTTGTAACAACTGGTATATGCATACCATTTGGTACCAATTGTGTCCCAGTTCTAATGCTAAACTGGAGTTTCTTCCCATTCTGGAGCACCAGAACTCACTTCCCTCGCGGAAATAAACATGTATAACTTAACTTGCCAGTTTTTTAACTTTTCACTTTGCTTTTGGGATGGTGGTTTGGACATGGACTGGATTGTGGTTTGGGCATGGACTGGATTGTGGTTTGGGCATGGACTGGATTGTGGTTTGGACATGGACTGATTGTGGTTTGGACATGGACTGATTGTGGTTTGGACATGGACTGGATTGTGGTTTGGACATGGACTGGATTGTGGTTTGGATATGGACTGGATTGTGGTTTGGACATGGACTGGATTGTGGTTTTGACATGATTGTGGTTTTGACATGATTGTGGTTTTGACATGGACTGGATTGTGGTTTTGACATAGACTGGATTGTGGTTTTGACATGGACTGGATTGTGGTTTGGATTGGTTTGGATTGGACTTGGACCAGTATGTTTGTGTTTGATTATACACAGATGGGGCCAACTTGATATTTAAAAAATTAAATGTTGGATGTTATTTGTTGAAACATTCAAAATTTGGGATCATGTCAATTATTAGGGAAGTTTTCTAGACAAGTTTTTAACGGAAAAAATTTCCTGTACACCTCAATAATTTGTTTTGCTTTTTTGAATTGAACTTTGTACTGCTATGTATATTTTCATGAAATCATTATAGGCTAATGCTAATTATTTTTTACATATATATACAGCATCAAAACTTATAATTAACATAATTAATGCTAGAATTAATGAAGTGATGATTTTAAGCAGTTAATTAATTAAATGCTTTTTTTAAAATCTAATCTTTTTAATTAAAATTATAATTTGAGTGATAACTTTGTCAAAACCCGAACTTTTTTTTAAAGTTCAAATTTAACTCATTCAGGATTTCACTAATACATCTCAAAAGATGATTAAGTCCAATTGGTCAAATTTACTTGAGTAAGATTCTAATTGGATAGAAATATTAGTTGGGAAAAGAAAATTTAGCTCAGTACTCTTCTTCTGAAAGAATGGGGCCACTTCAAAAACTTACAGTTCATGTAACATAGATGATTTAATAAAAATTATTTTTAACAAAAAGAAATGTGAATTTAATTTTTAAAACAAATAAAATATAAACAGTTGTTTATCAAAAAAGTAAAGAAAACAAGTGTTTATATTTTTGTTTATTCATGATATTTGTTTGTTTTTTGTGTAATTTGCTGATTGGCTGTTTGTGGATTTTTCTTTTATCCCAGAAGTCAAAATTGATTTTTAAATCCACAGAAATTCTATCAAAATTCTATCATATTGTGTTCAAAGCAAAGAAGGAAAACATCATGAAATTAGTACTTGGCAAGACAACTTACTTTTTCAAAAAAAATATATATGATGGATGGATGGATTTTCTTTTGAAATCAAATGTTCTACAGAACATCTTACATGAGATGTCATTCCATGACAAATGAGTTTCATTTTGGCTTTGTCGTTTTTTGCACTCTTTTTTAACACCTTTTTTGAAATCACAAAAATTTAATTTCTGTGACTTAGTTTTCCCTAAAAAGTTTATGAATTTGGGATAAACAAAGAAAAATCCTAAGCTGATTAATAAGAATAATCTTGTGTGTGAATTGTTGCTTTACATGTGCTTTTTGTCTTGCTTTGCAGATGGTGCCAGAAATCCCTCTATACCCACTGATCGGCAATCAAACATTGATGTGGGCGAGATTGGTGTCATTAATTACGGCTTAGCTGAATCAGATGGGAAATCTGAGTCAGATAGAGCCTCAGAGAAAGCGCCTTCCGAGAAGGCTTTCTCTATAAAATCTGCCTCTGGTAAAATCTCCACCATGAGTGCATCTTCAGCTAAAGTGGCATCCGAAAAAGCCCCATCTGAAAAGGCCCTTTCTGAAAAAGCACCATCAGAAAAAGCTAAATCGGAAAAGGGCAAGTCTCAGCCTGCATCAGTGATTGGTGAATCTATTATAGAAGAGCCGGAAACAGCAGAAGGACAAACAGTGGAAGTTGAACCTGAAGTAGACGATTTTCAAAAAGCAGTTGAGGATATGGAAAAACAGAAAGTAAGACTAAATTCTTGCCACTCACTTTATCCACCAATACAGGAATGAAACTTAACTATTTTGAGCTGGGGTCTGGCTCACTTCAGAAAAGAAGTAGTAATAGCTATAATGTGTAAAGGTTATATACGGACCCAGACTTATTTTTAGAAGCCATGGAATACTTTGCCCCTGCTTATCTTAAGGGCTGCAATATCTACAATCAAAATGTTTTTCCTTCTATGAAGTCTTATAAGTTTGATTCACTTCATACATACATGATCAAAATAGGTGTGCCAAGCAACACAATTCTATGACCGCCATTTATTGCAATGGAAGCAGTGAAATTTGGATGGGTCTTTACAAAAGGGATAAATTTAATATGGCTGTTTGGCCTTTCATGTAAAACTAGAGACATGAACCACCAAAACAGTTCAGTTTAAAGACATCCTCTTTTTATATTTTATAAAATGAATTTGTGTCGTCCATTGTGAAAAAAAAAGATCAAATATTTTTCTGCATGAACTACATGCATATACCCTGGTAGTTGTTATTAATGTCATTCCCATCTAAAACAGGAATTGCCAGGATCCCCTACTAAATCTGAAGCACGGTCTGTCAAGAGTGGTAAGAGTGGTAAATCTGAAGACAAGAAGAGCAGGGTATCTATCAAGTCCGAGAAATCTCTAGACAAGTCAAAAACAAGTGATAAAAAAGAAGAATTTGTAGTAGGTGGGTACAAACCTTATTTTACTTTTTTTAATCTTTTTTTTTTTTTTGTTATTTTCCTTGGTTTTAATGCTAGATTTTGTTTGAATTTAAAATATTATACAATGTATATCTTTTTTCAACAAAAATCTCTAAACAAGTCAAAAACAAGTGATAATAAAAGAGGAATTTGTAGTAGGTGGGTAAAAAGGTTTAAGGTCATTTTACTTCATGTATCTTTTATGTTTTATTTTTATTTTTTATTATTATTTTTCTCTGCTTTTAATGCTAGATATTGTTTGGATGTAAACTTTTATATACTTTTTTAACAAAAATCCTAGAGCAAAAAACAAGAATTAAAAAAATAGAATTTGTACTTTGTGTGAACAAAGCTTAATATCTATGATTTAGTGTCATTTTACTTCATGTTTTTTTTTAATTTCCATGATTTTAATGCTAGATTTTTTTTGGATGTGAAATTTTAGATGTTCATAGAATTATTTCTGAAAACAGAGCTGTAACGTGATTCTAAATGAAAGAAAATATTGTTTGTGATTTCTGAACTTGTGTTATACGAAAAATGTAACACCTCAGTTTTGTTTAAAGATTGTGCATAATTTTGTTGATTTAATGACATATTTTGTTTCAGTACCATGACCTTTTTATACAAATATTTTTTTTTATTTGTTTGGCTATCTAATTGGATTAAACATCAATGCTAGATAAAAAAAAATAAACATCTATATAATTATGTATTGTATAATTATTTTCACTCTGAGTGCATGATTATTTATTTATTTATTTATTTATTTATTTATTTATTTATTTATTTATTTATTTATCTATTTTTTATAATTTATTTATTTATTTATTTTGAATAAGACTTGGAAGTAAAGTTTTACTTTTTCAAGATTTAAATATGCATTAAAAATAATCTGAAAAAAATATGCTTATAATCAGTAGTTTATTTTAGTTATATTATTTCATTTCTTGTGACTTAATTCATTTCTTGAAATAAATTAGGCAAGGTGAAAGAGAGTAAGGAACTAGAAAAATTATATGGCCAGGTGGAGCCACCTCCAAAGGAATCAACTCCCCCTGCTGGTGAGAATTTAAAACAACCTGTCTTTCACTGTTTGCTGAACTGTGAAATAACTGTGACAATTTACCTATGTGAACTTTTGGCTTTCTGTAATATGTAAATGCAAGACTGTGATCTATTTCTGATAATTTGAATTTCAGTTGGTTTTTTTCCTAATACACTAATTCATTATTATCTGCTTTGAAATCTCTATATTCAATGTTAAATCAAAATTTAAATATTTTTACAATTTAAAGAAACAGAAATTTTGTTATATTCCTTAACCCATGCCACATTTTGAATTATTATAATAATGTTTTCTAATCAACAAAATTATTTTATAAATACTTTGAAAAAACTGATTTTTTATTCTAGAGTTATCTCCCTTTATAAACTGTAGGAAAAACTTCCACGAAAACCAGGAAATTCTTTAACTTGACAGTTTCAGGAAAAGCCCTGTTAAAATCATCATTGCTAAATACCTTAAAGAGTTTGAATACACTGGTTTTCCTCATGATGTTTATAACTGTAGGTGTTTTATAGCTTTTGAAATCTGTAAACAAGGCCAAAGAAAATATTTCAATGGTTTTTGGCATATTTAATTTAAATTGTTCCAACTTAGAACAAACACGTCCATTTGCTCTTTTATTTTTTTAATGCTGGATTTTTTTTACTAAATAACTGCTGTATTTCTCTAACTGGCTTTAGTTAAATTTATACAGCTAATGCTTGAAAATATAAAAAATTAATAAGTTGAATGTGACATAAAAATACTAAAAATATTTAGTGTATTTTGTTTATTAAAGTCTTGCATTAACATGCTGACCCTTCAAGCAGACTTACCTTTGTATGCTTCAAATATCTTAATGATGCAAATTAATAAAAATAACTGTTTAGGTGTTGATAAATATATTCAAGGACAAAATTCCCATTGTGAAAGATTCATAATGATGGTACCAAAATTATTACCGGTAGTCCTTTGACTTTGCCACCTAATGTACCAATGGCATTCCACAAAATGACTCCAAGTCTTATAAACTATTCAAGGATAAAGTTCTTTAAAGCATTTCTCTTACTGAAAAATTTGTATTGATGATGCCAATGGTATTTCCTTGGACTTTGACAGCTTTAAGTTGTATATTTCTTTATAAGGGCTATAAGTCTCATTTGTAAATATTTTTCTTCTAATCAAATGATTTATCTGAATTCTGTGGAAATAATTTTCTTTTAATTTCAAGAATAAATAAAATGTTTTGAAGAACTTATATCAGTTTGAAATAATAAAAAAAAATTAAAATTTTGGAATTTTAATATTATATACTTATCCAAAAAAGTTTCCCTCAAGAACTTTTAATTAGTGGTAAGTTCTAAACTCTAGATGCTAGAAACAAAAAAATGTGTCTATTTCCTGAAATGCACAACACAGAAATTGATGCCTTTGTCTGTTACTGTGAACACAACACAATGTTTCAAGATGAAACATTTGTCTATTTCTAAGAACACTAATGTTTCATTGGATTTCTGCCGCTGCACTGTGTTTTTTTCTGTATGTACTGAACGGTCGTAGGCTAAGTCTATATATGCACACCCCGTACAGCAAAAAGTGATACACCCTGACTATGACACAATTCCCCCTTGTTTCAAGCTATATATTCATGTGAATATCAACACTTGTGCTTTTTGTGTAACGCATATGTGTTTAATATGTGTTTCTTTTTCAGAGAATCGGGTGATTTTGTGTATCTACATATAGGTATATTTAAAATGTATCTTTTTTCAGGTTTTGCAGGTCATTTTATAAGATAATTGATAAAAGTTTAATGATGTTTCATAGACAGAAAAATAAGGGAAAAAAATTATATATATGTACCCTATTTGTGGAAGCTGATGTTTATTTCTGTAGATTACACCATTTTAAATATGCTTTAGCATTTTAGTTATGAAGAAGTAAATTACACCATTTAAAATATATGATTACATCTAAATTACGAGGAAACAAAGTTCTTGTTGAATGTTTTTTCTTCAAGTAAAAACTTTGAAAGTTGGATTTTAAAATTGGTAAATAAAATTTAGAATATGGATGGTATGTAGAGGAAACCAAAGTAACTAGATAAAACCACATCATTTGGCAAGCTAACTGACAAATGTTCTTACATTAAAATCTACCCGAATGGGATTTGAACATAATTGGTAAAAAAAAAAAATAATAAATATATACAATATCAAAATAGTAGTTTAGTGTCAGTCGGAAACTTTTTTCAATGGGCTACATAACAGTTTTGCTAAAATCCTTTGATATATTTTAATGATCTCAGAGAAGGAACCACCAACAAAAACACCAGATGATAAGCCGGCACCAGATCAGGGTGAGACGTAAAAACAAAAACTCACTTTGTAACACACATCAAGACTTAACGAGATTAGCCAGTGTGCCACATGATATCACATAATTCTTGTATGGAACAATTATTTCCAATCGATCAAAATGGAATCACATATGCTATGTTTTCATTCATGGTAGCCAAAATCGCCATTAGCTACTAATTTCTCGGAATTTTTTTTTCAAAAAGTAACCCATTTTTGAAAATTTGTTAAAAAAAAAAAAAAAATACTTTAAAAAGGTCTGTATTTTCACAAATTTTGGAAATTTGGCTACCAAAAATTGTTTGTAGAAACTTAACATTTGTTGATATTTTCCAGTAAAAGTAAAGTCGTGGGAATTTGTGATGTAAACGTTGTCTTAAACATTCCACATAAACTTCAAGTTTCGGTCATGTGGTATGCTGGCAGTCCGAATTACTGATGCATGAATGTTCACAGAATAAATCATATAAATAATATTGATAATTTACGAGAAAAATTTGTAAAAATGTGTGTATTCTCACTTCATTCACGTAGGAACTGACTTAAAAATCATATCATGTATAAATTGAAATAGATAATTATGTGTTCTAATGTCACCATAGGAACTGTACCGAAAATTATATGCTTAATTTAATAAATTTAGTAAAATTTCTGTTTTGTCCATAACAAAACTGTTACACAGCCAAATTTTGTTTACCGGTACATGACATTAACATGAATTTTTTCATGTCAATTTCACATATAAGCTATTCATATCAAATTCACATATATATTTTCACATGAAAAAAATGTGAATAACATGAATTTCACATGAAAAATTCCATGTAAATTTAATGTGAATCAAGCTCATACATGCAATTTTTGTGAAAGTTTTCATGTCAACTTCATAGGAAAGAGGTATGGCGGGTTTGATAGGCGCTTTTCACATTGCCCCCTGCTTGAATGGATGAATGACGTAACGGTGTATTTTTTTAAACACCTGAGGATTTCGCGTTCTATAATTAGCTATAGACCAGGTCTATGAAAAACAAGCGCTTCGTTTGTGTAAACTTGTTTTTCCTTGAAGAGCGGAAGATATTGAACAAACCTTAACATCCATAATCTTCATTTTTCATCTTTATACAATAAACAGAAAAACTTGAACAATAAAGTATTAACTTACATCACGCTTCACTAAGAATTCACGGGTGATGTGTGTAGATTTATTGTATAAAAATGTAACCTGGCTTGATCTGCTAGTAGTGTTTTGAAAGAAGATAATGCTCATTTTCAAAAACTAATATCTGTAAAGGAAAAATTTAACAATAGTATTTTATAAAGATAAAAATAATAAAAAATAATAAAAAGAAGAATAAATAAAAAGATATCCAGATGGGATTTGAACCCATGCCATACAGGTTGCAAAGTGCCCTCGCTAACCACAGCAGTTATTGCCAGCCGTGTTAAAATGCAACATCAGTTATATGTGCAGTGGTCAGTTTTAATTTTCCCTAATTTCCAAAAAATGACCATTTTCTCCTAAGAGGACCAATTTTTGGAAAACTCGTAATGATTGCATTTTGAAAATATTTTCAGAAACAATAATGTAAAAAATGGTCTTCTGAGGAGAACACTTTGATAATAATTATCAAAGACGGGAAAACCCGCTAATTTTTCATATTTTAGCATAATATAGCACAAAGATGAGCTTATTAAGAAAAATACAAGTCAAATAGACCTTTGTTCGAGCCAAAATCTGAAAGTCCACATAAAATACTGCTGCTTTATTATTTAAGTGCAAGAATATTTAGACTTTTATTTTTCAAAAACCCAAAACGGTCCATTTAGGACAAAATCCCATCAAACCCGCCATACCTCTTTATGTGAACTGAGATTCATGTGTTTTTCTTGTGAAATGAGATTCACATGAAATTCACATGAACAAAATTTGGCTGTTTATGACACAAGCGTCTTATGTAAGTATATACTGGTATATTGAGTAACTGCATGTAAGTAATGATTTCTTTTTTCACAGGATTGAAAATTTTTTTTCACTGTAGACTTCTATCACACTACAACTGATAATTTTTCTACTGTTTCATGTGCAAAAAATGTCACTTAAATAATTGTCTGACAGGTTTTCTAGTGTTTCATATGCAATTTTTTTCTTTAAAGTCACTTTTTTATCACACAAATTGTTTATGTGTCATTTGTGCACATATGCAAACACATTACAAACACATACGCATTCATTCACACAGATACACAAAAATGGTGTGATATTTAAAAAGTACATTAGTGAATTTAATTTTGTAATTAGAATGAATTTAGTGGTTTCCTGTTAGAATTACTAAAGACTTATTAAAGACTAAACTAGTTTTCAAAAAAAAAAAATTGATCAAAATGTCCTTTTAAAATAACAGTTGTTTTACATTCCTGGTCGACGTCATGGATCCTAAATGATTTTTGGTAGTATTTTAATTAATAGCTAAAAAAAATCAAGCGGTGCAGGCAACTGATATGGGTGAGGAGATTGAGTTGGACCATGTTTGGACTGATAAATTAACTTTTGTTTGCCTTAATTGTCTGATGTTGTTAGCTTTTATTGTTGTTTCCAGGAGTTTAATCATCCTTTTGTACTATTTGGTGTTCAATCTTGAATTTTTTTTAAGAAGGGGCTATTTTCAAAAATTTCCTCTTGAACACCACAAGATCAATATTTTTCCATTCATGTAATGTTCAATATGGTGAGCAGTAAGGCCTTAACAATGGGGTCATTTGGCAAGAAATCAATGGCCCCATGGCCCCTTCTAAAAGGAACAGCAGCTGTTGATTTAATTTTACAATGTACTAACAAAGTCAGAGTTTGCAAATTTGAAA
Organism: Anadara kagoshimensis; assembly: GCA_021292105.1. Lineage (NCBI taxonomy): Eukaryota > Metazoa > Mollusca > Bivalvia > Arcoida > Arcidae > Anadara > Anadara kagoshimensis. The sequence goes on along the minus strand of CM037870.1, from coordinate 19,208,318 downwards.
ACTTTGTCTAGAAAACAAAGAGATACAAATCAAAGGCATAGAAATAAAATTCATTGCTCAGCTCAGCCAGATAAAACTTTCAGATATGGCTGCCTCACTAGGTGCTGGGTATTAAGAGGACAGAGTATCTATAGGTTCATGTGGAGCCAGTATAATGTGACGGAGAGTGTAGTATGCTTGTCAATGGCATACTGACTCTGTGAGCTAACAACTTAAATCACTCAAATCACTCTCTGCTAGTACAAGGCAGACCATAAAACACACTCATACATCTCATGTTAGTATATTAAACTACATGAATAGTTTTGGGAATTTAAATGAAAATTATTAGTGTGTACCTTTTTACTGTTATTATTTTTATTTTATTAAAAAAATAATGTTGAGATTGTAATTATTTTGCTTTTACTAACTAAACAAAAACAAATGTAATTTAATTTTGTATTCTTTTAATTTTTCATAATAAACATAACAAAAATATATTTTTTTTTAATTTCTGTATTATTTTACTTGTGTGTGCTTCTTTAATGTTGTTAAATGGCTTCAAAACAAAATTTAGCTTATTTTATTTGTTATTTAAATGCTTAATAGATATTTAGCTTACAGATTAAAACAATTTTGAAGCTTCATGAAAAAAAGACAGAAAGGTTGTCTTGGTTGTATCAGAGAAAACCATGGAAACAATACCACTTGATTTTTCAATAATTTCATATGATTGGGTATTTGTAGGAAATGTTGATTATAAAGGAGAACTTGAGAAATTATTTGGCAAAGTGCCAGAACCCAAGGGTGAGACACGGTGTTATAAATCTACATAGTCCTGTAGCTGCACCTTCATAAATTAGACACTCAGTTTTGAGATATCCACTTTAGATACTTAATTTTCACCTCTTGTAGCTAATCAGTTCTTATACTGTCAGTGTCACTGTATTTATAACAGCTAATTTTGTAATATTTTCATAGAAAATCCAATGAACCTAAATAATGTTTGCTACATTTTGTATTTAATCAGGATGGGAAATAGCAATTCACTTCACAAGTTATCCTTAGAATATCTTTTCAGAAAGTAAAACACTATGTAATGAATGCTGTTTTGTATTGGCTGGTTGTAACAGGAACAACTAGATTAAAAATCATCATCTATTGGAATTTTGCCTGTTGAAAAATCAGGGAAATAGCGTTGTGCCTCTAACATTGCCATAGAATATCTCTGTTTAGACTACCCATAATACATTTCTGCTAATATGATTTTATATGTTCAAAACTCGCCCAATTTAATCAAAGGACCTTTTTTGTATATAATGTAATAAATCATCAATCATTTATTATGGATTTTCAATGAAATTTTGCATAATTCACTGTTACAAACACAGTAATTTTGACAGTAGTCTTTAGAATTAGGACTGTACTCAAATTCTATCTGTTACCAAAATAGTGACTCTAGCTGAGAGTAGTCTCCAAATTGTAGATCTATTATCTAATTTCTCTGTTACCAACATAGACACTCTAGTTGACAGTAGTGTTTAGATTTTAGATTTTTCTGTACTCCAGTTTTCCTCTTTTAGTAGTTATAACTGCAAATCCTTTCCATCTTTTCAGAATTAACTTGTCATAGTTTTAGAAATTCACCCCTATATACAGTAAAACCTTGTTATAATGCCCCTCGATAACTTTGCCACATCGCTTATCGCCACACTATTTTGAAATCCCAAAATCCATTTTGTTTATGTTTTTCTTTATCCGTCTCCCCCAATTTATCACCAACCCCTTTATAACGCCAAAATTTGACAAAACATATGGTGGCAATGAATTGAGGTTTTACTGTACTTCATAAATTCTGAAGATTTGCTACAGAGGTACACAACTGGTCATATCCTTGAAAAGCATTAAAATGTCTATACCAAGACTAATTTCACACATTTTAGTCTTAGCATGATGAATTTATTTGTGTTTACAAGCACTTTACTAACACAATAAAACAGAGGGCCACAGGGCAATTACAGGTTTCAGCCCACTTGGAGTCTTAATTTAGGCCAGATTTTTTACACTGGTCATGGGAGATGGGACTTCTGATATTTTCCAGCTGTTAACTTTTCAGATAATTGTATTCCCAGCCATTAACTTTTCAGATAATTGTATTCCCAGCCATTATTAACTTTTCAGATAATTGTAAAACTTTACATGCACTCTTAACATGATTTTATTGAAAATATCCAAAATGTTCAATTTTCCTGTCTTGTTTCTCTGTAGAAATTCTTACAATTTTGTTTCCATTGATGATATGTTATAATGTATTGATTCTTAAATGCTCAGTTTCTCCTTATTTAGCTCTATAGTCATTTGTTAGATTTGTAAGTTATCTTTTTTTGTTATAAGCCCAGGCACATTGTGCAAATAATGTTTGGCAATTGCCAGTATTTAGATAGTTACTGAACATGATTTTTTTCATAATTTATTTCATGGTACTTAAGAGTATTGAAATTTCTTTTTATCTATTAAAATTGTGAAAACTGGTAAGTATATGTTCTGAAAAAATGCATTCATTTCTGCTTACACTAAAATTGCTAGGAAAAGTGTCTGTGTCCTTATTTAAATTTTGTTTCCTTGGATACAGTTTATAGATGATTACCAGTGCAATTGATGCATCACAGACCACGCCCTTTGTTCCGACAAAGGAATGGCATGCTTGAATTACACACAAAAAGAATGAAAACTTGGCCTGAATTGTGCCATTAAATGACATGACTGACACTAGTGCATCATTAGTTGCAGTGAAGCTGCTTTGGTACTGTAATGTCAATTGCAGTTTATATATTATCCAATATCACTCAATCTCCTGCATATTTTTAAACTTCAACAAATTTCCTTGAATATTATAATGTAGTTCATGAATGCAATTGTAGTTTTGTTATAATCCGATATTACTAAATTCCCCACATTTTTCCAAACTTCAACAAATTTTATTTTATAACCATTTCAGGTAAACCAAAGGAAAAGAAGCCACCTGTGCCCAAAAAGGCAGAGAAAAAGGGTAAGAAAACAAAAGCAAAAGGAAAGAAGAAAGAAGAGCCAGCACCCGAGGCACCACCACCAAAGGAACCAACACCACCCCCACCAAAGGAGCCAACTCCGCCACCACCAAAAGAACCTACCCCACCACCCAAAGAAGAAGAATCTGATAAGGTAATAGTAGTTTCAGTGATTATCCCCGCTTTTCAAAGTTGCTTGTTTTGTTATGTTTTTGATTCCTGATATACTTTTTTTTTTTGCAGAAAAATTTCCTAAATTAATTTTGACCAAAGATTTTTTTTTTAAATTTTGCAACATTGGTGTTTAGATTGGAAGGTTAATACATTGCTTTGTTAAAAAAAACAGGAGGAGGGAATGTTATCATAATAAAATCAGTGTTATTTCCAATTTTGTTTTTGTGTTGATGTTCAGTAAAACCTGTAAATTAAGACCACCCATGGTGTCTAAGAAATACGGTACAGTCCAACCTGCCTTAAAGGCCACCTCTATTTAAGGGACACCTTCTTATAAAGGTCAGTAGAATTGTATCCCATTTGTTCTTCATGAAATATTTTTTACCCTGTATATAAAGACCACCTGCCTACAGAGGCCACTTTTACTTGTTCCCTTGGGTGGCCTTTATAGACAGGTTTGACTCTATATGTATACTGGGGTAGGTTATTCTTTGTTGATGTCCGAAGCAAAGGGACCTTACAGGGTTTGATATTAACCCAAGTCCGGCAGACAATGTCTAGTAAAATCTTGGTCCAGACGTGTGAACATTTTGCTGACTATCCCGATCCGTCGTGTTACAGTCTGGGATGAATTAATTTCATATCAATTTGTTTTATTTCTAAATAAAAATTCTGTTGTCTTTACCTTAATAAAAACAGCTGTAATATCGGAAGTCAAAAATAAAAACTAATCAAATCGAATCATTTTGGCGCTTTATTCAAAATTATAATCTACTCAATGATCTTATGAACAGGTGGGTAGATTATATAGTGGTGGTCCCTATAGCAGGTTTAACTGTATTTTCTTCAAAAGACTAGTACTCAAATACACCCAAAACAAAATAGGAACGGCGACATTGTTTAGTCGAAAAAGTATACACAAACGAATGCAAAATATTTGTTATTTTATTACAGAAACCACCCAAACCATATACTGCTAGTATAAATTTAAAGAAAGCTCCGTCCAAACGAATATAAAAATCTTAACATTTGTTATTTTATTACAGAAACCACCCAAAAAATTAAAGAAAAAGCCATATACTGCTAGTTCAACTGCTAGTACAAATTTAAAGAAAGCTCCGTCCAAGGTCACACGTCTTGCAGAGTTTTTCTTTATTTTCTATGGCACTTATTTCTGTAACAAGTCACATGATTTTGGTGCTGTTTTGAAAGTAGCACTGCAATGTCTTTTATTTTTTTATTGTTTTTTTTTTTTTATTTATTTATTTATTTATTTTCTTTATTTTTTTAAAAAATAATAATTGATTTTTTGTTTTTTTTTTTTTTTTTTTGTTTTTTTTGTAAATTCAAGTAGGTATGATCCCTGGTTAGATATTTTAGTGCATGCACCTGAAGTTGAGTGCCGACATGAGCAAGGGTACAGTGTTGACATCCAGAGATGTTAAAAAAATTATTTGGTTGTACTTTGTTTTTAGCTCACATGACCAAAGTTTAAAATTTTACTAAAAATAAATTACTCATGATTTTTTTTTCGGTTTTGCAATTAACTTATATTAGTACTACAATTATTAGTACACAACACTTAGTTACGTTTTTTCGACCCAATTTAGTAGGTTGTACAGTTTTAGGGTTCCTGCAGTATGTCACCTCTTCTGAGTGGGTTTGTCACTATTTTTCTATTTTAGGTTCACTTTTGATATTTTCATTCTAAGATTTTAAAAAGAATTTGACACAATGAGGGTTTGTAATTAATTAAATCTCACATTTTTCATCTCGGGTTTGTCATTTTTCTTCTCTTTTTCATTCTCCTGACTTTTTGTTTGTTTGCTAACAATGTTTCAGAGATTTTTAAGGATGTTGTTATTGTTGAATGTTGCTTAATGTTGCATCAGCAATTTTTCTGCAATTCATGATGAGAACTACTTTATTATTCTCTATGGAATAATCTTTGAACAAGTTCCTGATACCAGGTGAACCAGTAAAGGCCAAGGAAAATTCACTTTCTCACATGTGGTCTTAGCGGGACTGGAACTCACAGTGGTGAGAGACCCTGGATTTGTAGACTGATGTCATATCCATTAGGCCACCACATCCTCCGATGTATAAAGAATGGAGTTGAGTGGGGTGAAGTAATGGAGATTTGTTCCCTAGTCAAAGTTTTTAAACTTCACTTATATCGAGGCTGTCAGTTAAGTGATGATGGAAGAAACCTCTAACCTGATGCAAGTGAACTGACAAACATTTTTACACTAGTATCTTCTCCAAGTGGCAATTAATCTAGGCAGTGAGAGGGGCTTTGATCCATGACCACTTAGCCACCAAGGGGTCTTAAAGATATTTAACGACAAGGAAAATTTTTTCACAGGTTCTTAGCCATTGAATTGAGTTTTATGCCCAAGTCAAGAAACTTTCACTAACTGTTTATTCAGACAGTCAGTTCTGGGATGTCAGAAGAAAAAGGGGTACCTTGAGAAAAACACCGACCTTTGGCAAGCGGAGTAAAAAAGGCAACAAAAACTAAACCAAAATCTAAATACAGTATTTTGACTTTAATCTTAAAATGAAGGTTTCATAAACCAATATTCTGTAAGTAATTATTCGTATGTGTAAAATCACTGTATGTAAAACCATTTCTATGACATTTTGTAGGAGTCCGTTGCAGAATCAAAAACTACAGAAGAAGACGATTATGAATTCACTATTGTTCGTGACTCTCCATCTCCGTCACCGCCACCACCACAAGCGCCATCTACGATCGCGTCAGTGGAAGATGATGATTACGATGACAAAGATGATGAGGACATTGAGGAAGATGTAAGTATCGGGATTCTTGTTATGTATTTTCTTTATACATTAAAAAGTATTGCTACCATTATTAATTTGTGCCAGATTTCTTGTACAGTCAGTAGTTTTTTAGGGTTAATATTTTTTTGTCAGATTGTTTTTCAGGTATAAGCAGAGCTTACTAATTGTCTAAAAGCTTAAAATTATTTACAAAAAAGATGGTTTTAAAAAAGGTTATGACGGATTTGTTTCAGATTTAATGTGTTCGTATTCTGTTTCTGGTTGTTTTTTTCTGAAATAAATTTATTCAAAATTGGCATATGGGACAGTTTCAAAGTTTCTGAAACTATTTTTCTTCCGCCATACAATTTTATATTAATTTGTATATCCTATAAGTGTATGCTTTTGGAATAAAATGAATTGAATTGAATCTTCTAAAATAAATTGATTCAAAATAATATACAGGGCAATTTCAAAGTTGCCATGAAGCTTAGAAGGAATTTGTTATTGATTATGCATATTAGGTGAATTAACAAATGATACATTTCATCTAGAAAAGAAATTGACGTTTTTGTTGTTGCTGTTGCTGTTGGAAATGCAGATACAGAAAAGAAATTGACGTGTTTTGTTGTTGTTGGTTTCTTGAAATTTACATTTAATGATACATGTATATGACAATGTTGTAATCTGTTTCTGATTTGATTTTTTTTTATTATATATTGACTGATTTTTTTTAACTTTCTAAGAAATACATATGTGATACTATCTTTATTCTCATTTTTAAGTCTTTTTGAGTTTTTCAAATCATGCATGTGAAATCAGTGTGCTGCAATTTTTTTAATTAAAGTGAATATTTTTGCCACTGTAGGGACTCTAATGCAATCATAAGAGTGGCCCACAACCTTGCCGATTGTGCCACCAAGTCAGAAGTAAAGAAAAACGAAAAATTTGCCAAAATAATGCCTTTTGTATAACATGTATTATTCATTATCATAGAATAACAGATGTAGTCACCTGCCATTTTTGTGCATTTGTTTGACCAGCTACAGTGGCAAAAATATTTTCATTTTTCTAAGTATGAGATATGTTGCTTTTTTATCTGTATGTTTGTTTTTTAATATATATATTTCTATTTTGATGTGTATTGTATATTTTCTCTCTTTTTTTTATCTTACTTTCCATAGAGGGGCAAAAAGGTAAATTTTGAAAATTCATGTGAATCACCATCACGTTACATGTATAACTGTTTCCATGTAAACTTTACAAAATTAATAGTAATCTTTATCAGTATAATGTTATGTGGAGAAATTTGGGGGAAAACCATACTGAGTATTTCCATAGGTATGCCATAACTTTCCTACTAAATGTTTATAATTGAAAATGTGGTACAAATTTATCAGCCAACATTATCATGTCAACGGTTGTGGGTTCGAACCTCAATCTACACTCAGAAATTTTCTGAGATGATTTTCTTCCCCTGTCCATACAAGAACTGTAAAAAGCTCATAAGTACTAAAATAGTCTTTCATATTAGACTTAAAACTGAGGTCCTGTGTCTCGGTGCACACACTAAAGACACCTGTAGAGTTCGAAAAAGAGTAGGTCACCTGTGGCTGCTACAGAGGACACTTACAATTACAAGCAATTGAAAGAGACTGAGCAAGATAAGATAAAAAGATAATGATAGTATATCTATTTTAACTGTACAAGAAGCTAGGACTTGATCTTGTGACATGTAAAACTAATTAATGTTATAGTGAAATCATTGTTTCTGCTACTGTCAAGAGTGGAGTGATGGTGTTTTACACGCTATTGAAGATTCTTTCACTTTTTTTGAGGCTATTAAAAGCACTGTGGTCTTGAAGCTCCTGCTTTAGACCCCTTGTCATATGAGACTAATTATCCCCCACCTTTCAAAAAAGAGTAGGGTACAATGTATTAAATTTGAGTTTCTGTCCTTCCTTCTGTCCAACTGAAATTCTTGTCAGCGCTAATTCTCCAAAACTATGAAGCACAATTACATGAAACTTGGTGCAAAGTATCAACATAGATAGATGCGCATATTGTTAACCCGGGTTGGTTTGCTCATTTTCCTTGGAGTTATAGCACTTTCAATATAAGTGCAAATCACAACAAAATCTGCTTGTGGGGGATCCTAATTCACTGAATTTGCTTGTTCTACTACTGATGGGAAATGCTCTTCCACTGAATCCCACATTTACATTATACTTGTCATTCAGAGTGGTGGTCCCTTCAATACCTTCACATATTGTCATCTCCATTCACTTATAATTTCAGTCGATAGATAATTAAAAAATAATGACATCATCAAATGTAATATACCTCTTGTCAAGATTAACATCACTTTCAGTGTTATATATATAAGAATTGTAAATGTATTTGTTAATCACTTTTTTTGCCATAAGCCTAATTTTCTTTCACATGTTGGACTGTTGTGAAAATATATCGTTCACTTGCATGCAGTGCCTGTTAATAGGGTCATGTGACTTAAGGCCACTTGGTTACCCAGGCAACCAATAAGTGTAAAACTGATATTAATGTAAACGTAGTGCTTTAACAGCATTCTGCAGTAAGATTTTTAAAATCTGTGCATGTGTATCATGTGGGAAATAGGGTATTGCAGACTTGTAATGTGACCAGCATGGATTTGTCATTTCAGCTTTTAGATGCTGCCTCAACTGAATTTAAAACAGTTTACAGCAACATCTGACATCAATTTAGGGGAACATTATCATATATTATAGGTATAGAATCAAAGATTTCAGTAAAAACTCAAAGACCCTGTCAAAAATTTTATTCTGATTGAGTCTCAGGCAAAGCCAATACAGATCCCTATGCATGACCTTTGAACTTTGACCTTACAAGACATGACAGTAAATAAATGGCTGTTATAGGCACAAACAAAAATAATATGACATACTATTTAAATCAAAATTATTGTTTAAATAAAAATTTCTTATTTTTATAACACTGATTGTGTGTTAATATGATGTTACCATGGTAACATAACATTTTCACATTGGATAGTTAGTCTGTTTATGTAGGAAGAAATGCCTCCATTTTGTTGTAATTTACCTATATATGTATTATATACCAATGTTGTATTTATGTTGATCATCGTCAATTAATTCACGAAACACCGAAACAGAGAATGATTTGAAATTATCACTATGGTAACCATACATTTTACCTTAATCTGCCTGAAACTAGGTTTTCACAAATTAAAAGAAAAATACTACCTGTAGCTAAATTTTTAAAATTTTGTGAAAGTTTGGGTTGGCATTATTTTGGCATGCAAATAGAGTATTAAATACATATCTGTCAGGAAGAAGTCTTGGAATAGGAAAAATAACTGTTTTGAATATTTTTAGTTAAAAGAAAGCATATTGTCTTGGAAGCAAGCAAATAATTTCCATGAAAGCATTTTCAGTTTGTGAAACCATTTCACCTTTTTTAAAAAATTAATGACCTTTGAACACATTGTTATCACAATTTGTCCTTAACCTTCGTAAAATAGACCAATGAACTTAATATATTCAAGGTTGCACTTATATGTTTGAACAAATTTTATCATGATTTGAAACCCAGAATTGTTTGAACTTAATGCACAAATGAGCTACTAAGTTTGAGAATTTGGTTGATCTTGGCCACCATTTAACGTCAAGTGGAACCACCATCAAAATTAACCATCACAACTCGCACACAACACTTACTGAAAAATGCAAAATCTAAGAAATCATTCTCTGTTTAAAATCCATGTAAAAGTTAACTGCATATATACAGGGTTTCACAAAAGTTTGATAACTGGAATGTAGAGTAAATGCATAATACGTACAGTTATCTTAAACTAACTGAAACCCTGTTATTGATTAAGATTAGTTAGGTTTAATCTATGACAACAAACTGATTGGCTCAATTATTTCCTATGATTAACTTTGCTAAAGGGAGATAATAACATCACTATACTTTCAAAGGGAGATAACAATGTCTATACTTTCAAAGGAAGATAATGGTATTGATTTCAAGTGGAGATAACAACACTACTCTATTATTAAAGGGAGTTAATCATTTCTATGTTGTTGAAGGGCAATAACTTCTGTAATAAATTCTGTCTGACTTAATTCTTGTTCTTCCATACTGGACTAATTCACAAACAACCACAGTAAAATCTTGATTCATTGCCACCATTTTATCAGTCAGACTTTGGCATTACAAAGGGTTTTGCGATAAATTAAGAACTTTAAAGAAATAGACTGTAGAACTTCATTATACTATAACCATATTAATTTCAGTATACATGAAATTTAGTGCAAATTATAAATTGGGTAAATTCAGGTGGATTTCAATCTCATGAATCACTTTTACATTATGATTATATTAAATTCGTTGAAGAATTTAAATTACATGTATTGCCACTGTATCATCACAAAAATTGCTATGTTTTCTGTACCTGTGGTGAAAATCCTAGTAATTCAGGGGCAATATAGCAAGGTTCTACTGTATAGTAAAGAAAATATTTATTGATCAAATATTTGAATTCATCATGTTCAAATAATTATCCAAAAACAACTGTCACCAAAATTTCAATAAGTTAAAAAATAAAAAAAGAAAATTGATTGTATATTGTATATAAGTGTTCTGTTTAAATAAGGGTGTCTTGAATAATTTTTAAACATTTTACAAAAATACAAAAATTTGATCCTATTTTTCTGTTTTTATTTAAAGAAGGGCATCAAGGTAAACCTTTCTATTTATTGAGTGATGTTTGCTGCTACTACTGTTTAATTCATTTCATCAAAAAAACATAAAAAATGTTTTTGATTTGCAGTTAAAAATGCCTCACTTTGCAACAGCACTACACAGACAAATGATTTTTATTAAAAAAAGTCATTAATTAAGGATTCATCACCGTTTTGTTTTGTTGCTTTTTATTCACTGCAAGTTACAAAGTGCATTTACAGCTAGCATGAGATAAGCTGAGAGTGAATATGCATCAAAGCTTTTTGTTTTTGAGCAGTGGGGTTCGCCAAGGTGCTATGTTATTACCCCTATCATTTTGATAGACATCGGAAATTAAAATAGAAAGTTTTCCAGATGGTGTGGTAGATAAATTCCACATTATTATTGATATTCCATATATTTATTGATTACTGATACATATTGTGTAGCTACATACTCCTGGGTAGATTGATGATCATTGAATATAACAATTGAATGTTGTCCCAATGTGGTAGTTATATTCCATGTAATCAATGTCCAGTCCAGATGGTGTGGTAGTTATCTCCCATATATCTGATAACTAGTGGTTTTCAATGTATAATCATGTATACCCTTGGTAGGTTAATATTAAATGACTTACCAGTAGTTGTATCATTAAGATAAGAGTCATAGTGTGGTCATTGAGTAATATACGTCCTTCAAATACCAAACTCAAATATAGCTCTTAGGTTTTTGTCAGTTATGAATGAGTATTTAACCTTTAGTGATAGTGTTATCATTGAGTACCCCCGATAATATACATCCTTCCGAATACCAACTTCCAATATAGCTCTTAGTTTTTTGTTAGTTTTGAACAAGTACTTAAACATTAGTATTATAGAAAGAAAAGGATTCAGTAAATACTGTGTAATATTTACATTTCTAATGCTTTTGTTCTAAAAAAAACTATTTGAGACAGAATGTAATGTTTGAGTGATAGGTGATTACCTTTGATGAAGTGATGTCACTCCTCAAGTTTTGCTTTTGCATATAGATCATCATTTGTTGGCTGCTTCAGCAACTATAGACTTGCATGTTGTAAGCAGAAGTGTTTGAAATTTCAGTCAGGATTAAAAAATTAAGACATGCAGAATATGGATATGAACACATGTCCTTTATTTTGAAAATTTAAAAATTTTGAAATTTATTTCTTTGATTTTAATACATGTATATAATATAAAATTTTACAGCACAAAACCAGAAAATAAAAATATTTTACAAAGTTGCAAAGAAGCAAAAAATGTAAAAAAATCTAGTTATGTCTTGTCTTGTGGTAGAACTTCCTCCTGTCATAGGAGAACCTCATATTTTTTTACTTACGTTTGTAATGGTGTAATATTGTTATTTAATTTAAAGGCTATAAAAAAGAAAACTCAGGTATCTTTAACGAGGGTTTTAGTGAAATTAGGCTTAATGTATATCAAGAAATATTAGGTGACATGTATTAATTAGAATATTAAATATAGAAAATTATTAAGTTTAATGGATGCATTTTAATTTTAATTTTTAGCTTTTTGATTTTTTAGTTTTTAAAAAAAATATAAAAAATATATTTTATTTTTTAACATATAATTTATATATATATAACTGCATAATGGTTATAATATTTAGCTAAGTTATAACTTTTAATATCGGTCCTGTGCAGCTGACTGCAACATTTTTGCAGAATTATAAAAAAAATGGTGATGGAATATGATATTGGTTTGAAATGTTTATTTCTTTAACCATATTTGCCAAAATCAGCTTTTCAAAACATTTAGAATGTACTTGATATAAAAGAGAAAGATTGATTAATTTCACAGTTGAGTGGAGTAACAGTGTTTTATGCCCCAGTTTAAGATTCTTTAACTTACATTAAGATGATAAGTTCTGGAAACTGGAGTGCCTGGAAAAAAAATTTCAGCAAGCTAAATGACAAACTTCCTCACTCAAGAGTCTGTCAGAAGATGGGTTTCAAAATCAAGATAATGAGAGACACTGTGATCTGAAAGCCTATGTTTTGTTCCACTTGGCCACCAAGATCCTGTACAGATTCTCGGATGAGCATTCCAGTTTTTCTTCCACCGCCACCCTCAGAGTTCAATAAACTGACCACCAATTTATAAGTTAAAGAATTTTGACTTGGGCATAAACACCCTCACACCACTCCATTCCATCTTTCAGTACCTAGTTATGTGTATGGATGGCTTTCTTTTAAGTTCAGGAATGCAGTTTTAGGTTGAGCACGTGATTGTTTTGGAAATGAGCAATGCACATGCATTCGTTTGTTTTTGATTTGAGTTACAGATTAAAATAGCCACAAACAGATTTAAAATTTGATGTGCCGTCTGCATTTAGAAAGTAGAGTGTTATAACACATAGCTGTATACAAATTCAGTTATTTCGTTTGTCTAAAATTATTACTGAATAATTTCCTAATTTCAGCACTAAAATTTAAAATTTGCCCTGTTTAAATAAAAAGAAGAAAAATTTAACCCTAAACTGTTCTAAAGATCAAGTCACTCTAAAATTTGACAAGTTTAATTTACCCTGAGGTGCTTTTGTGTATTGCAAACAATGTGACCTAGTTAATTTAATTATTTCGACACCTTGTGATACACGGAAATATTAGTACAAAATATTTTTATTATTTTATTGGCCATTTTTGTTCCATATTTGTAGGAAAACAAATAAAGGATTTTAATTTATATTTCTCATAAAAACCATAATTTAAGTCATTGAATTTAAATTCAGGTGACAAGTGCCTTGTTAAAATACTCCAAATTTGTCAAGTTATCAGAAATAATTCTTAAAATAATCAAGAAAATTTTAACACCATAAAAATCTTAATTTCTGTGACTTTGATTTCATTATGACTATAAAAACGTCTTGTACAATTCGGACAACTTCCCAAGTGTGGTGAGTTGGTATTTTTTTCCAACATATATAGGTAAATTATACAGTAATAATCAACAGTTTTTTAAAAAAAAAAAAGATATATAAGTAATTAATTATACTGTAAATGTATTTATTTTCGTGGCGTACTAATTTCGCAAATTTCACAGTCATTTGTTTTTCCACAAAAATTAATACCGAGTGAAAATTATTTTATGCTTATTGTGTTAAATTGAATATTTTTAAAAAGCGCGAAAAATTTAACTAAGGGCATATGTCTAAATTTCATTTACCTCGAAAATAAGTACAGGCGAAATTAAATACTTTTAAGGTATTAGCAAATATGCCAAGACATATATACATGTAAATCTATATATACTTTTTATTTCTGATGTACAGTTAAACATCAGCTGCTGAAATAGAACTAAAGAGATAGAATTTTATTAATATCAATATTTATTTATTTTTGTTAACAAATGTAAAAAAAAAAAAAAAAAAATTATGTTTTTTATATTGAAATATACAATACCCGTATAGACATGTGACTCAATATTTAGAATTAGCCTTACTAGTAGATGTTAGATTAGCATCAAATAGAATATTTTAAAAACAAAACTATTTAATTTGATTTAATTAATAAGAGTAGAATAATGAAAAAATTAAATGTGATAGTTTAATGCATGGTACATTTGTCAATTTATATAGATTATTGGCAGGGGAGTTAATTGTGGTACGAGAATTTCTTTGAAGGGTGACAGATTTTGATGTACATTGCATCTATAAATTTTTAAATATTTTTCTTAAAATTTTGCAAATTTTAAGAAATGCTTCCATTATTCTTCAGGGACATATGGGAATATACATAATAATGTGTTACAATACATGAAGAGTTAAATAATATTGTTTTCTAATTGCATGTACAATCTAAAAGAAATAAAGAATAGGATTTTCATAATTTCCTAATTGCATGTAATAATTAAAAATAAAATTACATAGAATACACTAAAACATTTTTTTTTAATTCTCCTAGTTTTGCATGTCAAAAAGTAATATAAATTACAAGATATTTCAAAAATAAATAAACTAAAACAAACTAAGAAATTGAAAATATTTTTATTTGATTCTGGATAAATTGAATGACATTTGAAGGCTAAAACATATTTATCTTCAGATTTTAATTAAATTTGTGAGCTAAAATAAATTCTTTTTACTTCCAATAAGGTTATACTCTATAATAGTAAATTAATAAAATTCATTTCAATATTTAAAAAAGTATTTCAACAAATTTTGTATTGTTAAACGTTAGTTCCAATAAGGTTATACTCTGAAATGGTAAATTAATAAAATTGATTACAATATTTGAAAAAAAAATATATTTCTACAAATTTTGTATTGTTAAAGGAATTTTAAGGGTTTTTTTTTCAGCAGTGAAACAGATTTTTCTTTAAAAGTTTATAATGAATTAAAATCCACCTCTTGTACACATGTACCACAAAGTTATTAAATCAAATGTACAATATAAATATTGCTTTCTAGTTTAATTTAGAACAAGAATGTTTTTATTCCCCATATTTATGATTTTCTTTTCATAACTATGGTAAGTATTAGTTTAAAAAAGGAGGAGAGAAAACCCACATTAGCAGAAATTTACTTGTACATTTAAATACCAGGGATGAAAATATCTAAAAAAAATGAATTCTGAATTGTTTTGTATGTATGTCAAACGGTTTATGAAGTTATTATTATGAATTTTTATTTTAGCATGTAATAAATATGAACAGTTATGTTAATATTGTATTTATTATTATAATTATTTTATGATTATTTTTATTTTACAGTGCTTTCTAAGAATTCCTATTCAAAAAATTCTTTTTTTTAATTTTAAAAAAATCAGCATTATTGCAACTATTCCTTGAGAATTAAAAAAAGAACTTGCATTTGAAGGTTAAACTAATCAATATTTTGCTTTTATTGTTTTTTTAACATAGGATGAAGCCGCTCGACTCAGAATGATATCAAACCGAGAAGCCAGGGCAGCTAAACGGGCTGCACAGGCAGAGAAACGTAAACAGGAAGTGGAACAGCGTAGAAAGGAACGTGAGGAACAGTTACGAAGAGAAAAAGAACAACAGGAGAAACAAATGCAATTTAAAATGCAGATGGAAGAGGAGAGACGAAGACGTGAAGAGGAAAGAAGGTATACCTATAGTTTGTTTTCACATCTTCAACTCTTGGTACATGTATTCATTCATCTGTCATACAGTGGGTTTTTAAAACCAATAACTACAGTAAAATCTGCTAGAGCAGGGGTCAAAAATTTTGATTTTGAAACCGGGGCCAGACTTATTTTTTTGCACCCATTGCTAATTTTGACTCAAAATTAGCAATGGGTGCCAAAAAATAAGTCTGGCCCCGGTTTCACAATCATTCCTTAACTAAGATTTTCCTTAACTTAAATTTAGCAAATTTCAGAAAGCTGTGTTTGGAACTACAAATAAATATTTTTGTCAAAACTAAATGCAGATGTCATTAGCTTGATATAATCTTTAAAATGACACATTAACTGTCCTTATATCTTAATAATTAACAAAATTATAAAGGTTTTTAATTTGCCAGATTTAAGTTAAGGAAAATCTTAAGTTAAAAAATGATTGTGAAACCAGGGGCCTGGAAGTCTAAATTGTTCACATTTTGGCTATTTATTACTATTACAAGTTCTATTCTTAGGCTTCATCCTTGTATAGCAATCACCTTTATATAAAGACCACCTATCCATAAAGACCACTTTTTAAGGTCCTTTGCTTCATTATATTAAACCAAAAAGAGCCTCTAATTAAGAACACCTTTCCATTAAGACCAGTGTTGAAAAGTCCCTTTGTGTCATATTCTATTTGCTACGTGATCAGTAGTCATCATTGCTATTATAAACTTTCAATTAATCATTGATCAATCAGATCTTGTCCTACAATTATTTACTGATAGTTTTGAAAATTATCCAACTGTTCAACACTAGATTGGACAATTAATTATCATTTGCTGCAGTTCTACAGGTTATTCCTGATACTTTGGGGCAATGACAACACCCATGAAATAAACATACACCAGTACTGTACCTTGTAATACAAAAAAAATCTATCTTTCCTAGACTTAAAAAACAAGCGGAGGAGGATGAAAGGTTAAGACAAGAACAGGAAGAAGAAGAAAAACTTAACAGACAGAAAATGGAACAAGATAAAGAGAAGAGAAGAAAGGAAGAATATCAGAGGAAGTTAGAGGAAATGAAGAGGAAACAGATAGAGGAGGAACAGAGAAAGAAAGGTAAAAATATACAGGAAAACTTGTCTAGGGAGTAGAGTGGAGTAATGGTGTCTAATGCCCCTGTCAAGATTTTTCACCTACCGTATATTGAGATGTTCATTTCTAGAATAGTGGAAGAAACTAGAGTGCCTGGAAAAAGCTGCATACCTTTTACAAGCAAACCACACTGAGTTCTTACCTAGAGGGACTCAACCTAGGAGTTGAGAGGTACTGGGATGGTGCAGGAAACCAAAGTATCCTGAAGAAAAATTGGCAAGGGAATACATGAACATTCTTACACTAAGATTTGCCAGAGTGGGATTTAAACTCATGCCATTGGGTGGGTGTTGTATTTTGTTATTGTTATGCTTTAGTATTGGACAAGTATACAATATATATGTCATTATAATAAATATAGTAAATGCTTTCTTACTTTTTGGTACATTATGATTATAGACATATAATCTTAATTACACTATCAAAAAATAAATAATTGATAACAAAATTATTTTTTCTAAATTTTTTTTAAACAGAGGAAATGATAAAAAGGCAACAAGAAGAGGAAGAAAGAAAGAGATTAGAACAGGAAATGTTAGCTACACTGGCAGAAGAAGAACGACTGGAATATGAAAGAAAGAAAAAATTGGAAGAGGAAGAGAGAAAAAGGAAAGAAGAGGAAGAAAGGTATTGTATAAGTTATATATGGGGTGTACTGATGAAATTGAAACTCCTTAATGTCTGCATCACTGTGTTTTTAACAATGAATCTTAAAAATAAAAAAAAAAAACGAGTACTTTAAACTTGAATAATATTACTTTTGAGGCATTATAGTTTTATGACAGTCAAAAATCCAATGTATCTATGAATTATAATCCCATTTTTTCTATTAACACAAATATGGTAGCTATAAGTCTGTAAAATGCCCATTCCACCATTCCATAAGCAAGACATCCAGGATTGATTCTTGGCTCTAATCCAGACCAAAAAATTCAATTGAAAATTTTGGCTTATTTTTCTTAACTGAAAAGAACTTTACTGAGATGTAAAAAGAAATTTAAGAAAGGAAAATAAAAATGAAATAAGCAATACTATTTTTACCATATTTACCAATTTATTGACATTTTCAGATAAATAAACTATTGTAACACATAATATCATGTTTTCTGCACAATGACTTAATTTTCAACAATAGTTAGAAGTTAAAATGAATTTAATATCTGTTTTTTACAGATTACGGCGAGAAGAGGAGGCACGGTTAGCTATGGAAGAAGCCAGGCGACTTGCGGAAGAAATGGCGCGCAAGCAGGCCGAGATGGAGGCTAGGTTAAAGTTCAACAGAGCACTACAGTTAGAAGCTGGTGGAATGAATCACTCACAAGGAATGACCAGAGCTTTTGTGTTTTCTTATTACGAACTTCTTCAGTGGCTTGGACTGGACATTCCAGAATTTGAACTTCTAAAATTGACTCAATACTAGTTATTATATTTTCACACAAGCTTGCCAGTATTAGAATGTAAAAATTTCAAACTTTATTACTCATTTTGTATACAAGAGATTAGCATTATAGTTTAGTTTTTATATGCCAATTTCTAGAAACTAGATGCATTTTGGTAAAGCGTTTTCCATTCATATGTCCGTCTGTTCATAATGGATTGTCTGGCCTACTCCTTTAACACCATTGATGATATTTTTAATAAACTTGGTATACATGATAACCAGGATATGGCATTGTGTCTATTAGAAGAGGAGGCTACTCCGTGTAAATGTCTTAGAGTTGTGCCCCTTTGAAATTTCAATCATATTGTTTTATAACCAAATTTCTAAAGAGTTGTACCCCTTTGAAATTTTTATTTACGAACAGTTTATTGGCATAAATGTAAATGGACATATCTTTCTTCGCCTAGCTGCACTCCTAATATTTAATGAAAAATAACTCAAAGTTATTGCCTAAAGTTTACTTTAATAAGTCTGTAAAAAAAATTTGAAAAAGTTTTTTTTTTTTTCAAATGAATGTAAAATTCCTTTGAACATGTAAAAACTGTTTACTTTTCAGCATTAGATGTAATTGTATTTATTTATTTTTTTAAATGAAATGTGGTAAATGTCTTCTGCTCAAAAAAGGCCTGTAGAATTTTCTTGGGCTGTTGCATTCATGAAGCTCTTCTGATACATGTATTTAAACATTATAGTCGTGCATTTTTAGTAAATTATAGAATAAAGGATAACATCTGACAAATAATCTACTTTTGCACTGAGGCCGAGTGTGATAAAAAAGGCCACTCGTCACTGGGCTGGACAAGTGGTCAAGTGGTTAATCTGAGGCCTGCAAATATCAGGGTATTTCTTTTGTAGTATATTTTGTAAGTTTATAGATTATAGTACACCTGACCTAATTTTTGTCTTTCACACCTGTATAAGTAAGATATTCGTGTAGATCCCAACATATTTGAAGAAACTACTGGGAGTTGAATGTTATTTTTGACAAAGAAACTTAATGTATATAATTTATACATCTTACATAGGCTTTTATTTATTTTCAAATGCATGCACTATCTTTTAAAACCAAGACTAACTTACGTTCCAAAAGACTTATGCCATGTGACTGTCACCCGAGAGATGACAATGGAAAAAAGGTTGTTGAATGATTGTAGGTTACAAAATTTGGTTTAGAGGTTAGTTTGGACATTTGATTTTGTTATAATTCTTGTTATGTATGCAGGGCTTGTTCTAGTAATTATGATATTAACAGTAACAAGTTCTGTTGTTTTGGACCTCAATCCATTATTTGTACTCCATTTTATGTATGGTGTATTATAGAGACATATATGATTTTTGCTTAATATTTCCTTCTTGTACCATTATATTTTGACCAACAAGTTATGTGAAACATGGCCTATACTAGTATAAGGTTTTTAACGTCAGGGTAACCTCTAAAGACATATCTTTTTATAGCACAACATTAATCAGACAAGATATGTATAGGTTTTTCACAATCTGATGGTAAAGTTGAGTGAATAATGGTGTTTAACGTTCCAGTCAAGAATATTTTACTTATATCGAGACATTTGATGGTAAATGATCAGCAAGTCTGTGTTAATATAGCAAGGGTATAGTAGAGTGGAGTAATGAATTTTACACCCAGTCTAGAATCTCACTATATTGAGGCAGTCATTTCAGGGATAGTGGAGAAAACAGGAGTGCCTGGAAAATACCACCAACCCTGAGTGGGATTTGGACCCAAGGCAATGAAAGGTGCTGCAATCCGTAAGGGCGCACGTTAGACCACTCAGCCACTGCGTATAGTGTAAAATGGCATGATTATATACCCATATGCTGATGCAATTACTGGTATTACCTGTTCACATGGTTTAGACTCTTGCATGTTTATAAACATTCTGCCATCAGATTGTGAACAACATATACTTCTTCTTATAATAATTTGTTTTAGTTTTTCATAGATTTTATGTTTATATGATTGATAAGCATCTGTGATACTATGTGTAATAATTGCTAATTTATGTAATAAATAGCAAGTTGATTTTATTTAAATTTTATTTTCTTTCAGATTCTAGATAAAATTGTTTTGCTAATTTTATTTTATTATTGATTAAAAATTTGTATCCGTCCAATCAATTTTTTTTAATTTTAATATTTTCAGAATTTATTCTATTTTATTAAAAGATAATTTTTTTTTTTTTTTTTTTAAAAAGAATTAATATTTTTAAAATTTATTATATATTTTTAAAGATAAATAAATTTTGTTTTGAACTTGTATATTATTTTAGTTCGTTATTATGTTCATTTTGTCACAAATGGCATTTTTAGAGGAGAAGTATTTTTAAAATGATATTGCGGAACCATATTATTTTCCTATATTACGAAATTAGACTTTGCAGCATTATTTTTATAAAAACATAACAAGAAAGGTGATAATTTCTATTTTGATTTAGTATTTTTCAAGGAATCTTTTGTGATTTACATATTTACACATTATTTTGAGAATATAATAAAATTGCTGTAGAGTCCATGAAATAAAACTTCTTTTTAGCATCAGTTTTAATATTTTATATAAAATTTAACAATGAACTGCTGAAATTGCTTAAATTGTTTTAGTTTATTTATTTTACAGTAGTCAAAACCAAGGCATCATTTTTTTTGTCATTTTTGATAACTTTAAATAACTATTTTATTAATTTTTGAAAGCATGGCTTTTGCCAGCATACCATGTGATACCCCACAATGTTTGTGTGGAACAATTATGGACATCGGATATGGAATCACATTACACCAAAATATTTATGTAACAGTTATTTCCATTGAATATGGGATCACACGAGTTGATGTTTTCCTGTAAAAATGATGTTTCTCAAGAAATTTTCAACATAAAGGTTTTTCAAAATGATCCACACAAAGATTAAAGGGGATTGATCACATGGTACGCTGACAAATTCCATTTCTTGGTACCGATTTTCATTGTTGTACATATAGAAGTAGATTCATCCTTAGTGTGTAGATTTTATTTTAATTCTTACTGTGTACTGCCATTGTTGATTTGTTACTATGACAACATTTCCATTGTTGATTCGTTACTATGACAACATTCCCATTGTTGATTCGTTGCTATGACGTCAAGTAGTTAGTTTCAAATATGTTTTTGCACCACTCATGAGCTTTCATTTTATTTTACAATCTTTTGTTACAAAACCATTTATTTATACTGTTGATTCATGTTTGTTTTAATATTTCTGCTGATATGAAACAGTTCTTTAAATAATTTTTGTTTTTTTTTCTTTTTCTTCTTACTTACAATCATTTGTCTTCAACACTGCTTAAACTTGATTGTAACTTTATATCTTCTACTTTTTTCTAAAATTTTATTTTTATTTTTTATTTTTTAAAACTACGAGGCAGTCCTTTGTTTATTTTTTGATAATATTCCACAAACTTAAAACCATTTGAAGCCAATTTTTTTTTAAAATTGTGAAAATATAATCCTTGTGAAAAGTATTTCCCACATATTTGTTTAAATGTGTTACTTTTGGAAAGAATTTCTTTGAAATTAGTAGTCAATCGCAATTTTGGCTACTTGAAATGGAAACATAGAACTATTGTCTACTGTCTATTTAAAATTGAAAGATATTTTCTATATTTTAAAGCAAAATTATTTATACCCATCAAACAATGTTTTATTCTTTGATTAAAATCATCTTAATTTTCCTCAAATTTCTCTACTGCACAGCAAACTTGTTTATTTTCTATACTGTAAAATTTGAAGGTATTTTGCAGTAAAAAATCTTTATACCAATCAAGCAATGTTTTGTTGAACCTCTGTGGTTAAAATCATCATAATTTTTCTGCTGTAACATGTATATGGAGATATTTAAATGCACATATCATTTTATAAAAGATTATTTTTACACCAAGATAACATTCTATTTATTATAATATCATGTTATCATTATAATCTGTATCTATAAATGTTGTATGTGTTCACATAAGTATAATTCTGTTTTTAAACTGTTATTTCTGTGCAGTAAAACCTGTGTATAAACCAACCAGGGACCTAAGAATTACAGACTTTCTGATGATTCCCAAGGCCCAAAACCTAAATTTTTCCAATATATTTTAAAGAATTTTTCTATTGTGAATAAAATAAGTACAAAATTGTTACTTTTACATTTCTGCTATGTAATTTCTTATTTAATTTTTTGCCAAAATTCCATGAAATTAATTTTTGTTTTTCCCAATTACAAGGGCCCCAGACCCAATAACAAAAAGGGATGTGACAAACTTAATAGCCTTTGTTTGAAACAAAGAAACTTTAATACAATAGTCTTAATAGACATATGACCTTTATAAAGAGAAGGTATTTTTGGTTGCGATATGAAGCAAAAGGACCTTAAAAAACTGCTCATAATGGACCCACCGTCTTTGTATATAGAGGTCCATTTGGATGAAATTGGAAGCATAGGGGTCTAAAACACTGGTCTTGATGGAGAGGTGGTCACTATAACAGGTTTTACTGTTTTAAATGTACACTGTTAAATTACTTATTGATAATCAGAACCCATGGAAACATATATAACAATCAGCATTTAATTAAAAGAAAAATTGTGGCCCAACTTTTCAGTTTTTAAACATACTAGTACTCAGCACTAATTAAAAAACATTTAGCCCAACTTTCCACTTTTTAGAAAAGCATTTAGATCTATGCACCTTATAACCTCAAATTAATGAAGCCATCAAACCTCACTGGACACTAAAATTTGCACATGTTTGTCGTTAATTATATTAATTAACAAATTGATTAAAGGAATTGGTTCCAATAACGAACAATCATAAACATGGGATTGTCTCCCTTTACCTTGTTACCCCTGAATAGCTAAGGTTATTGTTTTGCTATAAATTCAGGAAAATTAGAAATTACTGAGAAAAATTAATTACATACTATCCTATAAACAATAAAATTTAAATTTTGTGGTCCATTAGTTTTCAAATAATATTTTTATGATGGGGGATTATTTAGAATATAGATTTATGGAGATATTTTCTGATCTTGAAATTTTGTAGTTAAGATAGTTTTAAAATTAAAAAAAAACTTTAATATTGGTTTTTAAAATGTCTCTTATATATTTTTCTTGGTGCTGTTTCTTTGTGATAAAAATTAATTTTATGATACAGAATGAATGAATGATTGAATTGATAAGTGTTACACCCTGTGTCCATTTTAAAATGATATGAATAAACTTATCTGATAAAAATCTTGTGTATTGTTTTGGTTCAACACTGTAAAGAGTTGAAAAGAGTGAAGTAATAGTGTTAAACACCCCACAAGTCAAAATTTTTTCACTTATAGCAAGATGGTTAATTCTTGAATGGTGGAGGAAACCAGAGTGACCATAGAAGACCATCAAATTGACAAACTTTCTCTCATCAGCATCTGTCCAAGTGGAATTTGTCATATCAGTAACCCAAATGAATGTTCTTATTTTTATCATAGTTATCATCCTTTGAACATAAGTGCAAATCACAAAAACGAACCTGCTGGCGGCGGATCCTAATTCACAGAATTTGCTTGTTGATATTGCTACCATTGCATCAAAACACACAATAGGATCAAATGTCCAATGAAAAGTGACGGATATTGTGAGGGGTGTGTATTGTGCTGTTGGCTGTACTTTTGCAGACCATGTTTTGGTGTAGTTTTTGCTATTGTCAAGAGCATATTTTACATGTGTCAATATGAATTTTCCATTGGCAGCCATTCTCTTCAAATTCGAATGTAATGCTTTAAAAGCAATTTGCTATATTAGTATGTTTCTCTTCATGTTGCAATCGAACGCAAACACACCGGCCTGTATTCAAATCACAATCCTAAAAGCATCGAGACCGGGTGCTCCAGAAGCGTAAACGCCTCCTGTCTAACAAACTTTACCACGGTCGAAATCAAAATTGAAAATGAAAACATGGAGCGATGGAACGTCAAATATACCCAGAATGATTTTGGATACAAAGACACCATACATAACAATACTGTGATGGCGGCCATACACTTGATAAGCCTGGGCCTGCAAAATAAAGTTCCGTATTGGTAACAAGCTCTACCAAAGCGTAAAACAAATGCACCACAAGTAGCCGAAGCAGGTCTATTGCTGCATAGAAGTTGACAATAGAAAAACTGAAGTGGTTAATTTGAAGTCGTTATGTTTGTCATACAGCTTCAAATGTAGTCTTTCGTTGGCGTCATTATCAAAAGCAAACATACTAAACCATGTCCGAATCACAATCCAGAAGCAAATTAAAAACTTTGGAACTGACAAGTCAGGTCAGACCCATGAACTTCCACCAGAAAAGTGAGACCTGCTTAGCTAACTACACCCGCCACGTGTGTAATCAAAATTTGGTAAAAGGAACATGGAACTATGGAACGTCAAATATATCATGGGCAATCCTGGACTCGGAGACATCAAACTTATCAACAATACTGTGATGACGGCCATAAAACATTTTGATGACCTTGATAAGCCCAGGTTTACAATATCCCCGAGTCAACAATTTATTTGCAAGCAGACTGCTTCGTTGTAAAAGTTCCAGTAGTGGGAACAAGCTCAATCATAGCGTATTAATTGTTAAACAAATGCACTATAAGCAGCAAAAGCAGGAATGTTGTTGCATAGAAAAGGAAAGTTGACAATGGAAAAAATTGAAGTCATCATGTTTGTCATACAGTTTTAAATGTAGCTTTTCTTGGGAGTCATACTTGAGGTATAATTCTATTGATGAAGCAGCTGCAGGCACTGGTTTCACAATCATTACGTAGCTAAGATGTTCTTTAACTTAAATCTTGAAAAAATTTCAAATCTTGTTTATTGTCAAGATATTCAGAAATTTGAGGTCACTTAAAACATTTGCATTTAGATTTGACAAAAATATTCACCAGTAGTTCCAAAAAGAGATTACAAACTTAAAAAAGCTTAGCTAAGGGAATGGTTGTGAAACTGGGACCAGAACTTGAAGAATCATTCGTATCTATTATTTCAAATTCACTGGGATAGATGGCATCCACATTATCTGCAAATTTAGGGTTAGAAAAAAATATAACCTCATCGATATATATCCATTAAGTCATGATCAGTACACGTGTACTAGTATTTAGGTATTTATTATCTCTATTTATTTACAATGATAATGCATTCTGATAAAACGACGTAACAATTTGTTATTCCTGGTTATTATGATGTCACATTGTTTCTTACTTTGCTTGTTTTGGCTCAACATAAGCAAAGTGTTAGCACAAGTATGTTTTCCACAACAACTGGAAGGGTTGGCATTATTGGACTATGGCGAGGCATTTAAGGCCAATGATGATTCTCAGTTTGAGCAAACGACTTATTCATACACGAATGGGACTGTACGTATTTCTTACGATTACACCAATTTGCGTTTATATATGAACATCAATGCAACGGCATATTCATCCCAGCCTGATCAATCTGGACCAATCTCTAGGCTATATCTTCAAGATTACAAAAAGGTAAGGTTATGCATACCCTGCCTTAAAACCATCTTGCTACATACCTCCCAACACAAAATTTGTTGTTCATATATTCTAACCAATCGGCACCCGTTCATGGGCTGTATCTAAAAGATTGCATCCATAATAACGCATCATTTATCGCAGAATACCACATTAAACTGGATTAACGTTATCACATTACTGTGGATATATTTGACGTCCCATAGTTCCACGTTCCTTTTATTCCCCATTTTGATTACACGTGTGGGGGATGTAGCTAGCTTAACAGAAAGTGCATTCTCTTCCGGAGCACCCGGCCTCACTTCATGTGTTTAATCTTATTTGCCAGCTTCAAAGCTATTACTTTGCTTTAGATTGTCGGTAGGACATAGATTGATGTGTTTGTTTTTGATATTTGCGCATAAGCTAAAAACCACTTACTTAGTAACTGTCCACCCTATCAGGAAAAACTATATTTTTTTTTAGAAAATGCAGCATCATTTTTAATTTATATCACAAAATACCGATTTTAAAATTACATTAATTAGTTTAAGTCTATAATATCACATACATAGAATGCATTTTATGCAATTATACATAGTAAAACGCCACCCCAAACGCTACATCTACTCTATGGATCAGTATCCAGGCGCGTAGCTTCCTATACGCCATTACGCCACGGCGTTCACATATTTTTTATTTATTTACTATTTCACTATAATATCAGATTAGACGAATGCTCCCGTGAATTACATTTTTTCCAAGCAAGTCAAAAACATTTATCGAAATAAATTTTAAGGAACCCAAAGTTTCCAAAAGTAGCCTTCAGTAAAATAACTGTCAAAATCAAGCTAGCCTTCAGATTTCACCAATGCAACTTTTGACATATTTTTCCCAATTTTAAGCATGTCCCTTTTTCCTATAACAAGTATTTGGCACGAATCAAAACCACTTCAATTTAACCAAGCTACGCGCCAGGTATCCATGCTGTACTTGTTGTTTTTAAATACATGTTCTATACTTCGTTTTAGGGTGTAGAATATTACGTAACTGGTGGAAAATGCGTAAAATCCAAGCTTACTACAAATATGACCAGCAACTGTATTCCTGGTATGATCAATATCAAGGGCATACACATGTGCTTTTTCTTCTTTCTTTCTTTCCTTCTTCTTCTTCTTCTCATTCTTCTCTTCTTCTTCTTCTTCTTCTTCTTTATTATACAATAAAAAACTTTGGCACCTACATACAGAATGATTCGTCATTAAAAAATGTAGAAAAGTGGCTTAGTTGTTGCAGCGGATTGTATGTAATAAGAAATAAAGTTAAAAATGCTACGCGGTAAATTAAAAAATTATTGAAGTGAAGTAATGAGGTGTTAAACAACACCCTAGCAGACACTTTTTTAAACTTATATCAAAGTAGTCAGTTCTGGAATGACTGAGCAAACACGAGTGCCTAAAAAGCCATGACCTTCAGCGAGCAAACTGACAAATTTTCTGGCAATAGAGAAAAGAGATGCAGTGATCAGAAAAGATCAGAGAAGAGCAGAAAACGCTTTAGACCAATCGGCCTCCGGGGCAATGTAAAAAGTAAATAATTTGCTTATGGCTTATATTGGCATTTGCGAAATATATTGTATTTATCCACAATGTTTGTTCTCCAGTGCTACAACAAAAAAATCCGATCGCTATTTAAAACGTGAAAAATTAGATAAAAATAATTTTATATTCATAGTTGGCGCTAAGAATAGTGACATCTTGATAGTGGGTCTTCCTGGTCACGGATCATTTGCGGTTAACTATGAATTCGAGAAACCTGACTTTATGAAAGTGTCTATGACTCTTGGTCCTGGTAAGTGTTCTCTTTTATGTAGTTACTTATAATTATTTGTCTTGTCTAGCGCCAGTTTGTATTTTGTATCTATTTTCTACAGTTTACTAATTGGTTGGTTGGTTGAAAAGGGTTTTACATCCCGGTGAATAACATTTTACTTATATCGAGACGTAACCAGCTATAAGTGAAGTGACAAGCGCGCTAAGGACAATGTGCAGGGAGGGTTCTTTAACGTGCCACGCCTGACTTGACACGCGTACGGGACATTAGGTTTTAAGGTCTCTTCCGAAGGACCCCGTGACTTTCATTTCTAAACGCCTAATGAAAGAACAGTCATTACCAATTTTCCAGTCTTCGAACGGGTCACGACCTCTCACATACGAAGCGAGCACTCTACCACCAAACTAACATAGTCTTCAGTTTCCTGAAGATTTATGTTTTGCTTTTTAAATAACGGTATTAATTACGGACCCCGTAAGGAGATAAAATGTCGTATAAAAAGAAGCATTTTCGTAATTTCGAAATAGTATTTCGTTTCATTGCAAAAAAAGTGATTTCGTTTTTTTTCGCAAAAATCATTTCGTAATTTCGCATTTTCAAAATAGTATTCGAAAGACAAATTCAATACTACACAAAACCGATACGTATTATGAGAAAAAGCTACGGAGCTCCTTTAGTACCACAACATATTATTTGTATTTGTTGAAATAGAACGTGGCACTAAAGGGTCTCTGTAAAACACTGTATATATGTATTCATTCTAGATATAAACTAAGGTACCCCTGTAGTACCACTGAATAGTATTTGTTGATATCGAACCTGGTGCTGAAAGGGGCACATATGTTCATTGTAGGAAGCGTTGCATACATACCCCACCGATACCGAATCACACAACATACATGTATGTTGTGAATAAAAGTATGAATCTACTTTTTCAAAGACTAAAACGTAAAACAAACGGGGCTCTGTAAAAAGCTGATTATGTGTGATATACCCAGATTAAAAGTTACGGAGACCCTTTAGTACCACAGAGAAGTTTTTGTTGAAATCAAGCATGGTACCAAAGGGGCTCTGTAAAAACCTGTATATTTGTTCATTGTAGGAAATGTACCTATAAACGTTGTGTACTATAGTGATATCTCACCGATGCCGAACTTCATATCGTACCTGTATAGTTTACAGTTTATTGACAGTAGTGTAGGAATCAAGGACCCGTCTGTATTTGATGTACCACACATATGCAAAAGAATTACTCAAGAACAACATAAGGTACCAGTGAAAAAGACCCATGAAAAAACGCAAAAATTTAAAACGCGCGAAAATACATGTCAGCCAATATTAGAGATTTTTTTTAGATCTATATGTTTTAAAAAATTACCAGTTGAACACAAACAAATTATTTCAAAGTCGAGATCCGTTGGCTCAAACCACGACCGCAATCATCAGATATATTTTTCCCCATCCCCTGGCCATATTGAAACTTGAAAACTTTTTTACCAGGGTAAAATTAAAACACTATGTCATTTTAGCAACTGCGTACATTCAAATATTTTTTTCATAATTTAATATATTCTTTTATTTTAGACAATGCTACGCCCAGGGATGGAAAACATTTTACGTTCAGGTTGGTTTTGAAAAAAAAATTATAGTTTCATAAAAATATTCACTACGTGGGACATCATTTATTCCTTTATTGCACATTGAAGTTTGTCTTTCATTCTAATGATGGTGAAAATACAGACGAAGAAGAGACATTGACTATAATGGTGAACATTTGTGTACGCAAAATTGAATTTCAAAACAGCGTTGACAGTGTGTAATTGAATTTCACTGCAACGATGGTGATACAAAATTGATAATTAATTAACTGACTAAAAATGACGTTTATAGTGTTATAACTTCTATTGCCATGCAAAACAAACTGAATAACGCGCTAACAATTCAATGGTTATATTCACGTTTCGCATTTTTTGAAAAAAATATTTTTGTTTTCTGAAATATAAATTTAAAAAACTGTCATGTACGACATGCAATTTCAATTGCTGGAACAGCCAATCAATGATGGCACGGGCATAGGCGTAAGCAAGAAATGAGTGACGTCACATTAGCACTTATAACTTCTTTGGTCTTGGAGTTCAATACAATCAAACATAATAAATGTAAATGTAATGCGAATGAATACGACGTCAACAACATCATTGGTTTATGCAAATATTTATCTCAATAGGTAACAATTTCATTTTCTGTTTAGTTTACCAAAAGATTATAAATGTTTCCTAGTCTTGTTACCAAGAGTTTCAATTTTCTCTTTGGCAGACTGCCGATAAACTCACATATGTCCGTGTGACAGGCTAGGGGTACATATATCCGTTTGGCAGCAAGAGACAAAGTTAGCTTCAACATTGTTTAGCAAAGTGTTGTCGCAGCTGACTATTAGTTAGAATTGTGAAATTTCTACATTTTAAAGGAAAATTCCACAATTGTTATGTGGTTGCCATGGTAGCAAAATAATTATGAACATATAGTCTTCATATTTGAATTATTTACAATTTGAATCTGCAAAAAGTATGGTTTATTTTTTAAGCAAGCTGCTTACAAAGAAATTGTTAACGTAAGGGCATTGCCCGCCTAGGCTAATCAAGGCCCTCAAAAAGTTTTATGGCCGCCATCATAATATTGTTGATAAGTTTGTATCTGTAACCAAAATTACCCTGGATATATTTGACGTCCCTTATTTCCATTTTTCTTTCATTCCCAATTTTAATCACATACGTCACGGGTGTGACTAGATATAGAGGAGGTGCTTTCCTTTCCAAAACATCCGACCCCACTTCCCTGGTGGAGGTTGACGTGTTTAACCTAATATGCCACTTTTCAAAGTTTTCTACTTTGCTATAGCATTATGGTTCGGACATGGATTGGTATGTATGTTTTTTATTTGAATGTTACCCCCCCCCTCCAGATCTTCCTTTGTAATTAGCCCATACTATTTGCCTTAACAGTGCTATGCTACTTTTGTACTTTTATATTGCTACAAATGGCGAGAGTTGATAAAAACTTATACTGTGGCAATTTTGTTAGGATACCGTATAAGAAGGAACATATGCGAGGAAAAATATTCGCGATTTTGTCGATAACTCTTGTACCGCGAATATATATATATATCTTTTTAGCGAAAATTTCTTATTTCCCTTGGTACACTTTACCTATAGTCGATACCGTGAAAATTTCTAACCGCAAAATAGTTTAAATAACCAATACCAGTGGCGTAGCCAACAAACAATTAGTGTGCAAGCCTGGTGCCAGTGCGTTCACGCGAGGAGGGTCCGAGAGCATTTGAAAAAAGAAGCAAAATCTAGTGATTTTTCATTTTGATCTTGCTGGATTTTTTCCCCCGATGTCCAAAGTTTCAATACAGGAAGACGTTTGTATATCGTAAATGACAATTGACATATTGGATTTGTTTAATATAAAAAAAATATGTGCAAGCTCAGTATTATTTGCTTATATGTACGCTACGCTACTGAAAACCGCGCAAGTTTAATACAGCTTGTGTTTCTTCTGATACAGTATGTAGACTTGATGTTTTATCAACTGTTATCGTGAGTAAACAAATACAAAATTTCCCGATAACTCTTGACCGATAACTGGTACACAAGTTTTAGTTTGATTTTAAAGATGACCAATTTAAGTGTCATATTTGTGATTTTGACTCTTCAGCTGTTTCACAGAACGTCTGCTAGTATTTGTTGTACACCTGACCAATGGGACGCGTTCTTATATTTCGATTATGGAAATGTGTTTATAGATGAAGAAGTACCCGGACCGCATACGGCATATTCTGTCATTAATGGAACCATCAAACTTTCATATGACTATAAAAATCAACGTTTATATATGTTTGTAAATGGTACGGAATATTCACCATTGATTCCGCAACCCGTTCCGGATACCAGTGTGTTTCTCTACGACTACAAACAGGTATAGTAATTGCTAAAAGTTTTTAATTTTAACCAGATCCCTGGACCCGTTTTGGTATTATATATAATGCTTGCAAAAAATAAAAAAGTGTACTTTTTGATAAAGACTGTACTTTATATATTATGGGGCTGCAGTGTAAACCACGACACACTGGATAACCCTTTCATGGCGTTTTGTGTCCTGTTGCAACGTTGGCCGTCCAAAGCCAGCTGGTTATAAATTTGTTTTCAGTATATGTTTTTATCTGATATCTTGTTCCATACTAAGTTCCTTTTTGTGCACCGAAATACGGCCCTTTTATTTGAAAATGATCTGCCGAATTTCCATTCCATAAAAAAGAACACGATTCTTTCATTTACATAAGGAGTGATTTCTGGTATAGTGCAGAAAATGGGATTGCTAGACGAATTTTACCAACCTACCTTTTGCATGCATACAAAGCTTTTGCACACTAGAAACTGCCGAGTTATGTTACAGGATACCCTATTGGTACAGCCATACGCATACTTATATTTATTATCATTTCAGGGTATTGAATACCAAGTATCAAATGGAAAGTGTGACAAATCTACACTGGATTCAAATATGACCAGGCAATGTGTTCCAGGTATTGAATATATTAAAAATATTTTGTTTGTCAGGTATATTACAAGCCAGATCTTATCAATGCTCTCGATAACCGCCATATGCTGATATTGCTGATAAGTATAATGTCTCTATATCCAAAATTACCCTGGACATATTTTACGTCCTATAATTTCACGTTAATTCCTTTCATTCTCAATTCCAGTAATGATTGTGGAGGTGTAGCTAGCTTAACAGCAGGATGTTACCCTTCGCAAGTGGAAGTTCACCTAATTTACTAATTTGCCAGTTTTCAATTTGCTTTTGTGATTGTGATTTGGACAGTATGTTTGTGTTTGACTATTAAAAAGAAATATAAAGAATTCAATACATGTATCAGTATTCCTACCATCGTGTGTCTTAACTTAGGCAATATGTTTGAGCAAAGTAAAATTTGCTACATCTTCCACAAGTAATTTTACACCCTCAAAATTGATGTGAATTTAGCTAGTTGTAGTTCAAACCATATTCTTGAATGGTTACTTTTGCAAAATCTACTTTGGTATTGGCAAAGACCTCAATTTTTGTCCTCCAATGAAATTTGAAATCGACTGAAAAATATTTTAAAAAGAGATGGAATTAATCCATTTTGAACATTTCTGTAAGATATAATTTTTCAAAAAATTACAAGAAATACGAAAAGAATTCTTACCTCCTATTGGACTTAATACAAGTACTAAAGTACTAATTATTTTAAAATTATTAGTGGCTTCTAAAACTTCCCAAGGTACAGAGAAACAGAAATGCGTATTAGCTAATGGCTAACATCACAAATGTACCATTAATGGAATCAACATTTTCAAACAATATAAATACATGTAGTGTACTTATTTTAATGAAAAAAACCTATTAAAATTGTTTTCAGATGATGCTAAACTTGTGATGAAGGGACCTGCTGGTGATGGTGATCTAAAGACGGACATTTATGAATTCTCGCAGACGACACCCTTAGAATTACAAGTATCAGCAACAGTTTTAACAGGTATTGTTTTGTGATTACTAGCAACGCTTAGAATATTTCATGGGCGTCATCACAATATTGTTGATAAGTATGATGTCTCTGTCACAGGAATAATCCTGGATATATTAGACGTCCCATAGTTCCATGTCCCTTTTATTCTGAATTTGATTTCACACTTGGCGAATGTTAAAGACTAAATTGGGGTCCATAATCTTTCCAACCTACATACAGCCTAACAGCCTAACGTTTCTAGCACTGGGCCTGGTGGAAGTTCATATGATTAACTTAGTTTGTCCCTTTGTTTGGATTGTGACTTGAACATTGATTGGTATGTTTGTGCTTTTAATGGTTGATATCAGTGTTCAGTAATTCCTTGAAGTTGAATCCTATCTTGACGTCTTAATCAAACACAAAAATACATATCCATATTCAAATCACAACACAATCCAAAAAGTAAAAACTTTGAAAATTTGAAAGTTATGTTTGACACATGAACTTCCAGCAGGATTGAGGCTCCGGAAGGGTAGGCAACTCCTTATATTATTTGTACTTTTTCAAAGTATTAACATTGTTTTGGGATTATGATTTGCACATGGAACATTATTTTGTGTTTTATCAGGCAGTACGCATGTCTTGCATATCCTATATTTTTTGTCTCTCAACAATTTCAGATTCCTGTATTCCATTGCATGTTGTTTACCATAGCAATCCTGGACCATCCGGAAGTAGGATTATGGTTGTATTAGAACCGGTAGATGTCAGTCCTGGTATTCATGACCCGTCTGTTTTTGATGTACCAGAACCCTGCAGAACTGCCTAACTGAAAACAGCAAATGTATGTTTGAAGCGTGATGTAAAAGGTAACGACCAAATAGTATGTTATTGTATTCTGTCGGTTTTGTTTGTTTGTATGGTTTTTTGGGGTTTTTTATGTATACGCATTCTTCAGAAACATTGAATTAAATCCAGCACATGTCAGATTAAATCAAACACAAGCACGCCGGCCTGTGTCTAAGTCACAATCCAAAATGCAAATTTAAAACTTTGAAATTTGAAAACTGGCAAATTAAATTAAACGTGTGATTAGACAAGAGAGGCCGCGTATTCCGATGGTATTTGATGATTCAGTTTTATATTCCTTTTATCTCAATTTTGATTTCATTAGCGGTCTAGCGGAGGTGCTTATTCTTGCGGAGCATCAGACCTCACTTCCCTAGGAATATAATTCACCTGTTCTACTTAATTTGTCAGCCTATGTGCACAATCAAAATTGTAAATGAAAGGAACATGGAATAATGGGACGCCAAATGTATCCAGGGTAATTTTGGATACAGAGACATCATACTTATCACTGACAATATTATGTTAACGGCTATAAAAATGTTAAGGGCATAGGTAAGCCTAGGCTTGCAATTAGGATTTAGTTCACAGATGTGAAAAATTATTTTAAAAAACATCATCACTTTATTTTTCTCGATATTGGTTTGTTTTAATTTCGTTTAACAATTATTCCAAGAATAAGAGACATAAAGTATTTTTTTCCAATTCTGATACTTATACCATGTTTTGATATTTGTTTTTAGATGAAACCAATGGCACCAATCAAAAGAATTCTTTCTTCATTTCTACGACATTAAATATTTGATTAACAGCAGTGTGAACTTGACAAATACTTGAAGATACATCATTACAGGTGATATTTGCCGTGGGATGCCATGTTCCTCAAACAAAGAGACTTCTATTAAAATGAAATAAATTTTTTCAAAACCTGAAAATGTTTAAGGTTGAAAAAATTCAAAGAAAATGCATATACATAATACAGTTGCAACAGAATATTTGTCAAGCAGGTGAAATTGTGTCAAAGGATCGTTTTTATTAGGATGAAGTGATTTAATTCCAAACAGAATAAAGTCACTTGTGATTTCCACTTTCTTTATATAATTTGTTCGAAGTCACGATGGGTGAAGTATGATTGCAAGGTTATTATAAGTCTTGTTCGGGAAAAAACGTTTTGTATGTAGCTATGTTCGGTACATATTTTAGTCCTGTACGATGCGACGGGATTAAAAAACACTCTACATACTTTAAATCACCTAAATTTCGCGGCACCTTTTTTCGCGATCCCGTGAAGAAAACAATTTCGCGACATGAAATTTTCGCGATATCCCATGTGGAACCCCAAAATTAAAGACGGGTTTTCTTATAGCAACTGATGTTAATGTTAATATGATGTCATTCTAGTTACTTGCTTTTTATCCAATTCATGAAGTTTTATTTTAGCGATTCTTGAACAGATCGTGAATATCGCGAAAATAAAGTGCTTGCGAAA
This sequence comes from Anadara kagoshimensis, assembly GCA_021292105.1. Classification (NCBI taxonomy): domain Eukaryota; kingdom Metazoa; phylum Mollusca; class Bivalvia; order Arcoida; family Arcidae; genus Anadara; species Anadara kagoshimensis. The sequence continues at coordinate 19,172,639 of CM037870.1, read as the reverse complement.
AAAGGTGATTTACAGTATCTCATTTCATTTCAATAAAGACATTAGTTGCTTGGCACTCAAGCCTCTCATTTGATTTTTCTACACTGTTTACCACTATCCCTCATTCTAAATTGAAAGAACGTCTTAAAGAAATTATTCACTTGTCTTTCTTTTACAAAAACGGTAAGCCAAGATACAAATATCTGGTGCTGAACAGGGATTCCGGTTATTTTGTAAAGCATCATACGGATTCCAAAGAAAAATATACTGAAAATACCATCAACAAAATGTTGGAGTTTTTGATAGATAACATATTTGTTGTGTTTGGTAATATAGTTTTTCAGCAAACAATTGGTATACCAATGGATACAAACTGTGCATCATTGGTTGCTAATTTGTTTATTTATTCTTATGAAGCAGAATTTATGCAGAACCTTGTTAAACCTGGAGAGAAGATTGTCGCCAAATCGTTCAACTCAACATACAGATATATAGATGACGTTCTGTCTCTTAACAATCCTAAATTTACAGACTATGTAAATGTCATCTATCTTAGTGAGCTCGAAATAAAAGACACGACCGATTCCTCAAGTTCTGCTTCATATTTAAGAATTGACTGTCATTTTTTCCTGGTTCATCAAGTAATGAACCAGGAAAAATGACAGTCAATTCTTATATTTATAATTTATTCTTTCTTTACGAGAGCAAAATTGCAAATTCCGTTGAATGAAATAAATTACAATGTTTTGAAAAAGAATTTTTAACGGCGGACGTGACCTGGACATGGAACAGTTGTTCAGAAACATTAAGCCCCGGTCATTATATTTGACGTCATGTCTGAAAGAAACAAAATAGGTCATCAATCTTGGATAATATTTCAAACAAATTTTATTTCAGTCAATGACAAAAAATTACATATTCATATTGATGGTCAAGTTACAGTTATTGAAGGTAGAGATTGTTAAAAAACCAGACTTAATAGACGATAGAGTGCTCGACATCTGGACTTGCGGATAAGTATTCGACTCGGGAGTATTTGTATTCATGCGCGATGTGAAAAACCGATGTTTATGCGAATCATGAAAAAAAGAAATCAAACTGGGTTCAACGTAGAAGTTATTTTTCTATTGTAAATATTTAGACTTGTACCTGCATTATGGCACACACGAAATGCTACATTTGAAACTTTATGACAAACGTGATGACTTCAATTTTTCTATTGTCAACTTTCCTTTTCTATGCAGCAATATACCTGCTTCTCCTGCTTATGGTGTATTTGTTTCCAATTAATACGCTATGGTAGAGTTTGTTCCCACTACGGGGACTTTGTACAACAAGGTAGGCTGCTTGCAAATAAATTGTTGACTCAGGGATATTGCAAGCCTAGGCTTATCAAGGTCCTCAAAAAGTTTTATGGCCGTCATCATAGTATTGTTGATAAGTTTGATGTTACTGTGTCCAGGATTGCCCTGGATATATTTGACGTCTTATAGTTCCATGTTCCTTTCACACAATTTTGATTACACACGTGGCGGGTGTAGCTAGCTAAACAGGAGGTGCTTACCCTTCCGGAGCACCCGGCCTCACTTCCCTGGTGGAAGTTCACGTGTCTAACCTAACTTGTCAGTTCCAAAGTTTTTACTTTGCTGCTGGATTGTGATTCGGACATGGATTTGTTTTTGATTAGAATGAAGGTGTAATGAACTTGGGGTGATCTTAAAAATGACACCTTAAATTTATGAATATCTTGAAAACAAAATTTAAGATCTACGTTAACGAAAATCTTGGTTAAGACGGGTACGGACGTGAAACTGGGGCAAGTTTGAAATGAAAATCAATAATGGTAGATAGTTCTAAAACTATTCAAGAAAGAGCGAGTTTAATAACTTTGTTTTACACCTGGGCAAGATTATTTATCCAATACAGAAGCTTGGAATTTGGGTGTAAGTTTCGTAGAAAACCATCGACATGGACAACCATATTGATAAGCTTTCTCGGATAAGCACGAGTGTTATTCTAACCTATGCACTCTATACCATTCCGTCAAGGAGTCTTTTGCTAAACAAAAGTTCTCCTGCTAGTGGTTTTTTTAACCATTGATATGTCTTGAAATGACGTCTATAGTGCTTTAACTTCTATTGCCATGCAAAGCAAACTGAATAATGCTCGTTATAACACTAAAACTCAAATAAACAGATCAGTGATTATATTTCATTTTGCTTTTCTTAAAAATCTCATTTCAGGATTTTAATTCTATCGACTTGCGTGTTCACTCCTTGGAACAGTCAATATATTACGTTACATGAATAAATGCATCAGCAAAAAACAGCGACGTCATTCAAGATCAATGTTAATCACAGTCAAATAATTACATTTTACAAAGAGGTTTATGGAATGAATGTGAATATAAAATTTATAATGAGCTATAATTTAGTTAAAACTGTCTATACTAGACTTGTTGCTGCTTTATCAAATATTATCTTAAACAAATAAATGTGGGATTTTCAGATAACTCTGGACAGATAACTGTTATGCACGCTTTAACCACATATTTAAATAATTTTAAGGATGATCAAGTTTATAATTAGTGTCTTTATTGTGATTTTGACTCTTCAGCTATTTTACAGAACGTCTGATAGCATTTGCTGTGCGCCTGACCAATGGGATGCATTCTTATATTTCGATTATGGAAATGTGTTTATAGATCCACCCCATGCGGCTTACTCGGACATAAATGGAACAATCAAGCTTTCGTATGACTATAAAAATCAACGCCTGTATATGTATTTAAATGGCACGGTATATTCGCCACATTTTCCGCATCCCGTTCCAGACAACGGACTGTATCTCTACGACTATAAAAAGGTAGCCAAACAATTGCTCAATTATTCAGTCTGTGACATTGTGTCCTTTTTAAATTTTAAATGTGGTTCGCTGATTGTGTAAAAAGATTATGTTTTTGTATTTAGGTGCGATTGGTTTAAAAACGGTATAGCAAAAGTCGAGATATTTTGAATCCCTTCAAAATCAGCAGGTTTTTAAATCGATGATTTTATTGTGTTTTTCTCTAGCTAGTTCTTTTTGTTGTTTCATTGTTGTCTTCAATTTTATGCTTTGGTTTTTCTTTTTAGCTAGTTTTCTCTGTTGTAGCATTTTCCTGTTGGTAGGTGCATATCATTTTGCTTTGGGTTTCTATATAATCCTCCATATTATTCAATATTCAGCAAAATAACATAATTTTACAGACAACTTTATTTTATTTTAAGCATGTTTAATATGTTATATCTGAAGTGAAAAATGTTAAAAATTATTGTAACTAACTAAGGCGAGGAGAAAATATCTTCTAGGATATTTTGATGTTTTTAAGTTTTTGCATTTGGATGTCAAATTGTTTTAATGAGAAGCAAAAATATAAAATACAGAAAATTGCAGCTGTCTAATATTAAAAAGACAGCTAAAATTTATACTTATACTTATTCAAGATTCTTTCCCTTATATCATTGTGGTCATGTTTGTTGGGGTAACCGTAATGTCATAAGAAAACCGACTATCGTTGGTAAACGAACTAGCAAACTCTCTCATACTAGTAACTACCCCAACTGAAATCTACAATTCTAAAGTTAATTTTGTTCAATTCCAATTGGTAGCAACGGGACATCCAGCCTCACTTTCCTAGTGGAAGTCATGTATAAGTTAATTTTCTAGTTTCCAAAGCCTTTACTTCGCTATTGTGTTTTTGTCATTCGTTACATTTCAGGGTATAGAATACCAAGTATCAGGCGGAACATGTCAAAAAACTAAACTGGGTTCAAATATGACCAAACAGTGTGTTCCAGGTATTTTAAAAATTCTATTTCATCTTTGTCAATAAATAAAATAATTCACTATCTGCTATATGCTTTAGGTTTTCATTGATATGCATGTTTACAATCATTTGTCCGACAAAAAGTTGTAATTAAATAAAATTTTATTCGTTCTAAAATATCGTAAAAGCACAATTTTTAACAAAAATTCTTTCTCATTGGTTTGACCAAGAAAAACAACAAATTGGTAAAAACTCTTTCCTCACTTCCCTGGTGGAAGTTCACGTGTCTAACCTAACTTGTCAGTTCCAAAGTGTTTTACTTTGCTTCTGGATTGTGATTCGGACATGGATTAGTATGTTTGTTTTATATTAACACCAACGTATAGTTATTTTGTTTTTATTCAGATTCGTGATATCTATCTTCGGGGGGGGGGGTATCAAAAAGCATAATTGCGGAACTGTTATAAAAAATTAAAGAAATTCGTATTCATTTGAAATTGTTGCATAATTTATGAAACATCCTGTACAAATGTATTTAAGTCATTTGCAAATAATAATTTGTTTTTAATAGTATAGATATATATTTATATTGAACTTGTTCCAGTGAAAATATATGAAGCACACTAAACTGTTTCAGATAACGCTAAGCTAATGATGAAAGGTACACTAGATAACGGTAATCTACATACGTCTAGTTATGAATACCCGTCTCCCAGACCACTAGAAGGACACGTATCAGCGACAGTTTTAACAGGTAACGTATGTGACGGATTAACATGGTTCTATTTTGTTCTTTTTCAAACCGCTTTAACTGCATTGCTAGGGAAGTCTAGTTGCTTGTGTTGAGTCGCTTTATATCATACTGAAAACTTGATCATGAACCGAAAGCTTATTTGTGAAGGGTATGCCAAGCTAATTTTCCAGAAAATTATTGGAGATTTCATTATGACTGACTAGATAAACATTTCCATTCAAATTAAAACACATTAGTTGCACGATCTGCTAAACTCATTTTTAGAAATTGTTCTGGTAAAAGATCAAGTGTTTACTTTATTTGCTAGTTTCAAAATTTCTCTAAGCGATCTGCTAAACTCAATTTTAGAAATTGTTCTGGTACAAGATCAAGTGTTTACTTTATTTGCTAGTTTCAAAATTTCTCTAAGCCTTTGGATATTGGGTGATAGTGATTTTGGATGGACCGATATGTGTGTATGATGCGTATGTGATTACCTTCCCGGGGCACCAAGTCTCAATTCCCTGATTAAAGTTTGCGTATTTAACTAATTTGTTTTCAAAGTTTTTACTTTGCTTTTTTAGTTTATGATTTGTACATGGACCGTTATGTTTATAATTAATTAGATGTTTTATCTCTCAACATTTTCAGATTCCTGCATTCCACTACATGTCATTTACCACACCAACCCTGAACCATTGGGAGGTGGCACCATGATAGCCTTAGAGCCGCTAGATGTGAGTCTAGGTATTCATGATCCGTCTGTTTTTAATGTACCAGCATCCTGCAAGAACGTCGAAATACAACCAGCAGAGGTAAGAGAAAACAGAAATTGAACCATATGCATTTGGTAGCAATCATATTTTCAAAAAAACCAAACAAAACAACAATATGTTACAAGATGAAACCGTGTCAAGATGCAGATTATCAAACTCTTTAAACTGTGTGCAGACATAAAAGTAATGACAATGTCAAAAGTTTTCAGTGCTTTGATTAATGTGGTTTGGTGTTTGTTTTAACCGATCTTTTAAAACCACAGCCAACAATACAACATTTAAAGATATTTGCCATATTCAAGCTGTGGTATCATGTGCAGTAAAACAGAAAATGTTATCTGAAAATTGTATGTTTCTCTGTATTGATTAACCACAAACTTCCCGATCGGTGCTGAAATTACTGAGAAAAAGTTTGGAAACTAAAACTAGTAAATATAGCAAATAGAATAAAACACTGGGGAGAACTGAGTACTCCCGAAGGGTAGCCAATTCCCGTCTATTCCCGTCTAGTTAACTTCACTCCCTGCCTGTGAAATCATAATTAGAATGAACGGAGGATGGCACTATAATATTTTTATGACGACCTTTAATAAGCCAAAAGTTGTAATACCTCCGAGTCACCAATTTATTTGAAAGCAGCATGCTTCCCGTTTATAGGAAACATCGACAGCAATAAATTGTTTGAACAAGGTAAATACCAACTTTAACAGAAATGGACCTCTTCCTAATTAATATTTTTCACATCTTCAATCTCGAAAATTTGAAATTTGATTGATTTTGTTAGTTTGTTCTTACTTCGGGATTCTATATATTGTTGACCCAAGGATATTGCAAGCCCAGACTTATCAAGACCCTCAAGAAGTTTTATGGCAGTCATCACAATATTGTTGATTAGTATGATGTATCTGTAATCAAAATTATCCTATATATATATATATTAACGTCCCATAGTTCCATGTTCCTTTCATTCTCAATTTCAATTTAACACGTGGCGTGTGTAGCTAGCTAGACAGGGGGTACTTGGTCTTCTGGGACACACTGTCTCACTTCTTTGGTGGAACTTAATTTGTCAAATTCGACGTTTTTTGTTTTGTTTTTATTGTGGTTGGGACATGGATTGATATGTTTATTACAGCTATTTTTCATTTTGTCGAAACTTGATGATGAAATTCAATAGACTAGATTTAAGTAAAGAGAAATATAAGTGAAGATTGACTGGAAACTGGAGACTGTTACTGATTACTGAGTATGAATATATGCACTTTATAAAGACGTATTTTTCTTTTGCAAGTTCCAAAGATTTTACTTACTTGCATTGTGTTTTGACTATAACTAGCTAAACAGGTGGTGCTTACCCTTCCGGAGCACCCGGCCTCACTTCAGTGGTGGAAGTTCACGTGTCTAGCCCGACTTGTCAGTTCCAACGTTTTTACTTTGCTTCTGGATTGTGATTCGGACACGGATAAGTATGTTTGTTTTGGACTAGTATGTTTGTTATCTGATAAACACTAATTAATTGATAAATAAGTGATTATTATTCCATTTGTTTTCAGTTCATTCAAGCTAATTTTCAATACATTTTCTAACACATATTTTTCAAATCTCTTTTCAGAAAAAATTAATGACACCAGGTAAAAGAATTCTTTCTGCATTCCTTGGACATTGAAGATGATTTTTGGATTTTATGTCAAAGTAACGGAGCGAGCCTAATGTTTAAAGAATATATAATAACTTATGAGCAATACTTATGTCACTTTTTAAAGGAAACAAAAGTGGGACAAATTACTTCATGATCGTCTCCAATGTTTCTATTTCGATTCAAAATTTAATGCATTATAAAATTATTAATTTTCGTCGTGTCCTAATTATAACCCCCCCCCCCCCCGAAAACTAGTTTGAGGGGGTAAATAGGAATAATCATGTCTGTCTGTCCGTATAAAATCGTGTCTGGGCCATATCTCATAGCTGCTTTGGAGGACAGTCATAAAACTTTACACGAATGATCTTCATGGTCTAAAGGTGTGTCATGACTTTGAACCAAGGTCATATTGAAGGTCAAGGTCGTGGGAAAACATAAGATGTTGGAGCGGGAATATTTGGTTCTCGAGACAGTTCTAGTTTTTGCTGTGACCGTGGACATGCAGATCCACGAATTTACATGTCATTGAAATAGTACATTTGACAAACTTACCTTCAACATTACCCACAGATTACAAATTTATCCCCTAGCTAATTCTTTATCTCAGGGTCATGAAAAATTGCATACCACAAAAATTAATGATTTCACGGTACTGAAATTCATTAATAGTCTATTGGTATTGTTATAATATTGTTGTCATCTGTTTTCCCTTCATTCTTTTATACAAAAATAATTAAGTATAAATAATTTTCCCTATAGAATTTTTTCTAATGAATACATGACAATGTTGTCGGTTAACAATTGTGCATTTTATTTTAAATATTAAGCAACAAAAGAACATAATTCTTGAAAAAATTTAAATTCATAAAAAACATTAACAGAACTAAATTATGCAACTGGAAAAAGATGTATATAATAAGATTTATATGTATATATTTCAAACAAAATTGTAACGATAATACTTAATAATTACGAGCATCCTTTGAACAAAGTATTTAGTTCAGTCACTTTTCAACCAGAAAAATCCAGTTTTGTTCCATACCTTCCAATACTCTATAACAGACTATAAAGGCCTTGTAAGTTCTATTATTTATGACTGGATGAACAGCTTCAATGAAACTAGAGATTGGAATCTATTAAGTTGCATTATATGCGATGGTTATAGTTCATCAAACTTTTTTTCAGAATCTTCAGGCAATAGAATAGCAATCAACAAACAAACTATCAAACACTTTTTTGTAACATAAAAGAATAACAGTGGAACTTTTTGAAAACCGCAAGAAAAACCTCCCAAGTATCCTGGGTTGTCAGTTAAGCAATATATCTACTTTCATATCATGTAAGAAACAGAAAAATGCATTGATGCTGGTTGATACATGATAGCAGTTGTTCCTTAACTTTTTTATTGAAATCTGTTCAAAGTTGAAAACCACTTTTAATGGTTCCGTGAGTGCCCGTTAGAGAAACAATTACTGAATTGTTCATTCTAAACAAGCCAAAATTATGCTCCTCTTATCAGACAGACTGGTACAGAATACACAACTTCTGTGAAACGATGATAACTTCGTCACACAGTTCGTGATTTACGCATTTCAAAGCACAGTCGTGATTGTAATCTGTGAAGTACGACGCAATCTGTGTCCCCATGCTGTAGATCTTATCATGAACCTTGAAGTAACCATATGTTCCCGCTGTGAATTAGAAAATGACAATTTATGATATTGTTCCTATAAAGTTCAGTCAAAATGTGGAATACTCATTTTCAGATACAGCTATATTTTATCTAAAGATATAAGTTGGATAATCTGCTTCAAAAACAATGACTAATACAAGAATTAAAAACAAACATACTTGTTCATGTCCGAATCACGATCCAGAAGCAAAGTGAAAATTTTGGAACTGACGAGTTTGGTTAAATACGTGAACTTCCACCAGGGAAGTGAGGCCGGGTGCTCCCGAAGGTTAAACACCTCCTGTTTACTACACCTGTCACTTGTGTAATCAAAATTGTGTGAAAAGAACATGAATCTATGGGACGTCAAATATACCCAAGGCCATCCTGGCCACAGAGACATCAAACTTATCAACAATACTGTGATGACGGCCGAAGACATTTCAAATTAAAGCGGCCTTAAAGGGGGTATAAATGCTGGCTAAAAGATTGCAATTAGCTTATTCATAGTTTACAGATGTTTTTGACACAATTCATGTGTTTAAAACTGTTATTTTAATGGCCTGTGTACTTATTTTGTTGTATTCTCGAACTGTGTTCTTTGTTACTCTGATTAAATTGTGAAATACATGTTTTTCAATTTTAACTAGCTTAAGATCCAAAAACAATATAAAAAATTACCTTTAGCGATCCCGTTTTCAATCACTGTACCTGTCCTTGAGAACTGCCTTCCCGTCATTTTCAGTAAATGTGGACAATCATCCTCGTTAAATGATGGTGTTGTAACTACAGTTGTGTTTACTGTAACCAAGGAAAACACTGAATGGTGACAATTACATATTATACCAGTTTTAATTTTACAGCACTAGACGGCCGTTTCGGAATACAATTCCTCATCAGTAGTGCTTGGACTAAAATTATGAAACCAAAATTATTTTGAAGATGTTGAAAAGCTACCCAAAGGACCAAAATATATTTTACCAAATTAAGCTAAGAAATACTTTGCATGAGTGAGTATACCTTAGTTTTTGAGAAATTTCAAATTTTAACTTGCATGAAATTTAGACAATTATAGTATATTTCTGACAATAATACGAAATTATTGCCTACTGAGTTGGTGATATCCTCGGGGCACCAGCCACCAGCAGAGATATCGGCTCATGGGTTTAAATTACATATTATACCAGTTTTAATTTTACAGCACTAGACGGCCGTTTCGGAATACAATTCCTCATCAGAAGTGCACATATCCACAAAATAAACTTGAGGATTAAATTTTTTTTGGAAAATATTAATAAACCAGAAGACAGTTTCAAAATCATTCCGTAAGTACAATTTCCTTTTGAAAATAATCTAGGGTACTACAAGTGAAAATTTAGTTTCGACAAAATAAGAAAATAGCTACAAAAAGCTTAACATGATTTTGAACATAAAATTTGAAAACTAACAACATTATTAAGATTTCAAATATAACAGATTTAGGTTAAGGAAACGATTGGGAAACTGGAGCCGGGCCACAGTTTAACAATTATTCGACAATATATATTAACCTTATCAGGCTCTTAAAACTATAAAAAAGATGCTTGAAAAAAATTGTGTTATAATTGAAATTATCATCAATACGACATGGAATTATAAAATTAAAATTCAAACCAACTATAAATACGTTGATGTTGTTCTTAAAAATTGAAAACTGGCAACTTCCAGCAATGAAGTGAGACCGGGTGATCCGGAAAGGTAAGTACCTCCTAGCTACACCTGTTACGTGTGAAATCAAAAATGAAGAATAGAAGGAACATGGAACTATGGGACGTCAAGAAGATCAAATATAATTTTGGATACCAAGGCATTATACTGATCAACAATGTAGTAGCGGCCATTAAACATTTTTGAGAACCTTAATAAGCCTAGGTTTGCATATAAGAACCATCTTTATGAGTGCCGTCGTTGACGTTACCGAATTTTACTTTTTAATTAATTGTCAGTCGCCAGTGTTTTGCGACTCGATGTTTAAATCGTTTTGTCGTTAATTATTGTTTAATATTGGAGTTATCGCTACAAAATTTAATGTCCTACGCTTCTCTAGGTATCTAGAAAACATCATATTTGAAACAATAACACTCAAAAAGTTCCATGGCCGTTATTAAAATATTGTTGATAAGTATGATGGCTTTGTATCAAAAGTTGTCCTGGATATATTTGACGTTCCATAATTCCATGTTTCTTTCATTCTCAATATCGATTTACACGTAGCGAAAGTATCTAGCTACACAGGAGGTTCTTACTCTTCCGGAGCATCCAACCTCACTTATATGACGAAAGTTCGTTCGCGTGTTTAACGTAATTTTCTAGCTTTCAAAGATACTTTGTTTTTGAGATTGTGATTTGTACATTGGCCGACATGTTTGTGTTTTTTAAAACACGGAGTTGCAAAACACTGTCGCAATAGGATAAAAAGTAAAGTAAAACAACAGCAACGTAAACAAAAAGGTAGTCTAGACCCTGGATCCAGTTTCACAATAATTCAATTATCAGTAAGATTTTCCTTAACTCAAATCTGCCAAGTAATTTTGTCACTTTTCAAGATATTTATTGATTTAGGGAAGTTTAACAGGAGATGCAAAACCTTTTGAAACATCTGGCCTCACTTCCATGGTGGAAGTTCACGTGTTTAAGTTAATTTGTCAGTTTTAAAGTTTTTACTTTGCTTTTGGATTGTGATTTGGACAAGGATTGGTAAGTTTGCTTTTGATTTCAAAATCCCTCTAACTTTATTACATCTATATTCTAGCTTTGTTGTAACTAACTCCTCCAAATAATTTTCGTTGATCTGTTTGATTTCTCTTAGAATTCTTTGTTTTTTACTAACTCCTTTTTTTCTTTTTTACATGCAGTTATCATATTAGCTTAATAGTCTGCTGGTAGAACAAATATCAGAGAAATTAAATTATTATTATTTATTTATTTATTTATTTTTTTATTATTTTTTTTTTGTACTTTTATGTGATGAGATGTTTAAAACTATGAGAGAGAGAGAGAGAGAGAGAGAGAGACTGCATCTGTGATATTATGTATTATGACTGACACAAATTTTAATCTGTAGTACACAATAATCAAGCTGTTTTTCAGATAGAGTACTGGACAGCTACATTAATTAGCGATATCCGGTTTATAGGTGATTAATTGACATAGATAAGATGCACAAAATCTATCCTCTTTGAGACAGGATCTGTAGCGGGATACACTTCGAATATGCAAAGGGATTAGTATGAAGGTGATTTTCCATTAATGGGGAATGTCCCGCATCTGAATATACAAGCGAGGCATTAGTTAAATTCAGAAATATCACCTGGTTAACGATAAATCCGTAACTGGTCCTTTTCTAACAAAAATTACTAAAAAAAAACAATGACAGTCCGCGTGGGAAAAAGGAAAAAAAATAGTCTCGCAGTCACCAGAGATGCAGACAAAAAGACCTTTCGAAACATTTATTTATTTATTTATTTATTTATTTATTTATTTATTTAATAGTTGACATTAAACTGAGGTATGAAACAAATATATACCGCTTTAATAATTTTCAAAAGAATGTGGAAGTAATTTGCCATTGTCGGAAAATTATTAAAAAAAATCTTAATTTGAGAAAAATGTAAAATATATGAAACGATGTGAAAGTGATACATTTTCTATATTAAAAAATGTATTTGAAGATTAAAACAAGCATCCCTATGCAAATTTTCACATATTTAACATGTAAATCTATGCGAAAAATATCGTTATCCGTAAAATCATACAAATTTTTAAAGTAATTTTGAAGTAATTTGCCATTACCGTACATTTTCAAAAAACATGTCTTAAGATGCAGAAAAAATTGTAGAATGTGGAACGATTTGAAAATGTTAGACTTTTCCTTAAATTTTTAGAGTGTTTGTCACTCAAAGTAAGCCTATTTATGTAAATTATCCTTTTTACTATATCACTCTATATAAGACCATACGAATATATGGGTTATTTTCAAAGTAATTTTGAAGTAATTTTCCATTATCATAAAATTATGAAAAAAATATAGTAAGATGCAGAAAAAATTGTAGAATATGAAATAATTTGAAAGTTTTAAGAAATATCCACATTAAAGTCAAAATAAGTAAATTATTAAACCAGGTGCATGTTTTCCCTATATAAACCATTATACATTACCTGTATATATACGGTGACGGGTTAAGGTGACTGCTATAGTTGGTCAAAAATAGTGCCTATTTTTATATTAAAGTTAAAAAAGCCCCAATTGTTTATTTATTTATTTTCTCGTGTTATACACCATTGGAATCGTCAAAATGTCTTCTTTTTAGCTATAACAGGAACTTTTTCGAAAATGAAAGTAAAATTATTGATATGACTGTTTTAAGCAACCACGTCAACATATTTCCTTCTTTATCTATATTGTAAAGTTCTTAAATTTCAAACTAAAAAGCCCCAAAAATTTCTTAAAATATTTCAGATTAAAAAATACCATAAAATTCCTCTCATTTTCTACTTTTTAATGATAACAGGAATAATTTGATATCTTTGATCTTTCAATATATTATTTAAGAAATAAGTTTCAATCCTTCATAATTCTTTGTTAGCTTCAGGTCGAAAGTAACCGGAAAAATTAGCGCATGCGCAACTATTGATCAAACGCAAAGTCGATAATGAATGTTATTTGTACAATGATATATTGTCAAAGGTTGCCAGATTTAGGTCAAGGAAGATCTTAGGTGAATGTGGGGTCAGGTTCATAATATAACAAAAGTGTTCTATCACTGATTAAATGGGAATCGACAAATCATGACGTTTTGTATTTGTCGATTGTTTCTACATAATTTATGCAATATCTAAATACATATTTTTCTGAGGGATTTGAAAATATTTTGATAAAGTCAAATATTTTATTAAATCAAAGACAAATATACCGATCCATAATAAAGTATTTCAAAATAATTTTATTTATGCAACAATTAATGACATGTGCATATTTTTCGAAGGGATTTGAAATAAAAGTATCATAATTTATGCAACATTTTATTAAATATTTTTTGAAGGGATTTTAAAATATTTGAATTTACCCAATAATACATTACATGAAATATTTATCGAAGGATTTGAAAGGATAATTTTATGTTACTTAACAGAAAATAAGTTTGATGAATTATAATTTAAAATAATAATAATAAATATTGTTTTCTTCTGTACGCCAAAGTAATCGTTTGGCTTTTAAGGTCGCGTTCAAAGCTCGGGCGAACATGTCGGACTTTACCACTATAAAACATTCCAAACCAAATGGTTAGTGAAAATTCAAAATGTTATTAAAATTCGAATATATAAAATAGTTTTTTTTAATTCAAAAAATCTTTTTGTTACATATGTCACCTTACGTGGTCATCAATTACCTTAAAACATGAGAACACATTTTTGCATATTTATTTTTAGCTGCATGGTGACATTTCGTTGTAAATGATATGCGATAAAACCCTAACCAATAAATAAATCAACATATTAAACCTTACCGTTGACTGCACATGCGTATTGTATTTTCTCTTCACATCCGGTGACTACCCATTTGAGCCCTGAATTAACTAGCGCGCCTTTAATACACAGGGAGCTGTTATTTGGGAAGGACTGGTTATTGGATAAGGCATTGTAAGTGTCGTTATCCCAATTCGTCCATGTTGGATACTCTCCGTCTGGCCAAAAATAATTTCCCGCTGATGGCTGTCCGGCAGAATTGTGGAATAAACCTAGCCATATTTTGTCAAAACCGCTGGAAATAAAATAGATGTCGATTTTTAACTATTGTGTATATACATGTGGGTAGCACATTTCAAAGAACAAACATGAAATGACCAATATATTAAGCAAATAGAAGCTGGATGACATGCATGCACTTGCCAATTCCCAAAGATCAAAATAAAGAAATAGTTTTTAATGGGGTTCGCCGCTGTACCACGTGATACCTTCTAACGTGTCTGTGAAACGCTTGTTTCCAATGGACATGGAATCGCACAATATGACGCTTTCACGCAAAAACGACGTTATTCCGGGAATTTGTAACGTTGACGTTTTCCAAATTGTTCCGCACAAACGTTAAGAGGTATTGATCACGTGGTACGGCGGCGAACCCCATTAACCGGACTTCGGACCCACTTTTAATACTAAATAACCACACCACATGACATTAACTCCAGTACTCGACCACACTTGGTGGCAATTTCATGATATCTAGCCCTGCTTCGTTCGTCTTTTCTCGCCTTGCTTCTTGTTGTTGTTGTTGGTATTTTTTTCTTTATCTTTGGCTCGTATTGTTTCGTGTTCTCGGTTGTGTTAGCCATTGCCAAGTATATGTTTTAGCTGCATTTCTTTCCATTTTAAAATACAAAATACACTGGATATGATGAATTTAATGCACATCTCACGCAAATATGGAACTTGTTCTTCGATTAACTCTTAGAGATTAATAATCTTTGCTTAGATAAAGTATTTGACATCGACTATAATTTGCAACTTCATAGAGTTGACTGACAGGAGACGGCCCATTTTTATGAAAAGGTGAACCAACAGCACATATAAAAATTGTTTCCAAATTAACATGGAAAATGTTAGACAGCAACAAAGTTATTTTTTTTAAATATTGTAAATATTTTACCTATTATGCAATTTGAGACAGCCCATTATAAATACTTTGCAAGTTCACAAAACATGGGAAAATTACCTTATTTCTTAAGCAAACTTGCTGTTGTGACGTCAAGTAACATTCTAACAACAACAACATCAACAACTAATCTACGAAAATTGCGAAATTCACTCCGCCATGGACATTGTAAAATTTCCCATTGTCTATGTATGATACTTATACTTACGGAAGTGTTCTCAGGAAGTTTTCTATGACGTCATTGACTTCCTCAGTCTTTAACGATAACAAAGCCATTCCATATTTATTGCAACAAAACTGAGCATTGTCACGGGATACATAATGGTGTTGAAAAACAATATAGTTTGCAGTCACTGAAAATAGACAAAAAAAAATATGGCCGGTCAATGCAAAAGCCTTTTAGGGATCCTAAATTAATGACATTCAATACGTCATAGTTAAAGACAATGACGTCAAATATTTTCTTTGTATAGCGGTAACTGTTAATATCTCATGATATCTAGTACAGTACAGACCTGTCGAAATTTTTACAACGCAATCGAACGAATGCAAAATCGACAAAACGCATCGGCCCCTCATTAGCTCCAGTACAGACCTGTCGAAATTTTTACAACGCAAACAAATGAATGCAAAATCGGCAAAACGCATGAGCCCCTCGTTAGCTACAGTACAGACCTGTCGAAATTTTTAAAACGCAAACGAATGAATGCAAAATCGGCAAAACTCATCGGCCCCTCGTTAGCTACAGTACAGACCTGTCGACAGTTTAACACTATGCTAACGAATTAGTGCCGAACCGGCAGCTTATCTTTGCTATCTCTTGACAGCTTTTTGGCAACTGTTTTCTATCTCTTGACAGCTTTTTGGCATCTGTTTTCTATCTCTTGACAGCTTTTTGGCATCTGTTTTCTATCTCTTGACAGCTTTTTGGCAACTGTTTTCTATCTCTTGACAGCTTTTTGTGCATCTGTTTTCTATCTCTTGACAGCTTTTTGGCATCTGTTTTCTATCTCTTGACAGCTTTTTGGCATCTGTTTTCTATCTCTTGACAGCTTTTTGGCATCTGTTTTCTATCTCTTGACAGCTTTTTGGCATCTGTTTTCTATCTCTTGACAGCTTTTTGGCATCTGTTTTCTATCTCTTGACAGCTTTTTGGCAACTGTTTTCTATCTCTTGACAGCTTTTTGTGCATCTGTTTTCTATCTCTTGACAGCTTTTTGGCAAATGTTTTCTATCTCTTGACAGCTTTTTGTGCATCTGTTTTCTATCTCTTGACAGCTTTTTGGCATCTGTTTTCTATCTCTTGACAGCTTTTTGGCAACTGTTTTCTATCTCTTGACAGCTTTTTGTGCATCTGTTTTCTATCTCTTGACAGCTTTTTGGTATCTGTTTCAGATCTTTTGACAGCTTCTCTGACACTAGTTATTTATGCATGAGCCCCTCGGCAGCTAAGCTTTGACACCTTTGTAGTTCAGTGTTAAATTTTCGACAGGTCTGGACTGTATATCTTTGCAACTGCTATCTATATCTCGGCAGCTTTTAGACCAGTAGCGATCCAGTTCTCAGCCATTCGAAAGCCGAAATTCGGCTCCTTTTTTATTAGTGTAGCGTAAAACTTTCGACATGTGCCTATATAAACGTTGCTTTTTAACATATAATTTGTAGCGGGACTGAACTAGTCGTGGTGTTATTGTGTTGTATATACATATGCATGTAGTATATATAATAGAGTGATTTACTGCCAGACTTTCTGGTCCGGGTCTTTTAGCCTTGTGGTAGAACGCTCGCTTTTCACCCGTGAAGGCCGGGTTCGATTCTCATCCGGGGCACTCGGTGAGGAAGTGGTTTTTTTCTGGTGTTTCCTCCCTTTTGTTACAAATTCAATGATATGGGGTCATATAAATGTCACTTTTTGAAGCAACACAATTTTATGTTCGGATGGTCGGCGATGGACATGGCATGAGTAAATTTGAACTTTTCATAAAATTAATTTCAAAATTAAAAAGAAGAAATGACACGAAACACTCGTAGTCCTCACTTTATGACAAACGTGATGACTTAATTTTTTCTATTGTCAACTTTCCTTTTCTATGCAGAAATATACCTGGTTCTCCTGCTTATGACGTATTTGTTTCCCAATTAATACGCTAT
Source organism: Anadara kagoshimensis (assembly GCA_021292105.1). NCBI lineage: Eukaryota > Metazoa > Mollusca > Bivalvia > Arcoida > Arcidae > Anadara > Anadara kagoshimensis. Next base: position 19,155,196 of record CM037870.1, on the reverse strand, counting down.
GGAAGAGCCTGTTCCCACTACAGGGACTTTGTACAACGAAGTAGGCTGCTTGCAAATAAATTTTTGACTCAGGGATATTGCAAGCCTAGGCTTATCAAGGCCCTCAAAAAGTTTTATGGCCGTCATCACAGTATTGTTGATAAGTTTGACGTCTCTGTGTCCAGAATTGCCCTGGATATATTTGACGTCCCATAGTTCGATGTTCCTTTCACACAATTTTGATGACACACGTGGCGGGTGTAGCTAGCTAAACAGGAGGAGCTTACCCTTCCGGAGCACCAGGCCTCACTTCCCTGGTGGAAGTTCACGTGCCTAACCTAACTTGTCAGTTCCAAAGTGTTTACTTTGTTTCTGGATTGTGATTCGGACATGGATTAGTATGTTTGTTTTTGATTACCAAATGTAATCAAAACCTATAACAACCTACCAATTTCCTTTGTTTTCAATTTGGTGATATACGAGGGGAAGTCAGAAAGTTCATAGAACAGCATATTCAGCCAAGCGCAACACACATTCATGCAATTTCTTTCCTTATTTAGACAACACAACATTCCACCATTTTAAACATGTCACAACATATTTGTGTAATTCTCAAAAGCATTCAAAGTTGGTGACCATCAAGCAATGATGGAAAATCAAAATGTTGAGTTTAGGGCAGTAATAAAGTTCCTCGTTATCATTTCACTCACGAAAATCTAATTTAATTTTTTTAATTACCTGAATGACATCATTAATCAAGCAATGGAGACGGGTTTATAATAATCGTGCACTTATTCCTGAATCCAGTTTATAGTTTGTTTTGTTCTATTTTATTGGTAGTCACCGATTAATAAAATATTGTTTGAACTAAACAAGCAATGAAAAACATGAACATGACTATTTTTCTTTTCATTTTGATTAAGCAATTCAGTTCTCAGAGTCGATAAAGGCGGATAAGTCCGAGTTAACCGCAATTAATTACGGCAAGAAAATCATGACATGAAAATTTAACAATGGGTAATTCTGATATTGACAGAAATTAACACCTTTATCAAACATCATCTTTTCATCGCTCAAGCAGTAAATGAAGCAATTTGATATTCTAAAGGGAAAGAAAAAAATCTTTAACATAAACTTGTTTTTTGAGATCCAATTATTCCACAAATGAAATAAAAAAAAAATTTACATTTTGCGAAAAAAGTTGATTTGTATATGCAATTAGTAATTATTAAGCAATTCCATATTTCAAAGGAAAGAAAAGAACTCAATAACATAATTTATTTTGGAATCCAATTATTCAATAAATGAAATAATACAAAAAACCTTGCATTTTTGAAAAAGTTTGATTTTATATGCAATTAGGAGTTAATTAAGCAATTTAATTTTCCTATTCAAAGAAAATAGACTTTTTATTTTGAGAGCAAAATTAATTATGCCACAAAATGAAATAAAAAATACCATTGCATTTGGAAATGAGTTTGATTATTTTACAAAAAATAAAAAAGACTTGCATTACGGAAAAAAGTTTGATTTTGAAATCCAATTAGCAATAAATTGGTTACTTATAATACAGACCTGTCGAAAGTTTAACACTGAAATAACGAAAAGGAGTCGAAGCTTGGCTGCCTAGTTCAATTCAATTCAATCTTTATTTCCGTAAGTTATATAACTTATTGGAACATGTATATAACAAACAAAAAAATACAAAATACATACATACATACATGAATAACAATGAACAAGCAATACACTCAAGACAAATATAGTAATAATACGGAGAAATGCCAACAGATTAAATTATTGCATTTTGGTTATTTCTTAATTTAAACGCCCGGAATAAAAATTTACCTAAATTACTTAATTGTTTTACATTATTAACAGACAACAGCTGAATTAGTTTAAATTAGTTGACAATATATGAATAGCTAGCCTAGTGACCGAAAAGCTAGCGCAGCTGCAGGAAAGTCGACATATAGCTTCTGTAGATCACTTATTTTTCGAGAATAGAAAATTTCGCGTCAAGACTATCTTGGCCTTATTGACGAATATTTTGTCATGTGCTACTTTTGAATGTATTATTTCATAAAAATTCAAAAGTAGCACATGACAATTTGAATTCCCGTTTGGAATCTTATTGAATACAACATATGTATGTCAACATAGAAATATCTGTGTGCTGGGAATATTCGCGTGATATTTGAATTCACTAACGGGATGAGTTACGAATTTACGCGAAAATAAATCTCTCGCGAAACAAAAGTGAGTTACAGTAACAAGGGACCGAGATACGTGGTTCCAAGATTCGGAACTAATTCGTTAGCTCAGTGTTAAACTTTCGGCAGGTCTGTACTATACTTGTTATATAATGTGCTGTTTCGTAAAGCATTAAGAAAACGCTTGAATAGAGCCGTTTATTCTGAGCTGACAGTCATCGGTGTTGTTAAGTACAATAATTGTAGTACTATTGTAGTACTATATTGTAAGTGTAAAATGCTCTGATTAGTACAAACAGAATTTTCAGTACACTTGAACTTTGGTAAGCTAATGCATGTGGTTTATTCAAAAGAGCTTTAGAGAAAGCTTCTTTAGAGTCTATTTATATGTATTTTTCTATACCTATTATATCTTTATTCGCCAACATATACCAATTAACTTGCGAGGCAAGGAGCTTAAATCGGCTTACTCATATAACATATTCAAGATTGCATATATTAAGTAGAGCGATTAATTATAAATGAGTGGACTCAAGTCAAAGTGTTTTTACACCCCAGTCAAGATTCTTCTATTAATAAATATCGATGTTTTAAATTCTTGTATGCTTAAGAAGTTAAAGAACCCCGAGAAAAACTTGCCCTTCGTCAAGCCACTTGAAAACTTTCTCACATTAGGACCTGCCGGGGGAGGGGGTACGAGAGGTGCTGTGATCGGTAAATCGGTGCTTTATAGAACTCGGCCTCGAACGACTAGATGAACGACAAGACAGGGATTGTAAGCTTTTGGACCCATCATGTAATTTTGAGAAGCTCTTTATGTGATGCAATAGTAATTCCATCCTAATAAATATGTTGACCTGCAAACTCAACTATTGTCGCCGCTATGGGTTCATTTCCGGTCGACCGCAATAGAGGGTAGATTTTTCCTGATCGTAACTACCCCTGCCCCTCTTTGGCTATGTACTGGTCTGTTGGGCTTATCTTTGAGATTGCCGGTAGGGGTATATGTGCACTAAGGGTCGTGTTAAGTATGTTATAATAATAATGCAAAGCATACTCGGAAACAGTACACCACATTTGTAATCAACCAGCATTACTCCCCATGTGGAAGTTCGCGTGTTTGACCAACTTTGCGAGTTACCATCAATTGTTCTGTGAGAATTCAGTGTTACAAAAGTGGTCGGTGATACATTGAGGGAACCTTATTAAAGCAATGGATTTTGGGACACATACTGTGGCTTTAAGAGAGATGGCAAATAGGGGCTTATACCTAGCTTTTTTCTTTCTTACTTACTTTTTTTTAATTTTAAATGTTCAAACCTGTCCATTATAAATCATTTCGTTATCTACTAAAGAAACAGTCTCGTATGATTTAGTTATTTAAAAAATGTGCCGAAACACTTTATCATATAATTCTATAAGTAAAGAAACGTTATTAATTTTAAGACATGACATTCTGATCATGGTATTTCAAGGGGTAATGGTAGTGTGGTGCGTGCCAAATTCGATGAAGGGCGAAATATCATGAGCAGAAATGTCATTTCTTATATTTACAATAAATATTTTGTACCTTGGCGCTATTTTTTCCATATCTGCGCGTGTGATATAGAGTTTTAGCCATGCGAGATCGGCGTATCTCACATGACCACGCGACCCCCTGTGTAGGACATGACGTAATATTGCGGGAAAATTGATACACATCAAGGGTCATGACCCCCATTGTCTTTTATTGGGAATTGAAATACAATTGCTTCTGTATGTTTCATCGAAGACAGGTACAGTCATATTGTATATGAGCTTCCGATTTATTTACTAATGTCTATGACGGTTCAAGACACAAAGAGTTACTAGTATTTGGTAACCATACCCCGTTTATTTGTAAATCCGTTTTTCAGTGTAAGGAACTAAGTGGTATATGATTGTTTATGATTACCAAATAATATTCCATGCATGAAAACTCCTTAAATATTGAAAATTGTTACGTGGTTATAAAGATCTGTTAAGAGTAATATATGAACTAATGCAAATCAACAAGCTGGTTGGATTTAAAATGAGGAACCCTTCTGGATATATAACGTGTTCTTAACTCGTTTGAAATTAAAAAAAATAAAATAAATTTTATATAGCCGCGAACAGCGAATTTCCATCACGCAGTTGTATGAAGGCTTCTGTTTCATTATTTATTTTATTTTATTTTATTTATTTATTTGGTTTTTTTTTTTGAAAACTGGTTTTATATATTGCCTGAAATAAAATGCTGTTGACATAGGCATCGTCGTCGTTGTTGCTGTTGTTATTGTTGTTGCTGTTGATGTTGATGTTGCCGTCGTTGTTGTTAATGGTGTTGTTGCTGTTGATGTTGATGTTGCCGTCGTTGTTGTTTATGTTGTTGATGATGTTGATGTTGATGTTGCCGTCGTTGTTGTTTATGCTGTTGTTGCCGTCGTTGTTGTTAATGGTGTTGTTGCTGTTGTTGTTGATGTTGCCATCGTTGTTGTTAATGGTGTTGTTGCCGTCGTTGTTGTTTATGTTGTTGTTGTTGATGATGATCATATTGTCGTCGTCGTTGTTGTTGTTCTTGTTTTCAGTTGGATGTTGTTGTTGTTTATGTTGTTGTTGTTGTTGATGATGATATTGTCGTCGTCGTTGTTGTTGTTATTGTTGTTGTAGTCGTCGTCGTTTTGTTGATTGTTGTTATCGCCGTCGTCGTCGGCGTTGTTGTTGTTGTTTTTGTCGCTGTTGTATTCGTGTTTGGTCTTCTTCAGTGAACTTGAAAGCCAAAAACAGCTAATTGAATAGGCGATAAACTGTCCCTTGGAAATGCACGTGATTGGATTTCAGAAGATATGTGAAAGTGCTCCATATTTGACACGATCCGGGGCCTCACTGGCCGATTTTTTTTATTTGGTCTTAAGTGCGCACTTATAAATCGCATCTTACCGTCTAGGGACAGATCCTAGCGTGAAAGTATGTCAGTTCAAACACGAGTGGTGTTCAACAGGCATTCCGGTTTTCTCCACTATCCATGAACTGACCGCCTCGATATAAATGAAAGTCGTAAAATTCCATTACTCCCCTACACCTGCCCTATAAAAAGACCTTGTTTATTCCCGTCAAATCCTATTGTTATATCTGTAGTGAATACGTTACGTAAAGTATTGACAAAAATATGTTTGTTGTGGAAATAAATCTTTTAAAAGGGTTTAAATAAAAGATTAATATCATAATGAACATACAAAGGAAAATGAAAAGCAAAAGCGTTGTGTTACACAGTTCAATAAGTACCCCGTGAAATCAGCGTGATTACATTTCCTTACGATCTGTGAATATGACGTGAAACTCGTTGCGTAGTCTTTGAAATCCCATTATCATATGTTGATACAACGTTACACGAAATCGTAAAGTTTAATAACAATTGATTTGTTTGGAAATAAATCTTTTAAAGAGCTTCATTTATAATAATAAGGTCTAAGAGATCAATTTCATGATAAAGGACCACGTGATTGACCGCACACGTGGCTTTTTTTTTTTTTTTTTTTCTTTTTCTTTTTTTTAACTCTACGGAGATACCGAGGTAAAGTCCACATTCCCCTCCATGGAGTAATTCGCTAATAAGTGCCTTGGTTAAAAAAACTTCATGAAATATATGACGTAGTTTCAGATTTACAAGCATCACAAGTGTTATTTGTAAAGTATACGTTACCATTTTAACCTTTCGTTGACGACCTGTGTCAAAATTGAAATAAATAAAACCCATAAGCTTGCTAAATACAATTCATTTTCACCGCCATAGACTTTTGGAAAAAAGTGTGCGTCTCATTTACAAGTTCAACTGAAACTCATTTTTATGTGATGAAAAATTCATTTAATTCAGTCGAGGGATAAATTATGACTTTACCAAACTTTGAAGGATCTAGATTAAGGCTATGCACCGTTACTTTGCTGTTTATAGACAGCACATGGCAACTTTGCCATATATAAAGACAGATATTTCAGTTGCCGTATAAAGATGGAGCATGGCAACTTTGACGTTTAAAGACAGTATATGACAACTTTGTCGTATACAGACAGTACATGACAACTTTGTCGTATACAGACAGTACGTGGCAACTTTGACGTTTAACAACAGCACATGACAACTTTGACGCGTAAAACAGAACATGACAACTTTGACGTATAAAAACAGTACGTAACAACTTTGTCGTATAAATACAGCGCAAGACACATTTGTCGTATAAAGACAGCACACGACAAGTTTACCGTATAAAGACAGCACATGACAACTTTGTCGTATAAAAACAGAACATGACAACTTTACTGCATAAAAACAGAACATGACAACTTTGTTGTATAAAAACAGAACATGACAACTTTGTCGTATAAATATAGCATATGACAACTTTGACGTATTAATAAGGAACATGACAACTTTGACGTATTAATAAGGAACATGACAACTTTGACGTATTAATAAGAACATGACAACTTTGACGTATAAAGACAGAACGTGACAACTTTGACGTATGAAGACAGCAAATGTCAACTTTGACGTATAAAAACAGAACATGACAACTTTGTCGTATAAAAACAGAACATGACAACTTTGACGTATAAAAACAGAACATGACAACTTTGTCGTATAAAAACAGAACATAACAACTTTGTCGTATAAAAACAGAACATGACAACTTTGACGTATAAAAACAGAACTTGACAACTTTGTCGTATAAAAACAGAACATAACAACTTTGTCGTATAAAAACAGAACATGACAACATAACCGTATGAAAACAGAACGTTTGTTGTAAATTGTAAATTGCGTGTTGTCATCATGTTATCATACGCAGGGTCATGTGACCAATGATCTCAATTAAAGAAAATATGGTATACTCATTGCAAATGAAAACTCAAATCCACTATGTGACAATTTTTCGTTTAAAAACAATACTAGTGCGTGACATTTTAGCCGTATAAATTGTCATAGTATAAATTTTTGAATATTTCAGAAAATTAAAAAATTTATAACATGACAAAATGACAAATTTACTGTATAAAAAAAGCATATGATAATTCTATCCTTCGTAATTATTCAAGGCGGGTTTAATCTATTCAGAATAATGTAGTAACATGGATTTTGTAATACCGTCTATTATTTTGTCTTATTGGGTAACAAAAGTTGAAAATATCTTAAAATCTGAAAATCCTTGCTAAGGGGATAAGAATTCCAGCGGGTGTGAATTAACCAAACCATTGACACGGAAACCCGTTTATACCTTGACTCGGTGTGATTCAATTACATTTTATTTATTTATTTATTTATTTATTTATTTTATTATTTTATTTTTTTTTAATTGTTCTTTTATCATTATTATTATTAATATTAATTATTATTATTTATTTAGTTTTTAATTTTGTTAAACTTCAATAACCATCGACAACAAAACTTAGAATTATGAAAGAACGCCGAATGAAAGCTTATTTTTAAAAAAAATGTTTTTTAACATTTGTTTCTGAGCTGATTTTTTTAATGTTTCAATCGTTTATTTGTCAGTATATATCTGATAGTCTGCTGTAAGAATTTTTTTCTTTTGCGTTAAACAATTCAAAATTATCAAAAAGCAACTTAAAATTTTCAAACATCGTCTATTCAAATGATAACAAGAGATAATGAAAATCCTGCCTTTATCCTGGTAATTTACTCGGTCTGCTCAAGTGCACAGGTTACATCTCGATATAAGTGAATCAATTTAGTTATGGCCCATTTAATGGAACCTCAGTGGCTAAGTGCCCAAAATCTCATGTTTACGGATCATAGCGTCTTCCGTTGCCCAGTTTCCAATCCATAGTGCGGGAGAGTTTGTCAGTTCGCTTGTCGAAGGTAACGGTGGTTTTCTCCAGGCAATCCGGTTTTCTCCACCATCCCAGACCTGGCGGTTTCGATATAAGTGAAAGAATCTTGAATGGGGCGTAAAACACTGTCATATATCATTTTCCTTATAAATTTTATCATTAACTGTATGAAAAATGTTATAAAACCTTGTTATATACATTTTAATGTATTTAATCAGAGACATAAAAAATTGGCTTTGTATGTCGCTAATTTAATCATAAAATTTAAAAAAGAAAAATCTTACATGACAATATCATTATTGCATGCCACTCCATTCCATTTAAATTACTTTTTTAAAAATAAATCTTACCTGCTAAAATGCAAACATTGCTCATCAAAACTAACGTCCAACGTAAACACATTTTCCCCCAAAACTTTCCAATTTGTTTCTTCAACAACTATAAAAAAATTTAACTTTTTAAGAGTACAAATATTGTAGACCGACTTTTAATCCACGGAATAATAATATTCAGAAAACATTTTTTTTTTTTGTTTTTCATTTCGTAATTAATTGGTCGTGATTTTCCGATCGGTTAATCGATACCCTCTTAACGTGAATTGTGAGTTGATCGAACCGTCTATTGCATGATGAAGGAAAATGTGAAATAAGTCTCATCAGTCAATGACCCAAACATGATATTATTTGAATGATGAAGTCTTAGGAAGTTAAATTCCGTGTATAAATGGATAATTGAGAACGTTAGCTTGAATGATCCGGAGAAAATACATGTTAATATGTTGGTTTCTGGTTAAATGGAAGCTATTGTATTAAGCCGCGGTTGCAAGGAGTGCGTTTAATTAAAAATTCGCAGCATCTAAGTACGAATTTGATTGTTATTAATAATAATTCGCCATATTAGTCAATATACATGATTTCTGATTTCTTAAAGCAAGTTATGTTGAAATATAACGTGTTTGAAAGAACTTTAGTCTTACAACCGATCCCAGATTGAGTAAAGTGCTTCGACAAGCAACGCGAAGGAACAGGAAATGTTTATAGCGTTCGGAATTTAAGACACATTCTTTGTAAGGATCAAACTGACCCCCACAAGTACTTTAAAATTTTCTTAATTTTCTATATAATAATTATTAAAAAAAACTGATTTTATTTACCAAAACAAATAAAGAAAGTAAATAAAATAATTTAAGACAGCAGATTTTAATTTTCATGTATTGTATTGTTATTTTAACCTACATTGTACATGGTCAATTTGACATGTTAGAAGTCAATTCACTCCAGCCATTTAGTTTAAGATTTATTACTCTAATTTAACCGTTAAATTTTAAAACCCTGGAGGTATCCTAAGCAATGCGATACATCTGTAAAGAATTTCGATGTTACACACTGATGACCACCCGGTTGATCAATTTGTTTTTAATTGTTAGTATTATTTACCGACACGGTACTTTCCTTAGTGTATCAGCTTATTAACCTTGAACCATCAGATTCTGACAACCTTCCATCAAGTACAGATCTTTGAATTGAGGGAATTTTTAATCGAAAAATAACGCTGTTGCAAGGTAAAGGCGAACCATATTTAATTTATATTTATATACATATATATATATATTTTTATTTTATTACATATATATTTGTTTTACTGTGGTTGATTTAATATATTTGTTACACGTGCACTGTTTTTGGTTATTCTTTTGTCCAGTCTTAGTCATTTTATTCAACAAAACAAAACATACTTACTGACTGGTAAATAATGTCTGTTCGCACTACAGATGTGTTTTCAGACTCGATATGACATTATTTCTTCGGACTAGAGATTATACTAGTCGATAGTTATGATATTCGGTGTCATAAGCTAGTTCGGAATATTACCCGGTTTATCATTCATGATTATGATGTTACTCATGTTATTATTGGGCAAGTAATTTCGTCGGGTAATTGTATCGGTTCAGTTTATACTGTATGTTTTACTAAACTGTTCATCTAAGGAGTCTTCGGGCTATCCTACTGGCATCTTCAATCCATGTGGCTTGTTACACAATCATTTATAGCAACGGATGATTCCCATTTATATGATTATATACTTAATATAACAGAATCCGTGTTTGTTTAGCCCTTGGTTTATCGATGAGTCGTGTCTCTATTTATCACAGTATCATTTTGCCTTTGCCTTCTATATTTTTGTAGCTTACTTGCTTTAACCATTTGTGTTTAATGTTTACAATCCAAGCATATTTCTTCATGCATTTGGTGGCAACCTTTTAATTTATCTGCCTTATTCATGACAGTTGGCCTTTCGTCAATTCCTTTGTGGTACCACTTTATCTTTGTGATTGCGTCATATATTGTGAAGTGTTCCATTGTTTTTTCTACTTATTTTACATAAACTCGCTCTGTTATAGTGGCTTATTTTATTTTTATTTTGTTATTGGTATATCTTGATTGTCTCTGGGTATCAGTATTTTGCTGGTATTTTTATTTGTGGTGTTTTGTTTATTATTACTTATTTTACATAATCACTGCTATGGTACAGTGGCGTATCAAGTTGCATTATGTACTGATCGCCGCTGGGTACCCACTTATTGTTTTTTTTATTGTGGTGTTTTATGTATTTTCATTTATTTGTTGTTACATAAACGCTACTATGGTACAGAGCTTATCACATTGCATTTATTATTATGTATTGATTAGCTCTGGGCGGGTATTTTTTGTTTGTTTGCGGTGTTTATGTCTTTTGTTTTATCACCACTATGGTACAGGGGCACATCAGTTATATCATTTTCGCCACTGGTTTCTTGCTTTTGCAAGCTTTTATTTTTAGCGTTTTTATGTATTTATTTATCTTTCAATGGACACTTTTTGGTTCTTAGCAGTCACCACATACGTGGTGCCACATGAGGATTGCCTCTGTCTGATATTGTCATTATGCTACTTTCATTTTTTTTTTTTTTGAATTGGGTAATTTTTTCTATCCATTCATAACAATTTAAAACACTTATATATAGTGTTTATTTATACGTTGTCATTATCTCTCACTTTAATGTCTTGGATTGTAATCTGTACTTCTGGCTACTATAATAATGACCTTATACTAATCCCTCATTCTGTTTATTCCTATGTTGTTTTTGTGGTCTGTTTCTTCTTCTTTCTGACTTTCAGAGATTAAAATGCCTAGAACCGTTCGACCGAAGCGAACGGCAGCTACAAGTGATCCAGTCGGTTTCCGCCATGAAGCCTGTTCCGCAAAGACCAATGCCTACGATCCTGATTCTTCCAGGACAGTTCAACACGATAAACAAGGACACCGTGTGCTAACTATGCCTTCTGCAGAAGAGATTGAGGCTACTTTGCTGTGGATGCAGTCAACTGGCAACCATACACAGTTACGAGCGATGCCAATATATACCACAACAACAAACCATATTTCGATTACATCTGCCATTCAAGCTTGTATCTACACCCGAATGTGCGTCTATTCCACTTAGCAACTACCTGATCACCTGTTATGTATTTCGACAGGCTTCACGTCGCCTAATTTTGTGTCCGCTCATCCAGCTGGGAGTGCAAGTAACATGCCAATAACATTTAGCTTAGTTAGTTTTATTAAGAGGTCTTAGCCGCTGGCGTATCATGATTAATATGTTGTCTTTGCTGCCTTGTTGCCACAATCACAACCCAATGAAACAATTTAAACATAAAATCTATTATTAATATAACATGCACCAGTGGACTGACACATTTCACAAATATTTATTTGTCATATATGTCAATTTATATTACTAAATAAATAAATTTCCGATTTTAATGCTCGATTTTATTAAATATGGTAGTACCATGCATAAATTTGGTTATGAGTTTGGCTTCAAGGCGGTGAATTTTTATGATATTTAGAAAGCTAAGAGTTTATCATAGATTGAATTGGCACCTTGTACACGACGAGTTGTATCGTCTAGCCATTAGTTCTAACGCTTCTGTTAACGTTCCTTTCAATAATGTCAAAAATACTAGGCTGTCCTTTCGCGTTGGAATCCACAAAAAACTAACTAGATACCCCAGAGGTTTTTTGTTGTGAGTACTGCGACATTGGGGCTTACGCGAATCCCTTTTGGAATCTTAGACACTTTGGTCGTTTTCAGGTAATACATGACTTATCATTTTCTAGGGGCAATTCCGTCAATTCTTCTATTCCTGTAGAGCAGATCTGTGTATCCTACTAGAATATAGAAACTGGCAAAAGCTTAGTTTAAGATATGGGATATAATGCATTAATGGCCAAGGCGGACATTAAGGATGCGTTTCGCCTATTGCCTATTTGTCCACAGGAATCTTTTGTTAAGTTTTATATGTGATGGACAATATTACTATGACAATTGTCTGCCTATTGGTTGCTCAATTGCCAATTATTTGAACGGTTTTCATCGGCCCTTCAATGGATTCTATCTCATTGTTTTGGATTTGCGGCCGTTTCTCATTTATTAGTTGACTTTTTCTTTGTTGTCAAAGAAACTTTCAAAGAGTGTGATTTTGATCTTAATTCATTTTTGAAGCTCTGTAAAACATTGGTGTTCTTATCAAACGTTACCTACCGAGGTTTTGACTATTTATGGTATTGAAATTGATTCCACTGTCATGTTGGCCAGATTACCTCATGACACACTTGTAAAAATTTCACAATGTTTAGAATTTTTTCAAACGTAAACGTAGTATCTGCCTGTGGGATTTGCAGTCATTGATTGGTTTGCTGAATTTTGCTTGTAGTGTAATCACACCCGGGAGGGCTTTTCTGCGAAGACTTATTGACCTCACAATAGGTCACACTTGTGCTTATTATTGCATCTGATTGCTGTATCTGGAGCTGACTTACTTGCTTGGTATCTATTTATTCAGCACTTCCATTGTTTTTTATTTCATCCCTGGATTACTACCGATACTTTAAGATTTTCAGATGCTGCTTGAATCCATTGGGTTTTTGCGGTGGTGTTCAGTTGTCACTGGTTCACTGGTTGTTTGCCAGCGGTGTTCAGTTGTCACTGGTTCACTGGTTGTTTGCCAGCTAAATGGAATCTCTCCACATTACAGTAAAAGAGCTTTTTCCTATTGTACTGGCTGTTGATAGAATTTGCTTACTTATCAAAAATTTTCTTTTTCACTGATAATTCTGCAGTAATGGAAATTATCAATAACACATTAGATCGCGTAATTATGCGACTTTTCAGGCGCTAGTTTTTGGCATCTTTGCGTTATAATACTTTTTTCGCGCAAAACATATCCCAGGCAATCATAATGTTGTTTGTTATCTCCTGTCTCGATTCTCTTTTCAGAAAGTTCATCATATTTTTACAATTGTTTAATGCATCTTTATCTGATGCTACTCACAAATCTTACACTAGAATGATTAATTGTTACATACAATTTTGTCGTACTTATTAACTGAATTGTAGTCCATTTCCATCTACTCATGTTCTCTTCTCTTATTTTATCGCTCGTTTGTTTTTACAAAAGTTAAGTCCATCAACTATTGCGTCACTTATTTCAGCCCTAAGTTTTATTCTCATATCTCATAATATGATTGACCCTACCGATACGTTTGTCATCAAAGAGATAGTAAAATGTATTCAAAATTTAACTAAAAAGAGTGTTAGACTCCCTATTGCTAAAGATATTTTGACCACATTGCTTGATTCTGTTGCTTACGTTATCGTTAATAGTGACAACAAGGTACTTCTGCAAGCTATGCATGTCTTGTCCTTTTATGCTTTTTACAAGTAGGACAACGAGCTCTTCTAACCCCGCTAAGGTACTCCAAACACGTGACATATATTTCAATTTCGTTAATTGTATTTTAAAAGGTATGTCTTTGGTGATTACTATCTACAATCTCAGTGATCTCCACCCAAACTATCTATATTCCGCATAGTACCAGTAATACTACTTGTCCAGTTACTGTTATGTTTACTTATTTGTCAGTTTGGTCATAGAACTGGACCTTTGTTTCAATTTAAATCTGGCATCCTAGTTTCTTGTTCTTATTTCACTATGTCACTTATTTATTGGTTAAGACTCACAGCATTACTAGACACATAGTTTTTTCGAATTGGGGCAGTCTCTTCTGCTGCCGGTAGGGGAGTTCCTCTCTCAGTTATTTAGAACATGGGTAGGTGGAAATATAAGGCTTTTATAAAATATATTCACATGTATACTTTTTAATCTTAATGTCGGGATGTTGGGTTAGTGTTGCCTGCCAACATTTTGTATATACTATGGATTATACTTTATTTTTTATTTTTATTTGTTTTTGTTTACTTCTATTTACTTGCTTTTTTGTACACGCAAATTATCTATTTTTAAATGTCACTATACATATTGATGGTATTCTCGTTTGTGATTTTTCTCGACTTTATAACATAATGAGAGTCAATATAGTCCATTTTTGTATGTGCGTAATTTTTTATTTCATTTGTGTATTCGTGTACATAATATACTCCATTATTTTTACTTACGACTTTTATTCCTTTACTATTGACAGAACAGAATCCTCGGGTGGGGGATCCACTCTTTGAGAGTGGATTTGTGGCAGAGATTTCTCCCCACCTTTGCTAAATTTTTATATTTATCCTATTGTTATTTTTTATATTATGTAATGTCATACAATTATTCTTTAATTGTTATATAATTTTGTCATTTATTCAATTGCTATATAGTTTGTTATAATAATTACGATATGTTATGTAATATTGTGAATTTTTGATTTTCAATTGAGCTTTGAATAAATGACCTTTTCCATCAAGATGTTGTTTACTTGTATCTTTATTTGCAAACAAAGCTCGGATTCTGGCTTGAATTTGTATGTCACTTAGTTTTCGGTATTGTATATCTGCCTGTCTTAAAACTGATTTTATTTACCAAAACAAATAAAGAAAGTAAATAAAATAATTTAAGACAGCAGATTTTAATTTTCATGTATTGTATTGTTATTTTAACCTACATTGTACATGGTCAATTTGACATGTTAGAAGTCAATTCACTCCAGCCATTTAGTTTAAGATTTATTACTCTAATTTAACCGTTAAATTTTAAAACCCTGGAGGTATCCTAAGCAATGCGATACATCTGTAAAGAATTTCGATGTTACACACTGATGACCACCCGGTTGGTCAATTTGTTTTTAATTGTTAGTATTATTTACCGACACGGTACTTTCCTTAGTGTATCAGCTTATTAACCTTGAACCATCAGATTCTGACAACCTTCCATCAAGTACAGATCTTTGAATTGAGGGAATTTTTAATCCCGCCCACATACCTCCCACTATTGAATTGAAAGTTAAGAATTCAACAAAAATTGTACTTTTACATTTTAGCATTATTTTGGTTTCGGGTTCTCCCCGCCTTTGCTAATATTTTTATATATCATACAATTATTCTTTAATTGTTATATGATTTTGTCATTTATTCAATTGTTATATATTTTGTTATAATAATTACGGTATGTTATGTAATATTGTAAATTTTCGATTTTCAATTAAGCTGGCAGAGCTTTCTTCCCACCTTTGCTAATATTTTTACATTTATCCTAATGTAATAGGCAGAGATTTCTCCCCACCTTTGCTAATATTTTTATATTTATCCTATTGTTATTTTTATATTATGTAATGTCATACAATTATTCTTTAATTGTTATATAATTTTGTCATTTATTCAATTGCTATATAGTTTGTTATAATAATTACGATATGTTATGTAATATTGTGAATTTTTGATTTTCAATTGAGCTTTGAATAAATGACCTTTTCCATCAAGATGGTGTTTACTTGTATCTTTATTTGCAAACAAAGCTCGGATTCTGGCTTGAATTTGTATGTCACTTAGTTTTCGGTATTGTATATCTGCCTGTCTTAAAGAACTTTATATATAGAGAAAATGAAGAAAGTTTTAAAGTGCAATAAAATCAGTTTATTTCTGATTTGTTGTCAGATATAATAAAATAGCAAAATATATCATTGTTGGGTCGATAAAATATTTTTTTTTAAATCCTGACCCCAAAGTGCCTGTGAACTGACCTAGAATTTATGTCTCAGGTTTTGATAATATTATACCTGAGTATATGTTTTCACACATTTAAAATAATTAGATTTAGCATCCAATTTTTCAAAACATAGTCCTTTTAGAAATATTTTTCACATTTGCTAAATGTGTTACTTTTTGAAAGAATTTCTCAGAAACTAGTAGTCAATAGTGATTTTGGCTACAAGGAATGGAAACGTAGTAATTGGTGGGTAAATAATAACCAAGAAAAACTGTTGCTGTCAAACTTAAGAATTTTAATAACCGTTTCCATACGGTAACCAACCACAAAGGATCCAATTTCGGGAAATTTAAGAACATGTCTCCAATTTTGATAATGCTATACCTAATTTAAAGTGGTGGTTACATATGACAAACCAAGAAATATCCAAACTTAGAATATTAAAATACTGTTTCCATGGTAACCCAATCACAAAGGTTACAATTTTAGTCAATTTCGGTACATAGAAAGTATGCTGCTGCAATATACGTCGCTTTGCCATCTTCCATATTTTGTTTATTTCCATGCAAACGAAGTTTAGAGCAATATAGGTCATCACCTTGACCGTCCGTCCGTCCAAATACCGTGCCCGCTGCATATCTTACATGTGATCAAGTTTGGAAGTAACGCAAAAAATCCATTAGACGATGAATTGCATACCAAATTTATGTGCATAGGTCAAAGGTCAACACCCAATGACAAAACCTTTATGGGTGGGTATATGTCAGCTTCTCTGACAGTACTAGTTTTATTTGAAATTTTGATGCTCATTCTTAAAATCGCAAAATTATATTCTAGCAAAATACTTTTTAAATACACCTGTCAAATACTCTTTTTTAATTTAATCATAAAATACATTAAATAATTGGTATATGACACACCAAATCAAAAACCAACATACCAGTCCATGTTCACATCACAATTCAAATAGCAAAGTAAAAATTTGAAACTGACAATTTATGTTAAACACGTGAACCTCCACCAGGTAAGTGAGATCGGATGCCACGGAAGAGTAAGCGCCTCGTGTCTAGCTCGTGACATTTGATATCAAAATCGGAAACGAAAGGAACATGGAATTATGGGTCGACAAATATATCCATATCTAGAATATTTCTATTGGATACAGCGACAATATACTTCTCAACAATATTGTGATGACGCCCATAAAAATAGTCAATATGAATTCCACTAAACAATACACATAATGCTTCGATTGGTTATAAAACTTTGAATGGCACTGGGCATAGTGACAAAATGTTGACCAGTGCTGTGATTCAATTGTTATTTAGTAGTATTTCACAAAGGTCCCATAATAGGAAAAATAAATTTCATTTTAGTAAGAGTCCTCGGTGGTCAAGTGGTCTAAAGCACGCACTTACGGATCTCGACGCCTAGGTTCGAATCCCTGCCCGGCCGCGAGATGATGGTGTGAAAAAGTTGGTTAGTTATCTTGCCTAGTGTAAAAACGTTTGTTAGTTCGCTTGCCGAATGTCTGTGTTGGTTGTTTTCTCAGGGAACTCGGGTTTCCTCCGCCTTCCCTGAACGGACTGTCTAGACTAAAATGATAGTTGTGATCCAGGAGACGCTGATTCTGTCGAAGTGCTTATAGAAGTATAAAATGAACCATGAGACTTTTAGTCGACCTAAATACCCGTACATAAGGAACAAGTTAACAGTTAAGGTGTACTCTGCCGATGCACCATGGAGAAATGTAGCCCGAGATTACTCTGGCCCGAATTTTTTTTTTTTTTTTTTTTTATCAATTTCGGGCCAGAGATCGGGCTTCATTATTTTACATAACGTGATGCCGTTGAAATCCTACGGCAGGGTAAGATTTAATTTGGCGGATATGTTCACTTTATTTTCACGGGCATTGGGTAATGAACCAGTCAGATCGCTTACCTGAACCTTTATTCACAAGAATCCATCGAAAAAACTACGTGGCAACTCCGTTTTATATCCATTCCAGCCATATAAATCCAACACTTGTGTATCAGAAAAGGGAGACTTTAACCCGCGAGATCTCGCGTTATTTGAATATCATAACATAAAAAAGGGCGAGTTGGATTTATATGGCTGGAATGGATGTAAAACGGAGTTGCCACGTAGTTTTTTCGATGGATTCTTGTGAATAAAGGTTCAGGTAAGCGATCTGACTGGTTCATTACCCAATGCCCGTGAAAATAAAGTGAACATATCCGCCAAATTAAATCTTACCCTGCCGTAGGATTTCAACGGCATCACGTTATGTAAAATAATGAAGCCCGATCTCTGGCCCGAAATTGATAAAAAAAAAAAAAAAAAAAAAATTTCGGGCCAGAGTAATCTCGGGCTAGGAGAAATGAAGACAAAATTATGCATTACGTCTATTTATTTAAACTATCACATTTATGTAGTGTGCTATTTTTTATGAAATTATTGATTGTATCGATGAATAAAATAGCACATGACACGCAAAAGTTAACACATAACACATATATACGTTTTACATATAACAAAAATATACAGGAATAATCACTCCGTTTTGTACATCAGTACAGTACAGACCTGTCAAAAGTTTAACAGTATGATCATGAAATAGGTTCGCCGCTAAACATCGTGATTTATACCTTTAACGTTTGTGTGGGGCGTTTTGGAAAATGTTTACGCATAGCGAATTTCCAAAA
Organism: Anadara kagoshimensis; assembly: GCA_021292105.1. NCBI lineage: Eukaryota > Metazoa > Mollusca > Bivalvia > Arcoida > Arcidae > Anadara > Anadara kagoshimensis. The sequence continues at coordinate 19,136,425 of CM037870.1, read as the reverse complement.
TAACGTCGTTTCTTCCCCCCCCCCCACCTCCACCCCCACTCCCAGCTTTTTGGCCACTACCTATCCACATCTCTGTCACTAATCAGCCGAGCTTTGAACAACTCTTTCCATATGTTCAGTGTTAAACTTTCGACGGGTCTGTTTTGAATTTACTCAACAAATACATTCAAATTGTCATATACCATTCTTGAATTTACTCAACAAATACATTCAAATTGTCATAGACCATTTTTGAATTTACTTAACAAATACATTCAAATTGTTATAGACCATTTTTGAATTTACTCAACAAATACATTCAAATTGTCATATACCATTTTTGAATTTACTCAACAAATACATTCAAATTGTCATATACCATTTTTTGAATTTACTCAACAAATACATTCAAATTGTCATAGACCATTTTTGAATTTACTCAACAAATACATTCAAATTGTCATAGACCATTTTTGAATTTACTCAACAAATACATTCAAATTGTCATATACCATTTTTGAATTTACTCAACAAATACATTCAAATTGTCATAGACCATTTTTGAATTTACTCAACAAATACATTCAAATTGTCATATACCATTTTTGAATTTACTCAACAAATACATTCAAATTGTCATATACCAATTTTTGTATGTATTTTTTTTTATTAAACTCAAAAATGGTATATGGCAATAACAATAAGTTTCACATCAGGAATAAATAAATTTAAATGACATTTAAAAATCTATTATAAACTTTTTTTAAGTTTTAAGTTTTTTGTTATTTCAAGTTGCACATTATTCCAAAACTTACCAGTATCAAAATATGACAAAGACATTCATTGAAGCACTAAGATTTGATTTAAATTTAATTTTAAATAACTTATGTCTGCCTTTTAAATATATCCAAATATTCTGTTCCTTCAACAGAAAACGTGACCACTATGTTATTAAAATTGTTGTCAAATCATTATTGAAATTCATCATTTTGGATTACGTTTTCTCCATTTTGAAATTTACAATCAAAAATTATTTAACACTTTTTGACGGGATGGAGTCTTCTTCAATTCGAAACGTCATATCCAAAATTGTTTAAAACCCTCCCTAAAGAAGTCATTTCCATAATTGTTATTTTAGCCATTTTTTCAGTTTTAATTACTGATTAATTCGACGGCTGTTAACTTTAATTCCACCGCCCTGTAACCTTACGACCAGGTATAAGGATTTCAAAGAAAGTTAACTAATGCGTTAAGATTTAAAGTTGAAAAACTTTGTTGAAACTCGAAGGATAGTTATATCGCATAGAAACATTCATGTTTGTGACTAAGATTCCATTCAACAATTTCGAATTTAAACAGATTCTAAGTAATATTTCCACGATTGTTAACTTTTAGGCGATTTCATGTTTCCATGCAACAATTTTTAATTTAGACAGATCTTTTACACAACTGTTATTTTTTTCAGATATTTCACGTCTCCTGTCAACAATTTCAAATTAAGAAGTCATCGTTCGGCGATTGTTAACGTTTTAGCTATTTCGCGTCTCCTTTCACTAATCCGGAACTTTTGACCGATTTGAAGTCCGTTTTCCACAAATCTGTCCATTTATTGTAAGCATTCACTGGGCGGATAGGATTCGGATAAGATTTCAAACGAGGAGAAACGGTATGTTGTCCCTTGGAATTTTTCAGTGTGTCTAAAATATCCATCGCATTTTCCATTCGGTATGACAAAATACGACGTTGGTCGTCCGGTACAAGAATGGGAAGGCTGTTTGATCGCTTCCGTTCAACTTGTCTTTTGTCAGGGCGAAACAAATCCGCAAAATTTGGAATCGTCGCTGCAGAAGGTTTTCGTCGTCGAAGTGGGGAATCTAATTCGTCGTCATTGTGGATCGAAAATGCATTTATGACATCTACTTTCATTTTTGTTTCTCGTAGTTTTTCCCAGGCTCCATTTCCAGCGGTTAATATAGAAACGGGTGTGTGACTTCTTTTCAGAAGTAGTTTCGATCCGGGATATAACCCCGATATTTCCTCGTAGTTAATATCCTCATATCCTTTCAGTATTGCTAACTGGGCTTCCGGCGACAGCGACGTCGCAAAACGAGGTTCTACACGTGTCCCGTCTTCTTGGTATTGAAACAGTTTGCTATCTTCCTCGTCGTTCTTTTTATTTTTCAATGAAAACAAGTTTTTGACTCTTATCATTTTCCATATCTTGTCCCCAAGGTTTTTGAAAGTATTCTGACTTCGTAATGCTTTTCTTCCGTATTCAGAAACTCCAAGCTTTGCAATGGTGGATCCCGAAAGTCGTCTGCTACTTGGTAATACCTTAACATTTGGCAGCATTAACTTTTCTCCAAATTGTGTGATTGATGTCGAACTTGTCTCAGAATGTCGACGGCGATTTATTGACAATGCTGGATTTATCGATAGTGTTTTTCCGACGAATGACGAATTTCGACGATTTCCTGGCTTTGTGAAGCAACTTTTTGCTTTCGATTGTGGCTGATCATTCGTAAGCGGTTTTGACAGACGGTTTCCGGTTTGTGATGTTTGGGTACTCTCGTTGCAATTTGGTATCCCTGCATTTTCGGATTATTTTCTATTTCTTTCAAAATGCCGCCAATTTCCTTAAGTTCCTTATTTTTTGCGTTATTTGCAACTTCCGCTTTTTCTTTGCCATCATCTTTATCCGTGTCTTCATTTAATGTCGGCAGTAATCGTCCCCAGACCATCACGGTCCACTTTCCAATACCCCACAAAGATATGTCCAGCTGTGTATAGGAACAAAATATCAATGAATTAACAAAAAACTGCCAAACACTCTATTAGGAGTCAGATTTAGATTAAAAGCCGCTTATTTCAAATTCCGACTTATTCCCTACATTACAGACCTGTCGAAAATTTGACACTGGGGACACTGGGCTGGCGAAAAGGAGACGAGGATCGGCTGCCAAGTGGCCGTAGTATGGATAGCTGATAGCTAATAGCTACCGGAAGATAGATAGCAGCTGCCAAAAATTGCCGAGATTATAGCTAACGAAATGTCGAGTCGAGCTGCCGATTTGGTACTTATTCTCGAGCTTAGTGTTAAACTTTTGACCGGCCTGTGTGGTGTATACTTTATCTTTATGGAACATCGGTCGGTAGTTGGTTCGAGTTTATCCCAGGTGTAAATACCCCGCGTAAGAATACCCACCAGTCAATAAAAGTGACGTAATAATAAATCATATAAGTTATGCAAAAAAGTTAAGCCGTTTTGTCAAAGTCACTATGTATATTCTTATGTCACCTGTGTTTAATAAGAATAAACAAACCGTGAAAAAATAAATAAAAAATAGTAAATAAATCAACGAATCGTAAAATCTTGTTTTTTCGGAATATTTCTAAATTAAACTTGAAATTATATTTATTTTCTTATTTTTATTTGTTTAAATAAAACTTTCGGCGTTTTTTCGGCAGAATATTTTATACAATATCATCCGATATGCTTACATTATGTGACGGGAGCTTTATACAACTAAGAAAGCTTCCTACAAATAAAATGTTGATTTGGTGATATCATTGTAAGCCTAGAACTATCAAGGCCCTTAAAATTTTTAATTGTCGTCTTCAAAAAATATTGTTAATAAGCTAGCATATTGATGTTTAGGATATACTCGACGTCCCAAAGTTTCATGCTCATTTCATTCTACACGTGACAGATGCAGATAGCTAGACAAGAGGCGGGTACCTCTTCCGGCGCACCCGGCCTCGCATTTACACGAATTACTTAATTTGTTGGTTTCAAAGTTTTTACTTTGCTTTTGGATTGTGATTTGGACTTGTATTAGTTGTTTGTGTTTGATTAATTTGTATCACAAATTGTAATTTAAAATTTCACAAACTATCCATGAATCAAGTCATTCTTATTTCATTTTGATAGCCTATCATTAGGTTGATCTGATTAAGCTATGAATAATCCCTTTATCTTCCTACTTCTGATAATTTATCTAAATGAAAAACAAAGTTTTTAAAATTTTAACTTAAAAACAAGGTTTCATGAAAATGTTTATTTATTTATTTATTTAATTTATTTTAACAGTAGTTCTAACTAGCTGCTCTCTGGTTTTCCTATTGTTCAACACACAGTTGCTCATTGGAAATTATTAAATAATTTAAGGCACCCCTTCTAAAATGTCCAACTGGGTCCCCAAATCGATTTTTGCAAATTAAATTATACTTGCTGCAATGGTACTACAAAGACAATACATGTATTTAAGGTATAGATATTAAATATTCTTTAGAGATAATTTATAAGTAATTTATTGGAGTCATGGGACTCTACTTGAATCTTTTGAAAATTAAATACCACATGTACTGGTCTTACGGATGCTACATGGTCGACAAGGTCCTTAATGGTACCTGCTGTAGCTCAACTCCTTAGATTGGGAGGAATAGAGTAACATATTGATATTTTATGTCCCAGTCAAGATTCTTTCACTTATATCTAGGCACCCCTGTTAAGATTCTTTTTGTCCAGTTCCGAGATAGTGGAGGAAACCAGAGTACCTGAAGAAAACTGCTAATCTTTAGCAATTGAACAGATAGAATTTCTCATACAAGTGTCTGCCACAGTGGGATTCAAACCCAGAAGACTGAGAAGCTACAACCTGACACTACAGTCTAACAGCTGTACGGACAGTCCAATTCTACACGAAACAGGTAAAGAGGAAATACCCGAAAAATCAAATCAACATCCTCACTGAGTGCCCTTGCTGAGAATCAAACCAACCCCCATACCCCTACCCACAAGGGAAAAGCTACTGTTTTACCACAAAGCTAAAAGATCTGGATCTCTTTTATATTTTTATTAGCCTTGCCTATTTCCTATATCTCCCAGTTTGAGACTTTTGGCATTCATAGGACTATGATAATGATGCTAGATTCTTTCACTTTTATCTAGGCACCCCTGTTAAGATTCTTTTTGACTAGTTCTGAGATGGTGGAGGAAACCAGAGTACCTGGAGAAAACAACCGATCTTTAGCAATTGAACAGATAGAATTTCTCATACAAGTATCTGCCAGAGTGGGTTTCAAACCCAGTAGACTGAGAAGCTACAACCTGACACTACAGTCTAACGCTGTATGGAAAGTCTAATTCTACATGAAACAGGTAAAGAGAAAATACCTGAAAAATCAAATCAACATCCTCACTGAGTGCCCTGGCTGAGGATCAAACCAACCCCAACACCCTACCCACAAGGGAAAAGCTAGTGTTTTACCACAAAGCTAAAGGATCTGGATCTCTTATAAATTTTATTAGCCTTGCCTATTTCCTATATCTCCCAGTTTGAGACTTTTGGCATTCATAGGACTATGAATGCCAATCGACCGCATCACTGCGTTTGAATATTAATATCCACAATACACATTCCCGGGTAAACTATAACCTGGTAATCAAAATGGCTGCCCCCATGTTTCCCGGAGGTTTATTTCTTGGGGTATCGAATGCCTTTGTGTTTGATGATCAATTCGTTTTTTAACTTTACAAAGTCTATCAGAAGTTTCTGTGTGTAAATCGAAAATTTTCACCACAAAAATAGCTATTTCATCTGATGCATGTTGTGATTGTTCAGGATCATTGGCTATCGCACATTATTCAGTTTGTCGTCCAAAGACTTGGCATTCATATTGACTACGAACACAATTTCAAAACAGTTCAATGGAGTTCGCCGCTGTACCACGTGGTCAATTCCTCTTAACATTTGTGCGGGACATTTTGGAAAATGTCAACGTCACAAATTCCCGGAATAACGTCGTTTTCATGGGAAAACGTCATATTGTGCATTTCTATGTCCATTGGAAACAAGCGTTTCGCAGACACGTTAGAAGGTATCACGTGGTACAGCGGCAAACCCCATTGTTAAATACCTACCATATAAAACACAATGACTTGTAAGCTTCACTACAAATTTTGGGCTCATGAAAAAAAACATAACATGAAATAAATTTCATAAAACTGTTTACTGATATCTTAAAACGTAACAAATATTTTCCACTAAATTAAAAAAAATATCAGAGTAAAATTTAAATATCTTGAGATAAAAGAGTACATTGATATAACAAAAAAACTGATATAACAACTGGAATATAATATATATAATTATAGATCTATATATCAATACATGTTAATTCTTAACAAAAACCCATTGTAAATCACTTTTTACAACACTTTTTTCACAAATTTGTACCAAATATCTGAATTTCTTGAAAAATATTACATGTATTAAGATTTAAGGAAAGTCTTGATTAAGGAATGATTGTGAAACTAGCCCCAGCTAAATTTTCCTTAAATTAGGTAAGCAAATTTTGGCCATATTTCTTTAAAACTTTTTAAGAACAAAATGATTTTGACAAAAACTAAATTTAAATTTGATAAAACTTGAAGTGATCTTCGAAATGATATTTTAAATTCCTGAATATCTTGAAAATTCACCAAAAATCATAGTTAAAAGAAATAATTTTAACAAAGCTAAATAAAAATAAATATAAATTTGAAGTGATCTTCAAAATGATATCTTAATTTCCTGAACATCTTGAAAATTCACCAAAAATCATTAAGAAATTTAGTTTTATAAGTTAATTTAGTTAAGAAATGATTGTAAAACCTGGACATGGTCAAGGAATGATTGTGAATCTGGAGCTCGGGCTGTCATTTATGTATCATAGCAGATTCAGTTTAAATTTTAAAATCTTGTTAGATCTGTGCATAACAATCATGATATATCAATTTTTTTTAACAAATTGTAAAATATTAATAACAAAAGTCTCAAAAAGACCATCTACCCATAAAAGAATATCTGAATACAATATACATTGTACATATATCACATGGTATTATGACTGCAACAGCTTGGAGAAAGAAATGAGACCGGACAGTCTGACCAGAGCTGGATCCTGGGACTGCACTATAAATAAGAGCTGTACCATCTTGGGGTACCCTAAAAAATAACCTCTACATTCCGTTTAGTCTCCTACAGTCCCACATATGAAGAATATCGCATCAAAATTGCAGAAGATGGAATTTATCCAGACATGACTGACAGTCCACCACTTCTGAAGACCATTCAATCAAATGAATTTATGATAAAACATCATTAACTAATAAAAAATTAGTTAATTATTTTCTTGAAACATGTGGAATCGGGCATGAGTTAGCATAAATCATGCATACAGCCATTTATTAATTTTTCTTAACTGTTGGTACATGTGACTTTCAAACATGGATTCTGTACATGTTAAGATTTTGAGTGTAGCATCTTTAGCAGAAACAGATATACATGTAGTTTGAATTTAAACAAATGAATAAACAAAAAAATCTTAAAATGGATTAAATGCCCATAAGTGTCACAAATAATAAATTTAATACACGATCTACATTTTGTCATTATATAATATTACAGTTATCTGAAAAATTAATTTCTGACAATGAGATTAGGCCATAATACATTTATTCTTAAATTTTCATCTACTTTAGGGGCACCCCTCCATTTTTTAAATAACCTCAGATTTTTCACTGTATTGCAGATCTTGAAAGTTTTGCAATTGAATTCATTTTGCATTTATGGAAAAAACAAATAAAATGGATGGCACAATATATACAAAAAAATCTCTAAACAAAAATTAAAATGTCTGAACCACAAAACCCCCTCCCCCCCCACCCCCCCCCCCACCCCCCCCCCCCCCCCCCCCCCCCCCCCCCCCCAAACCATCACCAGAAAACAAATTGGAAAAAAATCAAGGAATTAAGTTTTAATAATGATGTATGTGTATTGGCAAAACAAGAAAGATGAGGAGACAGTATGTAAAAAATCCTCTGACAAAAATTAACAAAGCTACCCCTACCCATCCCCCAAAAAATTGGAAAAAATCAAGGAATTAAGTCATAATGGCCTTATGATCCAATATTAATCTGTATATTAAATCTTAACATTAAACAACACTTGTAAAATAAATACAATTATAATTGTGTTGTCATTTTCGAGACCAGCTCTACTTAAAAACAATCCTATTTCATCATAAGTTAAGTCGATTCCTACGTAGACTAGACCCTATTATAACATATTATCACAGTACTGTACTTCTGGATCTATAAATAACAAACAGTCCAATTATAGAGTCAGAAACTGGTAACTTCCGATGGCTGAAGTTCTTTGGACAAAAAACATTTTACCATATTATGATAAACATCCTAATAATTTGACCAGTAAAAATTGACAATTTCAATTTCTGATTGTAATTGAATTTTTAACAAGGTACATATTATCAGGAATACCTCTAACTTTAACGAGTATCTAAACTAAGCATTTCTACAGGTGAAAAACTTTGGACTTTTTAGAAGGGGTCAAAAACTGTCCCTACAACACTATAACATCAATATTTTTGCATTCATCTAACATTAAATATGGCCAACTGACTAAGGCCCTAACTATAGAGTAATATGGCAAAATAAGGGATCAATAGCCCCCTTTTAGAATGAACATTGAGGTTTTATGGTTTCTAAGTACAATGGCTAGTTAACAAGTGAGATAACCCCTAATACTTATCAATACTAGTTAACCCAAAAGGTGTCTGAAGTAATCTGGTTCTACTCTACTAATATCAGAAAAATTTCCATCAAACAAAATGTTTTACCAAAATAAATTAATATATTATGAATTTTGATTTTCTTTCTATGAAAAAGAAAAAACAAATAAGGTATTATTTAAAAAATATTAAACATTTACCCATAGTATATTGTTGAACAATACCAGGGCTGGTGTTCACATTCGGAAAAATACATCACAAGATGGCAAAGCCGCCAAGTGATACATTCACCACACGTAATTCAAGCGAGAACAAAACAATTTATACAAGGGGAAAAGCTTCCATTTTATCACAGATATAAGATTGTGTCTTTCTTTCTAACACCATTGAGTGGAAAAAACACCAATTTTCCTAAAGATATTGTCTGTTTCAATTTTTTGGGTTTTTGATGAATGATTCTTGGCAATGTTGGAAAAACAATTGTCCAGCAGATAGGAAAATGAAAATCAACAACCAATTGTTCATTTATTATCAATTCTTTTAGAGCTGTCTTTTCTCATGGTTTCATATCTATTGTGAACCTTTTCAAAATTGATGCTGGAAGCCTCTTGTGTGCTAGGTGGATTTAAATTGGGTCCAGAGTCCGGGATTGATGGAGACATTGCACCCACAAAACTTTGTATTCTAGGTCTGAAACAAATGTTAAAAGCACAATAATAATACACTTCATTTTCCAAAAAAAAGAAGAGATCTGTGAGCTACTGTTCATTTAGTATACCCACACTTTACTTCAACTATTGACTGTAATTGTCCAAAAATAAAATTAGTCTGTAAACAGGAAGTACATATCTGGCAGAATTGAAATCAGAACTTGTGGCATGGGAACTTATACTGAATATACATAATTAATTTCAAGTGGCTGTGATGAGTAGTTACTTAGTTAACTGTTAGGAATTTTTTTGTTTTGGACAGACGGACAGAGGTAAACCAGTATACCCCACTATTCTTTGTAGTGGGGTATACAAATTCTCTAAAAATGATGTGTGATATGTGACAGGGAGTGGAGTAATAGATTTTTACACCCCAGTCAAGATTCTTTCACTTATATTAAGGTGGTCAGTTCATCAATGGTGGAGGAAATAGGAGTATCTGAAGAAAACCAAAAACCTTCAACAAGCAAACTGACAAACTTTTTGTTCACACTAGGGTCTCTCCTGAGTTGAATTTGACACTAGATAGTGAGATGTGCTGTGATCCATAAGCATACACTTTAGACTACTCAACCACTGAATCGGGGCTCGACAACAACTTTTGTCCGATTGTCTGGTACCAGTCCGATTTGGTGGACAAGTGAAAGTGTGGTCGTGCTTGTCCAATGGGACAAGTGGTTATTTTACATTCAGACAAGTAAAATTTATTTCCTCTTGTCCAAATGGACAAGCATGATATAAAGTTATTGTAGAACCCCTGTGACAGATAGATTTAAGTGGTGGGCCCATGTTTTGGAACCATGTCTCCCCAGACCACATAGTATATCATACAACAAGACCAAAACAAAATGAAAAACTGGTCTTAATCTACAAGTGGTCTTTATATAGAGGTTCTTTTTGGATAAAACATGAATCAAAAACACTTAAATACTGACCTTAATGGACAAGTGGTTTTTCAGGCGGTCATTTAATTTAATTTATTTCATTTAATAAATGTAAACAGCTTACCTGACGGGTTGTCCTTTCCTAGCTTTATGTACAGTTTTTATGATATTTTTGTTTGAGGTCATTTCTTCAGCCAGTAAACCATCTAATGTTAATATATTAATATCAATTCCTTCGGTTTTCTGAAACATAACACAAGTAAATTAGGCTTAAAATTTGAAATAACTAAATAGATGAACATCTCCAATAAAAGCAGAGATAATAACACATTTGGCTTAGTCACCATACTCTACACATTCATTATTTTATTCAGGAAATATACTATAAATGTTTCAATTTTAATGTGTACAAAGTCTTGCCCAAATTATTATTTGCGTCAATTCATGTGGCTTTGAATAAGCATAAATTTCAGGGATCTATGTCAAAACATTAAAATTGTATTCAATTTGGCAGTGCTGTATCATCATGTGAGAAAGTTTGTCAGTTGGGTGTTTAAAGTCAATGGTTTTTCTCTGGGAACTCCAGTTTCCTCCACCATCCCAGAAATGACTGCCTTGATATAAGTGAAATAGCCTTTACTGTGGTATAAAACTCATTAAAAAATCTATCTTACCAGAATAACATCTAGAGTTTTCTTTCTCTGAAGTTGACAAGCTAAGTGTATTGGTGCTAGTCCCATTGAATTCTGTATGTTTATAGATGTCACATCAGTAGCCAGCAGTAATTTCATGATTTCTGGGTTATCTCCCCCTTCCAGACATCTATGCAACGGTGTACAACCATCAAAAAGGTTTACTGCACAAACATGGCTAATCATCCCATCTACATGTAGATTAAAAATATTAAATTGAAAATTAAATTTATATGTTAACATCAGTCGACTCGTCAGCAATATTTTCTTCATTTCTGGGTTATCTCTCTAAATTATTATTTTTTATTTTTATGGGCTCTTTCTCGAGGTGGGTGTCTTATTGAAAAGCAGGATCCCATTTTTGGGCATCATTTGTTATGCATATACTAGTAACAATAAAAACAAGCATTCTGAGAGTATTGCAAATCAATACATAGTCCCCTACCGGTCGCATATTTCACTAATCCCAAAGTTTTAGGTAAAATGTACATTATTATATGGTACAAAGATTTATAGTTATAAATTATATGTGTTGTTCAAGATGAAAGCAAAACTTGATCATAGTAAAATCAAAAACCAGCAATGGAGTTCTCAAAAATTCATTATCTGCAAGCATGTAGAAAAAAGTGTAAAAAACTGAAATTTCATTGAATTTTCAAAGTTCAAAGGACCATAACTCCCATAAAAACTAGTGGAATAAAACGAAACGTAAACTTGATCTGTAACTCATCATGGTTGACCTGCATACCAAAAACAATTCATTAACTGCAAGCGTGTAGAAAAAAAGAGCAGAAAACTGAAATTTCAGTGAATTTTCAAAGTTCAAAGGGCCATAACTAACGCAAAAATTAGCAGATGGAAGCGAAACATTAACTTGATCTGTAACTCATCATGATAGACTCATATACCAAAAATCAGTTCATTATCTAAAAGCATTTAGAAAAAACGTGCGGAAAACTAAAATTTCTGTGAATTTGCAAAGTTCAAAGGGCCATAACTCCAGTAAAAACTAGCAGATGGAAACGAAACGTGAACTTGATCTGTAACTCATCATAGTAGACTTATATACCAAAAATCAGTTCATTATCTAAAAGCATTTAGAAAAAAAGTGCGGAAAACTGAAATTTCAGTGAATTTTCAAAGTTCAAAGGGCCATAACTCCAGTAAAAATTAGCAGATGGAAACGAAACATAAACTTGATCTGTAACTCATCATGGTAGACTTAAATACCAAAAATCAGTTCATTATCTAAAAGCATTTAGAAAAAAAGTGCGGAAAACTGAAATTTCAGTGAATTTTCAAAGTTCAAAGGGCCATAACTCCAGTAAAAATTAGCGGACCACAATGAAACGCTAACTTGATCTGCAACTCATCATGGTAGACTCACATACCAAAAATCAGTTCATTATCTACAAGAGTTTAGAAAAAAAGTGTGGAAAACTGAAGTGTGACAGACGGACAGACATACGGAGGGGCAGATGGACAGACGGACGGACTAAAAAATATCCTTTCCCCGATACAAGGAATCAAGCACATGTCAACCTTTTGTAAAGCAAAGGGCTCTACAATTTCCCTAAAAAGTACCAAATGGGTAAGACAGTAGTAACATCTCTTAACCTGTATATATTACATAGTATACCGTGTAGCTATATTGCTACAGAACACATTTTTTATCATCCAATAATGCACATCTGGCATGTAAATCATGAGGTGGCAAATTTTAGATAAAATTTCTTACCATGATAAATAGATAGTCCTTTAGGTTTGTCAACATCTGACAGCAATGATTCCAATCTGCTGGAAGATTTAGCTAAAGTCTGTTGTTCAATTCTGAAATAAGAAAAATCAAATTGTAGGGTTCCAAAAATGTCCAAAGCATAAAGTGCTTGGTTATAATAATAATAATAAAAATAATAACAATAATAATAATTATAATAATATAATAATAATAATAATCAACTTTATTGAAAATAATGAGGTTACAGTGTTCACCTACATGGACAAATATCTACAATATGACAACATTAATTATAAATAAATATATATCATCAAAAAGTTTTGAGTTCAACAAATATGAGTTACTCTCTTGGTACTTTCAATACATTTTAGTATGGCTAAAATTTTATATGATGACAAAACATTTTAACAAGACCTGACAGATAAATAGCAAAGTGGAGTAATCGTGTTTTACACCAAAATCAAGATTCTTGCAATCAGTTTAAGGATGGTGGAGGATTCCGGAGTACCTGGAGAAAATCAACAAACTTTGGCAAGGTAACTGTCCAACTTTCTCATGCTTAAGGTTCTGCCAAAGAGGGGTTCGAACCTAGGCACTTAGAGGCATTATGATCATTAAGTGCATGTTTTAGACCTCTTGTCCACCAAGTTCACCTAATCTATAGAAAACTGATTGCCAAAAACTTGAAAACTGGATGCTGATGCAAATGTTAAAACTTGTTCCAGTAATATGATAAAGAGCCTTTTGAGCTATGTACAGGTGAGCTTAAAATCCTATATAATATTATGTAAGCCTATTTTATAATGTATAATAATAATTTACAAACCTGAGGGATTTACTGAAATCCTCACTCTTTAGGAACTGTTGCCCATTGTCAAGGACAACATTGTCAATACTTCTGACTAAATCTTCTGTAAATGTAAACAAGAACATACTTGAACAAAATGATTCCATATAACACTCTACATAGTTATTACAAATACTTTACTTTGAAGTGAAGTAAGCCTGAAGATAGGTGGGAACGAAGTTGAACAAGTGAAAAGTTTCATATATCTTGAAGCAAATGTGACTATAGATGGCAGAGGCACCATTGACATCAAAAAAGAGACTAGGGTTAGCCTGTGCAGCCTTCAAGAGACTATACAACGAAGTCGAGAAGATCGGCGATGAAGTGAAGGGTAAGAGATGGAACTGAATTGGCCACGTACTGAGAAAAGGACAGACAGATGACTGCACTGTTGCCCTTGGATGGACTCCTGGGGGTAGAAGAAAAAGACTGTTCTAAAACAACTTGTCGGAGGACGGTTGAAGTAGAACGGAATGGTGCAGGCTGGAACACCTGGAATGCGGCACATCGTGAAGCCTCAGACCGACCGACATGGAGAAATGATGTCCAAACATTGTGTGCCTCCTGGCACTGAGAGAATTGATGCATCACTGGCCATGCCTTTTATGTTCCGCCACTGCCCGCCATCACGGTACCAAAGCAGCGTCACGGCAACAAATGACGTAACAGTGTCAGTGACTTCATTAAATAGCACAATTCAAGCCTAGTATTCATTCTTTTTGTGTGTAATTCAAGCATGCCGGACCTTTGTGGGAATATTGTTGGCATGGCTGGCCATATGTCAATTAGGGTTAAGGAAAGGTTACTTTGAGGAAATTTTATACAATATGTCACAATAGATATATTCTATCCACATTGATTTACAGGGTGCACTATTTCCGGTGCATACCATTTCATAGTGATGAGGACTTCCAGCTAAGTAAAAACTATTGCAAGGTAGCGAGCGACTTTCGCTGCTTTATGCCCCACAAAAACTTACAAATCTTAAACAGATGGCTGACATCATTCAGAAATTTACCTTCCGTTATAGGAGTTGATCTGTATCCAGAAGTTAAGAGTATACCAGAATCTACATCTGACTGATTCTCTTCTCTGTAAATAAAACAAAACCTTCTAACATAAGAATTCCCCAAATTTCTATTTTGAAAAGTGTTCAGTTTAGGCAGGTTCCCAAATTCCAATGTACTTCACTTTCTTTAAGAGTGGCATTTTACACATATTCCAGTGGTCAGTTCTGGGATGGTGGAGAAAACAGGAGTACCCAGAAAAAACCACTCACTAGAAAGTGAACTGACAGCCTAATTTGTGCACACATCCATTCCTATTCATTCTCAATTAATTACTGTCAACATATTAATTTTAGTGGTTTAATAATTTTAGCGATTTTCACGATGATACAGTAATGCTAATTTAAACCTGTCAAATTAAATATGATCGTAGTGCACATTGGTGACCCATAGGATTTATGCTAATATTCAAATACATGAATATACCCAAATTTTAATTGGCAGTTAAATTTATACACACTAAAATTAATACATTTTAATATAGCACTTTAACCACTGACTTTAACCCCTTAATTTAACACTGAAATCCAACTCTCCCACTAATTCTATAAAATATCCTCCCTACATGCATGCTAAAAATGAAATTTGTATGATAAATGATGCATTACCCATCTACTTCCTCCACAATGCATTGTGGGTAAACAGCAGACTGCAGAAGAAACTTTACAGGTTCTATCTTTCCCATTTTACATGCAACCATCAAAGGAGTATCTCCATTTCTGTCACGCAAGTTGTGATCAAAACGAGGCTGTAAAGAATGAGAGAGTATAGTTGAGTACAGTATGTGTATTTTATGCCCCAGTCAAGATTCTTCCATTTACATGTACAGTCAGACCTTCTATAAAGGCCACCCAAGGGAACCAGTAAAAGTGGTCTTTATGGGCAGGTGGCCTTTATATACAGGTTCAAATAATATGAATAAAGAACAAATGGAATACAATTCTACTGGCCTTTATAAGCAGGTGGTCTTTAAGGCATGTTTGACTGTAGACAGTTCTGTGACTGTGGAGGAAACTGGAGTGCCTGGAGAAAACCACTGACTTTTGGAAACTGACAGGCTTTCTTGGACTAGGATCTATCAGAGTGTGCTTCAAGCCTAGGCAACAGAAAACTTACAAACTTCTCACATTACAAAATGTATTCATAATTGAGTAATGGTGTTTAATGTCAAGAATATTTCCTTTATATCGAGACGTCACAAGCTATAAGCAAAGGTGCAGAAATTTTGTCTTTGCGTTGTGCTGATGGCATTATACAGCAGCATTCTTTATTCTACAGTGACATGGGGTCTTGTTTATTTTAAGTTCCCATTTGAAAGAACCATGATTTTCATCTTGTAATGCTGAGTGCTTGGTGAAAGAACAGTCAGTACCCACTTTCAAGTCTTGGGTCAGACCTAGTCGGGGTTCGAACCCACAACTTCCCTCTTATGGAGCAAGCACTTTATCAACTGAGCTACTACAGTGGTCTTAAAATACATTAGGATCTGCAATTTGTAAAATTCAAACTTAAGCATTGAGAGGTGCTTTGTGTTTAAGCTGACATTATTCACCACTCAGCAAATCACTAAAGCCCATTTGTTTTCAAAGAAATGCTGGTGTCCAGTCAACAACAATTTTCAGTTCTTAATTTTGTAAATAACTGGACATCATTTTATTGCAACCTTTTTAATAATATTTGTTCAAAATACTATTTTTTGATCATGTTGATGTGAAGTTATTTGAAAAAATCCATAGTAGCTACCTTGTTGGGAGATCCTGTCATACGTAGGAAGGGCTGTTCCACTTAGATGAGGGAAATGATGGTCAAAGATCACACTATTTCTGATTCAATGACTTCATTCTTAACTAAAAACATTTTCATTTAAAATCATTTATATAGCGGTCTGGGTAGCTCAGTGGCAGAGCACTGGCCTCATTGTTGGAGGTCCCGGGTTCGATCCCCGCTCCTTCCTGTTACATTTATAAATATATTATAAAGACATACCAGCCAAAGTTTCTGAAGATCTATCAAACCCTTCTTGGACTTGTCACATAAACAGCACATAATTAGTTTTGTGTGTCTCTGTCGTGTTGCCTCAACCTCACTCCATACTCCTCCAAACTCCGGTAACGAAAACAAGAACCCATTTTTATCCAGCAGCGCTGTTGTAGCACCATTAGTCAGTAATGTCTTCACCATTCTTATATAACCTGAAAACAAAACAGAAACAATATTTAGCAAGCGATTTGAGGATTTCTGGGTAGGGCTACCTTATGCATGTAAACATGAAATTCAGATGTAAATTTTTGAAATATTATTTTCAAAGAAATGTTCAAATTAGCTTGATTCTGTTACCAGTAGTTTCTGATCATGTGGAAACCCCTACCAGGTATATGAGGTACAAAATCAAAGATTTTAAAATGACATTTACCCGTAAATAAAAAAATCACCCTTTTTTCCAGGAAACATGAAAAACTCATTACAACATTGTGAAATATCAATATAAATGAAATAATTTTAGTTGGGACACAACATCACATACTCAATCCATTCATAACAAAAGCCTAATGATAAAGCACTCAATGCCCTACATGAAACAGCCCAGTGATAAGTGGAATTTATTCACATTTTGTTCAGTGCCAAGTACATTATTTGTCAGATGTCGTCCTTGATTCTAACTAAATAGCTAAAATGTAATGCTTAAATAGAATGAGACATAAAATAACTTTTTTTTCTAGTGCCAAGTTATAACTATTTGGTACAAGTACACAACACCTGATTACTTTGCACAGTCAGTGTAAAGCAGTTTGTAAAATCTTATCTGAGCCCTGCAACATACCTTTTTCTGCTGCTATCTGAAGAACTGTTTTATTTTCACTATTTACAGCATTAATGTCCAGTTTATGATAGCCACGGTTACCATGCCAACCTCTTAATGGTTTACAGAATGCCAGAAGGTACTCTAAAACATCTAAATGACCCATCTTGGCCGCTATATGTAGTACTGTAGATCCTGTAGGTAGATGTCTCTTTCTTACATCAGCACCTCTCTAAAGATTCAACATAAATACATTAATAGTACGGATGCCATATTGTAACAAGAGTACTGTATCGCTTACATTTTTGCCATTAAAAATGTTGGTAAAGATCACAAACAAAACTTAATCTTAATTTTCAAAGAGACACAACTTTCTCACATTCACATTCTCTTGACGCACATAATATCATCACTAAAATATGTCTGTGTAAATATAAAGTGGTTTACATTATAAAGACCACCTGTCTATAAAGTCCACATTTCTCAAGTCTTATTAAACATGTTTTATTGTAATTGTAAATTATTAGTTTATCTCAGTACATTCGTTTTCCTAACTTACCTGACATAAAAGCCTAACTACATCTAGATGTCCATTCTCTACTGCCAGGTACAATGGCCAGTTTCCAACACCACTCTGTAAAACAGAAATGGAATAACATAACAATTCATGTTGTATTTATAAGAGTAACAAGTGGCACAGAACCTGAAGCTGAAAACAGAATCGGTTCAACCCGAGTAAACACAAAACCTGTACAACCTACTTTATTAGAGTGGGGTAATGGTTCTTTCACTTTTATCTAACATTAGACTTGTTTTTCTATCTGATTTGACAAAATACAAGTTTTATCAAACATGTATGATACAGAATCTTGTACCACCACACTGTGGTGATACAACATTGGCGGTAAAGTACATGTGCACTTTTAGTCGGATTTCTCATTGTGAGGTCATTGGGGAATCTCCGATTTGTGAAATGTAAATAATGACGTCATAACTACAAAACATATTTCATAACATAGTTTAGTGGTTTTCTGTGGTAATGTATTTTTTCACATAAAATATTGTTTTTTTCTTTATTATTTTAAATAACCTAATTGAAAATGTCAGATAAAAATATCATATACACAGCGTGCATGTACAACCCTTCGTATCAGGTCTCATCCTTTTTTCGTAGCTGTAGCACTACTCGTCGTGCAAGCGCGACTCGTAGTGATAGGACTACGAAAAAAGGACTCGACTTTATACTGAGGAATGTACATATACACTGTGTATATAATATGTATATATCAATGCAGTCAGTTCTGGAATGATGGAAGAAACCAAAGAGACCAGATAAAACCAATATTGTTTGTACTTTATTCTAATTTATTTGATTACTTTATTTCTGTTATTTTCCCAATATCATAGGACATATACAACATTTATACATATACTTGCTCATCATAAAACACTTGTTACTTTGTTCATACAGATAGATAGAAAAACAGCAAGTTGTTACTTAAAGTATGAAAGTTGTTCATTATGGTCAAAAGGGAGATAACTGAAATAATATACATGTATAACCATAATTTATTTTATGAAAAGTTTGTAAAAGATGTTGCTTAGAGCTATTTAAAGACAGGCAATCTAAACATTATAAGTGACCAGATTACTTTAATTTAAAATGATTTTAATCAAAAAGAGCATGGTATATGTTGAAAAACTTACTATACCGCTATTTACAATACAGTCAAACCTGTCTATAAAAGCCACCCAAGGGAACCAGTAAAAGTGGCTTTATGGGCAGGTGGCCTTTATATACAGGTTCAAATAATATGAATAAAGAACAATTGGGATACAATTCTACTGGCCTTTATAAGCAGGTGGCCTTTATATAAAGGTGGCTTTTAAGGCAGGTTGGACTGTATGTATATTTTTCTGAATTATAGTGTTAAAAATCTCCAATTTAACATCTCCCAAATTAATTAGTAGTACATGTCATACACATCTATAATTTTGCAAACATTGTTTATGAATAAAATATTTGGTTATTAAAACCATCAATTAGTTATAATAGCATGGCTACCTTGTTTTAAAAAGTTTTAATACGGTAATTCAAAAAATACAATATGTAAACAAATATTGAATACCTTAGAGTTTATACAATCTCCCTCCTCTAGAAGACAATAAAGTTGGTCGGCTTTTCCTCCCATAGCACAAGTCATTAACTCTGGAAACACTATTTCTTCTTGTCGTCTTGAAAAAAGTAAAATCTATATGTATTTCATTTCACTTACTTATATGTGTAACTTCCACTACAGGAAATTTATACATGTACAATGAATCAAGCAGCTTACAAATGGTTGGACTATACTAGGATATTACAGGCCTAGGATTATCAAGGCCCTAAAAAAAATTAAGGGTCATCATCACAATATTGCATAGTTCTTTGTTTCTTTCATTCCAATTTTGCTTACACAAGTGGCAGGTGTAGCTAGCTAAACAGGAGGCGGCTACCCTTCCAGAGAACCATCCTGGTGGAAGTTTATGTTTAACTTTGTTTCAAAATTGACGGATTGCCGGCCATGCCCACTATGTTCCAACAAAGGCTGAATTACAAACAAAAAGAATAAAATCATGACCTGAATATTGCCATTTAATGACGTCACTGACACAAATATGTCATTAGTTGCCGAAACGCTGCTTTGGTACCATGATGGCAGCCAGTGTCAGAACATAATATACATGGCAGGTTATACATTAATTTTGGTTTGGACATGAGTTGGTATGTTTGTGTTTGATTGTATATACTTGCATAACTTCAGTAAATGCAATGACTCAAAATGCCGACGTTTTCTTTCAATATACACAATACAATTCATTTTACTATATCATATGAAAAATTCTTTGCTTTTTGCTGTCAAATTTTTGTGGTTCATTAAAAATGAGTCAAGTATTAAATTTTGTCTTTTCTTTCTTTCTTTTTTCAGTTCCAAATCTATGACGGTTTACTCAAATATAAAGTAAGAGCTTCTAGAGGTACTGTAATCATTAAGTGCAAACTTTAGACATCTCAGGCAACAAGAGAAGTCATATTTAGTGTTTTATGTACCTGTCCCATGCTTGTCGTAATTTTTCACGGATCTTTGTACTTTTGGATAAATTCAAAGCTTTACAGAGACCCTGAAATATAAATAAACAAGAGGCCCATGGGCCTGATACGCTCACCTGATAACTAATGGCTAGCTGATAGATTTTAAGAAAACATAAATACTAAACCCCAATGACTTTTTCTTTAAATCATGATAACCATTGTATCAATACCTACAATATTCTAATATACATGCCTATACAAAAAGTTAATAGTTTTCAAGATAATTAACCATTTCAGTATTGTTTCACATCTGTGACCTTGACCTTTGAACCCATGACCTTTTTCTATACATCAAAATGATCGAAAAATGTATCAATACCTACAACATTCTAATATATAAGCCTATACAAAAAGTTTATAGTTTTCGAGATAATTAACCATTTCAGTATTGTTTCACATCTGTGACCTTGACCTTTGAACCCATGACCTTTTTCTATACATCAAAATGATCGTTGTATTGATACCTACAACATTCTAATATACATGCCTATACAAAAAGTTTATAGTTTTAGAGATAATTAATCATTTCGGTATTATTTCACATCTGTGACCTTGACCTTTGAACCAATGACCTTTTTCTATACATTAAAATGATCGTTGTATCAATACCTACACCATTCAAATATACATGTCTATATAAAAAGTTTATAGTTTTCGAGATAATTAACCATTTCAGTATTGTTTCACATCTGTGACCTTGACCTTTGAACCCATGACCTTTTTCTATACATCAAAATGATCGTTGTATCAATACCTACAACATTCTAATATATATGCCCATAGAAAAAGTTTATAGTTTTCGAGATAATTAACCATTTCGGTATTGTTTCACATCTGTGACCTTGACCTTTGAACCCATGACCTTTTTCTATACATCAAAATGATCGTTGTATCAATACCTACAACATTCTAATATACATGCCTATACAAAATGTTTATAGTTTTCGAGATAATTAACCATTTCGGTATTGTTTCACATCTGTGACCTTGACCTTTAAACCCATGACCTTTTTCTATACATCAAAATGACCGTTGTATCAATACCTACAACATTCTAATATATATGCCTATACAAAAAGTTTATAGATTTCGAGATAATTAACCATTTCTGTATTTTTTTATATCTGTGACCTTGACCTTTGAACCCATGACCTTTTTCTATACATCAAAATGATCGTTGTATCAATACCTACAACATTCTAATATATATGCCTATACAAAAAGTTTATATTTTTCGAGATAATTAACCATTTTGGTATTGTTTCGCATCTGTGACCTTGACCTTTGAACCCATGACCTTTTTCTATACATCAAAATGATCGTTGTATCAATACCTACAACATTCTAATATACATGCCTATACAAAAAGTTTATAGTTTTCAAAATAATTAACCATTTCAGTATTGTTTCACACCTGTGACCTTGACCTTTGAACCCATGACCTTTTTCTATACATCAAAATGATCGTTGTATCAATACCTACAACATTCTAATATACATGCCTATACAAAATGTTTATAGTTTTCGAGATAATTAACCATTTCGGTATTGTTTCGCATGTGTGACCTTGACCTTTGAACCCATGACCTTTTTTTATACATCAAAATGATCGTTGTATCAATACTTACAACATTCTAATATACATGCCTATACAAAAAGTTTATAGTTTTTGAGATAATAATTATAATCAGAGGTAAAAAAAATTAGGTCACGACCTTCACAATTGACCTTGACCTCATTTTGAAGATACTAACAAGAAGATGTCAAAACTGAAAACCCCATGTCATTATCTGGTCAAATAGTTAAGTTATAACAATTTGAAGCTATTTTACGATTTTTTCAAAATTAAACCCAAAAACGCGTAACCTATTTTTTATCAGAATTTCACAAAATGAACAAACTATAGGCTTAAGACCCTAGAGAAGCCAAATATCACATCAGATTTTTTCTCCAATCAGTACTTTCGGAGAAGAAGATTTTTTAAGATTTTTGCACCCCTAGGTCACCTTGACCTAGTTATAGTAGCCATAGCAACGCCACGAACAAATCTGAATTGCACCGGCCCATATATACTTCTGACAAAGTTTCATTAAAAACTGTCCAGTAGTTTCAGAGGAGAAGTCGAAAATAGGTGTTAACGACGCACACACGCACACACGCACACACGCACATACACACGCTGCGCTATGCCATAAGCTCACATGACCTTCGGTCAGGTGAGCTAATAAACAAGAGGCCCATGGGCCTGATACGCTCACCTGATAACTAATGGCTAGCTGATAGATTTTAAGAAAACATAAATACTAAACCCCAATGACTTTTTCTTTAAATCATGATAACCATTGTATCAATACCTACAATATTCTAATATACATGCCTATACAAAAAGTTAATAGTTTTCAAGATAATTAACCATTTCAGTATTGTTTCACATCTGTGACCTTGACCTTTGAACCCATGACCTTTTTCTATACATCAAAATGATCGAAAAATGTATCAATACCTACAACATTCTAATATATAAGCCTATACAAAAAGTTTATAGTTTTCGAGATAATTAACCATTTCAGTATTGTTTCACATCTGTGACCTTGACCTTTGAACCCATGACCTTTTTCTATACATCAAAATGATCGTTGTATTGATACCTACAACATTCTAATATACATGCCTATACAAAAAGTTTATAGTTTTAGAGATAATTAATCATTTCGGTATTATTTCACATCTGTGACCTTGACCTTTGAACCAATGACCTTTTTCTATACATTAAAATGATCGTTGTATCAATACCTACACCATTCAAATATACATGTCTATATAAAAAGTTTATAGTTTTCGAGATAATTAACCATTTCAGTATTGTTTCACATCTGTGACCTTGACCTTTGAACCCATGACCTTTTTCTATACATCAAAATGATCGTTGTATCAATACCTACAACATTCTAATATATATGCCCATAGAAAAAGTTTATAGTTTTCGAGATAATTAACCATTTCGGTATTGTTTCACATCTGTGACCTTGACCTTTGAACCCATGACCTTTTTCTATACATCAAAATGATCGTTGTATCAATACCTACAACATTCTAATATACATGCCTATACAAAATGTTTATAGTTTTCGAGATAATTAACCATTTCGGTATTGTTTCACATCTGTGACCTTGACCTTTAAACCCATGACCTTTTCTATACATCAAAATGACCGTTGTATCAATACCTACAACATTCTAATATATATGCCTATACAAAAAGTTTATAGATTTCGAGATAATTAACCATTTCTGTATTTTTTTATATCTGTGACCTTGACCTTTGAACCCATGACCTTTTTCTATACATCAAAATGATCGTTGTATCAATACCTACAACATTCTAATATATATGCCTATACAAAAAGTTTATATTTTTCGAGATAATTAACCATTTTGGTATTGTTTCGCATCTGTGACCTTGACCTTTGAACCCATGACCTTTTTCTATACATCAAAATGATCGTTGTATCAATACCTACAACATTCTAATATACATGCCTATACAAAAAGTTTATAGTTTTCAAAATAATTAACCATTTCAGTATTGTTTCACACCTGTGACCTTGACCTTTGAACCCATGACCTTTTTCTATACATCAAAATGATCGTTGTATCAATACCTACAACATTCTAATATACATGCCTATACAAAATGTTTATAGTTTTCGAGATAATTAACCATTTCGGTATTGTTTCGCATGTGTGACCTTGACCTTTGAACCCATGACCTTTTTTTATACATCAAAATGATCGTTGTATCAATACTTACAACATTCTAATATACATGCCTATACAAAAAGTTTATAGTTTTTGAGATAATAATTATAATCAGAGGTAAAAAAAATTAGGTCACGACCTTCACAATTGACCTTGACCTCATTTTGAAGATACTAACAAGAAGATGTCAAAACTGAAAACCCCATGTCATTATCTGGTCAAATAGTTAAGTTATAACAATTTGAAGCTATTTTACGATTTTTTCAAAATTAAACGCAAAAACGCGTAACCTATTTTTTTATCAGAATTTCACAAAATGAACAAACTATAGGCTTAAGACCCTAGAGAAGCCAAATATCACATCAGATTTTTTCTCCAATCAGTACTTTCGGAGAAGAAGATTTTTTAAGATTTTTGCACCCCTAGGTCACCTTGACCTAGTTATAGTAGCCATAGCAACGCCACGAACAAATCTGAATTGCACCGGCCCATATATACTTCTGACAAAGTTTCATTAAAAACTGTCCAGTAGTTTCAGAGGAGAAGTCGAAAATAGGTGTTAACGACGCACACACGCACACACGCACACACGCACACACGCACATACACACGCTGCGCTATGCCATAAGCTCACATGACCTTCGGTCAGGTGAGCTAAAAATATACAATAACCTGACAACATACAAAAATATTTTCCAAATCTTGTTTCCCCTACTACATTTACTTATAATTAAAGATTTTTTTAACCAGCCTCACAGAGCAGAGAGACATTTCAAAAATAATTTATGATAATCAAAGGTCTTCTTTACTATCAAAACCTATTTTTTAAAATAAATCTTTATTCAGCTTTTTTTCATATAAAAAGGCAGTTATACACTTTTTACTCACACAAGATAAACATCCACACTGGTTACAAATAGTTACTGGTATTAAATATACATTAAGCATCAAGCTGTACATAAATAGCCACTTTTTTGCTGAACTTTGTTATTATACTCTTCTAGCTGTCTATAGCAAATAATTTCTTTTTTTTGACACTTTCAAATCAAGGTTCTTGTTTGGGGAAGGGGCCATCACTTGTACTAGATATCCTACTAGTAAAGATTATATCATTTACATTGAGATGCAACCAGCCGTAGCTGTTTTACAGACATCAAGGTAAGTATTTGGTAATGGGGGTAGGGAGGGAAATTTTAGTGGAAAGGGTTTAAGGGGTAGGGAGGGTACAGGGTCAAGGGGAAGGGAGGGATAGGGGAGGGGAGGGGGGTTAGGGGTGGAAGGGATAGAAGGGGAGAGGAGGGACAGGAGAAGGGGTTAGGGATAGGGGAAGGGAGGTTAGGGGTATTGAGGGATAGGGGGAAGGGGGTAAGGGGGAAGAGAGGGATAGGGGAAGGGAGGGACAGGGGAAGGGGGTTAGGGGGAGGGAAGGGAAGGATGGGGAAGGGGGGTTAAGGGAAGGGAAGGACAGGGGAAGGGGGGTCACAGGGAAGGGTAACGATAGGGTTAAGGGGAAGGGTAAAGATAGGGTTTATGGGAAGGGTAGGGATAGGGGTTAGGGGAAGGGTAAAGATAGGGGAAGAGGGGTTAAGGGGAAGGAAGTGATAGGGGAAGAGGGTTAAGGGAAAGGGAGGGATAGGGCATGGGAGAAATAGGGGAAGGGGTTGATGGGAATGAGGGATTTGGAAATGGGGTTAAGATGAAGAAGGGGTTTAGGGGAATGGAGCAAAATGCAAAAGATGAATACAGGCACTTATTTTTAAGTTTAACAAAGATTGTGTACATGTCATTTTTTCGAATTTTTACAAAAGTAAACATGTTGTAAGATTCTCCCTTTGACTGGAGTGTTATTTCCATATGTCACTTGTACATTTATTGTCATGTCATTTCAAGTAGGTACTGTAAAGGGATTTATTTTCGCGGGGTAAAAATTTCGCGATTTCTGAAACCCAGCATTGCTTGTGGATGTAATTTTTGTGTTACCAACATAAGTGGGTGTATATTGTGTATATATGATATATTAATCTGTGTATGATAGACATTTTCGTGGGGTAAAATTTTTGCGTTAATTTCTTCAGCTGAAATAAGGGAAAATTTCCCCCTTTACAGTGATTGTTACAGATATCAAAATATATGTTACAAACCTTATATGTTAGAGGAAAAAATTTCAGGAAGACGTCAACAACATTTTCTTGGTTTGCTAATACTGCATGATGTAAGGGGAGACAACCATTGGCATCAGTTATTAATGGGTTAGCACCTTCTCTATAAATGAAAAAAAGAAAATTAATTATCAAGACAATTAACACAAACGAATACATAGATGTATGTTTATTATACCTCATTAGAAAAATCTGATACGATCTGTAATTTTATTGGATCATGTGATCCGGGTGGAGACAATATTGCGTATTCCTCTAAAAACATTATATCTCACCCCTTCGGAGCACACCCTAACCTCACAATGATATGATGTCATTGATGGAAAATCAGTCACAACCTTCTAGTGTTTGCCTCTGATGAGTTCTGATAGAAGAAAAATTAATGTTTTAACCTTCCAGGCTGTCTTTTTAAAATATTTTTATTTATTTTTCTCTTTCTTATTACCATGGTTATTTTCGGTATAATAAACAATTTATTACCTTTGAGTGAGGGAGATATGAACATTTGTTCACCCGCAACAAGTAATATTTCCCTCGAGCTTCACAATAAATGTATAACATATAATAAAAGGTCACAAAACATGAATGCAGGGGCTTCGGTGGTCATATGGTCTAAAGTGCAAACTTACAGATCACAGTGACTCTCACTGACTAGGCTTGAATATCACTCATGACAGATCCTGGTCCCAGTCAACAATATTTCACTTATATCAAGATGTCTCCAGCTTTAGGCGAAGGTGCAGAAATTTTGCCTGTGCTTTGCGCTGATGGCATTATACAGCAGGGTTCTTTATTGTGCCAAGCCCATCGCGCTTGGCGAAAGAACAGTCACTACACTCCTTTAAGTTTTGGGTCAGAGTTGGGGCTTGAACCCACAAACTCCCACTTACGGAGCAAGCACTCTACCAATTAAGCTACCACAGTGGTAATATTTTTTAAAAGGGTATTTCAACAATAACAACACTGGGTTTCGACCAAATCCAATCAATATTACAAGTGTTATCATTGAAAATCATCAAACAATCAAATTGCAGTATGATTTTAATTGGTGTGCATAATTAACAGAAGACACCATACTTACTTCAACAAAATATTAACAACATCTGCATGACCTTTCTGGGCTGCCATAGATAATGCTGTCATACCGGTCACATGATCACAGAAATCTTCATTTGTCTGTTTAAAATATATAAATAAAAAGATTCACAAGATGGCACAATTTACAACAAAAAAAATAATATTGACAAGCAAACAAAAGGGTTTTGACAAATTCAATGGGATTTTTTATGTTCCTGTTAAAAATATATCTCTTATATCAAGATGTCATCAGCTACAGGTGAAGTGGCAGAATTTTTTTACCTTTGCGGTGCACCAAGGGCAATATGCAGGAAAGGTTCTTTAACGTTCAAGGTGTGTCTTGACATGGCACACTGGTTTTTAATGTCTTTTATTAAATGACAAAATAGAAATAAGTTGATGTAAGCAAATTTTAGCTGACAGTGCTAAAATATTCTATGCTAATCGCAGATGCACATACAGAATACAGATTTTCAGTTATGACTAGGTACAAATAAGTGAAAAATGTCAATCTTTATTCAAGTTTATTTGATTTTCTATGGAAATAACGTGTAACTCACTGTCACAAACACACCGACTCTAATTATAGTCTATTCAAAAACCTTTAACAACTATCTGTCAAATAACTAACTTGGACAATGGCTACTTACACAGAAATATTGTCCATCTATCAGAGAAGCTATCATTTCTTTATTCTCTATAAGTGATGTTATCATCTCTATCAAAACTCTCAAATTACCAATTCTATAAATAAACAGGAAAAAAAGAAATTACAAAAAAATAATAACAAGAGGCCCAGGGGCCACATCGCTCACCTGAGCAACTTGCTAGGTAGAAGCCGAAATGAGTTCAGTATTGAAGTGAGTGCAGGGGAGGGAGGTTTTGTACAAACTGAAATCTATACTTCCTACCGATGCTTTTCACTAAACAATTTGTAAGTATTTCTATGTACCGTAAAAGGTTGATGTTTCGACAAGCCTCGGCTTATTCCGTTACCTTTTTCTTACAGCATTTCAACCAATGAAATAATTTTAAAAAAAATTTTCATCATGCAATCTACCAATCTCAAAAGAGAGAAAATGCATAGGCCGAATACTGTAATCGGGAAATGGCAAATAGAAATTATAGAATACAGCAGGATTTACATTAAAAATTAGCTTTTAAATACAAGTACAATTAATATATTTCTCATGAACAATATATTTAACTTTATATCAAAATACTTATATAAAAGAATACAGCATGGAAAATACACTATTATTAACCATGATTTGAACAAACTTGAATCTACACTACCTGAGGATGCTTCCATTTTAATTTGAGCTTTCCTGGCCTAATAGTTTTTGAGGAGAAGATTTTTAAAGATTCTCTCTATATATTCCTGTGTAAAACTTGACCCCCCTCTTGTGGCCCCACCCTACCCCAGGGACTATGATTTGAACAAACTTGAATCTACACTACCTGAGGATGCTTCCATTTTAATTTGAGCTTTTCTGGCCTAATAGTTTTTGAGAAAAAGATTTTAAAAAATTTTCTTTATATATTCCTATGTAAAACTTGATCCCCCTCTTGTGACCCCTCCCTACCCCCGGGGACCATGATTTGAACAAACTTGAATCTACACTACCTGAGGATGCTTCCATTTTAATTTGAGCTTTTCAGGCCTAATAGTTTTTGAGAAGAAGATTTTTAAAGATTTTCTCTATATACTCCTATGTAAAACTTGATCCCCCTCTTGTGGCCCCTCCCTACCCCCGGGGACCATGATTTGAACAAACTTGAATCTACACTACCTGAGGATGCTTCCATTTTAATTTGAGCTTTCCTGGCCTAATAGTTTTTGAGGAGAAGATTTTTAAAGATTCTCTCTATATATTCCTGTGTAAAACTTGACCCCCCTCTTGTGGCCCCACCCTACCCCCAGGGACTATGATTTGAACAAACTTGAATCTACACTACCTGAGGATGCTTCCATTTTAATTTGAGCTTTTCTGGCCTAATAGTTTTTGAGAAAAAGATTTTTAAAAATTTTCTTTATATATTCCTATGTAAAACTTGATCCCCCTCTTGTGACCCCTCCCTACCCCCGGGGACCATGATTTGAACAAACTTGAATCTACACTACCTCAGGATGCTTCCATTTTAATTTGAGCTTTTCAGGCCTAATAGTTTTTGAGAAGAAGATTTTTAAAGATTTTCTCTATATACTCCTATGTAAAACTTGATCCCCCTCTTGTGGCCCCTCCCTACCCCCGGGGACCATGATTTGAACAAACTTGAATCTACACTTCCTAAGGATGCCTCCACAAAAGTTTAAGCTTTACAGGCCGAATAGTTTTTGAGAAGAAGATTTTTGAAAAATACCAACAAAGTTTCAATAATTCTCAATTATCTCCCCTTTAAAGAGGGTGTGGCCCTTCATTTGAACAAACTTGAATCCCCTTCACCTAGTGGTGCTTTGTGCCAAATTTGGTTGAAATCTGCCCAGTGGTTCGTGAGAAGAAGATGAAAATGTGAAAAGTTTACGACGACGACGACGACGACGACGACGACGACAGACAACGGACAAATTGTGATCAGAAAAGCTCACTTGAGCCTTTGGCTCAGGTGAGCTAATAAAACAAGAGGCCCAATAGGGCCTGTACCGCTCACCTGGGCTGTTAACAGCACAAAAACACAATAAATACTACATTTAAGGAGCAATAACTCTGATGTGGATATTTAGGTATTTATGAAACTTGCTACTCGCATCTGTGACCTTTACCATCGAACAAATGACCAAAATCTATATATTAAAATGATCATTGCATCAATACCAACAATATTCTAATATACATGCCTATACAAAAAGTTCATAGTTTTTGAGATAATGAACCCTTTTGGTATTGTTTTGCAACCGTGACCGTGACCTTCGGACCCATGACCTTTTTCTATACATCAAAATGATCGTTGTATCAATACCTACAACATTCTAATATACATGCTCATACAAAAAGTTCATAGTTTTCAAGATAATGAACCATTTCAGTATTCTTTCGCATCTGTGACCTTGACCTTTGAACCAATGACCTTAATCTATATATCAAAATGATCATTACATCAATACCAACAATATTCCAATGTACATGCCTATACAAAAAGTTTATAGTGTTCAAGATAATTAACCATTTTGGTGTTGATTTGCTACTGTGACCTTGACCTTTGGACCTATGACCTTTTTCTATACACCAAAATGATCGTTGTATCAATACCTACAACATTCTAATATACATGCCTAAATAAAAAGTTTATAGTTTTCCAGATACTAAATAATATTAGAAAGGTAAAAAATTAGGTCATGACCTTCATAATTGACCTTGACACCATTTTGAAGGTAATTACAAGAATATGTCAAAACTGAAAACCCCATGTCATTATCTGGTCAAATAGTTAAGTTTTAACAATTTGAAGCTATTTTACGATTTTTTCAAAATTAAACGCAAAAACGCGTAACCTATTTTTTGTCCGAAATATCAAAACATGAACAAACTATAGGCTTAAGACCCTAGAGAAGCCAAATATCACATCAGATTTTTTCTCCAATCAATACTTTTGGAGAAGAAGATTTTTTAAGATTTTTGCACCCCTAGGTCACCTTGACCTAGTTATGGTAGCCATGGCAATGCCACGAACAAATCTGAATTGCACCAGCCCATATATACTTCTTACCAAGTTTCATTGAAATCTGTCCAGTAGTTTCAGAGGAGAAGTCGAAAATGTGTGTTAACGACGCACGCACGCACATACACACGCTGCGCTATGCCATAAGCTCACATGACCTATGGTCAGGTGAGCTAAAAATGAAAATCAAAGACTTTTCAAGCCATTTTCAAGGACTACATGTTGTCACTTGTTTTTCAAATTTTCACTTCTGAAGAACACAGCCTAACTACCCTTGTGGAATTTGCCAATTTTTACTTTGCTTTTGGGATTGTGATTTGAACATGGACTGGAATATTTGTGTTTGATATAAACATAAATTATTATTATTAAAAATATTAACATTCACCTTTTCAACATATTTTTTGAATTTGAAATAAATAAAATTTCATACAAGTACATGTTTTTTTATATATAACATATATTTACCTGTTATGAGTGGCTGCTATCATCAGTAAAGTGTAGCCATCGCTGTCTACAGCTGACAAGTCTGTGACTCTTAAATTTTGTACACTCAACATCCCCTGAAATTATATTCAGAATAATAAACTGTTTATTTTAACAAGTACCAAACCATTTACCCATTTAGGGCCTCAAGGCCAAGCTAGATTAGTGCAACGTTTAAAGAACATATTAGATGGATGCCGACACAGTTCTTCACAAGATTTATGCACCCTTTTCCCCTTTTGGGACTCCAAGAAGATGAAAACCCTTCATTTATGTAATTCTGAAGGTCTTTCACTCAAACATGATGCATACCAAGTTTCATTATATTTAGCCACACAGTTTTGAAGAATAAGTATAAAATGTATAAAGGTACCACACTGCATGACAGCAGTCAAACCTAGGCAGTGAGAGAAGCTGTAATCCAAATGCATACACTTTAAATCACTCGGCCATTGATGCCACAGCATGGCACAAGGTCCTCTAACAAAGAGTGTGAGGAGTATAATTTACAACTTACCTCCCTTGATAATCTGGAGAGCTGTTGACATCTTTGATTTCTATGCATGGTGATAACTTCTCGACAATCATCTATATCTACATTGTAGTTTAGAAAGTCATCTGGTCGGCAGCCATTGTAGTCTTCTTTATTGAAATCTGCACCTCTTTTAATGAGACAACTGAAACAAAAAAAAAATGAATAAATTTGAGCACCTAACCTCACTTCCCTGGTATGGTGGAAGTTCATATGTTCAACTAAATTTGCAAGTTATTGAAGCTATTACTTTGTTTACTACAGTCAAACCTGTCTATATAGGCCATACAAGGGAACCAGTCAAAGTGGCCTTTATGGTCAGATGGCCCTTATATACAGGTTCAAATTATATGAATTAAGAACAATTGAGATATAATTTTACTGGCCTTTATAAGCAGGTGACCCTTATATAGAGGTGGCCTTTAATGCAGTTGGACTGTATGTTTCTTGGATTGTGATTTGAATATGGACCGGTATGTTTGTTAAAAGACTTCTAGGACGTGTAAACAAGTGTGGACAGACACTTCCTAGTGGTACTTGTACTGACACTGAAAATGACTTTCTATGTGAGATTTATATCTTCTAACTGCTTGGTCATATGTGTACTGACACTGGGGCTTTCAATGTAAAGGTTTTGTACCTTAGTACTGCTTAGCAATACATGTACACTGGCTTTCCATTAAAAGAATCCATACCTTAGCAATGCATGGCTATAAATGTACTGAAACTGACCTTTTCTCTCTGTCAAAACTTTGAATTTTACAGATCTTACCAATCTGCTAGATTTAATTCAATAACATATAATGCAAAACTCCTAATAGAACTTTGTTTCAAAGTCACTGCTGGCAACATGCTAATTGCATGTAGTTTTACCAAGTAGTCCATACATGGCTTAAGATATTAAGTAATGAATAGCATAGTGTAAAATGTGAGCAACCTGACAGTGAATAAGGTCATTTTGGGTGGCACAAGCTATAGCTGAAGTGACAGGCGTTTATACCTATGCAGTGCAATCAGGGCAATGTTCTGGAAACGCTCTTTAGCGTTCCACACCTGATGTCAAGAGCTCTTCCGAAGAACTGGTGACTTTCATTTCTAAATGCTAAGTGCTACCAATTTTTTAAGTCTTGGTCAGACCAGTCCAGGGTTTAAACACTAAGCTACCTTAGTGGTTACTTACTTAAAAGAAAAATTATGGGTGGCATAGTGAAAAAGGTAAGCATACCTGACAGCAGACACATGGTTATTTTGGGTGGCGTAGTGTAAAGCACACATCCCCGTATGTACATTGCACTTATCTGGATCAGCACATAGAAGACACATCAATGCCTGAAATCAAATACATTATTTTTTAAAAATCTAAATCAAAATTTAGAGTATTCATTCAGGTTTTTATTAAACAAAATGAAAATCATGTTTTAAGAATTGCAATGAGTGAAAATGTTGTACAAGCAAACTTACATCACATAGGATGGCATCTCCTTCTTTAGCAGCCAACATAAGTGATGTCATACCTCTAGAATTACACAACTCAATATCTGCTCCCTGTAGTCTTACAAGTGTTATTATCATTGGAAACTGGCATATACCTGAAACAACAACACAATTTATATCAGTCTAAAGCATGTTTAACCATTGCCGTACTGTACAGGAACTTTGGATGAGACCATTAAAATACTTTTAACCTTGAAAATTTAGTTGCAGTTTTACTTTGGCACAATTGACGAATTTAATCACTAAAATAAAACTGTTTAAAGTTTAATTTTCTGAATTCTTTTGGTTTTAGCTCCTGTTTGGGGTTGTAAAGTGTTTCAGATTAGCGATAAATTTAACTGTACTCACCGGGGTATACAAAAGGCACAATTAAATTGCTAAAATAGGCATGTGCAAATATAAAGTGGTTTACAGTTTTAAGCATAACACAAAAAGAACCTTAGTTGTAATTTCCATATTCCAAAGGCATTTGTTTCATCTTACAGGTGGCTGCATTGTCTAAAGCAAACACTTAAGGACCATAGAGCTTCTCACCACTTAGGTTCAAATACCAAAATGCACAGACCTTAGTTTGAGAAAACTGTAAGTTCGTTTGCTGAAGGTCATTGGTTTTTTATTGCCACTCATGTCTCCTACACATTCCAGAACCTAGAAAGGATTTTAACTGCGCCATAAAACATCATTTAATCAAATTCATCTAATCTCTATCTCTCTCATGTGACTATTGTTATTACCTCCCTGTGTCAGTATATGGATCAAGAAGTCCCCTTGACTATTACACTCTGTATTGACATTGAATTCAAAACTCTGCAAGTGAAAAAGAAATATTTTAAACATTGTCAGGAAAATTCACTACATGTGATTCAAAGCATGTTGCATGTTGATCAAATTAGTTTCCAAAAATAACAGAATTCTACATTGGTGACAGAGTAAGAAAGATATATCTCATTAAGAGGGTGAATATTTTCCTGTTCAGAATTAGCTTCATCAAACTCGAGGCCGAGTCTCTGTTGAGACAAAAAAAAGACTTTTTCAATTCAAATTTCTTTATACACAATACTATGAAAAGCAACAAAAAGAGCCTCTTGTCCACACAGTCTTGTGGAATAGTGAAAATGCAAACCCATGACTAAATTTTATGATTGTATACCTGTAGCTTCTGTTGTAAATCATACCATCTAGTGGGAGATTCAGCGAGGCGAAACATGAGGTCATGTTCTATAATGCTGGGTCTTATCATCTGTGAATGTTTCAATTTTCCTGGTGTGTTCTGGTATTTGGCTGGCAACATACGTGCTATCTTGGGGCAATGGCAAACCTTGTCAGCAGAATTTCCTATTGAAAAAATTGATAACTGCAAATTCAGTACAGTAGATAATTATTTATAATTTGCACTTATGTATAAATCCAAATGTCATAAGTTCAAAGAAAACGACCAAACCAACTTGGGTAAATAATGTATTCATCTCTTATCAATGTTGATGTTTTGCACCAAGTTTTGTAAAACAGTGCTTCATAGTTTTGGAACATTACTCAGGACTGAAAGGACAGACAGAAGTTCCAATTTAATATCTCCTTTTTATTTCGGAAGTTGACAGATAATAATAATAATAATAATAGTTCTTCTCCTCCTCCTCCTCCTCCTCCTCATCATCATCATCATCCTCATATTGTGTTATGTTCAAGTATGTGCATATATGTATTCATGTGTACATGTGTGCTTGTCCTGAGTTTAAATAGAAACTAAAAAACTGTGAGCCACAAACTCACCAAAAATACCTCCCGCTCCCAAAAATCCATCGGATCAAATTTTTAAATAGGAGGTGCACATCTACATTATATCACAAAGATTGTGTGAAAGTTTCATGAAAAACCATTGAAGGGTTTAGAAGGAGTTGAGGATAAGATATGTACCCCAAGGTGTAATGGAAGGACGGACGGACACCCCTATCACTATATACCCCCCACACACACACACTTTTTAAGCGGGGGGGTATAAAAAGATTGTCGTGTAACAGTTTTATATTTACCTCTTTTATCTAACATAGTTGCAGATATCCCATAATTCAATAGATGCTCCACGACCTGTGACCTTTGGTACAGACAAGCTTGATGTAACAATCCACTCCCATCTTCCAACTGACAATCAATTCCTTTTAAAACAAGCACAAATAAATACATGTATGTCATGTATCTTTTATTTCCTATCTACAAATGTACAGGCATTTGGAATTTGTTTAAGAATCAAAAATAGCAAATTTAACATGAACTCTTTTCAGTTCATTTAATTTGCTATTCCTGGCTCTCATTCATAAAACCCATTGAGTATACTCAAATAGAATGGTATTTCTTATATTTGCAATCATAAACCTATAGTTATTATGAAAGAAATTTCAAATTATCGCTACAATAATTTATCTTATCCAACATTCTGACAAACAAATGAGATTGATGGAACAGCCTGTTCCCAAATAAGGATAGAAATGTTTGCAGGGGAATACTAACCAATTAAACAATGCATGATGTATAAGAACAATTAAAATAAAATATTAAAAGAATAATTTTTTATTATTGTCTCAAGTTTGAGAACATGGCACAAAATTCAAATAATATAAATGTAACGGAAAATACCAGTTCAAAACAATATGTAATCTAAGATTCCAATCACTATTCTATATATACTTACTGACTAATGATAAATCTATCAGACACTTAATCATATATGGAGGCCCACACATGACAGAGATATAGGTCAGATCTGATATGGCCGCTCTTAATGCTGTATTCTGTATGCCGTCCTGTAGGAGATCCTTCAGACTTGGGTAATCAGGCCACAAGGTCTCAAAATCAACCATAGGATCCCCATGGATATACTGGTTCATAGATAAAGATGGCCGCCAAAATGTATTACAAATATTCAAATGCCTGTCATTGGCAGCTATGAGTTCATCTCTTGTTTTGGCGATTGAGATTTCAAAATCAAGCGATGGTTCAGATTTTACAGACTGGAAAAATTCGGGTTTAAAATATGTATGTGAATGGTAGCCTCTACACAGACAAATGTCCCTTTGATTGTCAAGTTTTAAAGACTGAGATCTCAAATCCATGCAAATTTTCCTTCTTGTTGATTTTCTGTGATTTGGTTCAGATACAGTCTTCTTCATTTGAGTTGTCTCCCTTGTCAACCGTTTTTTAGTTACCGGTACATTTTGATTATTATGCTTAAATCTTGATTTCCACAAATTTGGATTGCCAATATTATGACCATAACTCTCACCAGAGCTAGTTCTCACTTCAATATCAGGAACTCGATCACTGGAATTTCCGAACTGCTCTGGCCAATATTCTAAGACAGCAGCACCAGGCAGTGATGAAATTTGGTAGCCATCATGATATGGCACGACATCCACAGACTGAGTAAACGACTGCTTTTCCGATACATTACCCCTTGAATTCTGAACTATACAAGACTGCGTAAAATCCTCCCGATTCAAATCTGGCCTAGAATCCACACCGTGTAAACGTTCAAACTCTTGCTGCCGAAATTCTGTCTCCTCTATAGTGTTTGGAACAAAACTGATCATATCATTAATAGATTTATAAAGGTAACTACACCACCATCTTAGGTACCCATAGCTTATAAATGCTTAATTATTTTTTATTCCACAATAATTTTTATCCTGCCATTTTCAAATTTTTCAAACAGGTATATCCCTGAAACCTCTTCAATTGCGGTCAGGTGCATGGAAACAATAGTAATATCCTAATATCTTTTAGTGTGTTAAATCAGAAACCTTTAACATAGCTATGAAGTCAGATTTAAGTGATAGATATCCATGTAAATTTTTCAAGTGATGCTCATGTAGTTATGAAAAACATCTGAAGCCATAACTTGTGCTGTCACTAAAACCTGAAAAAGTTATTTATAAATATTTCACTATTACACATAATTACAAGAACATATATTATTCATGTATCCATAAAATTGAAAAACTTCAAGCAGGGATTTATCAGGGTCTTTTGGGAAAAGGCGTTAAACTAAAAATTGGGAAAAACTATCAACTTTTTGCTCATTTTGGGAAAACTTTGACATCATTTTTGATGCCATTAATGATTAAATCTAATGCTTTTAGTGCATTGAGTTGATTGAAGATTGAGAAAAGCAGCCACATTAATGGCCAGACTTCAGCTATGTATCTGGTACGATTTTCTAATTGGGAATTTTTTCAGCCCATTTTGGGAAAAAATCAATGCTTTTCCATTGGGAATGGGGCCGAATTTCGGCCCTAAATAGGCCCTTGATAAATCCCTGTCAAGACTCTTGTCTTTATACAGTAAAAGGAGTTGAGTTAAGTAATGGTGTGTATGCCCCTAGTCAAGATTCTTTCTCTTATATCATGATGGTCAGTTCAGAGATTGTAGAGGAAACCAGACTGCCCAGAAGAAATCACTGACCTTTGGTAAACAACATGACAGACATTCTCACACCAGGATTCAAACCTTGGAAGTGAGAGGCACTGTGATCAGTAAGCCTTAACTTTGGACTACTCAGCTCTTGAGGCTTCTAATACAGTAAAAGGGGGCTTAGTGGCCAAGTGATTTTAAGCGTGTTTTGGGGCTGTGTCTCACTGCCGATGTTCCAATCTAGCGTGGGCTGTTTCTAGTATGAGAATGTTTATCAATTTGCTTGCCGAAGGTTGGTGACACCATCCTTGAACTGACTAATTGAAAGAATTTTGACTGGGATATAAAACACAATTACTCCACTCCTCATACAGTTAAACCTTGCTAGAATGTCCTTTAATAATAGGCCCCCAGTTTGCAGTGCCACACTTTTCAATAGTACCTAGCTCTTCATAAAAAAATCAAGGGAATTGAATGTTATATTATAGTATGCTGTTCAAGAAACTTGTGAGTAAATGAATAATATGCATGCATATAAAATACAAGTGGTCTGAAGCACTGCATGGTTTACACACTGGAGTCTATATCACCACTAACACTTGTGTTCAAGTCCCAATAAAGGCAAATGTAAGTTCTATTTTATGTCTCAGATTGTATTGTATCTTCATGTTCTTATGGGCTTATTCATATAAACAGAGCTGCCAAATGACCCACAACCTGCCAATCCGACTCGCATTTACACATGTATTCCTACTGACCTGCAAAGAAGGGAACTGACCCCCAAATACCAGAGTCTGGGGATTTGCAGTGTTTATTCATTACCACTTGAATGGACCTGAAATTGCTATGAATTTGAGTGATAACATGGGTGGGCAAAGGGTGAAATCAGGATTAATTTTGTGCTGGCAACAGGTGAAAAATCACAAAATCACTGTATACACTGTATCAATTTCTCTGTTATGTCACACCACACTGCACCATTTTTTAATCTAATTCTCAATTTTATTTACATGTGCTCTAAATTCATACCCCTAAATGGCCCTCATCACACGTTCTGTCCATTTTGGCCGTGACTTGCATTTACAAAAATTAGGGTTGGCAGTTCCGAGAAATTGATAGGTTATTTCAAATTGATAAAACAGGGTGAAATAACGCAATACAATGCGTTGTTTTATCCAGTTATTTTCATTTTACATAATTGGATTTCAACTGTCATCAACATATGCGCCAGTCATGACATCTATCATCCTAAGAACAGATGAATGAAAAACCATACTCGTATTTTGAAGAAGAATAAAAGAATTTTCGGACTTGACAATGTGCCATAATTATCGAAACAATGTAAATGAACTGTCCTCAAATAACAAAATATATATTATTACAGTTTATCAAACTTCCTTCATAAGAGTACTTCTTCTTACCTGTCACAAGATTGACTTTTTTCCCGGAAGTGGTTAAAATGTTTAGTTTCGTTTTGTGAAAGTAATATACAAAACGGAAACCGTATAACGTTTGAAATGATATTATCCGTATCCGGAAATAATTGTTTTTATAATATTATTTATTTTAGACAAACAGTTTTAAATATTTTCATATTTATTCAATATATGTGTAATCAAAACACAATATTATTATTTTAAACTTGAAAATTTTTAAATTAAATTTTGTCCGGAATTCTTGTTCGGTTGCTGTCGTTTTTCATTTCAATTATTACGTTTAACCAAAAAAGCCTGCACATGTTGTCATAATCAAATCTTATGCAAAGTCTATGTAGATCTATTGAACTGTGATATAAAACCATGGTGTTTCTAACATTAGTTAATATGGCCAGAGTGGTCAAGAACAGAGGACCAGATCAGTTCTGGAAAAAACAAATGAGACTAAGATTAGCAATGGTAAGAATTTTAAAAATGAGATAAAACAAACTTCAAACCAAGCATTCCCACTGTGCTGTAGGCTTTGATAGAGATATAAAAATATTTTAGTGTAGTTAGTCAGTTAAAGTAAGCATTGAAGAACCGTTTAGCTCAGTAACAAGGGTCAAACTCAAGATCCAAAAGTTGCGAGTCCAAATACCCATGCTACCCAGAGTCGTATGACCTTGGACTTGGACAATTTGAAAGCTTCTTCCCTGCACATTGCATAGTCCCCTGGTGAACTTGGTCTACTGGGGATTAACAAAAATCATTATATTTGTAGAAACTGAAGTTTCAGACACTCTCCCACTTTCAAATAGGCTCCTACGAGCATGTATCATCCATTGACTATATATATATAAGACACCTTTACTGGCTTTATCCAGCTTTAGGCTTGTATGGGTGCATTTTAGTCTTTGCACCGTGGTACAGTGTCAGCCAGATCACACTAGGCTACCCTGATGTGACAATGACATGGCAGCGTGCATTCTGTTTTATACAAACATGCAGGTGCTAGCTCACTAAAACAGCAATTTCAGAGGTAGCAATCCCATATGTCCATAATCCTGACACCGGGTAAGTTAGCAGCAATGTGAAATGAAGTAACTTGCTTAAGGTCACAACATGCCCCCATCAGGATTTGTGCCCACAACCTGTAGATTTGGAGTCCAATGCTCTAGCAATTAAGATTCATGATAGAAAGGGGGATTTTTATAACATTTTGGTACAAATTTCCAGAGCAAAAAACAAAACGTTTTCAAAAATAATAATTATAAAATGAATAACATACCTGTCATTTTAATGTCACATTTAGACTTTGCACTTCCACAGTGCATCAAGTGCTCACTCAATATATGGGAGGCTGGGGTACAAATTCGGGTCAGATCTGAGCAAGACTTGAAAATAGGTAGTGACTGATCTCTCTCCAAGCTTTCAGTATTTAGTCTTAGCAATGAAGGTCACGGGATCCTTTGGAAGAAACCTTAAAAACCAATACCCCATGTCATGGTAGGTGTGGCATGCTTTAAAAAACACCTCCCTGCACATTGCCCTGAGCACACTGCAAAGGTAAAAAATTTTGCCACTTCACCTCTAGCTGGTGACATCCTGATATGAATGAAATATTCTAGACTAGGGTATATGAACCTGTTTGATAAATCAATTAATCATTTCACAGCACATCATCATTTGAGTTTGTCTGCTACTCTGCTTTTTAGCTTTTGCCACCTGGGTTATCCCTCACCCCATAGTATAGAGAGAACAGAAAAGAATGCCAAATAAATGACAGGATATATTTTTATTTTACAGAAATTTTATGGAAGACATAGAAATTGTACAAATTTGTCTATTAACTTCATAAGAAGAGCTTTAAGGTATTCATCTTATGCTAGAGCATTAAAGAAGAGTGACTCAAAATGGGTAAGTAAAATTGTATATGTTCTGTAGACAAATATAACTTTTTTTCCATTCCTGGTTGCCAAAATGGCCATTGCAGTGGCTTTAATAAAGCCAGCAAAGCAACGAAAGTTGTTGGCTACTTTTATAGTTTTAAATTATGGATGAAAACTTAAAATAAACAAGGTCCCGTGTCACGGTAGGCATGACACAATAAAGAACCCTGCTGTACAATGCCATCAGTGCAACACACATGCACCTTCGCCAATAGTTGGTGACATCTCCATATAAGTGAAATATTTTTGACTGGGACATTAAACACCATTATCAACTCAACAATTTTACAATAAAATGTGATATAATCATGAATTAGCACAGTATTTCAATATTGACAACCACTGTCAGTAAGCCCTGTCAACTTGTCAACATGAAAGGAAGCAAACGAGTGACCTTTGTAAGCATACAGTAGAGAAACATGCTGTACGACTAACCATGTGCATTGTTTTTGGACTAAAACTATCACATGCATCAAAAAACATACTGAAATGAAAAGGTTATCGTGAACAAAAGTTTTAAATATAAACTAGAAAAACTGTGAGCCATAAGCTCACAAATAATACCCCAGCTCTCCCCTTCCTAGGCTAGGTGATATATTGCCTGTGCTGTCAGGTATTCCGCATGTCACAGGTAAAATGCACAAAGACATGAAAGTGGATTGATGTGTGGGTTTGTTTAGAAAACGTGCATTAGTACATGTAGCAATTTTTTGATAAATTGTTAAACATACAGTAGCTTTTTATAAACACATAATAGTTTATATAGTAGTAAACAGTATACCAGGTAAACAGGAAAAGCCTCAAATGAGGCTAAAAAGTTTTTCTCCAGGTACATCAGTTTTCTCCACCAGCTTTAATATAAAATGAAAGAATTTTGACTGGGGCATATAA
The DNA here is from genome assembly GCA_021292105.1 of Anadara kagoshimensis. Classification (NCBI taxonomy): domain Eukaryota; kingdom Metazoa; phylum Mollusca; class Bivalvia; order Arcoida; family Arcidae; genus Anadara; species Anadara kagoshimensis. The sequence continues at coordinate 19,094,172 of CM037870.1, read as the reverse complement.
CATCATTAATTCACTCCTCGAGAAAGCTTGTCAATTCACTTGAATATTCACAAGACCAGTGGTTTTCTCTTTGGGTACTCCTGTTTCCTCCACCATTCTAGAATTGCATGGCTCATTGTTAGTAAAAAATCTTGAATGGGGAGTATTACACCCTTGCTCCACTCCTAGTTTGAAAAAGTTTGTCAGTTTGTTAAAGAATCACAAGATCAGTGGATTTCTCTTTGGGTACTCCAGTTTCCTCCACCATCCTAGAAGTGACTGCCGCATTGTAAGTAAAAAATTCTCAAATGGGGTGTATTGCATCATTTACTCCACTCCTAGTGTGAAAAAGGTCATCAGTTTGCTTGTTGAAAAATCACACAAGTTCAGTGGTTTTCTCTTTGGGTACTCCTGTTTTCTCCACTATCCCAGAATTGACCACCTCAATAAGGTGAAGGCCAAGGGTTATCTTCAGGCACTCCAGTTTCCTCCACCATCCATCTTATATATTTTAGGGGTATACTGGTTTACCCTTGTCCTTCAGTCCATCCATCTTGTCAGTCATCAGACACACATTTTTGTTACATTTTTTCTCAGCAACTACTGAACAAAGCCAATTGAAATTTTGAAAAAATCAACAATTTCAAGTCTGCCAGACATTTACTTCCTGTTAACAACTCATTTTTTTTCTTTTTTTTTTTTTTTTTTTTTGACATTTTATACGGCCAGTGGTTGAACTTGAAGTTAAAAGTGGAGTATACCAATTGTGCAGTAGCTCACAGATTTCTTGTTTGTTTACCTGTAAACAAAAAAATTGTACACAATGTATTATCAAGCACAGTGCAGTATTGTGCAGTAGCTCACAGATTTCTTGTTTGTTTACCTGTAAACAAAAAAAATTGTACACAATGTATTGTCAAGCACAGCAGGATTTTTGATTTTTGGTACTTGTGACCCTTCAGAGGACCACCACCATTGGACAAGTTAGTGTCTAACCCACTATATGCCATTAACTACAGTATACGATTAGTATACATGTATATGTATTTGTCACCCTTCAAAGAAATTTCTGGCATAGCGATTGGTTAACTTGCCGGGGTACATGGAACTATGTTCGAAAATCTGCCGGGGTGCATGAACGCATGTGGCGTTTAGCGGTAAAAGGGAAGTAACTTGTACATCGCTGACGTCTAGTTACAGTAAACAAACATGGCGACAACGTACGCAAGTCACACAAAATACGAAATGGAAGTTAAAAAGATCCAACTGTTTACGCTTTGAAGGGTGACAAAAATGTTATACAGGGCTTTGGCAGGTTACACGGCCCCATGTACCCCATCAAAGATTTATGTACCCCTGAGCCACAGGCTCAGGGTACATCCATCTTTGACGGGGTACATGGGGCCGTGTAACCTGCCAAAGCCCTGTATAACTTATAGTATCTAATTAAAACAAATAATTAGTGTCACTTATAGGAGCCTAGATGATCAAGAAAATGACCTAGTTTTAATCATATCTGTTATATTTACATCAAACATTAGAAAGTGATTTAATTCCTGTTGACATAAATCAGAATTTTGATATAAGGCCAAAACAAAAAGATATTTGTTTCTCCTATCACTCTTAGAATAATTAAGGTCTGTAGGTAGGCATTTTGAAAAAAAAGTTGTTTTTACTTTGATCATACAGGACAGGAATACCAATAAACAGTGTATGTAAAAATAATGTATAAAAACTAGAGAAGGCATAAAATTTTAAGGTGGGCGGTATAAGTGGTAACACTTATTTTTTGGTCAGGCCTAAGTCTTTATAAATGAATTTCTTATGGATGTGACTCAGGGAGATACATGGACGTGAAGATCTGCATGAAACTGTTTTGTCTCACCTGCGTGATGTAATGTGTATTGGTTTAGCGATGTTATTATGTCACCAATAAGGAACAGGAAAACATCCCTGTAACTTAATTAATTAAGAGATAAAAGTCGCCGTAATTACTGTTAATGATATTCAAGTATTTTGGATTAGAATTTTTTAATTAATACCAGCTGGTAGGTAGTATTGTAGCTTAATTTATTTATTTTGTTTTGTTTGTTTATTTATTTTTTTATTTATTTATTTTCCTAAATCCTTCTTTACATAATATATTTTAAAAGTACTGTTTAACTAAATGTTTATTTATTATACCTCCCCTTGAAGTTGTGGAGAGTATTAATGTTTTAGCCTTGTTTGTTTGTCAGTCCCTCAGTCTGTCAGTCCATGTATCTGTCAGTCAGTTCCTGATACTATCATATCTGATCCATATCTACTACATTTTAGAGGTATTCCTAAAGTATGTGTTAACAAATCACAGTGGCCTCATCACCTAAGTTGGAATCCCACAGATCTTAGTGAGAGAAAGTTAGTTAATTCACAAGCTAAAGGTTGTGGTTTTCCTTCCAGTACCTCCAGTTTACTCTACCCTTCCTGGACTGACTGCTTTGATATAAGTGAAAAAAAATTGTCTAGGTTGTAAAACTCAATCACTCAACATCATCTTGTCATTTCATAACAAGGTTGACCCAAACATTCGCTGGTAAATCTTAATTTTGTATTGTGTCTATCGTAATAAGTGGAAATATGATTTAAGTGACCGTTTATTTAGCAACTGGGAGAGCTGTAGAAATGTGACATCAAAATTTGCTTATTGACATACCACACATCTCGACTTGGGCTCAAACCCACAACCTTTATATCAAAAGTCTGCAGCTATAGCCACTCTTTCATGCATCTCTACAGCTGTTCTGTTAAAATGTTCAGTTTTACTGTTGTAATAATAAGAAGAAAAAATACAGGGACGAATTTGTGATCAAACCCAGGATCTCCCTTACTACTGGCAAGTGTTTTAACTAAGCTACCCATGTCTTTCTTGAGTATATGTTTCTCTCACTGTATATTTATATACTGTAAAAACCCATATAATTTACACAGTTTTGTAGTAAAAATAAAGTTGAAGTTTAGGGGGTGCATAAATTACATGAGTAGATGATTTCCAGAATTTGTTTTTCCTACTGTTGACTTTTGATGCATGTTTCAGATTTAAACATTCAAACAAAAATTGATATATACTTGATGACAAAATAAAGATGTATAGATAAAATAAGGCATTTAAAATAATTTAATTGACTTTAATTTATGTTCAATAGAATATTATGCTTAATATTTTAATACAAATTTTTGTCAGTTCAGAAACATAACTTATTAATTATATTTTTTCAAATTTATTAATTTGGACTAAATAATGGACAAATTTTGGACTTTTAGAAAAATTAGTTCAGCCTATCTTTAAAACAGTTTGTTTTTTATCACAGTATAAACTAAAACAAGATATTTATTGGCTTATCAGATTTTTTTCCCCAGATTTTAAAAATATCAAGAGTGTCAAGTGTTGACATTTTCGAGTGTTTACAATGTAAATGGTTTTAACATAAGGGGAATGTTGAATTGCTAATCTTACGATTTTAATCTTTAACTTTAAGAGATTACCGTATCAACTTATTAGAATATCAGAAATGTGTGATAGGGTGGAAATTGAATGAAAAAATGGAGTTTTACATCCAAGTTAAGAATATTTCCAGCTATAGGTGAAGTGGCAGAATTGTTATTGTTGGAAAATTTTCAGAAATGATCATGGAAAATTAATCGATAAACAAAATCTGATTGGTCAACAATTAATCAGAAGTTAAGATTTTAGCATATTTTTTCTTCAGTCATAGCATTTACAAATATATTTACATTACATTGCCTTATATATGACTCGCTACGTAAGTGGGAGGTTGTGGGTTTGAAACCCGACCGGGTCTGACCCAAGACTTGAAAGTGGGTAGTGACTGTTCTTTCGCCAAGCACTTGGCATTACGCAATGAAAATCACGGCTCTTTCAGATGGGAACTTAAAATAAATGAGGTCCCATGTCACAGTAGGCTTGGCATGCTAAAGAACCCTGCTATATAATGCCATCAGCACAACACAAAGGGAAAATTTCTGCACCTTTGTCTATAGTTGTCAACGTCTCAATATAAGTGAAATATTCTTGACTGGGACGTTAAACACCATTACTCAACTCACCTTATATATGACTTATAAGATTGATTATATTAATTATTTTAAGTTGTTGGCCAAGCGTTGTTGTTGGATACCGGTGCTCCCATTTTGTAAAATTGCTTTCAGTGATCTGTATTTCCTTCTACAATGGGAACACTTTTTTTGGCAGCATACACTCTTCGCCATTAATTGAAAATTGTTTTGTCCTTATTAAAAAAATTTTCAACTGTTGTCAATAATCATTTCATCACTATAGTGGCTACGTACCTGAAAAAGAGATTATGTATTTGCCATAGGTTGGGAAATAAATAAGGTTTCATGTCCTAGTCAAAAATATTTCACTAAATAGTTATATCAGGATGTCACCAGCTAAAGGTAAATGTTTACGTAAATTTTAACCTTTGTCCTTGTGTGATCCGACTGACTTAATTTTGTGAGGGTTTTTTGTCCCAGTAAAGAATATTTAACTTTATAGTTATATCCAGATGTCACCAGCTATAGGTAAAGTGCCAGAATTTTTTACCTTTGTTTTTGTGTGATCTGACTGACTAAATGTGTCAGTAGGATAATACATGTACTCAAATCTGATATATAGTCTTGATAATGGGATGATAGGGAACTAATTTTATGTTCGCAGCAAAAATGCACCAATCTCATGTGACCCCTATTTAGTCTAGTCAATCTATGAAAAAATTGGGTTAAACCTAAAACCTTTGGCAGGGAAATCATAATTACCATATGTAATGAAATAAATTAAATGAATTTATTGAGGTTTGATTTAAATTCCATGCATTTACACATTATACTATGCCCGCCAATATACCCATCCACACTATGTGCAGTCATTTGTTAAGCTTCCAAGACTGAAGTGACACACATGCATCATCTCTCAGATTGTTTGCATGTCATGTTATGTCATATCAGCCTTGTTTTAAGAGACATTTTTTTTCTTAATCTCAAAGATTACTCTTAATCGCAAGTTCATGTGGTGCATGAGATTTGTACAAGTGTTTTATGTTCTATCTTTTGCTCTAATAATGCACATTTATGGGCCCTTTAAAGTACTGGTAAACCCACCCTCAATGTCACAGATAAAGCCAAATAATTACTCAGTCCATTACACTGGTACTCAGACAACTACTCAGTCCATTACAGTGGTACTCGGACAACCTTTAGAGGCCTACAGAACATTGCCTGCTTGCAGTGGATTTGGGTTCAAATTTTCCTTGAGAGGGTTCTGTACCCGAGTTGTCAAAATTGCATACTTACAGATCAAAGTACCTGGTATATCCTTTCACCACCTAGATTCCAATGCCACTCAGACTCTTAGAGAGATCCTTATGTGAAAATGTCAGTGTTTTTTCATGCACTTCAGTTTCCTCCATCATTCCAGAGCTGAACACCTCGATATCAGTGGAAAAAGCTTGACTTGTATGAAATTCAACACACTTTATCTCTACACTTCACTATTCCCCTCCCCTGTTTTGTCCAGTCTGATTCATTACAGTTCTCTTCTGTCCTGTCCTCTCATGTCCTGTCTAAGACTAATTACAAATTAATGTCAAAATATCATGAATCAAGAATTTAGTATTCATTTATGATAAATTGATAGTGGTGGTAATGATACTCATCATCTACCATTCATCGTGTCATCCTCTCTCTCTCTCTCTCCCAGATACTAATCATCTACCATACATTATGTCATCCTTTACCCCTCCCTCCCTCCCTCTCTCTCTCTCTCTCTCTCTCTCTCTCTTTGATACAAATCATCAACCATACATGCCCTCTCTCTTTCTCTCTCTCTCTCTTTCCTTTGACTCTTATCTTATCTACCATAATCTTGCTATGCACACTTTCTGTCTCAGGTGCATTATCAGATGATTATTACACAATTAATGTTGCACATAATTGTGCAACTATGTAAATACCCCATAAAGTTATTGATTTTGTATTACCTTCTGTTTCACATTTCACTGATAAGCCATTAGTTTATGGGTTTTATACTTGTATGCATATAGGAGTAATTAAGGTTTGATGCAGTTTGTATTTTTTGTGGACATCTATAGCATACATTTTGTATTTTTGTGGACTCCTATTCTAAACATATGTCATGATTTGATGAACCAGTGATCAAATAAGAGCTTAGGTTAGTGAGGTCATTCTAGTAAAATTGAAGCCAAATTTTTAAAAAGGGACCAGCAATTTATTTTGACAGTTTTGCATTTTTTGTGGACATCTGTTGTGAATATTTGCCATGATTTGATGAACTAGTGGTCAAGTGTTTAATACAGAACTCAAGTTAAAGGGGTCATTCTGGCCCAAGCCTGGAGAAAATTGTGACTATATTCTCAAGAAAGGGCCCAGCATTATACCAGCAATTCATTGGTACCAGTGGCCAAGTGTTTAATACAAAACTCAGGTTTGTGGGGTCATTCTGGCCCAAACCTGGAGAAATGTGATCATATTTTCAAAAAGTGGGCCAACATTATACCAGCTTTGGTACAGTTTTGTATTTTTGTGGACACTTATTGTGAACATTTGACATAATTTGATGATTCAGTGTTTGATAAAGAACTTTGGTTAGTAGAGTCATTCTGGCCCAAGCCTGGAGAAAACTGTGGCCATATTTTCAAAAAGGGGGACAACATTATACCAATTATTCATTGGTGCTGATTTGTATATTGTGGACATTTTGTAAACTTTTGCTGTGATCAAACTTGTACTGAGATTATTGTGTCAGTTGTAGGCCCAAGCCTGGAGAAGATTGGAACCATATTTTCAAAAAGAGAACCAACATTTTCTTCCATCTTCTAATGTTTGAGATAAAGATTTCCACTTCAAGAAACGATTGTAGAAATTTCTATCTTTGAAAATTTTTTGCAATGAAAAATTGGTTCTCGTTTTGTAGAAGTTAAAAAGATTTTATTTTTACAATGAAGTTTGAAATGTTTTATTTTATTTCCATAGTTATTTGAGACTCGATTAGCGGCAGCTGTCCGGGAACATCAGATGGAATTTGAACCATTTATGGAAGGATTAGCACAAGTAAGTCAAATACTGCCAGGCTATATCAGACACACTGTATAAAAAGAAACATTAGCAGTAAAAAACTTTCATGGTTTTGATCGGCTTAAATATTTCGCAGTAAGAAATTTTCAAGGTTCCAGCTGTAGGTAAAGTGTGCCAAATGAAATAAGAAGCTTTAGCTGAGAAGATATATTCGCGATACAAGAGTCATCGTGAAAATCGCGAATGTTTTTACCTCGCGAATGTTTCTTCTTATGCAGTATTTATTTTGCTGTACAACATCATACATGTCTTCACGAGATAAGTATCAAGTTGTCAGAGTTATGCCCCTTTGAAATTTTAAAAGTTTTTTTTTACGAACAGGGAAGGACTACTTCCCTGGAAGTATTGGCGTAGGGCTTAAAAGCGATTCACCAAACAACTACTCTGATTTATTATCTGGCTTACTCCCCCTTACTACTTGCACAAAACAGGACATATTAGGGACTAGAGCCTTTCACTTAATACTAATGAAATATTTTATGTAGTGTAGCTAGCCAAACAGGACGTGCTTACCCTTCCAGAGCACCCGGCCTCCCTTCCCTGGTGGAAGTTCAGGTGTCTAACCTGACTTGTAAGTTCCAAAGTTTTTGCTTTGCTTCTGCATTGAGATTTGGACATAGATTGGTATGTTTGTTTTTGATTATGTACATAACTATCATTTCAATCAATCTTTACACACAGATTAATGGCAAAAATGTCAATATGCATATCTTGCTTAGCCTAGTATTTCAAAAATCTTTCAGAAACTGCTGTTTGAGCTTTGTTTTTGTATCATATAGAAAAATATTTGATTCATAGCTTATCAATTGTGTTACAAACTGTATAGTTGTTTAAATCTGGGGTGAAAAATTTTTGTGGTTTAGACACTAGAACTTACTATAAAATTTAGCGGTCCAGTGGCTAGTGTTAACAATTTTCTGTATGGATTATCTCATTCTACATTTAATGAATGCTACATGAAAATATTCACTTAGAATTTAATTTTACGCTATGAAGTCAAACCGCGAATATAGCTAAATTAAATCCTCAGTGAATAAAAGCAGCTATACGGTATCATGTCAGGAGATTATACATACATATCATATACACTGTATGTACAACCCTCGGTATTGCGCGACGAGTAGTGATACGGCTACTAAAAAAGGACAAGACCTGATACGAAGGGTTGTACATACACAGTGTATATGATATTTTTATCTAACATTTCCAATTAGGTTCTTTAAACTAATAAAAAACAACACTTTATGTGGGAAAAAAAATTACCACAGAAAAACATTGATCTATGTTATGACATCTGTTCCGTGGTAATGACGTCACTATATACATTAGACAAATCTGATATTCCCCAATGACGTCACAATGAGAAATCCAACTAAAAGTGCACGTGTACTTTACGGCCAATGTTGTATCACCACGAAATTCTGTATCATGCGTGTTCGATAAAACTAGTATTTCGTCAAATCATATAGAAATACTAGACTAATGTTAGATAAAAAAACATATCATATCATGAGTTAAGCATATCATTTCAGCTTATATTGTATATGTATATTTCAGGCAAACATAGCACTAGACAGAAAAGTATTAGAAGATCTATGTATGTATGAACCAAGAACTTTTCAGGTAAGTTCAGTATAACCTCCAAAAACTGTTTGTTCTCTGGGCTGTAGGAAAAAAATCTGTTCCGATAGATTTAGATTTACGTTAGTTTTATCAAGAGTTATTTCCCCTTTATAATTAAATCAGAATTTATTTGTTTCATCTCATATCGGGCCAACCAAAAAAAAAGTTGTGTTGAGGGTTTTTGGAACGGCCATATTTAAGTATAACCAACCCTTAAGTGGTTTTTTTTTTACATTCAAAATCTCGATTTTACTGCTTTACTTTTTATCTGAAGAGAGGCGCAGTGGCCTTATGGATTAGATGTCATTTTTCAAATCCAGGGGCTCTCACCACTGTGAGTTCAATTCCCGCTCAGACCATATGTGGGAAAATGGATTTTCCTTGCTGTTGGCATTTAAATTTACTGGTTCACCTGGTATCAGTATAATGGACTGGGGAATGGTACGCTTGTCTGTGGGGTACTGATTCCGTGAGCTAGCACCTTAATGTCACCCTGGTGCACATTAGTACAAGGCAGACCATACAACACACTCACACTTCACATGCATACAGGAACTTGTTCATAGATTAATCCATAGAGATTAATAAAATAGTTTTTGTCGCAAATAGCTGAAAAATTGCTGATGCGATGTTAAACAACATTCAATCAATTAACCTTATTTCTTAAGAAAAAAAAATCAGCAACAATGAAAAAGATAATAAATAAGTATGACTCTTAAGAGAAAGATCTTGAAGTAACATGATTTGATTTGTTTTGAATACACATGTATATGTAATACATGTATGTATTTGTTCATTGCAGACGTTGGTAGAGTTTGTGAAAAAGAGGAACGAGGAAGTCGGATTGAGTGACGCCATTAAACCAGATCCATCCAGAATTGTAACAAGGTCTATGCTTATTAGGGATAAAGGATTGAGATTGAAAAAGGATGAATAGCTTTAACTGAAATAAAAACTAATAATTTTAAAATATTTGTGACCGGTCGAGATTGTCCTTAAGAGTTTATGGATGTATATTTGTGTGAAATATAAAGGTGTGAATAAAGATGGTGGAATATGTTGTCATCACAGTAACTTAAAATATGTCAAAACTGTTTATGAATCATAGGACTGCATTGAAAATCATTGGAAATTGTTGAAAACCATGTGACTTGGTGGAGTAATCATGTGACTGTTGAAAAACCATGTGACTTGTGAAATGATCACATGAATATGTTTGAAAACCATGTGACTGTTGAAAAACCATTGACTTGGTTGAAAAACCATGTGACTTAGTTGAAAAATCATGTGACTTGGTTGAAAAACCATGTTAGTGCTGTAGACAGTGTATTACTGTAAGAGACTCTCTTGGCAGCAAAAGAAACCAGTGTTTAGATATGGTATGATGTGGACTCACACTTAGCACATGCATGGAATAACAAGCAAAACTGGCATTTATGCATGGATATAGGAGTGTCAGAACAGTTAAATGAATGAAATCTAATGTTATAAGCTGAATATTTGGAGAATAACAATCAATGTATGTTGTGAACTAAATTTTATACTTTACCGGAAAGCAAGTTCACAATGATATTTTATTTGTTCATGGTGTTATCATGGTTATAAACTGAAGGTTTTTAGAATAAAAATCAAACATGTTGTGAACAGAATTACACTATTTACTTCAATGAGGCATGTTATCAATGGCAGGTTCACTATTAATAGTTTATTTTTGCTATGAGAATATGTTTGTTCATTGGTGTTTGTACAATCTTGACAAGAACTTTCAGATGTGAAAGACAAGTGTTATTTACTTGTATCACAGTATTTGTTTGGTTTAACATGGATTTTTACCTCATGTGAGCTTATGGCATTTTGCAGTGTGTGTGTGCATGCATACATGCTTCAGTAAACTTTAATTAGGTTCTTAACCTACCTTACAATCATTAAGCTGTTTATGGCAGGATTACATGCATTTCTGGTTCATTGTTAGAAATCTCTTAACATTTAAGCTGAGTCACAACTAAGTTTTGCAATTAATTTTCTAGACCTTTTTCAATATGTCTACAGCTCAGGCCATATAAAAATGACTGTCCATATCCTGGTCCTCCATCAGTCCATAAGTCTTAATAGTGCCTTGTACGCAAGTAACAATAGTTTAAACATGGTGACTTTTAAAATTCAGATAGAGCTTGAGTTGAGAAATCAATAAAAGATCAAATAAAATTAAAAACAAAGTGGGAGAAAGACTTGACTGTTGCAGGTCATGTATTCACCAGGGCCAAAAGTTCTATGTATTGACTTTTAGCTCACTATTAAATCATGAACAAGTATCTTTTGAAACCTGTTCGATTATAACAAAAATCCAATGGCTTTGGACCAGTGAATCTCTAAACCAATATTCCATTTCTAAGAAATTAGTAATTATGAATAATATTCTCTGTGCTTACCTGTCTATGTCATGAAGTTAGTTCATTATCTGGTTGAAATCATTTTGAACTAAGAAATAAATTTAGTTTGTAACAAGTTCTGTTTTTGCTCATTTAGTTGTATGCTCAGATATAAACAGCAAAGTGGTGTAAAGAAATTGCTTACAGATAACAATGCATCTCGCCACCTTGATTCGAAACCCACTTGGGCAGATCCTTGTGTGAGAAAGTAGGCCAGTTTGTTTGCCAAATTGTGGTGGTTTTTCCATGCACTCCAGTTTTCTCCACTATCTCAGAATTAGCCAAACATACTTTATAAGAATGAATATTAACATAGAAGAGAAATTACTTGGTTCTAAACCCACTTGTGCAGATCCTTGTGTGAGAAGGTATGCCAGTTTTGTTTGCAAAAGTTTGGTGGTTTTCTTAGACACTCCAGTTTCCTCCACCATCCCAAAATAAACAAAGCATACTTTATAAGAATGAATATTAACTTAGAAGAGTAATCACTTGGTTCTAAACCCACATGGGCAGATCCTAATGTTAGAAAGTATGACAGTTTGTTTTCCAAAAATTAGTGATTTTCTAAGGCATTTCAGTTTCCTCCACCATCCCAGAATAAACCAAACATACACAAACTTCATAAGAATGAATATTAACATAGGAAAAGAAAATGTTGCAACTGAAAAACATGTACTTGGCAACAGCTGATACAACCAATGACAAGAACACAAAACAAGTAAATGATGAAACAAACCAACCAGACAAGAAAAGACAATTACATTAAGTGCTATCGATTTAATATTGATGGTATAACCTGTAAATAGAGACCAACCAGCAGGATAAGAAGTATGGAGCTTATAGACATTTGGTCTTTATATATAGAGGTTCTTTTTGGTTGAAATATGAAGCAACTCGACATCAAAACGCTGGTCTTAATTTCCTATTGCAGAGGTGTTCACTATAGCAGGTTGTACTGTATAGGAAAGTCTGTGGCTCCTATGTTTGCTGGTGGCAACCTCAGTGGATAAGTGGTCTAAAGCATGTGGTTACAGACCCACCTTTTAAACCCTAGGTCCCAATCCTCCAACTGTGAGAAAGTTTGTCGGTTTGATTGCCCAGGACCATTGGTTTTCTCATCACTCATCACTGAAGTGGCCGCCTTGATATAAGTGAAAGAATCTTAACTTTTGACGTAAAACATCATTACTCCTCTTCATTGGGATCCATTATTCTCTACTCCCTTGTTTAACTGTGTTTACATCTCTGGCTGTCACATAAAGGAAATGGTAGCAAAACTTGATGTTTGTATCCAGTGCTGAACTTACCACTGTGCTTTTTCACATCTGTTTATATGGACTGCTTTAGACAACTGGGGTCTCTGAGGCTTATTGAGTAGAGTGGAGTGGAGAAGTAGTATTTTATGTTCAGTCAAGATTCTTTCATTTACACCAAGATGGTCAGTTCATGAATGGTGGCGGAAACTGGTGTGCCTGAAGAAAACTGACCTTCATGTGAACTGACAATTGACCATTGTTTTAGGACCCCTTTGCGGTAGCTCAGTTGGTAGAGTTCTCACTCCGTATGTGGGAGGTCATGGGTTCGATCCCCGGTGGGGTCTGACTCGAGACTTGAAAGTGGGTAGTGACTGTTCTTTCGTCAAGCACTCGGCATTACGAAATGAAAGTCACGGTTCTTTCGGGTGGGAACTTAAACGAGGTCCCGTGTCACGGTAGGCTTGGCACGTTAAAGAGCCCTTCTGTATAATGCCATCAGCGCAATGCACAGGCAAAATTTCTGCACTTTCGCCTATAGCTGGCGACGTCTCGATATAAGTGAAATATTCTTGACTGGGATGTTAATATAACCATTACTCAACTCAACTCCCTTTGCTTCACATTTCAAGCACAAATAACCTCCGTATTTAGTCCATACTTCTTATATACTATTGGTGGTCTTTATAAACGGGTTTTATTGTACTTCTCACTACAACGCTGTTCGCCATGTCCTTGATTTTTCCCGTTAGGTTTATGCAGTACAGACCAGTCAAAAGTTTTACACCTTACTGACCAAAAAGGTGCCAAAGCTTGGGTGCTGAGTGGCCGAAAATTGGATGAACTATTTGCCGAGAAACTAACGGAGTTTCTGTTTAGACCTGTTGAAAATCTAACACCGTGCTAAGAAAAATGCACCAAAGCTAGGCTATCATAATAATAATAATAATAATAATAGTTTATTTGCATAAAGTATTAACAACGTGTAGCAATATTACAAAAATATAGAAAGATAAAGATAGCGGCAGAATACAATTATCCTCAAATATATATTATGTACAGTTATTAGGTATATATATACTTCATTAAATTGTTGAATATAATTTTGTCTAAATTTAAATGCATGAAATAAATACTTTGATAATTTCAAAATAAGAGACTCTGAATTACAAATAATGAAATTATAAAGTTTATATATACTAGGCCAATGATTATGATATTTTGGTAAAAACTGTTTCCTTATTTCTCGATATAGTAGACATATGAGTATAAAATGGAATTCGTCTTCTAAAAAGATCTACAAATTCAAGTGGCTGTCAGACCTGTTGAAAGTTTTAACACTTGGGCTGGCAAAAAAAGCAGTCAAGTGGCTGAAATATGGATACCTAGTGACCGAAAAGACATAGATACCGGTAGTTACAGACGAACTTTAAAATCTAAACAAAAAGGTGGAAATGAGCTTTCTTTTCAGCACTAATTCATTAACTTAGTGACAAACTTTCGACAGATAGCAGCTAGCGAAAAACTGTCGAGACATTCTAAAGAGTGGACGAGATAAGCTTCAAATCTGGCATTAATTTGTTAGCTTCATGTTAAACTTTCGACAGGTCTGTACTTTAAATATCTCGTATCAATTATAAATTAAATTAAAAAATTAGATTCAATGAATAAATTAAAAAGTAATGCTGTAAAAATTCCACCATACACCTGTGTCGAGATTAATATAAACTAAATTACTTGTGACAGGTGTAACTGAAATAATTAGTTTTGTCTCTTTTTTTTAATTGAAGCACATGTGCAACTTTTGAATTATATAAATTTTAATATAATTTTAAAAGTCACAATAGCGTTTTATCATTTACGTACTTGTGTATGAATGGGTTAGTGTGAATGGTGTTTTACGTGACAGGCAGCGAATTGACAAACTCAGTGTTTCCTCTGGGTCTCAAAAATAAATTGCCAGGGGTTTCGCCACTTTTAATTTTTTTCGCCACTTCCAGTATTTTATTCGCCACTATCAGACATGCTTTTGTCAACGTATTTACTTTATTATTTCTAATTTTTTATTCAATGTTCATGTTAACATAATTGCAATAAGAAACATATGTTTGCCCATTTTACAGAACAACAGGCAAAAGTGACTTTTTCCGCTCGGTCAGGATGAGAGAACCTGGAGTAGTTTTTTTTTGTGGGGGTAATTCACATTGCATGTTTCAATATGTTTGACTGTTTGACTGTAAATCACTGCATTAGACTTGTATATTTTATAAATATAAGTAATTGCAATTTTAGAATTTTGAAACTTTCTCATTATGGTTTGCAGAGTGGGGTTCGAGCTTATGTGTTAGAGACACTGTGATCCATAAGGATGTGTCAGTTTCGACCACTGAATGTGAGTTAAGTCGGTTCTTTCACTTCTATCGATGCGGTGGAGAAACTGGAGTGACTGGCGAAAACCACCGATATTCGGAAAGTAAAATGATCAACTTCCTATCATTTAGTCTAGGAGCTGTCCGGGTAGGCTATGACAGGCAACATGGTCCACACGCGCGCTTAAGACCTCTCGACCATCAAGGTCCCACCATCAGTAAAAAACAACTTGATATTCAAAATTGTAAATTTCGGATTCTGCTCAGAACAAATCCTAATGTGGGAAATTTAAGTGCCAGATTGCTTGCTAAAGATCGGCGTTTTTCTCCGGACACTCCGATTTCTTCCACCATCCCAAAACTGGCCGTGTTGATATAAGTGAAAGAATCTTTACTATGGCTTATAGACACCGTTACTCCACTCATACGCCACTCAAAGTTAATGTTTCTTTAATACAGTAGTTTATTTCATTTAAAAAATTAAAATTTAGCAGATGCTACATTTAATAATAGCTGAAAATAATCAATTCTATTTTCATTTTCTGTTTCATGAGAGTAACACAGGTAAGTGCTTTTACAATAATTTTACTCAAATAACATGATTTATTTTCCCGATGTAAATTGAAATAGTTTAGCCGTGTTATGTGCCTTTTTCTCTTTTTTCATGGAAAAAAACGGTCATATGTCCCAAGTGCAAAAGTCTAGCTGCAATTTCATATCCTATATGATGTATAATTCACATACAAAATTTTACTTCAGTGTCTGTAAGGATTTAGAAAATCCTGAAAACAGCTAATAAAGAATTTTTTAAAAGTCCAAGGCCAATAATTTCGTCAAAAAATAATGAAGCGAAACCGTTCGGACATTCAAACTTGATCTGTAACTCATAATCTGTAGACACATATCAAATATGAGTTTAAAATATCCGGTCCTTCAAAAACAGTCCGGAGAAACTGCTATTTTGAAGATTTAACAAGTCCAATGTCCGCCCAATGTCCATAATTTCGTCAAAATCAGTGAACCGGAACGAAACTCAAACTTGATCTGTAACTCATAATGGTAGAGTCGCATATCAATTATTAAATGTCGCTGGTTAAATATCTGCAGACATATAAAAAAAAGTCCGAAAAAATAATTTCTGCCCTAACGTCCGTACACATCACTAAATTAAACTATTGTTCGTCTTTTATACTTAGAGACAGTCATTAACTAAAATTGCTATATCATTTGGTGTCTCATAAAATAACCACAATATTGTGTTTAAAACAAAAATACTAACACGGAAAAATACATGAAAAATTGAAATAATAACATTTATTTCTGTATATAGAGAAAAAATCAGCAAATTTTCAAATATCGTGATTAGACTAAAAACTAAGATACCCGTTTTGGACCCCATGTTCTAAAACATTGATATTCACGCCTGAATCACGCCTGTGTCATAGACTTAAAAGTTTGTCCACTTTCAAATAATGTGATCCTAATGCTTTTTTACAAATCAAAACGCTTCAAACTTAAAAATTACATACTTCACGTCATCTAAAATATATATTTTGTGAAAACTGATTCCAATAACAAGTGTAATATATAAGTGATTTGCATTGTAATTGTTGACCTTAGTTGAACCTTTTAATATATGCATATGGGGTCACCAAGGGAACATATTACAGTTGATTTTTAGTATAAATTGTAAAATTTTCTCTATGTATGAGAATGACGGAAAAAGTAAAAATAAAAATAAAATTATTTTTAGATGCGCTTTTTGTTTTCAAAATAAAATATCAATATTAGGTTTCAGAAATTTAAAAAGTATAAAAGTTATTTATGAAAACGGCTGTCTCTAAACATTAAAGATGAACAATAATAACCGTGTTCAACTTCGTTGCAACTCGACTAATATTAAAACAGTACATGTACATGTATTAAAAATGTCATACGATTTCCTTAAATATTAAATGCAGTCAGTGAACTTAAAAAAAAACCATAACGGCGGAATTAAGAATAAAACGCTGCATAAGGTGCACAATGGCTTTTACTTTTCTAGAGAGTGTCAAGATTGTATACTGGGTGTCATCATCTTGATCATGAAATAGCACTGAGCCAAATAAGATGTCCATGGTTGTAACAGTAAATTATTTTGAAATGAAAGTCACAGGGTCCTTTGAGTTAAACCATGAAAACTGATGTCGTTACGCGTAGAAATCTAAAGCGCCTTCCCTGCACCTAGCCCTTAGCACACTACAAAGGTCAACATTTCTATCACTTCATCTTTAGCTGGCGACATCTCGATATTAGTGCAATATTCTTGTCTAGAACGTAAAACCCTGTTTATTCAATCAATTAATCAATACTTATTAAGCTAAGTTTCGATTTAAGCCTCTGTGCTGAGATTCTTAATCGGGTTATTGAATTAATGTATCTATTTTTAAACCAATTTCATTGTTAATTTAATTTTAAAATATGTATCCAGTTTGTCAACTCAATAGTTGGTCTTGAGTTCAAACATATTCCTTTCTGCAGGCATCTTCACAAACTGATTTGCCGTAAGACTTAAAGTTACTCGGGGTAATCTAAGTCATAATTCCTATGTAGTTATACAGTAACAACTCTTAATAGTGCCATTCGACAGCTTTGCCACCACGCACGCTTTAGCCTTGTCGCCATACTGTTTTGAATCTTCTGTCTTTCCTTCATAAACTTCGAAGCCGCGGTGGCCTCATGAATGGATAAGACGTCAGTCTACAAATCTAGGGTCTCTCACCACTGTGAGTTCGAGTCCCGCTCAGACCACGTGTGGGAAAGTGAATTTTCCTTGCCATTGGCCTTTACTGGTTCACCTGGTATCAGTATAATGTGACTGGGGAGTGGTACTCTTGTCTGTGGGGTACTGACTCGGTGAGCAAACACCCTAAAGTCACCCTGAGTGCGCGCTAGTACAAAGCAGACCATACAACACACTCGCACTTCACATACATTAACTTGTTCATAGATTAATAAAATAGTTCTCGTCGCGAATAGCTGAAACATTGCTGATGCGACGTTAAGCAACATTCAACCAACCAACCTTCATAACTTTCTCAATTTTATAATGCTAGAATCTGACAGAACCAAGGATGGCTATGAATCGATGTTTTACTGCATTTAGTTAATTCAGGCTTGAACTTTAGACAGACCTTCACATGTATCTACTTTCTAAGAGGTTTGAAGAGTATAGAACAGCAGATTCTGGTTTCACAATTTTCAGCACTAATCCAAAAATTTAGCCGGCATGGATAAGATAGCCCATCAAGCTCAGACGTCACTGGGTTTGAGCGGAGTTTGTCAGTTCGCTTGACGAAGGGCGGGGTTTCTCTGGCCACTCGGGTTTTCTCTGCCATCCCTGATCGCCTTATTATAAGTGAAATAATCTTGACTCACCACAGTACAGAAGTCACTGTGAAGTATTAACTTTTTATAGACCCCAAGGATAAACTTATAGAACTGTGTATGTAGTATTTCAGTAGTTAAACGTTGAACATTACAGGAAATGCTTACCCATCCGGAGAACACGACCTCACTTCCTAGGTGGAAGTTCGCGCTTTAAACTAAATGTGTTAGCTTTCAAAGTTGTTACTTTGAATTTTGGATTGTGATTTGAACATGGACTAGTATGTTTGTTTTTTTTTTATTATAGAAGTGCCATAAACCTTTTCCAAAAAAAATTAGTTCAAAATGTATACGAGTTGACTTTGTTTGTTTTTTTTAAATATATATGACAGATGCCATCATTTGATGTATAGTTATGAACAAGAACGGTTCTGACGATCAATGGTCTACAGTTACTGAAAACTGTTTTTTTTTTCAATTTTGCGTTCTCAAATACCATATCTTCATTTTGAAAGACAACAGTGAATGCAAACGGATTTTGACAACAAGCCTCGGATTCACAATCATTCCTTAATTAAGATTTTCCATAACTTACAAGAACTTAAACATGGCAACTTTGGGGATAATTTATGGTACATGTACTCAGTAAGTACTACAAATTCAAAAGTTAAAAGTTTCAACAATATTAAAATAAAGATTATTTAACCCTGGCTTGATCTAAAAGACGAAACCATAAATTCTTCAATATCTTGAAAATTAACCAAATTATTCAGATTTCAAATTCAGTTCACAGATTTAAGTGAAGGCATGATTGTGAAACCCTGGCCAGGTTTAGATTTAGTTAAGTAAAGACTAAATAAAGAAATGGTTGTGAAACTTCAGGCCCCAGTTTCACAATCATTCCTTAGCTAAGATTTTTCGTTAACTTAAATCTTGCAAAATTTTAATTCTTTATAAATTATGTTAATTTTCAAGATATTGGGGAATTTAAGAAGTAGTTTTTAAGTTTCTAGATTAAAACATTTGCATTTAGTTTTGACAAAAATATTCACAAGTAGTTCCAAAAAAAAGATTACAACAATTTGCTAAATTTAAGTTAAGGAAAATCTTAGCTAAGTAATGTTGTGAAACTTCAGTTAATAATAATTGTATAATATTGAAATAATCTTATTATTGCACGGAAATGTTAAATCCGATGTATCTGTAATGTTGGTGATAAGATTTGTCACATACGTCACGTGGGTTAGTTATTAAAGTCATCTTATCACCAAACTTAACAAATATCACAAACAAGGGGGTACTTTAAAAACAACGCGCTCTTCCTTTACAGAATCAAGACAAGAAGAAGGTACGTATCATATGTGCATCTGAACAGCTCAATTAAAACTC
This sequence comes from Anadara kagoshimensis, assembly GCA_021292105.1. Taxonomy (NCBI): domain Eukaryota; kingdom Metazoa; phylum Mollusca; class Bivalvia; order Arcoida; family Arcidae; genus Anadara; species Anadara kagoshimensis. The sequence goes on along the minus strand of CM037870.1, from coordinate 19,074,615 downwards.
TCTCTCTCTCTCTCTCTCTCTCTCTCTCTCTCTCTCTCTCTCTCACACACACACACACACCACACACACACACTGAGTTAAAGACAAACGTGCGGCTTAAATTTTGGACCTAGGACTACAACACTCGGTAAGTCGAAAATTTGTAAAAGAAAATAGTGCCTAAAATTTAGGCCTAAAACAAATGGTAAGACGATTTCCCTTTGTAACCTCTACCCCTATAAAATTTTGGAAAATTATTTTCCTTAGAACTGTTTCAGGCGAAATGATTTTGTCAGTTTAGGGTTGTTTTACAAAAAAATTATAAAAATAAATAAAAAAAATAAAATAAAAACAGTTAGCGGGATGGGATACAAATGGAAGTTATGGCTTTCCAATTGTGTTTCTCCTAGTATACCTACTGTCATGTGCTGATTTTGAATGCATTGTTTTAATAAAAATTGTCATGTGCTGATTTTGAATGCATTGTTTTAATAAAAATTGTCATGTGCTGATTTTGAATGCATTATTTTAATAAAAATTGTCATGTGCTGATTTTGAATGCATTATTTTAATAAAAATTGTCATGTGCTGATTTTGAATGCATTATTTTAATAAAAATTGTCATGTGCTGATTTTGAATGCATTATTTTAATAAAAATTGTCATGTGCTGATTTTGAATGCATTATTTTAATAAAAAATCAAAATCAGCACATGGCAGTACTATCCTACTATACATGTACATCTTTTCTTGCTATGTGAGCTTTGAATGTACTAGTATTCATATTGCATTGTCGGTGCAAAATACCAAAAGTCCATTGATTAATGCTAAAATCTAGTAAATACTCAAATTTTAAATCATGAGAAAAAAGCCAGAGTTACCATGCATGCGTAGAAGTTTTCTTTAAATTGTGATTTTAAAAAAATTCTGCACATAACACTTTATCTCAAGAGCACAATATTTCAAATTTATCTCATCTTAATCGCCTAACAGATAAAGTACCGGAGACGTTTGTTTGTTTGTAAATTATTTTATTGTTTGTTCTTCATTGTTGGATGGTCATTGTTTATTTTTGAGTGCGATGATATCTAAACTTTAGGGGTAGCGCGATCAAACTTGGTGGCGTTACCCCTAAAATGAGGCCAGTCACATGTACACTTGTCAAGTGTTATGTAGTTCTACCGACCAGCTAACAGATCAAGGTAGGATAAATATAAGGTAAATATTTTGAAAATAATTATTTTCCCCCTAAATGTTGATTCCGTCGTTTGTATGCATTTGAGTCAAATATTAAACTTTTAGAGCAAGGGAGTAGAAAGGAAGTCTTTCCATATATTTAATTTCCATTTGTTTTAATTGTGAGAGTGGCCAGGAACGCCTTTAACGCGCTACCCCAGGTCGCCGTTAGCACGCCTAAATTCGCAGGTTGGATCTGGGTTACAATTACCTAACATTGAAATATACCCCTCCGCTATACCGTTGAGTAACTGGAAGCCACACGACATCCTAGTTACCTCAGCAATAGAGCGTTCGTCTCGAGAGCAGAAGGTCGTGGGTTCGAACCCCGGTCGCCGGCTAGTACGCAAGATTTTTAATTTTGAGATCTATACTGCTTCCTTGCCTAGCCTTCGGTATCAAGAGGACAGAGTATCGACTGTTTCACCTGGTGTCAGTATAATGCAGCTGGTAGAAGGTATGCTTGTCTGCATGCGGTGTACTGACTCTGTGAGCTAGCATTGGTCTTAAAGTAGCCCTGATTGCGCGCAAGTACAAGGCAGACCATAAAACACATGTGCAAATCTCACAGACTTGTTTTTAGAATAATTCGTAGATAATAATAAACTTGCTCTCTCGCGAATAGCTGAGTGATCGCTGGTGTAACGTTGATGCAACGTTCAGCATCATTACAACAACAATAGCAACAACACACATCCTCTCCGCGAAGCCTGACTGTCTACTTTGGACAGACACTGGTGTTTATTAAAACGTTGTGTATGCATCCATTATGGTTAGAATAAGAAAGGTTCTTGATAAATGATCATAACATAAGGTGTTGCGACCTTTATCATTTCCGGTTTGATTGGAAGTGGTCATCTAATCAGTCATGATATAAAAGTCTTCAATACGTTATGTATAAACTGTCATTCACCAGCAAATGTCTAAATGCCCCATAGCACTTTTTAAACGGTAAAGTATAAAGAATATATATATACTAGTATATCTAATTAAAATAAAACTCGCTGGATTTAAATGTTTTCTGAGCTTAATTTTAATTACTGCTTGGAGAACATCTGTTCCATTCAACATTTGTATTGATAACGAATAAAGATATTTCTGATCTAATTAATTTCTTTAGATTTTTGTTATTGATTTGTTAAGACAATTTTCATATTATACATTTGACTTTTCTGAAATTTTAATATTCAAAAATTTATATTTTATCGCATGATTAAAATGCACAAACTTTTAAACAATATGCTTTGGTCTGCTTTACTAGTTTCACTCACTGTGTTAAATATTGGAATCCATTTATTTATTTATTATTTATTTATTTATTTATTTATTTATTTATGTGTTTTTGCCGCAAGAAACTCTTGTAATCCAAGTCATTGGTCCATATAAGGTTATGCCAACTTTCCCCGCCAATAACATTACCCTTGCTACGGTATTGCATTAGCCAATCAGGTAAGACCTAAATTCATATGACCTTTGACCCCAAACATGGTGGAGATCAACAAACACGCATGGGTTTAGAATAAGGGTTTGTTTACTCGTGTAACTGAAGTGTTACTGGCGGAAAGACGCGGTTTTATCAACTAAAATGAATCTCAAAAGAGGTATTTAACTGTAATACACAATTTCTAACAAACAATGGCACTTACAGGTGGTATATTCATTGAGTAAAATTTGTTAACCACTGGTTTCTTGAAGGAAACTGAATTGATCACATCATGTGATTATGGCAAGGTTTAGACGGACTTATTTCTGTCGTCAATGTGGTCTCTATCGTCAATGAAAAGAGTCATTGACGACAGAAATAATTTAATCTAGGCAAAGTACTAAGACGAAACATAACCATTTTGAGTTTGGGACTCGGTAGTTGTAAATGTAATAAGAATTAGCTAAAATATGTTAAATTTAGAGGGAACCAGACTTTATTTTAGGAGCCACAGTCTTCTGGTCCCCTATGAATATATCCCTGATTATTTTTGTCTGATTATATCATTCTCTGGTTATATGTCTAAATTTTTTATCAAATGATGGGGCATTTGGGTCTTGATTCCATTGGCCATAATTTTTCTTCATACATGTTTTTTGGGTGGATACATGTATGAGTCATGATGTGTAGGTTGACACAGAAGTGTCGAAAGAGGGTGGGGGAGAGAAATGGATGTTTTTAAGATAAGATAAAATTATTTCTGGTTAACAGCCATTTTTATAGATGAGAGCAGTCCCTGTTCATGAGTCGTTGATGAAAGAAATAGTTGTCTATGTAACTATTGTGACTATATTCACACTTGTCCATTGTTAACTTTGGGATGCCCTAAATTATCCATGTTAGTCAAGGGTTAAATTTTGGAAGCTATCTGCCTGAGTTCAGAATCACACCCTCTGTCTTAATAAGGGTAAACATATACTCTTTTTTATGTTGTTTGTAGTAGAAAGCTCCCTCTGTTCCTCTGCTGCACTGGTCATACAACAGGGTGTAACATAAATACTACACCAAATTATTTCTCTTGTCAACAGACCCTATTTATAGATGATACAGACAAACTGTTGTCCCATGACCTCCTTATTATGTATAAAAGGCCCATGGACGACATAAACACTAGTTACATTGAAAAAATCCCTTCTCCCGACACAGAATCAAATCAGGGTCACCCAGTTGTAAAGCCAGTGCTCTACTGTTTTGTCTAAAAGGTATCCCATATCCATAGGTCAGACAGTAATAATTCACTCTTAACCTGTATGTAATACATACTAAATAATATAAGGAATTAATTGAATTCCGGGCAATCCAATGTGCCCAGCAGGTTTTCCGCAGTGCATATTACATTCTTATTTCCCTCCCACCCATCCCAGTAGCATTATTATATGGGTGTGGTTTTTTATAACCTATCACATTGTATCATTTTGTATTCTTTTTGCATTTATGTATTTTTGTATATATGTTTGTATATATGTTATTGGGATTATCTCCCTTGCTTCATCATTTAATTAATACTTAGTTATGTTCTTAGCGCATTAAAGTTTTTGCCCAAAATTGATAAAGTGTTACTCTTGTGTAGTTAGATCAAAGTAGCTATATCGCTTCAGTAGCCTATTCTTTTTTAAGTCCACATATGTGCCGAGTGTGCACTGATACACAGGACATCTATTTTTAGACTCATCTAAACAACTCCCAGTAAGTTGACAGGATATTGGAACAGTCACCTTTGAAAATTTTATATTCACAGATATTTGAACCCACTACCTTTCACTTTGAAAGCCAATGGCATACCACTAGGTAGTACTAAGTAGGTTAAATCTTGCCCATAAATCTGCATACATAATTTAACATACAAAATGTATTAACACACTCTGAAGGATCACAGTGTGTCTCACCGCCGAGGTTTGAATCTCATTCATCACAGATCCTAGTGTGATAAAATTTGTCAGTTTGCTTGCGGAAGGTCGGCGGTTTTCTCTGGGTAATCTAGTTTCTGATGCTAAAAATCTTCTGTCTATATCTGTCATATTGATTCACACCAAAAGTGAAAAAAATTCGGAAATAACAACCACAAGCCACATTTTAGACATTGATGAAGCCCAAAGCAAATCCTGGGTTACTAACTCTGGATTTACTTTCTTGAGAAAAAGTCTACATTATTTAAATGATTTTCTCATCTTGCAGGGAAGAAAGAAGTAAAATGGGTGACAGGACCCCCACCCATTGAATCCAAGAAAAACTATATAAACCCAGAAATGGAAGATCAGATGGTAAGTCATTGTGTTTAGTGGTGGTGAGATTTTTCACTGGTGAAAAATATTGTGTTGGATTCAGAATATAAAGTGTTCCTCCCAATTTAAAGTTGCGGATGGACTATGTTGTAACATCAAATGATAAATTTTTTGATGACATCATTTGACACAGTGTTTAATTACCAATATTCTTGTTGTTCATGTGTATACGCAGAAATCACAATGGACATCAATTACATAAGGACTCGATCCCTGGTAACCAAATTCAACTCCATTGGCTTACAGTTTCCTCCAATATGAGGGATGTTGTGATATGGTGTACATTGTTTGATGGATGAGATGTAAGTCTAAGCAAACTATACTGTTCTTGTTGATGGTTGAATCGATAAAAAGTTACAGTGAGCTTTCAGACAATTTTGACACATGCCTTATGTATGACATCAAAATGCCTGTAACAAGTTATTCAATTTATATTTTTATTTCAGACAATAGAGGGTTACAAACTGAACAAATGGAAGAGAGCATGTACCTACTTGGCTATTTTACTGACCGCTGGATTACTTAGACTGGTTTTCTACTGGTGTCCACATTGGATGTTAAAATCTACTCATTCAAAGTGCCCTCTCTCCGTCGCTGAAGCTGTGTTACTACAGGTATGAAGTAGAACATTAATTTATCAGTTTCTAGCTATTTCACTGTTGCTAGATTTTCCTGTCTTGTCCTTGATGAGACAATCTCCCGCATTAATCTGATTTCTCTTACTTTTAAATCTAATACATGTACTATGAAAAAATAAAAGGAATTCCAGATGAGATACAATCACTTATACAAACTAAATTGATGACGGTCATAATCCTTTTACGCAAGAACGTCAACAAAAACCATTGATGTCATTTTCAGAAGACATGGATGATGGCATGAAAACTGAACATTTGGTGCAAATATTTATTCACAAATCGCATGTTTATGATGCAGAGATGTGAGAAAAAATAATCTAAAGCTCGTTCTAAATATCCCCATGTGAGATTAATAGAATCTTACACCGGCAACAGTGTAAGACAGAGATATCTCAAACGAGGAGGAATATTTCCTTGTCCAGAACGAGCTTTAGCGAATTCTGGACATTGAAAATATTCATCCGAGTTTGAGATATCTCTGTCTTACACTGTTACTGGTGAAGGATTCTTTTTCTCACACATTTGCAGCATAAAAACATGATTGGTAAACAAAAATTTGCATCATCCATCGGTGCCTTCTGAAAATGATATCATCAATTACGTGTGTGTCAGTGATTGTGAAGTTATGAAAATTGTTGGTTGAGATGGGAAAGTCTCATATGGGTAAAAACGCATTATTTCCCTGTCTCATGTGTGAGAAATAGAGGATCTTAGATGAGTGGGGGTTTAATATGAAATTTATTAAACAAGTTTAATAAATTTCATATTAAACCCTCACGAGTCTAAGATTCTATATATCACATAACTCAAAATAACGAGGCATAATGACATGTACGTATTATTTGATGCCATATAGAAACAGACGATTTCTATCTAGGTCAGACAAATCACCTCCAAATTAACTGCGCAAGTAAGAATATAAATTTATTTAGTTATAGTAAAAGTAAATTAATCACCTAGAAAAAAAGACATAATCAGTATGTAAGTTTAAATCATAATATTTTTCCGAATGCATCAAAATTATTTTTCAAAGAATCGGAAAGTCTTCAAAAGTCTAAAAATAAACAACAGACTTACACAGTTTTTATATGACGTCATTAGGCACGACCACTACGTAAATCAGAAGCGTGATAACTGATTACGTCACAATCAAGTGATATTACATGGGTGCCTGTGTAATACGAAAAATATTACACCGTTTTATTCCATCAATAAACAGGAGGGTTATGTGATATATCTCTGTCTCACACTGTTATCGATGTAAGATTCTTATTCTATTAATTAAGTTCACCTGCACAAAATTCAGAGGCTGTGTTATGTATGTTGTCTGTAATGACATTTCATACAATTCCATAATGAACACTCTTTTATAATTAGATATAACTGATCTTTAAAAACTTGTTCAGTATTATTTCATTTTGTGTATGTTCGCAGATGTTCACTTGCTGTAATTTGTATTGGGTTGATTGCGCCATTTCAAGTTTATGAATTGTGTAATATGGGATCCTCTGTTTAAAAATCTAGCATTCATGAAGGTCGCTGGTTTTCTTAAGATATTCCTGTTTTCTCTATCATCCCAGGGCTGATCGCCTTGATATAAGCAAAAGAATCTTGATTAAAGCACAAAACCCCTGTAACTCCACTCCACATTATGAAATCCCTTTTTAAGAGCAAACATTGTATTTACTGGTAGTTTTCAAATTTGAAATTTTCACCACATCTTACATGGTAAGAACAAAGGGACATAAGATTTTTATTAATTCTTTGTTAATTTATGTCTGTTATAGGACCAATATAAACAGTGGTTTGTTGCAGAAATCAGCGTCATTAACCAATCAGGAGAGAGGTAAGTTTCAAGTTTCAGTCCTCAGAGGCCAAGTTTCTGATTCCATTATTGTATTTATTGCAATTAGTTATTATATAGTGCACCACAGACCACAAAGCTCGCACATTTGTTCTTAGGTTAATCATAGGAGATTAATAAACTTGCTCTTGTCGTGAATAGCTGAAAAATTGCTGATGTGATGTTTACTACCTTACAACCAATTGTAACCTTAACCATGGCGACAGCCACATATCTTGATGCATATACTCTCAGTGGTAGATTGATTGCTTCATATATGGGAGGTTGTGGGTTTGAACCCTGGCAGGGTCTGACTAAGACTTGAAAAAAGGTAGTGACTGTTCTTTCACAAAACACTCAGCATTTAGAAATGAAAGTCTCATGTACTTTGGAAGATACATTAAAAACAGTGACATGTGTTGTGTCACGACAGGCATGGCACATTGAAGAACCCTCCCTGCACATTGCTCTATGTGAACTGCAAAGATAAAAATTTCTGACACCACCTATAGCTGGTGATGTCTTGATACAAGTGAAATATTCTTGACTTGAGACATAAAAACTCATTCAATCAATCAGTCAATCAATTCATAAAGATGTATACTTATTTATCCTTGATTTTATACTCACCTAGTTCATTTTAGTATTGTAGTGATGATTTTCTTTATCTATGTTTTTACAGGGTTACTCTAAATCGGTCACCAGTTTTAAAGTTCCGAAAGAAAGAAACAGAAAATACTCAAAATGATACAGAATGTACAATAGTATGTATGATAGGTTTAGAACTTTAGATTGCATTTTGTAGTTGTAGCTTCCTTACCTTAACCTTAATTGTCTCAGTGCCACGAGGCACACAAGGCTTGGACGTCATTCCTCCATGTCGGTCAAGGGCTACACGACATGCCAAATTCCAGTTGTTCCAGCCTGCACTGTTCCGTTCTACTTCAACCATCTGTCTCAATGTTGTTTTAGGGTGACCTCTTTTCCTTCTACCATCAGGAGTCTACCCAAGGGCAACGGCCCAGTCATCTGTCTGTTCTTTCCTCAATACATGGCTGATCCAGTTCCATCTCTTCCTCCTCACTTCATCACTGATCTTCTCGACTTTTGCCATTTCAGGAACTGCTTTGTTGGTGATGTGTTGCTGCCATCAAACTTTTAACTATATATTGTGAAATCATTAATTTTCATGTTGTCCCAATATTTGTTGTTTTCATGGATACACTGACCCACTAATTTACGTGTCACCAAAATAGTGTAATCCATTCCACTATTACAAACTACTGTCGTAAGTGGAAGGTTGTGAGTTCGAACCCTGAACCGGGTCTGACCCAAGACTTAAAAGTGGGTAGTGACTGTTCTTTCGCCAAGCACTCGGCATGAAAGTCATGGTTCTTTCGGATGGGAACTTAAAATAAATGAAGTCCTATGTCGCGGTGGGCTTGGCACGATAAAGAACCCTGCTGTATAATGCCATCAGTGCAATGCACAGGCAAAATTTCTGCACTTTTGCTTATAGCTGGCAACCTCTCAATATAAGTGAAATATTCTTGACTTGGATGTTAAACACCACTACTTAACTCAAATCCATATTACAAATTTACAACTTGCAGTAGTTAAATCACTGTATAATGCCTTTCAATAAATTTGTCACCTCACTTATCATCAGCATTTTAAAATTCATTTGAGAGCAAGGAGCAGAATGTGTTTTTGTACATTGTTGTTGATGTAA